>JAOEGL010000002.1:79124416-81524416 GCA_034509955.1 Urosaurus nigricauda | reverse complement strand
CAGCAAATGTCAAAATCGAGGGGTATTGGAAAATTCATAATGAACTTAGTGCCCTCTCCAGAGGCAGATGTCTCCACAGTTACAGCAAAAGCCACTCCCTGCCTCTCATAGTCAACAAAGTTTGTACTGGTAGTAACAAATTCTGGAATAGATAATTTCTTAGCGTTCTTGAAGCCTTAGTAAGGACTTGTGGGAAACTACACTTCGAAAAAGCTTCAGGACCAAGATACTTTTGCATCAATATTCTTAGGCATAATCCAGGTTCTGACACCTGGATCAAAACCTGGAATGGGCTCACCACCCCACTGGCAAGGAGCTGCCAGTACTCCAACTGTGTCATTGGGAGTATAACTGGACCCAAATTTCACTGTTTGAGAGGGGGGAAATAATTTGTTTTAATTAAATAAATTCTGCCATCACTCACATTGCCCTCTCATTCCCATTCTTATGGGGCAAATTACTGGAGCAGTGAACATTGACAGCCTCCATGAATACAAGAGACTCATCTCACCATGCTAGCTAAAGAACTGTGGGAAGTGTAGTCCAAAGATGTAATTTTACCAACCATTGGCATATGGAAGGAGGAAATAAACATGGCATTTTTAAGGTAAGACAATAAACAATAATGATAAATTTATTTTCTATTCAATGACATGTTTATAGCTCAAGTTATCAAAATATTAATGGTTACTCTTATTTACTGTACTCTTGATGCAAAGAATAATTTTGATCTAACCCTTATTTCTTGTGCTGGAAAAAGCAGGACCCTCCTATTGTATTAAAAGTGCAGAGGGGGGAGTTCCATCACAGGTACATATATTTGAAGAGATGATAATCATAACAATTGCTGAAGACAACACTTTTCATATACAACTTTTTACACGTACTTTTGCTATCTGCAGATTAATCCCTCTGTCATGTAAAAGCACCATGTAGTGCAATGCTTCTTCTAGCTGGAGAATCCTCAGCACCTACTGTTGGGTTCATCAAACTATACATTCTGGAATTCTCACTAACGGGTTTAATCCAAACAAGAGTGATAACTGAAACAGTGATACTTTAACTCTGGCTGGATGAAAACTCCAGAGGAAATGACATACCAATTTAATAAAGTTTCAACTTGAAGCAGATTTTTTTTAATATACATAAGCTATAAACCCTTGAAAAATAACAGGTTTCAAATTGAAATGCTGACACAACCTTAACCATGGCATTGCGAATGGTGATGCTATAATTAAGCTTCGATCGCTTTTGGAGGGGGGTGAGAGAGAGAAGTAGGAGGTTATTGTTCAATGAACTGCTCTGTCATTTGCTGCAGCGATTCTTAATTGTGTCTCATTACAGCAAGATGATCATTACTCTACTTGTCTGTCTGATTTAGAGACCACTAAAAGTGTCTTGTAACAAGCAGCCGTCTCCTATGCAACAGTCCTTTAGCTTTCACCCTCATTACTCAGAATCTGTCCAATTATTTGTCATTAAAGTAATAAAAAGGACTTCAGCAGAAAATGTGGGAGGTAATTCTTGGAGGTCTGCCGAGGAAAAAATGAAAACTGTTTTCAAGGCACTGGGAAGGTGACATCGTTAATTAAGTGTTAGAGAATATGTAAATCAGTCACCATCTCAAGAGACTGTAATAAAACAGAGAAAACATTATTATCGCTTGAGGTAAGAGCAGGCAGAGCTATCCAGGTGCTGTAGAGATTTCATTGTTTCTAATGATACCTGATTTGGCACAGGATGCAAGGCAGGGAAAAGATGAGCAGGCACAGTATGAGTCAGTGTTGTGTTCCTCCAAAGTGGGCTGTTGGAGTTATGAGCCTTGACTGTTAGAAATTTGCTGGATTACCAGATTCGCATAATCAATCTCCTTTATTATGCAGCTACAGAGAAGGCTAGGACACAGTCATCCTAACTCAGTGGTAAGCCATATGCTCTGCATGATGAAAATCCCAGATTCATATCTCAGTATTTTCATTTTTTTAAAAAAAAAAGTCAGACAACAGGACATTAAAAAATAAACATTTCTTCACCCACATGCACTGTTAGGCTGTGCTCCTTGGTTTTTTCGTAATACCCTAGAACATATAACAGTATCCGTTATTGGATTTGTTGGTAAAAGCAATCAATACGATAAAAATGCATGCATGTTTGGGTTTGCAGAATTCCATACCCACACGCACAACACATCTAGGCCAAATTAATTTCAGCTGCTTTCCAGACTGACAATGCAATCCTTTCCTTCATTCAAATAGTTAACATGGAAAAAGAAGCAAAAATTGGGCAAGTTACTTTTGGGTAACTGAGAGCTGAGGCCATGTAGTGGGAGACATACATGTCCACAGTACTTACTTCTTCATACCTGTTTCCAATGCTACTCCTCCAAAATCCATCTTGTAAGCCACACAACCTTTCAATTCTGTCCATTTGTGTGTTGTCAGAGAGTAAGAGGAGCAGCTACAATAGCTATAAATTCAGCTATTTCCTTTCAGCTGGATATGCTTACAACAGGCAATGGCACAAACCTCTGTGGGAAGGATCCCTGGACATCCTGATGTCCTGGCAGTATGTCCAGCTGCAGAAAAATAGGTGGACATGTCCCTGCTGTTTCCTTTCTCTTTGACACATAACTGTGTTGAGAAGGTTGTGTGGCTTACAAGGTGGGTTTGGGAGGGAAGGCTTTGGTTGTTGCATGGTCAGAACAGAATCCTGACCTGTGCAATGACTGAAAAGGTGAGTTGAAATGAAATAAGGCAGACTTACAACATCATGCCTTACTAAGAGAATGCCAGCCAATATTTCCAAGTTCTGACAAGAAACACCTACCATACTATGGTACCCAGGAATAAGGTGGCTCAAAGCCCTATCAAAGAGAAATATCTAAGGCAACAACCAAGGTTGCCATGAAGAGGGCCAATCAGCTGTTCTTCACATGAATTCAAAGATCAGATCAGGAATTACCGCTCTGGAATACAGGTGTTCCTTCTCATACCCTTAACCCATCATAGAGGGATTAAGCAAGAAACAAAGACAGAAGGATGTGTCAATATGAATATGGTAAACTAGAAGCATGCCCAATCCTACTTGCTATGTTTTTGTCTTTCTGGTTTTCAAATGAGGTATATAACCAGTCTCACTATATTCTTGCTACAGAGAAACAGAAAAAAACTACATCAGCAATCAATAGATACATGTCGTATTGGAGTCTGGGAGGGATTTTCCATATGCATCAGCAAAGTTATTATAGTGCCTAAGATGATATCACAGGCTTCCTTCCTTTAATCGAGAGAGCTTCACACCTTATCTGTTGATCCCATGTGAATAATCCTTCAAGAGTGCAACAGGATAAAACCTGCATGTTCTTTTAGCAAAGATAGCAGAAACAATGCAGCACCTATTATTCAGGTGAAAAGGAGCCCCTGTTACATAAAATTCCCATGTGGATTATTTCATCAATGTATTCTGCAGTATTCTGAAAATAAAAGGGGGTTTAATCTATGATGTAATACTGGCATCCCCATTGTACTTGTACATTCTGCTTTCAAGGAGATCAGACCATAATATATGGGCTTCTTCTCTGTTCCATGCAGTCAGAAACACTGAAAATGCTTGCAACTGAATGTGAGTTTCTTTTCAGACCTTACAGGTCAGCATATGGATACAGTGAGTGGAGGGTGAAGAGTCAACATGGTAATCCCTGATTCTGCTCCATGCCTAAACACCTGAATAGGACTAGATTATCACAATCATCTATCTCTATGAGTGCTTGTAATCTGAGCAATCATGAATTATTTACATAATTTCCAGACCACTTATCATAAACTAAGCCTTACGCAATGCACAACAATAAAACTTCAGACTCCTCATATGTGTGTCCCAATTCTGACACACCATTTTCCCATCACATAGGAACAAAGAAAAAGCAGAGGTGTCACTAGGAAGATGCAGGGAGGGCAGACAGCACCAGGTAACATCTCAGAGGAGGTCACTCAGTACACTGGTAGATAGGGGTGCTGAGGTTTTGAGTCTGGTGGCTTACTGGCCAGGCAGGAAAGGGGGTCTCCTCCCTCTGGCCAATAGGTACGTAAGACCTGGAAAGGCTGTGAAGGGTAGCAGGAATTTATGCCAAAGTTCTGGATCTTGGGTCTTACAACTTTGCTTGTGGGGCAGAAAAGAAATTCTCCTCCTCTCTTGTCCGGTCACCAACTTAACCTCCTCCTCCTCCAGCTTTCTGGCAGCACCAGTAGCCTGGTGGCTTGGCACCATCTGCCTGCCTACACACTGCCCATTCAGTCTTGAGCCACCAGGCTACTGTTTGGTGGTGCCACCACTGCAGATAGCCCATTTCTTTGGGGGTTCATAGTGCCCTGAAGACATGGATATTGGTGGCGGTGGCATCAGCAACATGGAGGTCTCAGCCCTCCATCTCTGCTGCCACTCATCTCTTCAAGACACTGCAGCCCCCTGAGGAGAGGAACAGCAGATGCAGCAGGAAAGTGGAGGACTCAACCCACCAACACCATACCTTTCACAACCATTGCTTGTCTCTTCAGGACCTACTTGGAGGGATCAGTGTGGGTGTAACTGAACCGTGTTTTCTATGTATCTCTCAAATGTTGGTGTGTGGATGTGTGTGTGCATGTGCCTTCACATTGCCTATTGATTCAGGGTGACCCCATGAATGCCATAGAATTTTCTTAGGCAAAGAATGCTCAGAGGTATCTTTTCCAGTTCCTTCCTGTGAAATATAGCTTACAGCACCTGGTATTCATTGGCCCATCCAAGTACTAACCAGGGCTGAGCCTGTTTGGCTTCCAAGGACCTTATCACACCACTTTAAAAAGCGACTTACCACTTCCAAATTGAATTCTAATTCAGGCTGCATCCTGTTCCTATCACATGGCTTTTGTCTTGAAATCCGCCATCCGAGTACCGCCCAACTGCAACCCGGGTCCCCTAACGTGCTTCAACGGCCATTTTTCAAAGTCGGGAACTTTCCAACTTTGGAGTCTGGTGCCTTTAGGGTATTTAAGCTCAACTCCTGAGCCTACTGCAGTTCAGCACAATAGTTCATCAATGGCTTCGTGAGGAAATGCACAATCTGAATAATGAGCTCTTTCTAAAATCACATTCAGTGTGTGTGTGTTTCTTAAAGAAGACATATTTTACAAATCAGAAGTGGAAGAATTTAATCCACGTCTAGTTGTGTAGTTGAGTGTTGGACTATGATTCTTGAGACCAAGGTTCGAATGCATGCTCAGCCATATAAACCCACCTTGGGCAAGTCACCTTGGGAAGGTCACACTCCCTCAGCTCAGCCTTAAAGGAAGGCCAAGGCAATCCCACCCTGAACAAATCTTGCCAAGATAACCCATGATAGGTTCACATTAGGATTGTCATAAATCAGAAGTGACTTGGAGGCACACAAAAAAGAACAGGCTGCAATAAATAAATAAATAAATAAATAAATAAATAGATAGATAGTTTTGAGTACAACCAGCCAACCTATCCCAGAGCAGCTTTCCAAAAATTTGGATTTGGTTATGCATTTCTCATGTTTGTCTATCTTCTTATTTATTTTTATTTAAAAAGGCACAAAATGTGTATGTGGTGTTTCCAAGGCATTTAAAAGCAGTCATCCACCTAAAGCCTGGAAGAAAGGGAGGAACATCTTTGGGAATTGAATCTTCAAATCTATCATTTCCACAATGAAGCTGAGCTAACTCCAGGAGAAGAAAAACACATTGAATCCCTGGATGTAAATGATGCCATACACACTCTAAATCATATTCATGGGCAGCCCAGTCAAGTAGGGCTCTCCAACTGACAATCCTTGAAGCTACTGGCAATGGTGTCAAGATCCCTGCTATGCAGCAACAAATGTATCAGATCCAACTGATCAAAGGCACATGTAACCACAGGAAACACAATTCTTCTTAAGCAACAAAAATAAGTGAATCATGGATGCTAATAGACTGCTCCAGCTGAGTAACTAACATTCATCCATTAAACAGGTTTCTCAGTCTTCCACCATCATTGCCCTTGCTTTGGCTAGATACAAGTGTACTGGACCTCAAATAATTAAGGACTTCTCCCAAACTCTCGTTCAACATATGTGTTATATTTTTATATGTTTAGATGGTAAACGACAAATCATAGCACATACTGATGACACTCTTCTTTCTGGCCCCTGGCAATCTCAACTGCAGTAGTGTCTTGAACATTCAACATGCTAATGTTTTGGACTTCCTCTACCATCAGCCCTGGCTTGCATGCCCAATGGGCTGGGATGCTGGGAGTTGTAATTCAAAATATCTAGAGGGCATTAATTTGAAGAAGATTGCCACAGTCACAGTAAATTGAAATGGCTCACGTCCAAAGGACGTAAAGTAGAAGTGAAGCCTGAGAAAATACACAGACCTTGGCCAATCCCCCATCTCTCTTGACTGTCCTCTTTTAATGTCCTGTCTGTTTTACTTATGACACCTTCTTGTGCATACACATTTCCTCAGCACAGCTACGCTATCAGCCAGCAGTTAAAATAAATATCATTTACCTCAGTTGCTTTCATTTGCTGTGGCGAAGGCGAGCGTTTCCATGTTTTAAATTAGAGGTCATTTGTAGCTATTTGCTGCTAATGACAGATTAGTGGGCATCCAGGACAGTTTTAAACTCTGCACATACTGGCAGTATATATGGACCCATATCCAGCTATAACAGCTAGCAGAGAAAAGGTGTAAACTGGTTTTTATAAGGGTTTCCTTCTTGCATGGAAAACTGGCAGATGCACTTAGATTTTAAACTAGAAGCTGTTTCTAAGAACTTATGCACCTCATGTACTCCAATTTCTCCCAATTTCAGAATGAAGAAACAGTCCTTTAATTTATTGGAACAGCTCTGATGCCCTCATGTGGGAAGATACATTTTCACACCTGCCAGAAGTATGGCAAAGTTTGTGCTTAAGATTAAACGAAAACAAAATATTATAGCTTCCTGAAATCAGTTTAACTGTTCTTGTCTCCCAGCAACATGAGCTTATACTAGGTTGATGACAAGGTAAAGTAAAGCCCAACTAAAATGACTCAGGATCTCTTTGTGAAGGCTGGTCTTCAACTCTGATAGCAGTAGCAATGTACCTCTGCAAATCATTTTCTAAGTGAACTGAGAGGGAACATGCACTACTAGTTCAGCTTGCAGATTTCCCACAGGCAGCTAGTTGGTGACTGAATAAAATTCTGGACTAGATAGTCATAGAATCATAGGGGCTTTCTAGACTGGCAGGAAAGAGAGACATGAAGTTGCCTTTTCCTTAATTCTTAGCAGCTGCACTGCAAGTCCCAGATGTGTAATAAAAAGGCATAGGGCAGCTACACTGAGGAGGTGTGGGGACAACTTATCTGAAGTCTTTTCTGTTGCTCAGCAACTACATTGGAAGCTGTCAGGATGCTAGAAACACAGGCGGAGCAGCTGCACGGGTGGCAATGAATGGGGCTTTTGGCCGCCCTGACCTTTAATATTTTGTTGTTGTTGTTGCCAGCTGCGAACTGCACAGTTGCACCGGTACATCATAAAGGCAATTGTATTGCCAGCTGCAAACTGTGCTGTTGCGCAGGTACATCACACATGAACTGTGCAGTTATGAAGATCTGTCAAATTACCAATGTGGTTTCGCTTCCCTTTTTAAAGTGCACAGTTGCATCAGTGCACCATGAATGAACCCCTTTATTTTATAATTATTATTATTATTAATACCCCACCCCTTTGAGATCAATCGAGGCGGCTTACACATTAAAATACTATTACATCCATAAAACAAACTGCATCCCTCCCCCCTTAAAAAGATATTAAATTTGTTACAATTTAAGTTTATGAATAATATTCTTTATTTTATGAATGAATTGACATTTTATGCGCAGTTGCATAACAGTTACAGCATCCCAGAGTCCCTACTGCGCATGTCTAGGGTTCAGATTAGGGCTGGAGCTAGGGTTTGGGAGCTTTAAAAAACTGCACAGTTGCACTGCAGCATTTAGACACAGCTGCGCAGTTACACTCTTTTAAAAAAGAAGCTGGGAAAAGCAGGTCCTTTTTAAAGCTGCTTTTCCCCCACTAAAATGCAAAAGAAGTGCGTTCATGCCAAACTTTCAGTGTGGGTCATCTAAAGGCTACACTTTCATGCAGGCATGAACACACCCCTTTTTGCCAGTCTAGATCAGCCCATAGAATCATAGAAACATAGAGTTGGACTGGCCAGTTTTTCTGTGCTTGCTCTGTGGCTGGCATTTTGTGAGTGATGTACACATGCATAAGTCACGTTACAAATACAGAATAATTTATTTGCCATGGTGCAACAGACAGATTTGTTGACAGTAGCAAAAGTGGACTTGCACATGCAGGAATGCTGTCCATTGTAGTTAAATATAGCCATCTCCATTGCTCACTCTGGTTGCATATTGTGAATCAGGGGCTTCACTGGGGGGTACAAGGGGCGCGTGTGGGGAACACCAGGTTAACTCTAAGGGGGGGATTAACACCACAGCTCTGCAAACATCTGCCTTTTGGAAGAACTGCACTGTGGCATTTGCCCATGTCCCTTTAAAATGCTGGAGCTCAGCAGAAGAGAGTGAACTTTATCGCATTCATTTTTTCCTCCATTATGGGGACGGGAACGGGACTCTTGTGAGTGTGCCTGAACAGATTTTATCACACACCAAAACGTCCACAAAAACGTCCCATTCCGGCACCCTTCCCCATTCAGTGCTGTGAAGCATCATTTTTGAAAAACGGAAAATTTCCATCAGACAAAAATGACGCTTCCCAGCATTGAACAGGGAAGGGTGCCGGAATGAGACCTTTTTGTGGACATTTTGGTGTGTGATAAAATCCGTTCAGGCACGCTCCTGAGAGTCCCTTTCCCGTCCCCATAACGGAGGAAAAAATGAATGCGATAAACTTCGGTGTAAGTGACATGAGGTTCAGTTGAAAGAGAAAGGAGGGCCTTGGGGTTGTTGTTTTTTAAAATAAAATTTAAAATTTAAAGTTTTATTTTTTTTAATTTATTTTTCAATTTCCTTTAAAACCATCACATCTTACCAAATTTTTACTATACCCATATGAAATTATTTACCTGTAAATACACTTAGGCTGTGCACTATGATATTGTAATTTAAAGGCATAACTTCAATTTTGCTAGTTGTTTATGTCACAACTATTGCCATTGCATTCAGTGACATGGGGGAATTACAATTTATGAGCAACATTAGTACAAAAACATGACTAAGGATTCTGTACGGTGTTGTATATGGGAGAAGGTCAATGTGGTGGTGGTGGGGGGCTGGAACACCATGATTTACCACACCAGGTGATGCCAACTCTACTGACACTGCTGGTTGTTATAGGAGTTTATCATACGATGCAATTTGGAGGTATAATGCAATGGCAATCCAAACACAATCATGGGGTTTCAAGTTATTGCGAATGAGTGTATCTCATGAAATTTTGGGCAATGGGGCGTCATTCCGAACGCAATCATGGGGTTTCACGTAATTGCGTATTAGAGTATCTCACACATTTTTGGGAAATGGGAATTCATTCTGAACGCATTCCGAACGCAATCAGATTTCACGTAAATTAGCTAAACTAGCAAATTCACGTAATTGTGAATTGGCTCCATTCGCAATTGAGAGAAATTCCTCCCATGTGATAAACTCCATAGAGATTTCTATTAAGGTACCCTTTTTGTTATTTAGATCCTATAATTTTATCACCACTTTTGTACAGCATTGCTAAGAGGAACAGAAGAAGAATCCTGCTAGATCAAATCAAAGGTATATCTAGTCCAACATTCTGTTCACACAGTGGTCAAAAAATGTTTACAGGAAGCCACAAGTGGAATAGCATCTACCAGCTCATGTCTCCATATGCTGTCATACTTCCTCTGATACTGGAAATAGTAAAGAGTCCACATAACATTGACAATGTTATCCTCCATGAGCTTGTCTAATCCCCTCTTGTATCCATCTATTGGTGGCCTTTGCTGTATCTTAGGGTAGTAAATGCTACAATTTAGCTATGAGCTTTGCAGGATAGACAGTTTGTTGAGCCTATCTGCACCACAAGATTATACTGGTAATAATAACCTCTCACTACAATCTGCAGAATTTCTTATCGAATCTAGTTATGTTTGTACTGCAGAGATGCCTTGAGTGAGTTTTTGCACTTCCATCTCTAACAATATGTGTGGCCGCTCTCTCACCAGCATTGACATCATTTGATACGGGATGCCTTTAGAAGGTATATATATATATATATATATATAATTGAATAATTAAAAATCAACACACGTAATCATGAGAGAATCGCAATAAGTATTCACAAGATTATATATCACAACATACCCCCACATATACACCTTGTCATATACATACATTCTAAACAGCTTTCCTCTTATGTTATTACTGTTACACAAATCAATTTAACCATGATGGTATTCCATTACTTTTTTTTTCCTTCAGTTTTTTTTTTTTTTTTAAGAATCATATTCTGTTAGGGAATATAAAGCCAATTTCCTCTCTGGAGGGGTTCTTGAAGCCTTTCAGAGACAGCAGGAATTAGGAATCAATGAAGAGTTCCTGATTTTTCAGTTAAGACCACTGTATCAAGAGCATTTTTGTTTGTTTGTTTGGCTCTGTTTATGAAATGGTTGCCACTTATCCTGATGCAGTCTGGCAGAATGGCTGCTGTTAAAATGACAGTCTTAAGATAACATTATTGATGATATAACATTGCTTGAATTATGGTATTTTGCATCGCTGAGTGACTTGAAATTATCTAGATCAGTAAGAAATTAGTCTGGCAGTAGAACATATAAGTAGAAAATATATATTGATGAGGTGTGGTCATGTATCACAAATCTAAATGCTACTTTGGCATCACTGAGCCATTAAAAACTACCCACATGGCCATTGTGAAATGGTATACGTGGCTATCTGGAAAATGTATAGCCACTTTAAAAGATGTTTTATGCTCACATTTTTCAGGGTTATGGCTACATTCAGAGTAATTGTGTCTGTTCTGACAATCCTCCACCCAGCAAGGCTGCTGGCCATGCTGTTATGCAATTCTGTTGTGCTGTTGTCCAAAAATAAATTAGTTTTCCAAGCTCTGGCACATCAGAATAAACCATGATTTTATCATGACATGCAAAAACAGCACCGAAATTGAGGCTGTGGGTGAGACTGTTTTCCCACAACTCATTTCTGTTCCAGCCGCTGGGTCATGCATTAGTTTTCTTATGCTGCCAGGTCAATTGCTCCTCAGTCCAACAAGCCTGGCTGCTACAACATGTACTTGGAAAGAGAATTGGGCCTGTCTTCTCACTTTCCCCCAGGAGAAGCAAGTCTAATTGCCTCTAAGGTGACCCTTATATCTTTGCACCATCAACTTTGACCTGTAGGCCATTCAAAACATCTATCATTCATAGTGAAAAAGGTCTTTCCTGGAGCATAACTGATTGATATGTTCTCCTCTAAATTTCATCCCTGCGTGCACACAGCCCTAGATAGAAATATGTATTGCACATTCAGCTTTCACTTATGTTTCTTTTAAAACTCCTTAAGTAACATTTCTTTATATTTAATATTTGTTTAAAAATTTTCTTTTATCCTCATTGTATTAACCTCTACATCAACAGAGTTCTTTTCATGACTCTGAAACAGATATTTGCATGAGATAAGAATCCAAATCTGGTCAATATGGTGGATTATGAACCCAGAGTTCAGACTTCATATAAATGAGAAAAAGTGTGTGTGTGTGTGTGTGTGCATTGACTATTAGTTTTTCCTTTATAAAGGATCAAGACAGAGAGATACATCATCTGTGTCCTGCTGATGGTCTTTGGCTTTTTTGTTTACTTCAACCAAGGGGACAGAAAGCTGATCTGAAGCAGTAACCTAGGAATAAGGGATCATAGAATCATAGAGTTGGAAGAGACCACAAGGGCCATCCAGTCTAAACCCCGCCATGCAAGATCTTTTCTTTGAACTTTTTTACTGATCAAGATGTTTCTTTCCCATTTGTTTTTGTTTCTACTGGCACTTTTCCTCATCCAGCAAGAACACTGTGCTACTACTTCAGTGCCATTATTCCAATCAAATAGGGAGTCCACTGCAATTGCATTGCAAATCAAATCAAGAGGCAGGCCATATTTCTCCCACAATACATCTGGTTTAGCCCATCAGGGCAAAATTACATGTTAGGCAAATCTTGCCCCTGAATTTTTTCCCCTTAAATGTGCCTCTCCCACTACACTCAGGAATTTTAAAAAGGAAAGGAACCCTCACTTTCTGTCAAACTTTTTATCTCATTTGTTACTAATTTTTAAATGGTGCAAGCTAAAATTATGATCTATCATTAATCCCAAATAGAGTACCTTGACTGAGGGTGCATCTATGCTGTAGAAATAATGTCATTTGACATCCTGCATCAAACATGTAGCCCCAATGTTGTACTTACAGTTTAACTCCTTATCTGATCCTCAAAACCCACCTTAAAAGCCAGTCAGCAGTCAAAAGTGACAGAGGTCTGCTATGCTGGTGTGGCTGGGGCACTGCAGGATGATGTGACCAGCCCCTTCCTGCCAGCAAACAATGCTACAAGGAACAGAAGTGGGGACCCTTGTGGTAACCTGTCACAACTTTTCATCACATCACTCCCTGGTGGGAGGGTTTGGGTTACTGTTTGGGTCCTGTAGCACCCCACTCCCCAGCACAGACCTCCATCACTCTGGATGGCTAACAGAGGGCTGAAACAGATGGCCCTGAAGGGGCAGCTTCAAACCCTCCTGGAGAAAGCTGGATTGGGGCCATGACAACCACACGCTGTGGACCCGAACCAGCTTTTTGTGGGTCCAAAAAGATTTGAGCCAGCAACAAGTCGGCTTTTCCACTACCAACGCGGCTTTGCTAACTCCTGCAGCATGAAACATATAAATGCCACTCCAACTGGATTGCCACAAAGCTGCCCACTGTGTGGTTCTGTCCAGTAAAGCTGCCAACACCCACTCACACAGCTGATAAGAGAGTCCTTGGCAAAAGATACACACCAAGCTGCCGAGGCAGTTCCTTCAGCAACACAGCCAAACGTAGTCCGAAGAGAGTAAGCCAGAAACAGTCCGAAGTTCAGGTTTAACGAGAGCAACACTATCAGTCCAGTCTGAGGTCAGAAAAGCCAGAAGGGTGATCAGCATGTCCGATCCGAGGTCTAGGAATCCAAATCAGTCAACGGTCTAGGAGTCAGATCCAACAGCAGCCTTCTCTTAATGAGAACAAATAGTCTCTGACGAGAGTCCTCGGCGTTTGCCATGTCTGTTATATCTACTCCCTGATCACAGCTGCTGCGTGCCTAATGAGCATTTCTCTGCAAGTCTCTTTGACCGTCTCAAGCTCTGCTTTTCTGCTCTTCTCTGATTAAAGGCAGGGACCTGAATGCTCTGCTCCATATCTTCCAAGTCCTGCTCTACTACTGGGGCCAGACTAGGCTGCTGAGCCCCAGACTCCAATGGGGCTGAGAGAGCAGAGCTGGGTCCTGTCTGGGCCATCTCTACAGGAGCTGGCAGGGCAGAGCTAGGACCTGCACCTGAGGGTCCAAATCCTCCTCGTTGTCCTCCAAGTCCTCCTCGTTGTGGCTGGCCATGTTAGGTTGAGCAGAAGTTGTGACATCAGCTTCATGGCGGTGTGAGGGTGTGCAGCATCTAAACGCCATGTTCAGACATCACCCCCAAGCCAGTGCAAAGGGGCAGTCTGTTTCACACCTCAGTTTTAAGGTAGGTTTTGGGATCATACTATGAAATACAGTACTTGTTTGTGGTAATGGCAATAATGCCACAATCACAAATGGGAATACGAAGCAGTTATGTTGTCCCATGCTTAACTTACAACATTGTTACTGACTAGTGAGATGCCAGGCTCTATTTTTCAATTTGCCTATATTTTTATATTTAATTTTTAAACAGACATGCATACACACTTATTTATTACAGTCTTCAGTGTGAAGAAGATATCTGCATAGCTAGAGAGCTGTTTATATGTTTATTATGTGACTGTTATGAAGAGGTAGTCTAAATCCAATTTTCTAGTCCCAAGTAAAGGCAATCCATAAAAGCACTTTCTTCATAATACATTTACATTTGCATAAATGAATCTCCTCTAGGTGGGACTAGCAATTAAAGTTAGGTTTTGGTCTTTGAAAGCGGCTTAGAAACATTTTACAAAAATTTACCATCTCCTTCTTGGCCAGGATGCGAAGGAAGAAAAGGCATCGCAGAATGTAGTACATTCAAGAAAAATGGAGGACATTACAAAATAAAGGCTAAAAACACTCAAATCAATGTAAATTCATGCTTCCTGGTCATGCTCATAATGGAAGACATTTTGGAATTCCTCCTGGACAGAAGGTTGAAATGTAGGACATGTTTGGGGAAAGGAGGATATCTGGTCACCCTGTTCTTGGCTCTCCAGGCCCCAGACTGATGTATCAGCCAATCCCATGAAAGGGCCCCAGAGCTTGCAGTTTTGATATTAATTAACTACCAATTGCTGAAGGAAACAGCAAAGGAGAAAAAAATAGTTTCTATAGACAAGGTCATCTGTGCTTGATTGCACAGCTAAGGCATGCTAATTAAAATTGTTTCCTGTCATTTTCACAAGTGAGAGACCCTCTTAAAACTAGTATCTTGACTATTGAGCAGTTAAGTAATCAATTCTAAAACATGAGCTCATCAGGATGAATTATTTTTACATTCACAGAGTATATTTTTTGCCTTGCAGATCCATTTGGCTGCACATATTTGCATACTAAATTCTACCAGGGAGGCTTTGAAGAGTTATCATTTTAGATTTAATGGTTTCAGCTGGCACTTGACAAAACTAGCATTATGGTAAAAGGCGAGGCATAATAGAAACAGTTCAGCCATTTTTTTTTTTTTAAGGAAAAGAATACCCCAGAACTAGATTTAAAATTGCCCTAGCATAATGACTGTAAGCAAATGTTTGCAATGTGCTAATATCAGAGCCTCTGATGTATCCAATGGCACTGGCATAATCCTGGCAAAGCAGAAGAGAAGACGGAGCAGGATTACGGCAGGATTTTTTTCTATTTAAAAATGTCCCATATCTGGAAGTGTGGACAGAGACATAATACTTACCCCTATCCATCTTAGGGTGTGGACAAGTCCAAGGTAGCTTTGGGTACTGGGGTTCTTCTCCAGTCCCCTAATCTGTCACTTCCACCCATTTCAAGCACTGAAGTATTGAAACACTAGGATATATCCATGAATTCCAGACCATCAACCGTGGTTTGAACAGAAACAATGGTTTCCTGGCACACTACACATATTGTTGTAACACCAATAGATGCCCTAGCCATGATCAGGTTCTCATTCCCACATTATAGCATCTCTTTTCTGATACTGAGCCCATATCAACACAGCAGACCAAGAACTTCCCTGCTATTCATACATTTATGTACCAATCCTGATTCCCACCTAACTGCTCTTTATGACTGTCATTGAAACTGAATTTGTCACCATTTCCATATGTTTTGCATTTCTATCACTATTTTGCATTACAGGTTCAATCTCCCTTATCTAAAATGCTTTGGACCAGAAGTGTTTTGGATTTTGGAATTTTTTTCAGATTTTGGGATATTTGCATATATATAATGAGGTATCTTAGCGATGGGACTCAAGTTTAAATGTGAAATTCATTCACTTGACACATGAACAGAACTAGCTGGTATTTGTAAACCTCCGGAATTTCATTCCTCCTTTGGGGGCAAATTAAACCCTTTCTGCTCAACCCTTGCTAAGCACTGCAAAGATCTGAGAATTTATATTTTACAAACAGGATCCAAAGAATTGTGTTCAAATAGTTCCATGTGCCCAAGAGAGCATTAGATTTGTGTGCTGAAAATACCATCTCCCTGTGAAACTTCTCTCCCCCCATCTATGTATTTATTAGTTTTGATATAGACAATGTAATTCCACATCAACAGAAAGAAACATTCAGAATAAAAAAAGAAGAAAACATAAAATATAATTATTCATAAAAATGCATTTACAGGTTGAGTCTCCCTTATCTAAAATGCTTGCAAACAGAAGCATTTGGGATTTGGGGTTTTGGATTTTTTCAGATTTTAGAATATTTGTATATACATAATGAGATATCTTGGAGATGTTCCCAAGTCTAAACATTACATTTTGTATAGGTGTTATACGCATAGCCTGAAGGTAATTTTATGCACAATATTTTTAACAATTGTCTGCACAAAACAAAGTTTGTGTACCATAAGAAAGCAAAGGTGTCACTGGGGCTGTACAGACCAGCCATAAAGACCGAGATGGGGGCTGGGTGGGGGTGTGGCATAGGCATGACACATGCCCCAAATCTGCCCCCATGCATAGTGGGCAGTATCATGGCACTCCTCTGGCACTGCATCCAGATGATGCAGCACCAAAGGAGCATCAAAACACCGCAGCACCGGCAGCTACAGTGCCCTTTCCACACCACAGAAAGGAGCCACTTTTTGTAGCTCCTTTTTGAGCTGCAGAAAGGTCAGATCAGGACCGCAGTATGAGGTTGCCACAGCCCCAATTTGGCAAAGAAAGAGACGGCTGCAGGCTGCCCCTTAGGGGCAGTATGCACAGCCCCTCTGTCTCAGCCACCCATGTAGACAATTTTAGAATTAAGCATAAAGGAGGCCCAGCCTGTAAAGGGGATACACACTCATCTATCAATACTTGTCCACTGGTGCTTCACTCCATGCATCTGATGAAGTAGACTGAGTCTATGAAAAGTTTATGCTACAATGTTCTTTCTCTCAGTCTCCAAGGTATACAAGATCCTTTTGTATACTGATACAGACTAACACAGCTATGCCTTTGAATATGAAGCACTGAAAAAGTGAAGACTGCAGAGATAAGGGAAGAGGATTCTTCTCCTCCAGGGCTGGAGCTCTCTCCTGAAAGGTAAGGTCCAAACTTTTCTATAGGCCATGGACACCAACTATAGAATTTCAGTCTGCAATGGATATGGACAGTTGAGGGTACTCTTCTGATCATCTTTTGGTCCAATCTAAATATAGGAAACAAATATGAGAACAAAATTTTAACTGCAGTTTAATGGAGGAAAGAGTACCATCTATTAGCAAACCCTTAAATATTTTTATTGGGTGATGTAAAATAGGAAAATGACTTTCAGGATTTACAACGCATATTAAACTTATTTATGGTGCCAAGAATGTGTATTGTTCAACAGTAGAAATCAAGAGAAATGCCTAGAATTATAGTGTTGGATTTTATTTTAAATGTAGCTTTATTTATAAAACTTGGGGTTTTTTCCAAAAGGGGATAATGTAATCCTCAAAACAAAGTTGTTGCTTTAAAAAAAATCAAGATAATATTCAGTGTTATTGAGGAATCTGTGTTAAGAAAGAGAAAAAGAAATGAAGTGATGAGATAAAGAGAGCCCTCATCAAATGCTTGTTGGAATAAAAAAAGTATTTGCTTGTCTGCAAAAAGAAAATAGGGAGGGTGCCAGTCTAATCTCTCTGGGAAGGGAATTCCAGAGCCTGAGAGCAGCTACTGAAAAGGGTTATGTCATCTGACAGCCACTGGACAGCTTTTAAAAAGTTATGTAAGAAGGTGCCAGATAGCTCTTTAAACAATGTTGAAAAAATGTTATGCCTGTGTAAATTACGGAAAGGATTCTGACTTTAATCTTCAATGCATTGGTTGGGTGTTTGTTTTTTCTCCATTTCAGGATGGTATAACACTGACACTCAATCCTAGCCGCATGGAAATCTTGGAATTCTCCATTGTTTTTTAATTGTCTTCTCTGTCCACAAAGGCATTCCAAAATATCATCCCGACGTGAATGAGTCAATTAGACCAGCCAGGTTCTTTCTACCCTTTCAATATCAATTTGTCTCTATACATTTCAATATTTTTGTGCCTGTTAGAATAAAATTTGAATATAACTTGCTGAAAAACTCAGAAAATGAAACAGAAAATTAAAGAATTACTTTAAAAAAAATCATGTGTGTCTTTCACCACATTTTCAAAATACATCTATTCATACTGCCTATACAATATCCACCAAATAGAAATAAAAAATATGATGGAAACAATACACAAAACTATATAAAACAGATGAAAGGTGACAGATTCATTCAAGGGAGAAACATATGAAAATGAACATTAGTTTTAGAAAATGAAGTGGAAGCTGCACTCAGAGTACTTGGGAGAAATAAATTACCAGGAACAGATGGCATACCCATGCATCTGCTCCAAGCTCTACTCTAGTTCTAACTAAAACTTGTCAATAAATATGCAAGACAAAACAATGCCCCACAGATTAGAAATGAGCAGTATGCATTTCAATTCCCCAAGAAAGGGGACACCAGGGATTTCAGTAATCACTGGACCATTGCATTAATTTCCCAGTTCCATGCAAGCAAAATGTTGCTCAAAGTTCTACAACTATTATCATATATTGAGTGAGAAATGACAGATGTCCAAGCTGGTTTCAGGAAAGGAAGAGGCACTAGGGATCATATTATAAACATATGTTGGATAATGGAGCACACCAAAGAATTTCAAAAGAAAATCAGCCTATCCTTTATAGATTATAGCAAAGCCTTTGATTGCACAGATCATGAAAAAGTATTTTAAAAATGGATGTACCACGACATTTGGTAATCCTGGTGCATAATGTATGCAGGACAAGAGGCTATTGTTAAAACAGAATAGAGAAAAAACAGAGAAAAGGAACAGCTTCCAGTTGGCAAGGGCATCAGGCAAGGCTGCATTTTATCTCCCTATTTGTTAAACTTGTATGCTGAACATATTATACATAAAGCAGGATTAGTCTCAGAGGAAGGAGCCATGAAAACTGGAGAGAGGAACATCAACAACATAAGATATGCAGATAACAGTACTATTAGCAGAAAAGAGCAAAGACCTGGCACGATAATAGAAGAAAACCAAGCAAGAAAGTGCAAAGGCAGGTTTACAATTCACCATGAAGAAGATTATTGCATTGCCTTTCCTCCTGAGCTAGACATGGGATGTAAACTTAAATAGGCAGATTTTGTGGCACACCCCTGTGTCCAAACAGTAGACATCCAATACCCAAGCCAGACTTCTCTCGCACCTTTTAGGGAATGGGAAAATCCCTTAATCTCCTAAAAAAACAAAAATAATAAGTATAAATATTTACATAACTTTAAAGTAGATAAGGAAGACGCTGAAACAGTAGAAGATTTTCCATACCTTAGGCTCAATCATTAATCAGAATAGAGACTATGGTCAAGAAATCAGAAAAAAGACTAGGACTTGGAATGGCAGCTTTAAAAGGAAATAAATAAGATCCTGAAGTGGAAAGATTTATAACTGAATATAACATTAAGATTGTCTGTGCCAATTTCCAATTTCTATGTATGGTTGTGGTTGTGAAAACTGGGCAGTGAAGAAAGCTGACAGGAAGAAATTCAACTTATTTAAAATGTGCTGCTGGAGGAGATTTCTATGAGGGCTTTACAGACCGCCCCGTCAGGAGCAGCCTGCCCCTGCCCCTGCCCCTGTTTGCTATGCAGTGTTGCCACAGCAACCAAACTGCACAGCACCACTGTGCAGCAAGGAAGGAGCACACAGAAGCACTCCTTCCTTTCTGCGCCAGATTGGGGCCAGGGCAGCCTCACCGGCAGCCACTGCTGCCCCAGTCTGGCTTCATGCCTCCGGATACCCCAGGAGCCCTAGGAAGAAAGGGGCAGCCCCTTTCTCCTCAGGATTGTTCCTGTGGCCCTGTGGTGCCATGGGAATGATCCGCTCCCCAGAAGAAGTTCCGTTTGGAGCTCCCCAAGGGAGATCTCTCCAAAGGTTGCTCTGAAACGGAGCTCCAGAGAGATCTTGCGGAGCTCCCTTTCGAAGCTCCTTTGGGAGATCTCCCCAAGGAGCTCCAAAATAAGTTCTCCCAAGTCTTGCTGGTTTTCCTGGACCATGGAGAAGTGGTAAAATACAGCTACCTCATGGTCCGGGAAAGGGATGTCCTTGGGGCTTCATGCCCTTGGATACCCCTGCAGCCACCACCATAGGAGAAAAGGACCGTGCAGCCCCTTCCTCCCATGGCTCCATTCCTGTGGCAGTGTAGCTGCCACGGGAATGGAGCTTGCGGTGCCGCCAAAAAAAGGAGCTGCCTAGAGCAGCTCTTTTTTTGTGGAGCCACTACAGAAAGTGGTGCCATTACAACATCACTTCCTGTGCACCCCGTTTGGGTACTAGGAGTGGCGCCAGCATCATTGTGGCCACTGGATGTACAGGAGGATGCGATGACACTGGTGCCATGCTGTACTAGGGTTAGGGACCACGTAGTTGCTGTGCAGTCTTAACCCTAGTATCATCGCTGCCACACCAGGCCTCAGATACAATGGACTGCTAAAAAGACCAATAAATGGATCCCAGAGTAAATGAAGCCTCAACAAAACCTAGAAGCCAAGATGTTTAAACTGAGCCTGTCATACCTCAGGGATACGATAAGAAGATGTGACTCACTAGAAAAGACAATAATGCTGGGTAAGGTAAAATGCAGTAGGTAAAGTGGAAGATCACATTCAAGGTGGATAAACTCAATTAAGGAAACCACAGATGCCCTAAGTCTGCAGGACCTGAACAGGGTGATGACAGGGTGAATTGGAGGTCTCCCATTCATGGGGTCACCATAATTTGAAATCAACTTAACAGCAGTTAACAACAACAATAACCTGCATGTATTGATCCTCCTTTGAAAAAATACCATTTTCAGAACATAAGTTGCACCATTGTGTATTATTTGTGGTGAGCAGATGCACCAACATATTCTGAAATCTGCCTAATTTATTTGTACATTCAAGTTTTGAACCCAAAGTATATCATGTAATATGCTAATTTTCAATATATGTATGTGGAATAAAAATCCCACTGATATTAATATAAACTACATCCAGGCAAGCAGATTTAGGATCATGCATGATCCTAGATTTGTTTACTCAGATATAAGGCTTGTTATATTCAAAGGGATTTATGTCTGAGTAAGTTTGCTTGGATTCAAAGGCTTAAAATCTCTTCTTAGTTTGCTTCATTATGTTAGATTTTCCCCCTACCTCACCCCCAGTTCTGTAATGAGTACACTGTGGTCACACACATGAGCTTGCAAACACACACTCACACAGAGAGAAAGAGTTTTGGTCTCTCTGCTTTTAGCAATAATTTACACATAATGGAACAGCCAGAGGGGGGTTTGATCAATGACCTCTGTCTCCGAGATGCTGTTCCAAGGGAAACACATCTGCCAACATAAAGTATTGGAGCAATCATAGCTCAGTGAGCGTCCTAATAAGCAACTGTTACACTGGAGCCATCAGTCATGTTCAGTTACAGACCTGAAAGGATACAGCACCTCAGGGAGCAATGTCCTTCTATAAATTTGGGCAGCAATGAAGAATGATTTGCAATCAAGTAATAAAAGGCCTAAAAACAGGTCCACCATGCATGCTAACATCCAGTACAGCTGACAAAGGAAATAAAAAACCTTGGCATTGTTTGCTCGTTATGTAAACTACACAGCTGTCCAAGCAATTAAGATATGATTTTGGGAATTCTCTCGTAAAAATTTGCTAACAGTGCTTCCACTTGTGAAAGTGACATTCTTCTTTATCAGTAAAGTGCATTTCATTACGGTAATGCAATTTCATCCAGCTTAATTGTAGGAATTGCTTTAACCTTATGGTGAGAGTACGTAAACATCATAAAATTAATGTCACCCCCATGTATTTGGGGAATAAATCTGTGTGGTGTGACAGCATAGATCAAGTGATAAAGGATTTCAGCTGCACCTTCCATTTTGATATTTCAGATATCTGGTCACCATCAGCACCATGGACATGTTGGTTTTCTTGTTGAAAAACAATGAACAACCTAAATAGTCCTTGCCATTTTGTTCCCATTAGAGGTGCTAGTCTGAGCTGCACTCGAAGTACCAAGCAGAAGTGAACCAAATGATGCAGCTCTTCCTTAGTAAAGCAGTGTTTTCATCTTGTGGCTCATGTAACGTTGTAAGAATCAAATTTCAGACAATAATGAAAAACAAACGATTTTTACGAAATGCCAATTTATAGGGTTAAACTATGAAGTGAAAACATAATAAAATATAACAGGGACACAACAAGATGCAAGCAATTCCACTCAGGGCAATATGAAATAGTTATTACTTCTGATGATATATCTACAGGTAATGTAGCATCAAAGTTCTTGGCCACAAGAAGATATCAAACAAAAGCAAACACCCTGCAAGTTGCCTTCCTCTCTCCATAAAGGCTTGGGGAATTTTTGTTGTTGGACCCAGCTTTGTTTCTAATGTCTTTCCTGTTTGCTTGTTTTAATACTCATTTCTTTACAAAGGCCTCATTTTAAGAGAGGGTGAGATAGCTATCTACACACACACACACACACACACACCTCCCTGCATGTAAAATCTTATCACAGAGACCTTTCCAAAAGTGGTCTGAAAATTGTATTATTTTTATCCTGTTTGTCATTTTTCTTTTTTGTTACTGTTTGAATGGGAAAGATTGTGAAAGTAAAGATATAATCTGAAGGAATGGGATCCTAAGTGTTTTGCCATTAATTAACTTGGGAAGAAATCGATGTGATTGACTCTTATGTGTTTTTGTTGTCACACACACACACACACCCCTCTTACTAAACAGTGAGTCATAGCATCTCCCTTCCCAGCAAAAAAGTTACATTCACCCTGGAAAACGTGTGAGCCTATCTTTTGAAGTAAAGCCTTCCAGATTCTCTAGTTTATTTATTTATAAAATATTTATGAATTATCTTTCTGCCCAAAAGGGCCCCTGAGGTGATATAGAATTTTGAACAAAGCAATCAAATTAAGAAAAGAACAGGTTTTTAGCCTCTAGTGGCTACAGAAATCTTTGGCATTCACCTGCAACATAAAGTTCTCTTTCAGTCACACACAGACCACACTGTGAATTTGTGTGTGTGTGTGTGTTTTAAAAATAAATCCTATCACTCTGCACCTTCCCCAATAAATCCATCCCAAACATTTTCCTGTTGTTTGAAGTGTGTTTGGAGGGGGGGGAGGTGTGGATATGAAGAATCACTTAATGTTTCTGTCTGAGGAGACAATGCTGAGGCACTTTCCCCAAAGGGTTTGTCAAAGCTCTGTAAGTGTCATCTTAAAATTCACTGAGGAAATATTGTGCAGTTTCCAATTCTCCACAGTAACATTTCCTTTATGCATTTCCCCACAAATACCTCTCCAATGCATAAAAAGAGATAACAGTGCTTACAATGACTCCATTTAAAGCCCCAGTCCTGTACTGCCAATACAAAGCTTTGCAGGAGTCATGCATGAGGTCATAATCTGTTTGCTGCTTTTTTTTAAAAAAAGGGGGGGTCATTCTTGAAGAACTCTGGATGAGACAATGGAATTTATCACATGTGGGGAAAATCCGGGGGGGGGGGGCTTTAACAGTCATTTTTCCAGGGAAAGGCATGGAATCATGGTGAAGATTTTCACACACATCGCAATTAAAGAAGAATTACTCCAGGAATAATCAGGGAATAACCTGCAACAAATCATTCACAGGATTTCTTTGGTTATTCCCAGGATAAGTCCTCTTCAATTCAACATCATGTGAAAATCTTCACCATGATCATGCAACTTTCCTAGGAAAATAACTGTTTAAATCCTCAATTTCCCCGATGTGATAAAGTCCAATGCTTAAAAACAAAATGGAGCCTAAGTGATGTAAAAAACAAGAGTCTTAGCAGTGGTTTGGTTTGGTTTTTAATATATGGTAATGTACAGCACGGCATAGTGGTTTCAGTGTTGGACTATGACTCTGGAGACCAGGGTTCAATTCCAGCTCAGCCATGAATCCCACTGGATGACCTTGGGCAAGTCACACTCTCTCAGCTCAGGAGAAGGCATTGCCAAACCTCCTCCAAACAAATCTTGCCAAGAAAACCCCATGATAGGTTCACCTTACAGTTGCCATAAGTCGGGAACAACTTGAAGGCACATAATATAATATTGTACATATTTCATTCCCCACCCCATCCCTGCCCAGGTGGCACAGCAAAAGAGCATGCAGTTTTGGAGACCTGGAAAAGCAAAATCACCATATCCTTCAGTGATCCCAATTTGACTGGAACAATCTGATTAATTCTCTGTCAACCCACTTTTTCAGCTGTTTTTAAAATGTTCCAGTTTTTCTCTCGCCTTCCTCCTTTGTCATCAGCTTTCTTCAACCTTTGAAAACTGAGGGGCTGTGCAGACCACCCCAAGGGGTGGCCTGGAAAGGGCACTATGGTGCTCCTTTGGCACTGTGCCTTCTAAACGCAGTGCCAGAGGAGTGTGTGCCATGTGGTGTGGCCAATACAATTCTAGGCTGCATCAATAGGAGTGCAGTTTCTAGATCAATGAAAGTAATAATACACTCTATTCTACTTTGGTCAGACCTCACCTGGGATATTGCATCCAGTCCTGGGCACCACAATTTAGGAAGGATGTTGACAAGCTGGGATGTTTCCAGAAGAGGGCGACCAAGCTGGTAAAAGATCTGAAAGCCATGCCCAGGAACAGCTTAGGAAGCTGAGAAGAACCTAGAGAAGAGAAGGCTAAAGTAAACATAATATCCATGTTTAAATATTTGAAAGGTTGCCATACTGAGGATGGTCAAGCTTGCTTTCTGCTGCTCCAGAGAGTAGGATGTGGCATAATGGATTCAAACTACAGGAAAAGAGATTCCACCTCAACAGTTGAACATGCTGCCTTGGGGAGTGCTGGAATATCCTTCTTTGCAGGATTTAAGCCAAGACTGGATGGCCATCTGTCAGGAGTGTTTTGATTGTTCAAGAGGTTGGACTGGTTGACCCATGGGGCCTCTTTCAACTTATGATTCTATTGTGATGCTTGATCCAATCTCCAGCAAGTGTCTGAGACAGTTTTCCTCTGAAAAGAGTTTCTGAACATCAACAGCAGTACATGTCAATTCCTAATGGCATCTGGCTAGCTGATATGGAAGAATAGGATGTTCAACTAGATAGGCCTTTCATCTGATTCATCAGGGCTCTTTTTACATTCACCATCAGTTGCAGGAGCACCTAAATATCTTTACATTCTACATTGATCTAATGATATTCTTATTTTACACTGTTACTAAAGCATTTTAGAACCTCCAGTTTACCCATAATGAAGGGGGTTGTTTTTAAAAAGCCTCCCTATTGTGAAAGTTCACGTTTTTTTGTTTTTTTGTTTTTTCAAATGGACAGTGCATTGCTAACTCAAAGTCATATTGTGTGTACAGGGTTAGGATTAGCCACAAGCCGCATCTGCCAGCAGAAATGGCCTTCTGCTGACAAAAGTGTTCTTCTGCCAGAACAACCTTCTTCTGCTGGCTGATCTCATAAATTTGTTTAGAGGGCAATCTGGCACCAAAAACTCATCTGCTGGCTAAAATATTCCAGTGGAGGTGAGGATGAAGAAGGGATGTGACAGTGGAAGGGCTGAGCTACATTAGATCTAAAGTTCTCTCAGCCTATGGACACAGCAACAGTGGCAGCACAACTTTAAGCCAGGGCTTTTCCTAAATAACTTCCAACATCCCTGGTCTGGGAGGGTATCTGGTGTTCAGCACAGTTTCAGCCATCCTAATATTGATTCAGCCAACCCATAATTCAGGGTACTGGCCAGTTAGGATTGTGTTCACAGTTAGCAGAAACAAGGATATGTGTTTGTTTGAAGTTTGGCTTTGTGCAGTTGCCTCAAAATTCTCACAATGGGCCTGCTGCTCTGTTGCCCCACCTTACAGCTTTCAGAAAATACTTGAGAAATCTTGGGGCAAAACAGATGGGCAGGAAAAAGTGGCTTGAAGCTGCCTTTTCCAAAGCCACATTGAAACCCCACCAACTGAACCGCCAGCTCCCAAGGCAGCTGAAGTGCTCATGCAGTGACCACATGACATGGCTTCAAGCCAGGAAGAAGTGGAAAAAAAGCTGCTTCTTTTTGAAACAGCTTTTCTCTGCAAAAGGTGCCTAGAGGGCACTCTCCTGCTGGCTTCAAGGCATTTGTTATCCGAACACCACGCCTTCAAGCCAGCCTGAAAGCACCTCTTTTTGCCTATTTAGACCCCTTCATTCTTTTCCTCAATTCCTCAAACCCCCAAAGTCTGAAGGTCGAACTTTAGCAAAAAATCAGGCAACATGTACATCCACTTTCAATCAGCATTCTGTTTGAGATGGTTCTCACCCCCCCCCACACACACACACAACAAAATCTTGAAGTTGTTTCTTCTGACTCTCTAATGGAGCCACAGAGGGAAGAAGGCATGGGGAAAACAATTAATACATCAGAAATCTCTGCCAGGCTTTTATAGCATTACAGGCTTTTTCCGCTATAAAGAAACATATTGAATCTTTAGAGCACAGCCCATTCTTCACTGTTTCACTTGTCTCCTTTTGTTTACACGTCTCTGCCATCCTTCTTTGTGAATTGAATGCTAAACTATCTCCAGGGAGATGTTAGATTGCTTACAGAATGCCTCAGCAGATGGTGGTTCCTGTTGCAACAGAAGGCTGTGATTACACCTGAACTCTGCAAGAACTCTAAACTTAAACAGAAAAACAAGATAAATGAGGAATCCTTAAAGTTCCTTTTCCTATCCACAGTTTCAACAGCAGGGGAGGAAAAACAATCCATTGTTTTTGAAATTTGGCATCAGATCCCATCTGCAGAGTTTGTTCATGACATTATGAGGTTATCTTTTAAGATCTCTATTATCAGTGCATCCCACTTCCACCACTGGACATCCTGTTACCAACAATGCTGACAGGATTTTCACCCGGAAATATTCATGAAAATCAAGTGAAGTGCTTTAAAAACCAAATTGGAAATAACTTGTATATATAATTAGTTATTTTCTCCAGTTTGATGTTTTTGTTTGACTATAGTCATTTCCAACTTATGGCAGCATTGAGATGAAGCTATCACAGGGTTTTCTGGGGCTGAGATTGTGTGGTTTCTATGTAGATTGTGTGGTTTCTATGCCAGTAGGTTTCTATGGCAAAGCAGGGAATCAAACCCTGATCTCCAGAGTCTGCTACTACACCAAAAAAAAAAAAAAAAAAAGCTTCATTTATATACTGCTTCATACCACCTAAGCAGTGTCTAAGCGGTTTACAACTATAAGCTACTTGCCCCCAACAATCTGGGTACTCATTTTAGCAACCTCAGAAGGATGCAAGCCTGAGTCGAGCTTGAGCCCTTTTGCTGGTATTGAACTTGCCACCTTCTGGTTTTGAGTGAGTGGCTACAGTACAGGCTGCAGTACAGGCATTTAACCACTGCGCCACCAGGGCTCTCAATAATAGTAACTAACTACTTTGGGGAAATTGAACCTATAACTTTAGCAAGTTTTTTTTTTAAAAAAATCATTTTTCAACCTCTGCAAAAATCACAGAATTATGATAATAACACAGGGTATATTTCCCCAGTATTTATGAAGAATGAAAGTATATATTCTCACTTTTCCTTCATGTTACTTCTTAGGTCACCTAATGTAATTATTTTATTACTGCTCCTAATAATTTATATGGCACATCATGTACATGTGCCATGCACATTGCACTCTTACTTTCAGTATTTTAAAATTAATTACATGATCTGTTTGACAAAGTTGTTAGAATGAGAAAAGGCAAAATGTCAATGTTTTCATTTTAAAGACTTGAGAAATATTCAACAGCCTAACAGGCAACTCTGTCCTATATAGACATATGAACAGTTGGGAGCTAATGTTGCTGCCGTGGTTTTCTTGGCAGAGCATTGTACAATTTTTGTACATTCAATTGTGCATTCATTCCACAGATTTTGTGGTCCATATACATAAGTGGAAGTGTTTTAGATTGCTTGCATCCTATGGTAGCTTTGCCTTAACATGCTGTGCTTCTGCTCAATTAAGTTGACACCTGGAGGAAAAGAAATGGTCCTACCCCACTGCTGCACTGACTTGTTTATGTGACACAGGGGGCCAAAATGGGCAAAAGACGAATCTAATTCCATACTCCATACTCCATACTTCATACTCCATAATCCAGAGTAAAAAGAGGCCCCATTTTCCTTGAATCAGGCCAGAAACTCTTGAGCATGTGGACTGTGTGGGGATGAGGGGAAGAGCAGTGACATGCAGATGGAAGAATTCAATAGAAGACACCCTGAGCCAGGCAAGCCACTGACCTCTTCCCACTCTGAAATTCCAATGCCCACAAGCACTTTCCTTTGTTTACATGGTTCCTTCAGTACGAACTGAAATTTAATGGGGCTGGGGCAAAGATGGGAATATGTGGACAGTGCTGCCAGTATCAGCACATTGTGGGTCCTGGTTGTGTGGACAGCTTGTTCTCCTCGAGAATTTGGAAGCCCCAAAGGTAAATTGGTTTTTCTCATCCATGCAGACATGGTCGCTGTCACTTTTTAACCAATTCCCCCATCACATGGTATCCAAATCAGTTACCAAATGCCAATTCAAATTATAATCCAATTATCTTTCTAAGCATAGGATGCAGTTTGCAAGCAAAGTTGCACCAAATAAGAGGATTATGCCTTCTACATTTACCATAAATGGGTGTGAGGTTGGGGGTCATACAATATACCTTTAATTTTTTATTTTTTTTCTAAGGATGGATTGTCTTTTGAAGGGAACTGAGTGATATTAGAGGCTCATTTAGACCAGTCTCTTGAGACATGTACCATATATACTTGTATATAAGTTGACCTCATGTATAAGTTGAGGGCAGGTTTTAGGGCTAAAATCATGGATTTTGATATGGGGGGGGGGGTGTCAGTGTTTCCAGGACAGATTACATTTTTACCTTTCATTGGGGCATGGCTCCTTTTTAAAATAAAAGTTAAAGTGCAGAATTTACATTGACCCATGGATTAGTCGATTCAGGTTTTTTGGATCAATTTTTGACTAAAATTTCTAGACTTATACATGAGTACCTATAGTAAACCATTATTGTTATTGTTATTGTTATTATTATTATTATTATTATTTCCAAGCTTTCAATATAGCTGCAAACGAAATAAGCTCTTGCATTTCTGTCACCTTTTAAGTGATATATTCATGTTTCATGGTGATATGTAATGAATCCAGTTTTTCCATAACTGTTTCTCTTTTGAAAATGTCCTTGATATTTAATTAAGACAGGGTGAGAGATAGCCATACTTCCCAAGTAGCCGCGGCAAAGACCCAGGGAGAAATGGGCCGCCGTTCTCCCTTCCACACCACCTCCACAAGCGGGGTGCAGCGAGCACCCAGGGCGCCTGCTGCACCCTGCTTAGAGGCCATGGGGAACCGGCAGTTTGCCACTTCCCCGTGGCCTCTGGAAGCGGCGGGATGGGGCCGCAGAGGCTGCAGGTGCAGCAGCCTTGGCCCCATCCAGCAGCTTCCTGGGGCAAATAGAGACCACCCCTTCTGGGAGGTCTATATCAGCCCAATGTGTTTCTGGGAAATCTCTAGTGTCTCAGCAATTGTTTCAGCTGAGATTCCCAGACTTTCCAAAATCCAATCATGAATATGCTTAACAATTTTAGGAGATGACACTGATGACAGCCTATCAGACTTTGCTGCATGTTCAGTCTCAAAATCTCCATGCTGAACATTGGCACACCACTTCTTCACAGTTGAGTATTAATGGCACTTGTCGCTCAATGTTTGCATCATAGACTCATGGATTTCCTTTGGAGGTTTTTTTTTCTACTGTAGGAACAGGAACTTCATGATGGCCCAGAGTTCACCACTTGAAAGCTCTATGCTTTCTGTTGACATGGGTCCATCAATGATCTGGGGGAAAAAATAAGAAATCAGAGGTGCAATCCTGCAAATTGGCAATTTACAATACAAAAAAACCCACACTCTTTCAAGCTACAGTGATGAAAATTATACTCAGATTTTGGGGAGTGGATTGGGCAAACAACTTTTCAGCATCTCCTCATACATGTGGATGCTGATGTTCCAGTGAGATTTCTTTTAGTGCTTTTGAATAGATTTTTGTGTCTCATATCAGTACTTTGAAAGTCTATAGAAGTAAAGGTAAAGGTAATCCCTTGACATGAGTATCTAATCATAACCGACTGTAGGGGTGGTGCTCATCTCTGTTTCTGAGCCTAAGAGCTAGTGTTGACTGAGGACTGCTCTGGTGATCATGTGGCCAGCATGACTGCACCGAATGCTGTTACCTTCCCACTGAGAAGCGGTACCTATTTATCTACTTGCATTTGCATGCTTTTGATCTGCTAGGTTGGCAGAAGCTGGGACTAGTGACAGGAGCTCACCCCATCATTAAGCACTTGGGCCTTGAACCGCCAACCTTGTGATCATCAGAACTGGTGTCTTAACTACTAAGCTGAAGTCTTTAACCCCTTTGTTACTCTTTGCAGGATCATGTCATTCAGTCACATATTACAACAAAGAAACATAGAAATGTCAAAGCATCATGTGAAAAAATTGTATGTGAGCAATCTGAGATCATTTTTGGATTTAAAACACCAAATCCCCATAAAACCAACATACATTTTTTTTAAAAAAAAAATTCTATGACCCCCAGTTTTGCAGGCCTGTGTAATAAAAAGCCAAAGTGAAAGTAGCATCCTGATCCCTAAATACTCTATCAAAGTTCCTCTGACACATCTTTGGAGAATTTTATCCAAGAACAATACTGTTTTCCCCAGACATTTCTATCATTTGGGGAAACATAAAATGAAGATATAAATGCACATTCCATGTTCATAGTTTAACTGGCAGGGGATATTTTATTGCACAGCCCAAGAGAACTGAGAAATAGGTAGATCCAATATGGATTTAACATTTCTTGCACTTTGCAGTAACTAGATCTATAAATTAAGAAAAAAATGTGCAAGAAAAGCAGTAAAGCTGAGCTAGCTCCATTACTCAAGTCTGATAGAAGCACTGAGCTTGGGTTCTTCTCCTTCTATGAATGGAGTGTTAAGAATATTGTCAAGGATTACATCATATGGCTGGCCGAGAAACAAGAGGAAACAAGTCTTTCCTATAGCTGTTAACACAAATTTCATTGTAAAGAATAATGGATAAATTATTACATCCAGATTCTCATTGGCAGAAGAACATGCAAAGAAATGTTATAGAAATAGATCACCCCCAAGAGTTTTAAAATGGATCTTTCTTAATATATTGTTTTTAATTCCACCTAGTGTATACATTAATCCTAATCTTTGTTTAAATACTGATCCATGATCCATGACTATATGTATATAGTCTTAGCGTGAATACTAGCAGGTAGAACTCCAAAAAGAGACATACAAACATAATCTGTGCACAATTTAGATAATAAATGAAGTTTCAATATTTTTTTTTTGAAAACCAGTCTCTTTGTTTGTTTGTTTGTTTGTTTGCAGTACAAAACTATCTCCAGTTTGATACACAAATCTGTCACCCTTCTCCAAAGCAGTTTCCAGGAGACACAGAAGAGAGGAATAGAGAAAAAGCTTATCATGCTAGCAAATGGTCAATAGTGCAATGCTGAATGTAGGTGTATGTCCCATCTTTCATTTCCAAATTTTAGGCCACATGAAAAAAGGTTCTACGTCTGAACGAATTATGCCTGAAGACTCCTTGTCTTCTTTTAAAAAGAAAAGATGACCAACATCCTGTTAGAGAACTGTGATGTCATAATTTGGACTTATGCCATCTCAACTCATTTTTATGGACATTGTCTAGGGTGGAATTTTGTTCCAACCCTATGACCACCATCTCCCTCAAATCCCACCCTACAAACCATGCATGACCATTTTCCTGTTGTAGGAGAGGGTGGGGATGTAATCAACTATTTTCCTACAGCTAGACGAGCTTCGACAAGCATCTGCAGAGGCCCTTGCAACTTTCTTCAGATGTCTCTGCTTCATGTAATTTACAAGAAAATAGCTAGAACCGTCTCCACTCATTCCTCCTCCCTCCACTCTGTGACAACATGAAATGGCCACATTTGTGGAACTGTGTTGCTTACAAGGCGACATAACTATGGAGATATTGCTATGTGACACATACATTTCCTGATTCAGATAACTTATTTATATCCCTCTCATTTAGCAGTTCAGGACTGAAAAAGGCTTTGAACATTTCATAGAAACATTGGCCTATTCTAGATTGGCAAAAAGAAGTGTGTTCATGGCTGCATGAAACTCTAGCCTTTAGATGAGAAAAAGGGAAAGTGTGCCATGAAAACACTTTTTTTGCATTTTAGGGGAGAAGAAGCGCCTTTTAAAAGGTGCTGGTTTTCCCAGCTTCTTTTTTAAAAACTGCAGAACAGCGCAGCTCCATCTAAAGGCTGCGGTGTAGTTGCGCAGTTAAAGGGGCCGCTGTATCTTTAAAGCGCCCATTTAAAGGCAGCAATACAGGTGTGGAGCATAATGGATTGTGAGTTGGGAGCATGCGTGGTGTGGAGTTCACTTCTAATTAAAACGCTCAATGCCCTGCATGTGTAAAAGCTGGGGTTTAACTGCTCAGTTTTTTAAAGCTCCCAAACCCTAGCTCCAGCCCTAATCCAAATGCGCAGTAGGGACTCTGGGATGCTGTAACTGTTATTCTACTGTGCATAACATGTCAATTCATTCACAAAATAAAGGGATTCATTCATGATGCACCAGTGCAACTGCACAGTTTTAAAGAAGCAGAGAAACCGGAATGATGCTGAAACTTTAATTTTTTTTTCCTTGCCGGCTGCGAACTGCGCAGTTGCGCAGTTCCCAGCCAGCAGCCGGGAAACCTGCACAACTATGCAACTGCGCAGTTCCTAGCAGGCAAACCTGCACAACTGCACAGTTGCACAATTCCCAGCAGGCTGCCAGCTGGGAACTGCGCAGCTATGCAGGTTTGCCGGCTGGGAACTGCGCAGCTGTGCACTTCGCAGCCGGCAAGGAAAAAAAATTAAAGATTCAGAGCGGCTAGAAGCCGCGTTCATTGCCGCTGGTGCAGCTGCTCCGCCTGTGTTTGTAGCGTTCTGACAGCTTCCAATGTAGCTGCTGAGCCACAGAAAAGACTTCAGATAAATTGTTCCCACACCCCCCAGTCTAGCTGCCCTGTACCTTTTTAATGCACACCTGGGGCTTGCAATGTAGCTGCTAAGCATTAAGGTAAAGGCAACTTCATGTCACACTTTCCTGCCAATCTAGAAAGCCCCATTGAGTTGCTAGAAACCACAAGGGCCATCAATTCCAACTCCCTGCCATGCAGGAACACATAATCAGAGCATCTCCAACTGATGGCCATCCAGCCTCTGTTTAAAAACCTCCTAAGGAGGAGACTCCACCACTGTCAGTGGGAGTATGTTCCACTGTTAAATAGCTCTTATTATTTTCCTCTAGTTTGAATCCATTGCTATGGGTCATGTTCTCTGGAGCAGCAGAATACATGCTTGCCCCATTTACAACAATCCAAATTCTGTTGCTAATCCTACCTATTGAATCAGTGGGACTTGCCATTCAAATGTTCATTAAGTGGGCCTAATCTAATCTAGTTGGGACAAACCAACAGGATTCTAGCCAATATAGTTTAAAAATTCACAGCCTATGAATGTTAAAATAATTCAACTGCTTCAAAAACCAGTTAAATATATAAAGCATTGAAACAAAAAATAATAATATAGATATAGAAATCTAATACATTATACAAGACCTATTTCCCTTAAGCAATCAACCTGCAAAGTTTACGTGCTTAGGGAAAGATAGTAAGGAGGGTTCCAGTCTAACCTCTCTTGGAACAGCTGCCCTGGCAAGAGAAGGGAAGGCCAAATAATGTGCCAGGGAGAGATTGGGACAGCTCTGGGCCAAAATACCCCCAGCTGCTCCTGGAGTATCCTGGCCAATTGAAGACAAGCATAAAAGTAAAGCAAGTTTCAAATTAATTGCCCAAGATTGTCGCTGTAGTACAAGCAATGTATTCTGGCAGCAATTCATTTACTTATATCCTACGGAAATTTAATTTTGTATATTTAGGAGTGGCTTGCATTCAGATAACACCACAAAGGCTCCAGTCCCATGCACATTTACCTGGGGAGGAATTCCTATTGAATTCAGCAGTAGTTGCTTCTGAGTAGAAGTGCACAAACGTACGCTGCAAATTAATAATGGGAAAGCGGCTAATTACAGAAGCCTCAGAGAGTTGAAAATGCTCTCCTTGCTACACTGTAGAGCACTCTAATAGCTCCTTTAGTGACACCTAGCGCAGTTGGGGAGGATGAGGCACCATTAAACGCTGTCGCTGAGACACACTGCCTTGTTAATGTTACTTTGATTTCCAATAAAATGAGCTAACTCAGTAGTGCTGAAAGGCAACCGTGGTTTTTTTTTTTCCTGACTCCACATTTGTGTGCATATTCTAATTCACATTTGAATCTATTTTTTAAAATGCAGGAAAGCTTATGGACCATGCTTTCTGCTCAGTTCATCACTTAACTGTTAGAACCACCGGGTCATTAATATCAATAATGAGAGAGAACTGCAATTAGGTTCCAAATGAAATATGCCATGCTTCAGTTGATTTATTAGAATGTTGTTCAGTAGAAAATACCATGGCACTGTGCGACAAGGCTGGTGCACTTGGATTGCTGCCTTCTCTCTAAACAGGAATCAAGGGAAAAAAATTCAGTAGAGCTATCATTTAATTGCTGGAAAGAATTAAGAAGATGAAGAAAAAACTTTTTTTAAAAAAGATAGTACTGCCTTGCTAATTCATATTAATGTTGGGAAGCTTATTACCAATTATTGAGTGTTCTCAATTAGCAAGTAATTATTTTCTTGCTCCTGATCTGACCTTTTCCTTTTTTTTCATTGAACACCTCCCATTGGCTCTCTTTGCACAGCTAATCAAATCTAAGCTATTTGCCATTATTTTAAGAGCAGGCAATAGTCAATCTTTGCCTTACGTTTCAGATGGCTTCGCTAATCTCATTGCCTCAAGCAGACACTCTGCCAGGGTGGATGGATTCACCCATCCATTTAGTTACAAATTATAAATGGGGATGAGGGCTGGGGAGTAAAAATAAATGAAAGACACAGATTGTATACCACAAGACAGTTTGAACAAACTACTGGAAGAAGCAGTGGGTTCTTTCCTGTGTACAAGTTTAATATCAAAATGTCCCTTCAACTCACAACTCAAGCAAAGCATTTTGAAGTTGTATTGATCTGAGGTCAGGGTAGAAGTGGCGACACACAGCCTTTTTTTAACTGAAGTCTATAGTGGTGGAAAACCAGGCAAAGACATGAAGAGGTACTTCCATGATGACCATAGCATTGAAAAGTGACTGTTTGGACTACAACTCCCAGGTTCCACCAACCAGTATAGCTGAGGGAAAACCTGAGAGTTATACAGTTGGCCCACTGTACCCACAGATTCTTTATCCATGGATTCAAGAGTACACAGCTTGAAAATATTCCAAAAAAGTATAAATTCCAAATAGCAAACCTTGATTTTCCATTTTAAATAAGGGACACCATTTTATTATGCCATTTTATTTAATGAGATTTGAGCATCCATGGTTTTTGGTATCCATGGAGGGTCCTGGAACCAAAACCCAGAGATATCAAGAGCCCAGTGTATTCTCAAAAAGTCACTGTCCTAAATTGTGGCCTAGGACCTGCATGTCCTCAGTTACTTTTTTAATGTTTGATCTCCTCTCAACCAACATGTCATATCTGAGAACCTTATCGCACACACTTTTACCCCCAATCTGGACACTGACTGGAGGAGTTTTGTAGTGCTGACAAGTAGTGTGCTGCACAATAATACATCCAGCCCCTTCCCACCAGCAAGCTGGGGTGTGATGATGCAGTCCAACTCTCTAGCTGAAAGGGGCTGGATGTACGATCTTTTATTGCCCAGCTTGCCAATGGCATAGAGATCCTTCACTAGGCATGGATGGATGGCTTTTAAGGTGGGTTTCAAGGGGATGTAGTGCATCTGTGAGAACCAAAATGGTGTAGTAGTTTGAATGACTCCGGAGACCAGGGTTTGAATCCCTGTTCAGCCATGGAAACTCACTGACTGACCTTGAGAAAGTCACATTCTCTCAGCATTAGAGGAAGGCAAAGGCAAACCTCCTCTGAACAAATCTTGCCAAGAAAACCCTGTGATAGGTTTGCCATAGGATTGCCATAAGTCAGAAACAACTTGACGTCACACAACTACAGCAAAGTGTAGCTATGGCACTGTAGCTACATGTCCCATATAGGATCCCAGCCAATTTTTTAAGATAAATGCAAACTTAAAGCTAGCTGTCAACTGCTTTTGCTTTGTTTTGGCTTTTTGTCAAGTCCCAGAATGTAAATAGTGAGATTTCTAACAACCACTTGTCAAAATTTAAATTCATTCAATGTCACCCAAAAAACATAGTTCAGTGCTATACAATATTGTATGCTGTTATCAATTTCTGTCAGTTATCTGAAGAGCAAGAATGGGCAGAAGGCTGACAGAAATCTCTTGGTAGATCTCTGAGTGATTTCCAATAGATCACAAGGATTTCTGACTCCTAATTGAATAACAACTAAAAGCTTCTTCCTCCAAAATTAAATTGCTAGAAAAGAATGATTTGGGTAAACCCAGGCATGGATTTTTGTTTGTAAGAACTCAGGCCCTATACAAACCAGCAGAAAGCACCAGCCTGTGGGCTGAAGTCAGGGCACAGCATCCTGATGCTGGATGCCCTAACTCTGCCCCATGGCACCATCATGATGCACCTCCATGATGCACGGCTATGGCGCCACTTGGATGCTTTTTGCAGCTCCTTTTTGCACTCTCCAGAGGCCAGATCAGGGCTGCGGCATGAGGTTGCCGTCCCCCCTATCCAGCCAGGAAAGGGGCAGCTGCATGTCGCCCCCTCCCCCCTTAGGGGAAGTCTGTATAGCCCCTATGTTCTTTGTTGTTGTGTGCCTTCAAGTAATTTCCAACCTATGGTGACCCTATCATAGGATTTTCATGTCAATTTTTTTTCATATGGGGTTTTCCATCACCATCCTTTGAGGCTGAGATAGTGTGACTTACTATGGCTATATTTCAGAGGAAGGAATTGGCAATACAATGTCTGAGAATTCCTTGCCTAAGAAAACCCTATGAAGTTCATGGGGTTCCAATAAGTCAACAGGCAACTTGAAGGCTCTCTCTCTCTCTCTCTCTCTCTCTCTCTCTCACACACACACACACACACACACTATTCACAGATGGAGAATATGGTCAAAGACACACTGTTCCTTAATTCTTGGGGTATGTCAAATTTGTAGTTTTAAAACTGTTCATTTCACAAGCCCAAAATCTGTTCAGTCTTTAGAAAGTTGCTTTTAAAAATAATTCAAACCTGCTATAATGATGGAGAAATAGCCATTGCTACTACTATGTACAGTATTGAAGAAATAAGTCATAAGTTACTTGTTGCACAGCTGAATATTTATCCATTACTTTTTATTACTGGGGGGGGGGGAGATACATGAGAGAAATGGCATGAAAAAAATACTGTCAAATACCTCTAAAATGTCTTTAGATGCCCTTACAAAGTACATTTGGAAAATATCTGTAATATCTGCCCCCACTCCTTACATTACTTTTGAAATGGGACTTCTGAATGCACTTGCCACCTTTAAAGTAACTCTTCATAATTAACTATATTACTTGTAACTCATTTTATCCTCTAAGTCTACCCACCTTTGAAGTAGAGTTGCAAACTTTAAGAAATAAATGTCTAAATCTTTATTCATAAATGTGGCCTGTTCTAATTATGATGGAAAAGATAAACTGATAGGGCAGACACTTAGAAATGTGCTTGTTGCTCTTTGAGGCTATTTTGACATTGTTATAATGGTATAATGGTACATTGTGATAATAGAAAGGGGAAATCAAAATATTAGCAAAGGAGTAATCGATTTTCCTTACATATTTATTTTGGTTTTTAATTATTGAAGCCTTTTAAGCTATTTTGTTGTTTTAATCTGGAAATGTTTCATATTATTTATTGTCTTATCTGCATGCTGCCCTGAAATCCAACCATAAAGGGCAGTGTGTGTGTTAATAAATAAAACATAATACTGAAGTGTAACATAAATACAAATCTATTTCAGACACAGATACTAAACAGCAAGCATCTGGTGTACATTAGATTAATTTGCTGACATTCAACAATCCTCATTTGCAGATGAGGATTTTGAGAAGTAAATTTATTTTGCCTTAATTGCAAGCTGTTTACTCAATAAATGCAATAAATAGAAGCTTGCCATCATGCTTTAAATTTCTATACCTCAAATTTGGGGACTAGTTATGAGTAGTGTTCCATCAGGGATCCCATCAGGGTGCTACGTTTCTTTGAATTCGGTCCAGATAACAATCCAGATAACAATCTTATGTGGGAAATGTTGGTAGAAAGCAAATCAAGGATAACAGAACTCTGGACACAAAATATTTTTGATGTCTCTACTTAAAGGCACATCCATATGATGAAGAACTCATTGTTTATTTGTTACACGAAGGTCATCCTTTGCTTAGGGCTGTTTGCCATTTACCCTCAGCGATTTCCTCCTGAGAAAGGTCAAAACATTTCAGGTGCTACTTCATGCCTAATGGATAATTGATACAAAAGTCTGTTTTTATTCTTAGCCCTGTATCTTGAACACATACATTGACAATTAACATCATATAACAGACTGCATCACTGTCACTTTTGGAAGCCTATTTCTTTTCTTTTTTTCCTTTTTTTCTTTTTTTATTCACACATATAAATATATTACAAATAGCATCCATATAACAATAAAAACGGTACATTTGGTTACAACCCTTATACTTGTTTCTTTTTGCTATCACAAAAAAATTTGATGGTGATCTGTTCACTTATCCTGTTTCCTACTAACTGGTTCTATACATCTATGTCTTCTAATACCAGACTTTTGTCTTATCTCTTTTCCCTTACCTTCCTTGATTTGTTTCTTTCTGTGTTTCTTTCTTTTTATATTTAATACCTACTATATACATGAGGCAACCAGTAGTCTTTACATTTTCTTATTATTTTCTTATTCTTTTGTCAGTCTTTTATTCCAATATTTTCATATCCATTCCCAGTTATCCTTCAGCTCCAAATCATCTTCTCTAATATTTTCTACCTTAATTTTTCTTGATAGTCTATCTGACTGGCTCAATTCTAACAGTCTCTTTAACCAATCCTCTATTACTTGTATTTTTGTTGATTTCCATTTTTGAGCATAGATCATTCTAGCAGATGTTACCATGTATAATATCAGATTTCTAGATCGTTTTTCCACCTCTTTTCCCAGTATCATGGTCATGTTTAGTAAATACAGCTCAGGTCTCATCTCAAATTGTATATCTAGAATTTCTGTGATTGCTTTATGTATATTTTCCCAGTATTTTTGAGCCTTTTCACAATTCCACCAAATATGGTAAAAAGACCCTTCCTTAGAAGCCTATTTCTAAATGGTCAGCAGGTATGTACGATTCAGTCTGCTCAAACAGATATAGCATTAAGTTCAGCTCCTTTTGAGAACTGTATTAATTTTAAAAAAGAAAACTGATAACTAACATGCATAGAATTTATTTATGTCATGGCTACACTTCTGGGAGGCCTTGGGGAGCTTGATTCTCCTTTAAAACAAGGCACATGTTCTCCTCACACTTTATCACAGAAATAAAGAGAGAGAATGCAGATGTTACTGCATTGTGAATCTAGCAACAATGGAGGCAATAAATGAACAAAGGAAGCATGTTGCACACCCTAGACTATACCCTGGAATGCAGTGTAACCAAGGATGTATACATAATGGAATAAGACTGAATTAATTCCCTAAAAAGAGCAAGTTGTCACATGCTGTTTGAAAAGGGATGGGTCATTAAAAGAATACTGTAAAGGTGAGATCATCAGCCCTGAGACAGTCAGCGATTGGTTTACTCCAGTTTCCTAAATTCAAGTGCCTTCTGACTGTTTGAACTACATATTCCACCAACTCTAGCAGAGCTACTAGTCAAGGATCATGAGCCTTGTAGTTTAGGAAGCTTGGTTGAAATTGTAGGAAGTGAGAACATAACACCAACCCCACCACCATTACTGCCTATAAAAAGTCACTATACTTTTATTTTTAATGTCAACAGTGTTGGTAATTTATTTGTACCTGAGTAGGACATCAACCAGACAAAGAACTTAGTTGAGTCATTAACTATCTGAGCTCTAGCAATTACTTGAAGTCACTTTCAAGGCAAATCAGACAATCTAGAATCCATGGTGAGAAAAGGGAGTTTAATAAGAGATTACTTAAACATGGCTGAATCAGCAATTTTTCCCTTCCTTTTCATTGACAATATGGATCCCTTGAGTAGTGATTATCCTTTTAATTTACTAATTTATTTATGCAAACATGGGAAAGCCAAAGCATAATATCTGGCTTTATTCTGATCTCCTCATTTATCTAAAGATTGCATGTTGTTGTTGTCAGCGCAAATAATATCAATTAATATGTATTATAATATGGCCTTAATATGAAAATCATTTATCACAATTGTTAGCTCTATTAGTTTATGCTGTAGTTGTGAATAATCTTTAATAAACAGGTATTATAATAAGTATTAATTTTGAATTAACAAGATACTTATGAGTGCTAATGCAAGAGTTTACATGCTTTCTCACACCCTTTCTAGGAAAAGAAACACCGATACTGTAGATATTTCAGTCTCATTAAATCCTCTTTCTTTATTGTTCATCCCACCCTACAAAATGATGAAAAATGCTATGAATTAAAGCATGAAGAATAAATTTATCATAACAATAAATTATTATTTTAGGATGGTGAAGAGATATTTAATAATGTCGTGTAGTTACTTTAACTTTTGCTGTCTTGTTAATAAGAAAATGTACGCCTTAATTAAATGTCTACATTAAATACATAGTATCCTTGGACAAAAGCAATTTTAGTAGCATTATTATTATTATTATTATTATTATTATTATTAGCTTTATTTATAAAGCGCCATAAATGTGCATGGCACTGTACAAAAACCAATAAAATCAAGAGTATATAAAAAGCCTGCCTATGGCATACAATCTAGAGGTGTAGTAGTAGTAAAGGTAGTCTAGTAGTAATAGTAAAGGTAGTCCATTGACATGAATGTCTACTTGTAACCAATTGTAGGGGCTGGTGCTCATCATTACTAAGCCAAAGAACCAGTATTATCCAAAGACTACTCTGATGGCCATGTGGCCAACATGACTGTACCAAATGCTGTTACCTTCCCACCGAAGTTGTACCTATTTATCTACTTATATTTGTGTGCTTTCAAACTACTAGGTTGGCAGAAGCTGGGACTAGTGAGAGGAGCTCACCCCATCATGCAGCACTCGGGCCTCAAACGGCCAACCTTTCAATTTTCCAGTCGTCAGAACTGGTGTCTTAACCACTAAGCCTCCACATCTCTAGTAGTAGTAATAGTAATATGTCTCCTACAGGGTAGTCCTTGCCTGATCATTGTGTCAGAACCTCACAGATATCCAAAGCTCTGCCAGCAATAGGATTTTCATAACCACCTTTCTCTCCCAACAGTTGTTCATTGGGATGGAAATAAATCTCACAACTTTTCTCATTCTGATGACAATCCTGACCTAACACATCAAGATATCCTATCAGGAAAATGGTGAACTGTTGTGACACTTCTTGTTTTTTGGAACTTGACTGTGTATTTTGGAATTAAACAACCCTCATCAGGGTGGAACAGGAACTTATTCAGAAAACAGTGTATTTTGTACAAAATTCATTAATTTTGCAGGAAAATTGCTTTTGTGCAGAAAACTTAGTGGAGGGGATTCAAAAAGTCCCATTTTTAAAAAAAAAAAAAAAAGCCATTGAAAAGAGGGTAACTTTCTTGAAATTTCACCAGACAAAACTTTTCAAATTCTTTGGTTTGACATGCAAGAATAGAACAAATTTGGTTTTGGTTTATTGTTTGTTTGTTTGTTGTTGGGTTTTTTGTGGTTTTTTGTTTGTTTGTTTGTTTTGTTTATTTTGTTTCTAATCTTTTACTCAACTTCTTCCCACTAAAATCAATGGGAAGGAATGGTCCTAGTCCAGCTCCTGGACTGATGTGGTCTTCTGACCAGTCTTTGAGTATATCTGGGGCCAAGAGAGCTCTGAATCCTTTGGCTCCATGGCCTTTTTTTGGACTGCCCTTTGACAGTCTTCCTTTTCTGCTCTTCAGTGTCAGAATGAAAAGGGCCATGGATGTGTCTAAAAAGGCTGGGAAGTATGAATCCTTCTCCTTCTTTCTCCAGGCTGCATCTTTTTCTCCATCTCTGGCTTGGGGGCCAAACTCTAATATATATTCTGTGTGTCCAGAGCTAGTAAAGATTTTTGTTTATACTGTCACAACCTGCAGTCTGGTGAATCCTGATGGATGCAGGAATTCGGTAGGTTTTTTAAAAGTAACTTTTCCAATCTTTGTTTATGTTTGACCACAGGAATGCACAGGGGTTTGTTTTTTTAAAAAATCTGTTCTAGTTTTAATATTTTGTACACCACATTGAATTCCAATGATGGATGAAAACCCAGATATAAATGAGCAAAATAATAATGAAGACTGATATCTAGCATCAGAGACTAACTGTGTAAGAGAAGTTATAGCGTATGTTTCATAGGCTTGGTTTCGTAGACTTCTGCTGCACATACAGTCTCAAAGGTGCTACAAGATCCCTTTCCATACTAATATTCCAGACTAACACGACGATGTCTCTGAATTCCATCCAGCATCAGAGATGTAGCTACAATATTGTAGCTATGATCCATCTCCAGGAGGAGGAGGAGGAGGAGACAGTTATTGTTTGATTTGGCAGCCAGTGTTTTCAGTCAGACTTTGACATAAAGAAGCATGAAAAATAAAGGGGGTGGGTGAGTATACTGCCAGCCCTTGCTGGGGATGTGGGTAAATTGTGACTATTTCAAGATTGTACGTCATTCAAAGCTCTTGAAAGACTGGAGTGTGGTGGGGAGGGGTCTCTTCCTTTGTTTTTCTGTCAACATCTAGACAAAGTCTGCTAATGTAGGCCACAGTATGTTAACCAACCAGTAGATTCTACTCCAGTAATAAACAGGAGAAAAATATAGACATAGAATGACTTTCTGATCAGCAAAACAGAAGGCCTCCTCTTTCCTTTCCCTCCTCCTCTCCTTCTCAGGGACTCTGCCAAGCATGTCAGATCACTCATGTTAAATTATTCTTGATGGCATTGAGATGTGCAGTACTGTCATCCAAAGACTGGCTTGTGCATCTGTCACATCCTTTTTCTTTCTCAGTCTTGTGCAAGAACCCAGCCATGTTCCAAGCAGACTTATCTGCTAATTTATCATGAAAAACCAAGCAGACAGGCCTGACAAAGCAAAACAAAGAGGGTAAGAATCAAGGTTTGGAGAGGGAATAATATTAACCCAAGCCTCTCATCAACAAACTGTGCAATGTTGACCTGTTGGTGAACCTGTCTGTTGGTGTTTTTGAACTGTAATTCCCATCATCCCTAGTCACTATAACCAGTGGTGAGGGATGGTGAAATCTGCAGCCCAATAATCCCTAAGGGGCCACAAATTGTTAACTTCTAATCTGTTACAAAACAGTAATTAAATCTCCCTTGACACGCTTGTGCCCCTTTTCCCCTTATTAACCTAAGGATAAGCTGCTAAAATTATTTTTCTAGCATTTTCTGTGACAGCATTTTTGTAAATTACACAAAGTGTGGCATTAGTATTATCCATATTAGTGGATTAAATGGCCCAAAAGGTATTCACTTTCCACTCCTAAATTTCACTAAAACAAATAAAGGAGACATGATGGAAGCCCCAACAAGGTTCTTTGTATCACTTACAAATATACCATGAGCAACTAACACTTATTATACGTGTTATAATTAATTAATTAATTAATTAAGTGTTCTAATTAATTCAGTCCTTGCAATGCAGTGTAATCTGAAGGCATATTGTACCCATGTTAGTCTGGGGAATCAGGATGGAAAGGGATCTTGTAGCACCTTTGAAACTAACGCAGTGTAAGTTTGCAAATATTACTGGCACCACATCATTTTAACATTTCTCCTAACGTGTACTCTTTTGGTCTTTTAAGATTTTACAAAACATTCATCGCTGCTTCATACGAGTTTTTCATGTCATCAATCCTGTCTGCTTTCCCCCAGACTTTCTGTAATTCAACCTGTTCACAGACCGAAGGAATCCATTCCAGGTTTTTCACTTGTTCACTTCCACTAGGCCCATCTTTTGACCGGCAGGCAAATGAAGCCATTCAAATATTTGCTTATCATGTCATCTGTTCTCATCAGACCTTGCAATTCCTGTCATGCCCCACATGTCATTTTAAAGCATAACGTCATTAATACCTCCAGTGCACTAATGGATGCTTCACACATGAACGCATTAATGAAATGTGTTATTGTTTTCCCTCACAGGACATTAACAATCTCGCTCACGTTGAGCCCCCAAAGCCCTGCAGTGCTGCTGAAAACCACTAGCTATCAAATGAACCCTCAGTTACGCCTCAGTAAGTTTAAGTTCAAGTTTATCACTGAAGCGTCACTCATGTGAAGAGAAGATACAAGCCTCTAAGGTCTTTTAGGCCCAGCTTCAATTACCATAAAGAGAAACAAGAGGCAATAGCTGGCAAGTGGGGGGCGGGAGACGGAAGAGAAGCAGCATAGCAGAAAGAAAACCCTGTCAAAATAAAATAGGAAAGATCTGGGTGTCACTGTGATTTGTTTCTCGTTACTCCCTTTTGTGGATGGGCAGAAGGTTTGAATAATGAAGACAGGATTGGTTTTCTCTTTTGAGTATACAAACATGGGTGGTCTAGTTTTCTGCTAGCACAGCTGACATATTAAGTGGGATTAAAGATCCTCTGGCAAGGGAGCATTTCAATTCAGTTTCCTAAACCTAAGAAAAGTATCTACAGCCGATTTGTAAAATGAACCCTGACAGCCACAAAAATGATACATAGCCCTGGCAATCCATATTGGCTGCCCTTCTATCTGAGGATATCTTGGGGTGTCAGCAGCTTTGCTGTGAAAAGGGAGAAATAATTCCATGTTTTAAAAAAGAATGTGTCCCATTTACCTGAGCTGTATTGCTAAACCAAGGCCTTTAAGATCCATTTTATGCTGTAATTTTTAGTCATGAGAATGGGCTCGTGAGTCACCTCTGCAATAAAAATCATATCTAAATCTTCGCATGCATCAGAGGTGCCAAAAATCCTCAAAGTCTGCCTGGAGGAGGGGATATTGGCTGATGATGGAGGCTGTCTGCCAGTAATTCCAAATTGGCTTTGACACTTTAGGATGAAACTGAATACTAAGAGGAATGCATATTTCCTGAAATAAACTATTTTCACTCTCACAGTGGTATTTCCTCAGAGAGTCATACCTCAGCAATCAATCTTTGAAATTAAGTCCTAGTTTCTCTTCCAATGATCAATCACCAAACAGCACAATAAATGCAAGATACAGAGGTAAGGAAATCAAATGCTATGAAAAACAGATGTATTTTATCACTGGAGAGAATATCTCATTGACAAAATGTGCTAGGCATGTAATCTATTTTGACCCAGAATAATCAGTTCTGGTATCATGCACATCACTAGTCATAACTGATTGACTCTTGAATGTTCTGCCAGTAACCTGAAATGCACTGATTTGTGTAATAAGTGTGCAGTATTACTTTTGTTACAGGGAAGATATATTTTCCCTGGAGTCACAGAGCCATGGGAAGAATCTTTAGATCTAGTATCTTTTTGTCTTCAATGCCCATTTTGGAGATAGTGATTCCTGGACTGGCTCCTGACCTCTGCCTCTCTCCTCTTTTACACCACTAACAAAAGTATGTATGATCCTGTGCACTCATATATTCTATGGGCACACGTTCCTTGGTTGCATTTATTTTTGTATTTTTTGAAAGAATATATATTTTCCTTTCCCTCAGGAAAAGCAATCCCCTCCAAAGCACATAATAAGCACATAATGATGGGACTTGGTCCTATCAATTTCAGTGTGATGCAATGAAATTGATACTCATGGGTGCATTACACTGAAAACAGCCATGGTAAAGCCATTAGTGTCAATGGGAATTTCCTTGAAAAACATAGTTTCTGAGAAACAATAATATCCATATCTGAGGAGAAAGAGTTAAATTTTCTTTTCCAGTCCCAGGATCGAAAAGCTGTTCACTTTCCCAAGTCTACATATACATACATACACACATACCTACATACGTAAATGCATATTAATTGTTTTAACACAATTAACACATTGCCTTGTTTCAGCACAAGCAACAATAAGGTTTTTGTCAAATGGAATTGAGATACGTTTCCATTTTACTATAGAGACACCAAGCATTCAGTCTGGTCTTAACAAATGCCTTCTTCGTGCTATAACCTCAATTTTTCTTCAACCCGCTCCTGCTCAGGATGTTGCAAATCAGCTGTGGATCATTGCCTGTCTGGCTCAGGTAGCCAACTCTGTCTGCAATATCGTGCTCTTTGTCTTTCCTTGCTATTAGCTAATCGATACACCCCATAAACCTGTGACCACCTTCTGCTATTACATGTGTTTCTCAACTTAATTTCCTAATGTTTCCAGCCAAGCATTTTTCATCACTTAGCTATTTCGTTCTCTTCTGCATTAATGGGAGTGCCAGGGTGCAGCTGAGAGTTAACCCATTGGTTGCATTTCCAAACATACAAAAAGTCACCTTGCTTTATTCTATCCCTACATGTACAGTGTATATTTTAAGGGATAGTGCATGTACTTTTAGTGCTTTGTGTTTCCATAGTAGCCAAATTTCTGCATTCAAAGAGGCACCATGCTGGCATAAAACATGGAGAAACTGCCACCTATGTCTGCTGGGCCAGAACTCATAAAATGTTACTTTTTGACCTAGAATGCCCAGACTCCCCCACAACTGGAAGTGGTACTCCAAAAAAAGTAAATTTTCCAAGCTTTGAGTAACTCAGCCTCAACATTTCTGCATATACAGGCTTCTCCCTCAACTAGTCTCTGTTATGGAGCTGTCCCTATTCTAACCCCATTGCCAGTGCCCACCTGCAGTCCTGATCCACCATGTATGGTGGAAAAGTCTGATGGCCAATTCTAAGTGCATTTGGCTAAGTTTAGATAGAATCCACCTTCATACTTTCCCACTCAACATGGCACATGCTGGGTAACTGATAATTACTCTGTAATAGAGTAATTGATCATTGCTCAGCAGCCAAACTATCATTACAACCCCTAATTCCAAACCTACTGCTTTATCACACTAAGGGGAAAACAGGATTTAAACAAGAGTTAAATGAGAGTTAAACTGGAAATGTCCTATGTTTATCACAGGACATTTCCTGTTTAACTCTCGTTTAACTCTCATTTAAATCCTGTTTGCCCCCTAGTGTGATAAAGCAGTAAAGATTCATGCTGGTTGGGGCATTCTGGGAGTCTAAAAATTAACATCTGTCCACACCTCCTTCACACTTTGTGTCCTTACATGCTCTTTGAATGTATCAGAAGACTGTACTTTAACCTGTACTTGTCTTCCGTCTCCTCCTCCCACCTTTCTCAACCATCCACAGGACTGACAAATGAGCTGTTTCCAAGTGCCAAGGCTGAATTTAAAGAAATGAAGAGGTTGTTTTTGTACCTCCACTAAGTTAATTCTTCATTTTACCAGCTATAAAACCATTTACTGGCTTTGCCTTATGTCTGTTTTATTAACAAAGGAGCCACCATGTAATCCTGTGGCACCCACAATTATTACTGTGCTTTAAGTTAGAGTCCTGTGGCATCCATAGACCAGGGATGAAGGAAGTAGCCTCTTGTAATATTCAGTTTGGGGCCCATAATGTAATGACAGAGTTCATGCTTTGCTGAGCCTCATAGCCTGATACTGTGTATTTCTAGCTTTAAAGGTCTCAGAATGAGAGAGCTCCCTCAGGTGGCAAATCTTAGCCCCCTGTCTGGCTGTTCTCATCCACTTGAACCAGTCTTGGCTGGCTGTTTCACCAAATGACATTCTCCCACTTTGTCACAGGGAGCACAATTGAGAAAGAAGCCTGAGGGAGCAAGGTGGTTGCAAGCAAAGAGGCAGACATCCCAGACTGTGAACTCCAGCAAGCAATGTTTCTATGTATGTAGTCCATTGCTCATAAGAAGCACACTGCCTTGGAGCATTGAAGCAGGCGCCAGGTGGATGGGTAAAGAGGTAGCAGCAACATATTGGAAGATAGGGCATTGCCTAAACTAAGTTGCTGCCAAGAAAGAGGAAAAGGAAAGGCGGATACAGGTTTGCATAGCCTTTCTATGTCCTAATTCATATATGGAGGTGTAAATTTGGACATAATTGCTCTCATTTACTGTATATAAAAATACAATACATCTCACCAGAGTGGGGAAAACTGATCTGTGTGTCTACTGTCCAGATGCTAATTATGGATGGGCAATTTAAGGATCCTGATCTCCCGCCTTACAATCCTTAATCTTTTCATCCAAGTTGGACTCAGCTACCCACCAAAGAGAGTAGCAGTGGGAAAAGTGAAGCCTACAAGCTGCACATAGTCTCAACCCTTTCTTATGGTTCTTCAAGCCTGCAGGACACCTGCAAAGCCCATGCCCCCCCCCTCAAAAAATGGTGTGATGAAAAAGTCCCTGAAAATCATCCAAACTGTTGAAAACACACGCACACCAACCAAGCCAATTTGGGCTTATCCCCCATGACCCCAACACATGTCATCCCACCTGGACAAAACAGCAAAAAATCTGTTGAAACATGGCAATGTTGGGGGCATGAATGGGCAGGAGAAGCATGCTGTCCACCCAGGATATACTAAAGAACCAAGGATGTACAGTGGTCCCCCAGGTTACGAATCCCCCAGCCTACGAAAACCCCGGGCTACGAAAGAGCCGGGGCCGGAAAAATGGCCCCGGTTTACGGGAAAAAACCTGGGTTACGAAAAAAGCGGCGGGAAATTCAAATGCTGCAAAGTGCAGCTAAGGGGATTTGCTAACGGTCCCCGGTTTACGAAATTTTCGGCTTACGAAAGGGGTGCTGGAACGAATTAATTTCGTAAACCGGGGGACCACTGTATATGCAAAAATGTATATGTTATGGTGGAGGGGAGGTCCTTAAAGAATGGTATCATATGACTTCTGATCACTTTCAGGTTATGAGGAAGATGTTGGATTGGCCCCTGAAACAAAGGGAAATCCTCTGCAAAACTAGACACTTGATTACCCTATTTTGTGCTAGTGCTGTAAAAACAGTCCTGTCACTAGCCTTCATGGAAGTTTTCAGCCAGCCTGTACACAGAATTGGGAATCGGCCTCAGCTTTTTGTTTACTTTAGGTAGGAACATGGCTGTGCCAACTGTGGTTCAGAACTGGGAAAGCCCTCTCTTTGACATCTTCTTGATGGATTGCTAATCTGGGTAAACAATATTGGCCTTGGTAGACCAATGATCTCTATCCATACAAGCCAACTTGATACTTACTGTGAAATGAGATGCATGAGAAAATTTATGAGGTGTGCTCATCCCCCATATAACATATGTGCATATTTGAGATGCACAAGGCTGTGGCATTTTCATTCCACCTGGTTTTCAGTCATGCCTTTCTAATCTCTTCTACAAATGCTCCTTCTGTTCCACTGCCAATAAGAAATTGAAAAGCCCTTTTTGTCCATGTAATATGACAGGTATTAAACTTTAAAAAAAAAAAACAGTCAGAATTTAGGAATAGTTCTATGCCCAACTTGGTCCAGAATTCTTGTTTTGATTAGCAACTGCATGTCACAAAATGCAGCCCTCAGTTTACTTAGGACATTTTTTTTTCATGTTCAAATTTATGAGCAATTCCCCTTCTACCACTTCCTTTTACCTTTGGATGAAAGCAGACAGTTCTCTTTGCAGTGGTTGCCTGAAGCTATTCCATTCACAACGTCTTTAGCCAGAGCAGCATCTAGCCAACGGTTTTCATTGGAACAATGCCCAGTTGTGCCTCATTTATTCAGGAAACTATCTTTTGCTGGAGAGCATTTAGAGATTATTACCCATGAACCCTGCAGTGCTATATATATTGCTCAAAATGTACCACGTTTCTATTGATTACGGCTCTATATCACTGACATTATAGCCTTGAAGCCAGAATATTTATTTTATTTTTACTAGCCTGGAGAGATTCAAGGGGGCAAGCACTTTTTGGCATCCAAAGGCTATAACATCATCTAGTCATGCTCTTAGACTTCCATTTATAGATGCTTTATTAAACCTTTAACAGCATCCAAGAGGCACAAAAATGTTAGTGGGACATAACTGGCCATTTGAGGGTTTGGCACCATCCATGACTCCAGTCCTTTGTTCCTCCTATGAATCTATATGTAATATTTGATTAAGGCCCCTGTCTTATCCTTGCATGTCTACCAAGTGTAGAACCTCATCTCACACACCAGAGATCATTTCATATTACACAAGTATAGCTTTATGATTCCACTTTAATTTCCATGGTTTCATCCTGTGGAATCATGGAGTTGTAGTTTGGGGAGGAGTATTTAGAAGTCTCAGTCAGAGAGCTCAAGGGTCTGCCTAAATTAAAGATTCCAGGATTCCATAGAATGCAATCACAGCAGTTAAGGTGGAATCATAGTGCTATAATGGTATAGCATGAAAGGGCCCCAGGACCTGATCACACATTTGCTAATCAGTTTACATTGAGGTTATAAACACTACAAAATAACCCGGTTTGGAAACCCACTTATTTCCCTATAGATCAGACTTGCACCAATTCTACTGGTTGCAATGTGCGGGGGGAGGGGGGAGCCGTTTAAACCGGTTCATTTGGCTCCGGATCCCTTAGCAGTTCTTTTTTTCAGAACAGCAAAAATCTGCATCCCCATTAGTGTGAGTAAGCTATCCGATCAATTTGGTTGGGCAGCCATGGTTCAGGAAATGGAGGCACCTCCATTTTGATCCAGAATGGTGGCAAATGAGAACTTCAGACCAGATTTAAATGTCGTGGAGAGATTAGCTGCCTTAAAACATAGTGGGAATAGATGCACATCTCTTTGTGCAAAAAACATAAGTGTGACTGCCACTTATAGCTATCTGAGTTGACTTAAAGGCGCAAAACAACAACAGATTTATAACCAATAGGCAGCCCATATGCCACAGTAAACTTTCACTTCTGGGGTACATTTTTATGATGGGATATGATTCTACAAAAGATATGGTGAGGAGCAAGTAGTCATGGAGTAAAATAGCTTGATGCCAAGGTCCAGAACAACAGAAACTGGTAGTTCTTCCAGTTCGAAATCTGGACTGAAGAATTAATCCAGTTTGACACTGCTTTAACTGCCATGGATCAGTGCTATGGGATTTTGGAATTTGTAGCTTTATGAAATATTTAGTCTTCTCTGCCAGAGAGCTCTGGTGCCACAATAAATTACAAATCCCAAGTTCCAATAGGATGGAGCCATGACAGTTAAAGTGGTGTCAATCTGCATTAAGTATACCTGCAATCTCTTTTTCATGTTTCTGCCAGTAGGCAAAAATCTTATGTACCCAGACCTTGACTGTTAACTGGTCATTGTAAAAGGTCTTTTAATTGGGGTTATTGTGTTTTTGTCATCATTATTCCATTGTAACTGCCTTTCAAACAGAAAATATAGGAATATAACAAGATATAGTGCTTGAAAGTAATGTACAGTTGCCCCTCCCAATTTGTGGGGGAATCTGTTCCAGACCCCCTCCCCCCCCCCAAGAAAATAGTGGCTTGCAAATATTCAAGTCCCACCAAAAATAATGGCACACACTGGGAGACCAGCCACTTGAGGGAAAGAGGTGTGTGTGTGTGTGTGTGTCGCTTTAAGAAGAAGTCTGCCTCCCTCTCCTTGGCACAGCAAGGAGCCATGCGAGATCTGGGAACAGGGAAAATCTGGGACATGGTTTTCAGACTGCTGCAATTATGTGAAGAAAGCAAATTCATAAATGAACCAGAAATGAAAACGGTATTTTTGCGAAAATGCTTCTTCCCTGATTCGTCTCACTTTCTGTCCGGATTCTGACCCATTTGTGCACAACATCGTCTGAAAAGCAATTGTGAAATTGTCCCTAGTGCCCTGGATGACCCTGCATTGTGACCAGTTTAACCTTCCAATTTTCCCTATGTGAAGAACTCCTAAGTGTGTCTTCTTGCTTCATTTTCCTGATCTTAACTGAGTTCCCAAAGCTGTTATCAGTTCTAGGAGAGGGAAGAGGAGGAGAGGGGAATACAGATAGGAAAACAGCAAGAGGAGAGCCCTATAGCCCCTCTTCCAGTACCACTGTTCCGGTCAAATTGGAACTCACCCATAGCTTCCTTAAGACAAAGAACCATTAGAAGATCCAGATTTGTCATGTATTGTACATAGCAAAAGACAAGTTCCTGTCATGGAACTTTTCCAAAACTGTAACTCCTAGTGCTGGTTGGGGGACTCTGGGAGTAGAAAGGAAGGAAGGAAGGAAGGAAGGAAGGAAGGAAGGAAAGGAAGAACTTCCCAATGCTCTCAGGAATATTTTCCATATACATGAAATCATTATCTTATCAATGGCACTGGCGGAGCTTTTGTTTGCTTTCTAGCTGCTTTAATCTAGAACAGAGTTCCCATGATCCCCAGTTCCTACATATCTATAATTGCAACAGATTTCTCCTCTGCCAGGTTTAAGGTTTATAACTTGCATGATTCCCTCTAATAATTCTTTGCTCTTATCAGACAAAGAAAGGCTCTCTCTGGGATCCGCTCTAAGAAAATGAGATATTTTCTTCAGGTAGGACAATCAAAAATCAATTAGGACTTTAAAACAAGACAGCACTGCCAGGCCCTGGAGGTGTAATAAGTAGCACTTGGCTTGCCTCTTCATTACCAAGATAATCAAGAATGACACTGCTTAATTATTTGCAATGATCCTACATAATTTGTGTCTGAAGTGTTATGCTGAGTTAGGTCGCCTCAGTGTGCAGCCACCAACAGTTTCTTTCCATGGTGTTTATTCTAATCATACACTGGAAACACAAATCAGTTCCTTCTCAGGATTTTCACAGTCCTGCCAAGAGGCAAAACCAAACACTCCAGTGGGGATGTGGAGGGAGAGACTTCTTTGTTTTTCAAAGTCATAACCTGGATAAGTTCTGATTTCTGGAGTAAAACTCTAGGAGTTCTCCAGCCAACAGGGCTATGCAGGTTGAAGGATTCTAGAGGTTATATTGGAAAACAGAAAGAAGGGAACTCTGCCAAGCACTCAACAAACTGCAAATTATGTTAAAAGTGGAACCTGTAGTTCCAAATGTTTTTTTTTGTTTAATCTAATGTGAGCCCAGGGGAAGCCATCCAGGTTGGGACTGCAGCATATGGGGAATAGGAGTTTATCCATCCTCTTTCTTCCCTTACTCAGCAGTTATAGACTGAAAGAAGCAGAGTTGCCTTAATGCTAGGGTAAAACATTTACTAAGGGTAGAGTTTAATACTTCATCTGAAATGTGGGTGGGATTCACAGAGCTGGGGGGAAAACAGAGTTAAAAGAACAGCAAAGGAGTTTATCAGATGGGAGGAATTTCTCTTTATTTCGAATGGAGCCAATTGGAGCTAATTCAAATTCATGTGAATTTGCTAGTTTAGCGAATTTACGTGAATTCCAATTGCATTCGGAATGCATTCAGAATGACTTCCCATTACCCAAAAATGACTGCCCATTGCCCGAAATTGCGTGAGATGCTTTAATACACAATAACGTGAAACCCCATGATTGCGTTCGAATTGCCATTGGATTATACTTCCAATTTTCATTGTCTGATAAACTCCAAAGTAGGCAGGAAGTCTGTAGAATGGGCAGGCAGATTACAAAAGGTTAGGGAAATTTGAAATGTTTCACTGACATTGGTAGACATAAAGGGATATCTAAGAGAAGTGATAGTGCCACAAAATTGAACTGAATTAATATAGAAGGCTAAAACCACTTTCAGTTCTCCTACACATAAATGTCTAGCCAACAATATCTGCAAAGAGGGGTGATACAAATAAGCGATACTAAAAACTAGAGACATCAGGATGATGCTTAAACCAGTTGTCTGTTTCTTTTCATACCATGGCAGCAGCAATTTTTGTGAATCAGACTTTGCAATGTCTTTCAGTGTTACTCCACACTGTATATCCCAGTGTTACTTCACATTGGCTATACTGGTTAGGAATGATGTGATTTGCACTTTAGCAGAATCAAGAAAGTTGTATAATTTCCACCTTGGACTTATTTCTAAGCAGTGGCATCACTAGGGTTGATGTCACCTAATGCAATAAATCATGATGTCAACCCCCTATGGGGGGAAAAGCCTACCTTCTAATTGTGGATTTGGGGTGCCCTCCCCATCTGAAAGTCTAACCTTAAGAACCTTGTTGCTGCTGCACACTGAAACATAAACAGACACATCTGGTCTACACCAAACTGCTTCCCCTGACCCAAAAGGACATGGTCTGCCCCCACTTAAGTGGGCCCAAGCAGATAGATCAGGCCAAGGGGCTCCAAGGAAGGGGAAATATTTCTAGTTGCCTGAAGAAAGGTGAGGCAACTCCTCCTGCCATTACCTCTTCATCTTTTCCAACATGTGTCTTTCGACCTGCCTGACTGTGGTCCATTGGAAGATGGAGTGGGCATATGGTAAGGCAAAGGATAGGAAATTCTTTTATTCATGGGGAATGAACTTAGCCCCCCTCCCCCTGTGTGTGTGTGTTTATGGGGAGGGGTATTCATGTGTGTCAGGCTTTTAATGAAATAAAAAGTGACCCATTCATAACACTTCTAATGACGTTGAGCTGCGAAGACCTGCCCTTTGCACATAGAGGCAGGCTCAAAGACTGCAACACAGCAGTGAGCCCTGGAATTTATACATGAGCAGAAAAAGCGTGGTCTCATGTACTTTCTCTGGATTTTCATCTCTCTCTCTCTCTCTCTCTCTCTCTCTCTCTCTCTCTCTCTCTGGCCTAGCTCAAAAACAGGTGAAAAGGAGGAAAGTTAAATTCAGAAACTGAGGAGAGCCACCCGCACCCAAGGGCCCCTTAAGTCCACTGCCATCAGAAAGACTGCTCAGAATGTGCAGACTTAAGGCCAGTCCCACACTAACCTAACTCTTGCACTTCCCCTGTACTTGGCTCCAGGCCCTTCTTGGAGCGATCTTAAGCTGAGGGCCATACATTTGCCTGTTGCAGCAGAATTTTGCACCAACTTAAATCCTCTTCAGCCTCACACAGATTTTCCATGATGATAGTAATGGGAGTGCCTCCCACCACCTAAGTGGACCTTGCTCTCCTCATATGCTGTACACACGTCTCCAGCTCTGTGTGTGTGTGTGTGTGTGTGTGTGTGTGAAGGGGGTGTCAAGTTTAAAATCTGCAGTGCAGAGAACTAGAAATTAAGGCAGAGGGAGAGACAAAGGAGTGGAGGCACAGAGGAATGGGGGTAAAGAGACATGGAAAGAGAAAAACAGAAAAGATTGCAGCTGGGAGAATCAGAGCGAGAGATTCAGAGGGGGAAGAGTACAGGAATCCACTTCTACAACTGTGTCATTGAGGCTAGGAAGGGAGAGATGGGGGGAATATGGCAAATGGGGCTCAGAGAGAGAAAACGAGTGGACTTTGCAAGTGGACTCAAGGAAAAGGAGAAAGAAAGAAAAATCTTCCTCCTTCTCCTCAGGGCCACTGCCACCACCTCCCTAAGTGAACCTCTCTTTGCAAGGTTACTCCAAAGTCAAGCAGCTTCATGTGGCCAAAGGCTTCAGCCAAAATGAGGCACCCAGACACAGTCCAGACACAGTCATGTTGGTGTTACCCCTCTAAGTGAGGAGGGGGGGAATCTCATGAGGTCTGAACCCCTCAAAAGTCTTTGTGACACCACAACTGGTAAGATTGGCTTAAGATGTAGTAGTATGGCTATTGCAGGAACTCCACTGGACATCTTAGAGCTCTTTGCTGGAAAGGGAAAATAATTCAGTTGCCAAGTCCATTTGCTGCACCCAAATGAGTGTCTGGCATCTCCTGAAACTTAGCAATGGGACAAAGAACACCTTACCTTGGAAATCTACACATTTGCAAGACTGATGGTGGGTTTTCAAGAGATAAAACACATACAAAGCCAGTCATGCAAATAGCTAAAAATCTACACAACTGAAAAATAGGCACACTCTTTGGCCAATGTGGGAAATGTGCACAAAATGCAGAAATAAATATGCACAAAATGTGAGCATTAAAAAGTGTCACACTCTAGGAACAAGCAGGTGAAGTTTGGAGAAAAGCAATATAATTGTGTCTCAGCCTCTTCCCCCTTCCTTGCACAGTGTTTAGCTAAAGAACTTAGTAAGTTTCCAAAATTGTCATGTGATGACTATGGTATATAACTTCTTGACCCCAATCAGCTGCTAATCCTTATATCTAGTTATTGTTATTCTCGATCCATTTGAAGTTTTCTACCAGGGATTCTAGTAGACACAATTGGCCCTACCCCAATATTTGGTCTTCACAGACGTTCCTCTGAGGATATTTTAAATTGGGCTAATCCCATTCTTATTCAGTCATCTCAATAATTAAAAGCTCAATTTACAATGAGAGGGGTAAACTTTATGATAATAGTTTATTAATACTTGACTTCATGCTCCCCAGTTATAAATTTTGGAGCTGTTTTTTAAAACAGTGCTGAAGCTAGCATTATCTATTTAACGGATCTGTTTATTTACGATGAATATTTATGCACACTAAACACTCAATAAATCAGCAGTGTTAATTCTAGGACCCACTGTAAATCGTTCCATAGAAATTTATGGTTAATTTGCTGGAATCGGATGCACAGTCAAATGCAGTAAATTAAATGTTTATTCCAAACAATGTTTATGGTTCACACTCTGTGACAAACACAGTTTAGAACAGTAATATTGGGAAGGAGGACAGGGATGTTGTATGGTATAAAACAGTGGATGGGGTGGTGAAACAAACAGGGGGGAAATTAAATTAATTAAAATTAAATAAAGGACAAGGGGGCTGAGGGTAGGACCACAGCCTTAAAATAAGAAGAAAAGGTTACAATCATTTGCAGTCATACCCATAATTTATTATTATTATTTTATTATTATTATTATGGTAAGGTAATAGCTAAATTCTATTAGCCTTGTAGTCTAACAAGGGATAATTCCATTCCTTTTGTGGTATAATTTATGGTGTTTTAGCTGCTTATGGACTGTTTGGAATTTTGTAACAGAGGCCTCCAACTTGGAGCAATCTCACACTTTAAAAAGAAAACCCTAAAAATTAACTATTACAAAGAGGTGAAAAGTTTTCAGCCCAATCAACTTCCTAAACTCTGAGCATAATTTTGTCACTGTAGCTTGAAAAGTTGTTCTTTTGAGTTGTAAACTGCCAATTTGCTGGACTGTAGTTTTGTATTTTTCCTGATGCTTGGTAGAATCATATCAACAAAAAGTTTGAAATTTTCCAGGTCCCTGATCCTGAAGAAGAAAAATCCAAAGGAAATCTATTAGTCTATGATGTAAACATTGAATAATACATGCCCATCATACTCATCTGTGAAGAAGAGGTTTGCCAATTTTCAGTATAGAGTTGTTGAGACTGAAGAGGCAGCAAGGGGAGGCCTTTAACAGTGTCAACTCCTGAAATTGAAATGTTGAACCTCTACATGACCTGATTTTGGTAGATCAGTGAATCTCAGCTAAAACAATTGACAACAGAGATATTCCAAGAATGCATTGGGTTTATCATTCATGAGCAGTTGACTATGCAGAAGCTGTCAGCCAAATGAGTGCCAAAATTTTGAATGCTGACCAGAAACGAAATTGAGTGGATACCACTAATTTGATTTTGCAGCATTCTGAGTGATCTACTGATTTTTTTTTTTTTTTTTTTTTTTGGAATGACTCATCACTGTTGATCAAACATGTGACAGCACTGTGATCTGGAGACCAAACAACAATCCTGCACTGGTGGCAACATTCAGGTTCTCCATAGCCAAAGAAATTAAAGGCTCAGAGATGAGCAGGAAAGGTCATGGCCACAGGTTTGTTTTTTGACATAAGGAAAATATTTTAATAATGACCATCTTCAGAGGGCCAAACAGTTAATGCAGAATACTACTGCAACTTGCTGTGCTGATTAAAGGAAGCATTGAGAGAAAAATGGCAAGAGAAGCAACAGAAAGGTGTTCTCTTTTTACAGAAAAATGCACCTGCTCACGGAGCTGGCAAAATGATTGATGTTTTGAAGAATCTGGGATATGAATGAATAGATTATCCAACCTACTCACCAGAACTTGCTCCATATGGCTGTTTTCTGTTTACAAACCCTAAAAAGAGTTTGAAAGGAAGGAAATCCTTGAATGCTTTAGAGATGATAGCAGGAGCAGATCAGTATTTCAATGACCAAACATCAGAATTTGGATTTACCATATATACTCGACTATAAGTCAATCTCATGTATAAGTAAAGGGCAGGTTTTGGGGCCAAAACTATGGATTTTCATATGACCCGTGGATAGGTCAAGGGTAAAACTGAGGGGCAAGTAACAAAGGATCTAAGGGATGGAGCAAGGAAAACAATAACGAATTTACAAGATACAAGCTGGCGTAACTGTTTATGTTCACATTAAAGCCTGAATAGATGAGAGAGTAGAGGAGGGTCAGTGTTTCCAGGACAGATGTCACTGTTGCTTTTCACCAGGGGATAATTCATTTTTCATAAGAGTTAAAATAGATTATTTGCATTGACCTGTGGATAAGTCGACTAAGGTATTTTGGGTCAATTTTTTGACTAAAATTTCTAGATACTTATACATGAGTATATACAGTAGTTTCGGTTCAAGTTAAAAGGTTAAAGAAACTTGAGAAACAATCTGCCAAGTTCTTCGAACTTTGGGATGAATATGTGGAATAGTATGTTGGTTTCATTCATCTCGGTTGGGCTAAGGGGAATTACTTTTTTAAAAATGTTGGTTTATTGGCAACAAATTTAGGGCCTTGGGCCTGTAACCAATTACTTTTAAAGTAACATTTATTGCTCTTGATTAATTTGCTCCCCAGATGGGCTCACCTCCATGCCCTTCGTACACTTGCCCTACTCTTCTAGGCCCAGAAGACTCCAGTGCACAATAGGAAAGAGCAAGGACACTGCTTCTGCTATTGCTTCTCACTGTCTTGTCACTGCTTTCATGCTCAGAGAGACAACATGAATATGCAATAGCACCAAAGTGGTGTGGGATGGGACCATGAATGTGTGTATGGGTCTGGAATTGTCCACTGAGAAGAGATGAGGCTGTCAAATCCAATCCCTAGTGTGGGCTCTTGATTCCAAACCTGGATTGATTTTACAACTGAAAAAATATTGCTGGGTATCCCAGCAGCGTCAAAACAATCAGAATCAACTGCTTCTGTTTTGAAGAGTTACTGGTAGGATGAGTCTGCCTCAATAGTGCAGGAAAGACAGAGCAGTTCTTAAAGTGGGAAAAGAGCACCCAGACAGGTAGTGTTGGGAGATCTTTTGGTATCTAGGTTGGAGAACCTGGGATATTGTTGCACTGCATTATGTAGCTTTAGTCATGCTGGGTGAGGTTGATTGGAGTTGGACTCCATGGGCACCTGGAGGACTATAGGTTTCCCTTTAGATTAATAAGGTCAGGACATGCCCTTAAAGCCCAAGTAAATGTGCCAGGAGAAATACACTCCAGGCCTTAAAGTGCACTGGCTGCATTACACCAGAGGTTGCAAAGTACATAGACTGCATTATGCCAGAGTCCCCAAAGTACACTGAATCCATTACACAGAGGCATCCTGAACGTTAGATCCATAAGGCTGTTCCTCTTCAGAGTATCATCCCAGTTATATGGGAAAACTCCCTTTGGTGAGGACAAAGCCATGACACTGAATGTAGTGTAGAATCCCTGTGATTGCTCTGTGGGGGTGTGGGAAGGAAACAACTTTGTTGTATTTTCTCTGTTTATTTGCCAGTAATTCATGCCGCAAACGCACTGCAACAAAGAGGCACATTTACATGCAAACAAGATTGTTCAGACTCAAATAATTTTATATATTAAAGCTAAAGCCTAATTAGCCTTTCAAGTCAAGCTGATTATGTCTTGTTTGCTATAATATTCATTCAAATACATAAAATATACTAAGCAGTGTTCCATCTGAATCCTATCAAGCAAAGTTACTGAAGCATGAGGCCTATGGAAGCAGTGAAGCAGAAGACCATGCTATTACATGGATAAATGCTCCAGAGTTACTGAAGCAATACAAAAACAATCACAGAACATGGCTTTCTGAGGTCTCCAATGCTACTCATTTTTTAGCAAGAGAGAGAGAGAGAAATAGAGAAACAGGAAAAAGCTATTCACTACCCAGAAGCCTCCAACTGCCTATGCCATTAAAGCAGAAATCAATTTCTCCATTTTAAAAAAAATCAAGCAGTGAGGCAAGAGTTAGGAAGCAAAGACACACTGGGAAGGAAAGTATTGTTTGCTTGTTAATTAATTAATTTGCTTGTTGTCATCCAGATCAATTGTCCTTGGGTTATACTTAGAAATCAAACCAAGGCTGAATGCAGCGAAACAAAGCTAAAAAGTAATTGTTTTCACTGGAGGTGTTTCTTTTCTGAACTCACTAGGCTATTTTCACAAAGAGAATAGGTTTTAGCTCCTCAAGTGTAATGAGGTTCTGTGTTAGATTCTGTTACAAACTAGGAAGGGAGGGATGGAGGAAGGGAGGGAAGGGCCTGCTCCCAAATGAATCTTTTCATGGATCAGTAGGCCCTGCCAGTAGGGATGAAATACTTCAATGAGGTCTTGTCTATAGGTTGATCCAGGAGCATTCTGGCCCCAGAACTGCCCCAGATTTCCTGTTACTTCTGCACTATGTAACGATGCCAGGTGTATGTCTACACATCCATCCCGCTGTGTCCCCTGGAACTGTTGCTGCTGCTGGCACAAGTAACTCCCTCTGTGGTGCCCAGTGTCAATCACATCATTAGAGGGAGGAACTTGTACCAGCGATGGCACCGGGAGACACAGCAGGACATATGTGGAAACAGCTCAACATTGCCATGGAGTATTCTGGGTTTTCCTCCAAATCTGGAGAAAAAAGTGAGTTATTTTAAACCAATTTAAAGCTGGTATGGTGCGGATTGGGTGCAGAACCGACATGTTTGTGTGTGTGCGTGCATGTTTTTACATTCAGTGTCTCTACTCGGCCAAACAACCAGGATGATTAAATATTATTTTAATAACTATCAGGATAAGACCTAGTAGATCAGGTTTTGCCTAGACTAGAGCAAAGCACTTTTGAATTTATTTATTTATTTATTTAGGCCAAGTGGTACAAATCCCTGCAAAAATGACATAGCCTAACAGACTGTTAACACGAAATGTGTTTCTGAAATAACCTACTTTTATTACATATATTTTTAATGATTTTTCTGTATGTCTGTCTGTCCTGAGGTATTACTATCTTTCTTGGAGAAGGGCTTTTGTTGGGCAATGCTGCCCTCCTGTGGTAATATTTTTTTAAAACACACACACACACACCATCTAGAATTTTATTTTGCAGGATTGCCCCTGCCTTCATTTGTGCAGAGTTAAGCTGACTATACACAAAACAGAAGTTCCCTCCCTCTCCAAGACGAAGGGAGCTTTGATTGGTGGCATACATTTTAAATAAAGCAACATATGCAAATCTGACTGAAACGATTACAGAGTTGTGTGAAAAAAAGGTTTGACAGAAGGTTGTGTCACTTGCACTTCTGTATTACACATACCAGGGGTTCCTTGTAGGAGCTGAAAACATCAGTTTCTCTCTCTGCATGGTTATTTTCATTACAGCTGCAAGGTGAGATTTGGAAGGTTTGATGTGCTGCCTGCATCACAATGACAGAAAATAATTTGGAATTGATTGCTCCGAAAAGGCTGAATTACTCCATATGGTCTGATCTTTGATTTGATTGTAAAGGAAAATGGCATGAGGACAGGCAGAAAGAGAGGGAGAGAAAGGCAGACAGACAGAAAGACAGAGATTCCAGTATCCACAGAAGGAACCATGTGGATGAAAAAAGATTTGCAATGTATCAGGGCCATGACAAGGATGATAAAATAACAATAACACACCCAAGATGAGTTTGGATTTTTCTTGTTTTTGTTTTCTTTTGTTTTTTGGTGTGTGTTTTTTAAAGTATGTCCCATTAATAAGAGGGGAAAGATTCTGTAGAGGTGAACTGAATAAGAGTTCCTAGCATGTGTAGTGGGTGTCTCTTGGGTGAGTCACACACCCTCAGCCTCGAGGAAAGGCAGTGGCAAACCTCCTCTGAACAAATCTTGCCAAATGATAAGTTTGCCTTAGGGTTGCCATAAGTCAGAAACAACTTGAAGGCACACAACAAGAACAACAATCACCTTACTTGGTGACATTCATTGCAGGGCTGGAGTTGTATGATGCCTGAAACAACTCTAAGAACTTAACAGATACTATGCCTTGTGTGACAATTTATTTAATGACTTTAGAGAACACTGAGTGAGTGTACCTCTAGTTTGGCAGAAGCAAGTGTACCTTCAGCTGCTAGGCCTCATTCTTTATCAGTAGTTTGCTATTGCTACCTAGGAGAGGGCAGAAACCTCGTAAGGGGAAAAAATACCACTCTCAACACATGCATACATACACACACAGGAGCCCAATAGTACACTGTATTGTGCTTTGTGAGTATGGGGTAATATAGACCACCCAAAAAGGGCGGTCTGTCACCAACTTTTTTTTGTTGCGGTGAAGCAAAAACCCCGCTCCTTTTTTGTGCTGCAGATGCGGCGCAATTAAAAGACTGCTGCTACAACTGTGCAGCTCCATCTAGAAGCTGCGCAGTTGCCTCAGCATGCTTACGCACACCGTCTAAAAGCTTTAAAGTGATGACGCAAGCATCATCACGTGCTAGGGTTCATGAGCGTGTGAATGCTGTGCACTCACAAACCCTAATGGCACTGCCCAGGCGCCTCATAGTGCCTGTATGAATCAGGCCATAGTGTCTTCAAGTTGCCTATCAATTTATGATGACTTTATGAATTTCATAGGGTTTTCTTAAGAAAGGAATACTCAGAGGTGGTTTTGCCAGTTCCTTCTTCTGAAATATAGCCTACAGCACCTGGGATTCCTTGGAGGTACCCCATCCAAGAACTGGGGTTGACCCTGCTTATTCCAAAAGTAATATATTATTGTTGGCACTGAAAGAGTAATTTGTTACATTAGTTGATAGATTGCTTGTTAATTTTCTATTGTTTTAGAGGGGCAAAACAACCTTAGGCTTAATAAGAAATATAGTGAAACTTGGAAAATTCAGTTCAAAATTCCTCCAGCAGTACCTGAAGTGACTTAAAATACCCTCAAAAAGTAATTACAGTTGACCCTCCACATTTGTGGCTTTGACTTTTGTGGATTTGATTATTTGCATTTTTGATTAATATCTTCTCTCTAGCTCTAGGTTCTCTAGCAGAATTCTGCTGCAAGTTGACCATAGAGTTGTCATAGAGAATATAGCTGTTTCTAGAGAAAACACTTCTCTGGGCATTTGTAGGGCCTCCAGCATGATCCTATGATCAGGTTCTGGTAGATGTTGACCATAGAGTTGCACTGAAGGACCTAGAGATTCCTAGAGAGGCGTTCTCTTAGGTAAAAAGAATAGTGTTTTTTTATTTGCATTTTTATTTTTATTATTATTATTATTATTAACCTTTATTTATATAGCGCTGTAAATTTACACAGTGCTGTACATACAATCTTAAATTAGACGGATCATTTTTCCCACATTCACAGGGGTCCTTCACCCCTAAACCCAGCAAATGTGGAAGGCCCACTCATCATAGCCATCCCCCTTTAACTCTCATTCCCACCCAGTACATTACTTTGGAAAAGTAACTTCATTCTGTGCTTTGTACCCAAACAGTCAGCAACCTGAAACAGGTATTCATGTTATGCCTTGGGGCTGGTGGATCTCATCTCAATGTAGTGAAAGATCCCCTCACGCTTTCAGTCTAAATTTTAAAAATGTTATCTAAAGGGCTGGACCTATTGGGGGATAAACTTCTACTCCTTAGAAAGCTTTTCAAAAGATTCACCATGCTAATGACCTGGGAGTCACAAGCTTACATTATGTTGCCTGTAATCCATTATTTCTAAGCCCTGATATGGTAATGGGAGATCTCATCTCAGTGATTCATGTTCTGCTTCCATCCAGTCTAGACAGCAGTAATGCATTCAGCATGGGGATACCTTTAAAGACTCCAGTTGGTAAAAAATGTGGCAGCACGGCTACTTGTGCGAACCAAACAACTTTGCCACTGCTAGTTGGTGGTTTCCATGCCAGCAGGGTGGTAAATATGTTCTGGGTTTTTGTCTGAACATTCAAGGAAGTATTTAAAATACAGGACCCTTTTCCCCTTCCCCAGAAAATGAACCATCTTCTTGACCTGGCAGACACCTCTCTCTATATGGCGCCAAGTCCAAACGGTTGCACTGGTTACTTTCTTTGCTTCTCAGCCCGAGGGTTTTAGCCTTTGATGCCTGAAATTGTTTGTTATCTGGTCATCTTGGGGAACTTGCCTGCCTACCTATGCATTAAAGTCTGTGTTGCTGACCTTACTGCTTGACCCATTCCTAGAATGGCAGATGTGAGGAACACGACTTGCTCCATAGTGGTCCCACATTAATGGAGTACACCCCTTACAGTGGTCCCGCCACATTCACTGGGGTTAGGGGTGAAGGACCCCCATGAATGTGGGGAACATGTAAATAAAAACACTATTCTTTTTGCCTAAGAGAACACCTCTCTAGGAATCTTCCAAGTCACCTCTGTTGTCAACATCTACCAGAACTTGATCATAGATTCATGTTTGAGGACCTACAAATGCCTAGAGAATTGTCTTCTTTAGGAACTTCTAGCTTCTCCAGTACAACTCTATGGTCAAATTCCAACAGAATTGTGCTGGATGACTTAGAGATTCCTAGAGGGAACATATTAATAAAAATGCAAATAACCAAATCCACAAAAGTCAAAGCCGCAAATGTAGAGGGCCATCTGTAGATGTTTCTGTGACTCCATAAGAATTGCTTTAAAAATCAAAGTTTAAAGACATTTTAATTATTTCAATCCTAGCTGTATTTGTTGCAATCCTCATTCATTTGAAAACCTATCCATCATTTCTGGCCATGGACCAAGGAAGAAGCCCATTTCAAAATGAGTAGGGGCATGCTTTTGCCTGTCTCTGGCTACATCTGCACTGCAGAAATAATGCAGGCTGAGACTGCTTTAACTGCCATGGCTCAATGCTATGGAATTCTGGGAACTGTAGTTTTGCAAGACATTTAGCCTTCCCTGTCCGAGAGCTCTTGTGCCACAACTCCAAATCCCAGGATTCCATAGGACAGAGCCATGGCAGTTAAAGTGGTGTCAAAGTGGATTATTTCTGCAGGGCAGACACAGCCCATCATTGGGACTTTGGGGCAACTGGCTTTTGTTGGTCTGTGGGCTATAAGACAGTTTTCCCCAACTTGGTACCCTCTAGCTGTCAGATTTCAACTCCCAGTAGAACCCAGCCAGTTATACTAGATATCTGAGTGGTGCAGCTCTCCCTGATCTGTCACCTTCCAGGTGTGTGAGACTACAAAGTCCCATCATCTTCAGTCATGTGGATAAGGTGGCTAGGAATGGTGGAACTGTAGTTCAAGGCTGCTGCAAATCTTAAGAATTAATGCAGTTTGACACCGCTTTAACTGGCATAGCTTCGTCCTATGGAATCGTAGAATTTGTAGCTTGTGGTGGCACCAGAGATCTCTGACAGAGATGGCTAAATATCTCACAAGTCTACAAATCCCAGAATTCCTTAGCATTGAGTCATGGCAGTTAAAAGCAGTATCACACTGCATTAATTCTGCAATGTAAATGCATCTCAAGACATCTAGAAGGTTGAGGATTGCGGAGGACTCCTGTAAATCCTTCCCAGATCTGGCTGATGGGCCTTGTAGTGTGAAACAGTTGGAGGCCCTCAGGTTGGGGATGGCTCCACTGCATGAACACAGATCATTAATAATACCCATACCTCCCGCATTTTCACTTGCAGTAATTAAAGCTAAAATAATTTCCCCAAGTTGTTTTTTAAGGAAACATTATCCTGTCTGTGGAAAACACACAGACACATGCCCCTACCTATCTCCTGCAAACAAAAATAACTGATTTTGTTCTGTATACTACAATTACCACACAGGCTGAGCTCTTTTCAAACTCACTTTGTCATCATGCAACCTGGGAGTGCCAATTTTGACAAGTTGAACAAGGAACTGTCCAGCCCAGAGGTCCATTACTTGTAAATATGCTTCTAAAGACACTGAAAATGCAAGTCTGATTTTCTTTTAAAACAACACAAGGAAAACCTTTTCTTTCACTGTGCACATAAATCAAATGATCCGTGTTCCCCTTTTTAAGGAGCACAGATTTCATGCCCATCAAAGCACTTTGCTCTTCAAATTATTCATGTTCCTCTGTAAAAAGCACAGTTGTTCAGGGAAAGGGGGGGGGGGGAATACTGTTCAGACAATCCAGAACATTTCTAAGACAGACATTTTTTTTAATTTTAAATTCCATGAAAATTAAGCCATTCTATGTGGCACCTCCTAGAAGTCTCCTTTCTGTCAGAGGATCCATATTTTAATTAAAGATGGATTTCATCACTGCCAGAACACAAAGGCAGATTATACAACTGCAGATGCATTTTCTGTCATCCAGTTGCCCTTTGTAGAAAAGAAATTTGTTCAAGATGGCAGCCCCAATCCAAAAGATTCTTGTGGAAGCAGAAGCAGCATATTTAGAACTTTCCACAGAAGTCACTGTTTTAGAAAGTATTCCTAGGCCTTATTCACACTATGATTTAACCCAGTTTACAAACCAGATTATAGGTGCCTCGTTCACACTAGAGTCGATTACCCACGAGTGTGTTCAGGGTGAATCGACACTAGCCTGCTTGAATGAGTTCTTTTGAATATAGATCTTTTATCGTATTTTTGAAAAGACACGGGTTGCCACAAATGTGAACACTCTGCCGATCACATTTGGGGCACCCAGGAGGGAGGGGCAATGGGAAGAGGGTGGGCAGAGAGGTGGAACATACCCAAAGTCTTGCCAAGCATTCTTTTTCCCCTCTCAGCACTCGCAGTCCCTTGGGGCACTTTGTGGTTTCAAATTTTCCATGCTGTCAAAGTGGTCCCATTGGTTCCCTTTTCCCTACAGGCTAAAGGTCGGTGAAGTCGGAGGTGGTTCCTTGGGAGGGCCTAGTGTGGCATGGTTTGTTTTTTTAAAAACTTTGACAATTTTTGGACGCTGTCACAGTTGTGTGTGTTCACCAGGAGTGGTGGTCATGGATGCCATGGGGGCATTCTTCCCTGGCATGCATGGATCCATGGGTGCCTTGGGGTTCTTCCTTGGCATGGAAGGTTCCTAGCCTACATACAAGCCTACATACTAGCCTACTCCCCTGGCATAGGAGGTTCCCAGCCTACATACACTTGGCTGGCATCCTGTTCAGCACCTGAATGTACAATATCATTATGTAGAGAGATCTTGTAGCACATGTGAGACTAACTGAAAGAAGTTGGCAGCATGAGCTTTCATAGACTACAGTCTACTTCCTCAGATGCATTTAGTGTACAATATCATAACTGCTGAGGATTCATGTTTACTGTTATGAACTACCAAACACGACCCCATCCCAAAACCTACATTCATAGCCTAACAGTTGATGCAGCAGAGTGCTCTGGGAAATGACATTCACCGCATGCTCCCAGTCACAGGGTCCTTTGGGACAAGCAGTTGTAGCAGGAGGCCAAGGGCTCTCTCCAGCTGCCTGTTTTCAAGGCACCCTGAAACAAGAGGCTTGCTGCAGACTTCCATTTCCCAGGGCATCCATTTCCAGCTCTTCAAAAACACTTTGGTCAGGTGCTGATAGGCTGCAAAGACAGGTATGGGAAGGGGTACTACCAGTTGTAACTATGATGACATAGTCCTATCATCTTAGTTAATGGGTGATGAGGGGTCTCTACCACTTATGGGTAAATGAGTCTCAATAAACTCTGGTAGAATTAACTATGTAGAAAAGATATGTTAAATTATGTTAAATATTTCCTTGAAATCATTGATGAAGGTTTTCTTCAGAAGAGAGCTGTCCAGAGAGTAATGTGAAATGTGACCAGAAAGGGAGAGATAAAAATGGAATTGTACAAGCGAAGATAAAGATTGTTTTCTAAGAGGTCACAGAACAGAGAAATGTGAAAGGATGGTGTGTTACAACCACATATAACTGCATACTGTTCATACTGTGTACAATACAGTCTTATGTTTATGCCAGAAGTCTTCTGGTTTCAATACAGTTACTGTGTTTAGGGTTGCATCTTAAGGCTTTGTTTAATCAATGTAGAAATAAATGCCACTGAATTATGTGATCTAAAACTAATTGATAGTCCTAGCTGGAGTAGATCCAATGAATAAGTGGAGCTTGGTATATCAACACTTAAGTAAATTCTATTGATCCAACAGGTGCAATCCAGTTGGGTCTAACTGAATTTAAATTTATGCACCTTACTTCTTAATAGGCATACAAAGGATTGGCCTATCAATAGTACAGTACTCAATTTTGGAAATGCAGATATTCGTCATTAAGTTTTTTATTAGTTTAATTTTTAAATTTTGTATGCTGTGAATTTGTAACTTTGTTTAAATTTGTAAATCACCTTAAGTCCTGAACTAGGAAAAAGGTGACATAAATAAATATCTTCATCATCATCAACATAATATTTCAAACCTCAAGGAGAGTCTAAAAATTCAGGCAGTTCTGTTGATTCATGTCAACAAATCAGTTGTAGAAATGTTTGTCTCCACCAAAAGCAGGTCTTCCGTAATGTTATTGATTCTTAAATAAACTGCTGTAAACCTTGGTTCCACTACAGCAAAGATGTTAGTCTACATAATAAAGCCATATCAACAATGAATTTTGGAAGTGGGTATTTTCAATAAATACAACACACATCTCTTGTGTTAATTATTTTTATTCTAAGACATTTTAGCATCAAACATTTTGGCACACAATCTCTTTGCATCTGTTAAATAAAAAAGCATTTGGTAGATCAAATCTTTGACAGGACTAACCACAAAGACCATTGCCTTAAAAACATGATATAAGGCAATGCTTCAAACAAGTCAAGGCACCAGGGAAGAAACAACAGTACTTGCTACCGCTTAAGGCATAAAAATAAATCTTATGTACAGGATTTACCAGAAACAAAAATATACAAAGATTTTTTTCCCTTTTATAATAAATATTTATATATATATTGTAGTATGGAAACTAAATAAATAAAAAAGATGACTTTTGTAGCTAGGTCTACAAATTAAGTACTTTAGAAATCTGCTGGGAATTATTTTCACAAATTTGACTGAAAGTCAGTGATTACTCAGGCTGGCATAAACACATTTGAGATTGAACAAAAAGTTTGATTTGTCCCACTCCAGAACGCCCATGCCATATATATTTCAGGAGCTGCTGTGAATGGAGAATTCTATTTACACTCAAGTGCATATGGAAATGTCTCTAGTTTCTCAGCCTTAGAGTACGCATGTGGATCTTTCCATAGAATAGCACAAGGAGTTCTTGATGGCTAGGAAGTGCCATGTGTCCCTAGGAGTCCTCATGTCCTCAAAACATGGCTTGCTCAGGGCTAGTGACATCAAAAGAGTCTAAAGTGATCCAAAGTGCAATTATGCTGGTTTAAACTGTACCTTCTTGGTGGGCTGAAATGAAATTACTGCTGCTGCTTGCCTACATGTGTTTTCTTGCTGTGAAGCTATTTAAAAAGCAGGTTAAGGAGAAGTCCAGATTTATATTACCCCAATGCAATGCAGCTTTTAAGCAAAGTATATCCATATAAAGACTATCCAGAGACGCATATCCACATGCACTCTTTGGAAACAGTGCATTTTTGGGATACAGCATTCTCCCAACAAACATGTCTACTAGAGGAGTCAGGAACTTGTAGTTCAAAACAGAAACTTTTCCACTGTTTATACAGTGCGCCCACACTGTACACAGCTTTCAGCTTATGCTGAAGCCGCACAGCGGGAAAAACAATGACATATGCACATGCCCAATTGTTTTCAATGGGGCTCAAGCATACATGTTTTTTCCCTTATGCGGGGGTGGGTTTGGAACAGATCCCATGTGTAAGGGAAAAGCCCACTATATATAACATTAACAAAGATTCTTTATGTGGTGATAAAATCTTAAGATTTTTAACTTTTTTTTTTTAAAGAAACCAACTTTTTTTAAATTTGTATTCAAGACATGGAAAATGAACTTAGAATTTCAGCAACTGGTGTGTCAAGAGAACATGTAGACCAAGCTCCATTCATCTGCCTTTCTTTTTCTCCTTCTTTCATAGATTATTCTCCCAGCAGTTATTGTTCATGCTCTTGTCCTAGGCCAATATTTTTTATTCTAAATATTCTTGTACTTGATCTTTTGTTGTTGTTGTTTATATGTAAAACACAATACAGATTTGTTTTAAAAGCTCACAAAAAATTAATGAAACAATGCAACTGGAAAGTCTAGGCTACACGTCTGAATGGTTATGATTTAACATGGATGCATTAATTTTAAAAATAGACAACGATCTAGAAATCACTTGACAGCTCATTTACACAAATTTGTATGTGGGGTGGGTTAATTACAAAAATGAATGTTTTCAGTTCATATCAACTTGCATCCTTCTTCACTGATTCACCTGTCTTGAGAAACCTTAAGATTTGAAGAGTACTTTAAGTAACCCACTTCTACATTTATCACAAAGCTGACCTTTTGAGACATAACATTAAAGTACAATTTAGCATTACATAATTGAGTGTTGAGCCTGTACATTTCCCTTTCTCCATTCTTGTGCAGCCCTAATAACAAGATCAAAAATGTTCATAGTCTGCTTTTAAAATAACCGGTCTTCCTCATTACATCTGAATCTAAAAGAACTCTGGTTATTTTGTGTTTGTGTTAATTAACCCAGGACAAAATGGTGATTTATGATTCTGACTTATTTGATAATTACAGTTTAAACTTTCATTTTCAACTAACCAGAGTTCAAAATTCAGGTGTAACTGGCTATGCCAAAGAGAAAGAGATGGTCCACATGGCTCACTCAGATAATATTAAATCATAGATTGGCATCCTGTCCGAACCCATACAGATTTTGCAGCTGGACTACTTGTCTAGTTAAATACTTTGTCATAAAATAACCATGCAGCATGTGAGGATGGCACGTATTTGGCCAGTGAGAACAAAGAGCTCTTCGTCCATTTTTTAAGAAAATGCCCAAGAGAATCCAACTGCAATGATAATTTTTCAAGCCATATCAGTCATTAAGCAAATAATAATGTGTACCTCTTCCCAAAATCTGGGTGGTCCTGCAATGAAAGAGTCCTTGTTGAAACCTGCAAATATGTACTTATTCTCCCTATTAGCTATACATTTACAACAGAAAATCAATGTTTCAAGCAAGTGCCTTCCCCTATACATATTTCAAAATAATGCTCAAGCTGAGCACAGAAAAGCAAAATAAAATCTTTACAGCTATAAAAATAGACTACTTTTTATAAATTAAACATGAGAAAACAATACAACACTAGAAATGCAGTAAAATCTTTAAAACATAAGTAAAAGAGCCCAAATCTCTCTATTTGGCTAACACATTTGAGTCACCCTCATCTTCTCAGAGAGTCAAAAACATGGATTTCTCTCTTTTTTTAGGATAGAGACAACTCTGTTAAAATAATGAAATTTCTATTCAATAAAGTAAAAGTGCACACTGCACAAATTATACTCCACAGGGAATTTTAAACTGATACTTTTGTCACTTCAAAATCTCTTCCGTAAAGTAGTTAAGTAGGATTCACATTTACAACACAGACAAAGACAAAAAGAATAGCTCAACTGAATAGTTTTTGAAGTAACAGCAGGCTTTCCTAACAGTTGGAATTAAGGGTCATTGGCTTGGATCCAGTCTCAAGGCAGCATCCAGTGAAATGTTTTCAATGGTGGAAGCTGCTTCTGCAGGAGGGGCAAACTCTTCCTGCCACATGGCCCCCGTCCTCCAGAGCAAGGTTCCACTGCCACAAGGGGCTGCAGAGGAGAGGAGACAGGAAGATAGGTAACCAACATAAACAGTAATTAGTTCTTCATAGGGGACATTTAGCAGCCATCTCACACTACACAGATATAGAGCTATATTCCACTTTGATTGTCATGGGGAAATCCTATTGAATCCTGTGATCTGCAGTTTAGGAAGGGGAATTTAGATTGCACAGCCAAAGAACTCTACTGCCTTGCCAAATTACAAACCTCAGAATTCCATAGTAGGATGTTGTCATGGTAGTTGAAGCGGAATCATATTGCTGTAATTGTCTAGTGTGAAAGAGCACCTAGGCTGCATCTACATTGCAGAAATAATCTGGTTTGACACCACTTTCACTACCATGGCTCAATGCTATGGAATTTTGGGAATGGTAGTTTGTTGGAATGGTAGCAAAGCTCTGGTGCCACAATCAACTATCATTTCCAGAATTTCATAGCACTGAACTATGACAGTTAAAGTGGTGTCAAACCAGATTATTTCTGCTGTGTACATGCAGCCCTAGTGAAATATATAGGACTTGGGCTTATCAAGTCCCATACATTTCAATATTTTTCCAGTAAATGTGACTAAGGATTTAAGGATTTAGCAGGAACATAAATAAAATCACAAACACTATATTTAACTCATGTGAAAACCAAATAAGATATTCACTTGAGATGTTTCCTGCACTTACAAGATATTTGTATTGTTTTTCCTTACTATCACATTGGGAGTATGTATTATTTGGAATGCAATAAACGGGAGAGGAGCCTTTTCTCCCCAGTATAAATTGAATTACAGAGAAAAAGAAAGAGAAAAGAATTCCTAGAAAGTTTGAATAAGAAGTTCCCACTGGTTCATAGTTTTGTCTAGATGTCCTAGTGAGATGACAATCCTGTAATTTCTATCTAATTGCACTGCTGAATTTGGTACCTCTCCAATCTGAAATAAAGATAAACAAGGAATGTAGCTGAATGCTACACATCATGGGAACATCTAGCTTGAAGATTTCCCCCTTTTGGGACCAAATTCCTCAGAAATGAGTTTTCTGGAGCAATAGTCCAAAAAGCTCTTTATTCCCAACACTCTGGCACTGATTAATAAGACTATTGGCATTGAGGGAGTGGGGGGGGGGGTCTTCCAGTAGGTGGCAGGTGACTTGTTTAATCCCTAATTTAGGGGGTAAACCTGCATCTCAGCTATACCAGTGATAAGTAGTGGCTGCCATGTCAGTTGGATGGCAAATCTAGGATTTGGCTAGCTTTGAAGGAGGTGTCTAAGGTGCTGGACCTATTTAGGAGTAGGAGTTAGTACCTTGAAGAGATCCCATAAACCTGGATTAAAACCTGGAGTAGAATAACCACCTCACCAACATGGGAGCCACCGCTTCAGACTGCAAGGTTCATACACACACCAGTACTAAAGATTTTCTCCATATAGGTAACGAAATGCCTGGGGGAAGTTGTATCACACATTCTTCTAGATATGCTCATTTCACGGGAGTGTATACTTCCTCACTGTGGAACATTCTATCTAAGTCTGGAGCAATGCAGCCCAAAAACATTTAACAATGCAGTGATAAGGAGGTTGCTCTCACTTATCCCCCTTGGCTTATATGTATGGTTTCAAACAGAGACGCAAATGTAGATTTGTTAATTCATTCCGAGGATCCAAAATGAAACCCAAAGCATGGTCCTGAGTTAAACGGCTCTTCATCAAAGTTTTTAAAGCTTTGGGCACAGCCAAATAATCTTCACCAGCTCTGATTCAGTGCCCTTTATATCAAGTGCCATTATGTTTTTCAGTCTTTGTGCATCCCTGCACAGGGATGCTTAGATCTCCTAAACACCTTCGAAACAAACCTGATAACAAGTTTCAGATTGGTGCTTAAATTATAGGAACAGTAGCTCAAATCTTGCATGATGCAAGCCAGAGAATGACCCGTGGTCTTTCCATATCAACTTATAAAGGTCAGGTTGTGATAAGAAGCATGTTTTACTGAAGTCCTTACTAGGCCAGTTGGCTTTAAAGCACACATGTGGTTTGAAGAATGTGGTCTTCTGTTTAAAAACCAAGACATAGGAGTGGCTGTCACTGCTGTTGGCCTAAACATCTCACACCCTCTGGCATGGTTTTGTTTAACCAGTCATCTGATGCTGCTGATCATCCTTGATGGAACTGGTGGCTGTAGAGCAATAGTCCCCACCTTTTCCTCCACCAATCGTCCTATGCAGTATTTGCCTAAATCCTTCATTAAAAAAAAAAAAGACAGATATCTTTTCTTTAGGACCAAGAAAGTCTTGATTTTCTAGACACTGCAGCAGTTTTTGGTGAATGTAGACTTTTTTAGGGTTGTCCCCGACAGGTTAGTAACTGACTTGTCTTCCTCCTTGCTGTCACTTCTTTTTCGTACTTCTCTGCAAAACAGTAGTTTGTTAAGATTAAACAACAGCTCTTACGAGGAACAATGAACTGCCAACCATGACCATTCATTCATTACAAAAGAAAGGTAAGTATCATAGACTGTCCCATCATCAGATTCCTTGGATAAATTTCATGTCATCTATAGTCTAGGGGCCAATTTCAAACCTGTGACCCACAAGGGGTAATGCCATCCCCTTCAGTTGAAATCTGAAATGGACAGAAGTCCAAAATCTTTTTTTTTTTACTTTTTAAAACTGAAAGAACATGAAGGAGTTAAGCAACTTTCACCATACATAGGGCACAAGGTGACCTACAAAAAGTTTAAAACAAGATGCAGTGGAAAAAACTGAAGATCAAATAAGTTTAAAAATAAAAAAGCTATCCTATTACAACACAAATATGTTAAAACAATAAACAGTGGGTTCTTGGTAGCCCCTGGGGTTTGGTTCTAGGATCCCAACCCATGGATGCTCAAGTTCCATTATGTGTAATGCCACAGTAAAACAGTGTATCTTATATAAAATGGCAGAATCGAGGTTTGCTTTTGGAATTTTTAAAAAAAATATTTTCAAGCCATGTATGGTTGAATCCATGGATGCAGGATCCATGGATATGGAAGGCTGACTGCACAATCATTCAAAAGCCTAGCATTAAGGATAAAAGTACAGCACACAACCCTCATTAAAAGAACTTTCTGCCCCAAGAGTTAATCACCAAATGCTTAAATAAGAGGATTTGGCAGAAGGAGAGGACAGAGGGGGTCAGTCTAGTATCCCATGGGAGAGCATGCAACAGCTTGGGGGCAGCCATCAAAAAGCCCACAAGATGGGCCTGTGAGAATGGTGGAACCAAGAAAAAGATCTCATGGATTTTAAGGCTCAAGTGGGTTCAATCTATCAGCTAGTCTGGACCCAGGCTGTTTAAGGGCTTTATAAATCACAAACAGCACTTTCAATTTCTCCCAGAAACAGACAGGTAACCAGGGAAACTGTTTGCTGCGTGGCTGCACCACAAATGAGTGGCTCCTTTTTTGCTGTGTGGCTGCACCGCAGTTTGGTTGCTGCGGCACAGCTGCAGAGCAAAAACGGGCAACTACAGGCCACCCTGAAAGAGGTAGTCTGTATTGGCCCTAAGTAATATTAAGGTGGATTTTGTCCTGCAGGTCACTGACAGATGTGATCAATGAACATAAAGAGCAACAACACTGTCTCAAGATGTGTCTACACTAGTGTTTCGTTGTAACCAGTGTAACTCAGTTTGCCATGTTAGATCGTTGTACATTTTCATACAGATGCATTGCATCCTATTTGGATTGTAGTCTGTGGTTGGGAAGGGTGGGGGAAGGAACTCCTACAGATGAAATGATGAGACATTTAGGGCTGTTCAGGCTCAGAATCATGCCCTTCCAAAAAAAAAAAAAATCACCTACATTAACAATTATTTGGATGACTAGGGTGAATCAGCTTTTCAAAGAAGGTTCCTCACACTGGTGGCAAGTGTACTTTCACTCTCAATTTGCTTGTCGTAAATTAAAAGCAAAAAGGCCAATTTTCTTCCTACTATTGAGGTTATATAATTGATTCTGTTATTCCCTAGAAATCATTTATCTATTAAGCTAAGTCCCTGAAAATTCCTGGAACTGACTTGTATCACAGTGCAACAATTAATTTTAAATTGACATTGCCTGGAAAAAAAAAGCATGGATACACTACCAGTGCACCCGTTGTCACTGGAAAATTTCTCTATTCTTGGAATAAACCAGCATATTTGCCTCTTTCCAGGCATCCAGTATTTACTGTACTTGCATTATTTCAGAAAGAACATTTGAAAACACAAAACAGCAACGAAGTGCTACTCTTAACTTGGTCATAAATACCATCTATAACTTCAGACCTTACATAATTTTCATTTGAAGTTCCAAGATATGGATGAACAATTCATGTAAGATGACATCTTAGATTTTAAAAAAAATGGAATCCCCCAAACTTTGTGCCTATTTGGTTACTGGAATAACAAACTACATCAGTTTAATTAGGAAATGAACTTTTTAATCAGGGATGGGAAATTTCCCCAAGGTCACAGGCCAAATGTCCTCTCCCTCCCCTTTCTGCCAATCTGGGAGAGGCACACCTCCCTACTCCCAAGTCTCCCAGCCACATGGCCTCTAGGAGATGCGCTGGACAATTTGGACATGTTGTGAGGGTCCCTTGGTCTTTTTTACAGTTTTAAACCTTTTTCCCGGTCAAGATATGAATGGAAGTCACTTTTGATTTCAGGGGGAGCCCTTTTCTCAAGCTTAAAAGAGGTCAGGAGAACCCCCCTCTCCCAAATGTGGAAAATTGACCCCAAGAGCCCCTAGAGCAGTGGTTCCCAAACTCTGATCTTTGAGATGTTTTGGAGTTCAGCTTCCAGAATTCCTGAGTGTTGACCAAAGTGGGCTTCTAAGAGTTGAAGTCCAAAACTCCTCAAGGACCAACGTTTGGGTAACATTGCCCTAGAGGGAATGGCAGGGTTCATCAAAAGAAATTAGCAACTCCATCAGGCCTGGCCTCGAGTTGAAGAGCCCTTCCTCCATGACAAGACCATCTGGCCTAGGAGGGAGTGAAAGGAGAGGCCTGGCAACACCATTGGGCCTGGCCTAAAGTTGAAGAGCCCTCCCCCCACCACAACACCATCTGGCCAAGGAGGGAGTGAAAGGGCAGGCCAAACCCCATCAGGCCTGTCCTAGATTAAGAAGTAGAGCCCTCTCTCCAGTCCATCTGACTTAGTCCAGGCGTCAGAGGGGGAGAAGAATTGCTGGACCTGATCCCCTTCCCCACCACCATTCCCTTCTCCTTTTGTGTTATGTCTTTTAAGATTGTAAGCCTGAGGGCAGGGAACCGTCTAATTAAAAATAATAATTGTAAGACGCTCTGATAACCTTTAGGGATGAAGAGCGGGGTATAAATATATGTGTAGCCCCTGGATTGGGGGTAGTAATCCACTACATTTTTAAATAGTTTATTTCCAAATAGCACCAAATTCAATTTGGCACTTTGTCCACCCTTTTGGAATCCTAAAGGTCACACTTTCTTCCTAAGCCATAAAACAAGGAAGCTGACGGTTGCCCCATTCTTCTCTATGCTGTTTGGAAGCAAGAGCAGAAACAGTGGCTATGCTATGGGAGGGTGTGGTGCAGCTACTAGTCTCCCCCTTCATGTGCTTAGGAGCATTGACCTGAAGTAGTACAATTTGTTGCTGCCACTAGGTGTGCATGTTTGTCAACATGCATAAGGCGGAAAGTTTCCCTGGTTACCAAGCACTGGTATGCTTGGTAGGCACTAGGCACAGATAGTGAGCTGTGTTTAAGGCTCCTCAATAGTGCCTAAAGCTTGTGAAGAGGAGAAAGAAGAATGCCACAATGATATATTTCTCAAATTTACACAAAATGATAACTATGCAGATTTTTTTTAAAAAAGTGAAATGCCATTTAATAGACTTGATTTTTTTTCAAACTCCTTTTTCCATGGTGCTAAGAAAGTTAATTTCTTTGAACATACCGAGCAAGATGAAGTACTGCCTCCACGATATTTGAGCCATCTTTAGCACTTGTTTCACAGAATAAAGCACTGTAAGCCTAGGAGGAAGGGAAAAGGCATGGTGATACCTTCATTGATAATTTCATTCAGCTAAATTAAAACAGTTGATAATAAGCTAAACTATAATATTGTTTACAAGACAAAACTGTATATCTACTAGATAGAGCTCTGCGGGTCTCTCTACTGCAGAGGTTGCCAACATATTATCCAACAACCAGCACTTAAATCAGTGGCACCTACTAAGTGAACACTCAAAACATTTTGAATTACCATCCCAGTCACTGATTATTCAAAATCCAATAAACTCTGATTCTAATATGCTCACTCAATCCTACTGCTTGTGATCTAGGCCAGAGATATGAATAATGTGGCTCTCCAAAAGCTGATGGACTGCAACTCACAGCAGCCCGAGCCAATTAGCTATTTGTAGGGTTGAGCACTGTAGTCTAACATTTTGAGAACAAGATTCCCAGCAGTGATCTAAACTTTCTTGCATGTGATCATAGAATATCTTAACTCTTACCATGGCCAGTTTTTCTCCATAATTTATTGGTACACATTTCTGTCCTTGCTCAGTAACCACCTGGCGGAGATCAGCTTTGTTTCCCACCATCATGATTGGGATGTTTTCATGTGTTGCATCCTGGAACAAGTATAAATTGTTTGTTTTGATTTGGTTTGATTTGATAGCCATAAAGTTTATGTATTAGGATGAGTGGTAATAGTCTAAGAATTCTAATATGGACTATCAAACCCCGCACCAACAAATGTTAATAGGCCTACCTTCACTTGTGACAAAATTAAGGGTAAGTCAATTACATTTTGCAGTCACATTTAACAAAATCATATCAAGATGGTCTCACAGTTTACGATATTGTATTCACAAATTCAACAAATGGAAGCCATTTTTCAACAAAAGTATCATGACTTGTTAGTCCCTTATTATCTCACTATTTCTCTAAATGCTATAAATCCCTTACTCTCATCCACCACCAGAGATCACCTCATCTTAAAGTCTGGTCACTTGTTATGATAACAAACTCTTGTGATAAGGAAGACAAATCTTTTGGAACTGGCCGAGATCTCTACCGGTAAGATAAAATATATAATCATGATATTGATTTTATTGTTGTAATATATTAGATTATTTTATTCACTGAGCGTACTCTTATATCCAAAAAACTACAAAACTGCAATACCCTTGTTAGGCCAACCAAAAGGCACAAAATACATGTTGCAAGCTTTCAAAGCTCCACTGGCTTTTTCATCAGGAAAAGGTGTTAAAATTATACAGTTTTTTTTTTTAAAAAAACATATTACTGTACAATGTTAGAGTCACAAACCTACTTTCTGTAAAACTGTTGTTATTCACAGTTAAGATCAGTGGTCCCCAAACTGTGCTCTGTAAGGGATTTTGGACTTCAGCTCCCAGAATCCCAAACTATTGCCAACATGACTGAAGTTTCTGGGAGCTGATCTCCGAAATCTCTTAAAGGGCACAGTTTGGGAACCACTGGTTAAGATGATATGGAGGGATATTTATGTAGGGAGGCCACTCTTCCTTATGGCTTATACAATTGCTACACTTGTAGTACTCTAAGGCTGCATCTGCACTGCAGAAATAATTCAGTTTCACACCACTCTAACTGCCATGGCTCAATGCTATGGAATTCTGGGAATTGTAGCTTTGTGAGACATTTAGCCTTCTGTCAGAGAGCTCTGATGCCACAACAAACTAAAATTCCCAAGATTCCATAGTACTGAGCCATGGTAGTAAAAGTGGTGTCCAATTGGATTATTTCTGCAGTATGGATGAAGCCTAATTTTACTTTAACAATCATGGCTGTATGCTATGGAATACTGAGGTTTGTAGTCTGTTAAGGCACTGGCGTGATTGGTCTGAGAATTCCCCTCTCTAAGCTGCCAATCCCAGGACTTCATAGGATGGAACCATGGAAGTTAAAGTGGAATCATAACACTCTAATTATGTAGTATGAATGGGTCTCAGGTCATAGTATTGAGCTGTAACCTTTAAAATCAGAAGAGGCGATACCTGAAAAGGAGTATGATCAATTCCCTTCCAAGCCAGAATTCTGTTTGACCTTCCTTCATGAAAGTATTTGTCATTGGCTAAAACAGAACACTGCCTGGCTACGTACTCCAAGTAGTAAAACAGATTTCCTGTAATTAATCTTAGGTCCGAGTAACATTTTTCTATACCAATGTGGACAATTGCATGGGGGGGGGGGGTTGCATCCTTGCCACCCCGCAAGCCAGATTGGTGCTTCCAGGCATACTGGAAGAGGCATACTGTTACTATTGATTGCCATTGAACTCCAAAGATGTGATTGGGGGTGGTTTTGGAGTATTTTGAAGGACAGCACAGATCTAAATAAAAATGGTCCTCCCTCCACAGTGATCCATGTACAAAATGCCATCAGCAGTTGGCCACTAAGATGCAGTGTCCTTAGCTGTTCCTGATTCAGGAAAGAAGACACTATTCTTAGCACCAGTCTACTAGTGTAGACTGGGTCCTCTGTTCTATAAATTCTCCTCTCTCTAGTAGATGCACTGGATACAAGTGGGCTAAAACATAAATCTAACAGAAAACTGAACTGTAAATGTACTTCACAAGTTTTACAAGTTTAAAAGTACTTACTGCAATCATATCCACCCATTCTCGTACATTTAGGAAACTCTTCTCACAGGTAACATCATACAGCAGAAGCACCCCATCTGCTCTTCGGAAATAGGATTTGGCAATACTACGGAACCTTTCAACAAAAGAGATGTTAAAAGACACACTAGGTCTTCTGGCCATCTTTTTTCTTCTTCTACAGAAATCTCAGGAGACCAGGCCTGGCCTGAATCCATTCACTGCAACAGGCAGGTGAAAAATTGATTCTCAAAGGAAATAGGAGGTGCCTCAGTAATCCAAATCATCTGGCCAAGATATTCTTTTATTAAAAGAAACCAATGTAAACACAGCCCCTAAATATCCAGGAATCATAAAATGCCCATAGAGGTGGAACAAAACATTTTAATATTGTTAAAATCATTATTCATGAACTAGCACAGAATAGACAAGCGTGGCTCTCTTTTGAGAACCACATGATCTTGTTTACATAATGAAAATAACACTAAATGTTTAAAAGGCAGCAAAAATAGAAGTAATTCATTCTTGCTAGACCAGGACAAGAGACACTTCCTTCAGTGGCTAATATGTCACTGTTATACTAGAATTGCATATTAAGAGGCCTGAATGGGAAAATTATATTTGTACAGGGCTCATCTACATTGTTCTGGCTATTAATGAAAAATGAGCAAGTGGGTGCAGAAGAGCCATAATGCTTAAAAAAGACTCACAGAACAATAGGGGCAGAAATATGAAGGAAGTGAGGTGAAGGAGGATCCTACTGGTGAAAGTGCAATGTATTCTGTATCAGCCTTTTTTCAACAATGTTGACTTTAACAGGTTGATGTTAATGAGGGGCCAAGTCCTAAGAGGTATCTCATTGAAATTAAACCAGTTTGGATCCACCAGATCAAGGATCACCTTAGTCCTGACTGTGGATTAGATCTTTTTGTGTCCTACCACCAACAGAAACACTACCAGTGTTGTGTTGACGTCTATGGAGGTTTCTACAGATGTAATGCTGGTCTCCAAACTGTGAGGCAGAGATACTTCTGCCTAATTCTAACCCCATTCAAATGGGAAATATTGGATTGCAATTGTTCTTTTCATTATTAATATATATTCACATAGCCATACATGTGATGATTTGGCTTTCTTCTCCTCACTGAAACATGCCATCTGTGATGTTTTATGCACAATGGTTCTACAGTTGATTTAACCTCCCCCAACACTTTCCCCATTATAATGGCAAAAACCACTATATGTTATCTGTTTGATAAAAATGTCAGTATGTTGCCTCAAACGCTTTCAGCATCAGATGCCAAAAGATTTCAACTTCATTTACTGTAATGTATTAAGAAGCCTTTCTGCACACATAACTTTAAAACAAAATGATAGAACTGCAGAACAAAGAGAATCAATTTTTTCACAAATACAATGTATTGTATTGATCTTGTGGTAGTTTTTGCCAGAACATTACCATATAAAAATGAAAATACAGATGGCCCTCCTCATTTGCAGCTTTGACTTTTGCAGATTTGATTATTTATTATTTTGATTAATATGTTCTATGTAGGAGACTCTAAGTCCTTCAGCGCAATTTTACTAGAAGTTGACCACAGAGTTGTATTGGAGAACCTAGATGTTCCTAGAGAAAACACTACTCTAGGCATCTTTAGGTCCTCCAGCATGATTCTCTTATCAAGTTCTGGCAAATGTTGACCACAGAGTTACACTGGAGGACCTGGAGATTCCTACAGAGGTGTTCTCTTAGGAAAAAAGAATAGAGGGTTTTTTTATTTGCAATTTTTCCCATTCACGGGGGTCATTCTCTCCTAAACTCAGTGAATGTAGATGGACCACTGTATTCAAACCTGCTTGACCATACTGTTATATAAATACAGAATATTTTAAAAATCATTATACAGTATGTCTCATCCAAACTTCATCCCTTTCTCACATATGTATCTACATATATACACATACATACATACACACACAGAAGAAATTTACCCAAATAATTCTGGATAATCTGTTTAGGAGTTGCCATGTTGTGAAGTCGAAGGCAACTCGTGGCTGGCATCCATAGTACCTTTTGGATTACAGCTCCCAGAATTCTAAAGCTAGCATGGCCTATTCTGTGAGATGTAGTTTCAACCAAACAAAACAAAACCAATCAACCAAACAAACTAACCAAAAAACAGGTTCTCCAGACTGTGCTTACTTCTCAGTAGACATGGATTGCACTGAAAGTGTTTTACAATTTCTTTCAGAAATACCGCTGCTTTATTTTTAATTCAAAATCTGTAATACCATACTAACCTCTCTTGTCCTGCAGTGTCCCACAATTGTAACACTGTTGGTTCCCCATCAACAATGAGCCTTTTCATTTGAAAGTCAACTCCTTAAAGGGGGAGGGAGGGAAGTAACATAATCCATTAAATTCCTATAAAGGATGATAAGAATCTGGCAGTATAAGAAATACCAGTAAATAAAAATCAGAATAAGAGACAGAAGGCAGGAGAATCACAGATATATATTCAGTTCAGGAGTTAATTTTTGCAATGTAACAGGAAGAAACAAGGTAATGCACAAGATTATAAATTAGTAGAAATGCCTTAAAAAGGCATGTGAAACCACAGAAATCAATGTTTAACAACAGAACTGGGAAGAAAAGTGTTTTCAGAATTTACAAGTTTGTGCTGAAACCTTCAACAGGAAATTATTATCAGGGTTGTATTTATTTTAAGTTATTTGTCTTAAGTAACATGACATTATTTTTGATATTTGTATACTTGTTAGTATTTAATAAAGTCTATCTTTTAAAAACCCACTAGCATATTAGATAACATGGATTTAAAACCACATTCTGAGGAAATTTCAAGTGAATAATAGCAGATTGCTAATTTGTTAACAGCAGCAAAGCTAATCTACAGCATTCCACCCAAGCACTTACTAAGTGACAGAAATTAAGTATTCCCACTGTGACTCTAATGAGATGTTCCATTAATAGATTGTAGGTGTGTTTTATCTTTGTGGAGATAATATTCTTTATAACAGCCATGTGCACAGGACACAATTACCTGAGTGATATATGAATACCTTTTGTATCAACTATGAAAGGCATATATACACATAAATGGAGAGGGGTGTCCTCCCTCTCTTAATAATGGAAAGAAGAGCATCAAAACTAGAGGCAAAACCCTTTGTTTTTTTCATCCTTGCAGACCAGAGTAACAAATTTCTGCAGAATTCTCCCCACTGCATAAAAACATGAAGATTTCTGTGCAGTTAATGATTACTATTTAAACTCTGGCAAATCGATACTGTTCTTATTTTCTTCATTTATATCCTGCCTTTTTCCCAACAGTAGTACTCAAAGTGGCTTGCAACTTATTAATAAAAGTACAAAATAAAAACTATACAAAAACATCAGTTAAAAATATAAATATAAAAGTTATTTGTGCAAAAAAAAAAACACATGTCTTTTTTCTGGAAATAAAAGGTGTTTCTTGCTCAGGAAAATTCAAATGGGTCAGAACAGACAGCCCGACTAGGATGGCTCTGTGCCGTCCTTGGAATTGCAGGGTTAGGGATGCAGCAGCCGCACGCCATGCCCCCAACCCAGTGCAAATAGGACAATGTGGCTCCTATGTGCACCCTAAAATGGAAGCCATAAGAGCCGCAACGTGGTCTTATGATGACTGTCATGCAGCCCTGGTGGCGCAGTGGTTAAATGCCTGTACTGCAGCCACTCACTCAAAACCAGAAGGTGGCGAGTTCAAGACCAGCAAAGGGCTGAAGCTTGACTCAGGCTTGCATCCTTCCGAGGTAGCTAAAATGAGTACCCAGATTGTTGGGGGCAAATAGCTTACAATTGTAAATGAAGCTGTTTGTTTAACAAATTGTAAGCCGCTCTGATAGTCTTGGCTGAAGAGCGGGGTATAAATAAAACATTATTATTATATTATTATTATTATGCGCAGCACTGTATAAGCGCTGCACATGGCAGATGTCATGGCACGCCCTGTCTGCACGGGGGCATGCTAAGATAGTGCCCGGGGTGCACAGTAGGGTTGCTGAGCATGTAAACACACTCCCACACCCCTAGTTTAGTCCCAGGCTAGCACAAAGAACCCGTCTGTACCAGTCCTCTGTCACCGTGGAAAATGTTTTCTGCACAAAAAGCCACATATAGGTGGGTCTCCCTTACCTAGAATTCCAAAATCCAAAACATTCCAAAAATCAAGATTTTTTTCCCCCAGGGGTGGCTATGACAGTTACACCTTGGCTTTCTGTTGGTTCAATTTACACAAACTTATTTCATGCACAAAATTATTTTAAAATATTGTTTATAAAATTACCTTCAGGCTAGGTGTATATGAAATATAAATTAATATTGTGTTTAGACTTGGGTCCCATCCCCAAGGTATCTCATTGTGCACATATGTTCAAATACAGATATTCAAAATTCCAAAAAATTCCAAAATCCCAAACACTTCTGGTTCCAAGCATTTCATGTAAGGTAGACACAATCTGCATCTTTCTGTACAAATGAACAATTTCTGAGGGAGCATGATTCATCACTGATTCTGTTTCTCCTGTCTCAGCTAGGAAATGAATAACAATATTCTTTCCATGCCTAGTTAAGAGTGTTAAATATAATCCCTGTTCCCACTTTTCAATCTCAAGTCTTGCAATAGCTGTCTATGCTGAACTACCATGACTCCCAACTCCACTCCATTCTAACTACAATGGTCATATCCTCAACCAGAGTTTTCTCCCAGCCCCTCAGACTGCACTGAAAGGAACAAGACAATGGCTTTACACTTCACGATACAGGCAGCCTTTTTATATTTGTCCTCAAAATGGGAATCTTGAATTTGAGGTCTTGTTCGGCCACAAAACCCAGCGAGACATTTTCCGTCACATGATTTCTGTGAAAGCTAAAGGAAATAAATCCATGCATTCTATCTTAATCTTCACAGTGGGAAAGTGAGATTCCAAAGCTGAAAGGAGGCAAGCCATTAGGAGCAGATCACATCTCCTCTTGTCTGCACTTTAAAGGGTAAAGCTGAAATTTACCCAATTACTTCAGCATCTGCAAGTAAAAAAATTGTTGACACCTGAGAAAGGGAAGTACAGGAACATACCTAGAGTTGCACTGGTGTTCCCTCGAAATTCATTTTTGCAAAGCCTCAACAGGAAGCTTGATTTTCCAACTGCGGCATCCCCAGCAAGAACTATCTTGTAAGCCTTTTCTGAGCTTGGGTATCTGGAGCTGCAGTCTGTGACATCTGACTAAATATCAAACACACACACACACAACACTGAGAGGTTTTTAAAAAAGCCATCTCCCTTCGGTATAATCCATGATCTCCTTGCTAAACTCTAGTTGAAAATTTCATGGATGTCAAGGTAAGTGTGAAACACTTTAACCATAAAACACTTGAATCATAAATCACAACTTCATATGTTCATTGATAGGATTTGAACTCCTCATAGTGATGATCCAGGATGACAAAGCATGATCTTGGGTGGTGGAAGACAGCTCAGTGAAAATGTTATCTCAGTCTACTCAAGACAGCAGTGAAAAATGCAAATCCCTGGGTAGTGATTATTAGAAAAGGAATTAGAAAAGAAACTGTAATATTTTTGTATTACGGTTGGGAACCTTTGGCACTCCAGATGCTACAATTCCCACATCCCTACCCAGCATGGCCAATGATGAAGAGTAATGAGGGCAGTATTCCAAACCATGTGCAAGGTCAAATGTTCCCCACCACAATACAGTTTTACAGTTCATTTTCTTATAATCCCAGATAAAGCATTTACATTTTTACCACTAATATAAAAGTATAACAAAATCTTCCATAATAATCTCCAACAAGATATCTGCTTATCGTCCAGGAAGGGGATACATTGAAGACATTCCTTCGGGATGTAGTCAATGCGTCCCTCAGGGAGGGTACTATCCCATCCTGTCTGAAGGAGGCGGCTGTAAAGCCTCTCCTGAAGAAACCTTCCCTTGATTCCCCTGGACAGAAACAACTACAGACCAGTTTCCTTGCTGCCGTTTCTAAGCGAGGTGATTGAGAGAGCAGTCGCCTCACAACACCAAGCTGTCTTGGATGAAACCAACTTTCTTGATCCATTTCAAACCGGCTTCCGAGCAGGATATGGAGTTGAGACTGCCATGGTTGCTCTGAGAGATGACCTCCGCTTGAGAATCGACAGGGGTAGTGTGACCCTGCTGGTGCTCCTGGATCTTCAGTGGCCTTTGACACTATAGATCATGCCATCCTTTTGGGCTGGCTGAGAGAGATGGGTATCGGAGGCACTGCTCTGCAGTGGTTCCGTTCCTTTCTCTCTGGCAGGTCCCAAAGATTGAGGGTCGGGGACAGTTGCTCCTCTAAAATCGAGCTAAATTGTGGCATCCCTCAGGGTGCCATTCTGTCCCCGATGCTATTCAACATTTATATGAAGCCGCTGGGTGAGATCATTCGGAGGCATGGAGCTCAATGTCTTCAGTACGCTGATGACACTCAGACATACCTCTCTATGACCAGATCATCTGCTCAGACCTCAGATGGCGTCTTGCCTCTTAATGACTGTCTCGCAGCGGTAATGGATGAGGGAAAATAGACTGAGGCTAAATCCTGACAAAACGGAGGTACTGACAGTCACCAGCCCGAAACCAGGTTGGGGAATACAACTCCCAGTCCTAGATGGAGTCACACTCTCCTCACAGGACTATGTCTGCAGTCTGGGAGTACTTCTAGACCCATCACTTCACATGACGCGTCAGGTGAATGTGACAGTCAGAAGTGCCTGTTATCAGCTTCGGCTGATACGCCAGCTGCGCCCTTTCCTAGAGATGAGGGACCTGGAGACTGTGGTACACGTGCTGGTTACCTCATGTTTGGACTACTGTAACACACTCTACATGGGGCTACCCTTGTGCCTAACCCGCAAACTTCAATTAGTCCAGAACATGGCAGCTAGATTAGTTACTGGTACATCAAGGAGAGAGCATATAACACCTGTGCTCAAATCTCTCCACTGGCTGCTGATTAGTTACCGGGCACAGTACAAGGTGTTGGTTTTGACCTTTAAAGCCCTACATGGCTTGGGTCCAACTTATCTCAGTGACCGCCTCCTCCCATACGAGCCTCCCTGTACACTTCAGTCCTTGGGGAGGAACCTGATGCAGCCTATTAAAACTAGGCTGTCGCAGACCTCCCAGAGGGCCTTCTCTGCTATTGCTCCCAGGCTGTGGAATGACCTGCCAGATGATATGCGTCTTATAACAACCTTGGATAGCTTCAAAAAAGCGACCAAGACGCATCTCTTCCGGCAGGCCTTTCTGGACAGTAATTAATCCCCCGTTCGCCTGACGACTCCTAGCTCCTTCACTCTCCCAATAGACACCTGGCCGCCTACACTGGACCCCGAGATGTTGTGCTGTTTTTAGATTTGACTTGTTTTAATTTGTGATAGTTTAATCCTGTTTTAAGGGGTGGGGGGTGGGTTTGTGTTGTATTGATAGTAATATTTAACTGTATATGCTTTTAAATGCTGTACCCCGCCCTGATTGCTCGCTCAGAGGGGCGGGTTAGAAATAAATATTATTATTATTATTATTATTATTATTATTATTTTCACTGTTGTCTGCAATGCTATCTCTTATAAATCTGACAACACAGGAGCATTTCAAATACTGTTCACAAAGCCTCACCTGAAAAAAAAAGGCCAACCAAAAAGAATAGGGGGAGGGTGTTGGAACACTTTCCTTACTAAGACTGAAACATGCTTGGTACTTTTTAAATTGGGAGGAAAACATATGTGGGAAGAGAAATATGACTGACCTTTGTAACATTACAAATGTCTTAAGAGAATTAGAATAACTGGAACTGTCTCATTAATACCTCATCATCCAATGAGATCAATATAGAAAATACATTCTACCATCATGTATAATTAATTTGTGAAAATTGCTACTATGACATGTGGCAGTTAGCCACTGCTTAAATGCCTTTGAAAGTGATTGATGCAGGATGAAGTCCATCAATGGCTATCAGTTTTATGTAATAACCACATTCAGATGTGGTCACTCAATAATAATAATAATATTTATTTATAACCCGTCCCTCTGAGCGAGCAATCAGGGCAGGGTACAACATTTAAAAACAAGTACAATTAAAATATTACATCCCAATCCCTCCTCCCACCCCTTAAAATAAGATTAAACTAGCACAAAGTTAAAACAGCAATAAAAACAAAAAACAATACAATATATCCAAATCCAAATCCAAATTTATGGGCAGCCTTGAGGTGATATCTGAAGTGTCTGGGGAAGGCTGGATAGATGTCTTGGAGGCCAGGGAAGGTTAGCCGCTGTCCGGAAAGGCCTGCCGGAAGAGATGTGTCTTGGCGGCTTTTTTGAAGCCGTCCAGGGTCGTGATAAGACGCATCTTAATGACAGGTGATAGAACAAAAGGGGAGGACTATTGTTGCCTTCATATCTTGCTTCTTTGCTTCCCAGAAGCATCACACTGGTCACTAACAGAAAAATGGACTAAACAGAGCTTTGTTCTGCTCCACAAGGGCTAAGTTTATATTAAAAAATATGAGCAAAAAGTATATATTAAAAGAATGGAAAACAAGGATACTGGTAGGAAAGAGTTAAATTCACTGGGCAGGGAGGGGAGGAACTCAATTTTTTTTAAAAAAATTAAGTATAGTTATTTTCCAGCTCCAAAAAACAGACTTTTCCACATTCAGAGATACAATCTCAAGAAAAGTTACTACTTAAACTCTGATCTCCAGAAGGGTGGAGGGCAGTATCTTCCTTTCAGGAGGTTTCAATGGTTTTAAGGCTATACCTTAATTCTATACCTATAGTACAAATCTATATTTACTGGAACAAGCCAGACTGAATGGGACTTTGTTAGACTGTAGCCTATGGTCTAAATCAATAACTGCATCCACATGCCAACATAACTTTGGTCTTATTCTGAAAAGCTGCCCCTCGTACCACATGAGAAACATCTTCTGAAAGTGAATGGAGTTTCAGGAGATATTCACAAGGCCAATGATATTGGCCAGATGTAATCTACCAGTTTACATGTGGACAATCAAAGACATTACTAAACATGCCCAAGTCCTAGGCTATGCCTAGTATCTCTCTTGACCTTAATGTGGCTTTTAGCTGAAATATTCTAGAATGAATACCTGTGAAGAGATAACTGGGATACATTTTCTTGTTGAAGCTCCAGAGCTGTTTCGACTGACTGGCTGGCCAGGTTTCCAGTCCAACACTGTACTGACTTCATCAGGACTATACACCTCTTCATCTCGAATATCTGGAACCTGTATAGAGCAGTAAGTGTCCATAAACACCTCAAATCAGTCTTTTTCTATAGCTTAAGGGGTAGATGAAGGCTCATCAAAATACAAAATAAAAAGCATAATCACGTACAACATCATAGTGTAATAACAAGGGGGCTATAAGAAAAAAGGCTGCCATAGTTTGGATGTATCAAGAGATGGCATGACTCATTACAAATGATGGTAATACTTGGTAAAGTGGAAGACAGTAGGAAAAAGGGGAGGCTTTACTATAGGAGGATTGATTCAGTCAAGGAAGCCACAGCCCTGAGTCTGCAAAACCTGAGCAGAACTGTTGATAACAGAGTGACTTGGGGATCTCTCATTCATAGGGTCTCCATAAGTTGAAGTCAACTTGATAGCAAAATAACAACAATATAGACTTGTAGATGCCTCGGTGTCACAATCATATGTTGAAGCCATCCATGCCTGACTAATGGTGAGATGTTACCCTGTGTGAAAAAGCATCATCCCATCACTACCCTACTATGGGTAGCTTAGGCCTGTCATTATATTCATTCTCCTTGAAAACTACTTTTCAAGCTCAGCAGTATTTGCTCTTGGAAACCTTCTCCCAAATTTGCCAAACAACCTCATAGGTTTTGAGCTAATACCAGGCTAGTCATATAAAGCAATGGCAACCAACACTTGACTCATTGTGTATCATAATAAAATCCATAGCAATGAAACATGCCTCCTGAAAGTGAAGGAATAAAGGGTTGTGTGACATTCCACATGTCAAAACAAAAACCAAGTGAATATAATCCTTAGATTGGATAAGAAAACAGTCTGCTGCACAGACTGAAGCGCAAAGGAAGAAAAAAAATCAAAGGATAACTTTTAGCAATTTATAATCTTCAGTAATTCAGAATTTTTTAAAAATCTAAAATTCAGAACCTGCACATTGTAATTTCACAAAACCAGATAACCTGCATTTTTAATTGAGGCTTCTGTTGCAAAGTTTACAATCAGGAATTAAAATCTGGGTTGAAACCAATGTTTATCAAAATGGACAAGTTTCTATCTTGAGCACCAGGCATTACGATGAACTTCTAACAGTGGTTTTGAAGGAAGGTTTGAAATACCTGTATCCTGTTCTCAAGTCTAAAAATCAGCATAGTCCCATTTCATTCATTCGATCTGTGAAGATGATCCCTATGCATAGAGATGATAGTGAGCTGTACTGTTAACCTGCCTCTGAATCACAGAACTCCTTATGTCCCAAATGTCCAGGGGTTACAACTGCATGGAAGCAAAGGCTCAGAAAATTCTATATACACAGGGTTCCCTGTTCAGGCATCTCAGTTCAGTGCTTGGATATTAGAGGTGGCAAGGATAAGGATACAGGACAGCAAGGATGGAGTCTGCAATTGTGTGGAACCATTTTCAGTCAGAGAACTAATAAAGAGGGCTTATGTAAACATCTCATAAGTTACACCTTCATTTTTTATTATCTGTGATTTTCAAAACTTTATAATGTAGCTTGGATTTGTTTCTTGAGAACTGTTACAAATCAGAGGTTGGAATCATGGGGCACTTCAGATGTTGGACTGCAAGTTCCATCAGCCCTAGCCAGCACAATTGATGATATGAAATGCTGGGAGGAGAAGTCCAAGAATAGCTGAGTTTCTGAGTTACCAATCTCTTGACTATTTGGAGCTAATATTAAAAAATCATTTTCATTCTACAGATAGCAAGAAGTATTTCTTGCCTCTGAACACTCTTTGAAAAGTAAAAACCCTGGAGCTTACGTCTGTATCAGAAGCATCACCCGTTGAGCTTTCCTGAGGACACTTTGACCTTTGAGAAATCCCTGGATGCTTGAATTCCACTTCTGAATCATATTCATTTGAGTCTCTCAAAGTAGACAAGCCACTATCAAAGCAGCTTTCAGGAAGGCTATCAACCTCACAGTTTCTCCTCTGCATAGGATCACAAAGTGCCAGAGAATCATAGTCTTCATCGACATATGGTGAGGGAGATAACCTGATTGGAATAGAAAGGACAGACAACATACCACACCATTGGTCACCAAAGTTCCTAATCTACAAGTAAAAATATTTCCCTATGGCCAAGAGCTTCAGGAAAAATCTTTTATGACATTATTTTTTTTCCCTCAAGCCAGGCCACTCTTTTTTGCTTCCCTATTTCTGTTACAATGGAATATTGAAAACTACCCTGCTATAATCACAATCTCTTATCCTTCCCAATCCCCTTACTTCCCATTTGTCCACAGGCAAGAAAGAGTAGACATGCAGACACAATATATTTCTCTTATACAGGCATGCTAGTGTTTATTACTTTTTTGTTTCTTTGGTTCCTTGAAATACTCAGACACTGGACTTGAACTCCAGCTCTCATCCATCCAAACCAGCATAAGTCAGTGGTGCAGCATGCAGGGAGCTGAAATCTAACAACACCTTGAGAGGTGGATGATTTCCATCCTTAACCTAAATACACTTTTCCTTGTGTGAAACAGGACACTCCTTTTTATGAACAGCTTCCTCCATTAAATAAAGGTTTCAATATTGAGGAGAGGATGAAAAAAGCCTCTCAACTAAAAGTTTTTCAACTTTTGGAAATAAGTTTTACAACTTTTAGAAATAAGCAACAAGTAATTTTAGCAATTTTCTGCAAGAAAATCTTTGAAAATTGCAGTTTTCAAAGCCCCTATTTGTAATTTCAGATTTATTATTTGCAAAATTCACAAAAAATTGTTTTGTACAGAAAACAGCATTTTCAACATGACACAGCATTTTCTGTATAGAACATGTTATTTCTGCACAGAAAATGATGTTTCCTGCACAAAAATATTTTTGTGCAAAACAATCACATGCTAATTTTGTCAAGTTAAGTCCTTAATTAAAGATTTTTTTTTCTGAGCTGGAAACAGCATCTTCTCTGCAGAATATATTTTTGTGCTTTTTCCTACACAGAAAATTCTGTTTTTTTCCACAAACCATCATAGGCAAATTTTGCACAGAATAAGTCCTGTATTGCAAAGACTCCATCAGTCCAGAATTCTTCTTGTCAGGGCTCCCTGGCACTAAAAAATGGCTTTTGACTATTTCTTGAATACAATATTCTTTCCATCCCTAACCTACGACATACAGGTTTGCTGAGCCTAATGTATTGTGATATATGAATCCCATAGGAATTTCACATCTAATGCTCAGATTTAATTGTCTCCTACACAAACTTCCTCACATTACTATAAAACAGAAATATTAAGGAGGGCATAGCAAATGACTCAATCTACCTACAAATAAGAAAATATATTCCAAATTCTTATTTGGAACAATTAGTATACATTTTAACTGATAGGTGCATTGAAGAAAGGATGCTGCAAGAATCCAGCTTTTAAGCATATAGAAATGCTGCACTTTTTGAAACTGCCTCTGAAATTATGGATTTCAGGACTGCCAAAATCATGTCTGCAAAAACTGGTATGAGATAGAAATAACAGATTCCCATTCAAGAAAAGCTAGTGAAAGAGAATGGTTAATTTTATTCTGGCCATATCTCTTTAGGACAATATCAAACCTAGTTGTTCCCAAAAGTCAGTGGAAAGAATATTCCTTGTTACTATGTGATCATTAACTCCATTAGAGAGCAGCATGGGGTAGGCAGCCAATCAGTGTGACTGGATCCCTTTGGAACTTTAATCACTTAATGGAAGACTAGTGAGGTATGTTTATGCTCTTTCCATGTCCCATTAAAAAAGCACTAAACATTCCCAGATTTCCAGGATTTAAATAGGGCAAGTTATAACGATTAATGACTGATTTTCTGAACAGAAAAGAACACAACCTAATAATCATTTTGTCATAAATATGGTGCTTTTTAAAAAGCAGTGTTAGTTTGTGTTGTACCACAGTGTATTTTTAAAATAATATTATAAATTTATATTATAAAGAATTATATCATTTTAAAGACTCTGATGAAATAATAGCTCTGCAATCCTAAATCCTAATCCTAAACAGCACAAAGGCAACTAACTTCCTATCAGTTTTGAATCCATTTGTTTACAAGGCATTGTGTTTTAAGGCAAGGGTGCCAAAAACATAGATCAGAATGTACTGTACTGGTCAATTTCTGTTTCTGATTCCCAAATGTTTAACAAAAACAAAAACAAATGAGCTTTTCCACAAAATTAGGCTGCTGAGATGCTGAAAGTAATAATAAGTAATCAGAACTTTTGTATAAAAGAACTGTGAGTGCAATTCAGCTATGATACTGAAAATATATTCCCAATCTCTGAATGTACTCAAACAAACTCACCAGCAAAACTGTGCAGCTCTAGATTATGTATCCAGGGGCCCTTTCACATTACACAATTAAAGCACTGTCATGGCTGTCTCCAACTGAATTTGGATTTGCAGTTTAGGGAACAGGTATTTAGACTTCTCTACCAGAGAACTCTCTAGTTCCCCACCAAATTACAAACTCCCGGATTCCAAAAAATGCAGCCACAGCAGTTAAAGTAAAATGATAGTGCTATTAATTATGTCATATGAAAGTGCCACTGGAGATCTACTAAACACACATATACCCCAAAGTAAATTAGTTTTGTTTCAGGATCCCAGCCAAAATGTATGCTTTATTTTTCAAACTTTACAATTTAAAATAGCAACATGGTAATTTTTACCTGTCATAATGTGGATTTTGTGGAGACTGCCCACCACTGTGTTTGGGGCTACTTCTGGAAAGTGTGTTGCCTGGAGAAGTATTTGTTAGACGCTGAAAAACATATGCATGAAGAAAGCTTATTACTATACCACTGAAAAGGTTCCAGATTTTTCTATTTCCTTTGAATTGCATGGATCCTGGAGAAGAAACAATGCAAATGGGTGATTTTTAAAATTTGGTTGTTATGTGCTCTCAAGTGAATTCCATTTCATGGCAACTCTATCATGAAATTATCTTGGTAAGATTTCTTCAGAGGAGGTTTGCTATTGCCAGGGAGGCCCCCTTTAACTTACATACACATCAAGGTAACTAGTACTGAAAAGAAGCAAGATGAAGGGCATTGGAGAAGCTCTGTTTTGTGTTGTTATATCCCTTAAAGTTAAATCTGACTTGGAGAGACTCAGTCATAGGGTTTTCTTTGCAAGATTTATTCCAAAAAATTGTCATTGTTTTTCTTTAAAGCTGAGTGTGACTTGCCCAATTGACCCAGTGGGTTTCCACAGTTGAGCAGGGACGTGGAAACCTAGTCCAATACCCAGTATGGGTGTTGGGTCAGACTACTGATAATTTCACAGGCTCAGAAATTAATCACTTGCTTACATATGTCTCCTTATGTCAGTTTGTTATTGTTGTCAAGTGCCTTCAAGTCAACTACAGTAAGCCCTCCGTATCTGTGGACTTGCCACCTGTGGATTCCAGCATCGTGGGCCACAAGTCCATGTGGGGGGGGGGGGGGGAAGGAGGAAGAAGAGGAGAAGGAAGAGGCAGAGGCAGAGGCGGGGAAGAGGAGAAGGAGGGAAGAGGAAGAGAGAGGAGGAAGCAGCAGCAGAGGGAGGAGGAGGAGGAGGAAGAAGGAATAGGTGGAGTTGGTGGCAGAATGAGGAAGAGGAAGAAAGAAGAGGAGGAGGAGGAGGAGGAAGCGGAAGCAGCGGTGGTAGCAGCCAGGGAGAGGAAGAAGAGGAGGAGGGAGGTTGTAGCTGCAGCAGCCGCGTCGCCCACAGCAGCCCCAGTGGCCGCAGCAGCAGCAGAGGCTGCAACACCAGTGGTGGTAGCGGCAGTGGCGGCGGCAGCAGCAGCAGAGAAAGAGGAAGAGGAAGAGAAGGAGGAGGAGGAAGAGGAGAGAAGAGGAGGAAACCCCCTGCTGCCTGCTTTGGTGACAGCAGCGAGGTGGGCTTCAGACAGTCGGGGCAGTGAAGTGCCATTGTCCCAATAGTGGCACAGCCACATGGCCGCAGCACCATTGAGGACAATGAGACTCGAGCATTCGTGGATTTTGATATCCCCAGGGGGATCCAGAATAGATCGACAGATACCAAGGGCTGACTGTACAACTTATGGCAAACCTATCATAGGCAAAAATTTATGCAGAGTTTTGCGATTGCCTTTCTTTAAGGCTGAAAGAGTGCAATTTTGCCAAGGTCCCCCAGTGGATCACCAAATCTGAATTTGAACCCTGGTGTTCTGGAGTTCTAGCACTCAATCACTACACAATTATGTCAGTTACAAGTGTCTATTTTTACTGAGGGTTTTTTTTGGGGGGGGGGGGGATTAAGAGACCTATATCAGCTAAACCTGCTAGATGTTTGACTACACTATAGTTTTAGGATGAGCCTGAGTATGTGAATAATTTTAACTGAAAGGCTAGAATAGCCCCCTCTTTGCTGTTCTTCTCTCAACAGGCAAAGACTTTTTTTTTATTCTGTCAGTTTTATTTTGAGAACTGAAGGTTTTTAAGGAAAGTGTGTTTCAGAGGGTGCTGTACTGTTTTTTAAAGAACATTATTTTTAATTGTACATTTTGAATTGGTTTTGTTATTAATAATTTAATGCCATTATAATCTTTTCTAAGTTCAACTATATTGTATATGTTTTAATTTGTAAGTTGCCTTCTGTTCCCATTTGAGGGTAAATAAAATTAACAACAACAGGAGTACTACTGTATTCTATTATTACTAGGTATTACTAGATTATATAGCTTTGTTTGTATTTCACGTGGATGTTTTGATTTGTTGTTTTACAGCCTGAGGCTATAAGAATATATTTACATAATAAGAAATTGTATACAACTGCAAATCAACTGTAATTTAATATTTTAATTGAACTGTGTTTTAACGTTGTAACTTTTTGTATTTTATTTATATATTTTTTAATCTTGTAGTGAGCTGCCTTGAACACTAATTTTTGGCCAAGGTTATAGAATAGGATATACAAAAAATAAATAAGAACTAACATCTCTTATCAGACTGCAATCCTAATACTATTTAAAATGGAGAGATTTCCAGTTAACATTGTGGGGCTTTCATCTGTCTAAATACGCAAAGGATTAAACTAGCATCCTTCAGTTGTATATATGCTTACCGAGGAGTATGAAGCATTAAACACAGTGAGACTTACTTTCAAGTAACAATGCATACTTGGATCATACTGTCATACTGGACCATAATGTCAGTTGCTTTGACATGAATCTTGAATAACAATATTATTTCTCCATGCCTTTAATTTACAACTTTTCATTGGGATAATTCAGAGCAAGTATCTGTACACAATACATTTATTTAAACATACTGTTTATGCAATTTTGGTGCCTACCAGTGATTTGTTGTATATGCTCCAGCTATTTTCTAATGCACTTCTTAAGCCATCATTGCTGTCATGAAGTTTCCTGTTAGCTGATCTTAAGAAACAAGCCAGAGGAGAAAAAACATTGTATTACCAAAACACATCAACAAGAGCATTTATAGTATTAATTTGTTGACATTATATGAAACCTAGGGAGAAAAGAACAGACACGAAAGAGGTTCCTTGATGTTCAATGAATTCCAGTGAAAATGACATGACAATTTAGTGCAAATCTGATTATTACCAACAACATGGAATCACGTGAATGTAGTATTGCACTCCAATGTTATGCATTTGGGGGAATCCTTTACCCCAAAGCAAAAGAAATAAAAAATGTAAAGTTACGCATGTGCCTACACACATAATTTTATGAAACTATAAAAAGGGCCTTGATAGGTCTTTTGGTTTCTCAGCCTCCATCCTCTTGTTCTGCCAATAAATGAAGTTTTAAACTAAGAGAGTAATTAAAGTATTGAGGAACAGAAAGGGACAGTAAAGGTCATAGATATCATTCCCTTAAACTCAATATAGGTGGACAATTGTCGGGACTGATGGCCTCATTGGCCTTTAGGGAGACATCAGAGTGGTTCATTCCACCTCACCCCTGACAAACACCCTACTTGTAAAAAAAAAACAAAAAACATTTCTACTCAAAGGCCCTCTAGAAGGCATGGAAACAATTTCATCATATTTTGGGAACAGGCACAGGCCATTTTAGCCCCAGAGCCAATCAACTTCGTATTACAAAAAAAAGGCTTCCCTTTGACCATAAAGGGTCCAGGAGGGCCCCAAAACATGGCAGAATTGCCCCATGCCAACTGAAGCACATCTGGTGACCAAAACTATTCAATTTTTTGTCCAGAATAATTTGGACCCTAGGGATATACCAAAAAGAACCCCTAGAGGCTGCATTTTCCCATGAGACAAACCTGCTCCATCCTGCTACAGAGTGATAATATCCCTATAATAAGAGAAAAATACATTTTGCCCCCAGCTAATTCGAAGCATTGGGCTGAATCCCAACTGTATGCCAAGTGGAATAGCATTATGTTAGCTGAGTAGTAGCTGACAATACTACTGAAATCAATGGGACCTATGTACTGCTTATGTATTTCAATAGGTTTCAAATACCTTATTTGGGTTTTTTTAAAGAAGTGATTTAAAAGTCTATTGGCTCTGAGTGATTTGTATCCCCTTCCCCCCAAAAAACCAAAGTTACACAAGTAAGAATTTTTAGTCTTTTAAAAATTTTCTTTGGAGGGACCAAGCAAATGTTGCCTCTAGCTCTAGGGGGACGCAATCCTTCTTAACACAACAAAACTGAAATATCATATACTACCCATTCTTTTGTATCTACAGATAACATCAATCCTTAGTCTTGGCAAACATCCTAGAGGCAGACGCAAAACTGGGTCAGACTTATTACAAGATTTACAAAGTGCAATTATATAAACCAATTACTTCAGTCAACAGAAGGGTTAATGTAAGTTGAGAAATTTAGGTAAAAAAATTGACTCTAAAAAGCTGGGTCAACTTATACATGGGTCAATACAGTAGGACCCAAGCCTCTCCCCAGACGGGCTGCCTCCGCAAGGGACAGCCCAACTGGGAAGAGGCTGGGGATGGTGATTAATCGCCCTGAGCCTCTCCCAAGCTGGGCTCCCTCCCCTGAGGAAAACCCAGCTGGTCTGAGGTTGGGGAAGGCAATCAATTGCCCTGCAGCCTCTCCTAAACTGGGCTCCCTCCTTAAGCCTGACTCTTGACTTATCCACAGGTCATATACAAATTCTAAATTTTTGTCCCAAAAGTTGACTTTGACTTATAAACAAGGTCAACTTATAGTTGAGTATATACGATAATTGAAATACAAACCTAAACAAAGGGGGTGGAGGGAGAAACATTTCACAGGAGCAAACACAAAAATGATTTTCTTTCTTATTTTAGCTAAGGTAACAAAAACATTAAATATTAAAATTCATTAAAAAGTAGATTATTTATCATCTTACTGTAGTATCACTATCTGCCTTTCCAGACTATCTCGGTCTTCTGTGTATCCTCTGATCATGTCCAGGTCTCTATAAAACAAAATTAACATAAATATTTTTCTTCACAGACAACAGCACATACATGCATGCACACACACGCGGGCACACACTTATATACACTTTTTCAACAGATTCAGCTACTAATGATTCTTACCTTTCTGAACTCAAGCTATGATCTGCAATATCACTTTTCAAAGTATCTAATTCACTCTGAAGGAATGCTATATTTGTCTGTGCTTCCATAAGATTTTTTTTAAGTCTCTGGTTTTCCTAAAAGTAAAGACAATTAAAATCAAAATTAATGAGCTTCTTAAAGTTTAGGGAATACAGTGGTCCCCCGCCTTACGAATCCCCCGGGTTGCGAAAACCCCGGGATCCGAAAGGCGGTGGACCGGCTTCCTATCCCTCGGGATACGAGATCCCCCGGGATACGAAGAAAAAAACCGCGCGGCCCCTTTAAATCGGCCGCGCGGTCCATTGAGTTTAGCGGTCCCCCGGGAAACGAAAGCTTCCGGGTTACGAAAGTAATCCCAGAACGGATTACTTTCGTAACCCGGGGGACGACTTGTACCTGGAAAATATTATGAAATTATAACAGAACTCCTTGCAAAGTTATTTAATCATCCATTTCAATATCAACATGTCCTGTTCTTTTTTCTATTCCTACATTTTTATCTTTACTTTATAATGTCATACATTCTGTGAGTTAATGAACTCAGATTATGGGGCAGAATCTCTTAAGGATATATCTAGGGAGAAAGTAAATGAAAATTACCCCTGCCTTGACCAGCTGTAGCACCATTTCTGTACCTTCAATTGGATCTTAGGCTGTCTCAATTGGTAACAGGTCAAACTGTCACCTAAGCATGTATAAATACTCAAACCCTTAAATCCTATTAGTGATCTACATGTGTGTAAATGCAGCTTATGTATATGACCATCCCTTTTTTGGATGGGGTACAGAGAGCTCAAGGGCTCTCTTACCCTTGTACTCCATCCAAACCCCCTACATGCACCCAGCAGCTATCAAGGCCCAGGGGATACTGCTGCTGCTCCTTCTTAGAGAGTGAAGGAAAACAAGTGGGGAGACAATTCAGACCATGAAAATCCAGCTGTTCTGAGTTCCCAGGGGGAGGGAAAGATAGATGGTCTCCATTGAGAGCACACTGTCATTTCTCTCCAGCCCCAGAGCTGAGACCAGCTGCTTCCATATGGTCTGAATTGTCTTCCCACTCCTGCCCTTCCCCACTGGTAAGAGACAGCATAAGGTGCTTCCCGGCGTTTGACAGCTGCCAAGTAATGGGAAGAACTATACATGTGGAGCTACATGTACATGTAGGTTATTGGCCAATATACCCATTAAGAATACTTTTCACTCTGGAATGCTAGTCATTCTCCATATAACTTTGACAAGTTAAGAAAAAGATCATCCTTCCACAAATTATATAAATATGGCAGGTGACAGAGCTAATAGTTACATTAACATAGAGATTACCCCAAGTAGAAAGCTTTAGGAAATTCATACCAATGTTAGGTCATGTATCCTGGTCTTTAAGGCTGCCAAATCTTCTTTGTGATTAACATTTCTAGATTGTTCTTCAAGCTGAAATAGTAAAAAAAAAATGTGGTTGCTAGAGTGAAGTGTGCTTGACTGATCCATAAGAGTGCATGGAGATTAGCAGTAAGAGATCAAGGCACACACCAGAGGTGGGATACTTTAGTGGGACTGAGCCCCTTGAGACTTTTGGGATTACCAAAAATGCCAAAAAACAAGAGCCCAGGAGCCATAACAACAACCCTACCACATACAAAAACATATTGGCCTGAGACAGATGGCCAGGAAGTGTCGTCAGGGGGCTGGTACTGGGGTTAGGGAGCGCGCAGCAACCACATACTCCCTAACCCTAGTACTGTACATGTGGGCGTTGCTATGATTGCACGGCCCCATGACGTGTCCTGTGACGCGTCCAAACGGTGTGTCATACAGGACGTGGCACTATGACACCCCATGGCAGAAATATCGCTTTGGCGACGGTGCAGGAATGAGCTCCATTTTGAAGCGAATCGTTGCTGCAACCATACGGTTGCTGCAGCAACAATCCAAAGAAAGGGATGGCATCTGGCTGCCCCTTTCTTCTACTCTGTACTAGCTCATTATTTCCTTATATAACCCTTGAACATCTTGGTCACACCACCATTCCAGGCTTGCCTGTTGAGGACACAGGAGAGAACCTTCTTAGTTGACAGCTTCTCTGCTGTCTTTTGACTGCCAGGCAAAAACTTTTCTATTTAAACAGCTATTCAGCCTTTTTTAACTGGTTAAGACAGAATTTTTTAAAAAGAGGTGTATTGTACTTTTTACTATGCTCTGAACGTGTTTTTAACTTGTTTAAATCAATGTTTTAATTGCATTCATTGTTCAGTGGGATTTCTAAACTTTTGCATTAAATATTCTTTTAGCAATATTTTGTTTTACCTTATATTGTAAGGCAGCTTTGTTACCAAATTGAGAGAAAGATAGTAAGTTAAATAAATAAATAAAAATGCCAGTTTCCTTACTTTCTAAAACAAGCAAATTTATAACAAGATTACACTGAAGGCTAGCCCTTAAATTGTCCTCATAACCAATTTTTCCAACAATGGCAAAATGTTATCATAAGATCAAACTCCAATGATTTAGTCACAAAACAAAACAAAATAATAAAATCCATGATACTTACCATTTTTAATTTTTTTATCGTCACCTGGAGATCTCCAACTTCTGCTTCATACTGACGCTTCAGATCATTCAAGGCCTCCTCAGCTTTCCGCCTTTCCTACAACAGTTCACATTTTTGTTAAATTGCAAATGGTAGAGCTCACAATTTACTCTTCTGTAGCAGACAAATCTCTGTACCCTTATATTATTATACCCTTATATGTATTATATACCCTTAAAGCAAGCCCATAGGCCAAATTCAATTTAAGTGGTGCTATTGCTTCCTATTATATTTATTTATATCCCACTTTTCTCTCAAAATTAGGACTCAAGGAGCTACTCAGTGGTGGGTGGTGCCAAAGGAAAAGGGTGGCACCTGTTTTAGCTTAATGACCTTACTGCTAGTTTGTAAGCCTTAAGAAATGCATTTCAGCTTTTGGGGGTGATTCAAAAACCTGCACAATAGCTGGGAAACTGCCAGATGATAGTGGTCTTCCTGGGACCATCAGAAAACCAAACTGGGACCTTAAGAAGGGCCCAGGGCTTCAGGCTCCCTATCCCTTCCTGAAATTTTGAGTGAAAATACGTATATGACCACAGTAAAATATTGTTGTGGTATGTGTTACACAACGGTTGGCACTAAAGAAGAAACTCCATAGTACTGGCTAGCACTTACAGTACAAGTCAACTGTGTCATGAGTCATTCTAGTGTAACTGACAACAATGTGCATGGATACCATTAAAATTTATAGTTGGCACTATCCCACAAAGTAAATATCACAGTGGCTTTGCATTTACATTTGGGGTGTCATACTTTTTGAAAATATGTGCGTACAGAGAACAGGGGAAGATAAGCATAATTTCAAACAGTGATAAGACAAATAAGTCATCATGGGCCAGCCCTAATATCTGGCTCTAAGTGGTATATTGTTCGAGATTTATAAAATGCCCATCTAGCTAGGCAAGACTTCCCCAGCTTAATGCCCTTCCAATCCTTTGAATTGCAACTTCCATCATATCTAGCTGCAATGGCATCACTAGCATTGGCGTCGCACAATGTGGTAACTCATGGTGACAATCCTGATTGGCCCCCTCCTATATCATACCGTACAGAATATGTATCTTGTTTACTACTGTATTAAAATAATATGTATCTTGTTTTAATATTGTAATAGTTTAATTATATTTTAATGTACTATTTTGTATGCTTTTAATTGTACTGTTTTTTAACATTGTGAGCTACTCTTTAGAGAAAGGTTGGGACATAAATACTACTAATATTATAAATGTACTGTAAATAAATATAAATATTGTTATTATCATACAGAACCCGTAGTAATGTTTTTTGTACTAATGTCACTCATAAATTGTAATTCCCATGTATCACTGAATGTAATGGCAACAGTTGTGAGGTAAATAATAAGCAAATTTAAAATTATACCTTTAATTTCTAATATCACAAGGACATTCTAAATGTATTTACATTTCCATAGTTTCAGGTGGTTAAAGTGAAAACTTGGTAAGATGTGATTTTTTTTTTCCAAATAAAATTTAAGAGTAAAAAAAAAAATTCTTTAAAAATCTGAGGCCTCTCCTTTTTCTGCCCACTGAGCCTTGGCCCATTCGCACCTTCTCTTCTGCTGAGTTTCAGGGTTTTAAAGGATGCAGGTAAATGCCATAGCCCATTTCTGCCAAAAAGCAGACATTTGGGAAACAGTGGTGTCACCCATATCTTAGGATGTCACCCAATGCAACCCACACTCTCCGCACCCCCCTAATGATGCCCCTGCCTTGCTAGCTGAGACTGATGAGAGTTTGGGGTATAACATCTGAAGGATAACAGGCTAAGGAAGGGTGGCCTAGGCTTTCCAACATTGCTATTTTTAATGCTGATAGGCTTAAAGTGGGATGAAAAATCTCCAATAAGATGAACACAGAGACATCAAGGTGACTGACTGGCTCTGCCTTATCAAGAATAGTTTGAACTTTTTCATTTAAAAATTACAGTATAATAGTGTATATCTATTGTTTTTTACAATACAGAATTGATACAACACATTAACTAATTTTCTGCTTGTCACAGAAACTGATCACAACAAAAGTATATATTTATCCATACCTTTGATTGTAATCTCTTGCACTCAATTAAGTGGAATTTGTGCCTGACTTATTTTCACACCTTTAAGGAGCCCCCGAATGATTCTCATCACCTGAGTTAATAGGCTTCTGTGGACATCAGATTTCCAGAATGTTATATCTCCCAAATATCCTGATACCATGCTGTATTATGATTTTTTTTATTTTTTATTTTTTTGCTGATAAGGTATTTTTGCTGATAAAGTATTATATCTTTCCCTTCCCAACCCAAGCTTGCTTGCTTGCTTTACTAACTGTTCTCCACCCAAGGAGAGAGAGGAAACTGTCACTTTCATACCTTTCACAGAAGTGCTGTACAGACAACCTGAGGCAGAAGAGTCAGAATTCTGTCACTAATTTTATTAAAAAGAGAAGTCACTTCTAAAGTATTTAGTGCCATAGACATTAATAAATCACCTCCTTCTTGATTTTATGTTCTGCGGCCTGTATTCGCTGATCCATCTCTTCTTCTAGTTCACCAAGCTGCATTGCTGCTTTGTCTTGTGCTCTGAAAAGCAAACATTCACATAAAACAATCTCAAGCTTCAAAAACAATTATGAAAAAATATGAGGCTTGATGTCCCAAGCCCCATACTTAATGTATATGTTTATTAAATTTGTATCCCAGCTTCCTGCAAAAATGCATGCCTATTTGAATGGTGAATGAATTTAGTATTACATCACTCTCTTTTTTTCAAAATTCAGATTAAAATAGTTTACTGTTTTACAGAAGCTAACAAGTTGCATGGACACATCATATGTGGCTATCACTTTAAACATCAGTAGTAGCTCATGGTTTGAGCACATGGTGTCTCATCCCAAAATTCTGTAGTGAGCTGATGCTATCTATTCATATGTGAACCTCTCCCTGCCAGTCTACCAAGACTGTTGGATGCTTTGCCAAGTATGCATGCAGAGATGGAGGAGAGGTTGCACATAACAGTACAAAACATATTCCTTACAAGAACATGAAACCATACTGTTGGCTTTTCACATTTGTGGCTCTGATTCTTGCAGATTCAATTATTCACAGATTTGATTAATATGTTCTTTCTAGGAATCTCTAGGTCCTCCAGGATAACTCTATGGTAAGTGTCCACCAGAAGTCATACTGGAGGATCTAGAGATTCCTAGAAAGAACACTTTTCAGGACATTTGTAGATCAGAGAGCTCTGGTGCCACAAACAACTACAATTCCCAGGATACCCTAGCACTGAGCCAGGGCAGTTAAAGCGGTCTCAAACTGGATGATTTCTGCAGTACGTTTTAGACCCAAGTTACATTACATTTGTATCACAACAGGGAAGAGCATTTCACATTTCTATGTTGTTATTATAACTCACTTTCATTACTTTTGCTGTTACAGGTCATGTGTGGCCTCACTTAGGAAGGCCTGGTACCACAAACCTATGTCTTACAGTGGTCTGAGTATTTTTAATCGGCCTGGGGGCAGAGTCGGGGCGCAGCGTCCTGACAATGCATGCCCAACTCCGCCCTCCCCAGGGTGCCCTGACACTTCACACTGCTCCCGACAGCATGCTGCGTCCAGATGACACAGCGCCAAAGGGGTGCCATGCAGCCGCATTGCAGTGGCTATGGCGCTCTTTCGAGGGTGCAAAAAGGAGCCGTTTTTTTGTGGCTCCTTCTTGCACCCTTGAACGGCCAGATCAGGGGCCATGGCATGAGGCTGCCGTGGCCCCGATCTGTTGCAAAAAGGGATGGCTGTAGGCCATCCCTTTGGGGTGGTCTATAGAGCACCTAAGTGCTTCTCTGGGCTCCAAACTACAACTAATTATTTCTAAAATAATTTTCTAAAATACACAATCCTTATACAATTCAGGGTGGAAGTGGATGCATGCATATTAACGGATGTCATTTGAGACTTTAAGCAACATCACATACAGCAGAAAGCAATTGTTTAACTCGAGTGTGAAAACAATTGACTCTACCTTTTCACAGCTATGGCTAGGTTTTCCATCTCTGTGCTCTGAAGCTTGATCTCTCGAATAAAGTTCTTAATAACATGCTCATACGGTTGAATTAATCTTGGTTCCACTATATTGATGTTCTGATACAGAACGCTGACCTGTTCTTGTCTGGAAGGAAAAAAAGATATTTAATTAAACAAGCTGGAGATTTATTCGCACAATCAGTTTATATATTATGCAGAGGTAGCTGAGTAAAATGGAGCCAGTAAGAGTATTTTTATATAGCTTTTACAGGTTAGCTTTGTTTTTATCTAGAGACAAATCAAAAATTGATAAAGGTTGAGTCTCTCTTATCCAAAAAGTTTGGAACCAGACGTATTTTAGATTTATTTTTTTGGATTTTGGAATACCTGTATTTGCAAATATGTACATAATGAGATATCATGGAGATGGGACTCAAGTCTAAACACAAAATTCATTTATGTTTCATATATACCTTACACACATAGCTTGGAAATCATTTTATACAGTATTTTTAACAATTTGGGCATGAAAGTTTTAGATTTTAGAGTTTGGATTCCAGATAAGGGAGACTCAACCTGTATTAGGAAAATTAAAAGAGAAAATTTAATCTGTTTTTTGTTATAGTACCAAGATATATTTTAAGTGCAAATGATAGAAGATTTGGAAAAGTCATCTTTAAATATCAATGAAACTGTGTAATAATGACTGAACACTTTTACCATCTTTGTAACGTCACAGAAAATATGCACAAAACACTTTTTATTTGTTAACTGCTTTACTTTATGAGATAAATCAAAGGCAGGGCTGTCAATTTGGGCTTGGTCTCTAGACAACCCATATGGTGGCATCATGGTCAGTCCAAAAAGTTTGCTACTTGAGATGTAGCCCCACCTACTGCATTGGCACCTGAATCTGATTTCAGTATTGGCAAGTGGATAACATTCTGGATTGCAAGCAAGGTCAGCAGGACTGAAGGGTAAAGGCTAGACCACAGGACAAAGACCAAATGCTGCTGGCTGAACAAGATACCTCACTCTGTCTAATGACAGGGTCAGCCCCAGTTAGGAAGGTACTGCATAATGCACAGGATTATACATAATAAGAACTCCTAATCAAACAGAGGTTCCAACTGTGTGGAATAAACCTGTTCACATACAGATTCTGTCAGTGAAAATGTCCCAATAAATGGACTCCCACAGGGTAGGACCAGTACATGTGCGCACCTGTACACATGTGTATACAGAACACTAGCCTTTGAAAAACTGTTTTGTGACATTATTACTAAATACACCTAGTACAATCTGTAACCTGTTATTTGAGAACACTGGTATTCTGGGAATAGTTATGAAGAGTCAATGGGTTTGATCTATGACAAGAGTATGACACATCTAGCATGTCATTTTGTGTTGGACTTCAGTTCAACTGCACCATTACCGTATATACTCAACTATAAGTTGAGAAATGTATGCCCCAAAATGGACTCCAGAATCATGGGTAGATTTATAGATGGGGCAATAAGTTAATGCTGCGTCTAAATTTCCTGAAAGAAATGCCCACCTTACTCTGTAGCCAGGGATCTTGCCTCCCCGTTTGAGTCCCCGCTCTCTGGCACACTTTCACCTCTCTTTCTCACTCTCTGCATGTGTGTGTGAGATCTCAGCCTTCCCTCGCAGCCAGAGCTAAGAAGCAAGCAGCTGCTGCTCAGGCAAGACACACAGATAGAGTATGCCCCCAGGCTTGTATCCCATTTTGCAAGCTAAGCCTTGGGGTGAAGAAGAGAGAGAGAGAGAGAGAAAGGTCTGTTCCCTTTCGCAAGCCATGAGCCTTGGGAATCCTGGGAATGGGATGAAAGCAGGGGGGGAGGTCTGTCCCCTTTTGCAAGCCATGAGTCTTGGGAATCCTGGGATGGAAGCAGAAAGAGAGAGAAAGGTCTGTCCCCTTTTGCAAGCCATGTGTCTTGGGAATTCTGGGATGAAAGCAGAGAGAAAAAGAAAGGTCTGTCCCCTTTTGCAAGCCATGAGTCTTGGGAATGTTTTTTGGTAAAGGGAAGTAAGTGTGTGTGTGTATGTGTGTGTGAAGGTTTGTTTCCTCTTTCCCATGCTGAGACAATGGGATGATCTAGACTGGCAAAAAGGGGTGTGTTCATGCCTGCATGAAAGTGTAGCTTTTAGATGACCCACACTGAAAGTTTGGCATGAACGCACTTATTTTGCATTTTAAATGGAGAAAAAGCAGCTTTAAAAAGGAGCTGCTTTTCCCAGCTTCTTTTTTAAAAGGGTGTAACTGTGTGGATGTCTAAATGTTGCAGGGCAACTGTGCAGTTTTTTAAAGCTCCCAAACCCTAGCTCCAGCCCTAACCAGAACCCTAGACATGCGCAGTAGGGACTCTGGGATGCTGTAACTGTTATGCAACTGTGCATAAAATGTCAATTCATTCATAAAATAAAGAAGTTTATTCATAAACTTAAATTGTAACAGATTTAATATCTTTTTAAGGGGGGAGGGATGCAGTTTGTTTTATGGATGTAATAGTATTTTAATGTGTAAGCCGCCTCGATTGATCTCAAAGGGGTGGGGTAATAATAATAATAATAATGGTGCACCGATGCAACTGCACACTTTAAAAAGGGAAGTGAAACCACAATGGTAATTTGACAGATCTTCATAACTGCACAGTTCATGTGTGATGTACCAGTGCAACTGTGCAGTTTGCAGCCGGCAACAACAACAACAGAAAAATATTAAAGATTCAGTGCAGTCAAAAGCCCCATTCATTGCCACCTGTGCAGCTGCTCCGCCTGTGTTTCTAGCATCCTGACAGCTTCCAATGTAGTTGCTGAGCAACAGAAAAGACTTCAGATAAATTATCCCCACACCTCCTCAGTGTAGCTGCCCTATGTCTTTTTATTACACACCTGGGACTTGCAGTGCAGCTGCTAAGTATTAAGGAAAAGGCAACTTCATGTCTCCCTTTCCTGCCAATCTAGAAAGCCCCTATGATCCTTGGGAGGGGTCCAGAGAGAAAGATGTAGGGAGGGAAGTGGCGCTTTGTTTCCCCTTTAGATCTTTTGTAACATGCCTCAGTGTTTGACCCTTGACTTATCCATGGGTCATATCAAAATCCATGATTTTGGCCCCAAAAACTGCCCTCGACTTATATATGAGGTCGACTTATACCTCAGTACAAATAGAGGGGAAAATATCTAGATAGTGGGACTAAGAAACAAAAGCAGTCTGGGACAATTCTCTCAAAAGCTCAAATGTAGATAAGTGTGGTGACAATTCACAATAGCAGCAAATGGCAATAATAGAATCAAGAAAGCTCTACTGCGTTAAAGGGTGCTAGTAGTGAGTGGAAACCATTGTCTCTATTAAAGTCTAAACAAACAGAATTGAATATCTCAATAAGTTTTAATTCAGCAATTTCACACTACAGTCTCTTTCCCTTTAAAGCTCCTTTGGTTTGAAAGGAAGCAAAGTGCTCTGGATAACTGAAACATTCTCCCATCAGTTTCTGAATGTCACTGTTTTTGATGTCAGATCTATATTCATTTACTCTGTCGCACAGATAATGACTTGTCTATTTTATGAAGACAGTAGACCACTGTTGACAATGACACTGGCGAAGAAGCAAAGGCAAGAATTCTGATAGTATGATTGATATTGTTCTCTCTTATTATAGTGCTTCCTGAGCAAAAATGAGGAGATTCCAATGGTCTCCAAAGCCTCTTTAGAGCTAATCTAGGGGCAGTTGGGTGGTTGCAAGGTGAAGATGGAGAAGGAAGCATGGTTATGTGCACTGACGTTCACTTTCTAACACTGAAATTAGTGCCTTGGATAGTGTCCATCATTGTTCTGCCAGCAAAGCAGACAGATTGATTTTCTTTCCCCAACCCAAAAATCAGCTCCAGTGGCATCTGGGTTTGTCGGGAGACTCTGTTCCCTGTGTTTGTGTCTCTGTTACCTGTCTTACTGGTGTATTTATGAACATGTGGAATAATCAGAGAAAGAATTTGAAGGTGTATTTATGCATGCAATGTTCCCTTACACATTGCCAGATGCATACCAAGACCTGATCCCACAATCCCTACATTATTAGAAATAATGGCCAGAATCCTGCCAGTGCATTACATCAGCCCTGGTGGCGCAGTGGTTAAATGCCTGTACTGCAGCCACTCACTCAAAACCATAAGGTGGCGAGTTCAAGACCAGCAAAGGGCTGAAGCTCGACTCAGGCTTGCATCCTTCCGAGGTCGCTAAAATGAGTACCCAGATTGTTAGGGGGCAAATAGCTTACAATTGTAAACCGCTTAGACACTCCTTAAGGGTATGAAGCGGTATATAAATGAAGCTGTTTGTTTGTTTGTTTATAACCATTCAGGCATAGGTAGTGGCAGCAGGCAGGCATAGGCCAAGGGTTTAGTACTTGTAAATTGTCGGGCACTGGAACAATGCACTGATGTGTAAATTTACAGCGCTATATAAATAAAGGTTAATTATAATAATAATAATCAAAGGTGGCAGGTTTTGTCAGATTTCCCTTGCCATCATTGCACAGTACTGGAAAAAGTGCAACCATTGGTGCAGCTGGCCAACATGATTCCAACTTTTACCATCTTGAACTGATTCTCTAAAGTGCACTGAACACCTAGTATTAACAAGCAAGACAGGACAATAAAGCATTTTTAAAATCTATTCTTGTTTACACTTTCCCCTTTTTCATTTACAAGATGTAACAACCACTGTAGTATGTTTGATACCATCAAATGACAGAGCCTCAGAGATACAATGGTTTGCGTGAGCTAGTTTTGATGCAGAGCTAAGATCTGAAGTGGGGACTTCCAGCTCTTACCTAAGAAATGAATTTAGATTGTGGTGATATTTGGAGTACAGGACCAAAAAAAAAAAAAAAACAACAACACTTTTTCCATATAATCTGCCATCTGCTGTCTAACAATTTGAGCCACTTTGCAGTCTAATACCTTTCATGCATAAAATCTGGGTGCAGGCAGAACTGCTGAATAATAATAATAATAATAATAATAATAATAATAATAATTTGTTTATATCCTGCTTCTCCAAATGATCAAAGCGGCTCACACTAAAAATATTCATAAAATACAATAATAGCATGTTTCATTATATCCCAAACCCTCCCTAACCCTCCCATTCACAATAAAATACAATTAAATTATTGGACAACCGTTAAAACAATTATTAAAACAGGGGAGAGGCAGTCAGGGCAATTGTCAAATGAATAAATGCAAGGATCTTAATCTGGAAAGCCCTGCCAGAAGAGATAGGTCTTGACTACCTTTTTATAGCAATCAAGACTAGTAATACTTTGAATCTCTTCCGGCAGGCTATTCCATAATTTGAGAGTGGCTGAAGAGAAGGTCCTCTGGGTAACTGCAGTCAGCCTAGTTTTAGCTGGCTGCAGTAAGTTTTTGAGGACCTCAGTGTGCGGGGCGGATTATATGGGAGAAGGAGGTCCCGTACGTAGGCTAGACGTAAGCCATAAAGAGATTTAAATATTATAACCAACACCTTGTATTGTGCCCGGAAATTAATAGGCAGCTAGTGAAGAGACTTTAGTATAGGAGTAATATGGTCACCTCTAGATCTTTCAGTGACCACCCTGGCTGCCATATTTTGAATTAATTGAAGTTTCCGGACTAGAAACAAGTGTAGGCCAATGTACAGCGCATTGCAGAAGTCAAGTCGTGAGGTTACCAGTGCGTGCACCATAGTTTGTAGGTCCTCAGGTTCTAATAAGGGGAGTAGCTGTCGTACCAACCAAAACTGATAACAGGCACTCCTGGCCATCGCATCTATCTGAGCTGACATCTGGAGCAATGAATCCAGGAGTACCCCCAAACTACGAACACAGTCCTTTAGGGGAAGTGTGACCCTGTCCAGGACTAGTTGACAAACCTCCAAACCCGAATTAGGACCTGCAACTACAAGCACCTCCGTCTTATCTGCATTCACTTTCAGTATGTTTTTCCTCATCCATCCCATTACTGCCTGACATTAATTCAGAGGGGAGATGCCTTCCTCAGTGTGACGCGTCATCGGCATACTGATAATACCCTGCCCCATGCCTCTGGATGATCTCCCCCATCGGTTTCATGTAGATATTTAATAGCATTGGGGACAGGATGTTGCCCTGAGGGATGTAAATTTAAGCCCTCTTTTAGAGGATCAACTGTCCCCAAGCATCACCATCTGGAATCTGCCTGATAGGAGTGCCCCCGATGCCCTGTTCTCTCAGGCGTTCCAGAAGGATACCATAGTCAATGGTATCAAAAGCTGCTGAGAGTTCTAAGAGCACCAACAGGGAGAGATGGGAGACTGGTGTGTAATTATTCATGTCCAAGGGATCTAGGGAGGGCTTTTTCAGAAGTGGCCGTACCACTGCTTCATTTAGACAAGGTGGGAAATAGCCCTCCCTAAGAGATGCATTTATGATACATTTCAGATGGAACCTAAGTGCATCTCCTCCTTGAACGATGAGCCATGAAGGGCAAGGGTCAAGAGGGCAAGTCGTCTTCTTCACAATTCCAAGAAGTTTGTCCACATCCTCGGTACTCTCCGATTCAAACCAATCCAGTATGATCTTATTCACGGAGTAACTGGACACCTCACCTATAGTCTCTGCAATAATGCATTCACAGTACATTCATAGTCTGCAGGCCATTCGCTACCCACTCTAAATTTACATCACAACTCACAACTCAACTTCTGCCCACACTTCACACCCCTTTTTATTTTGAACCCTTTTGTAGTTCTGTTTCCACAGGAAGGCCTAGGAGCCAGCCTTGTATGATATTTTGACAGTGCTACCTTTTGTTCTGTTCCTGCGTACGTCACAGCTGGTGTTCTTGGAGATATTTCAGCTTCAAAAGATTAAGCAAACAAGAAACCTGAACGAAGGAGGGCTGAAAGCTTGGCTTCTCTCAGCCGCGCTTTCCAGTCTATGCCTGCTATGCTCTGCTTGAAAGAGCTGCTGCTATCATAACCATATGGTGGTAAATATGGGAGTTTGCACAGGTTATTTCATCTCAAAAACCGCAACATGGTTTCATTGTTCCTCATTGGCCCAATTACAACTGTCAAGAGAGAGATTCAGGGGACTCCAGTGGCCTAAATTTACGCAATGCTAGTTAAGCACAAGAAGTGAGAAATCAAACCACAGACAAGCAGTCCAACGCAACCCCAGAGGGTCTTTTCAAATTAAAAATGACAGCAGGAACACTCACCTGAATGCTCAAGCAAACATGTCAACATGAGATTTAATTTAAAAACAAAACGAAACTCAACAACCCTTCCACCTTGTAGCTGTTTTGAGAGGAGAGTGTTAATACTATATTCTCTCTGAAAATCTATGGCACATTTGGTCTTGAGCAAGCTGCAGTACATTCATCAATCCCGGTAATCTTTGTAAAACAAAAGGTTTGTCTTCACTGGCCAGAATACACCAGGACGTTCCTGGAATATTCTGGCCCACAATTCCTTCCTCAGATTCTCCTGTTATCTTTGCTCTCTCTGCAGCAACAAAGGGGAGCTGCCTTCCCATACAATCCCTGTTTATTGCCTGGCACTACAGTTGAGGTCACAACGAGACACCTAGCCATGTTATCAATGTTGGACATCTCATTCTAACCTTAAAGTGACTCGCACCCACAGCAGTAGTGTCAGGTGTTTTGCAGGGACCACATGGGAAATAAGCCTTCCATCAAAACTGTGGAGAGAGTAAAGCAAAAGGTAAGGTAAGGTTTTGGGTTAAAGGGGGGATAGGCTGAATCAAGAGAGGATGTTATAAAAACATTCTCTGTCTGATTTGGGATTCTGGCCCTGTGTCATATGAACAGGATGTAGCAAGCCTAGGGCAGAATTTAGAGTAAATACCCAAGAAGGCAAGCCCAAAGACAATGACATCTGTAATGTATTAAAGAGAAACTCAGTAAACTTTTATAAAGGCATATTATTTCAGAAAGATGTATCTGTAGAAGAAATTCCTCCCTATTACATACACCATCTAATAACTTACAACAGGTACTATCTAGGAAAGGATGCATTAGTACCTCCATCCAACTTATATTTTAGATCAAACAAGACTGTTATTCCTTTGGAGTAATCTATACCTGTTGTTATTACCCTTTGTTACTTGAACAACACCTGTGTAATATACAACAGACACTACAGGATTCTGGCACAACTATTTGCAAGTTGGCTCTTCAATGCTGCCAACAAGTACCTTCACTATTAGTTAACTCATAATTATGGAGGAATAGAACAGCTATTGTTATTTACTCAGCTTTTGTGTTTTCAGAAGACTGTTTCCTAGTTCACCAAGTTCCCAATAACATTGTCTGCCATTTCTGAATCAGGTGAGTCAGAACCATATGAAAATACATGAAAACATTGAAGGAAATGCTAGTTCAAATAAGTTCAAATGCATACCTAGGATAAAATCTCATTGTGAAAACTGAAACTTAAGACAGAAGTAGACCTGATTCATCAATGCCTGTTAAAAGATTGAAAGTATTAAAATAGGAGTTTCTCCCTAGATTTTCTGAAGCTTGAAGAGTTTAAAATCTAGTTTAATCAGATTTAATCAGAAACCATTATATGTTTTAGTGCAATTGTGGTTTGCTTCAATTTGGTCTAAAGCTATTTGGAATCATACCAGTAAGTTCAGAATCTAGTATTATCTATCTGTGCATAGCTAAAGTTTCCTCTTTTCATCTTTTTAGGAAGCCTCCCTAAGAATGGATCTATTTGTTCCTATACAGCAGCATGAAGGCTGACTGAATCTCATTTTTCTACACTTCATATAAAATATATGAAAAAGAAATGTCAAAAAGAAGCAGAGACAACCTCAGAGCTATTCCTTCTAAGCCTGCCGGCCATTCCTTTCTCTTGGGTGATAAATCTATGTGTTTCATACAGCCAGTCCTGCACTCCCTAAAATAGGCTACTGTTTCCAGGTGAAGTAAACAATAAGGTTCAACTACAAGTCCAATTGGCTTCTTCAATGAAATAGAGAGGGTGCCACCTTCTCCTTGATTCAGGAAGCAAAATGTCTTGGGCATACTCCAACAAAAACTATGGTAAGAAACTGCACAATTCACTGGCATTCTTCCTCCACTTCATATGAGGTCAGTGCTCCCCAGTTATTGTAATTTCCAGAATGCTGAAGAAAGTTTCCTGATGGAAAAAGCCACCAGGAAAATGCACCACATAAGCACACCTAGCTGCTGTTGGATTGACTGCAGTGAGCATGGCTACTGCCCATACCAGGCCAAATGGCACATTCAACCTGGTAGTGGAGAAATTCCTCCCATTACACTAGTAGCTAGCCAGCCATCATAAGATTTCCAGGGGTTCTCATATGTGCACAGAACTCTTTCAAAACCTATGGTGGGACTTAAATAGGTTTGCCACTTCACATTTCTCAGCCAGTCTTCTGGTAGCTCCTTCTGTACATTTCAGTTTTCCCCAGCCATACACCCATTCACCTGTTAAAGGGGCCAAGAAGGAATGTTTTCTTGTCAGATTTTTTCTTGTCAGATTCTTGTCACCTTCCCTGCAGATTTTCTCATATTCCAGGGTTGTTCCATCTGTAATTCTGAAAATATTTTGCACCTAACTTTATTATCATTGCTGCTATATGTCACAATTGGTGAGACTGAAGTGAGGGAGGGAGAAACTGGTGCTATATTGAGCACAGAGTCCAGCTAACCCAGCAAATATTGGAACTATGGAATAAGTCTGGCCCAGACCATTGGTCACAGATAACCTCCTCCAGCTACACATGCCTTAACGTAACCTGTTTATAAAGATGTGGCTTATTTCAACTCCATTTAGGCTTTTTGCACCTTCATGACAGAAAGTATTTAATTAAAGGAGAATCTATTTGGTGACACACACTGGGTAGCTATCCTTGGGCAAGCCACACACTTTCAGCCTTAATGGAAGGCTATGCTAAATTTCATCTGAATAAGTCTTGCCAAGAAAACCTCATTACAGGTTTGACTTCCAACCACAAATCAGACTTGAAGACACACAACACGACTATGATTCATGAGACTAAACCCACCAACCACACCCCTAACATCTGTACACCTCCTAGCTGTATTCCTAAGTCCCCAGAAATCTTAGCAAGCAGAGTGTTTCGGCTTTCTCACTCATCTGAAAATTTTAAAAGCCAACAAATCAGGGATAGGAATGAAGTTGCTCTCCAGATCTCAGCCTCCCTAGCCAAGACAGCTAGCACTGAAGAATGCTGGAAACGCAAGTCTGACAACATTTGGAGAATGACATAATCATAGAGTTCAAAGACACCTCAAGAGACATCAAGTCCAACCCCCTGCCATGCAGGAATACAAAATCAAAGCATCCCTCACAGATAGCCATCCAGCCTCTGTTTAAAAACCTCCAAAGAAGGAGACTTCATTACACTCCAAGGGAATGTGTTCCGTCATCAAATAGGTCTCACTGTCAGGAATTTCTTTCCTAATGTTGAGGCAGAGTTTCTTTTCCTGTACTGTCATTTGAAAAGAGAATCCCATGATCCTCATTCCAGCAACAGATAAGTGAACATCTAAAACATATACAACAAAGTTCAATCAGATGACAATCTCAGTTCAAAGATACCTGTAGCTCTGAATCTGGACTTCTTTGGCTTATGACACACGGCTGGTTTTATAATCATTTTGTTCTGATCACCATTCCCCCTCAAGCAATGCATGAGAAACTGCCATTCAGTAGACTCTAACCAGTCTGTTTACCTGTGCCAAACAAAGCAATGGCAATTCGCTCTACCACCCTATTAAGACAAAGTAGCTGGACTAAATTCAAAGGGCTGTAATAAACACTGTATCCATGGTACCAAGATAAGGGAGACACATGCTTACACAAACTCTCACCGCGCACATTTCATTCCATCACCTACACAGAAGTCCTGAACCACTGTACTAGACTCCACTATATATGAGCGATCTTTGTTTTGCAACTGCTGTTTCTACCAAAGTTTTGAAAAGTTACTTTTCCAGAAAACAATTCCCAGGATTCTCAAACTCTAATTTAAGCTTCAATAGTAATCTTAAAAAGTGAATACAGTGGTCCCCCGGTTTAGAAATTAATTCGTTCCAGCACCCCTTTCTTAAACCGAAAAGTTCGTAAACCGGGGCCCCTTAAACCAGCCCCCGCACCATTTGAATTTCCCGCCGCTTTCTTTTCTTAAACCGGGGTTTTTTCTGTAAACCGGGCCCGTTTTTCCGGTCCCGGCTCTTTCTTAAACCGGGGTTTTCGTAGGCCGGGGTATTCGTAAACCGGGGGACCACTGTACTGGAACTTCAGGTGGTGCTTTTTCTTTAGAATGAACATCAGAAAATAAAGGATTGATTTCCAAATTTGACATTCCTGGTGGTTTTTGTGTAGAAAAACATTGCTTAATGTACATGGAATACATAGTACAATGTACCAGGAATACATTGGACAGGAGTCAGCCTTAGTTGTCCACTGATCTTAATGGGCATGCTTTGACTAAATTGCAACATAGTATAATGATTTTTAATAACTAGGACTTCACGTAATCTGTTGATCCTTCGCATCTGAGAATAGTATAGCAAACCTGTAAAAACAGTATATCAGCAACATTTATAAAGACATGGAACAAAAGAACACCCTTCTTTTAAAAAGGCTCTGTAAAAGCTGACAAGTTCTGTCAGTTTAAAATACCTATTAGATATCTTTAAACATATTAAACTACTTGAACCTATGCTCTGGCTGTTCCATGTTGATTTACTCTCTGTGTACCCCCAGATTCTCCCTCACTAAAACATATCTTTCCAATTCAATTTTCTTACATGCATGTGCTCCAGGTGTTTTGTACCGCAACTCCCATAATCCCCAAGCAGTCTAGCAATGCAGATTGGAATTGCAAGTAAAGGCTGATGAAGGGTATTACAGATCCTTACCAGACAGAATGGTGGAACTTGAAATACACAGAGCACTAAGTAGGGAGAAAGCTGGGCTATTGATACTGCCAGGAACTTGGAAACAGTAATGGTTGGGAGAGGCATAGCTATTTGTTCCATCTGACTGAGGGATGCCGGGAGCTTTAGTCCAGAAAAGTAATGTTATTGAACATTAGTAAGTCCATATACTATCAGCAAGCAAGCAGATTTCATAAGCACCTGGATGCTGCTCTTAACAGAGAAGCACACATTTTAGACTGACAATCTGCACACTTTCATTTCAGGTCACAGGTGCACTCAAAACAGGAGAAAACTGATATAACACGTTTCTGTATTTTAAAAAAAACAACAACCAATAGGTCTTGACAAAATATGACCATATAAATTATGTTACATGGCCTGACTGTGAAAAGGAATAAATGTTGTTTTGGTTTCCTTTTTTCCCTTGTGCTTTCTCAAAAGTCATGTATAATTTCCATGATATCTCAATTCTATTTTCAAACAAGCAGTTAGGAAGAGCTAAAGAAAGAAGAATTAGTAAAACAGTGGGCCCTCCACTTTTGCTGAGGATAGAGTTGCAGCAACCCCACAAAAGTGGAAAAACCACAAATAAAATACCATTATTATTAATTTTTAACCTGAAAGAATACCCCCCCTAGGAATCTCTAGGTCCTCCAGTGCAAGTCTATGGTCAACATCTGCCAGAAATCAACTGCTCTGGAGGACAAGAAATGCCTAGAGAGGTGTTTTGTCTAGGAATCTCTAGGTCCTCCAGCATGGTTCTATAGTCAAGTTCTGGCAGAGTCAGGCTAGAGGAGACTTCTAGAAAGAACATGTTAATCAAATCCACAAATAATCAAAACCTCAGGAGTCAAAGCTTCAAATGTGGAAGACCAACTGTATAGCTGTCCTTTCCATGACTGTTGCAAGTCAGTGAGGAAGGAACTGAAGAGAGGGAGTTTCCTGGTATAAAACATTCAGAGGAATGTGGAAAGGTCTCCTGGAGAGCCCAGTTTTATAAGGCCATCTTTGGTAACAGCTCAATGAGAATTTCACTCAAAGAGCAACATCATTTCAAGAACTGCTGCCTTGATGCCCCACACATGAATTCAAAAACATAGGAAGTCAAGATTGGAACAGGAGAGTTTAAAAAACCCCAAAACCCTGGTGTGTGTGTGTGTGTGTTTTAAAAACATTTTTAAATGGTTGTTATTTTGTTTTATTTTTTGCATTAATGTTTTAATGAAAAAAAAATCAATCCTGCTTATTATATTAATACTGTGAAACATTATTTTATGTATTAGAAAGCTTGATCGACTGTGCTTTCTAACATTAATGATCCAAATTATTAGGCTTTGATGTGTTTTACATCTTTCAATACAACTTTGGAAATTATATTGATAAGTTGGTAAGCTATATACTGTATGAGTATAGGACCTCACTAATATTGGACTGCATCAGAAAATTAAATAGCAAAATGTAGTTCAGATGTTATGGTCACTAGCTTAAATAATCACTCTTCTTTAAAAAATGATTTTTTAAAGCAAGTTTTTTGGTTGAACTTGTGTTATTTGAAGGATATGTTTCTGATCAGCATATCTCGCACTATAAAGTAAAGGGATTAAGAAGAAGCAATTGACACTTCATACTGATCTAATAATGGACAACTGTCAATAAACTGTTACGGGTTCAAATATTTAAATTCAAACAGTCATTGTTGTTCCAATAAAAGGGTTGGAAAATAGTAATAATAGCAGCCATAAAAAAACTTTGAATAATCAGTTTTAAAAGCCAGGAGTGGATTTGTGTACATTGTTTGGTTTAAACCAACCAACTGTGCAGGAAGGGAACTCATACCATATCAGACCACTGATCCATTCAACTCAATATTGTCTTCATGGATTGGCACCCCTCCTTTCACTGATCAACCTGCTCCAGCTCTTCAACCCTCCTGATACTGAAAAACTACTAGTACCATCAACCCTCACCAGTGGCCAGACTGGAAGGCTTGATGGGAACTGGATCATGACAATACCCGGAGAGCCATGAGTTACCCAGACCTGCTCTGTAGTTTCAGGCATGAGTCTTTATTTATTTGGAAATGCCAGGGACTGAACCTAGGAGTGTTTGTTTCACACATATGTTTTACCACTGAGTGACAAACCTTCCATAAAGGAGGTCTCTAGCTAAGAACTAGAGACCAAGATGTCAGATTGCCAATGGAGCTTTCTCGTCTTTTTATATTACTTTTAAAAAAATCTGCTAACTCATTTGCTTTTTAACTAATTAATTATAGTGGACAAGTTTGCTGGGGATTGTAAATGTCCAGGTTTGGTAGAGGCTGTCTTAGCTCAGTAACACAACCAAAATAGTCTTAAAATTATTGGCTTATCAAAAACACACCAATAATGACAGAAGGGTCCTTGTGCCAGACACATCTACTGCACTGGACTACATCTTTGGAGGCTAGGGTTCAAATCCCTGCTCAGCCGTGGAAACCCGCTGGGTGACCTTGGATGACCTGAAGGCACACAACAACAGCAATTCAAACTAATACATCAAACACCTAGAGATGCAGCAAGTGAAACTAACATTTCATTTCATTACGGATGAGGACAGATCGCCACCCATGTAATGGCATTTATTTAAACATGATAACTCCTCTGAATCATTAGGACTTGAGTGTCACCAATGTTTTTTACCATTTGATAACTGTATCTTTCATACAACAGCCAGCTGGCATGAAACAGCTATCAACCACAGATAGAGTCTTATCACATGAACACAGTACCCAGCCAGAAAGACAAATATATATTGTGATCCACTCATCACTTGATAATCTACTACCTCACTAGATTACGCACATGGGACATAACTTCCTTCTGCAAGACATTTTTGTGCTTTTAGTGCTATGGTGAACAACCTCTAGTCCTCCTCTGACTTTCAAAAGCCCTTTGCAAATACTTAATTAAGACCTCTGACAAAGATGATCCATCTCTCTTTTAGCTAGGAGGAGGGTGAAAGGGAAAGAAGAATGTGGCCTCCTTACTTTTAGTTTTTGCCTCACCCACCACCAGCACACAGTCCCTGAGAGATTATCTCAGGAATGGGGCCTTCAGACAGAAATAATGAGGTTTCCCCACTCTTATTTAATAAATTAACTTCCAAATCCTATGCATGCCTGGTCAAACGTAGGACAGTCTACACTCAAAAGATTGGAAATGGCTTTTGTTTTTCATTTTTTATACTAGTTTCCAGAATCCCTCCGTCAGCGTGGCCATTCTGTTGGTCAAAAAACTATTACAGTGGGCCTCAGTATCTGCTGGGATTTGGTTCCTGTCCCCTCCAGATATCAAAATCCATGGATACTCAAGTCACACTATATACAATGGTGCAGTTAAATAGCAAAACCAAAGTTTTCTTTTTGGATTTTATTTTATTTTATTCTATTTCGGTGATTATTTTTGAACTGTGATTGATTGAATCCATGGATACAGAATCTGTGGATATGGAGGGCTGACTGTATACAGACTGCCTGGGCTGCAAGTCCCACTGCTCAGTGGAATTTATTTCTAAGAATAGTGTGCATTAGGAGTGGGAAATGTACTCTCTCTAGAAATGAATTCCCATGAGTTCCGGGAAACACAGACAATGGCGAAGAATACTGCAAGATGTAGTTCAACAATATCTGGAGGATCACACGTTTCTCATCTCTGCTATACAGGATCGCTTATCCTTGTTATGTATACTTAGGATTGGAGCCCATTCTGAATGGAATAACCATTCACTATAGGATATTAAAAAGAAAGATAAAAATGGACTGAGCTGGGGGGAGAAAGTCTGAAAGTTCACTCTTGTACTGCACTGTGGCTATTTTGAGAAATATCTTTTGGCCTCAGGATCTGTATCATGGCATGGGAATCCCCTGTGCCAAAGGTTCCTACCAACTTTGATACAGATCCCATGGCTAGAAAATATTCCCAACATAGCCACAGTATGCTACAAGAGTGAACTTACAGACTTGCTTTAAACTGGCAAATAACTATCTTTTCTGTTCCTTCCTTTTAAAAAAAGGAGAAAGAATGTGTATCTTACATAAACTTGAAAGTCTGAGACTAAACAGGAACCTGTTCTTTGAAAAAAGATATCACCTGACTTATTTGTTTCATTTGTGTGTGCTTTATCTGACAGCAAGGCTGTCTACACCAAATGTGGGGAGAGGGAAAAGAAGAGTGTCACCAAGGGATACATACCATTTTGGAACATGTTCCATACTCTTTCACAAAACTGGGATGTTTTGAACTAACCAGAGATTGTGAGCAGCGCAGATGAAAAGAAATTCTTCTAAAGCAGTAAGAGAACAGTTGAAATCTGAGAGGCCAGGTTTGCCTGAGGCAATGAAAACTAAAAGAAAACCAAAGAAGAACAAAAAGCCACGTGGCACTTTGCAAGTTTGCTGTAAGCAAGACTGATGGTCAGCATTGCTCCATATAAATAATTTCTAAGGAGCCACAGTTGTTGTTATTTACCACCATACACCTATCACCACCATCATAAATCCTAACACAGCTTTATGTTACTCCATCTATAGACCTTCAGCTGTGGCTGAATAATAAATATCACAGAAAGTGAAAGGGGGGGGGGTGGCAGAAGAGAAAGGAGAGTGTTGCTCTTAAGGGATTAAAAACAATGCCAGGACACAAATTCAAGAGAGGCAGAGAGCAGATGTGAGGGGAATGCATTAACTGCCATTGATTCTTTTATGAAACTGCAAGGGTTGTTTCCTTTTCAAAAAAAACAGACGTCTCTGTTCAAGGGCAAGTCTCCTTCTTTGTGGCTCTTTAAACAGAGGTTGGATGTATTTGGGGGGGGGGGCTCACAGTCAAAGCATCCCCAATAGATGGCCATCTAGCCAAGACCTCCAAAGAAGGAGACTCCACCACACTCCAAGGAAGTGTTTTCTACTGTTGAACAGCCCTTACTGTCAGAAAGTTCCTCCTAATGTTAAGGTGGAATCTCTTTTCCTGTTGCTTGCATACATTGTTCCGTGCTCTAGTCTCTGGAGCAGAAGAAAACAAGCCTGCTCCATCCTCAATGTGACACCCCTTCAAGGAGGAGGAGGACGGGCAAATACTTGCCCTACAAGGCTCCTCCACAGCTTGGCTTTCTCTTGAGGAAAGGACTAGGCAGTGGAGAAGAAGGAAGAGGAAGATGGAATTAATATTAATAATTATTAACTACTATTAATTAATAATTAATTAATATTTAACTAAAACCTATCTGTACCCTGTTTTAATGTTGGCCTGTTTCTACTGCTAAGTTGTGCAGTTCTGCGGTACAGGCTTTTGAAGCGGCCAATAAGTTTTGATGGCCGAGCTGGTAATCTAACCCCGGTCCCCAGAGTCGTAGTCCAACACTCAAACCAGGCTGGCTGCAATCTCAACCTGTGCTTAGGTGCCTGTAGTGCAGCCACTCACTCACAAAACCACAAAGGCTGTGAGTTATCCCAGGGTCAATTTGAAGTTAACCCAGGGTCAATGTGAAGGCAATGCAGGGGCAATCGTGGGGTTTCAAGTTGTTTTATCACATGACGCCAAACCCAATCAGGATCCAATTGGAGGGGGCCATTCCAGGGTTAGGTAAAGTTTCAAGTTGTCTTATTATCACACACCACACCAAGCCCAATCAGGAGCCATTTTAAACACCAGCCAAGGGTTCAAGCTCGACTCAGCTTTCCATCCTTTATAGGTTGCTAAAACGAGTCCCCAGGTTGTGGGGGGCAATCAGCTTACAGACTGTAAACTAAGGGAGTGCTTAAGTGTGCTGATAAGCAACATGGAAATGCATTTGATAATAGGCTTTTGAAACAGCCCTGGCGGCACAGTGGTTGCAAACCACCGGGCTGTGAGTTCAAAACCAGGCAAGGGCTCAGGGTGGACTCAGCCTTTGGTGGCATCCTTGTGAGGTTGCTAAAAGGAGTACCAGGCTTCTTGGAGGCAACTGAGTCCCAGTATTGGGAGGGAGTATAAACCATCATAATTTTATACTCCATCATCATCATCATCATCTTATACTCCATAAACAAGTTAGGAGCAATTGCCATATTCTGGATTTAAAGGCTCAGTCTTCTGCACATGCTCAGAGGCCCCCTTGGGCTGAGCTCGACGGATCCTGCTGCTGTCTGCCAGGTTTCCCAGAGAGAGAGGGAGCAGGTGCCTCCTGTCCTGGTCCTTACCTGGGGATGTAGGTGGCCTCCCCGCCGAGCCTGGCCTCGAAGTCCCTCCAAGCCTGGCCAGGGTCGGCCATGGCAGCAGCAGCAACACCCTCCTCCATGTCCTCCATGTCCTCCGAGGGCTCCTCCTGGGGAGAAGGAGAAGGAGGAGAGTGTTGCTGCTGCTGCTGCTGCTGCCTGGTAGCCCTCCCCCTCGCCCTCCTCGTCGTCGTCGTGGCGGCGGCGGCGGCGGCTCCCAGTCTGAATCCCCGGGCGAACTCGGCGAAGGTGATGGCTCCGTCGCTGTCGGCGTCGAGGCGCTGGAAGATGGCCTCGGCCTCCTCGGGGGAGACCCGCAGCTCCCCGCAAAGCGCCCAGAAATCCTCCCGCTCGATCCGCCCGGAGCCCTTCACGTCGCAGGAGGAGAAGAGGGAGCGCAGGCGCCGCCACGAAGGGGGAGAAGGAGAAAGAGAAGGCGAAGAAGACCAAGACCACAACGACGGCGACGACGACGACGCCTCCTCCATGGCTCTGAGGAGAATGAAATAATGGCGACGACAGTCAGTGTGTGACTGCCACTGGCACCGCCGTCGAGAAAGAGAGAGAGCCAGGCCTCCTCCTCCTACCTTCAGGCGGCCGCCCCACCCACCCCGTCGGTGGAGGAATATGTTGCTCCCTCCCTCCCTCCCTCCCTCATAAAGAAGGAGGCCTTGCTGCCCTGACTGACTGAGGGGATTCAGCCGCCAGGGCGGCCATGTTGTTCTTGTTCCCTCAGAGGGAGACACCACTACTGTACTTCTAGGCCTCCTCCTTCTCCTCCTCCTGTGGCACCACCACAGCTCTCTGAAAGAGAAAGCTAAATGTCTCTCACAGACAGTATGAAATCCCTTTGGCACCTTTGAGACTACATATTTTATCACACGAAGGGAATTGGAAGTATAATCCAATGGCGATCTGAACGCAATCGTGGGGTTTCGCATTATTGCGTGAAAGCCGATTGCACACATTTTCAGGCAATGGGAAGTCATTCCGAACGCAATCGTAAGGTTTCGCGGGATTGCGTGAGAAACTATCGCACACAGTTTCGGGCACCGGGAGGCAATTTCGGGAAGTTCCGAACGCAATGCAGCGTCAATACGCAATCAAGTAAATTAGCTGAACTAGCGAATTTACTCAATTCCGAACTGGCCTCACTTCCATTGCTTTCGAAATTGAGAGAAATTCCTCCCGTGTGATAAACTCCTCACAGTCTGGAATCCCTGTGGCACCTTTGAGGCTACTTAACTGAAAGAAGTTAGTAGCCTAAGCCAACTGGCGTAGTAGTAGGCTGTAGGCTACTACCAACGTCTTCCTTTCAGTTCTCAAAGAAGCCCAGGCCTCCCCTCAGAGGAAGAGAGAGACACCACTACAGGTGTTTATCACACTAGAGGGCAAACAGGATTTAAACAGGAATTAAACAGGAAATGCCTTATGTTTAACATAGGGCATTTCCTGTTTAATTCCTGTTTAAATCCTCTTTGCCCTCTAGTGTGATAGGCCTCGACTGTCTCCTCAGGAGGCCTCCAAGAAAGACCAAAAACATGGCTGACCTAGGAATCAAATCCTGGTCTCCCCTTTTAGTCATCATTATATAACCCCAACACACTCAAACCACTACTACAACACCACAGGGCAGGGCTCTATTGCACAGAGGAAGGCCCCAAATGTCTCACAGAACTACAAATCCCCAGAATTCCATAGCATTGGGAGGTGGTGTCAAACAAGATTATTATGTGACCCAAACACACCGAAGAAAGTAATCCAGTTTGTTGAGAGGGCTTTAACTGCCCTGGCTCAGTGCTAGGGAATCCTGGGAACGGTAGTTTTCTGTTAGAATTCAAAGATATAATAGCAGTGTTAGGCTGCATCCGCACTGGCGGAATAACCTGGTTTGGTACGGCTTTCATTGCCTTGGCTCAAGGCTCTGGAATTCTGGGAGTTGGAGTTTGTTGTGGGTCCAGAGCGGAGCAGAGCTCCGCTCTGGACCCCACAACAAACTCCAACTCCCAGAATTCCAGAGCCTTGAGCCAAGGCAATGAAAGCCGTACCAAACCAGGTTATTCCGCCAGTGCGGATGCAGCCTTAGTCTGTAGAATCAGTATGTGTAGAGAGATCTTTGAGGCACCTTTGAGACTGAGGAGATTGCCACACTACACTCTTATAGCGCTGCTATTCCACTTTTACTGCTCTGGCTGCCTCCTGTTGCATTCTGGGATTTGCAGTTTAGGGAAAGGCATTTAGAATTCTTGGCCAGAGAGCTCTTAGACTTCACTGAATTGCAAATCCCAGAATGCAACAGGAGGCAGCCAGAGTAGTAAAAGTGGAATAGCAGCACTATAAGAGTGTAGTGTGCAGTAATCTACTAACAGAAAGAAAGAAGTTGACAGCATGAGTTTTCCTTCAGTCTTCAATTTACTTTCTCAGATGCATTTGGTGGAGTAGAAGCATATACAAAGGATTTTGAATTGACATTCTCACATAACTAAGGCATATATAGGTCTGTCCCAGGCTTTCCACTCCACTAAAACCATCTGAGAAAGTAGACTGAAGTCTATGAAAGCTCATGCAAAGAACTTCTTTCTTTCAGTTAGTCTCAAAGGTGCTACAAGATCCCTCTACATACAGTACTGTAGTTTTGTAAGGACCTTATCAAACGGAATTTCTTTTTATTGCGAATGGAGCCAAGTGGAGTCAATTCGAATTCACGTGAATTCACTAGTTTAGCGAATTTACGTGAATTCCAATTGTGCTCGGAATGCATTCAGAATGACTTCCCATTACCCGAAAATGACCCCCCCATTGCCCGAAATTGTGTGGGATGCTTTAATTCTCAATAACGTAAAACCCATGATTGCGTTCAGAATGACTTCCCATTGCCCGAAATTGCATGAGATACTTTAATATGCAATAATGTAAAACCTCATGATTGTGTTCGGATTGCCATTGGATTATACTTCCAATTTCCAACGTCTGATAAGGTCCTAAGACATTTTAGCCTTCTCTGTCAGAGAGCTGTGGTGTCACAATCAACTACAATTCCCAGGATTGTCTAGCATCCAGCCAGGGCAGTTAAAGCAGTCTCAAACTGGATTATTATTTCCGCAGTGTAGTTTGGGCCACAATCTGGTTTGACATCACCCAATGCTATGGAATTCTGGGGTTTGTAGTTTTGTGAGACATTTAGCCTGCTCTGCAATAGAGCCACTGTGGTGTAGTGGTTTGAGTGTTGAGCTATGACTCTGGGAGACAAGGGTTCGATTCCTAACTCATCCATGGAAACCCACTGGGTGACCTTGGACAAATCACACACTCTCAGCCTCAGAGGAAGGGAATGGCAAACCCCCTCTGAAGAAACTTGCCAAGAAAAGCCCATGATAGGTTTGCCATAAATCAGAAACTACTTGGAGGCACACAGGAACAACAAGTCAGAGACAAACTACAGTTCACATGATCCTATAACATTGAGCCATAGCATTAAAAGAGGCATCAAACTGGATTATTTCTTTTGTGATGCAGCTGTAGTCTCTAACTGCTTTATCACACTAGTGGGCAAACAGGATTTAAATGAGAGTTAAACTGGAGGAAACCAGGAAATGCCATGTGATAAACATCAGGCATTTCCTGGTTTCCTCCAGTTTAACTCTCATTTAAATCCTGTTTGCCCCCAGTGTGATAAAGCTGTAAAGCTTTGCCTCTTTTAAGGCTTTATTCCTAGTCATACAGTTGCTGAAGAGTAAGTCCCTTTGAGCCTTCAGAGTTAGTACAGAAAGACCTATGCAGTGAATGTGGTGGCACTGAGGCTCAGCTGCAAAACTAGGGCAATTTGGCCTCTTCAACTATTGCAGTACTTCACCAACAACAAATTCACAACATAAACAACTCCTGTCAGCCCGGCTGGCATAGCCATTGTCGAGAGATTGATGGGAGTTGCAGTCCAGCCACATCTAAAGGACCACAAGTAGCCCATCCTGATTTTGCAAAGGGGTATTATGTGGAACCTATATGAGACTTGGAGAAAGAAATTGGTAGCATAAGGTTTTGTAGACTTTAGTCTGCTTCCTCAGATGCAGGTGTTGCCAACTTGTTCCTCGCAGTCCCTTTGCATAGTGATCTAGACTGTAGACTAACATGGCTATGTCTTTGAATTCTACCATCCAGGATTTGTGTGAGTATGCACGTGCCTTCACACTGCTTGGAGGTTTATGGTGACCCCATGAATTTCTTAGACAAGGAAGACTTAAGAATGGTTTTGCCAGTTCCTTCCTCTGAAATATAGCTGACAGCACCTTGGTATTCATTGGCTGTCTCCCATCCAAGTACTAACCAGTGCTGACCCTTTTTACCTTCCAAGATCAAGGGATCTGATGCCTTTATGGTACAAGAATATTAATATAACTATTACTATTAATAAGTCATTTACTCTGCATTTTTCCCAAGGCTAGAACTCAAGGCTGCTTACAAAAATTAAAACAAGTGCAAATTAAAATACATACAAAACATCCATTAAAACAGTTGCATATTATTTAAAATGCAATTAAACGATCTATAGAATTAAAACCATTTAAAATCAAAAGGTGTAAGATAGCACACTAAAACCTGTGTAAAAACAGTTTTAAGGCATCTTAACATGCTTACTGTAGCTTAAGCTTTTGAGGATTTTAGTGTCTACTTCATGCAACTGATGATGTGTCTGTAGTCCACAAAGTACATTTCTCTTAGTTGTCACAAGACTTCTTTGTTGTTTGGTCTGAAATTAACAGGGCTTCCCTTCTAAAACTCTTACTAAATAGGAAAGGCATCACCTCCACTGCAGTTTATCTTTGTGAGTGCAAGTGTTTGGCTGGAAAATGTTTTATCTTTTTTACCTTGGATAAAAATAGCCACCTTTACTGCTTCCTGTACAGTCATTCCTGGAAAATCCCTTCAAAGTTGTACATACCATTGCTTAGTTCTATTGCTTACCTGCAGCACCAATTCTTTGCTCACTTTTTAGTAGAGCAGAACACAGAAGGACTAATGTCAACGAATCTGCCACAAAAGACCCAAAGTTACTTCTGTTGTCTAGCTAAGCCATTAGGGGGCAAAATATTACTTCTGTTGTCTAGCTAACACATTAGGGGGCAAAATATTTTTTTTAATTTATCATTTTTGCTGGAGTGGGTGCAGTGGGAGGTATGGATTCCCCAAGGGGAGGGGGACAGTTAATGCACACACACAACTTTCCACAGTTACCCACCTCTGTTTTACAGAACCATATTTTAAGAGAGGCATCCCATTCCCTGCCCAACTGAGTTTACAATCTGGACTTTGAAAGTGGGAAGGGTTAGATGGTAACCGGATTAATTCCAAGGTTGGGAGCATTACATTATTTCTTTAGCTACAACTCTAGTAATCTCTGAGCTGTGGCTACACCAGATGGGGGATTCTGTGAGTGGTCATTCAAAAAAGTAACTTTTCCAGTTTTCTGAGGGACAGTGCAGTTCTGTGCATGTTTTCTCTGAAGCACATCTGGCTGAGTTAATCCTAAACATAGTTACTAAGATAGAGGATACACAGTGGATGAGCTTAAATCTGCCAAGGTTGACATTCTTAGCATTTCCAAAAGAGATTGGGACAGGAGCCTCCATTTTGTGCAGTATACCCTGTCTAATCATTTCCCATCCAGCTGCCTAGCAGCTGCATAATTCAGTCTGGGAAGGATTAGCCCTTCCTTGCCATAAGTGTAGGAATGGTGGAGAAAATGAGTGTGTTGCACTCATATTAATTCTGCACCCTCCCTAAGGAAATTTTCTTTCAGTTCCCAAGTTTCTGGTACTGTAATCACTTAAAACTTCAGCTGACCATTTAGAAATACAGTCTAGGCCCCCCAAAACAAGAGCCAGGCAAAATACCAAGGTACTGTAATAAGAACACAGCAAGTAGGAATTTTGGATGTGAACGGCTTTCAATGTCTCCGGAATGCTAGAAATTTGAACACTAAAGAAAATTTAATTTGGGGAGGCAGAATTCTTATTTAGAGGAGGAGTGCCTTATTTCCCCTCCCCTTAGTTACACCTCCATTTGTTGCCTCAGGGTAAACACTGATCCTCTTGACTATCTCTGGCCTATGTGGATCTCTGCCCATTAGAAATCAGTGGCATTGATCTCAAATGAAATAGTATTAAACCAATCATAGAGTTGGAAGAGACCACAAGGGCCATCCAGTCCAACCCCCTGCCATGCAGGAACTCCAAATCAAAGCATCCCTGACAGATGGCCATCCAGCCTCTGCTCCCTCGGAGTGTGGTGGAGTCTCCTTCCTTAGGGGTCTTTAAGCAGAGGCTGGATGGCCATCTGTCAGGGATGCTTTGATTTGGAGTTCCTGCATGGCAGGGGGTTGGACTGGATGGCCCTTGTGGTTTCTTCCAACTCTATGATTCTATGATTCTAAGATATTGCAAGTTTATGGAGTAGCTTCCTAGTTTTATTTTTGTGCACTCATTACTTGCTTTTTCTTGTACTATGTTTATCCCTGTTTTAATAAACTTATTTAAATAGATTGGTGGGGTGAATTAATTTCCTGTTTACATTTTCAAGGGCAAATTTGATTCCACCCAACCACTGGATTGCAGATGAGACTGCAATCCTAAACTCAGTAGGAGGAAGGTTTATTCAGTTTAGGAAGATTTCCATCTGACTAAGCATACATAGGATTGCATTATGTATCTTTGCACCTCTGTTCTTTCCCTGTCCCAGCTCCGTATTTATATTGGATATTTTTTCAAGAAAAGGAACTATGTTGATTGATATAAAATGTTTACATTCCTTTTTCTATAAATATGTAGTCATTTAGGTGAACAGGTGGTGGTATCTTGTAAACGAACAAATCAGTTACTGTAACATGAGTTTCAGTGTCCAACACACTGATGTTTTTTTACAACCTTCATCTTTTTCTTCTGCTCCTGCATGACCCACATTTAAATTTTAAATGAAAACTATGTGCATTCAGTTTTAAAATAGCTGTCTTCACATTTGTTTTACAAGTAGCTACATTGAACAGAGATTCATTACAGACTGAAATCTGTCCTTAATATCATTTCAAAATGCTCAAGGAGCTGTCTCCTAACCTAACACTTAATTACTGTTGGTCCTTGGGTGTTAATTGTGTAGCCCTCCAAATGTTATTGGACTGCACCTCCCATCAGCCCCAGGTATGCTGGGTGTTGCAATTCAGCATAACCCTCTATTCAGTGACTCACAGGAGTTTATAAATGTTTAGCTGCTGAAATAAATTGTTTGTTTAGTCAGGAATCAAGTCTGGGATCTTTATGCATGTGCAGAGCTATGCATTAATTCTTGCCTAGTTAAGTATTGCTAAACGTAGACAAAAATGCAAACAAAAACTGAAAACATCCCAATTTCTCTTCTGCTGTAAAAGAGTGATTTGTCACCAGCTATTGTTCTTAGACTAGACTTTTGCAAAGTCCATGTGGGTGGTGTCTGCGAATTAAAGAGTTTGGCCTTTCCGCTTGCAATAACATTGTACTCAAAATAGATCACCTGAGAGGAAGTGGCCTTTAGTTGTTACACTGGTTTTGTCAGGTCGGGGTTTACTAAGAGTAACTGGACAAAGTGCTCTCTTGCTGAACTGGTTTTTGATCACTGATGCAACCACCCTTTAATAAATCTTACTTGGCATTAACATACCTTATAGCACAGCTAGGGAAACTGGCCCTCCAGATATAGTTGGAACTCCCATCAGTCCCTGCAAATATGGTCAATGGGTTCATGGAAGGAAGACTTCATGAATACCTGGTGGAACACAGGTTGCTCATAGTACCTTATACTTTCAGGCCCACTCTCTTTTTTTGTAAGGGTAATTTTAAAAGTGGGTTGCACTGAGATTATATAATGTATTGATACATCCATCTAAAGGAGTCAGCATTTACCACTTAGAAATACAAATGCCCACGGGGGATTTGAGGCAAAAACGTTTTGATCTTCTCTCTCTCTCTCTCTTTGAAGGGGCATGCAATGAGGGACTAAGGCCCTCCAAGGCCTCCGGGGGGAGGTTAATGTGCCCCCCCAGGCTCTCAAAGGTGGCCACCCTGATCTAAAGTCACATGCTATCCTAATTTTTCCCCTCCCCCTGCTCAATGTTTCTCAGTCCCTGGGTGCAAAATGGGAATGAAGAAGACTCTGAAGGTTGATATATAATGGTCAATCCAAGCCACTGTATTCAAGCAGAATTTAAATCTATGCCTTCACCAAGTGTCCACCATGCCTTTCTGATATACTGCATATCAACCAACATGCCAGAGTCACATTATATGAGAATAGTAATCCAAGGAACATTTTATGATTTCTGTAGACATCTAACCTCTAAAGTGAAGTGATAAATCTATCCTGTTCTGGTAGGAAAGGATGGCCATCTGTCGGAGATGCTTTGACTGTGAGTTCCTGCATGGCAGGTGATTGGACTGGATGGCCTTTGCGGTCTCTTCTAACTCTATGATTCTGTGAATTTCCCTGAGTTGTTTATGGGGCCCCCAGGGCAACCCAGAGTTTTTATATATATATATATATATATATATCCTCAGGACGTAGGACTGGGCTGCAAAAAAGCATGCTTACAACACAACAGTAGAATATATATGTTGACCCGCCATTAAGATCCTTCAGTTTGGCTTTTTTCTTGAAATTCAATATGGCGTCATTTCATGCTGTCACAGAAGCATAGCCTCCAACAACAGATGGCATTTGCTGCATTATTAGTCAGGGAGACCATTTCCGCTTCTGTATGTTTGGCACCTACGTGGCACCACCCCTGCTATTCAAGCAACGGGCACCAGAAACATCCAACAAAAGATGATTTATTTTTACAAGCCCTAAGATTAGGCGTTGAAGGCAGACCTCCCAGCAGAAAAAAGCAAAAACAGGTTTTATTCTGAAATGTCTTACGCACTTGTTGGTTAAAAATGAGACATATCAGTCTTAACGCAGCTCATATTGAAAATCGATGTGAAAAAAAACTGTAATGTTTATCTCTTTTAAGTGTACACAGTGCCCTATTTGGATTCAGTGACGGAGGCATTGTGGTAGTTGGGATGTTAAGCCAACCAATCCTTGAGCTATATTTCCTACATCTTATTTCACAATAAATTAAAGTCCCCATTCAAAGATATAATCAGCATGGGCAATGGGCAATCAAGGCACCCATTTTGTGATGTGTAGTATCCATTAGTCCTCAGTTCAATTGTTGTGTTTGCCTCATCTTTATCAAACTAAAACATCACAGTATCAGCCCTGAGCTTCAAGTCATGCATGATACAGTTTTATGAAGTCAGAAGGTATGAAATGTTGGCCTGATGTATATTATTTGTAAAATAATATATTAGTTTATGTACAGACAAATGTAAATAAATAAATAAATAAATAATTTATACTTTCCAACCTCTCCCAGATGGATTGAGGTGGGAAGAACAAGGCACTGTCAGGCCTCGGAGGGAGTGTAAAGGCAGGCCCAACGCCATCAGGCCTCTCCAGTGTAAGCAGCAGGACCCTCCCTCCAGTCCATCTGCCATGGTCCAGCCTTCTGAGGGAGAGAAGCTCCACTGGACTTGATCCCTTTCCCCTCCATCTTTCCCTTCTCCTTCTGTGTCATGTCTTTTTAGATTGTTAGCCTGGGGGTAGGGAACTGTCTATTTTAATTGATTGTATGTACAGCCCTGTGTAAATTTACAGCGCTATATAAATAAAGTTTAATAATAATAACAATTACAACCCATACAGAACACAACAATAAAATACGATAACAATTAACAATTAATTCCATTAAAACAAGTTCTATCGAAAGTAACAATGGAAGAGAAATATTCAGATCTTAATGAGAAAGATGGAACAATGTTTCTTATACAAAGTCAAGTGGGTAAGCTCACCTGAAGAGATCCTTCTTAACTACCCTCTTAAAACCATCCAAGGAGGTAATAAGATGGAAATCTTCTGAAATGCTGTTCCACAGTTTTGGAGCCATTGCCATGAAAGTTCTTTGGGAAGTTAAGACTAACCTAGTTGTTTGTAATTCTAGCAGGTTCTTCCCAGATATTCTGAGAGTGCGGGGCGGATTATGTAGGGAGAGCTGTTCCTGCAAGTAACTTGGGCCCAAGCCATGTACGGCTTTAAAGGTGATAATCAACACCTTGTATTGCATTTATGTGAGTTAGGATTGTCATTTGAAAAACTGGACAGGGCTCCTGTATCTTTAAACAACTGCTGAAATTCCCTCTTCTGCACAACTGCTTAAGATACAATAATCTTGTTCTGTTACTTACCAAGCAACCATAATTGTATGCATGTATGAACAAGCAGTAGTCCACACTGGCAAAATAAATCAGCTTCAACCCACCTTGAAGCCTACATGTTTATATGGCACATGGGGCGAAACCAGGAGGAAACTGACACTCTGGGACTAAAATTTGGAGCAAAAAGAAGCCCTGATACTCTGCTTTAATGAAGGAAATATGCCTTATCACACTGGCATGAAATGTGTGAAGGCCAAGGTGGCGTACGGAACATGTGCACTGGGACGGATGAGATGCTGCCACCAGCCACCATATGTCTTTTTCGTTTGTGCATGCGTGCACAAATGGCCAGCTGCACTATCAGCCAATTGCACCATTGAGCTGTCACACACCGTCACACACCCCATAATGGGAAAGTACAACACAGCAGATTGCCAATAATGCAATGAAAGTGATCAAAACATACACAAACCAGACAGTCCAATGGGGGTATGGGATGAATTGGGGGAAGTGAGCATGTATGGGGGGGGGGCTCCATGACTGTGCTTTGCCAATGTGTCACTGGGCGTAACAGTGCACTGTATGATCAGTATATCACTCATGTGACTGTGTGGCTGGTCACATGAGGCATCGAATGGAATGGCAGCTGGGTGAGAAGAGGGTGGTAATTGCTAGTCTCAGGTGGTGTGTTTCTGTGATAATGTGCATGCATGGTGGAGAGGCACCAAAAAGAGCTCCAAGAGGTGCAGCTTGACACTTCAAGGTGCAGACTGCCTGCGGGTGTTCAGCCCACTTGGAAGAAAAGGCAACTACATTAGCAGTGATTACAGCCTTTAACTTTAATGCGATAACTTTACTTGATTTTAACCGAGAAAAGCTGACAAACACACACAGATATCTTATTCAAATAGTTTAAACCCAATTCCTCTTGGTGCTTTGAGGGGAAGCCCCATAGAGCTGCCGCCACCACCATTTTCCTGCCAGACATTCACAAAACTCAGAAGGGGCTGGGCTTCTTTTAGGCACTCCCAGGATGAACTAAGCCCTCACCTTTCACCACTCTACTCAGAGAAAGGGATGGATGGTTCCCTTTTTCATAAGAGTTAAAATACAATACTTCACCCATGAACAATGTGTCCCAGTTTTTTTGTGTCAGATTTTTTGACTAAAATTTCCAGACATACATGAGTATATGAAGTAGACAATGGAGGTTCTGTTTCACAAATGTTAAAAATGGCAGATGTAGTTAAGTATGTGGATTAAAGTTAAATAGAGGGAGGGTCCTAGGCCCAAATTAAATTGTTTCTGTTTGCACAAACTAGGGTAGACCCATTAAATCAAAAGAACATACACAGGCATCAACTTACTAAATTGCCACTGATTTAATGGGTCTATTCCAGTTGAAACTAACAATCAAGTATTAGAGTCTAGAAATAATGTATGACATCTATTTTGGTAGGACTCCTCATTCAGATGACAATTTAGCAGCTGGGATTTGCAGGTCATAGAACACTTCAACAGTTTTATTGATATTTTTAATAGACTCCAGGTCTGGCACAAAACGGCAACCGTATAAATGAAGTATCTTTAGTCTGTTGTAAAGAAAAGAAAACATTAGTAAAATTAAGAAACTACACATAAGCACCTAAAACTTTGTTTTTTCCTTTAACAAATACTGATAGACTTTCAGTTTCCCCCAAAGAAAACAACTTAAAAAGCCTCTGAATAAAGTGGGGTGAATATACATGGCCTGGGCAGTGATGCCTCTATGTTATCACTTTTAGCTCTCTCAAAAACTATAGCTGTGATGCTAGCTGTCTTGTGTGTGAGTCATTATGACTAGCAAAGGCCTTCAATGAAAAAGTCTTCATGATCTTGAATAGCATACTATCCTCATGGGCTAGCATTCAGCCTTCAGAAGGTAACAAATCAGACAGGTAAAGTCAGTTTCAAAATAGTTTCAAGCCAATTAGAAAGTTTTGAATTTGGAAATGTTTTCCAAGTACAGTAGCCAACCTGAAACTGTCCTGAGAGTGAATGGAGGCAAGAGGAGGAATATTGGTTACAATTTTCCTTAATAACAAGCCATTTTTTTAAAAAAGTGCCAATTAACTTTGGAAGGCAAATGTTAAGCCCTTGAAGCCATCCAATGCAACAGTCCAATTCACTTGGGAAGGTTACAATTCTAGTAATAGAAATCTGCAATAATCTTGCCAAAAAAGTGACCCAGCACTTTTCTTTGTTTGGCCATATTATCCAATTGCCTCAAAAGAAGTCAATTCACAACAGAACTGCTATCTGATTGTCATTCTTAACTCTTACTACCACAGCTACGTCTTGTACTAACAACTGCTGTTACACAGGTTATTAAAAAGAATTCCTTCAGCCCCCACAAAGGGACAAAAGCTAGAAATCCAACATGTTTGTATAACTGAAACAATCTAGGGTTTTAAGTTTTCCCTTTTTGCTCTCTGCCAGTGGTGGTTATAGCAGCAGCACAGAGTAAAAACAAAACAAAACAAAAAACACAAAAGGCCAAGCTAGCATTACAGTATAGTTAAAGAATCTGTTAAATGCGGAAGCAGTGAAAGGAGACTGAGCCATTCATTTACCTGAAAAAAGATAAGGTTTAATTAGACTCAAACTGAAAAATTAAACAAACAATAAAGATGTGGAAAGCCAATTGCCCTACAATGCATAAGACTTCACATTTGCTTTTCTCATGAAAAAATCCTAAAATACAGCAGCCCGCACCATATGCAGGTGCACCATACATGGCTTCCAGATACGCTAAATGCCACGGCCAGAAGAGGTAATGCTGTGTTTAGGGTTTATTTTGATGAACCACAAGTTAATACTACTAATGGGATTTTAGTAGTTACTAAGTAGTTACTAAGTACAGTTACTAAGTTGGAATTGAGCATTTTATGAGGCTATGATTCTGTGAATATATTCATGAACCTAATAAACTGTGCAAGAAGGTGGGGCTGATTCTTTTCTTATTGTAACTTTATTGCAAGAACATCAAATAAAAAGGGGTTGTTTTTTTTTAATTTTTTTTTTCAAAAAACCTTTGTAGCATTCTGTGTCCGAACATGGAGGTTCTATTTAGCAAACAAGTGGGATCTGGAACACCATGTCGCAATATGGTGATCTCTTGTTAACTGTTCCAATATGTGAACCATACTCTTCTTCAGCATAGTCCATTTCACTCCTCCTCTTAGCTTCACCCGGTCTTTACTAGGCTCTTTCAGCCCTTAAAGTTTTTTTTTTCTTATTTTAGTTTAAAAAATTATCAAACTGTAGTACTCTCCAAATCCTACATGCCCACCTGGTGGGCGGAACGACAACTGTTGTTGTTGTTGTTGTTGCTCTTCCTCCTCCACCTGCTCTTTTTTCTTTCCCTCTTACTCTTTTTTTAAAAACTAAATATGCATTGGCACTAAATAGAGGGGATGAAATATGTATGATTCATAAATTTGTTTAATCTCCTAAATACAGTAATTTAGAGCCTGGTCAACTTAATGAAAATGGGTGTATCATTTCTTCGTTTTCTGATGTGAGGGTGTGATCAGGGCATTATCATGCTTGGTGACAGCAAATTCCATTAATTCCTAATATGCTGTGCAAAGAAGTACTTTTCATTTGACTTTCCTGAACCAACTGCCTCTCACTTTCGCTGGGAAAACCTGAGTTTTATTCACGTAGTAAAGAAAGAGAAATTTCCCCCTGTCTTCCTTTCTTCCCACCATGCAAAACTGTAAATTTTGAGCATGATCCTGATTATCATTCATATTTCTTTCCTGAACTAATTCTTTAGCACAAGTAGGCTTCTCTTGATGATCTGTCTCTATTAAGTCAATGAAATCTTTAACATCAACATTTTATATTGACTTCAATGTTAACCTATTTTGTACTTTACCAGTCATACTCACTTTTTGCAGTTTCTGCATAGTTTTCCAACTGCAGCCACAGAGAGATCCTTGCAGAAATTAAGTTTCACACATTCCAATGTACGGAAGCAGAAACTAGCCAATAAGCAAACTCTGAAACCCATTAAACAAAATGCCAGTCAAGTTCTGCTCTTACCACAGGATGTGCTCTTAGAAACTACTTCATTGAATAAATACATGGTACATTTAAGCTATTCAAGTTCTTTTCTGATAGGCACAATATCTGATTACCATTCAGATGAAATTTTTCCACTTTATAGATCAATCAGGGCACCATAATAAGGGAAAGACATATTTTAGATATATGCATTGTATAATATTAATTGTTATAAGGTAAATCAGGAACAAAAGGCACCCTTGTAGCATGGGCAGCACCTCCCTTTTGTTCTAAGTTTTTCATGCTCCAGAGATACTTAGTTTACCACTAATCTGTCACTTCATGCACCAAAGGTGTGGGAATTGTGGTCCTCCAGATGTTGCTGAATGGCAACTCACAGCAGCATAACCCATGGAGAGAAAAACTGGGAGTTGCAGTCCTGTCTAATGGGTTACTCAGTTACCATCATTGATATACAATTTTCATAGCCAGTAGGCTACATAATGGCATTCTGCTATTTTTGACAAGTTTCTGCCCAATAAGTCTGCCTTTTTCTTGAGCTACGTTCACATCATAGCCAATATCAGCTCTAGATTTCAGTGCACCCTGAGAAAAGTTTCCCCCACGGGAGAACTTCCTTAACTTACATACGCATCAGGATAATTGCCCAGAAGTACTGAAGAGAAGGAAGGCAAAGGCCATTGCAGCAGCTCTGTTTTGTGTTGTTATGTATCTTTAAGTCAATTTTGACATTTGTAGCATATAAACCATCAAAAACAGTTCATTTATATTATGAGCCAGTGTGGCACAGTGGTTAGAGTGTGGGAATAGGGACTCTGGGAAACCAGGGTTCAAATCCATACTTGGTCACAGAAACCTAATGGATGACTTTGGGCAGGTCATACTCTCTCAGCCTCAGAGGAAAAGCCTCTCTGAACACATCTTGCCAAGAAAACTCATATTAGATTTAATTTAGGGTAATCTGAAGTCAGAAATGACAAGGCACACACAAATAATCTGTATTATACATTTTGATTAATACAGAAGACTCAAGCCCAAAGATTCTTGAGGAGCACAGCTAACTGGGGATGAGGGAGCTTGTAGTCAAATACTTCACACAGATCAGTCTGGTCCACAGAATTGTTAATTATGCAGCACTAAGATGGGAAGTTGTTTACAATGCTGTGATACACATATCTCACACAGGTACAACCAGTTACATTCTGATTGCTAGGTTCAGTGTGCTGGTGATTATTACAAGAGAACAGAATAACAGGATTTTTAAAATATAGCCATGTTAGTCTGTAGAATCAGCTTGTGGCCAGTGATGACTAACTGCCAGCAGGTAATTGTCCAAGGTATCACACAGTAAATCATCACTTTATCCTGCTCTTTCAATGTAACCCTAGGATTGTCTACTCAGACATAAATCCCACTACATTCAATCAGGCTTGCTCCCATCTAGGAATCTGTAGCCTTAATCAGTTTTGATTTCATTGGACAGGCAAGTAATTGAAATTGAAAACAGTTAAACAAAGTTCTTTGGGAAAGGAGTAAAATTTATCTTTGTGTGTGCTTCATATTAAAATGGAAACTATTACGAAGGTAAATGAATGATGTACTGTATATAGGACTAGTACATGTACACTCTCTACTTGTATTTGACTTGCCCTTTCAGCTATTCTTTTGCATATTCAGCACCTGAGTCTGTCAGCTATGCATGACCAAAACAATGAGGCTAAACCACAATGAATAGAGCAGTTAGTTATTACTCAGGCACACATATACAGGGAACCAACTTTACCGCTTCATGAGGTCCTTCCTTCTAACTGCAGAGTTAATGGCAAGTTGACAATAGGGGGATTATATATATATATATATTGTTTTCTTTTAGGAAAGAAGAACAGAAGACTCGTAGCAAATACCTAGGGACTGTAAGTATTAAAACAAATGGAAAATAAACTTCAAATATCTGTGTTTTTCAATACCATTTCAGTGCTTGTGTACACAAGTTTTTTGCATGAGTGAACAAAAGGAAATCTTGCAGATCACTGGTTTCCATTGTGCTAGATTTGTTATTAAAATAAATGCCGTATTAACATCTGAGGATCAGATTTGGAATACATTACAAATGCTGTTTGCTATGCCTTAACTTTCTACTTTTATATGTTTGAAGGTTTTCATTGCCATGAAAGTCAAAGAAACTGACTTTGTATGCAGTGCACATTAACAGATCCATCTGAAGATATTGTTAAAGTTCTGGATATAATGAGGATGTTTCAAAGTGAGCAAAGTGCTCCTTAATAAAGATAAAGATGATGGTGATGATGATTATCTTTTTATATGATGCCATCAGTGTACATAACACTTTGCAAGTACAAAAATAAAAAACGAACCGTACTAAAGTTTAATAAAGATAAGGATCAGTCCTACCATCACAAGGAGTGTAGCAGTTGCTCCATGTGGCAGATGCTAGGAGGCAGCAGCAAGTTGTTGGGAAGACAGAAGCCTTGTCTGCATAGGTTAAAAGCCCTATGCTCACCTAGACACCGACACTGAATGTTTCCGCAATGCACAGTGACTTCCTATGAAATACCGCAGGTTTCCCTAGTTAATGCACTTTTTTCCCCAGTTAGCAACATCATGGGAAGTCATGATATTTCCCTGAAACCCCAGGGTTAGTGCAGAGTTTTGTAGCATGCAAATAGGTGGATTAGGCCCAATTCAGACTGGCCAGTTGTTTGCATGCCAGCCACTATGTCATCTCCCTTCCTCACACTGAGGAGCATGGGGAAAGGGGGTGGTTTTCCCCTGCAGCCACCAATGCCATGTCCATTACCTAACCTGCAGGAGCTGCATGGACAGGCTTTCCAGCATGCCAGTACTTCTGCAGAGGTTGGGGTCACCCATGTGACTAATGAGCAGATAGAATACTTGGCCTCCAGAGACCCTCATCATGTGATGCAAGGGTCCCTCTGCCCTATTTGGTCACAGAGAGAGCCACTCTTCAGAGAAGAAGCAGTGCACCCGGAGGCCACAGGTGACAGGCCAGCTGTGTCAATGTGGTGTCTGGCTAGGTGGTCAGTGCAAACAATGTTGCACTGAGTTTGGCCCAGTGTGCAGCCACCTCACAGCCATTCCAGAGCATAATGCTCTTGACTGGCACCAGAGTTACCGGCCAGTACAGACAAAGCCAGAGTCCTGCACTCTCTGAGGTAGCAGATTGTCTTCAGTTGAAGTAGAGGATACTGTCCAATTAACATCATCCAGTTGACTATGAAGAGGCTCAGGAGCTGCCAACGTTCATTGTGCTTATGGGTCTTGAGATTTCTAGTCTTTTGGGCTTGGTGGTATTTGGCCTTCCACTGGTACTTTGGCTGGTACACCACTGCAGCCACCGTTGGTTTTCCAGTCTCCAAGCACACATCCAAGTAAATGCCATATTCTTGGATCATGACATTTTTTTACATTTTGACTACCTTCTGCTTATGACTCAGGTCTACTTGTATCAACCAGGTGGGTGGGCAATAATCCACTGTAGCATGGGGTGGGCAACTGCCAGAGGATGGGAGACTGTCTTGCTCTACTGTGGAAGCATAGAGAGCTGTACCCCCCTGTCACACACTTACACTCTGATTTCTTTTACTAAAAATGCTCCCCCTCCGCACACACCCCAAGGAGGTACAGGATTGCCACTTTTGCTATGACACATGAGAGTCCTAAGCTGTTTGAAGCATGGAAATACTGTTTTAAAACCAAAAAATAAACCAGGAATTTATTTATTTATTATTGTTATTAATACCCCACACCTTTGAAATCAATCAAGGCGGCTTGCACAATAAAAGGTGGCTTTCTTTATTAATCTTTTAAAACAGCTTTTCCCTGCCAGTTTTGTGTCAGTCCATAGGTTTTGACCTATTAAAGCCCTATATGGCTCAGACCCGGGTTACTTGAAGGACCACATTCTCCCTTATGAATCTTCTTCTGTTTTCAGATGTGCTGGAGAGGCCTTTATCTCTGTTCCACCACTCTCACAGCTGCAGTTGATGGGAACATGGGAGAGAGTCTTTTCTATTTGTTATTTTTATCATGCTATTTTAAAAAATGATTTATGCTTTTAATCACTTTTTAATGTTTGTAGTTTGCATTTTTTTAAACTATGTGGGGTTTTTATCTGTTGTTAAGCTGCCTTGATACATTTACATGTTAATGCATAACTTTTAAAAAAAATTTAAATTGTTTAATCTTATGTAAAGTTTATATTTATACATTTTAATGCTTTTATACTACTTTTAAATTGTTTAAATTTGCTGTTTGCTGCCTTGAGTGTCTATATTGGGAGAAAGGTAGGATATAAGTAAATAAAATAATATTAATTATGTCCCAAACTGGGGGAAAGATGGTATATAAATAAATTGTTGTTGTTGTGTGCCTTCGAGTCATTCCTAACATGGCAACCCTAAGGTCGTGGAATTTTCTGGGGCTGAGAGTGTGTGACTCACCCAGGCTCTCCCAGCAGGTTTCCATGGCCAAGTGAGGAATCAAACTCTGATTTCCTGAGTTACAGTCCAACATTCAAACAACTACACCATGCTGGCTGTCACATCATCATCATCATCATCATGCATAAGCCCTCAGGGCAGCATACAATATAAACCATTTAAAACAGCTTCAGATTAAAAGCATAATTAATTTAAACAAGATAAAAGCATTCTAAATAAAGCAAGATTTAAGAGCACTTTAAAAACTACAAAAAAATTAAAATCAAGTGCATGTATGCTTTGAAAAAAATAATCCCCAAAGGCTTTAATAAAAAGCTATGCTTTGACTTGGCTTTGGAAACTAACCAACTTGAGTTGATTTCTGCTTTACTAAAATCAGCCTATCCCAAGCCTTTAATATCCTGTGGGGAGCATAACCATGACAAAATACATTGGGGCTTTCTAGATTGGCAGGAAAGTGTGACATGAAGTTGCCTTTACCTTAATGCTCAGCAGCTAGACTGCAAGCCCCAGGTGTGCATTTAAAAGGTACAGGGCTGCTAGACTGAGGGGTGTGGAAACGACTTATCTGAAGTCTTATCTGTGGCTCAGCAGCTACATGGGAAGCGGTCAGAACGCTACAAACACAGGCGGAGCAGCTACATGGGTGGCAAAGAACGCGGCTTTTAGCTGCGCTGAACCTTTAAATTTTTTTCCTTGCTGGCTACGAATGGCGCAATTCCGCAATTGCGCAGGTACACCATAGAGTCAAATTATCATTGCTGGCTGGGAACTGCACAATTCATGGCACACTTTCCCTTTTTCTCATCTAAAGGCTGGGCTTTCATGCAGCCATCAACACACCTCTTTTTGCCAATCTAGATCAGGCCTTACACTAAGGATTGCAGATAGTATTCTCAGTAAAATATTAAAAATACAAATTGGGGTAGCCTTTGGGCCTCACGCATGGCCCATACTTTGCATGTTGTGGCAGAATTTTAAATTTGATATTTAGGGAACCTGTATTTCATCATACCAGACTGAAGGCTACACTGTAACCCACAATGTACAGCAAGCTTTTCTGAGTATGTTACTACAAGATAATGATCTCCTTGAAGTCAGTAAGTGTGGAGGGCAATGCAAATCAAGAAAATCCATCAAAATATTATAGTGATTTATATAAACTGTGCTGCCTATCTAAATAATTACAAGGGCATGTTCTGGTACAATAGCACTTAAATCCATTGGGCTCATAAAAGAAAAAAGCCCCTATGAGAAGCAGCTGAACATAATGGGAGTCAAGAGGGAAATGGACCAGACTAGAAAGATGAAGCCCAGATAATCCAGAGCAACTGTATTTAAGGAATATAAAACCTCACAGTTATGGAGCTGTTTCTATCGCTACCTAGGAAACACAGTCTTAATGCTCTACAACTCAGGAAGAGAAAATGAAAATGTATTGGGGAAAAGCTCTTTAGTCTCCTCTGCACTCTTCAGCTTAATTAGCAGACCCTCCACTTCTGAAAAGATCCAGCAATGAGATGAAAAGGGAGCTCAGACATTATACCAACTGGCAACAAGAGCTTTGTAGCCACTGACGCACATTAGCAGGCTCCAGCAGGAAAAAAACAACAACCCTACTTTCTTTTAAAATGTAGATACCTCTCTAATTAAAAATGTTATTAATGCATGACAACAGCTCTGTAAATGTCTGTGTCAGTATAACAGGGAGATCATGGAACCCCAGATTCTGGGGAGAAGGGTTGCCTTTTTAATCACCTAGCATTTGGAATCAAATTATTCACCGGCAAGTCTTAAAAATGGCATTTAATACAATTCACAGAGTATTATTATTTTTGTTAAGCTACCCAGACATTTTAATCACTGTGCAAATCAAGTACTTTTGAAGCCACAATGTACCATATTCTGGGCAGGTTTTACTGAAACATTCATGACAACCTGGCAATGAGGTGGAGGAGACATTCAAGGAAGAGTAGCTCTGCATCTTTACTTTCAGAGCAGACATGATAAAATCATAGAGTTGGAAGGGATCACAAGAGCCATCTTGTCCAACACCCTGGGATGTAGGAATACAGTTGGCCCTCTGTACTCACAGATTCTGCATCCATGGTTTCAACCATCCATGTCTTGAAAAATATTTTTTTTAAAAAAATCCAAAAAGCAAACCTCAATTTTACCATTTTATATAGGGGCACCATTTTACTAGACTATTGTATACAATGGGACTTGAGCATCCACAGATTTTGGTATCCACAGGGAGCCCTGGAACCAAACCCCAGGGGATACCAAGGGCCCACTGTACAAAACTAAAGCACTTCCAAAAGATGGTCAACAAACCTGTTTAAAGACCTCTAAAGAAGAAAAAAACATCAGCCTCCAAAGCAGTCTTTTCCACTCACTCTCTTACAGTCAAGAAATTTCTCTAATGTTTTTAGGTTGAATCTGTTTGCTTGTAATCTGAATCCATTGGTTCATGTTCTAGTCACTGGAGCAAATCTGCCAGATTACCTGTCATCATTTGTCAGAATAACTGAAAAACACTCTGGCAAGTAAATGAGATGATAATGTGACTTTTAGATTTTACTACTATTTACACATTAACACAGAAGAAATGATAGAAAGGCGGAATAATCAAGTACATTATTTATCTTTTATTTCATGAGGGTCATCACAGCTTGGATTCTTCTTGTGCAAAAGAGGGTGTGGAGAAACATTAGCTGTGGAGGCAGTTATGGTAAACTCCCAAATTTATCACTGCACTGGTACAAGCAGATATACGTTACTGCTTACAATGCATATATTGTTATAGGTGTCTTATCACATTTCTGTGATTAGGACATAGTTATGTGTTTCCCTACAGCAACAATGGGTAGGAGACTTGGACTTCCCAAAGGAATGTTAACAGCCTTGGCTATTCTGGAGGTGTGCTTCCACAGGATCTGATAAATGCTCTTTCTTAAATATTCCAAATGGAGCAAAACTGTACCTTTTTCCATCAGTCACTTAAAAACATGTAAGGTAAGTATTCCTGTGCAACTATGTATATAATAAAAATCTGAAGTCCAGCCAAAGACAAAGATAAACTCAAATAAAATCTGAAAGGAAAAATAAAATAAAATCCGGGACTTTAGAACCTTCTGTTTTTCCATCAGTCTAGAGGCATCCTAAGAGACATGGAAAACACATTTGTGCTTTGAAAAGCATTATGGGATGCTGGCTTCACTATCTCTCTTGAGATTTAAGTGGCTCTTCTCACATTTCTCTTTACCATACCTTTCAGCAAACATATTTTGATTCCGAACCACCCGCTTTACTTTTGCTACACTAATGGGTCAGGGTCAGGGTCAGGAGGAGGAGGAGGAGGAGGACTTGGTGTTGATGTTGTTTCAATTCTTCTTTGGGACCATTATGAGTTGCTACCAACTTCTTGAGCTAAGCCTTATTGTTCTCCAGGAAGGAAAATGGCAGAAATTTTCACTCCTACACAGCAATTTTTTTTTTTTTTTTTTACTAGAAGTAGGATGGTCTTCACAAGCTGCTCATATTCTATTTTTCCTGATAGAGAGAAACTCATTACTGTAATTTTGGGGATCATGTTTCTGTCCTGTATCTATTTATAAATACATCTGATCATATTTTTTCTGCACATTACTGTGAAAGCAAATCTGACAAATGGGCAGAGATCTGCCATTGATTGCAATAACAATGTAGTTAATACAACCTACACTTTGAAAGTCAGACTTCACTTCTATTACATATTTTTTTAGAAGCACAGAGTGCAAAACATTCCCAAAAGTTTTACCCTCTCTTGCTTGTTGATGTGGAACTCAAATCAAGGTAAGAAAGCTTATGACATCTTGCTGCTAAAGCTTGAACTCCAGTGTCGGTCACCTTTTCACAGCCACTGAAATCAAGGTACCTGAAGCAATCAAAACAAAGCATCCAGATAAAGCAATCACATAACTATCTTGATAATGGGAAATTTTTGAAAGATATATGGTGAGCACCTGTAAGTACAAAGGCAACATAGATGATTTCAACTGGTCAACAGCCAGGAAAATGCCAGTCTCTCAGTAACAGTAATAATAAGGGCATGTTTCTATGACTGATGGTGAAATCCATTTTAGAAACAAAGGAAGAGCTTGGAAAAGTTGTTGCTTTGGTCTATAACTCCCAGAATCCCACAGTCAGCATAGGCAGTGGTCATATTGGCAGGAGATTGTAGCCCAAAAAGCAATTTCTCCAAGCTCTGAGATAATATGGAAGTTGTAGGACAAAACCATGTGGAAGACCATAGCTGCTGTTCTCAACTGAAATGACTGCTCTTGTTGTTGTTTGTTTATATTCCATCAAACCTGAGACTCAAAGTTAACACAAGCACAGATAAAAAAAAGACTACCTGGCTGTAGTCAGTAAAACTCAAGATACCTTTGCATCCAGGAAAGTTTCTCTAAAAAGTGGTTTAAGATCCCCTTTTGTGTGACTCTTGACCACTCTTTTTCATAAAGAATCATTAATCATGCTTCTGGCCCAAATAAAGTCACTAGATGTAAGCACCTTAAATTATTATAAAATAGCAGTAATGCTTCAGAAACATCCTCAGGCACAGTGGCATCACTAGAGGGGTGCAGGGGGTGCAGTCTGCACTGGGTGACACCTCAGAAGAGGGGTGACACCTGGTTGTCCACCCGTACCTCGTTGCTGTGGCCTCATTCTCCTTATGAGGTGCCACCCCTCTGTGGCTTTTCTCCTCATGAGGAGAAGGCCAAAGAAACAAGGAAGGCCAAATGCAGCCCCTGTACACCTTTTTGTCTCATAAGGGGAACAACGCTGTGACCATGATGAAGACCAAGCGCACCGCCCCTGCACCTCATTGCAAAACTTTGCCCCCCATGCCAGAAACCCCCCTCTGCACTTGGTGACACCAGTGGAGGGACACCACTGCTCAGGCATACCTGACTGAAGGTAAATGAGTGCTAATTTCCATCAGACTGATGTCAGTTACTTGAGAACAAGAACTGAGAATGAGGCATTCCAACTCAGGACATTTCTTCACAATAAAACGAACCAAACAATCCTTCACCTGCAATCCAGCAGAAAAAATAACAAGCAGGAAATGTGATGATTTGGATGATTTCACTTCAAAAGACATTGCAGCACTATTCACAAAAGCATCCAAAGAAAATCTATATCATATTACCAATCTAAGAAGAAAAATAGGTCTAATGCATCAAAACACTAATAATGTACATTAAAATTTTCACAATATTCATGGCTATTATTATTGCTATTCAATAGCAGAAAATGTGCTGTTCATTCTAGGCTAGGTAGAAGAATATTGGTGGTTGCTATGAGGATATGGATAAACATTTAATTTTTTTAATTATCTGCATATTCATATTTGTATTATTGTCCTATGCTAAGCATGGGTTTGGGTTTTGGTTTTTTTGTTCTTGAAATTCACTTTGAAGCTTCTCTCTCAGTGTGAAGAATATATTTAATAAATGAAAGGAAAATTACAAGATCTGGCATGGACCTAAAAATGGAGAAAAATATGAAGAACCAAAATATGCCATGTGCTACTTTGCTAGTGCTACTTTGTTTTGTATGTTCTTCTTGAGGTATTCTATTGTAGTTAATACTTATCTTATATTGTCTTTTAATTGTCTGTCAGGGATGAAACCTGTTTGACCTGAATGTATCCATTCCTGCACAACTCTCTTAAGCCTTAAGAATATGATGACAAAACACTTAAGAAACAAATGGGGAGAAATATGCAAGACTAGGAAAATAACATAGGGAAATAATATCAAGGATAATGAGACTGTAGTTTAAATTTCAATAATATGAACTTTTTCTGATCCTGATAAATTGAATAAATTGAGTCAAATGTATTACATAACTGCAAGATGGACAATATAGAAAATGATAATTTACTTAATATTCTACTTTAATATGAAGATGAGAAGGCAAATATTAATTTAGAATAGGACAGACACAGTGGGAAAAGAATAACAAGATAACAGAGATAGCTGAACATTTATGACAAAGGATGTTGGCAAGGAAGTTAATCATTATGTGTAATTGTATGTTATGTCATATTTTGTTTCTTTGCTTGCTGTTGAGGTTAGATTATGTTTGCTCAAGTTTTAGATAGATAGATAGACAGACAGATAGAGATATTACGAATTTGTATCTAAGTATTATATGTTTTGACGTTTAAAAAAGCAAATGTTACTGGGTTGCATCTCCCAATAGCTGCACCCAGCATAGTCAATGGGGATTGATGATGGGATCTGCAGGAGGGTAACATTAAAAAGGCTTCCAAAGCTATAGAAATGAACACAATGTCATATAATTAAATGTGAGTAGAGTAATTGCCATAATTACCTGCATTCAGAATTTAAGCAGAACTGAAAAGTGAAGCATACTTGTTATTAGGACCCACACTGTGGTGTCTTCAAAACATAATCCTATTCTAAAGTACTTCCCCTTATTATTAATGAAGTTCTGTCTAAATGTAAAGGATTTCTGCTTTAAGTCAGTTATAATTCAAAATCAGAATCAAAATACATTTCCTTATTAATCTAATCGGACAAAGTATAAGTAAACAAACTCAATGGAGCTTGTCACACAGGAGACTTAAGTGCACAAATCCTGTACAGAAACTAGATTTAAATTCTGGGAATATCCTGTAAATGTGGGATTTTTTTCAGATACACCACGGGCATTGAGCTTTAATCTGACATTAACCTGCACAGAAAATGGAAAAAATCGGCTGCTTTTTACTTTCAGGAAAAACCCAAAAGTAAAAAGCGGCCAATTTTGACCACTTTCTGTGCAGGTTAATGTCAGATTAATGCCCAATGCCCCCGATGTGTCTGAAAACAATCCTGTTTTTGCAGGATTTGTCCACTTTCTGTGTTGGTTAATTTCAGATTAATGCTCTATGCATCTGAAAATGATCCTGCTTTTGTGGGATTTGTTCACTTTCTGCATGGGATTTGGCCAATTCCCTCCCGTGTGATAAACTCCATTGTTCTGTGCCATCCAGTACTTCCTGTTTCTCAACACAAAGTCAGTTGATTTTATCTTAAGTTTTTGAACTCTCTTATATCTATGTGTTCTCTTCTCCTTGCCACAGAATAAATAAAAACCTTGCTTTCCTCCCTTCTTGCTTTCTGCATATAAAATAGAAGTAAATTTTTACCAAAAAATTCCTATGAATTCCAATTTTTCACAGACAGCCAAAGGTTGCATCTGCACTGCAGAAATAGTCTAGATTGACACTGCTTTACCTGCCATGGCTCAACACCATGGAATTCTGTGATTCATAGTTTTGTGAGAAACTTAGCTTCCTCTGTCTGAGAGCAATGGTGCCACAACAAAGTACAAATCCCAGGAATTTAAACATGGAAGTTAAAGTGGTGTCAACCTGGATTATTGCTGCAGTGCTGATGCAGCCAGAATGATCAGATACACAATTTTTACAATACGCAGGCAGGCAGATGTAACAATTTGGGGTCTGCACTGCAGTTCTCATAGATCCTCTAAGAAACCAGGCTAGGAGAGAACTCCATCTTCACTTGAACTTGCCACTTTATCAACAATGTCACTTTGGATTTTTGTAAAATACAATTAGCATTATACTCTCCCTGTATGTATTAACAAGGTAGGTGTATCAGATTTAGACAATGTGCTCTTTTTATTAGAAAACAAGAGTTTTGCTGAAATTTACTTTGACTTAGTTGGAGTAACCTCAAGCCTTGGGGTCAAATCTGACTACATCAGATTTTAATTCTGTATTATTTTAAATGTGTTAATTGCCTTGATTCCCTGTATCAGGAGAAAGGTGGGTTATAAACAAAACAAAACAAATACACCCCTTTCATCATGATACCATTGTTGGTTGCATCCCAGATTTTGTATAGATTATTTCCCATTCTTAAAGGAGGAAATACCTCTTCTAAGGCAGTTACTTCCAGTAAGACTTTTGAGATAAAAAATAGTGACATTCTTGGTCACAGCTTTTTGCTTTTGACACCATCAAAGAGCACCAAAAATTTCTCTGAAACTGAATTTGGGTCTTGGTCTAAAAGAAGTTAACCTCCCTTTGATTTAGACCAGAAATTATACTAATATGTAACTCAGTACATTGTGTGCAGTAAGAAAATAAAATATGTAGTAGAAAATAGGTTTTTGTACAGTTGGCAAAATAGGCTTTAATCAGGAACAGCAGATGAAATTGATAAGTGTGAAAGCTTCCCTTACCATATTGAGTCCTGTACAGTTGAGACTAGTTAGCTTTTCCATAGAGTTTACTATTTTTGCCAAACAGTCCTCAGTAATCTTGGGAACTCTACCAATATTCAGAACCTTTAGATTTGGGCACTTCACAGCAACTGATGTCAGGCATTTGGCAGTAACAGCATGGCAGCCAAATATTTCAAGTTTCATAAGTCTGGAGAAGGATAGAAGATATAATCAAGGAAATTAAAAATATCTTCTAACATCAGCAGATCAACATATATTAATATGTAGATAAAATAGTACTGATTTAATGAAATCTTAGGTTAAATGCTTTAAACATATTGATTGTTCATTAAAATGGTAGGGCTCTGAAATTACAAAGTTTCCCTGTTCAGCCATGGAAACTCATTGGGTGACCTTGGTTGATTCAAAACCTCTTATCCCCAGAAATCCCATGATAGATTTGCCTTAGAGTTGCCATAAGTTGGAAATTACTTGAAGACACACAACAACAACAACAACAACAACAACAACAACAACATATAAAACCTTAACATTATATGACTTTTGCTAACCCTCAGAGGCATCTCTACATGTAAACAACACAATATTCTTGGGTGCAGCCAAACAGCAGAAGAAAATGAAGTTCAAAGGGAACACTGGATCCAGGTTCTGATAACCCTGGCCAAGATGTTCACAGAGGCACTACCAGACTGATGAGAGAAAACAAAACAAGATGTGTTTCTCCTTCTTCTTCTTTCCCTAATTGATCACTAGGAGATGTGAGATGAACAGGCATTAAGAGACAGGAGAAGCAGCATTCTCAGGATTCTCCAAGGCTTGGCAATGGACTTCTACTAGGGGTGTGCAACTCAACAGTACCAAAGGACACCTATACCTGGCACCTGCAGTATGAAACCAAATTAACCAAAAAAGGCAGGGCAAAAGATTCAGAACTTCTGAAGAACAGTCAGAGAGAAGGTAATAGCTAATTTTCTACTGGAAGAATACTGTGGGGTATGCCCAGAAAGTTAAAACTTTTTTTTTATTATTCTTATTGTCAAGTACAACCTAGGGAAAACCAATAGACAAAATCTATGTCCGCTTCAGACAATAAATGAAGTGGTCTAGACTCTAGTATATTTATTAATAACTCCTGTCCATATTGCTCCTGCAGTAGTTCTTGCCTGTATCTTAAGTGGTGCTGTTAACATTTTCCTGCATTATCACAGGGGCTTTCTAGATTGGCAGGAAAGTGTGACATGAAGTTGCCTTTTCCTTAATGCTTAGCAGCTGCACCACAGCCTTTAGATGGAGCTGCGCTGTTCCGCAGTTTTTAAAAAAGAAGCTGGGAAAACCAGCACCATTTTAAAGGCGCTTCTTCTCCCCTAAAACGCAAAAAAAGCGTTTTCATGGCACACTTTCCCTTTTTCTCATCTAAAGGCTAGAGTTTCATGCAGCCATGAACACACTTCTTTTTGCCAATCTAGAAAGCCCCACAGATGCTTTAGTAACCTTATTTGCACGCTGTGCTGGTACACAAATTAATTGCATGCTTTTATTGGCACTCATCTGGAGTATGCTATATCTTTAAAGTGCATGTGACTTGTGTAAACACATTGACAGGAAGAATCATTGCCCTCCATCATGCTCTACAATTTTATAATGAGAACAGTAGTGGCGAAATAAAGTGATGGCTAGGAAAGAGACAGACAAGTTTTTTTTAAACTGAGGTGAGGTGAGGAGCACATATGGATTAAGGTTTTTTTTAAAAGACAATATTTCTTTCATTTTAAATTTAATACTTTAATACTTTAATTTTAACTTTTGTCTGCCTTTGAATTATTTTATATTGTTTAATGTATGATTGTTAAAATGGCAATATTTTAAATGTGCTTAATTTTATTACTTTGTTTTTGCTACTTTTGTTTTTCCATACCAGGAAAAAGGGGGCATAAAAATAAATTTTATAAGTAAATAAATTGAGCACAGGTTGTTTTAAAAGTGCAAACAGGGATGATAATTACTAGGATCATTGTAGGTGGTAAGGGTGAATTTCACCCCTTTCCTCCTGTGATGTGTTCCTGACAAAAATCAGTCACCTGAACCTGCTATTAGCAGTGGGAGGAAAAACGCCCATTATCTCTCAGAAGCGTAGAAACTTTGTGCATGTAAATCTTTAAAGCGAGACGACAGCATGGGGCATGAAGCAGCAGAGTGTGTGGAAAATACTATTCACAGGATATATAGATCCTGGCTAGCATACAACTGGCAAAATGAATATAGGTTGTAAAATTTGCAGGAAAGGATACAAAAATAAGCAGCACATTGAGAGATACTGGTTACCATCTGTTAGCTATTGTAAATGGTGATATAAACAAAGGCAAATGCTTCTCAGTGTATTAATTTGCAGATAAAATTATATCAGGCTGGTATCCTATTGGGAAGTTGCATTATTGTAAACCAACTTATGACAGCAGAACACTGCACAAGTGGAATAAACAGCATGGCCATTGTGCAAGAGTTCTAATGCAAAACATGTCCCATTGTGCGATGATGCCCTGATGCACAATGTGCTGCCCGCTTTTGAATGGGACATGTTGTGTGGTGCCTCATAGTGCATCATCACAAGATTACACATTGTAGCCTCTGATACAGGATCTCAGCCAATGTTTCCAACAGTGAACTATCTTCACTTTGATTAAGGAAGGTAAGCAGGATCAACCCTGTTTAGTACTTAGATGGGACACCACCAAAGAAGTCCAGGTGCTGTAGGCTTATATTCATAGGATGGCAATGGCAAACCACCCCTAAGCATTCCTTTCATAAGAAAACCCTATGAAATTCATGGGGTCTGCATAGACAGGCAACTTAAAGGCATGTACACACATGCGCTCGCGCGCACACACACACACACACCTTGTATACTATAGGATTAAAATTAACATTAAAAGATTAATAACTAAGCATATTGTTGCCCTAGGCAACCACATGCTCTTCACATGGGCATGTGGTAGCCAGCTTGAGACAGATAATATTTAACTAGAAATCTCTAGGCAAACATACAGTAAAAATAAACTAGGAAAATACTGTGCTGTCAAGTTTATTCTGACGTCTATATCCCTTCTAAAAATCCAGTCAATTTCATTTTGGCAACTACTCAAAACTATATATTTTGAGCTTTGATTATTTGGCATGGAATTTGTCCAACACTTATTTTTAAAAAGTAATTGAAGTCAAATGTAACATTAGGTATGATTGGGACTGAATGTTTGTGCTAATATAAGGCACCACATCAGAGCACTTAATAAAATATTTTTTATAAAGGAGCATAATGATTACTTGTGGCCAATTTTGTCAGTGGTTATCGACCATGACAGCCAGTAATAAAGCCTCTACTTTCAAACACATTTGATAGGGATCAATAATAGTGTAGGAATACTACTATCATGTCAATTGCTTTAAAATTTTCAAGTCTCACCATAGGCATGCTTAGTGGTTATGAGAGATAGGGTCTTCTCAGTATCTGCCATTAGGTCCTGGGCTTCCTCCTTGCCATTTCTCTGCCAGCAGGCAAATACTTTTTAAAAAAAAAAAAATTCGGAGAGATTTTGAAAGTTAATGTTTTATAGACATGATGTACTGTTTTAACAGTACCGTTTTAAAAGTGTTTTTTGTCCTTTTTAATTGTGTAGCTTAACTTGTTTTTAAATGTTGTGGACAGTTTGATTCCATTTTAACGTTGATCTTTTGTATGTTTCAACCATATTGTATTTTAATTTCTAAGCCACCTGGAGTCTTGGTTTTGGGCAGAAGGCAAGGTAAAAAAAAGATGATAATAAATTCAGATATTGGTGCCGCTAAGATAAACTAAGAGCATTATAATGTATATGCAATAAATCAGATTATGTATGATTAATAAATTTACCAAATGTGTACCAACTTGCTTTTTAATTAAACACACCCAAAAACAGTGTGGAAATGTTATTGGAGATTGTGCAGTGATTATAGTATTCATCAAAATTGTATTTTACTTTATTTCATTTTTATTGCAAATTTTCTTCTTCTTAGAACTCAAGGCAGTGCACCAGCATTTCTACAGCCAAGCAATGAAAAGTCCTATACCTGCCTAGACATGTGTCCCTAGACCAGGCCTTGAGGATCTCTGGTCTGTACCTCCTTGTTATTTCAATATCTGAGTATTATTATTATGCCTAAAAGTCATTTCTTATCAGTTAATAAGCTGGACTGGAACCAAAACTTTAATCCTCAAGCAAGGATATGATAAAATAATAAATAAATGCTTCATGGTGATTCTTTTTACAAGATCCGTAAAAGTTTCTTTTGAGACCATAGTCCATTATTTTAAAATAGTTAAAGATGTGCAGTATATTTACATGATAATTACAGAATAATTTTTCTCTAAGGAAAAGGGGCTGGTATTATCCCACATAGAAACATTGTGCCTCATTTATGTTCTCTTCACCAATATGAAAGCTGCTGGTTGTATTCCCACAGAACCAATTAACATACAGGATCAAACTGCTGTAAATGAAAGCAAAGGGCTTGATTGATAACAACATTATTAACAGAAAATAAGGCTTCCAGCATGCAAAACCCCACCAGTCTTTCAAAACATGTTTATGATCCTGGAATCATATACATTACATAATGTTAAAATTCGTCATTTCTAGGCTGCTTCTGTTATGTGATCTGACTTAGAAAGGTGTCTGAGCCATGTACATTCTTGTAGGGAAGTCACCAGGAATTAAAAAATGAGACTGCTCTCTGTTCATAACCAATGCTGGGCAACCAATGGTAGCACTCCAAGTGTTTGGACTGCAACACCCAGCATTCCTTGCCTATACAATCCAGAGGGGCACAGTTGTTCACTCTGTATTATACACAGTGTGTCAGTAGTCCAGTTCAGATGCAGTGTTAGACCACACAATAGATAATAGCCAGGTGCAATGTTAAATTGTACTTTAGTGCTGCATCCAAATTGAGCTATTGCTTACATTACATATCCAGATTAAGAAAGAGTTTCAGTTTTCCTCTTGAAGGAACAGTTTTCCTCTAAAAGGAAAAAAAATCCTTTTTAAGTAATGTTATTGTTTTTTAAAAGAAAAGGTCCAATGATGATCTCTACAACTGTTGTTGTTGTTGTTGTTGTTGTTATCTTATCCAACATACTTGGTTCACTTTATGGAAATTATATTTCTTCTTCTGAAAAACTGCCTCCATTCACAAACTATTTTGTTAATAACATATTAATTTCATGCACTTAAATTTCCTGAAGGAAGGTCTGAGCCAGTTCGTTCCATTTTATCTTTAGGAGTATGTAGGTCTGAAGAATTTGGTGTGGCGAGGTGTGGTATTGTAGAGTTCGCATCCTGGGTGTTGTGCCTCCTTCTAAAAAGGCAATGGATGCAGCCATGTTTCGCATCTGAGTGTTTGAGGATCAGCCAGAACAGAGGCAACAGCTGCAACACAATAAGAGCAATCCTAGCTGTTCTTGTTCTGTCATCAGTCTGCATAGAAAAGGCAAGACATCTCCCCACACTCCAACCTTGGTTCTTTACCTTTAGGCGATAGATTCTCTTATCTATCTTTCTGCACACCCCTCTATCTGTTTTATTTCACTCAGATTGATTTTATTGGCTTTTTGACCTCTTGATTCTTTCAACTCACTCTAGCTGCATTCCTCGTCAAATTATATACAACACTGGGATGGATTTAAAAATAGATTATTAGACAAATTAAGGGAAGGAAAGTATATTCAAGGCCACCAGCTATGATGTCTATTTGCAAAATTCCAATTTGGGACGAGTCTAGGGGTCATACTGGGCAAGAGACAGGCCCAGAGTAAATTGGACAGAGGTTCTTATCAATCTGGATATGTTCCTGTCAACTATACCAAGCACAGCTCAAGTTTATGTATTTCTAGTAAGCCAATATAAAACTGATTCCTGGGTTTAAATACCCCAGATAGCCTCTTATTTCTGATAGCTGGTCAGCAGTTAAAATCCAAAAAAGCCTGCAGGATAGATGGGGCACATCCAAAAGGTCTCCAATCTTGCTGTATAGAATCACAAATATTCAAAGACAGTAAGCAGTTTATCACACAGGAGGAATTTATCTCAATTTCGAATGGAGCCAATTCGGATTCACCTAAATTCGCTAGTTTCGCAAATTTACGTGAATTCTAATTGTGTTTGGCAAGCGTTCAGAATGACTTCCCATTTCCCGAAAATGACCCCCCCATTGCCCGAAATTGCGTGAGATACTCTAATACACAATTACGTGAAACCCCATAATTGCATTCAGAATGACTTCCCATTGCCTGAAATTGCACGAGATACTTTAATACACAATTATATGAAACCCCATGATTGCGTTCAGATTGCCACTGCATTATACCCCCAAATTCCATTGTATGATAAACACTTAAGAAAGAGGACTGTTGCTTTTGAAATCAAGTCCTCCAGAGGACATCTGGATGGGCACTGTGAGGTGTAGTAGAGGCTGGTTGTTTCAAATAAAATAATTATTCATAATTGATCGGACTGGAAAAATTTATGGAAAGTGAATATGTGAATTGAAGTGAAACTATGTATAGCAAGTGAAATATAATGGATGTATAAAATATTTAAGTTAAAATATAATAAAAAGTATGTTAAAAAAAAATCAATGAGATGGTGAATCCATTCTGAAATTTAACCTGAATTTTAGACTGCCAGTTCACTTTCAATCTTAATTCAAGGTCCAGGTAATGATATTTAAAGCCCTAAAGAGCTCGGGACTTCAATATTTGAAGGACAGACTCCTATATATCTATATCTATATCTATCTCTATCTATACCTGCCTAAGAACTGAAGCCTACAGGAGGAACCCTCCTCTGTGTCCCACCAGCAGGAACACTATGGTGTGAGAGGACACAGGAGAGAGTCTTTAAGTTGTGGCACCACACCTATAAAACGCTCTCTCCTTGGAGGTCCAACCTGTGCCAACATTTACTTTTAAATGTAAATGCACATGGCTTTTACTTGTTGTAGAAGCTTAAGTTTTTTTTAAATTGATGTCTTGCTTAATTTGTTTTACACTCTTTAAACTATAACATCATGTTAATCTGAAATGGCTTTAAATTGTTTATTATTGTGTCTCCATGCCACCTTGAGGCTCCAAGATAAGGAGTGTGACATTGATATTTTCATTAATTATTAAAGGGGCTATCCAAGGTCCTGAACCTACTTGAGGGATGGGGTGAAAACCTTGGGCAATGCCTTCAGTGCAGGCTAGAACCTGAAGGAGCTCTGCCATCTCTATGACTCTCAAATCACTAGCTACCATTGGGAAGTGGGGCTAGGTGGACATTCAGTCTGAAACATTTGGGCTCTGCTCCTGTTCTCACAGCATAAAATGTAAAATGCATCATGAGTGGATTTTGACTCTTAGTACACAAAAGGGCAATCTCTGTAAGCACCAGTGAGACCAATCAGCATGCTAAAAATACTCTTGCTACATTTACATTGTTGTTTTTCCTGATCCATCACATGCACAAATAAATATTTTGCATTTTTCCAAGCAGAAATGGCTAAGAATTGGAGCTGGAGTTCATCTGCTATGCCAAATGTTCAACTCTGGGACATCTGAAGTGGCAAGAGAAACAAACAGGGAATGACAACTCTTTTCGTTCACTGCTAACCACTGAAGCATCATCTCCATATCAGTGATGCACTTGAGTGCCAAGTCATACAGTTCAAATGCCAAGCATGCTTAACCAAGGGCAGCTCTCCCACTAGAAATAAAACTTTTTTTAAATAATGTCTTGCAAACAGTTGCAGGAAAAATAAAGAAAAAGTTCATAGTGCAATGTTTACAAAGGGTGGGGACGCCAGCTTATAGATCATTGAAAGCCAAGAGAATGCAATAAATACTAAATACTGCATTTTGAAGTCCATTCCTATCAGCATATAAACTACCTTTTTCCATGGTCTTCAGTCAACATAGCCACTGAATGATCTGTAAGCTTGCATCCGTTAGCAGAAAGGCACTGTAAGCTAAAACACAGGGAAACTGGAGTTATCTTACTTTCATTACACAAATTAACCAATATGTAACTTAGATTACTTAAGTTTGTTTCTCATGTTATGTCTCCTTTAATGCATGCTAGTACACAACAAAAAATAAGGCAGAATCTACCAGGAGATTTCTGTACTGACTTTTGGCAAGATTTTTGAATTCCCTAAAGCAAAACCGATTCTTTGTCATGGATGCCCTTCTGTTAATCACTTGTCTCTCACACTCTGTGTCCTTTGTCTATTAAACATGAGTGGTGACTAGCAGAGAGACAGCGTCGCGTAATGCTTTGAGTGTTGGACTATGACTCTGGAGACCAGGGTTCAATTCCCAGCTTGGCCATGAAACCTACTGGATTACTTTGGACAAGCATCAGGGAAAGGCAATGGCAAACCTCCTCTGAACAAATCTTGCCAAGGAAACTCTGTGATTGGCTGCCTTAGAGTCACCAAAAGGCAGAAATGACTTGAAGCCATACAACAAGAACAACGTAACTAGATGCCTTGGACAAAGGGCACCTGGGAGCATTTGGGATCAAAATTGTTATTGGTGGGGGGGATGAGGATGCAGCCTTCCCTAGTCTCCTAGGGGATAATGTAGCCCTCTAGCTTCCCCCTGCTCCCTACCCACTCTAAACAGATAAGTGGTTATTACAGTTGGCCTCTTTCCTTACTTTTTGCAGATGAATTTTACAAAATGGTATCAATGTGCTCAGTGATATTAAAAAAAACATTTCTCTACCTTTTAGAAGCTTTTACTAGGGCAATGAGTCCTGAATCAGTAGCTCCTGTCCAGCTTATATCTACAGTTCTTAGGTTATGGCAAAAGGTACTTGCATGAAGTAGAATGCTGTCACCTCTAAATCCAGGACCACTGCAGCTTCTTATGTTCAGTTCCTAAGTGCAAAAGAAACAACGAAAATTAAAATGGTGAGTGAGCAAAAACAACAGCATTGCTGACTCCTATTTTTAAAATGTTGGCAAACCTTGTTTTTTTATTTTAGCAGGGCACACAGTGTAGTGGATTACGACTCTTTAGACCAGGGTTCGAATCCCCTCTCAGTCACGGAAATCCACTGTAAGCCTCAGAGGGAAGCAAAGGCAAAAAGCTTTTTGTATGTTATTTTGCAAACCCTTTGTAATATACTGTGATGAACAGAAAGCAGGGTGTGGGCGGTTGCTGGAGGAAAGGTAAGCCAACCAAAAACAGGTGGACCACCACCTATTTTAGGGCACACCTCCACTTCCCCACATACATCCCACATTTTTCAGGAAGCAATCTTAGGACCAAAACACACTGCAGAAATAATCCAGTTTGAGACACTTTAACTGCCCTGGCTCAATGCTAGGGAATTCTGGGAACTCTAGTTTTGTGAGACATTTAGCCTTCTCTGCAAGAGAGCTCTGGTGCCACAATAAACTACAATTTCCAGGATTCCATAGCAATGAGCCAGGGCAGTTAAAGCGGTCTCAACCTGGATTATTTCTAGAGTGTGTTTTGGACGTTAGTTTGAAATGTACTAACACTTTTAGTACTTTGATGTTTCCTATAACTGCAGAAAAATAAAAGCTATGTTTTTTTTCCTGAAATATGACATTACCTTAAGTGATCCTTCACACTGCTGAAAGAACTGCTTTAAACCTACACTGGTAACTTTCTGAGCTTCATCATGACAATGATCAAGAGTGAAACACTGGGGGTGACGTTTCCCCAGAGTGATCAGCCATTCATCATTTAAGCAGTGGCAGTTGACGAGCTGGATCTTCTTCCCTAGAGAAAAAAAATATATGATGTTTTTAAGTTGAATATCAAAATGTATGCACAAATTAAAGAAATCATTTTCCATTTTTGAGTAAAATAACCAATAGTATCAATTACTATTTGATTTTTAATTCTTGATTTATATTTCTACCCCACCTGCTCACTAGGGAGCACAATAGGCCAATCCTATCAGAGAGGAGGACAGAATAATGCACATATTTAATTGGAAAGGGAATTTCTATGTTACTTGGGTGACTTGAGGAAACATCTGTATAAATAAAGGTAAAGGTTTCCCCTTTGACAAGATTGTCTTCCCACCAAAGTGGTACCTATTTATCCATTTGTTTTATTCATTATTTTTCTTGCCCTTGATGAGAACGGCTATATTGAGATGTCAATAAAATTTCATGAAATGTTTGCAAAAAGTTGTGAAATGCAAATAAAGGTTGAATAATGCACATAAACTCTGTACGCTCATCTGGAAGAGATAGGTGTTTTTTTTTAAAAAAAAAAAAGTCTTCATGCAAGAGCAAGATAAACAAGGATTTGTATCCTTGCTACACATAGTATTAGGCAACTCAACAGCACATGGGGGGCATTAATGAGGCAATATACGTACTGAATGAATCTTTAATTTGGCCAGCAGCACCTCTAGAATATATATCCCAATAATTGACACCCACACCAGTTCTATTTCTCAAAGGAAATTTATTTAACCTATCAGAATAAAAAAAAATATGCAAAATGATCCCTGATTTGCAGAAAAAGTTTATTTGTAAAAGGCATGCTGTTACAAATATACGGGTATTCTAAAAGAAATTTCATACAATATGCACTCATATACAACACATTTATAATTGTCATGTAAAGCAGATTGTCCTGTAATCACATTTAAAAACCATGCATGACACTAAAACATGATGCATTCAAAATTAATAATAATAATAATAATAATAATAATAATTTATTTATTTATAGCCCGCTCCTCTGTCAACCAACTGGAGTGGGTTACAACAATTAAAAATACAAGGTAAAAACTTTGTTTTAGAACAGGAACTATGAAGTCTGAAGAGCTTAGCTATGGGTGTGTGTAGCTGAAGCAGTAGCAGCTGGTGGTTGCCATGTCAGTGGGGCAGTGAATCCATTCCATGTTGTGGTAAGTTTTAAAGGAACTATCCAAGGTGCTGAACCTATTCGGGGATGAGGTTAGTGCTTACTAGATTCAGTTTTCCCAAGTTTCTTTGGCTGCCTACTCTAAGTTTCTGCTGGAGCTTCCAGGTATTCATGCTGGTTCACGTGAACCAAAACAGAAGCATCTCAAAGGAAACACTATCACAAATAATGAGAAGGATGGCTTTCACTTTCCTTTTAGGTACAGCTGCTAGGGATAACCAGTGGTGTTATTCTGAATAATGAACAATCAGTTTCTATCCCCAGCTCTCCCTCATCGCTCCAGAGGATCTAGTCCGTCCTTTACTCTGGCCCTCTCACTCCTCCCCATTTGCTCTGGTCTCATCCTCCTCCTCCCTCCCTTTGCTACATCCGGTTCCCCTTTTAACTTCCCCAGACTCCACATTTTCTCATAATTTTAACAACCAGTTCTGGCAAACCAGAGCAAACCAACTGAATGACACCACTGAAGACAACCCATATAATATCATGAGACCAGCTCATGAAGAGCTCCTCTGTAACAGCAGCATCAATGAAAGTCACTAATTAACACAGTACATAAATAAGTACCTGAAGGCTCCTGTCTGATCGTGGAAGCTAAGCAGGATTAGCTCTGGTTAGCACTTGGATGGAAAACCATCAAGGAATACCAGGTGCTGTAGGCTGTAGTTCTGAGGAAGACCTACCTCCAACACCTCCTGGAGGGGAAATGTTGTGCAGGATAACTCTGGGGACAGGTGCCAAGATCCTGCTTCAACTTCAAGCTGCTGCTTGGATTCCCTGCAGGGGAAGTGTTATGATCCCAATACCATCATAAGGCTTCCAATGAGATCTGGGCAAACCTCACCCAAGAACTTGTAGAAATCTTGTGGGACTGTAAATCCCACAAGATTTCAGAGGCCTATATAGTAGGCCTGCACGTGTGGGATGCAGCCATCGTTGACAGAGCATCTGCATAACCAGGTGCTCTATTGCATTAGCATATTGTGCATATCCCAAGGCTTTGGCTGGTCACCTTCGGGGGCTAGGAAGGAATTTCCCCATGTTATTGAATCATGGGGTTTTTTGCCTTTCTTGGAGGTATCTTGATGAGTAGTACTGTTCTTTTGCTTGTTTTACTATTTGTACCTGTTTGTAAATATGGTTTACCTATAGAATTTCCTGCTAGCTGTTTTCCATGTGTCAGTGCTTTTATGTTTCATGACTCTTAATTTGTCAGTTACGCTGCATCCTGATGTGTATGATAAAACCTCATAAACAACAATTATTGGAAGGATATGAGGAAACAGGGTACAAGATAAAGAGGAAGGAAGCCATATGGGGCGGGGGGAAGGAGAAAGCTGATCCGATGGAAGCAGAGTAACCTGTACCTGCCCCATTAGGCTAAAACATACTGATTAGCTGGAATAAAAGACCTCCATTGAGATTGAACAGATGGAGTCGGAAGGAAGTCTCATGAACACATTGCTGATTATAGAGCCATTGGGCCCCAAGGTCCTTCAACCAAAATGTACATACACCTTGTCAATAGGGAATGATTGAAAGATATAGCTGCGTTAGTCTGTAAAATGAGGATGTTGAGAGATCTTCTAACACCTTTAAAACTACCTGAAAGAAAGAAGTTGGCAGCATGAGCTTTCATAGACTTAAATCTACTTCCTTAGACCAAATGGATCTGAGGAAGTAGACTTAAGTCTATGGAGTTTATCACACGGAAGGAATTTCTCTCAATTTCGAAAGAAATGAAAGTGGGGCCAGTTCAAAAATGAGTGAATTCGTTAGTTCAGCAAATTTATGTGATTGCATATTGACGCTGTATCGCATTCAGAATGACTTCCCATTGCCCAAAATTGCTTGTGATAGTTTCTCACGCAATAAGGTGAAACCCCATGATTGTGTTCGAACTGCCATTGGATTATGCTTCCAATTTCTGTCGTCTGATAAACTCCTATGAAAACTCATGATGCCAACTTCTTTCTTGCAGTTAGTCTCAAAGGTGCTACAAGATCTCTCTACAACAGGGAATGATGTTATCTTTGACAGTGATTGATTTATTATGTTAATATGATTGATTTATAACTGCATTATGCTAGAATTATGATTGATGTCCTAGACTGAGGCCAGCACACACCAACAAAAGCTGATAAGGCAGTTCCACAAACCTAAATCTTGTTCACAGGAATAGTCCAAAAGCCAGAACCGAGGTCAGGGTTGGAGAAATTACAGAAGTCAGTCCGGTCTGAGGTCAGGGCAAGGAGAAAGCAGCAAAAGTCCAAGTCGTTCCAAGGTCAAGGCAAACCAGAGTTCAAGAGACACGAAGCCAGCACACAGTCACACCAAGAGACTTTCAGTAAGTTCTGGCAAAGGGATGGTGTCCCACAGGTGATTAAGTAGGAGACACTCTCCCTGTTGTCAGCTGTGCCTTGTTAGCAGCTTGCTTTTCTGCAAGCCTGCAGGACTGACGTACGCAAGCACTCTCAGCCCTCCTTTCCTTAAAGGAGGGAACCTCCAAGCTGGATTCTTCCTTTGAAACCACACTCAGCAGCTGAGCCTCTGAAGGGAGCTCCACAGTACTAGAGCCTGGCCCAGCTTCCACTCCTGGGGCTGAAATGTCAGGGCTGGGGTCCGGCAAAGCAGAACTGGGACCTGGTCTACCCTCCAACTCCTCTTGCTCCTGAGGAGCCATGTCCTCCTCCTCATCCTCTGACTCCAACTCTTGGCTGGCCATGACATCTGATTTATAACCCCTGTATTATATATGGAAACAGTAGTGCACACTTTGGTAACCTCGCGTTTGGATTTCTGTAATGCGCTCTACATGGGGCTACCCTTGTGCCTAACCCAGAAACTCCAACTAGTTCAAAATATGGCAGCCAGGCTTGTTAGCGGAACACCTAGGAGAGAGCACATTACACCTGTGCTTAAAGCTCTCCACTGGCTGCCGATTAGTTTCCAGGCGCAGTACAAGGTGTTGGTTTTAACCTTTAAAGCCCTACATGGCTTGGATCCATCTTATCTCAGGGACCACCTCTCCCCATATGAACCCCCCGCACACTTCGGTCCTCTGGGAGGAATCTGTTGCAGCCCATGAAGACTAGGTTAGCACAGACCTCCCAGAGGGCCTTTTCTGCTTCTGCTCCCAGGCTATGGAATGGCCTGCCAGATGCTAGACTGTTTCAAAACAGCCTTAAAGACACATCTCTTCCAGCAGGCCTTCCCTGAAACCGTATAATCTACCCAGCTCCTAAAATCTTTCAGCCAATTCCCAACTCCCTATCCCCCCCTCTGTATTTTGTTGCTATCCATACTGTAGCCAGCATTGCGGTTTTTATTTGTGTATTATGTTGTATTGTATTTCTATTGTTAGTAATTTAATTTTAAACTTAACTAGTTTAATCCGATTTGGGGGGGGGGGGAGGTTGGGATGGAATTCTTTAATTATTTTCATCTGTAATCTCTTTTTTAACCATGTTGTACCCCGCCTCGATTGTTTTACAAAGGGGCGGGTAAGAAATAAACATTATTATTATTATTATTATTATTATTATTATTATTATGCAATAAAGCTGTGGCCATTTTGTAAACCCACTGAACAGTGTCCTATCCCTCAGCCCCAGTGCAACCGACAAAACCACCTCTGAACATTCCTTGCCTAAGAAAACTGTGAAATTCAAGGGGCCATATTAAGTCAACAGAGGACTTGGAGGCGCATGTGCACACATAACCACACACACATTAATATAATAAAGCTCTTAAGATCTCACTGACTAAAACAGGTATACTGTAGCTGACATGAAGTCTTCACATAACATGTGGCCCTTAAGTATCCCAGCATCTTACATAATGTTTAATTTTTTTATTGTAAACGTCTCCACACACTTTCTAGGTGCCATGGGAGCAATTTTCCTACCCACCCACCCCCCAGCTGTTTCAAACCAGGAAATAAACTGAGGCCTTTTGCAAACCAGGAAATAAATAAGATATTAGGCTCAGAAGAGCACTTTTTTAAGCAGTATAAGAGCTAGAAGCTGACTGCTGACTTGCTTCTTGATTTAAACTAGGTCTCCCAAGGGCCTAAAATGGTAGAGAAAAGGAACATTCTATATACATATATATTGACTGCATGATCTTGTGCTAATAAAAAACACAGCATTCCTGCCATATATGGTTCTGCTTGTATCCAAGGACTTATTCTCCAAGCTCTTTCTTCCCCTCTTGGGGTAATACTACTTTTAATCCTCAAATGAAAAGGATGTTATCTCCTGTAGTTCACTCAGCTGAGCTGTCTTTTATATTTCCTAGGCTTCTTCATTGTGCTGAAGGATGCTGCTCCTTCCTAACTGATTCTGCCAGGAGAGGTTAAGATACAGGTGACTGATCTGTAGCCTCTGCATCCCATGTGGCCAAAGAAAAAAGGGGGGGGAAAGATCGGAAAAGAAATGCACAGATATCAGCATCCAAAAATGGCAAGGAAAGGTCTCTCAAAAGAAAGAAATTATTTCTTTTGAGTCAAACAGCTTTAATGTAGCAAAAAGGTCTTTTGATATCTGAGGGCAGAGCAGTCACCCAGAGCATATTTCCAAGGGAAGGACCCTCCCTGAAGAATTTTTCTTTCCTCCTGTGTGTTTCTTCTGCAATTATCACCACTCAGTCACTAATGTACATAGCAACAGAACTGGCACTCAACTGTTGGGTAAACTTTCCTAGGACAGCCACAAAACAGTGAGAGTAATAAAAGTTTGCCAAATCAATGTACCAGAATATTCAGTGGAATGCAGGTTATTCCATTAATTTCTTGCAACTGGCTATTCTTAGTTCTCAGCACAAGTTCATTACCTAGTAGAGCTGTACATCATTTTACTTAAAGAAAATGTTAAGAAAAGTTAGTTATAAAGAAGGTGCATACTTTTTTTAAGTCCAAGTGCTAATGAGTTGATGTGGATGGATACAGATGAAAACAGCAAATTTGAAATTCTACACTCATTTTTATGTCCTCAGTTTTTATAGAGTCCCTGAAAGAATCTTTCATCTTGATATTTGCAGCAGTAATGTACCCTAAGAGCCAGTGTGGAGTAGTTGTTTGATTGTTAGACTACAACTCTGGAGATCAGGGTTCGATCCCTTGCTTAATCATGGAAATTCACTGGGTGACCTTAGGCCTGTCGCATACCCTTAGCCCCAGAAAACTCCATGATAGGTTCACCTTAGGGTCACTGTAAGTCAGAAATTACTTTAAAGTCACACAACAGCAAATGTGCCCTAAAAGCACCAAATCCCATCTGATCTTGGAAGCTAAGCATGGTCAGCTCTGGCTAGTACTTGGATGGGAGACCATAATGAATACAAGGTGTTGTAGGGTATATTTGAAAGGAAGGAACTTGCAAAACTACTTCTGAGTATTTCTTGCCTAAGAAATCCCTATGAGATTTATGGGGTAACCATAAATTGGCAGGCTGCTTGAAGGCACATGCACACACAATGACAATAGGGCAGATGTCTAGGGCCCAACTCAGAGAATTAAGCACTGGTGCTCTGCAATCATGTTGTCACCTAAAGCAGGAGCAGGCAATTGTGGCTCTCCAGATGTTTGGAACTAAAGGCCCAACAATTCCCTTACCACTGGGTTACACTGCATAGGAATGTTTGGGGTGTAAGCCAGAGACATATGGAAGACCATGGTTAATCCACACAAGATTAAAGAAACATCTCTACTCCACTCCACAGACCATTATGTTTTCTAAGACATAGCTCTTGCTGAATACACCTCTTTGTCCCATGAAGACACAATAGCTCTTATGCCCTCACTCCTGCTGCCATGAGATTTCCCCATTCACATGGCCTCATTCACTCATGGAGGGGAATACTGTAGATGAACAAAGGGCTGCGTGAACGAACCAGGATCATCCACAAAAGTTTAATTTTGTTCCCCAGTTTCCCAATGTTATACTACTTTTAATTCAGGGAGCTCTGGATAAATGGCATGGTTCTTCTTCCCACTCTTTCCTATCTTCTATCTTACTGTCTTCACAACCACCCTGCAAGATACATGAAGGTGAAGGATATGACTGGCCCAAAGTCATCTGAGGGAGGGTCTGAACCGAGATGTCCATATCCTAGTTCAACACTAATCTAACCACTCCACCACATTGCTTCAGAAAGTGTGACTGGGCATTATTTTCATGAATGCAACAGAGTTCCAGATCAAGAGAGTGACTACAGGAAGACAGGGTAATGCTGATATTTAAATAAGACAAGAACAGCATTATTGGTAATAAATATCTTAAAAGTAACAAATCTCAGATACCCACTACATTTAATATCATTTTGTTTATGAGAATCAGAATCATTTTGAGGAATATGAATCATAACCTTTGCATCTCTTTGTGTTTTAAGAGTGTTTTATTTTGGGGTGGAGTTTTATTCAGCACAAAGTGCCCATAGCTGGGTTTCAAGGTATAGTCACCTGATATATGCTGTGCAAACAACTGTTAATTGTCTGCACACATGCTAAAAGGTATGTATGCTGGAAGGGTTATCTCTGCAGTCTGGTGCATAACTGAGTAAAATTTGGAGGGGGGGAGGGAGAGACTACAACCCTCCTAACAACAAGCGCACCATGTAGGGGTTCCTCCATTTCCTAACCTGGGGTATATCCCCACTGTAAATATATAGCAGTTTGATGCCACTTTAACTGTCATGGCTCATTGCTATGGGCTTCTGAGATTTGTGGTTTTATGAGATATTTAGCCTTCCCTGTCAGAGAGCTCTGGTGCCACACCAAATGAAAATTCCCAGAATTAGAAAACAAATTGCTTTATTTGCCCTCCAATGGTTTGGTTTGCAAACCAAACCAAACCAAACCAGAACTGTTTTGTTCATTTGTTTGATTTCATACACAATATCTTGCATCCCACTTATTGCAATAATCTTGCTCTTCTTTCTCCTGGACCTTGTCATTTCAAAATAAAAACATCAGGCACCCTATACTGTCCTTGTTTATGGAAACACGCACAGAGAGCTCATAGAACATTTACACAGCATTACTGAAATGCACCATTTGACTGCATCTAATTGCACACCTCTGTTTGTTCAAGGTGGCAAGTATTTGTCTTGGAATTCACTGTGGGAACGAATGTGACACAAGCTTAGCAATACATGCCATCAACAGGTAACCTTTACTTTGTTTTCTAGCACAGTCACAGCACTAAGCATTCAAAGACATATTAGACATGTTAGTACATAGCCATGTCAGTACACAGCAGCACCAAGTATGATTCCCTTCTTGGGCCCTGTCTGTATGAGCCAAATAAACCAGCCTTCCCCTGCCTGTCCTCTTGGTGGGGAGTCCAGACAATGGATGACGGCCCATGCCATACATTCTGGCATGAAAAGACTGGACAACGTCCAGCATATTCAGTTGCAAAACTAGGGCATATCCCTCTTTTAAAACTCTGTTTGCTCCAGATCTTCCCTGAAGATCCGGAGCCCTTCATTTCAGTGCCAAGAAGCTATTTGAAACAGTGTCCCACTGTACCATCTGCCACTGCTGCTGGCACCACCACACATCACTCTCTCTGGGGTTAGAACAAGGCACCCAGACATGTGTTGGGGCTGGGAGCCATGGCCTGACTTCAGAATGAATTGACCAACGATGGCTTGTGGGCAGCACAGTGGGACACACACATGAACAGCTGCCCTGTGTCAGAACAAGGGCCTTTGTAACAGGCAGGTCAGGCCAACTCCAGGGCTTCTCCTAGAGTATTCTCAATAGTGCAGACAGGACATTAGAAATTCACCCAAAGAATTTCTTCTGTTTAAAGAAGATGCAGAATCTTCCTCCTTGGAGAATTCTGAACAAAATCCCCAAAGTTCTCAATCCTGAAAGAACTTTAGAGCATTTTCAAACTAAAAATTTCATTCATTCATTTATATGTATTGTCTTAAAAGATTACAGATGGGGGGGGGATTTCAGTTTGCTCACCCCCAATCTATTCCTAAACATTGACATTAATTTTCATGGACATACTTCCTCTGCTTTTTATAAATATGAGTGAAAAATATCTGAAAAGCATACAAAACAAAGCACACATATACCTTTCATGAGCAGCCCTACAGTAGGCAGGATAAGCCCCTAAATTCAGGCAAGAGGCTGGATGGAGTGATTGACTGAATGCTCTTTACCAGCCTGCAGCTACCACTGCTATCGATTTGACTGAAATCTTCACCCCACCCATTCTCAGTTCACCACAGGCATTATTCTAAGGTGCACAACAGGAAAATAGTGTGAATTATAAAATAGGTTTCTGTGCAGTTGGCAATATGGATTTAATTCTGATTATTTCTTAAACAGATGAGAACAAGATACAGAAAATGGAAATGATTCCTGCTACCTTTCAGTCTCCATAACCTGCTTGTAATATCATATTACTGGAACCAACTACCTGACTGTTGTATTTGTAGCCAAGTAGGAAACATGCATGACAGTATTTCTAGCAGCTTTGGAAAGCAACTGTGTTGCTGCAGGCATTGTCAAATGCATGCAGCATGTCATCTGTACCATTGATATAGCGTTAAAACACAACTAGAAAACACTGTTTTCATCACCAGATTTTCTAAGGCCTTTTGCTCTTACATAAATTTTATCAGTTCTAGTTCAGTCCACAGTACTATCTCACCTGAGGGATTATACTCATGTATCATCAACCAATGTTTTTGAGAGTCTGTCGCTTGTTATCCTTAGTATACACAAGAGTGTGATTCTGATGAACTCCCTATATACACTACAGATAGAAAGGTCCCAATTTCCCCTGACTGAGGGACAGGGAAACACTACAGTATGGCCACATCATGCATGGCCATACAAAATGACACATGAAACCAGATAGATTAGGAAAAAGGGTCTCCTTCATGCCTTCCCTTTGGCTTCTTGTGCAATAGAGCCTGTGAGAACTGGGTGTTTGTTTGTTTGTTTGTTTTTAGGGGAAACAGGCCTTGTATAATGTGCTGGATTGAAATGTTGTTGTTGAATAATTTATATTTTCAACTGATTTAAATTATATAATGGTTTTTTTTAACTTTCATACTCTGTGAATTTTTATTCATATTTCTTACTGTTGTAAGATGCCTTGAGTTCTAAACTGGGGAAAAGGTGGGATACAACAACAACAGAAAGAAAGCCCATAATAAATCCTGGTTCACCTGCTGCACCCATTCTATCACCTGCACAAACCAGTCACTCCTAGGATTTGTCTATATGGATAAATTATGTTGAATTCCTCTCAGGCTTTCTGCATCATTTACATAACACAGGCCTGAAATCCTGAATAGGATGCAGACTGTATTAACAATGCTCACACCTGACTCAGGGCTTCCTCTCCCTAACCTGCAATTAAATAACTCATCATTTGCTGTGAGTTTTTGTCTGTCTTCACAGTGATGAGGATAGTTGCCTTTTCACTTCTGGTCCCTGCAAGCTGCCGACCACCATCACTATGGACAGGAGTCACTCTAAGGTAAGAACAAGGACCCCAGTGCCAACAGTATGGCTGGGGCACTCATTCTGACCTCAGCAACAGTACCAGGAGACAAATGGAGACCACATGGTAAGGCAGCTGCCCACCATCACCACCATCAGCAAGACATGAAATCCTGCAGCAAAAGAGAAGAAGTAAGGGGCAAATTCCAGAGGAATTCAGGGCCAGAATATTCCAGGTGTATCCCCATGAGAAGAGAATTTATCCTCAGAATCCCCTGGAGAGTTTTGTGGGCTACATAGGATCTGGCTTTCTCTCTCTCTCTCTCTTGGGTTGAAACGGTACAGCCATTCTTTCAGTGGACTAGAGGCAGGGAGAGGTAAGCTTACTATAGTGAGCTGCTATAGTAGTCCAGTCACTTCCATGCAGCTCCTGCTGGACTTCTAATGTGGCTTATGGGAAGGTGAGAAGAGCCAAGAAAGGGAGAGGATTGGCAACAGACATTGTAGCTTATGCTACTGCCTTGAATCCAATTTTGGGAGAAAGGCAGGATATAAAGCCAATAAATAAATAAAAAATAGTTTTTCAGCCGGCTTGTTCTTCTGGCCATTTTCACCTAGAACTTGAAAAAGTCAGATGCTAGCTGGGAGATATAGTAATTTTCTCCAACTCTTTCTTCACAACTCACATCAGAGACTATTGCTGGGCTGCAGCTCCCAAAATTCCTGACCATTGGGCCATGTTGACTGGAAATTATGAGAGTTGTTATCCAACAACACGTGAAGAGTTAAGTTTGGGGAACTACTGGTTTAGACAAGAAAAAAAGTAAATTAAGTTATTGAAGTAAAAGGGAGAGTGCTTAATCATACTCAGTAAATGAAGGGACTAGGGTTAAAGTATGTTTTCTCCAGTTAAGAGAAGGCTCATTGTTAATGTAAGATGTCATCAAAATAGCTTCTCCTTCAGGAGTTGAATGGAGAAAACACAGAATCCTTAATCAACTGATGTCAGAATCACTGTGGCAACAATAATATACAAATGATAAGACGGCAATTTTTTAAAGCAGACACTGGGACCTGAGGAGATAATCTGTTAGATAAGCACAGAAATATTTCTCCAGGGGCTATAACTGAAAATATCCAAGCTTTATTACTTGTAACTGAGCCTAACAAAGATTTATTGGCTCCTGGGAAACATGCAATTTTTCACACAATGTTCTGCTACTAAGGTAACACCTATGGGAAAATGGAAGGGAAATGGACTGGGAATAATGGGAAGACAGAGGGTGTGCTTAATCCCCCTCCCCGACAAAGTTTCTTCCAGTTCTACACTGTTATACCCATTCTGTGTTTGTTTCCTCCTCAATAAGGCTTTCAGTTTTTGATTCTAATTGAATGTGGAGGAATTATTAAAAATGGCCTTGTGGTTTTATGGCCAGCCCTGCCATTATGCAGAGTAAGGAGTGGGGCAGCATCCACTTGCCCTGGTCAGTCCATTACAGCCCCTTAACCCATCTTGCCTCTGCAGTCCTCCTGAGACAGCACCTCAGTGGCTATAGTGTTTACTTGCTGCTGGCCCAGTCTGCTCGGTTGGCTGTCATACCCAACCACCTCTTCCCAGTGAACACACAGGCATCAGAATGGAAATGCCCCTAAGTAGCATACAGGCATGCAATCAGTCCAGGTTACACACTTCTACAAGTGTCATACACATACATAGACATTGCTCTGCTAATATGATGCATTCTACTGCTCTTGCCATTTCATTTAAGTGGCCAGCAAGCAGGCAGCTAGTGAAGCAGGGACCATGCTGCTGCAAGTTATGATAATGCCGGTTGCTGCTAGATCAGTAAGTTAGTTGGCATTAAATCACAAAGGGGCTTTCTAGACCACCCAAAAGGGGCGGTTCATTCTCACCCCAAGAAGTGGCAAGATGGGGCCAAGGCTGCAGCACTGGCAGCCTCAGAGGACCCATCTCGCCACTTCCCTGCAGCCTCAAAGCGGAGTGCAGCAGGCATCCTGGGTGCCCGCTGCACCCCGCTTCCCTCGGCAGTGCCAAGGGGAGAAAGGGGCTGCTGATGCGGCCCCTTTCTTCCCAGGTCTGTGGCGTGGCTGTTTAAAGGATGCCAAACACCTGGAAGCAAAAAGGAGCTCCTTGAAGGAGCTTCTTTTTTGCGCCACGGAAAGGATGCGCTTGGCACCCTCCCGCAGTGCCACTGCATCATGGCATGCGCAACATATCTAAACGCTGCATGCGCCATGACACTATGATGGTGCGCTTGTATGGACGCCGCCATTTTAAAATGACGGCGTCCATACGGCTTAGGGAAGGACTAAACGCTGTGCCCTCCCTAAACCTAAAAACACCCCAAAGAGCCCTAAACATGCCTCTTCAGGTGCGTCTAGATCAGGCCAAAGTGATTTATTCAGTGATTTATCCATTTAATTGCTCCTAAGGCTGAAGTGTAAACAAATGTAAAATGGTGTGAAAGCTTGCTCAAAAAATGAAAGATTCACATTCTATTATGCCCAACAACACATGCATTTACAGCTTGCTATTTTGTTTATTCAAAATACACCAAACACACCAAAGATTCATTAAAAAGAACTAGAATACCACTATCAGTTATTCACCAGATAAATCTGGAGTTTTAACCTTTTATTAGATACATTACAATATGTTCAAAGACTGAAAGTGAAGAGAACAAATGCATCTGAGGAAGGAGACTTAAGTCTACAAAAGCTTGTGCTGCCAACTTCTTTCTTTCAGTTAGTCTCAAAGGTGCTACAAGATCTGTCTACACAGTGAAGATAGCAAAAATGCCAAAAAATGAAAGTTCCTATAATTTTCCATCAACACAACAGTTTACAAAAAATATAAAGCATATTCTGCTTTTAAATTCTTATTTGTCTTAATTTGATAGTCAAGGCCTGGAAAAAGGGAAGTTTATTCCAGCTGTCTGAAGTGGAACTGAATTTGCATGCGAGACTGATCTAAACTTTTTTCAATTTCCCTCTATTCATCATCCCATTAATTCATTCATTTACTGATCATTCATTTTAAAGTACTTACAGAAAGATCCGTCTCTTGCTAGCTGATAAAACCGGCGACAGACTTGGGAAATCTGAGAAATATCTTTATGAGTCAGCAGAGAGAAAATACAAAACCATAATTCATCAGGAAGAAGTAGCCATGGCAAGAGGTCGTGGTCACCTTGTCTTCTCTGAAAATAATTTTAAAAATAATTCCTCTGTGATGCCAAAGAATGGCAACAACAACTATGAAGACTCAATGTACTCAAGTCCAAAACATATAAAATGGCAAATACTTGAGCAAGGCAGGTAATAAAGCAAGCTTACATAATTAAAAAAAAATATCAAAAGGTCTTGTTAGCAACTGTAAGGAATTTATTCCTAATGAGATAGAAACAGCTCAGCTGGCTTCCTTTAAAATTAACTGCTTCACGAAACTAACTCCTGACATTTTATAACTTCAATATTATCTATCAGTGCAAAATCTGATCCTAAATTTTCCCAGACTCCATGAAATCCTACATGATTTAGAAAGGAAGGAAATAATTTTTCCTTGATTTTCTTGTGCCTGTGTAAATTAGGACAAAGGTTATGTCGGCATGAATAAAATATCACATCCTCTCCTCATCCTCACAGCAAGTAGTCCTGATGACACAGGGACCAATTCCTGGTTCTGGTGCAAACTGTCCTGATGATGTATGGCCAATTCAGGACAGAGCTGGCCATAAACCACTCTTAAAGTGGATTTTAGAAACTCACCTTTTGCTCTGTATCTTTCCAGAAAATCCAGAGCTAGGCGGATTGAGTGATGGTAGGCAGCTGTTAACATTCAAGATGATGCCGCCCATCATCACAGCCGCTGAGATCAGAACAAGATGCCCAGCCATGTGATTAATATGGGCACCTCATTCTGACCTCACATAGAGTGACTTGTGCCAGTGGCAAGCACCATAGTGGGCCATGTATGTGAACAGTTGCCGAACATCGCTCTGGATTCCCCTGGTAACAGAGGGATTCAGAGCAGCTTTGGGGCCAGAATACTCCAGGATGCAGGACGTGGCCAATGTCTTTTTCATCTGTTTCAGATTCAATCAATATTTGCATTCACGGCAGACAAGAAAAGGGAAAGCCAGGATGCCATCACTAGGTTAGGTATGGAATGCACAAGTTGGAATGTAACTTCTAAGAGTCTGACCTAACTGAAGCTGAGCTACATGCTGTATATAATGAGCAGCTGGCACCAAAATACAACAGAACTACATTGTACTGCACACTGTTTCTTGCACAAACAACATGGGCTCTCACAAGTTAAACAGAGGCTGAATGGCCATCTGTCAGGGGTGCTTTGATTGTGAGTTCCTGCATGACAGTGGGTTGGACTGGATGGTCCTTGTGTTCTCTTCCAACTCTATGATTCTAAGTAACAGAGCACACATACAAAGGACTACACATAGAGAGAAGGGAGAGAAAAAGTCTTCCAGGCTCAGTTGTGGGCAGTACTTGAGTGCATCAAAACTATGTACATTCTTGGAATAGCAAAATAGCATGTACATGGCTGAAAAAAAAACTGATATACCATATATACTTGACACAGTGCCAAAGGAGCTCTGAAAAGCTGAGGAGCTGGCAACTATGGCACCCTTTCCATGGCACAAAATGGAGCTGCTTTTTGTGGCTCCTTTTTGCACTGTGGAAAGGCCAGACCAGGGCTCCGATGTGCGGTTGCCTGGATCCAGTGAAGAAAGAAGCGGCTGCAGGCCACCCCTTAGGGGAGGTCTGTTCAGTCCCTCACATACATACCAGTGAATGGTGTCAGGGGACAAAAAGAAAGAAGAGGTTTGCCTAGGGAATATAAACAAGGTTGTGGTATCCCATGCAATCTATATCATCACCACAATTAATGGACAATAACAATTTCTAACAGGTTTAGAAAAACATTTCAAATCTCCCTTAAACATATCTATATTCCACTGATTATCCTTGCTTTTTCTCCAACTGCATTGTTCTAAAATCTGAAAAGACACAGTAAGCTTACCAAATTTATTTCATCACAGTCTTGAACAGCAGAATCATGATGCTTTCTGGATTCTGACCCTGAAAAGGGGGCAGGATTGAACATTTTATACAATGTTATCTAAGTTGCACTGATTTGGGAAGACCCAAACAGTAGAGCACAGTATGTGCAGAGCAAACCTCTCAGAATTCCTAGCCTTTAAATATTTTATTTATTTAATTGACACTTTACCACCTAAAAAGCCTAAATTGATACTTTTCCACCTAAAAAAGTGGGAAGTGAAGGTGGTTAGCAATAACAATATCCATATTTTTTTAAAAAATTACTTAAGAACACAACAGAAAAAAAACAGTTAAAGACATAGTTACCATACAAATTACTTAGACCCCCACCCCCAACAACAGCAAACCGATTTACAGGCCAAAAAATAAAATAAAATGCCAGAATAAAATGTATTATGACTCCAAAGCTGCCTCAATGTCACTCCATTTCCTTGGGCATTCTGTTGCAAATTGGGCAGCTGTACACATACGTGTTCCACTGTGATGCCTGGCACCACTGACACCATGGCAAGTCTTGTTTTGACTTCAGAGCAAGCAATTCAGTCTGAAGTCATGACAATTTACCAAGGTGGCAGCACCACTGGGCATCACAGTGGGACACACTGGGGCTTTCTAGATTGGCAAAAAGAAGTGTGTTCATGGCTGCATGAAACTCTAGCCTTTAGATGAGAAAAAGGGAAAGTGTGCCATGAAAACGCTTTTTTTTTTTTTTTGCATTTTAGGGGAGAAGAAGCACCTTTAAAAAGGTGCTGGTTTTCCCAGCTTCTTTTTTTAAAACTGCGGAAGAGCGCAGCTCCATCTAAAGGCTGTGGTGCAGCTACTAAGCATTAAGGAAAAGGCAACTTCATGTCACACTTTCCTGCCAATCTAGAAAGCCCCACTGTAAACAGCTGCCTTGTGTCAAAATAGAATAGAGGAAGAGCCAGAGAGTTATTTTAAAACATTTTAAGGGGAGTCACTTCTTTGTTGCTTATTTGGTGGTTCAATACTGAACTGGTCAGATGTTATCCAGACAGTTTACATCAGAACTGGGGATTGGACTGTGTGTCATCCAGACTCCCCACTGAGAGGATGCAGGGAGGACATTGTATAGAGCCTTTGCACACAAGTCCCTAGCCTGCTTTGGCAGGGAGTTCCAGAGAATGTGAGCTGCCACCAAAAAAGCCTTCTCTGACATCTCCAAGTGCCATGCCTTCACCAGCATTAGGACACAGCACTCTCCTCAAAGATCTTAATGTCCCTCAAATGTTTGTATACTGAAGATTTTTCATGCCAGCCCAAACTAGGTGAGGCTTTACTGAATAGTCTCTGCAACAAAAATGCCCCACGCCATGTAATGGATTCCTTATAAGACTGTGTTAAACAGATTAGACATCAGAATCTATTGAACAACTTCACACGAGTTCAATAGCCATATATACAGAATGCACTTTTTGCATACAATTGTATGAACTAGTAGTGAAAATTACTTTTGGATAATTAACTAATATTTAATTCATCAGAGCTGCTTTAGCTCCCATGCTCATAGGTGAGGCATTAATTAAAACATTCAAAAGACAAAATCATGCTGCTGTTTGAGATTCTGTCCCTGAAGAGAAAAAATATTAAGATTTTACGCAGAATTACCAAAGTTGACCTAATTTGAGGGACCCAGCAAATTCTTTTATTTCTTTTTAAAATTAATATATGTATCTCATTTCAAGCATACATAGCGTTAACTTACATGCATTTGCCTTTTTAAGAAAGGTTTTTCTTATGTTCTGATCATCACATCTTTTCTTCAGATTTTGATTGTACACCTTTACATTGATCTTCCTACAAGAAGTGGAGCCTGTATCAAAACAAAATGTTTTAACTTTTATGGTATTTTTAAAATCTCCTAATGGAGCAGTATATCCTATTTTTATCTGCAAATGTTTCATGGAGATATGAGCTAGGCTGGATCATCTGGGATGTTTTATTTCACAGCAATCAAAACTCATAATTAGACTCAATTACTGTGTAGACACATGCTTACCTCTTACTGCCACTTAGCACTTGGGCCCATTCACATTACACAGTTATAGCACTATGGTTCCATTTTAACTATCATGGTTAGTCCTGCGGAATCTTGAGCTTTGGAGTTTAGGGACACCAAACTACAAATCCTTGGATTCCAGAGGATGCAGCAACTGCAATTAAAGTAGATTATAGCACTACAATTGTAGAGTGAACTATACTGTCCCACAACATAACCAGGAAACAGTACTGTTTGCAAATCACATTGTGGTGTGCAAACTGGGATACGGTGCTGGAAATGTATGCTTTTTCTTCTCTTTCCAGCTTCCTTCCCCTGTTTAACTCAACTTTAATTTATATCTGCAACAACAAAAGATCATGGTATGAAATGGGTTTGCAGATTCTATCTTTGTTTGCAAAGACCTATAACTGGAGTAGCTATACAGCTTGAGTTTCCCTTGTCCAAAATCTGAAATATTCCAAAATCCAAAACTGTCCACATAGGCAGCTAAGAAAGTCACACCTTTACTTTCTGAATGTTCAGTATAAACAGTGTAAACAAACTTTGTTTCATGCACAAAATTATTAAACAATAATATATTTAAAATTAGCTTCATGCTATGTGTATAAGGTGTATGCAAAACATAAATGAATTTCAGGTTTAGAGTTGAGTCTCATTTCTAAGATATCTCATTATGTATATGCAAATGTTCCAAAATACAAAAAATTCAAAAATCCATAACACTTCTGGTCTTAAGCATTTCAGATAAGGGAGACTCAGCCTGTATAACACAAGCGAATGAGGGGAAAAAAATTGTTATCTTTCACTGATAGTGACCTGTGACATTTTAAAAAATATTATTGCCAGCAAATTGGGCTGGAATAAATTCTACATAAATCTGTTCAGCCTTATGTGGGTTTACACTGTGGTAAACCCAATATAGTAATACAGTAATCAAAGTCCAATGTGAATGCCAGCTCTGCAAAAGCTATTTGCTATCAAGTCAGTTACACATACATCCTACTAAACTGATCTGATTAATTATTCTCCCTTATACAATACTGTAGTCATAGCAGTTTAATTGGCACCATTCTCACCATTTTTTGGAGGAACAGAGGCAGACCTGGATCAGACTGACTGACCCCACCCCAAACTCTTAGTTAAAGGTGAAAATGGACTGTATGCAAGACAAACTCTGCATAAAGGACTGGAGAAAGCCAGGTTCAAATGCCTACTCCACTACAAATTCACTGGATAACTGTGAATCAGTTACTACGTCTCAGCTTGATCTCCCTCACAGTACTGAGATTAGAACAATGAGGAATGGGGAAAGGGAAGAACCATGGTCTAAATCTGCTAGCAAAGAAAAAAAAACAGAAACAAATGTATAGGAATGTTAAAGATATACAATGGACTCCTGTATTATTTTTTAACTTAAAGTACAGTGGTCCCCCGGGTTACGAAATTAATTGGTTCCGGCTACTTTTTTGTAAGCCGAAAATTTCGTAACCCGGGGCCTATTTCCCATAGGAAATAGGTAATCCGTTCCGGAGGCCTGGCGGGGGCCTCCTGGCTGAGGAAGGGAAGGTCCGATCCAGCGGATCGGGCCTTACTTTCGTCAGCTGCGGAGGCCCAGCCTCGCTGGGGAAGGGAAGGTTCCCTTCCCCAGCCAGGCTGGGCCTCCGGGCCTGACGCGAAAGGGAGGCCCGATCCGCGGGATCGGGCCTCCTTTCGTTGGGCGCGGAGGCCCGGCCTGGCTCCCCAAGCCAGGCCGGGCCTCCGTGCCTGAGGCACGAAAGGAGGCCCGTCCCTTGTCCTCCCTTGTCCTCCGAAGCCTGGCCTCGGAGGAAAAGGGAAGGGAGTCTGTCCCCTTTCCTCCGAAGCCTGGCCTCGGAGGAAAAGGGACTTTTTTTCAGATCCCGGGGGATCCTTCGGATCCCGGGGGATAATTTTTGGTCCCGCCGGTTTCGGATCCCGGGGTTTTCTTAACCCGGGGGATTCGTATCCCGGGGGACCACTGTAAGTTTATATACACTCAGCAAAGACCCTGTTAGTGAATTGAAAATATGTGTATCAGAGCAATGACAAGAGTGCCCAATGTGCACTGATGCCCAATGCACATCACTCCTGCCATGCAATGGTCATGTTTGCTGGCTCTGCTACATAAGAGTTTATCAGATGGGAGGAATTTCTCTTTATTTTGAATGGAGCCAATTGGAACCAATTCAAATTCACGTGAATTCACTAGTTTAGCAAATTTACGTGAATTCCAATTGTGCTTGGAATGCATTCAGAATGACTTCCCATTACCCAAAAATGACTGCCCATTGCCCGAAATTGCGCGAGATGCTTTAATACGCAATAACATATAACCCATGATTGCGTTCGGAATGACTTCCCTTTTGCCCAAAATTGCATGAGATGCTTCAATTTGCAATAACATGAAACCCCATGATTGTGTTCGGATTGCCATTAGATTATACTTCCAATTTTAGTCTTCTGATAAACTTCATAGTAAATAACAGTCTTCCACTCGATACAGGTATTATGAAGCTGCCCAATTCTAATTCTTGCATATGTAAATCCATTTATGAAGACATAACTTCTATACAGGATTCCAGCCAAAGATATTTCAATGTGAATGCAGAGCCTTTTCTCTCAATCAAGTATACAGAGCAAAGTCCAACCCTCTTCATGTGTTTGCTGAAAACAGGGGAAACAGAATGGGTATACCATCTTTGACATGGTATTTTTGACAAGGAGGCACCTCAAATTATGCAAATGTGAAGATGGACATCTCTAGTACTTACAGCTGCTCTTCCTTATAGCCTCCTTGCCTGGTACAGGTGTTTGAACATACTGTGATCTACTGCAAGAAAAACAAAACCAAACAAAATCAATAAAAAAACCTACGTAAGAACTATTATAGGCCAATATCAAGAGCATCTGACTAAGGCATTTGGAGACTTAGGGACTGTACATATAGCTCTGAAGGGGCAGCATGCAGCCACCCCTTCTTCAGCTGAGTCAGGGCCATGGCAACCCCATGCCGTGGCCCTGATCTCGCCTCTGGAGGGCACAAAAAGGAACTGCAAAAAGTGGCACCTTTTTGCGCCCTCTAAAGGGCACCATAGCTGCAGTGGCACAGCTGTATGGCACCCCTTTAGCACTATGTCATCTGGACACAGCACCAGAGGTGCACCATGATGCCATGCACAGCCTGGAATGGTGCACGGCATCAGGGCACCCTGGGGGAGTGGAGTCAAGCGTGCATCATCAAGATGCTGCATCCTGACTCTGCCCCCAGGCCAGCCTTTCAGGCTGGTCTGGATAACCCCATAGTGCCTATCCTTTCTCATCCTTAGAATCCCGATAGCTTTGTTCCAGCTCAGATAAAAATATCTCACACTAGTAAACCATGGTTATGGGGCTGAAAATGTGCTGTGTGGTTACATATTTTCTCCTTGTCCCTCTCCTCTTGTGCCCATCTTCAGTCCACTTATCATCTCTTCTTCCTTACTAAACCAGTTTCCCATAACAATTTAATCTGTTATTTCAACTATGATACGAAAGCAAGTTCATGGAAGTCAGAGGGAACTATAGCAACAAACCAAAGTTGTGAGAAATTAAATTGCACAAGGGGAAGGATATGTAGTGAGCATGTGAGAACACTTTTCTTCTCAGGTCAATTAACCCAAATTCAACAGGTTCACAATTATGACACCTGGAACAGATCACTATTATTTATGAACCACTTTTTGACCATATGATTGGAACAGTCCCAACAGTGAGAACAGTGCAGGTATAATAGTAATCATCATCAAAATATTTTTGTGGAAAATTACGTACTTTAATTTGAGAGACAGCAAACTGAAACCATATTTGTTTTTTTAAAGATTTTTAAAGAGTCAGAATCCATAGGACCATTTATGTATTTCATATGTTGCTTTAAAAAAAATCAGAAAGACAACTATGCTTGGGCAAACAAACTACAGAGTAAAGCTTCATTGTTGTGTAGCTGTTCCTGCTGCAAGTAGGGATGATTGGACAGCAAGCACTGGAGTATTGCTTATCCATGGTAAGTCAGAGTTCCCATGGATCCCTGGTTTCCAATGACAAGCAAATACTGTATATCTAAAGCCTATCTCAAGGGCAACCTTACAGTATGGCATGACCAAGGAAAAAATATACACTGATGCAAACCATTACAAGAACTGCTGTTAGGGGCTCAGGAATCAACCATACAGTAACTAATTCTCAGTTTGCCTTTTTAATAAATGGGAAAACTTAGACAGAAAGAAAAATATCATAGGCTAGCATTTGCTTTAAAATTTGAGCTATTTTTAAATCTTTGTCGACCAGATTAGGGCTATCCAAAGGCTGGATTAGGCCTGTGCCCCACAGGTTCTCAAGCCCTTTTGAAGGGCTAGCCTACACTAAAATATTGTAAAATTGACACTATAAACACTCATATTTCATTCATATGCAGTAAATAACTTCAGTTTTCCTCTTCCATTCAAAATCCTGCACAATGCATGCAATAATATACAAGATGCCAATGTGTCATAAATAATAAAGCACAAAAAGCAAACCTTGGCTTCAGCTCTCCATGCCTGTAAGCTGACCATGCAATGCTGGCTCTTGCCCAATGTCGCTTAGGACCAAGCACATTTGTCTGATTTTTCCTGACCTCAAATACTTCTTTATCTACAAAAGATGTCCCACAGAGTGTAGATGTAGCCACAATTCATTCCATATCTACAAGAGGTCTGGGTTAGGTTATTAAGAATCATATACAAACATAAAAAAGAAATCTAATTAATTCCTCACATATGAGACAATGCTAGTAAATCTCCATTGCTTAAAACATGAAACAAACTTAAAAGCAGCTGTAGAGGTGATGGCAGCAGTGGCATTAGATGGAAACTAGGGATGGAGAATGTGTGGAACTCCCATTATCCTCATCACTGACTTTGCTTACTAGGGCTCATGGGCACTCCAGTCCAACAACATACAGACCACATACTCCCTCTGTGACTGGTGTAAGCCTTTTCCATCAGCTAATTTCATAGACAAGTCCAGAAAACTGCTGAGTGGGTAGGCAAGAGTGATACAGGTAACTCCACCACTACTTCTCTGATCCAAACTACAGTATTTGAGAGGAGGTTGTTTTGCCTTTTTAAAGTGTTGGGTGATCCCATCAGAGACCTCCCACATCACATCTATATTGGTCCAGCAGTAATTAGTACAGTGGGCTCTTGGAATCCACTGGGTTTAGTTCCAGCTCCCGCCCCCCCGCCCCATGGATACCAAAATCAGTGGATGCTCAAGTCCCATTAAATACAATGGAATAGTAGAATGGTGTTCCTTATATAAAACGACAAAATTAGGTCAATTTTACAATGATAAAGCTATTCCTGCATCACCGTACATGTGGCAAACGATGGTACTACTATGGTGCACAGCCATTTTGAGGAACCAGTTGGAAATCTCTTTCTGGTTTTGTAAAATCCTTTGAAGCAGGAGTCAAAACAAGATAGAAGTAGGTCCCTCCACATTGTTTTAGACAAAATTGCTGCTCCTGGAGGTGTCAATAACTTTGCCACCAATTTTTTCCCCAATAGGAGGGTTCAGAGTCCCTGGAAGTCTTAATGCAGACCGTAAGCTGCAGGATTGCTACCTCTATGTCATAAGTGTGACACAGCCTCAAAGGAAACCAATTGTAGTGTGGAAAGGCAACCTCTCAATCTCCACTACCCAATATTGGTTTCATACAGATATTACTATATGGCATGAAACTGTAATGCAGAGAATTATTTAAATGCTGCTAAGTAAAATAAGAACAATTTTTAAATGATAGAAAATATTTTAAATGCTGTTTCATAATTGTGGGCAGCTCCAATTTTAATTTGATCAGTTCCAACATTTATTAGTAAATGATGAAAATGAGGGTAAAATGCCTTCAGTCATTCTGCTGTTTGGGGAACTACAGATTCATAGCCTAGTTACAGATCCATAATTCCTCCATAATCACTAACACTACATAGTAGTCACGAGTGTGATAGCATTGCCATAGTTTGAAGTCGAAGGCTTTCATGGCCAGAATCCATAGTTTTTTGTGGGTTTTTCAGGCTATGTGGCCATGTTCTGGAAGAATTCATTCCTGACATTTTGCCAGCATATGTGGCTGGCATCCTCATTTTCTAAAGATGCCAGCCACAGATGCTGACGAAACATCAGCAATAAACCCTTCCAGAACATGGCCACATAGTCTGAAAACCCCACAAAAAACTATTGCCACAATTGTAAATGCCTTCCTAAACCTACTTTATCAGGCATCAGGCACACTGAGAGCTGGATGTCTGTTAATGTGGCAATCAGAGCACAGGAGGAGGCTTTTCCCATCTCCCTCCTACCAGTGAGTGAGACTGTGACAATCAGAAGCAAGCCTCTGTTCCAAATTGTTGTTGCAGCCTCACATGCTCGTGACAGGGGTGTGTGAAAATTTCACCTTTCTTGTACCCTGATCAGCAGCAGAACAGACTTCCATATTGCAGAACAGCTGTTGCTGGAAAAGTAGGTTTCAGACAAGATTGGGCAAAGCAATGTTACTTAGGCCTGATCTAGATTGGCAAAAAGAAGTGTGTTCATGGCTGCATGAAAGTCTAGCCTTTAGATGAGAAAAAGGGAAAGTGTGCCATGAAAATGCTTTTTTTGTGTTTTAGGGGAGAAGAAGCGCCTTTAAAAAGGTGCTGGTTTTCCCAGCTTCTTTTTTAAAAACTGCGGAACAGCGCAGCTCCATCTAAAGGCTGTAGTGCAGCTGCTAAGCATTAAGGAAAAGGCAACTTCATGCCACACTTTCCTGCCAATCTAGAAAGCTCCTTAGTTGTGTATATATAACTAAATAGGTGGTGTAGGATATGGGCCCTTATTTGTCTTTTTTAGCTTCTTCTTGTTGTCATTGTTTTTGTTAACAATTTTATTATATTCTGCCTTTTCGCCAGAACTAGGACTCAAACCTAAGCTAGTTCTACTCTACTATATGATGTGCATGTGGGGGTAGAAAGTGTGCAGCCTGTATAAAAGAGAAAAAAGCTGTTTCACAAACTACTCTTGATTTCAGCTCATACTCCATCTCTTCAACAATGTTTCTATTTCATCACATTAATCTTAAAAGCTATCCATAAACATTATAATCTAGTTAGAAAACAGCAGTTGAGATTCACCTTTTGAAACTGGTGGATTTCCTAATTGTCTGTTATTACCCAGTGCACGATTAAACAGATGTGTGGGACTGATACTTGTGAATAAAGCCTTAGACTCTTTTTGTTCAGCATGACTTTGTGATTTTAAAGCTTCAGTCCTTTTATCCTTATGACAATTTATTCCAGAAGTTCCAAAATCTTTGTTCATACATTCCTCAGTTTGTTGTTCATACAAACTATTACTCTTATGGAGGCAAAGAATAGAAATGTTTGCTTTTTCGGAACATTGCTGACAAGAGAATGAATGGTTGCCATCTTCATACTGACGCCTTTTAGAGTCATTAAGATAATTCAAATAGAAGTAATATTTAGCCAAAACACTATCATCAGAGTAGGATTTGTCATTCCAAAACAGCTTCTGATGGATGTCAGCTCTTACCCTTGCACTGACCAACTCCCCAGCGTCACTTTTAGTACCTACTATTGATTTGACAACACTCTCAGAGATATTTTCTTTTACATCATCTTTGAGACATCTTGGGACTGTACTGAACATATGTGCCATGCTTTTATCACTAAACTGGGATGTCAAGTCTAACAACATGCAGTCACTGTTATTACACAAGTCGGTACTTTTATAACTGAGATTCAAAGATTCTGAACCCTTTTTACAACTACTGTTTTCAGAAGGGCCTGGTGACAAATTCCCACAGAAACTGTTCATTTGCAAAGCAGGCTCTTTCCTCTGGGATGTTAATTCTGTTTTCGTTTGGTCTCTGTTGCAGTTATCACTGTCGTATGTACTCTTAGCTCCATCTTTTCCAGTATGCTTATTCCCTTCAAAACTTTTATCCATCTCTGGTATATGTCCTGTTTCAGATTCATACATCTGATCTGTGACTTCTTGTAGAGGTTGAAAATGTAACATCCCATCCCTTGATAGATCTTTTTTCACATCAGACTTTGGATTGAAAAAGATGTTTCTCTTTGTAGCGTCTTCACTGAGGCCTTCCACATTATTGATGGTCCCAGTGGAGCCTTCTAGTTTTTCAACCCACCTGAAATCCTCGCATTCATACTCTTTGATCTCAAAGGTTTCTGGATTCCAGTTTTCTTCACTGCTGTCAGATGTTTCTGTATAGCAAAGTCTGCCTCCGAGCACTCGTGAGCTGAAAAATTTCCTGTCTCCTGGTTTAATAAAACTAGCAGTATCACAAGCACTTTTGCTTTTCTTGTTCTCCATAGCTGATAAACTATTTGTCTTCACATCGAAGCATTCCTTACACTCCTCATCTGAACTATCATTAAGGGGAGCCCAAAAATAAGTCTCATTTTTCTGTGAGTCTAATGTAGGTACACCTAGCTCATCTCCCTTCTGCGTAATATGAGAGTTTTGGAAATTGTTTTTTATTGCACTTCTGCACATGTAACCATCTACCTCATATTCTCCCCAAATACAGTTGGAAAATATATCCTTTCCTTCTCTCTCATGATTGGCTATCCAATCAGGACTTAAAATCTTGTTTGGAAGAGGTGATGTATTACTATTGAACAAAGTAAATGGATTCCATATTTCAGAATGCTCTGACCTATGTTCAGAGGCTACACAGCTGCTTAAAAAATCTGAGTGAAACAGCTTTAAGTAAAAATTGTCAGCATTCTTATCTGTAGCATCCTTGCCTGCGCCCTTTTGAAACACTTTATTCTCAGTGTTATGCTCCAGGTCAAATTTTCCAGTTTCTTCTATATGGTCCCCAACAGGACATTTATCAAGAAACAATTCAGACCACCTTCCAACATCTTTGAGCTTCTGTGTTTCAGGAATGCCAACATCCTCGCATAAATTATTATCTATACTGGTAATGCTCAAGCATTTTCTCTGTGTTAGTTCATCTGTGATACTTTCTTCTCCTTCTGTTCTCAGATATTCCCCTCCAGATAACCTCTGAATTTGGTATTTCCTTCCATTTCCTATACTGCTGAGCTCCTCAAAACCCATTTTAGCATCATCTACAGAATATAATGAGCTGCTTCTGGACTTGGTTGAATTTGAGCTATTGGGGCTGCAGCCTGATACACTCCTTTCATAGAAAGCTGCATGATTATATTGTAAGAACCTCTGGTTCTGAGTACATGATGCATTGATTTCAGCAGCAGTCTCAGCAAATGCTGATTCTAATAGCTTCATAGATGGATACTCCTTCTGTAGAAAAAAAATATGGACAGAGGAAAATTACTCTAGCACTGGCTAACAACATTATTTATTAGCAATATGCTGAGATTCTACATCCCTATATTCATTAATGATAAGTGGGACAGCTGAGATGAGTAATAGTCCTCTATGCTACATAGGAAATATTCTGACATAAATTTCATAGTCCAAAAACACATCTAAAAAGTTGTATCTTTCTTTGTGTGTGTATATGTGCCTTCAAGTCACCTGTCAACTTAAGGGGTTCTCCTTTGCCTTCTCCTGAGGCTGAGTGTGTGATTTGCTCAAGGCTTTCCAGTGGGTCTCCATGATTGTGCGGAGATTTAAACTCTGGTCTCCAGAGTTGTAGTCCAGAGCTCAAAACACTACACCAAGACATATCAATAAAAATATGTATTCATTTTCAGCATACAGTACAGTCTCAAATTGCCACCTAGAGGAGTAAATTGATTGTACTTCCACTGTAATAGCATACAGGAGACAAGATACTAATTCAACTCATTTTCAGTACTGGTCCATATAAATGTGAAGCCCAGGAAAAAACAATAGTGTACATAGAAAGGTAGCAAGAGGTGTCTAGGAGAAGGCAGGAAAGAAATAATGCATGCAAGAACCTTTTTCATTTCTCAGAAGATCCAAATGACTCTTTCTTTCTTTCTTTCTTTCTTTCTTTAGTGCTGTAAATTTACACAGCACTGTATATACAATTTTTTTAGTTAGATGGTTCCCTGCCCTCAGGCTTACAATCTAAGAAGACACAACACAAAAGAAGAGGGGAAGGGTGGAGGGGAAGGGAATCAGTTCTTTGACTTCAAATCTCCCTCAGAGTCCTGGACCAACGCAGAAGGACTGGAGGGAGGGCTCATTCTGCTTGCCTATCTTATTCTCCCTTGGGATGATGGTGGAAGAGGGAGGGCTTTTCTTTATAGAGACAAGACCTGATGGAGCTGGGCTGCCTCAGTTGCTCCCTGGATGGTGATGGAAGTATTATCTGATCAAATATCCAATGACAATCAGATAGCAATCACAAAGTGCCTGGAAACACTTTCCTAAATAATATGGTCTTCAGCTAATGGGGGAAGGAGGTTCCAGGAGTGTGGGGCAGCAAGTGAGATGGGGCAAATCCTGGAAGGGGAAATCCTGGGCTGGGATAGTAGACCTTGACTATCAGAACGCGGGCATGACTGGGGATGTAAGGAGAGAGAAGTTCAGATAAATAGGAAGGGGGCCAGCCCATGCAGGGCTTTAAAAGTCAGTAACAAAAACTTATGCTGAATGTGGAAGGGGAAGGGGAGCTAGTGAAGAGAGGCTAATAGAGGAGAAACATGGTTGAAACGGCAGGCAGATGTGATAATGCATGCAGCTGAATGCTGGACAGAGATTAGAGGATGGAGGCGAGAGAGGGGGAGCCCTGCCAGAAGGTTTCAATAGTCTAGTCTCAAGACCACCAGAGCATGGACCAGGGTCTTGGCAGCAGAGGCCGAGGGAAATGGATGGATTTTAGCAATGTTGTAGAGAGAGAATCTGCAAACCTTGGCAGTAGCCTGGATCTGGGAGATGCACGAGAGAGAAGAATCAAAAATGAAGCCAAGACTGTGGATTTCCTGGACCGGTCAAATAGAGATATCGTCAACAGAAACAGAAAAGGCGTATTGGAAGGAGGACTTAGGCAGAAAAACAAGAAGCTCTGTCTTTGACATATTGAGCTTAAAATGCTGATGGACTTTTTCAGATGGGAGGAATTTCCCTCAATTTCGAACAGAGCCAGTTCACAATTACGTGAATTCTCTAGTTTAGTGAATTTACGTGAATTTTTATTGCATTCAGAATGCGTTCAGAATTACTTCCCATTGCCCGAGAATGACTTCCCACTGCCCAAAATTACGTGAGATACTCTAATATAAAATAACGTGAAACCCATGATTACTTCAGAATGACTTCCCATTGCCCGAAATTGCGTGAGATACACTCATTCGCAATAACTTGAAACCCCATGATTGTGTTCAGATTCCAATTGGATTATACTTCCAATTTCTGTTGTCTGGTAACGTCCTAAGTTGCATCCACTGAGAAATAGCCATGAGGCAAGATGAAATTTTCTGTTCAAGTCCTGGAGAAAGGTTGGGTGTGGAGAAATACAGCTGCGAGTCGTTGGCATAGAGATTATAGGAAAAACCAAAAGAACTGATAAGTTTCCCTAAAATGGCTAAGATGGCTAGATAAATAATGAATTTATGTGCATGTGAAAACAATGATTACACTGTTATTAGAACAGTGAAGCACAGATGAAAAACTGTTCCAAAATTTCCTGGCAATATAGCCACTGTGTCCAGTTTAACCTCATTTCATGTCTACATATCACTGTGTGATATTACATGTAATCATGGTATTCCCTATCTATTAGATAACTTTTTAGAAACCTGTGTGCATGTATTCAGTTACTAAGCACAGGACAGAACTTGGAAATGTGATGATTTTAGAAACCAACCTCACTGTTGTCTTTTTAAATCATTTCTATTTTTTGACATTGGCCCAGATCCTACATCATACTTGCATAGTGTTAAATATATACAGTACTTGAATAATTACACAGTGGTTGTGCTACACAACCCTTTTGCTGAATATCAGCACTGCACAATATTTTATTTTATTTTATTTTATTTTATAAAATAAAATATTGTCCAGGGAGGCCCTTCTCTCTGTCCAACCACCTTCTCAGGCTTTAGTGAGAACAAGGGAGAAGGCATTCTCAGTGGATGCTCCCAGCATTTGAAACTCACTGCCAGAGGGGCAGTCACACTTACATTATTGCACTGAGAGATTCTCATCTGTGAATCAGTTCAAAATCGATTCACTGTCCCCACTACATTTTAAGGCAGCAAATCTCTCTGTGGCAAGTCCAGTCTGAAATTCCCATTTGCCACTGTTCAGGATCCAAATGGAGGCACCTCCATTTCCTGAATGGTGGCTGTGCGATCCGAATCAATTTGATAGCATACTCACACTATTAGAGATTGTTGCGGTTCTTTAAAAAAGAACCTCTAAGGAATCCGGTGCCAAATGCATCAGTTTAAATGGGCTTTTTGGTTCCCCCCCCCTTGCAAACTACACCAAGTAGAAATGGTGCAAATCTGAACTACAGTGAAATAAACCAATAATAAACCAGTTTCTAAACCAGGTTATTTTTTTTACAGTGAATGGGGCCCAGGATGCCCCCATTTTTTAAAAAAACTGATAAGGGTTGGGCTGTTAAATACTGTGTAAGGTTTATACAGTGGGCCCTTCCGTTATATGGGAGAATCCGTTCCACCTCCCCACCCCTGTGTAATGGGGAAAATGCATATGCTTTAGCCCCATTGAAAACAATGTGGCACATGCATGCAGTATGGCGCAGTGCGCGCAACAGCGTAAGTATATAACTTTTAATACATTTTAATATTTTTAAATGTGTAATAGTTTTAAATTTTTAAATTGTTTAATTTAATTGTTTATATTTTTTATTGTTTAATTGAGGGCCAGCATGGTGTAATGGTTTGAGCACTGGATTAGGACACAGGAGACCAAAGTCTGAATCCTGGCTCAGCCATGGAAACCGACTGGGTGACCTTGAGCAAATCACACACTCTCAGCCTTAGAGGGGAGCAATGGGAAATCCCCTCTGAAGAAATTGCCAAGAAAACCTCATCATAGGTTTGTTTTAGAGTTTCCAGAATTTGGAAACAACTTGAAGGCACACATACAACAACAACAATTGTGTTTTAAAATTTATATTTATATTTTGTGAATGCGTTTGTATTGTTTTAAAATTGTACTGCTTTAACTTTGCTGTTAGCCACCTTGAGTCCCTTCACTGGGACAAAGGCAGGATATAAGTAAAACAAACAACAATTCCTTAAAGCCTGGATTAAAACCTGGGATGGGTTCACCACCTGCTATGGGAGCCACCTGCTGTCACAACAATTAATCCAATTTGAAGTTGAAGGGTTTTATGGCCAGAATCCATAGTTTTTTGTGGGTTTTTCGGGCTATGTGGCAATGTTCTGGAAGAGTTTATTCCTAAAATTTCACCAGCATCTGTGGCTGGCATTTTCAGAGAATGCTGGCATGGAAGTGAGACGGAAAATCCCCCCAAAAACTAATTAATCCAATTGATTCAGAAGTTCTGCTCTCAACAATAGCAACAGGATTTGGGGCAATGGGAAATGGTTACACTTGTAGAACTCTGCTGGTGCCACTATGAACTGGAAAGGTTCAATGCATAATGCCAAAAAAGTACAGACAAGAGAACGTATGAGTATGAAACCAACAGAATTCTGTTAATTCTCCTCACTTAGACTTTTTTATCCGCCCAAAAGCTTTGATGCAGACATGGAGTTTCCGTACACATAAAGCTTTGATGCAGGCATGGAGTTTCTGTACACATGAGCCCCTCACCAATATATTCAAGATGTCCTCCATTCTTTTAGCTAAAATTTTTGAATGAAGTCTGTAGGGGACTTATGTAAGAACTGCACCTAGAAAGCTGCAGATAAGAGATCCTACCCAGAATGGATTTCTCTTTTTGTTTTGTTCTGTGTGAAGTAAAAAAGTTCTATCATAGTTCCAAGAAAATTAGCAAAGACGTTCAAAGAAGAGATATGGCTGGTGAGGTTTGAGCAGCGCTCTCCACTTCTATCAAAAATTTTTTACAATGAAAGGGGACCAGGATGCCCCCATTTTTTGTTTTTTTAAACTGATAAACAGAAGAGACGGGCAGTGGGATCTCCAGGTTGACACCTGGCAATCTCAAGAGGAAACCTCCGGCCACTCTCGGGCCAACTATGTGCTGAGTCACAGGCTTTTACAAACACAATTCAATTCATCAACAGTGAAGCTTCTTTTTGCAAAGTCTTTCCCAACCATTCAACCCCCTCTGCTTAGCTGAAAGATTTTTAGCAGCATGCACACTGGGACAATATTGAAGTTGGGATGAATAAACAGAGTTGCAGCAGCTCCTCAGCAGTAAACAGTGCAATAAGCAAAGCCTGAACTGAAAAAAAGGAGGATTCTAGCTGATCTCCTTCCTTGGAGGTCTTTAAACAGAGGCTGGATGGCCATCTGTCGAGGGTGATGTGATTGTGAGTTCCTGCATGGCCGAAGGGGGTTGGGCTCGATGGCCCTTGGGGTCTCTTCCAACTCTATGATTCTGTGATCCTACAGTACCAAGTGTGCCTGCCTACAATAGGCAAGGTGCCTCCAAAATCCTTTACTGAGCATGCCTGAAGAAGCAAAACAAAGGCTGCAGCTGCACTGCAAAAATAATCCAGTTTGACACCACTGCCATGACTCAATGCTATGGTATTCTGGGAACCGTAGTTTATTGTGGCACCAGAGCTCTCTGATAGAGATGGCTAAATGTCTCACAAAATGACAATTCCCAGAATTCTATGGCATTGAGCCACGGCAATTAATAGTGGTGTCAAACTGGATTATTTCTGTAGTGCAGAGGCAGCCACAGAGGAAAAGGGTATACAGCTGAGCCTACCTCACCAGCTGTCCCAAATGTTAAAAAACATAGACTTGCAAGTTATAATGGAAATCACTAAAAAGTGGAAGGTGGCAAGAGAAAAAATCATCCCTGGATGCATTTTGGAAAGATGCCTTCAAGTGTTCTCTTGGAGATTCAAAATGCCTTGGATTACTGATGGAAGGCTTACCCAACTTCTTTATTTCATTTAAAATGTGCTTTAAGTTCTGAATAGGAAAAAAAAGTTGCTGAAATAGAATGAGTTGTTCTTCTTGTTTACTGCCTAGGAACCTCTCCTTCCCATTCTTTCTTCCTCTAGTACCAAATTTTCTCTTTATAACTCTGGAGACCAGGGTTTGAATCCCAACTTCCATATCACTGTCAACCTGAGCATACAACAGAGTCATTGTCCAGACAGTACTGTGTAATTACATAAGGAGCATATTCTTTATACTGGAACCCTACAGACCCCATATCAACACTCAGACCACACACACACACACACACACACACAAAACCCTACAGCTAAGCCCTATAATAAGAGCCAATGTGGTGTAATGGTTTGAGTGTTGGACTAGAGGAGTTTATCATATGGAGATTGGGAGTTTATCCCGTGAATATCCCGGAAAAATTGTGTAATTTTGCAAAACGATTTCACAGAGCATCTCACAAAACATGCCATTAAAGTGGTCACAAAGAAGCATTAACACACTTCTTTTTACTTTCGGGATTTCAGTGACAATGTATTTCCGACATCACTTTATTTACGCAATTGCGTGTGATAATCATTCACGCAGTTACTCATCATTTCCGCTTTATTTGTGGGCTGCTTTAAATGTGCTTAAAACTCTCTTTGATGCTGAAATTAGCCCCGGTGTGATAAACTCCTAGACTCTGGAGACTAGAATCCCAGCTTGGCCATGGAAACCCACTGGGGTACAAAAAACACACTGCAGAAATAACCCAGTTTGAGCCTGCTTTAACTGCCCTGGCTCAATGTGAAATTGGGGGACTGTAGTTTTGTGAGACATTTCGCCTTCTCTGTCAGAGAGCTCTGGGGCCACAATAAACTACAATTCCCAGGATTCCCTAGCAATTAGGGCAGTTAAACTGCATTGTGTTTCACTAAATGCATCTGAGGAAGCAGCAGACTGAAGTCTAGGAAAGTTCATGCAGCCAACTTTTTCCTTTCAGTTAGTCTCAAAGATGCTGCAAGAGCTCTCTCTGAGTCTGTACAAGGTATTTCTGCGGTGAGGTCAAGAAGTCACACTCTCTCAGCCTCAGAGGATGGCCATGGCTTTGGCCAAAGAAAACCTTGAGGGATGCCATAACTTGGAAACGACTTGAAGGCGCACAACAAATACAACAACAACAACAGAGTCCTGTCTCCTTGTTTGAGTGAGACCCACCTGATCCATAGGTTCCCAAACTTTCAGAGCAAGGAGGCAGGGAAGGATGGAGGATGCTCTCCAAGTAGTCCAAGAGCCCCAGGAGGAAGCAGGGACTGACTGACTGAGGGAAGGGAACTGGAAGTGGCAACAACAAAGGCGCCTCCCTCTGTCTTCATGGAAACCAAAGGACGCAGAGAGACAGAGAGAGAGAGAAAGGGAGGCAACAAGGCTGCTGCTGGGGCTGGGTGCCTTCCCACTTATGGCAGCTCTATCATGGGTCATTTCTTGGCAAGGTCTCTTCACAAGTGCTTTTGCTATGCTTCCCCCCCCTTTGAGGCTGAGAGTGTGTGACTTGCCCATGGCCCAGCCAGGATTCGAACCCTGGTCTCCAGAGGCATAGTCCCAACATTCAAACCACTACAGCACAGTGGGTCCTCAGTCCCTAGGCTTTTTACTCAATGCACAGTGGTAGCCAAGGTGGTGGTTGAAATCAAAATAAGGATATCCCCCCCCCCAAAAAAAACCTCTTTTATCCTTCCATGAAATTTCCCTTCAGTCACCAAATTTCTAATGCTAGGAAGAGTTGAGACACTGAAAAAAAAGCTCACACCTGGCCACACTGCAGAATTAACACAGTTTGACACCACTTTGACAGCCCTAGCTCTATTATTATGATTATGATTATTCATTTATTTATTTATTTATAGAGCACTGTAGAATTGGCACAGCGCTTTACACAGCAGAAATCAAAATGAAATAAGATCCATCCTATGGAAACCTGGGTATTATAGTTTGTTGTGGGTGGCACCAGAGCTTTCCAACAGCAAAGGACAAATAGCTCACGAAACTACAATTCCCAGGATTCCATAGCATTGAGCCCTGGCCGTTAAGGTGGTATAAAACTGCATTATTTCTGCAGTGCAGATCACATTTCCTCGGTAATGGTTCCTGCGCCTTTTCTTTGGATGCCTACACTGTAGAGCGTTTCTAAAACGCTCAGCTGATTTATTTTATTTTATTTTATTTTATTTTACAGTCGCTGCAGTGCTAGAAATCTGGGACAGAAGGAAAAATTCATTGTGAATTTGTGGAGGGATGCCCTCATTTTGCCCCTGTGAGGTATAGATTTCTAAGTACCAAAGTACCAAATCAAATTAAATCAGGACAAAACAAATGAAGCAGTAATTTCCAATTTAGAAGGGGTGTCAAGTAGGCACACCTGTCCCAAGTTTCACACAATATTTATAAGTCATTTTCTGCTGTAATTTTCTTTATCTCGGTTTTCGTTGGCTGATGTACAAATTCCTAGAAACTCCTATTTTACATGTGTATTTTCCACACCTACTTCATACTACTTCATACAATGCATGCCCATTTAAATTAGTCATTAAAGATTTGTGGGCATATTATTATTCATAATCCTCATAAAATCTATTGTATTTAACTATAGCCTGAGCTTGTGATTTCTCCCCCAAAGTCTCCCTCCTCTTTATTTCTCTCCTTGGCCTTGTCTGTCAGCTGAAAACAATGTCTTTTGCTTTGAAGCTTGTACTCCCAAAACTGTTTCAACTTTAGTGCTAGCTATTCCTTTATCCTAAACTAAAAAAAACAATAACATTGAGTCTGTATTCCTGGCACATTATTAAAAGATGTTTTGCAAGGCTTGAGAAGAATTTAAAAGATAGCCCTCTTTCTTCTAAGGCCTGAAGTCCAAACACAGGGGATGTGTGTGTGGTGTGTATTTTAAAAACCATTCCTGTCTTTTTATATTATGGGGCCTATCTAAAGTCTAAGCTCTTAATTTTCTTTTTATTAGCTTCACATACACACACAGATATATCCATATATGAACATATACTTATTTGTGTGTTAAATCCAAATATTCATTTCCCCATCTCAGTCAGATGGATCCAAAAGTCAGTCATGTGGTGGCCAACACAGTGCATAAGAACACTAGTTTTCAACAATGAATGGGGTGAGATGGTAAAATAGCATACAAGTGTTGTGATCCTGGCATCTGTAGAGGAAATCTGACACACACAGGGTGACCAGGCAGACTCCTTTTCCTACATTTGTAACCTTCTGTCCAGGAGGCTTTCCAAAATGTCCTCCAGTTTGAGCATGCCCAAGAAACATTAATTTATACTTGTCAGTCTTTGTACTTCTATTTGGTCATGTCCTCCATTTTTCATGAATGTCCAACATTTTTGTGGTGGCTTGTCCTCCTTTGCAGTTAGCACCTCTGGTCATCCTGGACACACACACACACACACACTTGTTACCATGAAGTGAACAAGCTAGCCTGCCCATGTTCTGTCTCTTGCCTTTCCTTATGCTGCTTTTGTCTGTTCCACCCAGAAGAAAAAGTGATACTCCAGGGAACAGCAACTATGGTCCTTCATATGTTGTTGGATCTGACTCCTGCAGTCCCTTATCATTCATTACTATAGCCTGGCCCAATGGAAACTTTAGGTCACAAACATCTGGAAGGCCACAGATGTCTATTCCTATAAGTCAGTGGCTCTCAAACAGTAGGGCATGAAAATTGATCAAGGAGAGCATGAGACTTGAACATCCTCGTCCATCCCTCATCCTTTCTCCAAACGTTTTTATGTGGAAAATTTACACGTACGTTGAGATAAATATTCAATATTCAAAATATGCTTTTAATTGTACTGTTTTTTAATGTTGCGAGCTGCCCAGAGTCTCAATTTTGGAGAAAGGGTGGGAAATAATAATAAAATAAAATCATCCCAATTTGAACCATATTATTTCCTTATATTAAAATACAAAAATACATGGATGTGTAAATGAAATTATGTGTACGAAATAAAATATTTTCATTCACATACTACATCAAGTGGGGAGAGCACAACATCTGCATGTCGATGTAAAGGGGGGGTCCAAATGGTACAACTGCTGTTAGTGTTTCCTTTCCATGGCTCAGAAAGACTGCTAGTTTTCCTTGTGCAGTATCCAGTACAGTGGGCCCTTATTATCCGCTGGGGTTTGGTTCCAGGACCCTCTGTGGATAACAAAATCCGTGGATGCTCAAGTCCCATTAAATATGAGGGCCCAACAAAATGGTGTCCCATATATAAAATGGAAAATCAAGGTTTGCTATTTGGAATTTATACTTTTTGGGAATATTTATAAGCCATGTATGCTCAAATCCGTGGGTAAAAAATCCGTAGATAAGGAAGGCCAACTGTATATGCAGCATGCAAGCTGCTGTAATGTATATCTTCAGTATGGAGGAAATGGGAAGCAGCTAATATATTTCTGAGGTTAAACATTATTTATAAAGTATAGTACAAAAAAGCAAAACTTACATAATCAGGATATGAGAAAAAGCCCTGACTGGCTGGCTATCTCAGACATGCACCGATCTTTTCTAATTCAGTAAATGCACACTCAGAGACAAAACAAGCTCTGTGAACCAACACCATGCAAGTTTGGACTGAGTCACTTGCAGAATGAGCAAAGAACTATGAAACACTATCTTCTACTTTTTGAAATATATTTATCTTGGGGAAAATGGCATTGATTTGAAGGAAATAGCATTGACTCCCATGGAGCTTGCTGTCAAGTAAGTATGTACCCGACTAGAGTTGTGGCCTAAAAAGAATTGCTAATCTCAACTAGAATACATGGATTGAATCAAGTGTGAAATGATAAATCAGTGCTTACCTACCGTAAATCCCATTCAGTCAATGCGACTGCTCTAGCAGAGAGAAGCAACTGAATTTAGGCAGTGCAGTTTAAATATTCCCTGATGTGAAATTCATAGGCAGCTCAATTATCCTGTGTTTTCAAACAGATTTAAAGACAGTTTTTTGTAAAATGTTCAAACTAGATTTGCATTGCCAAAGTCTTCAGTTTTTAAAAGAAAGACTCTTAAAAAATTTTAATATATTAATCTAGAGTGATTCATAGTATAGGATTTGGGGCACATTTAAGTGATGATGATTATATAACAAGTATAGAAATAATATCTTCACAGTAAAAATTATAATCTTTGGACAGCAGTTATTTCAAGAGACAGCAGGTGGTGCTGTCTCATCAGTCTCTGGATTTACATATATTTCATTTAGTTACGTTCAGGGCACAAAATTTGTAAAATGGAACCAAAAGAACCTCAGAACAATTTCATTATTACACAGACATTTATCCATAGCTACTTTCTCATAATGTTTCTCTACACACTTGCAAATGTGATAGGAAAGTGTAACACCATTACCACTGTCTCATTTCATAGAGTTGGAAAGGATCTTATTGGTCATCTGGTCCAGCATCCTGCGAATGCAGCACAGGATGGGCAGTTTCCCAAGGCAGTCTTCCCAGAGCCCCTTTAGCTTCAAAGACTCAGCCAGAGGCCAGCTACTGCAGAGACAACCACTCAGGAGTATCATCTTTTCCTCTGGACCACAGCAGCCATGTCTTTCTCTGCATTTCCCACGCACTGTGTTTATGCTGCCACCTATGCCAAAGTTGGTTTGCAAGTCAACAGCATCTTGGTTTCTATGTCTTAGGGTATTAGTTATCCCTCCCACTTTGGTGCCTTCTGCAGATTTGATGTGCATCCCCTTTGTTTCTTCATAACAAGTAAGCTATAACTATGTTGAGCAATGCTGGGCCCAGGACCAAACCATTTGGCACCTACCTTCAACTGGCTTATTAGGATCCTGTTGGCACTTGAATCCTAGATACTGACTTTGTAAGATTACCAGGGTAGGGGGAAAGGCTGAAAGCCCAGTGGGTGATCTAGGAGGGTCCAGAAGTCATTTCTCACCACTCTGGGTGGTAGTTCAGCTGCACCAGCATCTCCTGTAAAACTGGGAGTGACTGGTAAGTCACTGAGATTTTTTTTAAATCAAATGTCTGGTTCCCTCCAGCACCAGTTGTTGATGGTCTTTTTTCTGATTAAACGAAAAAATAACTACTCCCTTGCTTTGTAAGAATCACCACCCCTGGAAATTTAATGGAGGCACAATTTTTGCATCAGGGTAGAATGAAAGAGCAGACAGGGGATGGGATGCCAAGGGACCATGAGATTCTCAAAAGAGGGTCTTTTTCAGTCCCACTACTACCTTCACAGGCAAAAATAGTGGAGGGTGTCTCCTTGGTCACTGCCTCTAGGCTCTGGAACTCTCTTTTGTGGGAAGATAGAATGGCCGCCTCCTCCTCCTCCTCCTCCTCCTCCTGTCAATAGCAAAGCCTTGTTTTATTACAGTAGGCTTTTGAGAAGTGAAGGTTTTTAAAGGGAAGGATTTTCTTTAACCATGTGCTGTACTGTTTTTTATTTTTCTTCAAAAATCCCTGCTTCATAAAAAATTTAATTAGTTTTTAAAGTATGATTCTATTCTAATGTTCATTTTTTATGTTTTTTTAAATTATGTTGTACTGTTTTTAATTTGTAAGCTACCTGGAGTTCCCACTTTTGGGGCAAAGATGGGATATAAAGATCAACAACAAAAATGAACAGTGGTGGCTGTATGTGGCATACAACCTGCTAAATTCATATCCTTAGCCTAGAGGAATCTCTCTCTCTGGCTTTTCTTAGCTAACGAAGATTCAGGAAGGACTCATCCCACGCTTACTGCAAGCGCGTTGATGACTAAAAAGGCCAATCCAAGATAAATAAGTCCGATTGCAGAAAGCACAGCAGAAAGTCTCCTTGGGTGATGTTTCCAAGTTGTGGTTCTTTCGGCATTGTCGTTTCTCTTTGAGACTCGTTCGGTGTGAGTTCTCGAAAGAGGCTGCAACACTGTGGATAGTGTGTCTCCATGCCTCCCGATGTAAGGCCAGGGCAGACCATTGTTGGTGATCAATTTGGCCAAGCTTGAAATGTTGTTTCAGGGAGTCCTTGTATCTCTTCTTTTGGGCGCCCCTCTTACGCTGACCCATGGCGAGTTCACCGTAGAGTACTATTTTGAGGAGGCGGTGGTCCTCCATCCTAGAAATGTACTCTGCCCAGCGCAGCTGTGTTTTCAATAGCATGGCCTCAATGCTGGTGATCTTTGCTTGCTCCAGGACAGCAATATTTGTCACATAGTCAGTCCAGTGTATATTTAGGATTGTGCATAGGCAGTACTGATGAAAGCGTTCGAGGAGTCATAGGTGTTGGCGATAGATGACCCATGTTTCAGACCCACAGAGGAGAATAGACAGTACAACGGCTCTGTACACACTGATTTTTGTGCTTCGCCTCAAGTGTTTGTTACTCTAGACTCTTTTGTGAAGCCTTCCAAATGCACTATATGCCTTTGCTAATCTGTGATCGATCTCTTTATCAATCTTGGCATCTAAAGAGATGATGCTTCCCAGGTAGGTGAACTGCTGAATGGACTTAAGCACAGATTTAACTATGGTGACGTGGGGGGTGATAGTGCTCTTCCTGTGGTGCAGGCTGGTAGAGAACTTTCGTTTTCTTCAGGCTGACTTCCAGCCCAAACAGCTCTGCAGCCATTGTAAAGCAGGATGTTAGGCGCTGCAGAGCTGCTTCTGTATGGGCAACAAGGGCTGCATCGTGAGCAAAAAGCAGCTCATGGACTAGATACTTTAGAATCTTTGTGCGATCCCTCAGAAAACTTAAGTTAAACAGGCTACCATCAGTACGGTAACGTATATATATGCCGTCTTCTTCTTCTTCAAGATCTGCCTAGCCCTTTGGAGCATCATGCTGAAGAAGATTGTAAATAGAGTTGGAGCGAGAACACAACCTTGTTTCACACCATTCATTATTAGAAAGGGGGCTTATGAATGGGGATTTGGGTTTTCCCCTCCAGTTGAAATGAATGGGCCTCCGATAGAAAGGCCAAACCATTTTAAAAGGCCTCCTGTAGAATGCGCATGAGCTGTCAAATTAAAAAAAATACAATAAAAATAATAAGAAATTAAAGTAATATACACTAAAAATAATAATAATAATATATAATACGATAAAAATAATAAAAATTCAAGGACGCCAACTACCGCTGATGTTATTTTTTAAAAGTATCTTGCAGGAAGAAATCCTGTTTGATCTTCATGTACCCAAGATAACAGAACTTTTTAAAATCCTTCAACCAGTATCAACGTATGTATCTTATAATCTAAATTCAGTTGGAAGTATATATTTCTATAGTGCCATTACAATATTTTTCATGATCATATACTATCATAACTGTCAGTGTACCTACTCTTATTAACTGTATGCTATCACATCAAATTTTAAACAACATTGTGCGTATGTTCCTTCAAGATGCCTGTTGACTTATGGCAACCCCATACATTTCATAGGTGGTTTTGCCAGCTCCTTCCTCTGAAATATAGCCTATAGCACCTAACCAATGCTATTGTTCCAAATTAATTTACAGTACAATAAGGATTGTACACAAAATGGCTTTTTTCAGTATAATCTTTTATTAGGGATTCCTGTCATTTTATTAACATATAAAACAACCATGATATTGACATAGAAATGTGAAATTCACTTTACAAAGATAAGGCTCAAGTTTACAGGTACATTTTTCCCTAATTTTTTCCGTGTGTGTGATTGCATTTGAATGAAATAAACCCCATTTAATTATTCCCAGAGTTGTATTTATAAATATTAGACAAATCACAAAATAGATTTCAAGTACGTAACATCTTACACTATATTCCAAGCACAGACAGAAATAACACAATACTATCTATGGACTCTTCATATGCCAGCTCTGATATTTCCAGTACTGGATACCTTGTTTCAGTCTATGCAATACATGCTGTACATTATATATGCATCTTTTTCCAATCTCTTTTCATTTCTCTCTTTTATTCAGAAGAGGCACCCTTTACAAGCACACACAATTGGATATAGATCACTTACGGTAAGTGGTGGTGAGGAAGGACATACTGCCCTTTAGTTAGACTGCAAATCCCATTAACCATCACCCCTGGATACAACAGACAAAAGTTAAGAAAGTCTAACAGTAGCTTGAGTGCCACACATTCCTCACCCCTGCTCTCAAACATTGCTAAGGTTCGAAGATGCATATATAAATTCAAATGTTCATCTATGTACATTTGCATTTAACACTATCTGTATCCTTATTGCACAGACCATTCTTTGAGGTACTCTTGTTCCTCACATAACAGGGCCTAACAGGCCAAAATAAAGCAGCTTTGGGCCACTTTGGAGGTGTGCTGTTTAAATTATGCACGCGTCCTAAGAGTCCAGAAGCCATACCGAAACTGCATTATGGTCCTTAGGACTGAAGCACAGCTTTAGTGCAGCTCCTGGTCCCATAGAATGCATGCATAATTTAAACAGCACACCTCCAAAGTGGCCTGAAGCTGCTTTATTTTGGCCTGTCTGTTTGGGCCCTGAGTCTTGCCCTGATCAAACTAGAGAATATTTAACAAGTGCTTTCAGTGATTCTGGATTCTGGACAAAACTACATTTTAGAACTCAATACCTAACTGTTTATAATGAAAGGGTGTAGTGAATCATATATACTTATAAGATGCAGAGTACAGTTATTTTTACCACCCTGTCTGCCAATTCTATATTGCCTGCTCCCATAGCTGTAGCACCTACAATGCAGGTGATGTGGTTTTATTTTAGAAATTAGAGACACTGTCTATTTATTGGATTCTTAATTTCAACAGAAAGAATTCAGTTAGAAGTTGCAACAGGATTACATGTGAACTGAATTCCTCCAAGGAGTGATAAATGTGGTCTCTTTCACAATTGATACCAGTTTAGCTGCTGTGGCTCCATCCTATGTAAACATGGGATTTGTATTTTTATCAGTTATTTAGAATTCTGTGCCAGAGACTCCTAGTGTCTCATCAAACTACAAACCCTGGGATTTCATAGGATGCAGCCATGGCAGCTAAAGTGGCATCAACGTGCTAAAACCATGTAATGTTTAAAAAAAAAAACACCCAAAACACCAGTTTCAGGTAGAACCTGGAAATAAACCCTTGAAGGTAAAGTCATACATGATTTCATCCTCTGGATCACAAAGAGACAGTTGATTGGGTTTCTGTTGAAATGTTTTTTTTCCTAGAAAATGTACACAAATTATTTAGCTTTACTATCTAAGAAATAGAGTATAAGCAATAGCAGATCATCAAAACTTCCCAATAACTGTATTTTTTAAAAAAAATAAAACAAAACAGATGTTTTCACCCCGATCCAGCACACACTTACATGAATGGAAAACATAGTGCTCCCACAAAGCTCTCAATCAGGGACTCACATTTACTGTACTTCTGTAGAGTAAACTGAATCTTCATTGAGCAAACTACAGGCACTATCTGATGTGAGACAGATTGTGCTGTACATTTGCTTTCACATGTTAATGATTATTTCAGTCATGGGAGAAACACTATGGAGCTTTAGTTAAGCTATTCACAACAACTTTTAAAAACTGTGTCAACAGAAACAAAAATTCTTAAGTATTAATTCACCAGTAAATTCCCCCCCCCCAATAAAAAAAAGAGAGAGAGAGAGAGAGAGAGAGAAAGAAAGAAAGAAAGAGAAAGAAAGAAAGAAAGAATAACAAGACTAAAAGAAATAATGGAGTGATTTTTCCCCCAAAGAGGCAAAAAACTGAGATTGACCTGAATCACAACTTAAATACTGTAGTATTCCTATACTCATTTATCTGGAGTAAGCCCAACTCATATTAATGGGGCTTATTTCTCAGTAAGCAAGTATAGGTTTGCACTGTAAGAGTCCTGTGACTGAAACATTTAAGTAAAAGGGGGGGGGACATATCAGGCAATCCATGCTACAGAATATAAAATGCAATTGGTGCTTCCCCCCCTCTTCTGTTTCAAAGTTGAGACCTACTTATCTTCTCTACACACGAGGTTTTATGCATTTATATCCTCTTCGACATACCTGGAGCTACACAGGCACAAAAGCCCCAGCACATCTAGACAACAAAGATAACCACACACCACTGTCATAGGGACACATTTAAGGGGGGGAAAAGAAGAATTTTCATCCATTTTCACTTATATTAGGTCAGTGAGATAGCATGCACAAGAAATAAAAACACATGAAATTGTGACTCTGGGATTTATCGTAACAAAGTGGTAATGAATAGGACCAGGGACTAAGAAATTTAACTTTGAATGTTTAGAATTTGAAGGACAAGATGCTTTTCATTGAGTCTTTATTTTTAAAGACAGGTGAATTTTTATCTTCTAATATACTTAAGTAGGTTTAGCTAGACTTTTTCATATATCCACATTTCTATGTTATGTACAATAATCTACAGCTAATCAAAAATTTCCCAAACCTCTTACAAAACTGTACTTGCATTGCCTTACCTTTGTATCACTAATGGAAGTGACAAACCACAGGAATAGCAGTATTGCCACCATTTCAAAAATACTTACCTCTTTTCACCTTTAGAACTGCTGGGCAGAACTACACATAAAGTTAACCCTCTCATTGCCATCTATCACAAATGTAGGAGTAAGGGGAATTTGCAAGATAGTATCAGATAGGAGAAAGTGACATATTCTTCTGCAAACCCGATTCTCTCTTGCAAATGCCCCTTCAAGCTGTTTCCCCGTATAACTGGTGTTAGTAGAAAAAAGGGAGGAAGGGTAGGAAAATGTGTAGGAAAGCAGGTTTCAACTGAGAATTGATAGACAGAAGTGGAAGCGGGTTTAAGCATTTCCTCCTGCCATACAACCGTTCACCTACAAATGACCATCACATTACTACTGCAAAGGAACCCCATGGCTGCTTTGCAATGTGTAGCTTGGACCTCAGAAACCTGAGTCTAAATACAATTTCAACTCCATCTAGCAGACACTGCTGATTTTCCATCTCATCTACTCACCATCTTGTGCAGATCTGTTAAGAATTCCATTCTTATTTTTTAAAAAATTGCTAAAACGTTTAAAAAATTCATGTCATGCCCTTGTGCATTTATTTTACTAATCTGTACACGTAAATATCTTCAGAAGTTATTGTTGCTAAAAATTTACCAAAATCTTGTAAACACATAAAAATATTTTTAAAAATGAAAAACCAAACCAAGAAAGAAAATCCCAGCAATCAGGGTTGCTTGTATAGGCATTGGTTAGTAGAGACTGTTTTACTAAGGAGTATATTCAAAAGCACTACTGTTCCTTTGTTGCTAATGCTTAAATTTGGTACACCATGGCTTGTAATGATACTGATGATATATTTCAGTTCTATTCAGTCATTAATAAAAACAGAGAAGGAAGGGGACGGGAATTGATTTTTGGTTAGTGAAAGACTACCATGTAGCTAAATCAATTTTTCAATCACAGAAAGGAAACTTAAGAATTTGGAAGTCTACTATGGATCCAAAATGAAGAACTATTTTCTAATGGCCTTTAAAATGTTTATGAGCACCTAGTACTGACTAAAATTCACTAGTTTTGAATATAGCCCTTAGTTGTTTCGCATATTTGTACTGTTTAAGAGCTGCCAAGCAAGTGGCTGACAAAGTCTATTTTGCAGGCCACCCACTGTCTAAAAGGGCAGTAATATTCAATATGAAATTGCTGAAATTCAGGTGTCTGGCGGATTTCATGGAGGAAGGAGATATCAAGGTCTGATTCCAGAAGCACAAGAAGAAGAGGGAAAAAAATCAGCAGGATTCCAAGCCCAACAATAAGAAGTCTGGAAAAGCTCTTCAAAGCAGCATTTATCTTCATGTTGCCCATCAAAAAGTCATAGCTCCATCTAAGTGCTTTCCGAGCTTCTTTCAGTTCTTCTTCTTCAGCAACCAAAAATGCATTTTCATCTGCCTCCAGTTCTTCAAATGAATCAGTGTCATCTTTCGCATTTTCTGCCCTTGGAGAGGATTGAAAGAGCAGGTCAATCTCCTCATCATTAACAGGCGTAGGAAGCAAGCTGGTACTGGGATTATATACCAATTCTGAGATTGTTAAAGGCTCTTCCTTGATTTTCTCTTCCTCTTCAACTGAAAGATCTGAACTGTCATCTGCTTCCTTAGCAGGAGAATTGGATATCATAGGTATTGAAACATCATCTTCTTTCGGCAGCTGGATACCTATAAAAACAGTTATTGCACAGATATTTTAGGCTCTCAAGCATACACGTCAAAAAGAGGAGTAACAGGGCAAGGAAGATTCCAGAAAAAAACTACTCCTAACCTGATACTTTCAGTTAAGTGAAATGAGTTTTACACTTTTCAAAACTGTATGTGAGGGTGTGTGTGTATATGTGTGTGTGTGTGTGTGTGTGTGTGTGTATAGATAGATAGGCATACCATTCCACTCTGTTTAATGCAAGACCCTCATATTAGATGCTTTAAAAATCAAAATGGAAATTCACATTTCCTTAACCTCACAATAATGTTCAGCTGCCGCATTGCCTGACACTATATGTAGTGCTGTGTGTTATCAGATAGAATCATAGATTTGGAAGGGACCTCCTGGACCATCAAGTCCAAGATGCACTTAACATGCATTTGCGAAGGAATATGCTATAGCAAGCTGAATTACATGAAAATTCATTAATTGGTTATAAATACAGTAGAGTTCCCCTGGCTCTGTACCCGATGAGAAATATCATATGATTCTGTATCTGAAGATATGATAACCAATATTGCATGTAAACCACAAGTCACAACATTCTGTGTAATATATTGTTGCATGCAAAACAGCCTTAGGTCATGATTGTTATTTAGCATTAGACAAAAGGCAAAAGATTTATTTATTTTCTTTTTATGCAAATCCATCCTTGTGGTAAGATTATACTACTTGGCTTAGAGATCACTGTTTGTGGAGTACCATGAAAATGAATTGTTGTGTGTGTTTTTAAGCACCACTATATGAATGCAAAACAAAATTATTTAATTTTGGACAAGCCAGAACTCTGTTTCCTGTATCACTGAAGACACTGGCTAGGTTAAAAAAAATCAGTTTACTGAAATATTAGCAATAGATAATCCCAACTACAGTACATCAGTTTACTCAAATATTGAATCAATACTTAAATATTTCTATTAATTTAACAGTTCTGCTTGAATCCAGTCCAGTAAGCTTGGATCCAGTCTAGTAAACTCCTAGTTACATCAGCCTTAGGCAGCATAGTCAATGGTGAGGAATTCTGGAAGATGCCATCTAAAAACATTACGGGGTGAAATTTGCCTACCCTTATAGTAAATTTTGGTTTAAAAATCTGTGCTGCTGATCTAATTGTTTTGAGACATGTTTGTACTGTAATTTTATGAATATGTTACCCTGGTGTAATTTATAGTTTCTCCTTGCAAATCATTTGTAATCTTGTATATATTACCATTGTTTGGTTCAAATAAGAGTGTGTGTGTGTTTATGTGATACAGATCTGTTATTTTAATTGCAATTTCTGTAATTTCATATTTAATTTCAACATGAGGCTAAACCAAATCTTAGTTCCTGCAATCCTCATGTGCTCTGCTCACAAACTGGGAGGAATCGGAAATTTTAAAATCACCATTTGAGAAATTTAAATACATTAAAGTTCCAAGTTTGGAATCAAACTATTATTATTGTTCCGTTTGAACTAATGATATGGGAGCATAAATATGAAAATCAGACAAAAAATGTCTACATTAATTCAGTAATTACAGAGTCCCTGGTCCAAAACACACTGCAGAAATAATCCAGTTTGAGACCACTTTAACTGCCCTGGCTCAGTGCAAGGGCATACTGGGAACTGTAGTTTATTGTGAGACCAGAGCTCTCTGACAGAAAACGCTAAATGTCTCACAAAACTAGAGTTTCCAGAATTACCTAGCATTAAGCCAGGGCAGTTAAAGCCATCCCAAACTGGATTATTTCTGCAGGGTGTTTTGGACCTCCGTCTCAGCTTTTCCCCAAAAGTATTATTTAGATAAAAACGGCAGCTAAAGAAAAGCAACTGCATGACCCTTGTCTGTGTTGCATGTGCATCTGGCAGAATTCCTAGAGCCTTTCAACAGTCCCCATTCCTGAACTATTAACTTGAGATTAAGGTTACAAATGTGACCCTCATAAACAGAATGAATTATAATTCTATCATATCAGCTGTCTTATTCTAACAGTACATTTCTTGTTGTTTTGCCTTCAATTCCATTTTATGACAAACTTATCATGTGGTTTTCTAAGCAAGCTTTATTCAGGGGAGATTTGCTATAGCTTTCCTCTTAGGCTGAGAAAGTATGACTTGTCCAAGGTCATCCAGTGAGGTTTCATGGTTAAATGAGGATTTGAATCATGGTATTCACTAAAGGATGAGAGCCAGCAAGGTGTGGTGGTTTGAGTGTTGGACTACAACATGGAGGATTTGAATCCCCGCTTCGCCATGGAAGCTCACTGAGTGACCTTAAGCAAATCACACACTCTAGCCTCAGAAAACCCGATGACAGGTTTATCTTAGGGTCACCATAAGCTGGGAATTTCTTGAAGGAACACAACAACAACAGCAGCAGCAGCAGCAACAGCAACAGCAAATATCACAAAGGCACTAGATCCTGTCTGATCTTGGAAGCTAAGCAGAGTCAACCCTAGTTAATATTTGGATAGGAGACTATCACTGAATACAAGATGCTGAATTGGCAAAAGCACCTCTTGAGTATTCCTTGTCTAAGAAAACCTTATGAAATTCATGGGGTCACATAAGACAACAGGTAGCTTGAAGGAGCGCACACATATACACACACTCCCAGAGTCCTAGTCCAAAACTCTAAACATTATGCCATGCTGCCTTCTGCACAATAGAATATCAGGTCTTATTTAATGGGGGAGGTGGGGGAATTATGAAATGGTGAAATATCAAACTGTAACACCATGGAGCTGTTAAGTCAAAATCATGTTGTGTATCTTAAAAGTACTTTAATGACTCACTTTAAATTAAGGCATATTGTCACCATTCAAAAGTTAGGCTTTTTATGTCTCCAACACTCCTCCCCATGCCCAGGTTAGTGACGGATAAGGCAGTGTCCCACTTGCCTTCCCTGGATACTAACCTATGCTGCTCTGGGAGTAGATTAAAATTCAATTAGGCTATGCTTGTTGAAGGTCTTCATATTCTTGTTAGCATTAGTAGTTATCCCAAGTCTCTAAGTATTCCTGGAAGTGCATTATACAAATGTTTTCTCAAAATTGGCTACAATGGTTTCCACAGAAACAGTTTTTCCATGGGTGAATTGATAGACTCTCACTTGTTTAAATACCTTCCTTCTTCTGCTGGGTAATTTCCAGAGAATTTAAAGTGCCTGCCACAAGCCAGCCATTCTGTAACAATATGGCACCTACTCTAGAACTAGTCTTTGCTGATGCTGCTACAACAGGTCATTTTTGAACCTCACTAAGGCCCCTTTGAGCCCCAATTGGACTGAGAGTTTGCTTTATCCTGGCCTGAGGGGATTGGCCTGTGTCGTCTGAACAAGGCAGCATGAGGCTGGGGAGAACACAGGCCTTTTGGCCCATGCGGACAGCCCCATAGTTCAACGTTCAAAGCACCACACCACACTGGCTCTAAAACGGAATCTTTTATATACCAGTCTTAATAAAACATATCAGTTTGTTTATACGACACTTTGGAAACTACTGCAAGAATTGTGTCATGACCTCATATCTTCATAAATGGACTTATGTCTGTGAGAATTAGAATGGCACAGTTTAACCAGTCCGTATCCAGTTGACTATACAACTATTCCAGCATTCTAGCTTCTGGCAAACCAAGGTATATATGGATGAGTCAAATATTTCTGAGAGGTTTGGCCATAAGAGCAATCATTCATTATTCTTGCAAGCAGTGTTTTTTGTTGGTCTACACCTCCACCTTTTTCACCACTATATTTATAACCAAAAGGGAATTGTCCAGGGAATTGGGGGAAGGATGTATTACAATATTTTCTTTCTGTAAATTCTTGCACTCAAACAAAAAGATGCATTTTTCACCACTGAGTTTTGTCATTGTCTTGAGCTAATTTCCCTACTCTATCTTTGATTAAAGTACAGTATATTAAGTGCACATTTGTAATTGTTGGATGCCTTCAAGTTGTTTCTCACTTCTGGAGACCCTAAGGTGAACACATCATGGGGCTTTCTTGGTATGTTCAGAGAGGATCTGCCTCTGAAGCTTAGAGAGTATGACATGTCCAAGATCATACAATGGACTTCCATGGCTGAAAGGGGATTTAAAAACCTTGGCCTCCCAGAGTCCTAGTCCAACCCTCAAACCACTACACTGGCTCTCATGTTCACAGTATAACTCTGTAAAAGTTTCAGTGTTTCCATATTGTTTGAGTGCATCTCTCTCTCTCTCTGACACATGGTAAGAGTCAGGCAGGTAATCAGGCAGGTAATCTGTGCCCTGGTGGCACAGTGGTTAAATGCCTGTACTGCAGCCACTCACTCACAAACCATAAGGTTACGAGTTCAATACCAGCAAAAGGGCTCAAGCTTGACTCAGGCTTGTATCCTTACAAGGTTGTTAAAAGGAATACTCAGATTTTGGGGGGCAATTAACTTATACTTTGTAAACCACTAAGGGAGTGCTTAAGCGCACTGATAAGCGGTATAGAAATGTACTCGCTACTGCTATTGCTATATTGTTCTGCCTGTTTATAAAAGCCCTGATTAGATCCCATTGATACATGCCACTAGCAGTGTGGAAGATGTTTCCCTACTTTTTTCCTACTAATGTGAATATTATAACCACATGGGTGGTGTACATGGTCTGCCAGGCAATGATTACATGAGAAGGATCCATGTGTTTCAGTTGCACTTGCCCTCACCCACATGTTTCCAGTGATCACATATTGCTTTGACAACAATTTCACCACAGGATAAGTAGCTCTTACTTAGTGAGCAATGTGTATACTTGGCAACCCAGATTCCGGAGGGGGGGCGGAATGGCCAGGAAGAGGCTTCTGAGGGAGAGGAGACGAATGCAGGTCTATCCGACCCTGTCAGACACATTTAAAATAGTTTTTAAAAATGTTGTGACACCTCCACCTGCTAACACTATCTTTAGATCATGCCCAATCCCTTCATTTCTATACTCCATTTATATGGGTTGAGACTTGGGGAACTATTGGACAGCCTTCTCAGTTTGCTTATCCTGCAGTACTTCATTTGCCAAGTAAGATTCCACTGGATGAAATAACCGGTCTTAGAATTTTCCTTGTTTTGGTGCTATGGAATCCGCTACCTAGATAGGCCTGACTAGCCCAAGTACTGAGTAATTTGAAATACCAAATTAAGAACTGTTTTTCAAGAGAGGTTTTTGGTATGAGCTAAGAATGCTCTGTACATTTTTTTCTGCTTTCTCCTACTGCTATTTGCCCCTTGTGACTACCTATTCCTAATTAATTGTTAATTTTGCAATGGTGCTGATGTTGTTTTCATTATTGGCAATATGATTTCATTTTGTACTATGGTTTTATTTTGCCAGACAAGCTAGTGCTCTGGCTTCTTTTTCAAAGAAGAGATAGGTATACCTTTTTTGTTTTTGTTTACTATAACAATGTTAGTATCTTCGATAATGTATAGAGACAGCATCAACATTTTACAATATAATTTTCACCCATCAAAGTTCTGTTATGACCAAATGAAACAGAGCTTTCTCTGGCTCTTTCTACTTGGCTGTACCCACCTTCCTCCACCCCACCCCCCACTTGAAAGACTGAACATTAAATGTTTACAATGCATAGTGTGCTGCAAAGTTTTATGCAGGCAAATCAGTTCTTTGCATTTATACCTTCTATGTATTAAACAGCCATGAGATTCTTTCAGTGTTCATTCTTTCTGTACATATATTTAAAATATATGTTTCTCTCCATCAAGTTAGATAGTCAGCTGAAATAAAAATTTACACATGAACCTTCCTCCGTTTTCTTTTGTGTCAGCCAAGGGAGTTGAAAGGTGCATTAATTCAGGTATTATTGTTATAATTCATTGCACTCATCACGTGGACTTTATCAGGATGATTAAGCAGACATGGGAGGGAACACACAACAAGACCTTTCTACTCATAAAAGGCTGAAATTAAGGAAAAGTGAACCAACTTACCAGCACTTGTAGCTGTGACTCTAGAGCCATGTCTCAGCAGACGAATGCACACATCTTTGCTACAATGATTAACCATTCGCAAATGAATACTCCGCCTGGTTTGAATTTTTACTAGGCATTTCACCATATTGACTACTTGGTATAGTTTCTACAGCAGCCTTTTCCGCTAGTCACCCATACTGGCTGTGACCTTTACTTAGTTTCACTCTGTTCAGCTTGGGTGCACTCTGCTGAATGAATCAAATAACAGGCTTCTAACACAGCCAATAGAAGTAACCCACCATCGGAGAAGAGAATGGGAGACTATTTTTAAACATTTCCAACCGTCTCACAAGGCACAATGCAATTAGTTGCAAATACCAACCATTTCCCCAGCAGTTGCTAATAAACAGCTGCACTGCACATACCAGCCTAAGCCCTTAAACATGTTTACTGGACTACAATGAAAAGCAATGAAACAACAGACAGCAAAACGTCGGACAGGAAAACATCACAAGTGCCCATATTTAAATAAAGGTAAATTGATATGAATTCTCTCATGTTAAGGGGATGCATTCTCTTAATTGTGAACCTACCCTAATTTGTTATTTTGTGTGAGTAGCCCTTTGTAATCTACCTGTGTAATCTACCTCAATGTTGCTTGTGCCAGGCTTATCAGGATATAGGTGAGGTGCCCACATTTGGCCTCCATTAGTGGAGAAGAGCTATCACTGTAGAAGCCTCCTCCTGTGAGAACAGTAAAGACAAACATACTGTTGACAGTATTCCTATTGGCAGTAGCTAGTATAACACCTGAAAAGGGCACTTTGGGGCTAGGGGAGAGAGTACATAGTCTGATTATCCCAAGCAAGCCCAATCAGATTTGAAATGGGCAGAAATTCTTCTCTAGTTCCTGTTAGAGAAAGGAAAGATAGTACTCAGATCTCTTTTGGAATGAGACAATACTTCTACCTAAAATCAGCCTGGTACACTTCTACAGAAGATATCATGCACTGTGGCGTTTGATAATATTATGATACAAAGAATATGACATGATGGTGACAATATATTTTGGAGGTGCAAAAATCTGAGTGGGGCAAACTTTAGCTGACTATTATGCTACTGATGTTCTGAGGAAATTAAAGTTTTAATGAAAACAGATAAATAAAATAATGAAACTTCTGGAAAACTTGGTGTTAGAGCACATGCATAATGTGAAAAAGATCCATGCCAGCATCCCCAGCATCTACCCCTGCTTGAAGCCACTGAAAGCTTTTGCTGGTCAGTGTAGACAGCACTGCACTAGTTGGCCAAGCAGTTTTTTGTCATGGTACAAGACAGGTTCCAGTTTTAGTATATGTGCTGCCGAAACGAGCACAGACAGGTTCCTATAAAGCTATGAATGTATTTCCTTTGAGGAAAGGTGTAAGGTGTAGAAGGAAGGAAGGAAGGAAGGATGGATGGATGGATGACAGACAGACAGGTCATGTTTGCTTCAAGGTTATTATGCCACCCAGAAGGTTCCACTACCAGATCTATCAGGCATCAAATGCAGTAACAAGAAATGGCATTTTTCAGAAATCTGTGTTTTGAAAATGTTACCATTGGCACACAGTAAAGGTTTGATTCTCACAAATGACACATGTCCAAACAGGAATTACTATCTTGTATGTCAGCATAATACTAAACAGTAAAAGGTTTTTTAATATAGATTTTGCTATACAAATATTAATGTTAACATCTAATGAATATCATGCTGATTAGTGGTAGGATACTGTGTCAAAAGGACATTGGTTAAGTGTCCATATGAGTAATGTTGATTTCATTTCCCATGGAAAGAGAGAGTCTGCCTTTGGATTTTTCAGTGCAATCTCAATAAATAGTTACTTTGCAGAGCAGAATGGCAAGATCAATAACTAGCCCTTTTCTGTTGTGGGCTGTTTTCCCATAATTTCAGACTTAAAGCCTGTATGTAATCTTGTTGATGCAAAACACACCCCTTGGAGCCATTTCTAGGATATAAAAAGCAAGCCTCTGGCTGCCAGCAAATGGTACTGATGTGCTATTTTTATATCTATAAAATCATAAGGGCCCCAGCAAGTCATAGTGCATTTCCTAATTCAAAGACAGCCCTCCCAACACAAGTAAATGACTCTGGGGTGTCCAGGGGGGCTGCAGTCAAGGTCAACAAATACACGTGTGCAAAAATAAATCATATCATGTTACATGGAAAAATTATGTATGAAGGACAGAAGAAGAATTTGTGCTGAAATATATCGCCTGAAATCATATAGCTGAGTCAGCCACACACATAAATACCCATTAAATCTAACTGCCTGCAAGCAGAGAACAGATTAGATCTGTTCCCAAATGTATTAGACAGCACATTTCCTCCTAATGCTGGGAATCATTGCTGCAGTGAGGTGCCAAGAAGACATTTCTGCTAGGGAATTCCCACTCTCTAATTGTGATTCAGCCTGACTGCTTTGCTTCAGGGATACCCAATAGACAAAAAGCATTTTTTGCTAAACTCAAAAGGGCTAAAATAAACTCCTAACCTTCCCGCAGTGGATGCATCTGTAACTTCAATCTGTTTCTCTGGAAGATGTGCTAAACATTTAGCAGCTAAAATGATTCTGATTAAGGCAAATACTAATGAGAACAAAATTAAGACATAAAATTACCCATATTTTGGGGACATTCCTAGAACACTGACACAGAATAATGAGAAACATGGTGAAAATCTGTTAATACTTCTCAGGTTCAACAATATTTTTGTAATTCACCTGGCACCTAATATTCAGAGATATATTGCATTGGAACATGGGAAGACCATTTAGCTACTGATAGGCCTATACTACCTTCTTGATGGTCAAATGTGAAAAGTGAAAGTACAAGAGTGGATTAAAGTTTTTAAGTAGATTACTGCATTACACTCTTATAGCGCTGTTATTCCGCTTTTACTGCTCTGGCTGCCTCCTGCTGCATTCTGGGATTTGCAGTTTAATGAGGGGCATTTAGAATTCTCAGCCTTAGAGCTCTTAGGCCTCAATGAAATACAAACCCCAAAATGCAACAGGAGGCAGCCAGAGCAGTAAAAGTGGAATAGCAGCACTATAAGAGGAGAGTGCAATAATGTGGTAAGTCTGGAAATCTTCATAACGTAAGCTCTATTTTTGAGAACATCATCTGGATCTTCCCTTCCTGAATGTGGCAAAGACTTTCTCTGTTGAATGAAGACACCATCAGTGTGTACCATTATCACATCACTCTTGCAGGGTTGAGTTTAGGTCTCCCAACATCATCATCATCATCATCATCATCATCATCAAAAATTGTATTTATATACCGTCTTTCCAATAGATCAAAGCGGTTTACAAAATAAAATGATCAACAGATAATGTTGTGCAGAAGGATTGCTGATGCCTTCCTTCCCGGCATAAAATCTCATAGCCTTTGTGGCAATTTCTCCACACTGGTATCTGCATTCTTGCATTCAACAGCGTCCTGTTCTTGGTGTACGTGTGTGGAATGATGATGATGTAGTATACAAGAGTTTCCTATAGTCCTACTATAGTCCCATAGGCAGATCACTGTTTGGTAAGAATGAGACTTACTGGGTCTTCAAGCTAATGCAAGGGTGGAAAACTGATTATCATGCTCCCTCCCTGTTGTCCTTCCACTGTCATAAAAAGAAGTTTCTTTTATTTAAAGAAACATATTAAAAGCATTATCACAAATTAGAAAAGTAACAAACATTAAATCATATATCATAGAAAGAAACCTGGTGGCGCAGGGGATAAATGGTTAAATGCCTGTACTGCAGCCACTCACTCACAAACCATAAGGTTACGAGTTCAATACCAGCAAAAGGGCTCAAGCTTGACTCAGACTTGCATCATTCTGAGGTCGCTAAAATGAGTACCCAGATTGTTGGGGGCAATTAGTTACACTTTGTAAACTACTTAAGGAGTGCTTAAGTGCACTGATAAGTGGTATAGAAATGTACTTGCTATTGCTAAGAGACCACAAGGGCCATCCAGTCCATAATATAAATCCACATCATTGCCAAAATATAATTTACAATCACTGAAGATCTTAGTCATAAAATCATCAAAGATGTTTTCATACAAATAGGCCTTTGAGATGAATTTGTTATTTAATCAGGTGTAACTTCCTTTTTATTGCTATGTTTTAATTGTGCTGGGTTGTAAATATAGTTTAGAGATGTAGATTGAGGTAGATTAGATTTTAATTATATTACTGTTAGCCAACTTCAGTGCAGGATAAAAAATTAATAAATAAGTAAGTATTGTTTTTTAGGACTATGAGCTTACATCCCTGCCAGCAGAAAAACAACCTTGGATAAGGATCACAGAGTACCAAAGCAATTTGAGCAGCTTCATGAAAGTTATATAAATAGTTCATGACTCACAGATGTCCCTTAGATGAAGGTTTCAAAAGGGCCAATCTGACTCTAACACATAAATCTAATGACTAAGGGGGAAAATACTGGCAATTAATACACAGTAGTCTGCAGAAGTAAATATAAATGCAATTAAAGTGGGCAAATTGAACAGACTGGATGCCAAAGTTGTTTAGATAATAAAACATCCATTCTGTACAAATCATATGCTTCAGTGCCAATGCAAAAACTTAAAGAACATTGTCAGTAGTGTCCCAAAGTGTTCCCTGATATTTTTCATCACAATGGTTGTGATGTTACATCTGAGAACACTAGAAACCCATGGTTTGAGAAGTGAAGGATCCTCACTCCTGCATGGACCATAGTCTTCTTGAGTCAGGATAGTACCTATTTATGACACCAGAAAACATTTAACCCTAAATCCTGATGACATTCCAGCAACAGCAATGGTTTATAGCAGTCTCTTCCTGTTTTTTTCTCCTAGTGGTGTTGTTTTTCGCTCCTTGACAGACACACAAGAGCATCCTCTGCCCCAGGTATACACAAATACCCCTATATGCTCTGATTAGATTAAAAAGAAAAAATCAGTAGTCCCCCACATGCCCAGGCCAAACCCCATGGCCACTCACCGAGACACCTGGGGAAACGGACACGGGAGGGAGAATCACGTGGTGCGGAGAAGGAGCCAGATTCCCAAGCTGCCAGGCTTCCAGGAAGGAACACAGGGATGGGATCATGCTGGACCAGGTGGGAACTGAGGACAGGATCTTCCCCTGCCAGAGTATAAAAGCAGCAGCAGTAGCAGTAAGAGCAAGGACTCAGCAGCAGGAGCTTCTCAGCTATTCAGCTAAAGAAGCTGGAGAGTTGGTCAAGTTTAGGGAGGAACCTAGTTCCAGTCTGAAGGAACCAGGAAGAGAAAACAGCCAAGGAGGTTTTCAGGACAGGAATAATCCCAGCCACATGCAATGGAGGAACAGACTGGAAAAGATAACAAAGCTCTCATTCAGCTGTGCACTTTATGCAAGGAGAAAAAGGGAGACAGAAATAAGGAGTTGATAGGGAAATTCCATCACATGCACCCATAGATGATGAAGGAGGGGTTATTATCCAGCTTCTACCAGGAACAACAGGGCTTCAGGGGCCTTTGTGAGCAAAAAAAAAAAAGTAACTGTTTTACAGGTGAGTTATTAAAAAGAATGGAAAACTGAATAGTTTGTACCAAGATGATGCCAATACCATCTCAGAGTGAAACAGATTTGTTGAGTATCTCCTGTTTAAAGCCTTTGAGGAGAGCACTGAACAGCACATATTCCCCCTTGAGGAATATTGGGGAGAATTTTGTTCAGTCCGCATCACTTCCAGAGCTACTAGACACAGTTATTCTTTTGATTATGAACTTCTCTGAATTTTGCAATGCTGTTCTTGATTCAAAAACTACAAAAATCCATATCATTAAACAATGTACACAAGAAGGCAGTTATCAGAGAAAAAGAAGTACAAAAATATTTATAATAGGGAAAGATGTGTACAAAATGCATACAAAATATGTATGTTATGAAATGCTGCATACAAAATTACAATACTACGTGAGTGTGTTTTAAATTCACAGAATGGCATGGGAATTGGACACAATGGATCTGTCACTGACTGAGAAGAAATTGACCTAGACTAGATATAGAATTATTTGTACATTCCTACTCTTAGGTAGGTGGTCACCATGTGTGATGATTTTGTGGTCAGCATGTGTTCACATACACATTATCCTCTCCAACTTCCCCCCATCATTTGGTTGTCTGTTACAAAGCAATACACTCCTAATTATTTCTTTCTAACAAACCAAAGGTATATTTACCCCTGTCCAATTGCTTAAAGCCTGCAGTGGGTTAAAAGAGGATGAAGCCTTTATGGTGCTTGACCACTCCTATCACTTGCTTTATCTGTTTGATTCTGCAATAGAATTCAACAGAGTATGAAATATTCTCATATTGTCTATTTGGGTAAGAAGGGTTATATCGCACTTTCTCCATGAAACTTTCAATGATAAATGAGCCAAGACAAGAGTCAGATGCTGGCTTCAGATCCCAATTCATTCATGGGAGGCCCTGTCCAAGTCATTGCCCCATATATAAAATGGAAATCTTGCTTTACAACACTGTGATAAAAAATATTATTCTTCCCCATTAATCATATAGCATCATTTAGTCTAAATAAAATGTGTTGGATAATATTTGTTGGATTTTCTTATTTCTATGCACAGAATATTAGCAACAAAATGACTTTTCCTACCCTGTTTCCCCAAAAATAAGACATCTCCAAAAAATAAGACCTAGTAAAGGTTTTGCTGAATTGATAAATATAAGGCCTCCCCCGAAAGTAAGACCTAGCCAAATTTTTGTATCTAAATATATATACAGTATATAATAAAAGTTGATTTTTTTGTTGAACAATAAATGTGAATTATTCTTCATGGAAAAATAAGACATCCTCTGAAAATAAGACCTAGTGCATCTTTGCAACCAAAAATTAATATAAGACACTGTCTTATTTTCGGGGAAACATGGTATTTACTCAGAATAAACACAACCTTTCAATAATGCTGTTCCTCTCAAAGTTGCATAAAAGCTAATGAATGAAATCTTTGTGGTTTTGCCATTTGTTTGTCTGACTGTTTTGTGTTTTTTTTGCTTATTTGTTTGAAGAGACATATAGAGACGTGTGTGTGTGTGTGTGTGTGTGTGTGTAACATTACAACTTGAAGCCACAAGAAACAGACTTGCCTTCATCAGAGAGAACCTCATCCTGGTTGTTTGATGATGGATGTAGTGGCTGCAAAGGCTCCATATTAATTATGAGCTGCTTGTTCAAGGAGTGAGAGCTGCGACTCTGAGTAATGTTGGTTCTGAAAAGAAAGTAGGGAAATGAGGACATCTTAAGTTTTTAAAAAACCTCTATATTGCCATATCTCAAAGCACTTTAAAAAAAAAAGACATAGCAGAGCTAATGGGGTCTGTCTAAAAATCCTGAAGGATCTGTCTTGGGCTATGACGGGTTACTACTTGGAAGGGAGTTTACCAGGAAATACTATATGCTGTATGCTATAGTAAGAGGAAAGCAAACCTACTCAAAATAAATCTTCCCAAGAAAAAAACTACGAAAGGATTGCCGTAAATTAGAGTCAACCAGAAGGTACATAACAACAACAAAGAGCTATTATTTTCTTCAAAATGTTTCTCTGTATAGGAACACACAGTGTGTATTTCTAGTGGCCTATCTTACCTTACTTTACCCATTATGGTTGAGTGCCAGTATGGTGCCCTAGAATATCCTTATCTAATATTTGATAAGTAGGAATCAACTGAGGGAAGAGTTAAAGTACAAAGGGGAAAATATAAAGGGTAAAACTTCAGAGGATTTAAAACTTGTTTTATGGTTGTATTTCAGGAAACCAGAAAAATCTTCTGTACTAAGGCTCCAGGTAATTCAAAAAAGAGAGGAGTTCTCCGCCAATCTCAGTTAATTATTTATAAACTGAACACTGTATTCAAGGCACAAAAATGGTTAATAAATTTGTTTGTTTGTTTATAATTTTTCTAAATCATCTCCCTGCCCACAAGGGCTCCTGAGGTGATGAGCAAATAAAACAGAACAATTCAAAGATAAAAACATTTTCAAAACATATTAAAATACTCTAAAAACTCCCAAAAGCAATATAAAAACAATCCCAGAGTCTGGTTTTGAAGCAGTTAAAACAGCAATTTCAAATAAATGCTATTTGGAACAGTACTGGTTCGGCTGCCCAATGGAAACTTTGGTAGGGAGCTCCCAATTTGAGGCACTGCTACAAAGAAAGCCCTATATGTACCCACCAACCTGACTTCATAAGGTATTGGGACATGCAACAGCCCCTTCCCATAAATATCACAAATTTTGGACAGGATTATATAGCAGGAGATGATCTTTCAGATATCTTGGCCACAAGGCATTAAGCGCTTTGTAGGTCAACACCCGCACCATGAACTAAGCTCAGAAGCAAATTGGAAGCTAATACAGCTCTTGCAGAACTAGGTGGTATATGGTCAATTAAATATTAGACCCTGCATTTAACGCACAGAAATCATGGTACAGAGGAATACAACACAACATAATCAAAACACTAATTCTTTAATGTTTAGTGGGGTGAATCCTGCACCTTGTCATCACATCTTATGCCATAGTGATCGAGAATACTATGTTTTGATTTTTTTTCCCACCATCCTATGATCCATGCAGCCATAATGGTAATTCATCAACTTTTAACTGCTTAATTATTATTTCAATGGTTTGGGAATATTTGGATTTTATTAATCTAATGGGCTTTACATTTAGAAGTTTTGGTACAGAGAAACTATACACAAGCTCTATAATGAATTAATCTTTTTAAAATATCTTGCAAATAAAGGCCACAGTTATTCAGCAACTTTCTACAAGATGATTTAGTGATCAAATAAACATTTGCCTGAATCCTGTTGGGTACTTCCAATTAAAGTAGATCCATTGAATCAACTACTGAAATTCCATTGGTTCAGTAGGTCCTCTCTGGTTGGGACTAATCAACAAGATTCAAGCCACACTACACCTTTTAATCTCATGTCAATATCATTTCTTTGATTTAAAATAAGGGAGGACAACATCTGGGGATCAGTGCACTGCACTGCACACCCCAAGCCCATCCCACTGCAGTGGCAAAATACCCAGGGCAGGTTGTCCTTTGCTGTGGCCAGTAGTCACACTCCAGAGCCCAGAGGAACACATTAACTGACTTTCAGCAATTCTGGAGCACCAGAGGACTGCAGCTACATTGCAGTAGACTGTATTCTGGGCAGCTGGAAACACTTGGGGTGTTGGGGGAGACTGTATGTTTTGTGGGAGAAAGTGTTAAAGAGTCCCACAAAGGGGTTTTCCCCCATAAGTAGATTCATTTGTTTGCCAATTTCACCACGACTACCCCCCAAAAAATCCTGGTGCGTGTGTGTGTGCATGCGCCAAGACTTTAGGGGATCAGTGGGGGTCCTAAGGGCTGAATGAACCCATCAGGAAATGTGAGTCCTGCATTCAACTAGATTCATGTTCCTGTGGTTTGTTTGCAAGTGAACGCGTTCCACTTGAAAACAAGGTATGTTCAGAATGTATGCTTAAAAAGAGAGAAACAAACATACATAGCAAGGGATTTTCACTGCTGCTGTCACCACAGTGGCAAAATAAGTGCTGGTAGGAGCAGTGGTGGAATCTTGTGGCAAAAAATGTCTAGTGGGCACCCCAAAGAAAATAGCAAACATTTATAACACTAAAACAAGGAATTGTTGGAAATGTAACACAGCTATTGGTACGTGGTTTCATGTTTGGTGGTGCTGTCCAAAATTAGTAAAATACTGGAAGAATATACACTTAACAATAGAAAAGATGTTACAAATTAAATTCAAGATGGAACCTGAAATCTACTTGTTAAATAGGCTGTTTCCTTCACACACATTGAAAGGAAACATTGGAGAATCATGCTGTATTTGATTACTTCTGCTAGACTGGTTATAGCTCAGAATTGGAAAAGCCACAAACTACCTAAAATTGATGAATGGTTAATAAAACTATAGAATTAATGGAAAAGGATAAGCTGACTGCTCAGTTAAATAATAAGGATGTTGAAGCGACTGAGGAGGAGTGGTTTCTGATAGTAGATTATTGTAAAAGAATTTGGAGATAAGATGCAGGACAAGAAAAGAGGGTTATATTATGTATTATCTTATTAGTGTGAATAGATATAAACCTTGTAATATAATTCCAGGAAACTGGTGAAAATGTTATAACTCAAATAAATAAATAAATAAATAAATAGATAATGTCCAATGGGCAACACCAAGTCTGCAGGCCATCCCTATCACCCATCCTTGGTGTAACAGAGATTACGGACCCATTTGTGCCACACAATTATAAGCACTGTGGGAAAATGCATTTAGCATTTTCATACAGAGACTAGTGCCTCTCCAAACTACAAAACCCAAGATTCAAAATGATGCACCGCACCCACTGCAGTTAAAGTTGCATCATAGTACTATAATAGTATCATATTATTGTAGTGTAAAAGGCCCCAAGAATGACAACAATCTGTTTGGCAGCCAAGAGGAAAGAGCTCTCTGAACTTTCTCTACACTACACTTGCTTAGGTCTGATTTTGATCAGAAAGTACCTGTGCACTTCCGGAGGCTCCCTTTGGATTTTAGAACTTGCTTCAACAACTTCTTTGGCAACTTTTCCACTACAACCAAACATAAAATTTAACATGAGATGATGATGTTAATGGTAATATAGTATCTGAATACTTAAAGCAATTAATATATTGGCAGTACAGTATCTGAATACTTAAGGCAATTAATATACATATATTTCATGATATCAGATTATATAAATGAATTGAATATTTAAAAATATACATTCTTGTATAATATTTGAAGATAAAATCTCAAAAAATGGACATTTATTGACAGCACACACTCTCCCCAGTCATGAGCATGGAATAGATCCCACACCAAGACTAAGTAAGACTAAGAACACCCCCCTCCCCAAAAACATGAATGGGCATAAGTGGACCAGCAAGAGTCCTCTATAGTTAAGAAATTATCAACCAGAAGTACAGTAATGGATCAAACCCTAGGAAATACTAAGTGACTATAGTTGAGGCCCCCCAATAATAATACAGGCTGCCTGCAATCTGTTCTATGCACACTTACTTGGGAGTGAGCTATACTAAACACTATGTTCCTAGGTACCAATCAGTACATTTAGATTTTCAGCTGAGAACTGAGGCCGCCCTTACATAGGCCCACTTTTTGCTGCAACTAGTCTTCAGCTGGCAACTGACTGTTCTGTCTTTCTGGTCTGAAAACCTACAACCTTAGGCTACTCTTAGAAGACCCACAGCTGAAGATCTGAATGTACTGATTGGTACCTCGGAACATAGTTGATCCACCATGCTAATGAAGATTCTTCATGTTAAGGTTTTCATGAAAGACAATAACCAGTGTTTAGTAAGATTTCAGATGGGAATCTGAGATCCAAATCCAACTGTATTAGTCCCAACTAAAGGAGATTTATCATCTGTTGATTGATTAACTGACCTAGGACTCTTTCAAATGGGAGGAATTTCTCCCAACTCCGAATGGAGCCAATGCGGATTCATGTAAATTCACTTGTTTAGCGAATTTACATGAACCCCTGCTCCATTTGGAAGAACCCCTGCTCCGTTCGGAATTACTTCCCATTACCCGAAAATAACCCCCTCCTGCCCGAACTTGCATGCGAAGCTTTAATTCGCAATAACGTAAAACCCATGATTGCATTCGAATTGGCTTCCCTCTTGCCCAAATTTGCGTGCGAAGAGTTAATTCGCAACAACGTAAAACCCATGATTGCATTCGAATTGACCTTAAATTATACTTCCAATTTAGCCTCGTATGAAAGAGTCCTCACTCTAGTTGGAACTAATAATTAGACCTGTGTCTAAGTTTTTATCAATACCATTCACCCTTCCTGTTTATAATACTTAACTAACATATAATATTCCTACAAGGATAAAAAATTCCTTACCTGTATCTAAACCTGCTGCCTTTAAAAAATATTTTACTACTGGACACAGTCTTGATTTGGCTTGATTTTGCATACCTTCAGAGGAAAGCAAAGCAGAAGCATACAGATTCTTCAAATAAGTTTTAAAAAGACATAACCGTTTTAAAGTTTTAGAAAGACATAGACCAGCATTACTACCACACACAAACTTTGTTTTGCTTTTGCTATATTATTTTGAGTCATCATGGATGAATAATTGAAAATAATCTGTGTAGGGGTATTTCCTTTGAAGGAGACTTCAAAGATTTTTCATTATACGTTTCATTATGAATCTGCTCATTGACCAGCTAATATTCAGGGAACAGTTACACAGAAAGCATCCCACAGGGCGTACTACTTCAACATGAATTGTCTTCCTAAATTCAGTTCAGGTTTCTTTAAATCATATCTACATACTCATACACTACAGTTCCAGGGTCACTACTGACACATTTCCTAGGCCAGGGATTGGGAACACGTGAGAGCTCCGTCTCACAATTTCCATCAGCTTTATATAGCTTGTTTTAAAGTTCCCTGAATTGATATGAACTATGTGCAAGCTAGAAAGCAGTTACATGGCACTGAGCAATATTTTGTAGGTCTGCAAGATGGGTACATCAGAGAATAGAGATAAGTTTGGTATGATTGGTGACAATATGTCCATATGGGTAAAATGAATACCTGTTCCTACACACTTTGCTTTGCACCTGTCGTTGGGCCTACCTCATGCTTTTAACCATACCAACTACTGTAAAATGGCCCCCAACTTCTTGCAAAATTAGAATTCAGGCCCTGGATTAAAAATATTTTTCCATCCTTGTCACAGGTGGAATGTGCTCATTCAGGGTTAAAAACTGATACCCATGCAAATATTTCTTGCTCAGGCATAGGCAACATAACACGTGTAGTTCTATGCTATTGGGAAGTAATATGTGAAAGAGCTATGGTTTCTCAAATCAGTAGGTGTCCTATGATCATGACTACAGCAGGTTTTCCAACAATATGTTAGTGCATATTGTGACTTTCAGTGCTTTGTGCTTATCTGTATGTTTTGAAAGACTTGCGTCACTGCACTGTACAAAACATATGCTGTTCCCCAAACTATTATTTTTTGTTCATACTACTTAGCTATTTCCAGTTTGAAAGAGATTCATTCCATTGATTCATGACATAAAGTCATAATTCTTTAACATATCAGTTTCAGAACCAGATTAGCAGGATCCTGAGTTCCTTCAACAAGGAAAGACTAGAGTAGCTGAAAAACAAATTTAGAATGTTTAATTGTCCAAAGTAGGGGATGGTTCTGCCATGAATTTAAGAGTATTTCAGTATGTGTTTTTAAACATTGTTGTCTATGGGATGAAATTTAAATATACTTAGCCTAACTAAATATACTTAACCTTTTTATTCATCCAGTTCAAAAGGATCAAACTAATTAATGTGAAATTATGTATTTTGGATGTGCCTTCAGAAAGCGAATACGCAAAAGAATCAAAGCACATATTGCCTTTATGGCTTCATTATTTAACATGAAAAGACACTCAAAATTGTTTCATGCACTCTGCTTATGTACACATTCTTCATTATATTATTGAATTATAATAAATTTGCTCACTTGTAAAATGCCTGATTCTCCACTCCACACTTCCAAAGGTGCTTGCAGGCTGCTGGTGTAGAGGTATGGAATGACAACATAGCCTTTTTCTACACATTCAATGAAAAATTAAAGAGAAGTAGAAAAATGTTGACATGACACTTGGATGGTTTAAGGGCATGAATCACACTTAGGCTGTGGCAAGACCCTTGTTCCTTTTAGTATATTGAAAAGCCTGTGCCCTAGAGGATTTTGAAGACCAAGTTTCTTCGGAGATCCCAAATCTAGGGTTTCTTGTATCCCCTAACTCTATTGATCCTCTTCAACCTTCCTTTCACATTACCCAACCATCACTTTTAGTCTTCTGGGGGGTTTTTTGCTTTGTTTTTCCTTTCTCTTGATTACTTGTTCTCCCTCTTCTTTCTTCTTGTTTGGGAAGGTATACTGTGAACTCCTGACTGTTTGCAATGTAAACCTCCAAGCTAAGATGACTTAGGTCCAAAGCAATTGCAGAAATAATCCAGTTTGATACCACTTTAACTGCCCTGGCTCAGTGCTAGGGAATCCTGAGAATTGTAGTTTATTGAGGCTCCAGATCTCTCTGATAGAGAAGGCTAAATGCCTCACAAAACTACAGTTCCCAGAATTCTCTAGCATTGAGCCAGAGCAGTTAAAATGGTCTCAAACTGGATTATTTCGGCAGTGTGTTTTGGACCTTAGGAGCATTAAGAAGTCCCAGCAACAGATACATAAATCAAACAAATAGTAATTTTATCATTATTTTATTTCTGGTATTCTATTCCTACTGTATAAAGAGTTCTAGCCCTAACTCTTTACTTTCAAAAAATGTCAAATAATGAAAATACCTAACATTGGGTTACAAGGAACAATGTTTTTCAATTACCTACAGACATATCCATACATTCTATGTACATGTACATTCCATAGATATTTCTCAACTGCATTGTTTCTAAACTCTCTAATGGAATGCCTGGGTTTATCCATAAACATTAAGTTGACTGTTCCAGTACACAAGGCAGAAACCTATTTTGTAAGAGCAGGAATAAATGTACATACTAGCCATCAGAAAATGCCCCAAAATTTTAAATTAAAATATTTTAAAATATAGAAAATATAAAAATATAGAATATCGAACCTCTTTCTGAATTGCAGTCACATAGAATGTCTTCCCTTCAAACTTTAATTTACAGACATCAGACCTATAAAAACAAAGCCCTTTAAATGAGGAAAATAGATTACAGTTTTAAAATCTTGCAGTTTCATACAAATTTAGCCAATTCATAAACAGTGAGAACAAGTTGAATGAATTTTCACTACAAATAATAAGGACATAACTTCTTAAAGCCAACAGCATAACATGCACAGAGCAATTCAATATACTTCAACTGCTGTGGTTTTACATATCTTTAAGAATTGGATTGTAAGCCTGTGGGCAGGGTCATGTCATTTTAATTTTTGTAAATGTTTCCGAGTGCAGTGATAGGCATAGTATGAATTAGAAATGGTAAAAAGATGAAACACATTTTAGAGGGCTTCATCTGAGGCACAGTGAAACTAAGTTTATGAGGTCTTCTTTACACCTCAGGATATTTTTATTTCTTGGTGTATAGATATTTGGAAAAGAAAAGAGAATGAATACATTGTCTAGGCAGATTTTGTAAAAACCCCTAAATATGCTATCATGGTTTGTGTGTGCTTTCTATAATACCTCTGGTTAAAACTTTGATCTTTATACCTTAAAACTCTTAAAACATCTTTGGCTGGTTTTTCTATTTTCAACCCAGACTCGAACAAGTATACTCAGCAGTAAGTCACAAGAAGCTCAAATTGCTTACTAGTAAGAAAAATTAGGCTTAGGTTGTTTCCACATGGCAGAATTAATACAGTCTGACACCAATTGTCATGGCTCCAACCTATAGCATCCTGGGATTTGTAGTTAATTATGGCAAAAGATCTCTGGCAGAGAAGGCTAAATCTCTCACAAAACTACAGAATTCCATAACACTGAGCCATGGCAGTTAAAACTATATCAAACTGCATTATTTCTGCAGTGCAGATGCAATCTGAGAGACTTCAACCCTAATCCATTGAGTTCAGTAGAGCTTACTCAAGGTAATGGTGACCAATACAGGAATACCAGTCAGTTGCATTGAGGAAAAGCTCCACTTTGCTGTAAAAACTAAGGACAGAAGTGTCTTTAATTAATGAGTTATTCTTAATTGATAATTTCAGTTGCTCATGCTTCAGTCCTGTTCAGAACAGGGAAGCATCAGTACGCTTACTCTAAGGAGATTATGTTCTGGACACAAGGAAAGAGTATTGCATATGCATCAAAATGTTGAGCATCCAGAATTTTGTGCAGTATTAAACTCCTGTATTTTTTAACTCAGCAAGCTACATTTAGGTAACAAGGTCACTTTCATAAGCAGAAAGGAAGATGAAGCAGATTCAATACTGAATGTGAAAGAGGATTTGCCAGTGCAGGAAACTGGATTCATCTTCAAATTTTAGGATAATAATGCCCATAAACTGTGAAGAGTCTTGGGTACGTGTGGCTCACAACATACTAAAATTTTAAAGATACAGAGTTTCCCTGATGCTGCATCAATAAAGACTCATTGGGGTGAAACAGATGGGCAGGAAAAAGTGGCCCGAAGCTGCCTTTTCTGAAGCTACATTGAAACCCCACCAACCGCACCGCTGGCTCCCAAGGCAGCTGGAGTGCGCATGTCATGACCACATGATATGGCTTCCAGCCAAGAAGAAGCGGAAAAAAGCTGCTTCTTTTTGAAACGGCCTTTCTCTGCATAAGGACACTTTTCTGCTGGCTTCAAGGCATGTGTCATCGAAACGCCACGCCTTCAAGCCAGCCTGTCTGTTTAGCCCCATTCTTTCTTAGGGCATATTAGCAAGTGAGAGAGTAAATGTAATACCATGTGTGTTATTTTCTTCCCAAAGAACATAAAGAAAAGTATGAAACACCCCAATAGTCTTGCCATTCCTTTTACTCAAGGTAACAATGCATATTGTAACCCCCATTAATCTCGAGAGCAAAGATCTGTACCAATATTTCCCTTTGTAAATAATGCCTTAACAAGTCCGGTCAAATTTCAGCTGCATCTACATTGCAGAATGTAGTTTCATGCTGTTTTAACTTCCAAGGTTCAATGCTATGGAATCCTAGGGTTTGTAGTACTGTGAGATATTTAGTGTTCTCTGTCAGAGAGCTCTGATGCCACAACAAACCACAAATCCCAAGATTCTGTAGCATTGGGCCATAGTCAGTGTCAAAATGCATTAATTCTACAGCCTTTGACTCAGGCTCAATCCTGACTTAGGTGCTGGGTTGTCATCTGGGTTGTCATCTGGTATCACTGGACAATTCTGTTTCCCTAATATATACTTCTGAAGTTGAAATGAATGGCCTAAAAATTTATTTTAAATGTAGACCACTATCCAGTAGGAATCACAATAAGACAAAATAATCTTGCTTCATTTATAATACAATCCTATGCATGTCTATTGAAAAGCATATCTCAAGTTCAATTCCTAGGTAAAATATATATATAAAGCACGGTAGATACAATGCAAATATGAGAGGGGGGAGGAACCCTGCTTTCCAAACTAAGTATTCTGGAAAGGAGGAAATGAAACTTTATATTCCAAGGTTGAAAATAATTTTCAGACTAACAGCTCACCATTTTAGCAAATGAATTCTTTTATTTCCCTGGAAAACTACAAAACCTGTGGCTGTGAATCCTAAAAACGATGTGGTCCCTGTTGAGTCCTTGAAGAAGAAGAAAGGAAAGCTTACATTAGAAACATTAGAAACAGGGGGAATCTGAGAACAATTATACAAAAGTTCACTGAAAGAAAATATGCATGTCTTCTAACTGAAGGCAGTTCCTATAAATTTCCTTTTAAATCAATATTTAAAAACAAAACAAAAATGCACAGTGGGCCCTTGATATCCACTGGGGTTTGGTTCCAGGACCCTCCATGGAGACCAAAACCTGTGGATGCTTGAGTCCCATTAAATACAATGGTATAGTAAAATGGTGTCTCTTATATAAAATGCAAAATCAAGGTTTGCTTTGTTGTAATTTATATATTTTGAAAACTATTTTCAAGCCATGGATGGTTGAATCCATGCATAAAGAATCCGTGGATACAGAGCACCAACTGTATTACCTAAAAGGGTAATTGTTTTTATTATTTATTGTTTTTATTGTTACTGTCATTGTTATCAGTGTATATATATACTTCTGAAATGATGAACAGGAAAGCACTAGCAGAGAAACATCATATCTTAATAGCCACATTGTACTATTTCATAGTAGTAATAATAATTTTGTCCATGATTTCTCTGCTAATTCAGATGAGATGTAGCCCATCATATTATTGCTAATTAGTTCCAGCCTGTCTATCATTCCTGGGAATCTGGGACCAGCTTTCTTCATATTTTCTATGTTGGATTCTAGCTTAGATCAGTTTTGACTCCTCAGAGTGAATTTAGATCCAACTTCCAACCATGTGGAAACTGCTGTTATAAAGATGTCTTTCCACACAGCTACGGGCTGTATCTGCAAAGCACATAGTAGAAATGGATCTATTATGGTCTCAAAAGGCTGAGTGCTTATCCCATCCTAATGAACACCAAGAATTAAGCCTATTTATTAAGCCTATTTAAATGTGACAAATGCCTCAGCCAAAGCACCTACCCATGTAAAATACCCCTGTAAGCCCAATACCACTTTTCTCTCAAGTTTTTAGCTTTGCTGAAAAAGTATCATTTCCAGTTTCAGAGCCCTGGTAGGGAGAAAGGCAGGGGAAAAGATTAGTATGGAAGAGGCTAAAGCACCCACAGATTTTACCGTAATTGCTCAACTAGACCTTATGGTACCATTACAGAACCAATTTCTGCTTTAGACCTTAGCCTGCAACTTTAAACTTCATCAATCTAGCAATATGTAACCAATATTCTGTCTGGTACCATGTAATTATTGCAACACCAACAAGCCATTTAAATTAGCATTCTATCACTTAAACTAGCTTAGTACAATTGAACCAGACACTCTGATGGCATGCAATGTTTAAGTACATCATTTTCTATAGGAGGTCTCTCCCTATGCAAAACTGCTTTCTTATGTATACCAGAATAGCATTATAGCTATTATAGAAATGTTTTTAAAATTAATAGACTATGGGTAGTTTTATATTGTACTATTTTATATATTAATATTATTATTATGTTAATCAAATGCACATCCCTCTACATTTCTCTACAAGATAGTTAGCTTGCAGATATATTAAAACAACAAAAAATTATATTATTGTGCAACAGAAAAACAGAATATTTAAAGTACTACATTGCATGCCATCAGAAGTGGGGGATGCATATGTCTCCAGATGTTGCTATCAGGCAAGAGTGATGGGAGTTGTAGTCTAGTACACAAAAAAGAGGCTCATGTGTTCATCACATAACACAAACAAAAAAACAAACAAACAGCTTCATTTATATACCGCTTCATACCCTTAAGGAGTGTCTAAGCGGTTTACAATTGTAAGCTATCCCCCCCTCCGACAATCTGGGTACTCATTTTAGCGACCTCGGAAGGATGCAAGCCTGAGTCGAGCTTCAGCCCTTTGCTGGTCTTGAACTCGCCACCTTATGGTTTTGAGTGAGTGGCTACAGTACAGGCATTTAACCACTGCACCACCACACACTACACATACAGGTGTTGCTAACAAAATGACGCAAACCCTCTGTGTAAGTCACCTTCCCCTTAAAGCTTGAGCTGCTCTGCAAACAGATATTTCCTTCCCCACTGCAGGTTCTACTGCACAAGGGAGCTGCACATGTCTAATGATATACATAAGGATGGAATTGAATCAGAACTTGATTATGGAGACAGGGGAGCTTTTGTTTTGCATTGATAAATTCTTTACCTTGCAAGGATGTGGGTCAACACCGTAGGTTTCTAAAGAATGTGCTTTCAATAATAAATTGAACTCTGCAACAGCTGGACTCAAACCCCTGAAAATCACATAAAGGAAAATACCATGAGAAAAATATACAAACAGTTTTGGCCAACAATATTCACCAGGAGCAAGAGGGGAAATAGGAGATCTTTCATATGATTCTGCTGTTACTCTGCCATAGCGCTTAATCCTTTTGGATTAAGCGTAGATGCTTTTGGCATACTTTTGGGACTCCAGTGAGCTGTGCAGTTAATCAGGGGCTATCAAGTGTCTTTCAAATATATGCTTTCTTTTGGTGTACATGGAGGAGCTGGAACTTAAGAAATAAGCTGCAGCCTTGGTCTCCAATGATATACTTCCTCAATTCATTTAAAAGAATTGCTGAGATTAAAGTTGCATTCCTTCCTGCTCTGGAAATAAACAAGGAAATAAACAAAGACATTTTAGTCAACACTGCCTCTCCACTAGTTTAGAATCTGAGAGCATTCTTGTGATATACATGAATAACAAATATTTTCCAGGTTACAGCTCATACCATGTTGTTTTTATCATTTGAAACATATATCTGCACATATTACCTTAAAAAAGATGGGGGCTGGGAAAAACTATGCCTCAGGGGTCACTTTCATAATCAAAGAGTTAACAAAATGCTATTGTATTTCTGTTTTGACACAGTTGTAGTCCAAACAGCAACTTTCCAAGTTTTTCTCTCTCAGGTAGTGTTACTTTCCAATCCCAATTTTAAACATACAGTATCCCCTGCAGTTTGTTTCCAAGACACACTGGGGATACCAAAATCCGTGGCTGCTGAAGTTCCATTTTATACAACAAAATAAATTGACATCCCTTTTATAGAATGTCAAAATCAAGATTTGCTTTTTTGAATGTATATGTTTTTTAAAAATATTTCCAAGCCATGCATAGTTGAATCTGTGGATACAGAGGGCCAACTTTTTTTTTTTTCAGATTCCAAGTTACATTGCTTTGCATGATGATTCAATGAATTCATGATGATTTGAGGGTCATATATATAGTCGGCCCTTTGCATCTGTGGGGGATTCATTCTAGACCCTCCTCCCCCATGGGATAAGAAAAAACACAGGACTCAAGTCCCATTGTCCCTATTAAGGCATCATCATGCAGATGGCAGGACAAGGCTTCCATTGCTTCCTCCTCCTCTGGAGTGGCAGGGTTTTGCTCATGTGGCAAATCCCTGCCTCTGCAGACCATCCCCAGGCTGGGCCAGGCCAGGCTTGGTTAGGATGGGAAGGGTGACCATCAGCTGCCACTTGGCCTTGTCAAAGGTGGCCCAGGCACTGGCCCCATCCACCATGTAGGGCAATGGAAGGTGGAGGTGGTAGGCAGCCAGGGGTGATGAGTCATGTGTCAGCTCCCACTCATGGACCTCCGGCTGAACCAGGGCAGAGAGCAGAGCAGCAGCAGCTCAACAGTGACGACCAGCTTGCGATGTACCAGGCTGAGCGCCAAGTCCTGGCTGAGTCTTGGAGGTCCACGTAGAAGGAGTGGCAGAGGGTCCAGAAAGGGGTGGTGGCAATGGCAGGAGGAGGGGGCATGGTCTGGTGCTCTGACTCTGAGGGCGGGTAGCAGTACGGGGTGGACATCTGAGGAAGTAGCAGAGGCCCTCCAGGGAGCAGTGCCCAGAGCAACATGGTCTGTGGATCTAGGCCTGGCATACAGCGCTTTTCCACCACCTCCAGGGCTGTCACATCCACCAGGCAGCAGAAATTGGCTGTGTGGGTGACCAGGTGCCACCACTGAGAACAATGGTGCTTGCCATTCTTGGATGCTCAGATCTGCAGATGGTGAGGTCCCACAGTGATTCTATGATGAGGTCCCATGGTAATTCTAATAAGCATCCTATCTCATGTGCAGAAGAGTTCATGTTCAGCCATAAGTATTATCAGTTACCCATTTAATAGGAGATCTAATTGCAAAAGAAAAAAAGGCACCATAGGTATGCAAATGAATATTTAACTGTCTCAAACTTCGAAATGGAATGGGCTAGAAATAAATATATAAATATAATATTATAATTATTATCCGTTTAGGATTTAAAACAACTTAAAAATTAAAATGAAGTAAACTGTGAAGTAATTAGTTACTTCCCAAGCAATGTCAAGTGTCAATGTCAATACTCATAAAAGAGAAAAAAAGAATTAGAATGGTAATAATGAACAAAAATGCTAATTTCAAAGTTTTTATAAGAAGGTGTCTTTTCAGAAATGTTTTACAAGGATGGTCTTTTCTGAGTAGAATACATAATTTTCTACAAATGCCACTGAAGTAGGTCCCTAGAGAAGCATTAAATACCTTATTCAAAAGAAAAAAGCAGTTAATCGGGTAGCAGAATGGGGGAAAGGAGATTGATACTTGGCTACTGCATCTTTCACTAAGGAAAGAAATGAAATTGGGGGGGGGGGGGAATATCCATAATTCTATACAACATTATCTGGATGGAAAAGCAGACACGAAGGCACCCTTCCCTGGGTTGGATGACATCTAATGACATGGTCACATCCCAGACATCCAAAAAGCTATCTCTGATGTGCATGGACTTTCCCCAATTGGCAAGATTAGGCCTGGAGGCTGGAGACTCCTCTTCCCTGCTATAGCCTCATAGCCTCCAACTATCCTGATTTGGTTTAATTAATCCTCTGCCATCCTACTTTTTAAGCAGCTCTAAAATGTCCCAGTTTTGCTCTCCTCCCATTTTTCCACTTTGTTTTCAGCTTACTTCATTTGCTGATGACTGAGCTTGATTAACTTAGCAGAATGGGAAAGAGGGGGCAGAATTTTGCCCTTGTCAAAAGCAAATTGTAGACTTAGCCAAAAGCAAACTGTTGCAGCCCCTCCCTGTTTGTTAATAATAACTTTTGTCATCTTCATCAGACTCATTGCTTGGCACCCTGTGCTAGTTTTCATCTGTGAAATGTTGGATGGTGTGTACTTTTCTACTGAGAAGTAAATCCACTGAGTTCAACCTGGCCTGGCTAATTCCAAGGTATAGGACAGGTATAGGATTTGTAGCCTAAATAATTTCTCCCTAGTAGCCCAGTCCAATGAGCTGCTTCATTAGAGCAATCAGGCAAGGGATTACTGGCCACACTGGTCTTAATCTTGGGATGTGAGAAGAATTTATCATAGTGGTTGAAGAAAAAGTCCTGTTAATGCACTCTTTTAACAGACATCACTGAAGCAGTATCTACAGAACGCTTTTCTGTTCACCCTGTCACCCATGTATGGGGATGAAAGGTTTCAGCTAACTTCCTTTTAAAAAAAATAACCTGTTAATGCTTCGTGAGAAATTCATTGTTCTCTGCCTAGGGAAGAGTGTGTATCCTCATATAGATCAGAAACAGCCTGGATCTCAAGGAGAGTTACTTTTTCTATTGCTGTTGGAGATGTCATTTTATTGCCTGAAATTTTACTATGTATTCTGTGTCTCCTAATGCCCACATGGCCAAAGAGTGGAGTAGCCTCTGCTTGCATTGCTATCCATCTAGACCGTCTCTAACAACAACAAAAACAGCATCATAACAAAATATAAGCCTGTCACTCTAGCATTATCATCCCCCCCCCCCCCCGGTATGATTTTTAATGCTTCTGCTTGATGAAGAAGCCAGTGAGCCTTCGCAAGCTTGCACAATGTATTTTGTGCATTTTTGGTTGGTCCCATAAAGGTATCACTGTTTGGTGGATTTTGGAATATTAAGTTTGCAAGGCCCAGAGATGGTAATAGCTGCACAGCCTTGTATTATTCTTTTCTGTTAACAGTGGAATATGCAGGTAAACATAGTAAGCAGGATATCTTTGCCCAACGTGAATCAAATCATTGCTTTATTGTAGTAAAACATTGCTTTTACTGTATACTGTAGAACAGTATAAAGCACTTATAGTATGGTGGTAAGTTCATCTCCTGTATATCAGTATGATGCAAGATCAGTACAAGGTGTTGGTTTTAACCTTTAAAGCCCTACATGGCTTGGGCCCATCTTATCTCAGGGAGCACCTCTCCCCATATGACCCCCCCCCCCCGCACACTTCGATTCTCTGGGAGGAATCTGCTGCAGCCTGTGAAAACTAGGCTGTCGCAGACCTCCCAGAGGACTTTCTCTGCTACCGCTTCCAAGCTTTGGAATGGCCTGCCACATGAGATGCATCTTATAACATTTCTTGATTGCTTTAAAAAAAAACTCTAAAGATGCATCTCTTCCGTCAGGCCTTTCCTGAAACCTCCTAGATTCCGGCTCCAAAACTGGATCTGAAAATCGGATTTGATCCCTTGCTCTGGTGCCATCTCCCACATCATTTAAGAACAATGCTGAGGATGTATTATGTTTTTAATTTGTTGATGGTTCTAAATTATTGTTAATTTAATTTATTTTTAAGGGGTGTGTGGTTGGGAATGGGTCATTGAACTGTTTTAAATTGTATGTTTTAATCCTGTTGTACCCTGCTCCGATTGTTTTCTACAGAGGAGCGGGCTAGAAATAAAAATTGATGATGATGATGATGATGATGATGATGATGATGATCTGAGTTTTTAAAGGAGAAGGTGGATATATAGAGTTTCCAGTTCAGGATCACTCCAGGCCCTGAGGTTTCTGGCTACGGGTGATGTCATTAGCAGAGTGTTTAACTACAATTCTGGAGATCAGGGTTCAAATGCCCACTCAAACATAAAAATGTACTGGTTGTCCTTGGACAAGTCACACCCTCTCAGCCTCAAAGGATGACAATGGTAACCCCCTTCTGAAGAAACTTGCTAAAAATGATACAGTTGCCCTAGGGTCACCATGTCATAAATGACTTGGGAGGCACACAACAAATAATTATGTACCACCCACAGTTCACAGCTTGTCATTCAAATAGACATAGACAAAACAAAATCTTAGCTAAAGTGGCTGTTTCCAGATCAAGGTGCAATATAAGAGGATTGTTTTATATTTTTATATGTTGTACCCCACCTCGAGCCTTGAGGGAGGGAGGAAAGAAATAACATTTGATCATCATCATCATCATCATCATCATCATCATCATTGTCATCATTTCTCTCTCAGAGAGATGGGGAAAGGAACACTTAATCTAGTTTACTTGCCAGAAAGTGGATAAAGAGCAGAACAGAGGGTGAAACCTGGCACAACAACTACAGGGAGGAAAGGAGGAAGTTGTAAAAGGATGGATCTCCTGGAGAGCCTTTGCAATGAAGCCTTGTAAATTATAGTGAGCTACTGCTCTCCTATGTGAGTTGGAGATCTGTACACAACCGCTTCCTCTTCCACATCCACAAAGCTGAACCTGCTAAAATCCAAGAATTTGCAACCTTGCTTTCCACCTGGATATGACCCTTGAAAACTGGAGACTTGGGGAAGGCATCAAGATCTGACAACCCTAGATATATTTTAATATATTTTAATGACATGTGAATAGGCATATTTAGTCAGTCTACTGATGCAAAAGGCTAAACAGAATTTAGAAGTCATTTGTTACAAATAAATTAACTGTAATTCACTGGTTTTTGCAATAACGAAATTGTACAGTCAGCCTTTTGTATCTACAGATTCTGCATCCACAGATTCAAATATTTTTTTAAAAAATACCCAAAAGCAAGCCTTGTGTTTGCCATTTTATATAAGGGACATCATTTTACTATGCCACTGTATATAATAATGGTACTTGACATCCACAAATTTTGGTATCGGGGGTGTGGCGGCGGTGGTGGTGGTGGTCTTGGAACCAAGCCCAGAGGATACCAAGGATTCACTGTAGCTATGTTTTTCCCCAGACTAGCCAATTGTAACATAATGCATCGAATGATACCTCCCCCTTTGCAGTGAAACTAGAACTGTGCTTCAGTTATTTTTATAGTAGTATGCATGTAGTAGCCCCATTATTCATGTGTGTTTAAAGTAACAAACTAAATAACTGTTTTAGTTACCTTTAAGTAATGAAGAAAGATCACTTTTTCAAAACTGAACATAACTCTAATTAATTAATTTGAATGGTAACTAGACAAGTCCTAAGGTTAATGCTCAGTAAGCAAGAAGAGCAAAGTAAAAAGTGCAGTAGGTGAAAAGTGTATTGCTTTTTTTTTTTAAAGTCTTTTCAAAGCTATTAGTGCAATGTGAAAAAGGGCAGAAAACTGTTTACTTTCACCACATATTACTGTGAAGCCAGACATTGCTTCAACCTCAATTTAAACAATTTCAAACATACACAATAAAAGGCTTTCCTCAGGCCGTGGGAGGATCTAAGGAATTCAGTCCAAAAGCTCGCTTTACTATCATACTTGCTTATAGCTCTACTGAGGAGTCAGCAGCTGAGAACTGTCTTAAGTGTCCCACATCAGTATGAGAGGGGAAATTCTGTACAGTCTTTGCTGACGTACAACACTTGGAATCTGGGACAGCTGCTGGTCTCACACATGCATTAAAAACAACTGTCGAAGTTGCAAGGATCAAAGTGGAAGACCTGGAATCAAAAATGGAATCAAAAGTGGAATCAAAACTGGGTAGCTGAAATGTAGAGGCATGGCAGCAACTAATATGGGCTACTCAAATAGCATGTCTTCCAAATTGGCACCCTTCACACTGAACACATCTTGGCAAGAGTATGAACTTTATAAAGACCTTTTGTTCAAGACAGTAAGTAGCATGTCAGGAAGCTAAAGTTATGACACCTGTACGATTGATAGACTGATCTCTCATAATCTGAATTAACTGTTCAAAGTGGGAAGCTGCATCTTTAAAGAAAACACACTAGACTCGTATAACCAAGCTCTGCTAGTTACTCTTTCAAAGCTTACTTTCCTGCCAATATCTGGTACTGACTTCCTATTTTCCATTAATCATGGATATGTCATGTTTCTTAGGAAGGCTGAATATCTGTTTACATCTTTGTTAATGACACAAAATGTTCCAATTCAATTAGGGTAATATCACTTCATTATTCACCAAGGAGAACTACAACCACTTATGAAATGTTTGCAAGACCTAATTAATCATCATGTTTTAAAGCTGTCACTTGGCTTTTGTAACTCTGCTATTCCTGACCATTGGCCATATATATTGAGGCTTATGGAAATAGTGGGCCAAAAATATAGAGGACCCCAAGATCTGCTCTATAGCCTGCAGATTCCCTACATGAAGACAGTGATTTAATGAAAACATACCCTTTCATTCACCTTGCATGTTTCTAGTAACTTCTCATTTTATTCCCCCCTACCCAGAATTCAGTAACCATCATCGAAAAGTGTTCATTTCATGTGTTTGGATGATTTTTTTGAATAGGGATCTAATATTAACCATAGTTCTTTAATGTCAATGGATGTAAGAGAGTAGCTTTATTTCTTCTAGACAAAAGTTTTCATATACAAATAGATGAATAACTGTAATAAATAAATTTTAAAAAAGCAAAGCCACCTCTGGAAAGATGGAAGGAAAGAATTTATTTTGGAGATGGAGTGTATTCAACAGCAGAAGAATCTAAGGTAATGTATTTATTTTTATATATCCAGTGTATTCAAGGGCCTGAATACCATAAAAGTACCATATCATGCCTGGTTCTGGAAGCTAAGCAGGATCAACCCTGATTATTACTTGGATTGGAGACCTGCAGGAAAGGAGGAGGTCCATAGGGGTGACACCATGAGCTCACCACACTGCATGACACCAACTCTAGTGATGCCACTGCAAAAAATCTGAAGCTTTATGACCACATATTATCATTAGGAAATCAACAAATGGTTATCACTTGTTTGCTTTTTAACCGAATTTAATGAAAAAATCCAGGCATAGCTCTTTTTGACTGGGCTAAGTCTTTTACCTCCCTGTTGAAAACTTCCAGATGGGAAGTGAAAAGAAGATCCCTGGGAAAGTTGTTATTCTAGCGGAGAGCTATCAATCACATTATTATATCAACTTTCACTTTCCCTCCGCACCCAGGCATTTAGTTTATACTGTGCGTTGAGGAAAATGTGTGAAAGAGGCACTACAGACGCACTTTATGTGCCCTTCTGAATTGCTCTTAAGGCTTTGGGAGAACAAAATTCAGTTCAAGGTGATTTAGATAATGATGCTTTAGAGATATCCCGTATCTCCACAAATCATCTTGATATAGCTTAAGAGTTATCCAAAGCAAACATACTACCTTTGCCATTGTGCAGATTACTTCACTGTGAACAAGACGTTTCCTTCAGTCTTCCTCATTCCACAAAATTCACAAATTACTAACAGAAGAGACAGGTGCTTGTTTGATGCTAGAAATATTAATGGTTGCCTGTTTCTTGCATTTCAACTGGCTTCCTCTTTTATTGTCCATTCTCTCATTCCCTTTAAAAACTTTGACACCCTTTAGGTTAAATACCATTTCAAAAATTAAAATAAATGTTTTTCTTAGCAATATTGCATGCCACTTTTTTCCCCACCTAATGCAGGATAGTTAGAAGTATGGCATTTTTAATCATTCATTGGAACATAAGACCTCAAGAGGCATGCTTGTCCCAAAGGAGTCTCTCAGAGTAACAAGCACAGTATAAGAGACTTTGTTTTCAGTTTTTACTCAAGTTTTTCATTTAACTATAGAAATACACATCAAAAGGGGGAAAATATTTTCTGTATAAAACCACTCAATTAAGGACAAAGAAATTGATTCCTATCCCTCTCATGTCATTTTCCCCAGGAAGGAGAATTACATTTCTTGAAATAAGTTCTTCCATATAATGCTGCTTAAAATAGTTTAAGATGTCATATAGTACAACAAACAAATATAACTGCTCTTCAGGAAAAGTTAAAAGTATTACAAGAGGTGTGAAAATTCCAAAAGAGCAAGAAACCACATTCTTGTCTTCAAAAATCATTAGCACAAGAAGAAAATTACCATCTATCAGTAGTGGTAACATTCACTTATAATACACAAATATTTGCCACATCATGAAAAATAGCCACAGGTATAATCTCAATCATGTGCCCCCCACAGGCCAGGAAATTCTGGAGGGCCACTTGATCCACATCCCAGCCCCAATACATTTTATATCAGTTTTTCATTACTTTGCATTGTGTGAACTAAGATAGTGCCACTCAAGCTATCATATATTCAGAACCAGCAACCCACCCTCTCCAAACCAAAGACAGATACCATATTTGCACAATATTATTACCAGGTGTTTCTTTCTTTCCTGGTAACACACTGTAGATTGTAGAAGACTGAAATGTATGTTATGTCCTGGAAAAGGAGGATGCCTGATAGCCTTGCTCTTGAATACAAGGTATACATATTTTGCATATGTTTAAGCTACAAGCTTATGTGAAAATACAATCACCTAAAGAAAAAGAAAGAAAGCAATAATAGTGCACAGATTATTTTTTAAAACAGCAGTTTAAATTACCTGAATTCATTTCTATGTATTTCAGCTATTTTTCTTTCCAGTTTTGGAGATTGTTTGGGGAAAATCCTAAAATCACTGACATAATTGTCCACGTGCTCATCAGGATCATAGTCGCCAAACTCAGCTGTGCAAATAAAAATACAAACAATACAAAATATAAAAACAATATTACAAACAAATTCCTGCTTACGGAAGTATTTTATTGATTTATTATTCCTGTTTGCACTTTGTTCTTTCCCTTTAGAGCCATGGTGGCAAGCCTATGGCACGCAAAGTCATTTTTTGTGGCCCGCAGAGGGCAGGAAAGAGGAGGAACAGGCACATGCCCTTTCCTCCTCCTTCCCAGTCATCCCAGGCCTTCAGCTGCCTTGGGACAGTGCAGGGGGGAACAGGAGGAACAGGCGTGTCTTTTTCTCTTCTTCCCCTCTTGCCCCCCGGACCTTCAGTTGTCTCCAGAGAGCCAGCTGAAGGCCCAGGAGGGCAGGGAAAGAAGTCCCACTGCAGACGTCCTGCCCCTGGAAGCCCTGAACGCCCTGTTCTCCTCTCCCCCAGAAGTCCCACTCCTGGCCTTTTAATTTGGACACTCAGTCCCTAAAAGGTATGCCATCACTGTTTTAGAAGTTAAACAGATGGTCACTGGAAAAAGAGCCTTTTTGATTGTGGCACACTTCCTTTGAAATGCACTCCCCAGAGCAGGTCACTTGGCACTAAAGCTCATGGCTTTTCAGTATCAAGCAAAGATCATTTTCTTTCTGGGCATTTTAAACCCTTGATTTCTGAGCACAGTCATGCAAAAGTAAACAATTGTGTTTGTTTGCTTAGAATTATGTAAATAGCCCAAAATGGGCATTAGAGGCATGGTCATCAACTGATTTTTAACAGGGGGTCTATTTTATTTCATTTTATTTTGAACACTGATATCCTGCTTTGGAGTTTCATTAAAATTCACAATGTGGCTTCCAATTTAAAACATATTATGCCTACATTCAGAAAGTCCAATCTAGGCTTAGTAAAGTGAGATATACAGTTGTCCCTCTGTTTTCCTAGCTCTCTGTAAACCACAATCTATTGTTTCAGCTGCATGCCTTATTACAATTGGGCTGAATTCAAGCTAAGACAATCATTGTTAGTTCTACTGAAATCAGTGGGACATGTTGGTCTTAGCTTAATTAAGTCCTACAGATTTCACCAAGGAAGAAGTTTGATTGCCTTAACTTACATAAAACAAAATTGATTTTACAAAATATTTAATAAGGCTTTTAATACTACAGTATAATGAATATTCCTCCTGGCCATGGTCCTGAAACAAAGTACCAAGTTGCGTTCATATCACTTACCTTGGACAATGCATGCACCCAGGTAAGCAGCATCCGAAAATGCACACAGCAAACGGCCATGGAAAATGTCTCTTTTGATTTGTAGATATAAAAGGTACCTGCATTTAGTGGAGAAAACAATTACTTAGATTTATTTATTTATTTATATTAATTTTATTCTCATTTTGTCACTGCAGATCACACTAGACAGTGTGAGGTGTCTAGAGAGGCACTGAAGAAAAGAATGTTTAGCCTCATAAAAATCACACTGCTGTCAAGAAATATTTATTTATTATGATATGTATTAAATCCTCTCAACTTACCAGGTCTTGCTACACGAAAGAAAACACAACAGTAAATCTATTATTTATTACAGTAACACTTTTTAAAATTGAAATGTTTAATTTATATAACTTTTCTCAAAATCATAGAATCATAGAATCATAGAATCATAGAGTTGGAAGAGACCACAAGGGCCATCCAGTCCAACCCCCTGCCATGCAGGAACTCCAAGTCAAAGCATCCCTGACAGATGGCCATCCAGCCTCTGCTTAAAGACCCCTAAGGAAGGAGACTCCACTACACTCCGAGGGAGTGTGTTCCACTGTCGAACAGCCCTTACTGTCAGGAAGTTCCTCCTAATGTTGAGGTGGAATCTCTTTTCCTGCAGTTTGCATCCATTGTTCCGCGTTCTAGTCTCTGCAGCAGCAGAAAAAATAATGCCATGAATGTGTTTTCCATATGTATCAGTACTTCTGTATTAGTAATATGAATAATATTTAAATGGAAATCTGTTAAATGTCAAAATGCTAAGAAATGGGGAAAACAAATTTCCCCCTATGCCTGGAACTCACTTTGTTAAGGTCACAACTGCACATTGACAATGGGTCTGTGGCTGCATTTGTGCTGCAGAAATAATGCAGTTGGATACCACTTTAACTGCCACGGCTCAGTGCTTTGTCATTTTGTGAGCTATTTAGCCTTCTCTGCCAGAGAGACCTAGAGCCACAACAAACTACAAATCACAGAATTCTATTTAAAGTGGTGTCAAACTGCATTATTTCTGCAGTGCAGATGCAGCCACTCACAGAGAAATAGAAGGATAGTTTGAAACCATAGGCAGCTATAGGCTGCTAAAATCTTGACTAGTGGAGAAAATTGTAACTTAAACTTTATGCTTTGGGCCAGTTTCCTATTCAAAATCACCCTTTTCTTCTGTAGATGGGGGAAATGCTATATAGGAGGGTATGATTTTGACAGGACAGAACAGATAAACAAGCAGACTCTCTCCAATTTGGCCTTCTGCTCAAGACATCATATTCCTGTGATTCACTGTTTTATTTTGTTTGTTAAAAAAAATCAGGGAAATACATAGGCAGACATGTGTCACACATAGCAGTATTTTTCAGCCTTAGTCTAGGATCCAAAGAACTGGATAATCTGTGTGATCTACAAAAGGGAATTCTGGAGTTTTGATTCTCAAATAATAGTCCTGTGTGCCACATAGCAAACATCATTTGAAACCAAGTGGCGCTGCAGCTGAGGTAGCCTGAGATGTGACAGAAAAAAGTCAAAATCCCATTTGGCCCATGACAACCAGTTGATATACCTGAAATAGCATTCCAGTCCTTACATGGAAACTATTAATTTTTTAGAGTTCAAAATGCTTTTGTTGGTTGGGAAGGAGGCCCCATGTACAATACTGAAGGTTACCATAGGATTCGTGATTATTAGGCTTCATTTGTAACTGTCCTTTTAAGGGAGACATATTCCTGCAATAATTTTTAGCTAGTCACAGATCATTAAACTCGTTTGAAAAAGTCACAACTTGCCTGTATTGGTGGTTCTCAGGAGAGAAAATTTGTTCCATTGTACTGAACTAATTCAAAAGTCCTTAATCCACAATGACAATGTGCTAAAAGAGTCTGCAATGTAATCGCTTTGAGGCACTCCACTGGCCTAAAAATCCGGTAACTTTTGATAACACTTCCTAGCTGTGTAAATCAGTTTGCTCTACCCTGGGAATGACAGCAAGCTCAAGAGCAAATCTGACAAACTGTGCGCGTTCTGGTTTGAGTTGATAGAAATACCATGGAGAGGCATTTCTTATTTCCATCTGAGAACTTGTCACACAATTCTTCCTTTTTTAAATGTGATACATTAGATGTCCTGCTACTATAAATTGATGTTTTCAAGAGTTCACTTAAAGGATCAGGTATAAGATAATACAGAAAAGTTTTTAGGTGAGAATCAACAGGGGTGACATTACATCTTTAGTGCTGCTTGTTTCTCATTGAAAGTACACAAAGACTTTCAAAACTGTGCTCTTTTTTATCATAGCATCATAGAATCATGAAGTTGGAAGAGACCACAATGGCCATCCAGTCCAACCTCCTACCATGCAGGAACTCCCAGTCAAAGCACCCCCGACAGATGGCCATCCAGCCTCTCTTTAAAGACCTCCAAAGAAGGAGACCCCACCACTCTCTGAGGGAGTGTGTTCCACTGACGAACAGTTCTTACTGTCAAGAAGTTCCTCCTAATGTTTAGGTGGAATATTTTCTCCTGTAGCTTGCATCCATTGTTCCAGGTCCTGTTTTCTGGAGCAACAAATATTGATCACCCTCAATATGACATCCTTTCAAATATTTAAACAAGGCTATCACATCAACTTTTAACCTTCTCTTCTCCAGGTTAAACACACCCAGCTCCCTAAGTCTCTCCTCATAGGACATGGTTTCCAGACTCTTCACCATTTTGGTGGCCCTCCATTGGACACGCTCCAATTTACCAACATCTTTTTTCAATTGTGGTGCCCAAAACTGGACACAGTATTCCAGATGAGGCCTGATCAATGCAGAATAGAGTAGCACTATTGTTTCCCTTGATTTAGGCACTATACTTCTATTGCTGCAGCCTAGAATCGCATTAGCCTTTTTAGCTGCCGCATGACACTGTTGACTCATGTTCAACATGTAGTCTACTAAAACTCCTAGATCCCTTTCACATGAAGTCTCCTTAAGCCAGGTGTCCCCTATCCTATATCTGTGCATTTCATTTTTTTTTTCATTTTTTCCCTAACTGAAGTACCTTACATTTCTCTGTGTTGAAATTCATTTTGTTAGCTTTGGCCCAGCTTTCTAATCTATAGGTCATTTTGAATTTTGATCCTGTTCTCTGGGGTACTAGCTACTCCTCCTAATTTGGTGTCACCTGCAAATTTGATAAGCATGCTCCCTATTCGTTCATCTGAGGAGTTTTTCACATAGCTAAAAAATCTGACTTACCTTTCCCAGTTTGAATCCTCTTCCAGAACGCAGCTGGATATTATCGCTTGCATTTTGCCTCCAATGCTGCCTAAAACCCGGCTAGAACCTGGCTAGAAGCCGTGCTCAGCTGGCCGATTTGCAAAGTCGGGAGCTTCCCAGCTTTGTAAACTGGCCAGCTGAGCTCGGATTCTAGCCACGTTTTAGGTGGGTTTTACATGGGAGGCGGCATCGGCGGCAAAATACAAGCAATAACATCTGGATGCATCCTGGAAGAGGATTCAAACCAGGAAAGGTATGTCAGATTTTTCAGTTGTGCAAAAAACTCCTAAGTCATTGATAAAGACGTTGAATCACAATGGGCTGAGAACACAAAACAAAGTTCTGGACACAGTTTGAAATAGAAGTATAAATTAGAATTGCTGTCAGTCCTGAATTAAAGCACAAGGGTACTCTATGCTGAACCATGTTCTGGGTCTCCCATATCTTTACTACAGATTACATCACATGGATATACAAAAGCAGGCACAAAGACTAGCCAAGGCTGTATCTGCACTGCAAAAATAATGCAATTTGACAGCACTTTTAAATGTAATGGCTCAATACTATGGAATTTTGGGGTTTGTAACTTTGTGAGATATTTGGCCTTTCCTGTCAGAGAGCTCGGGTACTAAAACAAACTACAAATCCCAGAATTCCATAGCATTGAGCCATGGCAGTTAAAGTGTTGTCAAACTGTGTTATTTCTGCAGTGTAGATACAGCCCATGCCATTTACTTCCTCACATCTGAAATATGTTAGAGGTGCATTTTTATTCAGCTGCTCAAAGCACAGTACTTACCCCCCAATATTTCTACACTTTGTGCACACTCTGAGACAAAAAAGTCAGACCCCAAAATGCCAATTTAAGGTAAAAGAGGGAGAAGGATACTTCAAAGAAGCTAGGTTAATCCATTAAGAGTAGCAGGTTTTAAAAAGCACTTCTCAGATATGCATATGGTTTTAAATTCAATTGCATACACACAAGAGTTATTACCTTGTTAAATATTTACTGAATACAAAATATAAATATAATGTGAATAGAAACAATCACATGTGTAACATTTTACAAAAAAAAACAAAACACCTATCTGCATAATTTACAGGGTTTATTTACAAAATCAGCTGGAATCACAGCTCAGTGATTTATCAAATTGTTGTTCATCTTCTGGGAAATAGAGGGCTTTTACTGGCCCACAAGATAAGAATCAAGGCTTGCTGTGAACGTGCCCAGAACTTTCCAGACTGATGATGATGATGATAAATGATTTATTTATAGCCTGCCCAATCACTGGGAATCTGGGCAGGTTGCAACAGTAAAAATGCTTTAGAAATACAATAAAATACAAATTAATCCCTTCCCAACCCCCTCCCTAATGTTAAAACTACAATTAAACAAATGAGAATCAAAAACAATAAAATACAATACAGAATTGGTTAAAATTGAAAACAGTTTGGCGGGTGGAGAGACATGAATTGCAAACCTGAGACAAACATACACAGGGGGAGAAAGCCAGGATTTATTGGCTAGGTTGGGAAGGCCTGTCTTAAGAGCCTTTTTAAAGGCTGTAAGAGTAGAAATATGACAGATCTCTTCCGGCAGGTCATTCCACTACTTCGGTGCAGAAGTATAGAAGGCCCTTTGAATCACTCAATCACTCAGACCTCCTTTGACTTGGATACTATAATTAATATGGCTCCAATGGATGCAATTCACTCTTCCTCTGAGATTTCAGCTGGTTCAGCTCCCACCCATACACCCCCACAGTGACGCTACTGGCTCGACCTGTCAGCAGATTTCAATACCATCAGCGACAGTAATCTTCCCAACCGCCTTGGGATGGGACTTGGAAACACTATTTTATAGCAGCTCCATTTCTCCCTGGAAGGATAAGTACAAAAGGTGATCCTGGATGTCTATGCAATGTCTATTCAACTCCTTGGCCATTGATGTGTGGGGTCTCTCGGAATATGGTTTTGTTCTCCATGCAATTTGGCATATATATGATCTCTAGGAGAAGATTCTGGAATTTTAGGATCCAGTGCCATATATTACTCCTTTCCACTTAATCCAAAGTTCTATTTACCAAACAGAAATTCGAGCCTCACACAAGGAGGAGAGGAGACGTACTAGTGGGGTGTGATGAGTGAGGAGGCAAAGAACATAGATCTGATGGATACACATCCTTCTCACTACATCCACAACCTGGTGAACATTTACACTAGAACAGTGTTTCCTAAACTTTGGTTTTCTAGCTTTTTTTGACTTCAGCTCCCAGAATCCCTGGTCCGTTTTACATTGGCAAAAAGAGGTGTCATGAAGGCTGCTTGAAAACCCAGCTTTTACATTAGAAAATGGGAAAGTGTGCCATGAAAACACTATTTTGGAGTTTTAAGGGAGAAGAAGTGCTTTAAAAAGGAGCTGGCCCATTTTACATTGGCAAAAAGAGGTGTGCTGAAGGCTGCATGAAAGCCCAGCCTTTAGATGAGAAAAATGGAAAGTGTGCCATGAAAACACTATTTTGGAGTTTTAAGGGAGAAGAAGTGCCTTTAAAAAGTAGTTTGATTTCCCCACTACTTTTTTAAAAAGGGTGCAGCATTGCTGGCCCGTTTTACACGGGCAAAAAAAGGCGCTTTTAGGGCTAAAAAGCCCGCATTTAGGGTTAGGGAGGGCGTAGCCTTTACACCCTCCCTAAGCCTAAAACGCATGGACGCCGCCATTTAAAGATGGCGGCGTCTACACGGTGGCGCCGTACAAGCATCATCACGTGCGCAGCGTTTTGACGCGCTGCGCACGTTTTGACGCTCTGGCGGCGCGGGAGGGCGCCAATCGCGCCCTTCCCGCGCCGCAAAAAAAGAGCTCGATCCCGGAGCTCTTTTTTGCGGCGGGTCGTTGCGGCGGGATGAGGCCTCTGGGGCTGCCCGTGTGGCAGCCTAGGCCTCATCTCGCCGCTAGAAGGGGCGAGTTTGGACCGCCCCTTTTAGCCAATGTAAAAAGCACCCCTATTGCATCTAAAGGCTAAGGTGTAGTTGAACGGTTAAATGGGGCTCTGTATCTTTAAAGCGCCCATTTAAAGGCAGCGATACAAGTGCGGAGGGAGGGAAGGTGCCAAGACAAGAAGAGACCTTCAGAGCCCGGCCAGAGTGCGCCTGCACCTTCCTTCACCTCCTCCCTTTGGTTGAGAGAGTGTGACTTCTAGGGAGACAGCAGGGCACTGGAGGCGCTCAGCCAGACCAGGGCAAGCTGGCAAGAGGAGGAGGAGAAGGGGAGGGACCTGGAGCACCTCCGCTGCCCTTCCTCCCTGCAAGTCACACTCTCTCAGCCAAAGGGAGGAGGAAGGCAGCGGGGAAGGAGGGAGGGAGGGAAGGAGCCAGGAAGAGACCCCCAGAGCCTGGCCAGAGCACGCCTGGCCCTCCTGCTTCCTCTTCAAAAAGAAGGCTGGAAAAGTAGGACGTGTCCTGGCAAAGGAGGACGTGCCTGGTCAACTTGGAAAAGGGGGGCCTCTGCTCAAGAATGGAGGACATATGGGAATCCCTCCTGGACAGAGGGCTGAAACCTCAAGACAACTCAATATAATGCTCTGACAGAACACAGACTACAACTCCCATGAGCCTTTGCTACCATTTCCCAAGATGCCTTAATTTGCAACAGAAAGCCGACCAGTATGTTCACATGTGATGAATTCTTTCGTACTGACTCTGCATTTTCTTTTTGTGTAGATGCTCTCTTGTTTTGTGTGTGATGAGCTTGTGCGTAATCATGTGCATTTCCGAACTGACCTCACTTTCTCCCTCTTTCGGAATGGTCCTGTACTCCCCCATGTGATAAGCTCCGATTGTATGGTGTACCTGCGCAATTGTGCAATTCGCAGCCAGCAAGGGAAAAAAATGTTTAAAGCGCGGCTAAAAGCCACGTTCCTTGCCGCCCATGTAGCTGCTCCACCTGTGTTTGTAGCGTTTTGACAGCTTCCCATGTAGTTGCTGAGCCACAGAAAAAACCTCAGTCTAGCTGCCCTGTACTTTTTAAATGCACACCTGGGGCTTGCTGTCTAGCTGCTAAGCATTAAGGAAAGTGCAACTTCATGTCACACTTTCTTGCCAATGTAAAAAGCCCCCCTGACTGTTGGCAAAGTTAGCTAAGGCTTTTGGCAGTTGAAGTCCAAAACATATGGAGAACCAAAGTTAGGGAAACACTGCTGGTCAAGATGATTCACAATGGGAAAGACATTTTAATGGGGGGGAAATGCATCCTGCAGCGAGGAAAAGCAAAGCTTCCTTTTATCTTTCATCAGGAAGGGCTCTGGATAAATCAGGAGCTCTGACATCAGAGCACTCCATACTGATAAACTGCTCACTTTGCTTCTTTGCTTCTAGTCTGGAATTAATGGTTCCAAAATGAGCTTTGCCAATATATGGTTCTGCTTGTTTCCATTTTAAGGATAAGTGCAAAGTCAGTTCACAAACAGATTCTTGGAATAACAGGTTCCATGTAAGTCTGCTATTCTTGTTAATTTCCCCAAACACAGGAGACCAATGCTGTGAAATGGCTTGCATGTTTTAAAGTTTCAAAAAGGGGTTAAAAGTTAAGATGACATGCTTTCTCCTCCTAATTTTTATTTTTTTTAACTTTACAATCACTGTTTCCCCAGATGTTTAACAATACTACTCAGTTTTCTGTGAAAGCACTTTGCAATCCATAGAGGAAAGTACTTAATTGACACAGTCAGCAAACAGAGAAAATTGCTATGCACAGTGTGCTGTCAAAATAAGCAAACATGCTTTTGATGGAATCTCTCCCTGGGGATGTCAAGGTAATTTTTTTCCAGACAGAAATGATTTGAAATAGCAGTGCCCTTGACAAAAATAATTCCTCTCGAGAGAGTGCACCATTCTTTCTTAACAACAACAACAACAACAACAACACATCACATTTTCATTTACAAATCATTTGAACAACTAGGAATAAGCAAGCATCACAAATTTGTAACAAGGAAGGTTGAAGAATATTCAGCAATATGACATCTCGCCGGAAACTCAAGGCCTAAATCCTTGTGAGCCCCAACTAAAACAGACCTTTTAAATCAAGGGAGACTTGGTAAGTGAATTATATAAATTCCATTCATCCAACAGCTATATCTAGTTGAGATTCACAATTGGATTTAGGCCCAAGTCCTTAGCTGGGAGAAAGTAATAGTTGAGAAATGCTAAATAAGAGTTTGTACCATAGATATATAGCTAATGTCATAATGCAGAATTAATGTAGTTTGACACTGCTTTAACTGTTGTGGATCCATCCATTGAAATCCTGGGACTTGAAGTTTGTTTTGGCACCAGAGCGCTCTGACAGAGAAGGCTAAATATCTCACAAAACTACAAATCCGAGAATTCTGTAGCATTGAGCTATGGCAGTTAAAGTGGTGTTAAACTGCATTACTTCTGCAGCGTAGGTGCAGCATAGACAAGTTTTGTTTATTTGAGCCCAAACTTTCAGTTGTAAGGCAAGTGAAACACAAATCCAGTTAGTCCAGTTAGTAGCAGAATTAGAGCAGACCCATTGACACAAAGTGGCTTATACTATTGACCTACCATTTGGTAACTAATTTAATTGGTTTACTCTAGTTGGGAGTAATAATTGGATGTAGGCCAAAGAAAAGTTCACAGGATGAGAGAAAAAGTATCTATTAAATACCTGACCAAGGATTTCAAGTCCACAGATATTTAGAATGCATTACTTTCCCACTCATCTTTTTTGTGTGATCTTTTTAAAACTTTAACATACTGGCCACAAAATACGGGCTGACTTTTTCACATCATTTTTGTGAACTCAGACTAAACATGGATTAATGTTTTATGTAACATAGAAATTAATGATTGGTAAAGACTACCAAAAGGGCCCTTGTTAGTGGTGATACCATTTTTGTTTTGTTTTGTTTTGATGTGTACTCTCTTGGGATAATTTGCCCTGAAAGGCAGCATACAAATTATGAAATAAATATGTACTTTAACTTTTGGTGATTCCTGATCATTTACACATTTGGCTGCATGACAGCATGGAAGAATTCCAATTTTTTAATTTAACAAAATACAGTAATAAATAAATTAAAATAAATTGAAAGCAGGGAATTGGCATGCTAGTTACAACGAGGCTTACAACAGAACTTTGGTGCCTTGGTTTGCATGAAGAAAGGAGTTATCCATTCCTTTTTTTGTTTTTGTCTCCAGCCTAGTCCTGGGACCTGTTTGCACTGCAGAAATAAAACAATTTCACAGTGCTATAACTGCCATGGCTCAATCCTATGGAATTTTGAGATTTGCAGTTTGGTGAAATATTTTACCTTCTCTCTCAGTGAGCTCTGTTGCCATAACAAACCACAGATCCCAGAATCCTGCAGCATGGAACCATGGCAGTTGGTGTCAAACTATATTATTTCTGCAGGGTGGTGGTAGCCCCATCAACCCCAAAGATCCATTTTGAATTTCCACCTGATTCCATAGTGCCTCTTAATCACATTTACCCAGAAGTAAGTCCTTCATGACTGAATCCTATGCTTGATGCCTATTGCTCACAGTGAAGCACATATCTGAGTGCTCTTGCTTCATATTAGGCCACCTAAAACTTCCTTTGTGCTAGAAAAGAAGGCAAACAACTAAAGCATTTAGCTCAACATTCCCCTTTTTTATAATGGCTCACCGTGTGATGTTTAATATAAGTACCTCTACTCTCTCCGTTAAGCTCCCCAGAAATAAAATGCCTAGAAAATGTGTGTAAGTAAGCAAAACTGAAAAAGATTAGTATAGTGAAACAGCCATAATCTGAAGTCATCAACTAAATGTAGAGATGGGAAAAATATACCTGGTGAGCTCTTCTTTAATCTTCAGGGGTTCATGTGGGTAGAATTTCACTCTAAAGCACATGGTATATGGTGGATGAGCTGAAACATTACAAAGAAAAATCATGAAAACAGCTATATAAAACATGACTTCTTCAGCACCGTAAGAAACATTTCCAACAGCCTCCCCCCCCCCCCCCCGAATAGATTGTGAGAATGAGTACACTAAATTAAGAACAAAAAAGCAAGCCAAAAGCAGGTACAGTATACTACAAGGAAAAACAAGGCATTAGTGAAATACAGCTAGTTTAAACCACATATCTGCATTATGTTAACTTAAAATCCTTTGCATGTATTCCTGTGAGTAAGCCCAACAGAATACAGTAGCACACATTTCTAAGTAAACAGGTAAAGAAACATATTATCTACAGGCCTGTAGCCTGGGGTGGTTTGAATGGTTAAAACAAAATAGACAAGGTGCAATGATTGTAAATACATTATTAATTAGGTTCCACATCCTCTACCAGGAAATAAATATGTGTGTAGTAGGCAGGTCAAGCACAGCCCAGTAAGATCAATTACTAGTCTCTCTCCATTCTGGGACGGGAAGCCACGGGGATGCTTGAGGGGGTTGGGTTCTATAGGCCCAATTATCTAACAGGCATAATGGAATACAGCATCCAGATTCTCCACATAGGGACAAGGTTTCTTGTTTTGTATGTATGGATAACATGCATTCAAGATATGCTTGTTCTACACAATTCTAATGTGAGCAGTTTTGTCCATATCCCTAATGAAAAGAATGTGGCTGTGGAAAGAGTAAAGGCTCAAGGGATGGTTGTTGCATGAATTCAAGTCACAAGAGGGCAGCCAAATCTCATGAGATACATGGATTTCATCAAGCTTGGAAGGCCAATAAAAGGCTCTGCTGTCTTTCTGAGTATATGGTAGAAAGAGATTTTCTAAAGAAAATTATGAGAATTCTGGGCATTTCCATGGGATATGAAGAACGTAAATATCTGTGAGATGGGTTAGTGAAACGCAACCATTACATGTAATTTATGTTAAAACTTAGGCAGAACATGGTTTACATGTTATGAAGGAGAATACCAGACAAAAACAGTTGGCACTTTGTATCCATAGATTCTGCAGCTACAGGGTTAACCATCCAAGCCTTTTAAAATATTTTTTAATCCAAAAAACAAACCTTGATTTTGCTCATTTATATAAAGGATGCCATTCTACTACACCTTACGTAATGGGAGTTGAGCATCCATATGTAATGGGAGTTGAGCATCCATAGATTTTGGTATCCACAGAAGGCCCTGGAACCAAACCCAGTGGAAGTCAAGGGTGCACTGTAGTAAAAGGTATCTGAGAGGAGCTATCTCAGATCTCACTGTATCTGAGAAGAATGGAGGAGTACTGGGAGGAAATAATACAAAGACTTAATTAATTAAATATAAGAATATGGCAACATGTTTTCTTTGGCCAAGATATTTCAGTTTTTGAAAATTTGTGTTAAATGATCATAAACCAAATGCTAAATCAATTAAAAGTATATGGAACATATATGGTCTATGAATGGCAATAGTTTCATTTTAAAAGCCAGATCTCAGTTGTCAATGAAAAATCACCATCTGTCTAAGGTGATTATAGGTTAGTTGTAAAGCATGAATCACTGTACCTGACAAAGTGTGAGAAGAAAAGTGGACAGATGAATGAGTGATATTACTACCTCAGGACTAGTATTCTGCTATGGATGTTTTATCTCCTTCAGACTATATTGTCTGTAATTTGTCAACATGTCAGTGAAATACAGACATCCTTCTGCATTTTAAACATGTTTATATTCAAAGTAAACATAATCTCCTGGGGGCACAGACACAGAGAGACTTCCTTTTGCATTACTGAAGGCTCTTCACCAGACACTGCACATTAACTGTAAATATTTAATTATTCTGCAAAATATAATGATTAATGTTTCATTCAGGCAGCAATCCTGTGGTCTCATGGACAGTATAGCAGAGGCCACTGGATATATTACTATTCCCTCTCATCTCTCTAGTGATGAATCTGCTGGTCCACTGTTGAAGACCCCCCACCCCCCATGAAATCTACCTGCTTTAGTATCTGGAAGAGCCACCACTACTGCTCTCTCAAAATCGGAGCTCTCAAAAGCAAGTGGGCCCAAATTATGGCTACATTCCTGCTTCAAGAAACATAACTGTGACATGTACCTATGATAGTCTCAGATCCAACCCCCCTCATATTTTTGCATCAGCTGTACCCCAAGCCAGTCATTTGTATACCCTCCACACACATTTTACAGATGAAAATCAGGACACACAGTCACCAGTGAATTCCTGTCCCCACAATGATGAAAAAAGTGAACTGTGATGACATGCCTGACTTACGCCGCCACAATTCACCATCAGGATGCCAGGCAAGGTATGATAAAGGCATTTCTGATAGGCCAGGGAAATTTTGAATCCATGATCCCCTACATGTGAATACATATACTGTATGTACATATACAGATCCACAATATGTTGTGCACTGTGCATGTTGATTGTATACATGTGTTGAACTTATGATAACTGTACATGTGTACAGAGCAGCAATTTGCATGCATATGTACACACACCAAAAATGCACTGAATCTAATATATTGACACTCCTTTTCTCTCAGCATCTCCTACATCATAGGACTGATCTAAATATAAACAGTGAATGCATTAGAATCAAGTAAAATACCTTGGAAAAGCTTCCTCCCTGAAGAAGAAAGTCCAGATTTTACAACAAGTTTAATGTATGGTTATATGGTAAATCTCTATTTGTCTTCTGCTTTATACCTGCTCATTCAAAAAAAAATCCAGTTAAGTGTGTGTGCTAGAGCCACATTATTTTGGCAGGAAGTAAATCAGAACTTGTGTACACTGCAGGAAGGCAGCAAACTACACCAAACAATTTGCTTCTTTCTAATGTGTGTGTGTTGTTGTTTTTTAAAAAAACAAACCTTGCAATAGTAATATTGACTCAGGGAGTTTCCTTCTGGTAAATATAAGCCCCTTTTGAGCCAAGCAAGTTAGAGAATACACACACAAATACAACACTTTCATATATGTATTGCTATATATGTGCACATATAGGTCAACAGTCATTCTACAACCAGATATTTGAGCTATTGTGCGACAAAAAGCAATAGTGAAGCAGTAGTACCCCAGCTACATTTTACATTGTTATACTGAATTTCATATTTTAAGTCCTGGTGTATTATGAAATATGCCTTATTTTAATCATCACTGTTGAACTGTTACTATTTTCACTGTAATCAGTAGGAAGCAAATCACTTCTCCTACTTGCACCACAGGAAAAAGAACCTGTATATGAGTGGCCCATTTAACTAACCCACTGATTTTCCACCTAATCAAAAATATTTAAATACATAATACTTATTACTCCCTCTTCTATGTAATTGCATCAGATTTTAATCCATTGAACATCTCATGGTAGCAGCTTTATTTATATTTGGCATGTGGTTGTGTATGTGCACAGGCACACAGGAACACACATTTTCTGACTCCATAACTATCTGCCCACCTTCATTTTAATGAGTGCTATTCCAAATACTCTTTAGCAATGGGGGGGACATTCTGCTCTCTACACAACTGTCTCTTGATCCTGATTTTTTTCCTTCACTGGATAATAACAGAGCTGAGGAAAGTTACTTTTGGAGACTCCAGCTCCCACAGCATGGTCATGTTGACTGGCAGATCTGGAGGAGTTGTTGTCCCCATTTCAGGATAATAGCTACAAATGTTCCATGTGAGACTGGCTCTTGGGAAGAAACAGTATCATGCTTGTGCCTGAAGCATTTACTGACGAAGAACAGCCCATAGGTAACTTGGCAGGGGCTCTTACAACTGAACAGATGGATGTCTGCAAGCTTTCAAAGCAAGCACATCCTGAAGCTATAGACATATGTCATATTCCCTCTTCACCTCTTCAAATAAGATATAATACCCTGGATGTTATTTCTTATCTACAAAATGAAATATCCCTATCAGGAAGTTAAAATAGTGTGGCTCTCCAGAAGTTGAGAGACTGCAGTTTTCTAGTAATTTAGTCAGTGGGATAATGAAAGTTATGTAACAGCAACATGTTCCTGAAGTTTTCAATTTCTCTTTCATACAAATCCAATTTGTGCTTCCTGGTTTCTTTTCTTTTCTTTTGTATCACCAAATTTTTAAGTATTATCTCATAACAATGGACTCTACGTGGAATAACAAAGCAGAGGAGACCATCTGCTCCAGAAAATAGCCATGTTCCATATACAGGAGAGGCCAGCTCACAACAGAAGTCTTCACTTCTCATTTACTGCAGGTGAAAACCTGTTGCCTTTTGCTTCCTTGTATCTTCACTTTTTTTCCTTCATGTCACACTAAGCAAACCTATCAGCTACTAGCATGATGGTGTTATTTAAATTTTATCTTTCTTCTCCAAATTCACTTTTGTCCCACTAGTGATCTTTTTTCAACAACAGTATCACATGTGTTAAATGTGTTTGTGTACTGAACAGTAACACACTGGATAGAAACTCTGTAAAAGCTAAGCTTGTCTGCCTCTTTTTATGCAAAATAAGTCTGCAGGAAAGATGCTCTGAGACACTTAACATTGCTTTTGACTTCAACACCCAGAATCCCCAGCCAGCAGTCAAGAATTCTCAGAGCTGAAGTGGAAAAAAATCTGAAAGATCAAAAGTGGGGAATTATTGTGCTAGAATAAGGTTGGGGAATATCTCTCAGACAAAAGGTCAAGTTCAGTTTCAGAGAAGACCTCAGGGAGCTGCATTCCAGTGATGGATACAGCCAAAGGAAAAAAGAGTGATAACAAAACTAATGGTATATTTTAGCATGAAACTCTTACTGCCACTTATCATAGCCATCCCAAACTTTTAGAATGTGAAAAGCCATGTTCAAAAAGCTAATGGTTTCCAAGGGAAGAGGGTGTGGTACTCTGCTGTGACCCAGCGAGCCATACTGGAACTTGAGGAGCCCAGATTCAGTCTCATGACATGAGGTACCCCACTTTTTTTGCTAGAGATTAACAGAACTGGACATCTAACTTTCTATTCTAACTTTCCTTGTGACACCATGTCTTTCCAAAAAAACAAAAGCATATACAGACATGTATATGTATAGGTCAATTTCAAAGGTTAAAATTTACAGGTCAGTGGCACAATATGAAGTGAGGCTTACTTACAAATATTCAAAATGCCTGTGAAAGGTTAAACCAGATAAGTCCTACACCTGAGTACCTCACCAACCCAGTTCAGTCCAGCCCACTATCCCAGCCCACTATCCCTCAAAATCTCATCTTTTCCACCACATTGTGCAAAATATATATCAAATTCCTGAACAAAATTTCACTTTGTGGCATGTTGACAGTAGTAGGTCAATCATATTTTTCATGTTTTTTGGGCTAAACCAAGTTAAATCTGTAATTTGTATACACTATTTGGTATGTGAATTAAGTTATTAAACACAGGAAGCTCCACTTTCTCCATGCGTAAAATGAGAACATATAAGACAGTCATTGAGAGGATGGTCACAACATAAACAGAAAAACATGTGGGCTCTCTTTTCTCAGACTCTCCCTCCTTCTCCTTCTTTCCTAACAAATCTGCATTGCATTCTAGTATGGAAACATAATAAGCTCTTTCTGTGTTGCATTCTACTAATGCAGCACTATTGCACAAGAACATGGAGGGAAAAGCAAACATATTAGTGACTCACGAGGGAGGGTGGAACCACCACTGGGCACAGTAACTACATATACACAAACGATGCAACAGCCCTATTGTTTAGCAGTCATTCAAAAAACTGAAAGTGAAAGCTATAACGGGGTATGTGTGATAAGATGTCATATAATATTATAAAAGTATCCACATGCAAACGGAAGCATGAATAATCAAGTTTATTGTAGCTGTGAGTCCTCCCTTTCAGAATGGGCTTTAATCTGACAGACAAGGCCCAGCTGGTACACCGAAGGGCCCAAGGCTTTGTCAGGCTTTCCCATCATCTCAGGCACAGCTCTTTTTGCTAAGCTGGATTCATCATCATAATCATTTTAAAGGATTTTACACACCATGCGTTGCACTCAGTGCAGCATCTTTAAAGGGATGCTAATAATTCGCTGGCTTGTGCACAACAGTATTCAAGAGACAAAAGAACAGCAGAGATAAAAGCTCCGTCTAAGATACCATACACAAACTGTCAACTGTAGAAAATCCAGCATGCGAGAATACTTCATGGTAGAGAGCCAGTTTCTCTATATGTCCAACAGATATGCCACCAAATAGGAAAAGAAGCTGATTCAGGACAAAATCAGAACCAATTTCACTTAGTCTCTTCACATTTAAAAGATAAGCAAAGCAGTGTTGTTAACAACAACGGAAGACTTCCATCAGACGTTTCTGAAGTAAACAAATGGACCTCCTTGCACGCTCCTCCTCCTATATCTTTTCTATCTCTGCTCCTCAAACGAGGAGCAGAAAGTTGATGAGACAGCTTTAGAGGTATGCCCAGTCTAAGGAACATTTGACCAGCAAATCCTCCTTATAGAATCAACTTGGCAACAAAGGATGTAGAGAAAATGTATCTGGAAACAAAATGAATAAACAACACAAGTCTATATAGCACAAGAAAGAAAAAGAAAAGCACTTGGTATTTCAGAATTCTTTAGCCTCAGATGAAGGTAGATATCAAGTGAGGAAGCAAATGTGGGTGGATGGGCAGGTGGATGTTTATGAATTATTTACTGATACAAGATGTAGCTGCCCACCCAAAACATATGTAAAACTCCTGCTTCCAATTATTCTTGCAAAGCCTACTTACGTGGGCACAAAGTAGGCCTGTCTGAAACTCTCTCACAGCTTTCTGCTTCCCAAAAATGTGAGCGCAAGAGGCTGAAGTCTAGACAATGATGGGAGGCAGGTAGCAGAAGGGTATATTGTCTAATCTTCATTCTGTTTTCAATCTGAAAAGTATCTCTACAGGACTGCACCCACTAGTCTTTCAAACTGGACCAAACAAGAACTTTCACAGGGGCATTTTTCAGCAATGCAGTTAGACTCTCAGCTGCTTTTTGTAAAAAGAAAAACCCACTGGGAATTCCATCTTGTTGCATCTAGTTTGACCCTTAGAAATACTATCCTGTCATAATGCAGGGGGAAAACTATCTGGGAGTGCAATATCAATATCAGTATCAATAGAAAAGAAAATTAAATCAACAATCAAGTAAGAGATGCAAATGGTTTTTTTCCCCACCAAATCATTTCCTTTTTATTTACATACATCTGAATATATCTAATCTCAAATTTTCAGCAACAGTCACTCATGTTCAGTACTTTATATCACTTTCAATGAGCATAATTCATTCCCCAAATCTGATTATTTAATGTGTGTAGCACTCATATACTAGCTGTCACTGTTTTCCAAATGGTTTTTGATTCATTCATGCAGTGGACATTTGAGAAGAGTTCACAAAAAGCTGCTTTTTAAATATATTTTCCCAAGAATCTCCCAGCTATCATGACTTTATTTCTCTGAGTTTTAATCTTAAAAAGCAACTTTTCCAAGCTGCTTGGAAAGTGCAGGGGAAAGTTTCTGTACACATCGGCTTTGTAACTGTTCTTCTTTTATTTATATAGCACTGTAAATTTACACAGTGCTGTACATACAATCTTAAATTAGACGGATCCCTGCCCTCAGGCTTACAGTCTAAAAGAGACAACACAAAAGGAAGAGGGGAAGGTGATGGGAAAGGGGGTGAGGTCCAGTGGTTCTCCTCTCCCTCTGGGGCCAGGACCAAGGCAGATGGACTGGAGGGAGGGCACGGCTTCTTAATACATAGTTATAAGGAGGCATCCTGGGGCAGATGGCACTATCCTGGGAACGCTTCCCTAAACAATATAGTCAATATAGTTCTTATGGTCCCAGAGCCAATATGGTATAATGGGCTGTATGGTATAGTGGGCTGAATGCTGGATTGACCCTGGGAGATCAAAAATACAGTATAGTCCCTGCTTAAATATACTATTGGGTGACTCTGGGCAAGTCACACACTCTCAGTCTCAGAGGAAGGCTGTTTGTATAAGCAGGCTGTGTGTAAAAATGTCAATAGAAATGTGAAACCTTGTGGGTGTAGAGATGAGCTGACAAGTTCAGTTTTAAGAATGCCCATTGGGAGACAAGCAAGAGGAAGAGGGAGGATGTTGTTTAAATCCAAGGTAAATAGATGACCATATGATTAAATATTGGTGTCCACACTACATTCTAAATTTTGTGTTGCCATTGACATTCTTGTGCATGCACAGCCTGCTTATATCAGTCTGTCCCTGCACTTTGCATTCCACCTCATACTTCTGAGGAAATAGACTCAACTCTACAAAAGCTCATGTTACCAACTTCTTCTTTTTTTCCAGGATCCTTTTGCACAGCATGGTGATGTTGAATGGTGAGAGGAAGAACCAAATTTAAAAGGTCCCCCCCTCCCCGTAGCTATGGTAGAAAATCAAGACCCTGGACAGGAAAATGAATTGAGATCTAGTTTGGGCAGCCTTCTCTACCTCTAATTTAGAATAGACCCCCCCCCCCCCAATAATAAAAAAATCAATTGAGCAAATATAATGCCATCGTGAAAGCAGCTTGTACCTTTGCCCCCCTTTCCCAAAACTTTTCTAGCCTAATTTTTTTAGATTGTAAGCCTGAGGGCAGAGAAATGTCTAACTATCTGTAAACCACTCTGGGAGCATTCATGGCTGAAGAGCAGGGTATAAATACAGTAAATAAATAAATAAATAATTCTTGAGATGATCGCATTGTGTTAAGCAGAAGGCAGCTCTGAGAAAAAAATATCTGCTGTACTTGAATGTTGCAAAAGCTCTCTAGCCAGCTGATTCCAGGAGGCTAGTTCTACAGACCCTCATTGTTCCTAAAGTGCAACATTTCTTGATTGTAGCCCTGTATTCTTTCTGCTGACCCAAAACTGTTTTTATCCATGCCAATTGTCAATCAACTTCTTTCTTCACTCATGTGTGGCTGAACTCATATTGACCTATCACAAGGTTTTCTGGAGCTGAGAGTGTAAGACTCACTCGAGATCACCCAGTGGGTTTCCATGGCCAAGTGGGAAAATCAACCCTGATATCCAGAGTTGCAATTCAACAGTCAAGCCACTACACCACATTGGCTCTGTGGGCTTACTGTAAAAATCTCATGAGGCTTGGCAGTCTCTCTTCGGAGATCCTCATACAGTAAGCCCCTACTAAAAATGGCCACCGCTGCTCTGTTTCAAATCAGGCTTCCCCATGTTCCCGCTGAATGCCGCACAAGCTAGAAAAGGTAAGGAAGGAGGAAGAGGTGCCTTCCCCGTCCCCCCCATTTATACTCCTTTTCCTATCTGTTGGGAAAAGGTCTGTTGGGAGTTGCTGTCCAACACAATCTGTAAGGCTGCATAAATTCCATCCCTGCTTTAGGTGGAAACTGCTTTGGGCTTCCCCCTCTACCATCTACCAGGTAAATAGAAGAAGACGACAATTTAATCATCCCAAGCTCCTAAACTAGAATAGGGAACATATGGCCTTCCTTATATTGTTGGGCTGAAACTTCCATCTGCCCTGGACAATATAATCAAGGACTGAGATGGAAGAGGTTGTAGTACAACAAAATATATGGGGCCACACATTTCCCATCCTTGGCCTTAACCAGCTATAAAAGAACATATGTCAGTAATTAATCCTCATATAAATTATATCTGATTTCTTCAATTCACGATGAGTCTGCAAGCACTATATATCAGAGATTGGACAATGAGCAATAAAGAGGAAAGGAAATTTTGTCAGTTTTCATTCTGTCATGAAAAGCAGAGCTTTCAGCAACACTGGACCTTTTATTTAAAAAGTAAGCAGTCTATAAAGAGGAGAAAAATCATTGTTTTGGAGGAAAGAATTGGAAACATGCTACTGTAGATGGAGTGACAGCATTTTAAAATAGCACACCAGATTATGAAGTGGGTTTTCAACACTTACATTTCATTTGCTTGAAGATAGCTTTGTTGGGCTCAAGCCAATGCTGAAAAAGAAGGGCAGAAACCAGTTGTTACAAGAACATCATTTCTTTACAATTACAAGGTCATAATAAACTGGCAATCTATTTTTTTTTTCATACCAGCTGTGATTTCCACTGTGTTTTGTGTCAACAGCTTCAAAGAGATGCTCAGACTTGTGTAAAGAGAGTGGAAAAGAACATCTGAATGTGAAGGATGTAGATGATGAGATTGTAGAATGCATCACTGGTATATTTAACTTATTTGAAGCCTCAACAGTAGGGAAAGGAATGAACAGTGAAAAAAGGAATATCGTTGGTTTCCAAAAATATATAGAGCTTCCTTAATAACAATAACACTGCCATTCTCTAGGTGTCTATCCCAAAGGAAGCTTCATAGATAAAATCTCTCAGATAAGGAGACAACTTAGACACCATCATAATAGTAGAAGTTGATAATGGGATATCTAGTGACTCTGTGAGTAGGATTACACTGGATCAGTTTCATTTGGTGAGCACCACTGATTTGGTCAAGCAGCTAGAGTGAATAAGGAAGAAAACTTATCCTTTCCAGCTCTGTTCTTTTCAGCTGGTCACCCAGGGAAGAGATGCAATTAGATCTGTTACAATATATTATTGATGTATCTCTCAGGGAGAGACATTTTCCATCTTGTATGAGGGGGTATCCAAAAGTTTTAATGATCACCTTTTTAAAAAATTGACAGAAAGTTTATTTTTATTTGTAGTTGTTAACTTATCTCTATGTAGTCACTATCTAGATTTATACATTTTTCCCAGCGTATTTTGATTCTCAAAATACCTGATATTGTAGAAGTCTGCAGACTGTGCCTTACAAGGGGGTATCATAAAGTAATAATTCTCACTCGGAATTTATTATGGCATATTGATGAAATTTTGTCAGTGTCATCATTGGTCCCTAAGTACACATTGCTGAGAAAATCAGCTCATTGCTAGGCAGGCAGTTCAAGGGGGAAGTTGCCTTCCAACTCCAAGTAGTTTTGAATGATACACACTTCCTAGACCAATTTCAAACCACCTCCAGAGAGGGATATGGAGCTGAGATCACAATGATCATCTTAGATGATGGTCTTTGCATGAGCATTGGCAGAGGTGTGTGTCCCTGTCATGCTTTTTAACTTCTCAGGGTAATTAAATACCATTGACCATGATATTCTTCTGTAACACCTGAAGGTTTGAGAATTACAGGCACTGTGCTTCAATGGTTCCAGTCCTATTTCTCTGGGAGGTTCCAGTAGTACTAGAGCTGTTACATCACATACCACAAGGCACAATTCTATCTCCAATGCTGTTTAACATCTACATGAAACCACTGGGAGAGATCATCTGGTGGCATGGATCAGGGTGCTATCAGTATGCTGGTGACACCCAAATGCACTTCTTTATGCTTTTAATAATAGCAGTAGTCTCCTCAGAATAAATGCCTGGAGGAAGAAATGGATTAGATAAGGGTGAAAAACTGAAACTGAACCCAGACAGGATGGTGGAGCTTACTGTCAAGGGTACAAACCTGGGTTTGGAGGTATGTCAACCAGTCCTGGATGAGGTTATGCTTCCTGTGAAAGACTGTACTGTCAGCTTGGGAGTGCTTCTGATTCCATTATGCCAAATGTCAGCTCAGATAGATTTGACAATCAGGAGTGCATGTTATTAGATTTGGCTGATACACCAACTGTGCCCCTTCCTAGAATTGGAGGACCTAAAGACGGTAGTGCACATGCTGGTAACCTCAAGGCTGTGTGCTTCTACAATGTGCTGTACATTGGACTACCTCTGGATTAAGCTTGAAAGCTTCTGTTAGTTAAAAAAAATAGAAGCCAGATTGGTTAGTGGTACATCTAGGTGACCACATTACACCAATATTAAAAATCAATCCACTGGCTAACAATTAGCTTCTGGAAAAATATATAGTGTTGGATTAAAAATTTGGACCCATAATTTGGGTCCAAGTTATATTCTCATATAATCCATCTTGTACATTCTGGTCATCTGGGAGACCAGATGACATCTAGCCAGATGACATTTTCTTTGGCCATCCTCAGACTGTGGAATGACCTGCCAGAAAAGATCCATCCGCTTGAGAAACTGTCTGTATTTAAAGTACAGTTGGCCCTCCTTAACCACAGATTTTTTATACACAGATTCAAGCTTGAAAATATTTCCCAAAAGTATAAATTCCAAATAGCAAACCTTGATTTTGCATTCTGTATAAGGGACACCATTGTGCTCTGCCATTATATTTAATTGGACTTGAACATCTTCAGATTTTGTTATCCACAGGGGATCCTGCAACCAAACCCCAGCAGATAAAAAGGTCCCACTGTATTTATTGATGGATTTTAATAGGCATTGATTTTACATGTTCTTTTAACTGATGCTATTTGTTATTTTTCCCTGCCTCAGTCCACAGGGCAAAGCGGGTAAGAAATTTTATTTATTTATTTATTATTTCCCATAGATTTCAATGAGCCTAAGATGACCAAATTTGCGGAATTATACTAGAAATAATTCATACTTCTAGATAAAAAGCTTGGAAAATTATTTGCTTATTACAACTCCCAGCGTTCCTTGGCCACATATTATTTATTTAAATTATTAACTTCTCATCTTGTCTTTTCCCCTAAAAAAATTCAGAGGTAAGGCTTATCAGTTCTGCCTGTCCCAAGATATAAATGTTCTCCTCTCAACAATTTTCTGAGGTAGGGTTAGACTGAGAGGGACTATGCATCTCTACAAACTACATTTATTAATAAATTTTATAACAGAAAAAGCTGATGAGGAAAAACGCATGCTGACACATAAGCACTGCTTTTGTATATGGTCAGTAAAATATGCACTCTGATTTTTTTCCTCTGTAAGCAAAATATCTTCACAATTAAAAGTACTACCTATGCCGAAAAAGCACCTGTCAGAGATAGCGCTGTCCAAGCTTTCCTAAGTGCAATTACTTAGCTTTCCCCCCCCCCCCAGACCTGAACAACATTCTTTTTAACTCATTCCATGCTAGACTATATACTACCCAAAAGTAAAAGAAAAAAAATGAATAGAAAATACTAGAGAAATGGGAAAGATAACAGGAAGTCTGTTTTTCCCCTTTAGTTTTGATGCTTCTTATACAGATCCCACTATAAAAGTTTCAAATAAGAGCAATTAAGAGGATTTTTTACATTCTTATGTAAAAAGGCAATGTAGCTGTTGTGGCACTGACAGAGGGGCAAAGACAGGTGGCATGGAGCTTCCCATCTGTATCCCCCCAAAGAGAGTAACTTCTTGAAGAAAGAGGAAGTCACCTCAACAGATAAGAAGGAAGTAAAAAGTTTGACTGCCTAGGCTAAAGAAAGATGCAGAGAGATGAAACAAAGAGAAGGAGTTACCTAGACACCTTTCTTACTAATCACTTTACACAAGCATTGATAACTCTTCGTTCCCAACAATAACTCTTTAAGGTTAATGAGGAGAAAACTTTGCAGCACTTTGCTTTGCCTGAATCCACTGGGCTGGGCAAGAGTCCACCCTCTCTTTTTCGCTCCCTACTGTTGAGTTGACTGAGTGCAAACTACTTTGTAGTTTGAACGTAGTTTGCAACAAAGGAGGCTGATTATAAAGAGGGGAAATGCAAGGAGGAGAGAAAAACTGGGGCATTTTAAAAGCAGCTGAAACAGTGGGAGGACAGAGGACTCCATCAGGACTATCGTTGCCAAATTGGTGCAGTGCTGTTAGTGCACAATGCTGGTGTGTGGTGGAGGCACTGTGGGAAGGAAGGAAGGAAGGAAGGAAGGAAGGAAGGAAGGAAGGCAGGCAGGCAGGCAGGCAGGCAGGCAGGCAGGCAGGCATCGGAGAAATAGGCTCCACAGAGCTACTAGATTTTGTCTGCCCTTCCTCACCACTGCTGTGCAATCCTGGAAAAAGTACAGCCAGTAGCATGGTGTACCAGTAAGGGTTCGAGTCAGTGTCTGTTTTTATTTCAAAACTGGTATAAATTAACAACAATAACAAACGGAATTAACAGAGAGGAAAATCAAATTATTACAATTAGATTCCATTCCAGCATCAAATTAAAAATAGGAAATGAGTCCCTGGCAAGAATCAAAGGATGCTATAGAAAAGCAACCTGTTTCTCAGTTTAGATATTTCTCTCTCATTGATTTGCAAGTGTCATTTTTTACATTGTGGTTCAATTATTTAATCACAATGTTTTACGCTGGATTGGAAGAAAGTGAATATCATACCTGTATTAAACTGTTCCCTTGTCAATATTTCTGAAGACGTCAAGTTGAGAACATTTGGAGACTCTTTTATAACTAAAGCAATGTGACCTGTGTATCTTCTTTTAATAGGATGGAATTGCACCTGCAGCAGAGTATCCCATTGCTTGCTGTGTTCTGAACAGTAATGCCTCTCATTTTCTAAGCATTAATCCCTGTTCAGCATTTTAATGTTCCTGAGTAGCCATTTATCAGGGCAGGTGTCTTCATATTTACTCACAATGCTGAGTAGACCAGTTTTGTTATGCATACTTTTATAAGAACGAACTTCAAAGCTGCAAAGGTTATATCAGCTTTAAAAACATTTTTTCCAAAAATGTGAATTATTTTAAAATATTAAAATAGGATGCTGTGAGAAATTGATTTACATGAACAATTTATCATCTAAGTTAATTTTATTTTGAGACTGTAAGCAGGAGAGGTCAGTTTGAATAAACTCTCTAAACTCTCTTGCACGATTCTGATGGGTTTGGGGAGATTCAGAAAATTAGCACCATCCTCTAATCAAAGACTAGCCCAGACTTTGTAATAAGAGATGAAAATATAGGGACATTTTCCTGCCTGCTTACAGAAAATTTAGACCCCCATCAGCATGTATGAGAAGATGGGAGTTATATCCCTAATGTGATGAACTCTGGGTTTAATCTTGAAATCTCACCTGTCATTCCACTGTTTAGTCAGCAAGACTAGACATAATCTTTCAGAGCTTTTTAGTCTTTTTGAGAATTTACCATACCAAATAATTTTGTCTTATCTGCAGAGCCATGGCTTTCTAAATCTCTTTAGTATTACCTCCTCCACACCAAAAAAAAAAATCCAGATCCTCTGTTTCTTTGCAGAATAAATATTATTTGTTCAATCATATCTTTTCATTTGTGAATAATTTATAAGAGGATCCATCCCATGTTCCTTAACTAACATTTTTCCTTTGTACAGTATTTTGACAGACAGGCTACAGTGGTTACAGTCATGGACTAGGATTTGAGAGAGCTAGGTTCCAATCCCTGTTTGGCCTCTTCACCAAACTATTACCTGTTAACCAAATCACCTCCTCCATGTGATTACAGAGCTTAGAAGAAAAATCTACACTAGCAACAAGTACAACTCCCCCCCCCCAAAAAAAAACCCTACAGCCACACCAGCGAGGGGGTATAACTAGTAAAATGGTAGCTAGGAAAGAAAGAAGATACTGTATATACTTGAGTGTAATCAAAAAATTTATCCCTAAAAATTGACCCTTAAATCCAGGGTCGATTTATATACTGATCAATACAGTAATACTGCTTAGAAAGGTTCTGACAGAAGCACTGCCCTGATGCCCTACTCTCCCTGTCTCAGCAGTGATTTCTGAATGGGCTGCTAGTCAGCCATGATTTTAATGCAACATGCAGGTGAACTATTATGGTATAATCTGTATAAGGCTGCAGATTTTAGCACATGTTTTATGTTAAGTATTTTTTTAATTTTCAGTTGGTAATCCTTTTACATGGTGATGCTGCCATTTTTCTCTGTCATATGATTTATTTTTCTTAAAATTCTATATCCTTTCCTAATGTTTTTTTTTTCCTTCTCCTTCTAAGAGAGATGAAGAGGGAGAGGCAGAAGAAGAACAAGAAACAACAAAAACAGATACCAAATATGCATACTAAACCAGAACTCAAATGCGGAGAGGACCACAGTTTACAAGTGAAGTAAACACTAGAATAGACAGCAGCTGAAAATAATTCAGGTATATAATTGTTTATTTGCATATGTTAGTATTCTCCAAATAGCCTGTACTGTTTGGCAAGTCACATACTCTCAGCCCTCAGAAAACCCTTGTGATAGATTTGCCTTAGGGTTGACTTAAGTCAGAAATGCCTTGTACACAAACACACACAGTAAAATCATAGGAAAAAAATGCTGTGTGATATATGCTATCAGTCAGAAACACATATATAAATTATAAATGGAATGGTATGGCCTTCCATTTTTGTTTTATTTTCAAAGGCACTAGCTGTACAACTATTTTAAATAGCCAGATTATTGCCATGCTGATATTAAATTATTTTGAACTGTTTTTGCTGAAACTTCAGTTCATGAGGGAAATGTTTGTCAGATGCCAGCTCTCTATTATTTGTAACATGCATATTTATGCCAAAAAATTCCTGTCCCTAACTATACTCTGTAATACTTATTTTTGTACTACTGTTCCCATAATCCACCCATGCAATGGTGCCTGGTGCCTTTTCTCAGGGGTATGGTCACACACACCCCAATCTTTGTTCTAAACTTTAAAGCAGTTGTCCAAGGTGCAGAAGCTCATCCCCAAAAAGGTACAACTCCCTAGCTAGCCTACAATAAAATCTAGAATGCATTTGTTCTATCCCTGATACTGATGCCATCATAAGCTGCTCTCCCTGTGGCAATGCTGGGTGGGAGATGCTGGGATTTGTAGTCCAAACAATAGCTTTACACAGCTCCAAACCTATCCTGTTTCATTTGCCTGGATGACATTTTGTTATGGCAAAAAAAATGCTTTGGGATAAAAGTCTTTGCATGCATTAAACACAATGGCATTTTTAAAAGCTTCAAAATGATATTGGTCCTGTTGATCTCATGCTGTCAGAATAACTGCTTGCTTTGTCTGTAAAGCTCTATAAAAAGTCTTTGCATACAACATTCCTTCTCTCTTTCTTTCTAAATTAGCAAATATACAACAAACCAGCATTCATGCTTCTCTATTGATGTGGGAATTGGGAAAGTATGCTGAAATATTAGCCTTCTTTCCAGATGTAAAATGTACCCTAAACTGCCATGAAAGGATGCACTACAGAAGGAAGGAGATCCCAGCATACCAATTTACATTCATCATGAGAGATTTGCCACTTGATGGGAGATAAATATTAAAAGCCTTGTTTCTTACTACCAGACATACTTGACACACTCTTAGCATTACTTAGACGAAATGTTCCTAACACAATCAGTGCTGTGCTGTGCCTTTCCAACACAACACACACACACCATGCATATGGATTATGCTGAATATATTAAAGTGTTCAGAGCAATGGTTGATTCTCAGTCGTTTCCCAGTACAAATATGCAATGGTATGTGAAATCATTTGGGTTGTTGAAATGCACAAATAATGACTTGTAGCACCTTAAAGTCTAACAAACATATTGCACATGAGCTGTTCTTGACTAGAGACCACTTCCAGCACATGCAGCTAATGAAATGGGTTGTTGTCCACAAAGGCTTATGCCATGATAAATACATTAACCTAGTGGAACAATTTTAAAAATAATAGTCCTGTTACTTGTTAAAGATGTGGTCTTACTGAAAATTATTTACATTTTTGGTTTCATCAACTCTGATAACCAATTTAGTAAATAGATGGCTCAAGGAAATAAATTATGATATGCATTATAGAAGAAAATGGAGCAGCGGAAACCTCATACCTAGTAACCGTCGTATTGTTATAGCTCACAATTTAAGGCCTTGTCTGCATGGGCAAAAAGGCCCATTTCCCTCCATTGTGGCAGTGTCCTGTTCAGACAACACATAACTCAAACCTTGGTTCTGGTGTAAACAGTCTGGATGACATCTGGGTTATTCAGAACCAGAGCCAGTGTTTAACACCCTTAACATGAATTTTAAAAACCTACTTCTTACTTTGGATCTTCTAGGAAGATCTGGAGCCCTCTGTTCCCATGTGGGGCAGCTGTCTGTATCGATGTCCCGCTGAGTTGACCAGCATGTTTGCCACTATAAGCAGTTTCTTGCCCCAAGGTCACTAGGCACTTATTCTAAGCTCAGAAGTGAGTGGCCTGCAGTGGCAGTGAATGCACCATGGGGCTCAATGGGATGCCCATCCTGACAGCCTCCCCAGTGCATGAATGAAGGACCAAGGGGAGGTTGGGGCAGTTCTGGGCCAGGATACTCTGGCCTGCCCTGAGAGTATCCAGGCCAGTGCAGACAAAGCCTTCACATCCAAGACAGAACCTTCACATATACAAGCTGTAAGTCGTTTTGCTTGAAGATAGAAAGACATAGGTTGCAGTGGGGAAAGCCTAAGAAAGGAAGAAACGGAACAGCTGAGCCTGCCCAGTGACCACAGAAGGCAAAGTGGATGTTATTAATGGGAAACCAAGGAGGAGAGGGAAATGGGATGGAACATCCTGGGAAAAGGGCATGACTGGCTTGAACTCTCAAAAGAGCACTCAATGTTGCAAAACTTTTTTGCATGTCACGCTTGTAACAGTCACCTACCTATCTAATCAAATGAAATGAGGCAATATAGATGTAGTGCTTATTTGGGGATCTAACTCAAGAGCCTACTGCTGCTGTCAAAGTTTTAATAAATATAAAAGCCTCAAGGAGTTCATGCTGAATTGGAAAAACTTTGCACAAACAGTTTCTCAGTTCACATAAAATTAATCTGAAAGGATTACTGATCTATTTTCCCCCATTTGGTATCCTGACTATTGTTTTCAGAGTGTAAGTAACAGAGTTTACTTACAGATGTGGTTTGGCCTAGATTGCTTGTGGACATGTGTCTGTGCTCCAGTAATCAAGCTACTGTTCTTAAAATCAATGGCAGAGCTTAAAGTACAATGTCTGTGGATTTTAGCCATGGGCTGCATACTGCAAACAGTGCCCATGATGAAATCTGAATCAGTAATTAGTAGAATTGTGAACTGTTGGAGAATGGACAATAGGGCACATTGAAGTGCAGGCTGTGGAGTATATAGACTATGATGTGTAAGAAAAGTATACTGAAATCCAAAAAGCTCTGCTTAGCTCCAAAGATAAGTATATCTCCCCTCTATGTCTCCTAGTTGATGTAAAATTAAACCAATGTTTAGGAGATGAGAAAATGTTCCATGGATCTTAGAATGACTGTAGAAGCAATATTCTGGTTGCCACTCTCTTCTCCTTCCCTTCAGCAGCACTCCTGAGGTGCAGAAAAGTTTCTGCCTTTGCTAAACCAGTGGATGCTGCTCATTTGGTGCACTGGATGGCAGCAGTTGCCATTCCAGCAAAAAGAAACATATTACTGGCAGATAGTCTGATACCAAGCTTATGCTCTGAGCCATGGTTATTAGCACTCTGCACAGAATGTATGGGGTTAATCTCCTGGGCCCTAGCAACATTTATATAGGGAAACTGAGAAACTCTGACAGACAACAATGTAAAATGATAAATATCGCCATTGTTATGCAAACATTCTTGAAAGATAATCATATTGAACCAACTGTGTGCTAATTCTTCCATCTAAGGCCCTTGACTCTTCTGCAATTCAGCAAAGAACTAATGCACTCGTAAACATGATGAGTCCTTTAATATGGCCAATAAATCTCAGCTTGAGCCACATGGTTCTGGAAGTACAAACATCTGCACAGAAGGCAATTAAGAAAATTCAGTTGTGTGCAAAACGCAAGTACCACAACTTAGAGATGTTGAATAAGAGGGGAAACAAGAAAGTTCTGAAGTAGCAAAACATTTTACTAGTCTCAGGAGGATACACACACACGTATCCCAAAAATATCTAAATCAATTATTTCATTTGCTAACCATGCTAGGAATATCACTGTATCACTGTACTAATTATATAAAGAGAGTAGGCATGTTGTCTTTGTTATGCAATATATGCAAGACAAACTTCATGTATTATTTAAAATGGGTTTGGTTGTGGTTTTTTTAACTTATGGAGCCATTAAGCATTTTGAAAAGTTTTTTTTATTGTCTCCTGTACTTAACATTTTTCCCCTCACAGTCACTCTAGCCTCTCCCTGGTGCATTCTAGATGTGTTGGATTACCTCCCCTCAACCCCAATTAATTGTAGTCCAACCCACCTGGAGAACACTGGGGACTTTATCACATGCACTTGTAAAACTGTTTTGGGGACGGGGACGGGACTCGTGGGGACGCGCGTGAATGCATTTTACCACACACATAAGTGTCCACAAAGAGGCCCCGTTCCGGCACCCGTCCCTGTCTCATGCCGAGAAGCATTAAATCTTCTGCTCGGAAGACTTCCGTCCGGCCAAAATGGCGCCCGCCGGCACTGAACAGGGATGGCTTGGGTACAGGTGCCAGAATGGGGCCTCTTTGTGGATGCTTACATGTGCGGTAAAATGCGTTCACGCTCACCCCCGCGAGTCCCGTTCCCATCCCCAAAACAGTTTTACAAGTGCATGCGATAAAGTCCTGGGTTGCAGAAAGTTTAAGTCTTTATAACTTTAGGATTTTTTTTTCAGTAAACGGAAGGGCTAATTCTATGAACCAGTTATAATCATGTAATATTCAACATGTAATTGGAAATTTGGTTTATCGTATAAATAGAATCAAGTGGCAAGCCAATATGAAGCAGCACTGGAAAAACACTAGGGTTTCTAATTCAGTAAAGAGAAAGAGCTTCCACATAATAAATATGAGGATTTGCTATGATTTTGGATGCACAAATGAAAAGAAAAAAAACTCATAGAAGGAATTTCTTTAAAGTGGCTTTTAGAAAACCATAAATGGGATATTTGTTACTCTCAGAAAAGAAAGAGAATTTAGCTATTCTGTGAAATTTGAAATCTTAAATAAATTTTCCAACTCAACCTGAATTCTATAATATACAATAATAATCATTGATTCAGAATGTTGTCATTTATGCTGCATTTCCAGTGTAATTGCATATGAAAGACATGGACACTATCCTTAATTCTTAAACATGGATATTATGGAGCACTGATGCTATTCTTAATCCCACCTAAAAATATTTTCTCCACCAAGTCATATTTGTTTGACTGTCATTTGTTGAAGTCAATGGCAAATGCTTTTTATGGTCACATAGTCTACATTGCAGTTAGGGTGTACAGTATTTCCTTGACTCGAAAAGTTTATAATGTTTTTGTTTGAAAAGAACTTTGAAATCTTTTCAAATTTTCCACTAATTACAAATTGAAGACTGTCAACAGCCATTATCCAGAAAGACTGCAAACCCTACTCATATTGTAATTTATTTGCATTATTTTTTATTTTTATTTTTTGCATTATACTTGCAAGCTCATGAGCTGCCACTTCTATTTTGTCTCATCAAGGTTTAAAGCCTTGAAGCAAAAGGCTAAGCTGAGTTAAGTGATTTGGATTGAAGAAAACCAAATCCAGGAAAGCAAATTAAGAAGAAGTCAGTTTGGTTACAACAAGGCAAGTCACTTTAAGCCAAGTTAAGTCAGAGTCAGTCAAGTAAGACACACCTCAGTCACACAGCTGAAGTAAAACAAGTCAAAGTCACTGGTTCTGCTGAGCACTGATCAGAACTTTGGATAGCTCCCAAGATACACTAGAACGCAAAACAAGGGAACACTGTCTCAGTGCAACACTGGAATCATCTGAAGCATTAAGAAAGTTGGCAAGACCCCACATTCAAGTCACTTCACATACATAAAAGAAAAGTTTATAAAAGGGGACTTGCCAGTTCTGTGGCATCAAGCTCCTAATGGTCAGGGAACTAGGAGGCAATCAGCCTGAGAGTCTGAGAATGAAGAAAGAGCAACATCCTCCAACCAGGAAGATATGGAGGGTTGCATCAAAGACCATCCCTAGGGAAAATAGCATGTGATTTGTCCACTTCTAATCTGCTATGTAGCAATTCTGGGATCCAGATGAAGGGAACATGACCATTTCTTGGAAGACATCAAGTCATTTCAGGTCCACGTTTATAAACCAATAGATCTAAGTCAAAATAAAAATGTGGATACCTCGACGAGAGTCATTGCGATTTTTGAAAATAGATTAATCAAATGGTATAGTTCGTCTTGAGGGTGGGATGTACTTTGTTGTGTTGTTGAAAAGATTTGTCTATGTTGGTTTTATTTTTAAGGTTATTTATGGATTTTTATATATATATATATATATATATATATATATATATATAGAATAAAAATTAAAAATCTAAATGCTTTGCAATCATACAATGTTAACTCTTTCTACCTTTGAATTCTTGTCTAATTACTTTTGACATGATTATCTTTCAAAGGACACTCCGAATACTACTTTGTTTGTTTAGAATTTTTGATATATTTTAAATTTCAATGCATAAACATTTTAAATTGTTTAATTTTTTTAAATGTATACATTTCAATGCTTTTGTATTGTTTTAAATTTGCTATGTGCCATCTTGAATCCCTACACAGAAAGGAAGGTGGGATATAAGTAAACAACAATAATAACAACAACAACAACAACTTTGGCCCCCATATTAAAAACTACACTAGGGAAACCCTAGAATTAGACTCCTAAGAGGTCCATTGACATACTTACTCTATGTCTCTCCCAAGATTATGAAAAATCCAGGGGCACATCATTGCTTGTTGATCTGGAAATGGATTTTTTTACAGATGTTGATGTCCTGGTCTCGCTATAAAAATGCTGAGAGAGCAGCAGGGGAGAGATACAGCTAAGTCACACATTACAGCCACCACAGGGATGCAGATCCCCATGGCAACCATAAGCTCAGAGAATGGCAGGGCCCTACCCATCTCACTCAGGAGAACTCTTCCACTTGTCGTAATAAATTAGTAACTGCTTATCTACAGCACTAGTGCTGAAATGAAAAGTCAGATGGAAAGGGAGAAGAAAGTCTTCATTTTGCTAAATGACTGAACAGAGCAGTTTTACAGCCCTGACAATAGTTTTAAAAAATTATATGGGAATATACGTACCCGCTGCTTTTCAGGATCCACATAGCGAATACCAAAGTAGTCTTTTTCCAGCAAACTGTAGTGATTGCAAACATGATCTATGAGAAATTGACCTTTGGTCTCTCTCTGAAAAGAAAAAAGAATGCAGGATATATAGTAAATCTGTATATTCATTTTATATGCATTGTATTTGTAAAAAAAAATTAAAATTTTAACAATATCTACTATACACTCATTTTGTTGACTCATAAAAATATTTAAGTAGAAATATACTTTTTGTTTTCAAGAAATATATCTCCCTTTACAAATGCCTACATATCTTGGCTAGGTACAGAATTTAGCAATGGCTAAATCCAGTTGTTTCCATTTTCACAGCCTACCAAAAGGCAGATTGATAAGATGGGAAAAAAATTATGAAAACAAAGTGAATTTGGAAAGTCTAGGTAAAAAATTAGTACTTGGTCCCTCAGCATCATACCTCATATTTGGGCACTCACAATTTTGCCATGGAGATACAGTATGGCAAGAAGATAAACAGTTCCGCAACTTACTGGGGACCCATTTTCAGTTTGAGGCAGAGAGGCAAGTAGCAGCAGGTCCATTTCAGTTGGCACAATGGGGTTTCTCTGCCCAAGGCACCTACATATTTTTTGCACATTGGGACTTGGCATGAAAAATTAGACAATCAGGAATCACCTAGTTGACTGGAGGATGTTGCTCCTGGATGGAGCCAGAGACTTCACACCAGTCTGCTTCATGAGCATATAAACAGTACTCAGGAGTGCCACTAAGGTATTTGTTTGAGCATCTTCCAAACCTCCCTCCCTTAGCCTAGACCTTAGGTGGTGAGCCTATGGCATGTGTGTCCTCTCTGGCACATGAAGCCTTTTTTTGAGGGCACATGGAGAGATGGGAGGGCCGAGGACGATTAGGAACAGGCGCACACCTGCTCCTACTCTTCCCCTGCCCTCCCATATCTCCACATGCCCTCTCCAGAGACAGCGAAAGGCCCAGGAGGTCAGGGAAGAGGGAGAACAGGTGTGAACCTGTTCTTCCTGTTTCTCCACCCTCCTATGCCTCCGGGGAGGCAGATAAAGGGATGGAAGGGCAGGGGGGAGAGGAGGAACAGGCGTGTGCCTGCCTCCAGAGAGGCGCATTGAAATCCCATCCCCCCAGAATTCCCGTCTGCCAGAAGTCCCGCCCCAGCACCAGATAGCACCCGGTGCACGAACACCTTTGAGTTTGGGCACTCAGTCTCTAAAAGGTTCACCATCACTGGCCTAGACATTGGTTCAAAGTGCTATGTCATGTCTGGGTTTCATATAGCCACTTTGGCAGCTATGGCATGGATTTAGATCTAATTGGTGTAAGATAGGACTGGTGTGCCTATCAGATCATGTTTTTTTGGTGGGATCTCCTTATGGGACCTTGTGAAGTATAAGCAAATGCCCAATGGGTCATGCCCACCTGGCAGGACAACCATACAGGTGGCAGGACAACTGTACAGCAGCTTCTATCCAAGTGGAATCCTACAGCTGTCGTTCCATGTTCTCCCAAAAGGAGGATTTGGATGGAATACTTCTCTGTCAGCAACCAGGTGGGTTGGCCAGTCTCTGGATCCATGCTAGGCCATGCCGCTTCAGCAATAGCCAATAATGTTGGAGTCCTTGACTTTCCAATGAATCGTTTTCTGTCTTTATTTTAACAAATGGGGCCTCTCATCTAGCCACTGAGCCTGAAGACATCCAAAGAGTAAAGGATTTTATTCACAGAGGAATCCTAATTGGAAAAGAATAAACTGGAACTAAAAACAGGATCTCAAAGCTATCTGGTTTCAAAACTGCTAGGCCTGTGAATTTGCAGAGTCATTACAATGCTATAACTGTTGTCTACAATAACTGACCAATTTTGCAAATGAATGCACTCGCCTTTCAATCATTATTGAGGCCAAGTTTAAAAAATGTATAATAGCTTGATTATGGTGAAATTCATTCAGGAGGCTGATCTGGATATATTTCTAGGTGACTTCCAATCAGCTATGAGTGTCTCCTCTTTCAAATCCCTTTCTGTGCAATCACATGAAAATGGCTTTATATTGTTCGTCACTGCTACATATTGCTAGATCTGTCTATAAGGGTCTATTTGGCAGGTCTCCCATGTGCTAGAGAGCTGTAGCAAAGAGAACTTTTTACATGCTTGCATTTTCTCAGCTTTCATAGTTTGGAATATAATATGATTTATTTATATTTCCTGCCTCTCCTTGTGGATCAACGTGGGATTACAACATAGTAAGATACAAAGTCATAATAAAAGTTTACAATAACCCCTAACCCTCCCCCCTATTAAAAATAATGAAAATTCAACAATTAAAAACAACATGAATAACATAATATAAATTAATCAGAATGGAAGGGACCATTACAGACCATTAAAGGCATATGGGGCTATCTTTCTTCAGGAGGTCAGTCTGGGAAGGCCCACCAGAAGAGATCCGTCTTGACAGCCTTCTTGAAGTCATCTAAGGTGGTAATAAGATAGATCTCCTCTGGCAGGTCATTCCACAATTCAGAGTGGCAGAAAAGAATGTCCTCTGGGAAGTTACAGCTAATCTGGTGTTCTGTAGCTGAAATAGATTCTTCCCAAAGGAAATGAGAGTGCGTGGTGGATTGTATAGGGAGAGGCATTCCTGCGAGTAACCTGGACCCAAGCCATGTAGGGCTTTAAAACAACACCTTGTACTGCGCCCAGAAGCTGATTGGCAGATAGTGAAGAGCTTTTAGAACAGGTGTTATATGATCGAACCTGGACTTGCCAGCGACCAGTCTGGCTGCCATATTTTGAACTAATTGAAGCTTCTGAGCTTGGCACAAGGGTAGCCCTAATGTAGAGCGCATTGCAGAAATCATGATGAGAGGTTATCAGTGCATGTACCACCACTTCTAGGTCCCCTTGGTCCAGGAATAAAAATATGGGCCCTCTTAAGATAATAAAGCAGCCATGATATATTATTATTGCTGTCTATGGAGCTAAACAGACAGGCAAAAAGAGGTGCTTTCAGGCTGGCTTGAAGGTGTGGCATTTTAAGCCAGCAGAAAAGTGTCCTTATGCAGAGAAAAGCCGTTTCAAAAAGAAGCAGCTTTTTTCCGCTTCTTCCTGGCTTAAAGTCATGTCATGTGGTCCTGACATGAACACTCCAGCTGCCTTGGGACCTAGCGGTGCAGTTGGTGGGGTTTCAATGTGGCTTCAGAAAAGGCCACTTCAAGACACTTTTTCCTGCCCATCTGTTCCGCCCCTATGTCTGGGGAAAATCGGAGTTTTATTCCATATGGACCTCATCTCATTATTATTTCCTGTGGTGTATCTGAAGCTTCCTAAGACCTGAAAAATCTAAATGATCTCTGTATAAAAAATTGGCTAGGGCTGCATGTAGGCAATACAGTTACTAGGGGGAAAATGGCTTATAAACTATAAGCAGAGGATAAAACAGATGATATTTTTCATGTGTTTGGTACTTGTTTGTTATTTTCACCAAAAAATAATAATAATCTGTTACCATATGGCCTACCAGTACAACACATGGAGTGCTGATAGAGTGCTCTTTAGGTGTTGCCTTCGTTTCAATTTGTGAATTTAAATTCAGAAATAATCCTTAATACCTCTGTAGATTCCCCAAGCTATAGCTGTCCACCTTTTACCTGTCACCCTACACCTCCTCAAACTGTAATTGTCCCTCTGTTACTTTCTTTGATATCTCTGTCTCTTTACTTGTGATTGCATTGTACAGCTGAAAAGAACACAATAAGCAAGAAGATGTGGGGAGTGCCTACATGGCTGACATTTCTTTATCACTTCTGTTTAGTTGTATATTAAATATTAGAAATAGATGTGTACTGATCTTTGGCAGCTTAAAGAGCCATACCAATTAAATATTTGGATAAAGGACAACCAGCTTGACAGCAAAGACCTAAAACAGAAAAATATCCAAAAACAGACACACAGTTTGTACTTCCTCTTGTCAAGTAATTTATTATTATTATTATTATTATTATTATTATTATTATCAGCCCACCTCTCCCTTTCAGATTGAGGTGGGTTCCAAGCAAAACAAAAACAAAAACCCAAAAACAAAACCAGATATCAGTTACAAATACAAAGTCATAAAATTCTATTCCTAATAAAACCAAGAAATTATTCAGTCTAAAAACACTTCAGATTAAAATTCCAATCTCAATTAAAAATTATAAAACAGGCAGATAGTATTAGCAGCTATAAACAGACAGAGGGTCAGCCTAATTAGCTGGAATTAATTGGGGAAGGCCTGCCAGAAAAGATCCATTTTAACTGCCTTTTTAAAGGCTTCAAGAAATCAGTCAGACGGATCTCATCCAGCAGATCATTCCACACTTTAGGAGCAGCTGATGAAAAGGTCCTCTGGGAAGTCATTGCTAGCCTGGTCTTTTTAACCTTTATTTATATAGCACTGTAAATTTACACAGTGCTGTACATACAGTCTTAAATTAGGCAGATTCCTGCCCTCAGGCTTACACTCTAAAAGAGACAACACAAAACGAAGAGGGGAAGGTGATGGGAAGGGGGTGAGGTCCAGTGGTTCTCCTCTCCCTCTGGGGCCAGGACCAAGGCAGATGGATTGGAGGGAGGGCACGGCTTCTTAATACATGGTTAGAAGGAGGCATCCAAAGTCTTCTTTGGCTGCAGAAGATTCTTCTTAGAGAACCCAAGAGTGCAGGGTGGATTATATGGGAACAGACGCTCCCGCAAGTACGCTGGTCCCAAGCCATGCGGACACAACAACAAAACTGACATAAAATTGGGAAGAGAGCATAGCAATATACATACACTGAGCTACTGCGAGGATCAGGTTAGTCAATGTCTTAAATGTCTATCTATTTGTCTTCACAATCAGTATATTAGCTGGAAGCATTAATGTCATTAATCTCTTAATGTCTAATTATTTAATGTCTAATCTAATTCCCATTCTTTGTAGCAATTTAAGGAATTCAGATGCGGTAACTGAAAAGGACTGACTGTGACACAGCATCAGCTAGGGTAAACAGGAAATATACTTCAACAGGAATTGATTCTTATCAAACTATAGCAAAGTGTGGAATAATTCAATCAATTTTCAATTCAGTCAATTCAATACAATCAACCAGATTACACATCTAATAGAGGACTACTGTTTAACCAAACATTTTAAGGACTGCACCTGAAAATGCCATTTTCAAATACAAAGGCAAGAACAGGATTGAATCCATGACTTTGTGAGATTTACTCTCTAATCCATTCAATTTATTGGATTAACAGTCTTCCTGAGCCCTGCGCAAAGAGTACTTGAGTTAATTAGTATGTGATCTAAGACTGAGTAAAGCAATCATTTATTTCAAGCCAACAACATAGCTTTCTTCCTAAACCAAGTACTAGATTAAACATGTATTTGAGCAACAAACAAGTGTGAACAGAGGATGCTACTACTGAAAATACAGAGTTCCTGTTTCATTCATAGAGAATCAAGTGCAATGATTACGTGGCTGATTGCAGGCAGCAACAAGTGCTAGAATCCATAAGTATTTAGGCTGAAATGCAACTGGATAGCTGCAAGATAAGTTTAGCTCTTTGTGCTCAGTTATAGATCCAGTATGGTGTAGTAGTCTGAGCACTGAACTACGACACTGGAGCCTAGGTTTCAAATCCCTGTTTGGCCACAGAAATCCACTAGGTCACCTTAGGCAAGTCACTCTCTCTCAGCCTCTGAGGGAGGCAAAGGCAAACATCCCTCTGGACAAATCTTGTAGAGAAAACCCCATAACAGGGTCGCCATATGTCAGAAATTACTGGAAGGCAAACAACTTGTAGACTTATATCAATTTAGCAATTTGTCACTTGCATGGTTTGTTGTCTGCCACAAGTAGCATCCAGATTCCTCAATAAGGACTACCACCAATTGCCCTGAGACACATTATTATGACAGCTTCTCAGTTTAAGTTCCAAGAACAGTCCTGATAGACTTGTGTTATTAGACAAAACAGCAACACAGGAGCAGAGGAAAAGGAAGAGAGTAATGGATGATTAACTTTTCACTGAAAAGTCATGCTAGAATGTGGAAGATTCTTAAAGAGGTCTGAGCATTTTTCTTAAATTACAATTAAAAAATCCCTAAAGAAAATTTAATATTAAACTTATTGGGACTTATTTCCAAGCAAACATGTACAGGATTAGGATGCAATGTGTTTTTCATAGATTTACTACTGTCATAAACACAAAGACCATTTCAGTTATAGATCAACAGGTCTCAGCATTGCCAAGAGATAGTCCTTCAGAACTGTTTCTGGGGGAGAAAGTCGTGTGTGATAAAATTTTACACTTGGGAGAAGCAGAGGCAGGTAGGTTAATTGCACTGACAAATAATCTCACTGAGTTGGATGAATGAAGTTCCCCCTAAGAGAATAATCTCATAAAACCAATTCATTTGTGCTACTTGGAGTCTAAGATCACCCAGTAACTAACAATTTCATTAAATAAAAGCATTTTGCAGAATAGAAAACTTTTGTTTAAAAAAAACCCTTTACTTTCCCTTTCTGAAATTCTATACATACTGTTCTTAAACTTTCCCCAGATGACACGTAAGACATCCAAACTTCAAAGACTTTTCTGTGTATTTAATGGCACTAATGCAGAAAATGAAATGTCATTGTCCCGGGACTTTACAAGAAGGTGGCCTTTCAGAGATGCAGAGGAAATATTGTAGGGTGCTCGTAGCCCATGTTACACTTCAGGTATTCTGCCATGCTCTTTAGTTAAGCAGGTAGTGTAGATTTTCAACATGGATCAAAATATCCTTCAAAAAAGCTGATATTATCTCCAGATTCCTGAAAGTTACTTGCAGACAGGAAAAGAGAAAAGGCAATGCAGTTTGGATGAATTTTATTGAAGTAACCACTTGTGTAACTATGTAGAGGTGCTGGTACAAAAAAAAAAAACTAATCTGAAGAGACATTACGTAAGTCCATCCTGACATCATACACTGGTGGCCATTTGATCACTATTCCAGTGGACCCCCACCACTGCAGATGTCAAGTGACTTTCCAAAATTACCATCTCTCAGAAGCCCCACAAAGAGTGGGTGTGCCAGATTAGTAGCAAAGGCTACCTAGGGGTCCCAGTCATAAATGGTGAGCCTCTGGAATCACTGAACCACAAAAGTGGCACAAGATACTGACCAACTGTAACTCCCATTAATGTTTCCACACATACCTGTCAAAACAAATGTCACCAAAACGTCATAATTATAGATATCACACACACATATACTTGTATCAGATCAGTGCACAGCAGGCAATTAAGACCTGCTACCTGAACCCTCATATTTCCAATTTCTCTATATGGTTGTAAAAGCTGGACAGTGAAGAAAAGTGATGGGGGGGGGAAATCAACTCATTTCCAAGTTTTATGAATACTCTTCTCTAGCAGAAGAAAAATCAATGAGTCCTAGAGCAAAACATGCCTAAACTCTCCCTAGAAACCAAAACAACTAAACTGTTGTACGTTGGACATATTATGAGAGGGCATGACTCACTAGGAAAGATAATACTGCTTGGGAAGATAGAAGGCAGTTGGATAAGAGGAAGATCATATTCCAGATGGATAGACTCAACTGAGGAAGCCATGGCCCAAAGGGTGAAAGACCTGAGCAGGGCTCTTGATGATAGGGTGCCTTAGAGTACTCTCTTTGTAGGACCACCATAAGTTGAAGTTGACTTGACAGTAGTTTAACAACAACAATCTGAGCCAGCTAAATGACTACTTCCCTTGAAGCAGTCAAACTTAAAAATGGGGGAGGGGGGGCTTATATAGCCTCACAGTCTTTCCCCAGATAAGATGTGTCTGCATGCAGCTGTCAGTCAACCTCCAGAACTGACTCACTCTGATTGCAGCATTAACTACACACCTTGATTTCCTATCAGTGTATGGGAAACTGGAATTGAATTTCACTTAACAGAATATAGATGAAAATTCTGAATGACACAACATGCAAAGGTTGCGGCATGGTGACTGACATGGAATGTCATCATCACACCATATACTGTAGGATACGCCCAGGATGACACAGCAGACATGATGCAAAAGGCTGATGCAAGAGGACTATTGCAGACAATTTTGTGAGAAGATCATGCCATGGAAAAATGTATAAATATGGGCATGTCCTATGTTCAGTGTGGGTTGCTGTTGTTAGTGGATGGTTGGTTGGATAGTTGTTGGTTTGTATTTAATGCTGTAAATTCTCTGTAGTAAATTCTGTGTGTAGCACTTTGAGACTGGCTTTCTAGATTGGCAAAAAGATGTGTGTTCATGGCTGCATGAAACTCTAGCCTTTAGATGAGAAAAAGGGAAAGTGTGCCATGAAAACGCTTTTTTTGCGTTTTAGGGGAGAAGAAGCACCTTTAAAAAGGTGCCGGTTTTCCCAGCTTCTTTTTTAAAAACTGCAGAACAGCGCAGCTCCATCTAAAGGCTGTGGTGCAGCTGCTAAGCATTAAGGAAAAGGCAACTTCATGTCACACTTTCCTGCCAATCTAGAAATCCCCTGAGTTATTATTTAGCACCTTGGTCAGTTATAGGTGCTAACAGCACTGCTTGAGCCCAACAGAGAAAGACCATGGATAGTGTGTGGCTCTGACACATTTCTGACATAATGGTTCATTGTATGAGATGTGCTATCATGTCCCAAATCTGGGAACCACTGCTCTACCACTAGATACTAGTACATCATTGGACATTTCTGAAGCTGCAGGGAAGGCGTAAAACACCAGTGGCTACTCTTGAACCAGTGTGAGTGAGTCTCAGCACCAAGATGAGGAATGGTGACACTTTTTGTCGGCACTGTAGCCATCACTCCATTTCAGTACAGTGAATCTAGAACAATTTGTCAGAGGTGTTTGTAGAGGTAAGGCAAAATGAAATCACATATAAATACTGCCTACTAACAAGGTGAGCCAAGACTGTGAAGACTCTGGATTATATTATCTTCCATACAGCACACCCCCATCCAGACAATAAATGTCATGCGCTTAAAAGGAAAGAAAAGTGCATTAGTTCTAAGAGTCATTCCTCAGGAGGCAGCTTTGAAAGACTATGAAGAGTACATTTGCTCTAATGCTTCATTCCTCAGGAGACAGAATGTGCATAAAGATGGTACAGTACACAAAACAGTTACTTTCCTCAACAAAATGTCTCATCCCATAGATTTACATCTGCAAAGGAACAAAATAGAAACAACATTTTGTTTCCTGAGTTGAGACAGAGCTATACAATTTTAAACATAGTCCATTAACTTGGAAATGCATTTTGAAATCATCCTGATATGGATCCAGCACAAGCCTCCAGCAAATAGATGGACTCCTACCATCAGCAGAAAGCTTTTGATCTTTTTCTACCCAGCTGAAGAGAAAGAAAGCAATCTACATTAATTTCCTCCCTCCCTCTGCATTCCCCTACACCACTTGAAAATCGGTTCCTGAGGGTTTGAGAATCATTCAAGATAGTGGGGTAGATGTGTGCAGAAGCAGGAAAGATAATTGAAAATTGCTCCTTCCCTTTCTATGAGAACAAAACTATAGATTCAATCCACAGGCTCAAATGTGTATAATCCTGCTTAGAGTAGACCCATTGAATCAACAGGATTTATATATACATTGATTTATCATTCAGTAACTGATTCAGTGAGACTCCCTTAGTTGGGACAAGCAAATGGAATTAGCTCACAGTATGTCAATTTAACATTCCAGTTTGTGTAATGCAATAAAAAGTTAAAGGTCTAATAATAAAAACTTGAAAACAATAAATATGCATGAATATATAGAAAGAGGGTTAAGAATGTCAGACTAAAGAAGAGGAAGTGCTTAAGAGTAAGAAAGCAGCCCTCAGCAGACATTGATGGGAGAATATTCCATGCCTAGAGGGCTATTTCAAATCCAATCAGAATAACATTGTAATTATATCATAACATACAGTGGTCCCCCGGGTTACGAAGGTAATCCGTTCCGGGATTACCTTCGTAACCCGGAAGCTTTCGTTTCCCGGGGGACTGCTATATTCAATGGACCACGCGGCCGATTTAAAGGGGCCGCGCGGTTTTGTTTTGTTTTTTCGGATCCCGGGGGATCTTTCGGATCCCAGGGGATACAATCGCGGTCCCGCCGGTTTCGGATCCCGGGGTTTTCGCAACCCGGGGGATTTGTAACCTGGGGGACCACTGTACTATGCTTAGTTTCATCAGCATCTGTTACATACAGTATATCCATCTATATTTTCTTCCCATATTCAAGTAAACCAGTTAACACCAATACTTTATTATAAATTAGGAAAATATTTACACACTTTCTTTCTTTAAAAGTCCTTTTGGCATATCCAAGCATATGAATGACTAGTTAATTGCCCTCAAGTTTATGTCAACTCATGGTGATCCTGTGGATGAAACATCTCCAAGACCCCCGGTTCTCAACTTCTCTGCTCAGGTCCTGCAGACTCAGGCCTGTGTCTTTGCTCATCAAGTCTAGCCATCTGGCATGTGGCCTTCCTCTCTTTCTACTGCCCTCCAGCTTTCCTAGCATTGTTGCATTTTCTAATGATTCATTTTTCTTCATGATGTGGCCAAACTATGACAGCTTCAATTTGGTTATTCTGGCTTCCAGGGATAGATTGGGCTTCATCTCTTCCAGCACCCATTTTTTTTTTTTTTGTCTTCTTGGCCTTCCATGGTATCCTCAGCACTTTTATCCAGCACCATATCTCAGGTAACTTGGTTCTCTTTCTATCAGTTAGCTTTTTCACTGCCCAGGTCTCACATCCTTACATTGTGGTGGAGAATATAATGGCTTGGACTATCCTCATTTTAGTAGTGTTCAGAGTTATGTTTTACACTTTATAATCCTTCATAGTTATCCTTGACAGTCCTAATCTTCTTCTGATTTCTTGACTGCAGTTTCCATTCTGATCAATATTTGACCCAAGATAGGGGAACCCTTTAACTGTTTCAACTGTCTCATTGTATGGGAGGAATTCTTTTAGCTCTTCCATGGTCATTGTTAATATGACTACTACAAAACATTAATCTTTTCACCATATGGATCTATTCACGACACTGCAGATTTTGAAACTCTCACAAATGTGGCATGCTGCTGTATAAAAAAGGAAAGAAGGAGGAAATGTCTAACTATGCCCTCTAGTACCTGATTCTCTAGATCACTGTTCATAATATCCAGATTAGTCCAGCTGTAATTGTTAAGATATCTTTGAGTGTCCCAGAGACTTGGGGCCCAAACAGACAGGCCAAAATAAAGCTGTTTCAGATCACTTTGGAGGTACGCTGTTTAAATGATGCATGCGTCCTAAGAGGCCAGAAGCCATGGCAAAGCCAAGTTCCAGTCCTAAGGACTGGGGCGCAACTTTGGTGCAGCTTCTGGCCTCTTAAGATATGTGTGTCATTTAAACAGCATACCTCCAAAGTAACACGAAGGGACTTTATTTTGGCCTGTCTGTTTGAGCCCTTGGTTTGAATTAAAATAAAACTTCGAGCTATGTAGATGTGCCCAAGAAAAAGAACTTGGGCAAAACATAAACTTATGGTAGCCCATCAAAGGTTTCCTGTATTAAAATGTGAATATTTTTCTAAGCTTGACTACTTAAAGCAGAGCTAGAGAATACCAAAGTATGGAGGCAAAGTAAAATGTCTAGATTTAAAAAAAAAGATGGACAGATTGGCTAAGGAGACTGATGTTGGCTTCCAGCCAGTTTGTAGTATGAAAAAAATCTGACAATCAGTTTATATGAAACCTTAAAGCTGCTTCAGTGTGCACCAACTCACTGTGTTGCTATTGTCTGCTTTCACATAGTTTCCCACTTATGGTGACCTTAAAGCAAACCCATTACGAGATTTCCTCAGCAAAATTTGTTCAGAGGGAAGGGATTTGCCATTGCCTTCCTCTGAGGCTGAAAGTGTGTGATTTGCCCAAGGTGGGATTGTGGGACTGACCCAGGTACCACAGAGTCCTGTCCAACAATCAGACAAGAGCAACACACTGGATCTCTACACCATCCATTATGATGTATCTAAACTCACAATACAGTAACAGAGCAAGGGGAAGGAATGACTGTACATCATAAACCCAGAAACAATAGGTCTTGTCACACCGTAAAGGCTACATTTGTTTGACATAAAGTTCTATGTATTCCAGATAGTTTCATCAGATGTACTGATTGCACGCTCAATTTGCAAATATTTATACACATGCTGGGCAGAGAGGAATGAGAGGAAATGGAATGTGAAAGGATACCTGCAAGTGATTTTCTTGACAGTGGCCATTTAACATTTCTATTCCCTCTCATTCCCGTCAACCCCAGCATGTGCAGACAATACATGTGAGCATGTGCAGAACATTGTTTCATTGTAATTTTATTTCTATTGTAATTCCGCCTCAATCCACAGGGAGAGGCAGGAAATATAAATACATTATTATTATTATTATTATTATTATTATTACTATTACCATTTTATGGTAACCATACTTACCACAATTAAAGATGCTTGCAGCAAGAAGCAAAAAATGCTTATGTATCAAAATATTTCCATTAAACAACACTGAGGTAATGGGCACCTTCTTTTGAAACTGATATATGCTTCTCAAAGATTCAAAACAAGGTGCACACTCCCAGCATGTCTTATTTCCAATGGCAATTTGGTGGCACAATGGGGCTGGTCCAAGGGAGGATTCAAAGAGAGGTGGCAAGGTGGCCACTCAAAGTCTCTCTTGTGCCCCAGAGAGTTTTGGGGATACCAAGATCCTTAAGTCAGTCTTCCTCCAAACTGGTGTCATCCAGATGTAACACAACACAACTCATATCAATTCCCCATCACTTTCAAGACAACATGGCTGTACTAAGGGATCCAGGAAATTTATTTTTTTATTTATTTATTCATTTCATTTACATCTCACCTTTCTCCCCAAAGGGACCCAAGGCAGCTCACAGATAAAACCTTTAAAATTGTTCTAAAACTCAAACAATTAAAACATCTATCTATAAAATCACGTAAAATATATTTTAAAAACAGACTAAAACCCCTGGCACTGTTCTGCTGGAGCCCCAAGAAAGCTCCCATCTTTTACAAGGAGCAAGAGGAAGAGGAAAGCAGGATATGCTCAATCTTCATTACATTGGCTATTGCAGCTTGCTAATGAATGGCAGCAGCTGTGTTCCATCATCACCACCACCACCACCACCAACTCTCCACAGATTCTTGCAAATTCCAACTTGTAAATTAGATTCAAAGTTACATTCAACAGATAACAACTGTCAAGCTGCAGTATATAGAAAGGCATCAAATGAACAATTGACAAAAGTGTGAGGGTAGTGGAGGTGCATTCTGCTGACTGCATAATACTCATAGATAATAGTGAATTACAATAAACTGTCCAAATATATAGATACAAATAATTTATTTTGTGCCCATCCATTTTAAGCCTGACTTTTGGCCATTTTAAAATTAACTTAATTTACTGGTTTTGATATCAGAAATTATTAACCTAGCTCAAGGGATGTTCCAAGGTTTTGTGTAATGTTTCCAGCTATTAAAAATTGTTACAAGCTCATTACACTACATACATTTACAGGAACTGCCAATTGTATATATTCCTTCTATTACAGTAATTGACATTAACATGTTCTGACTCAGATCATATTCAAACCAATGGGAAGCATTCTAAGGCCAAGAAACTGATCAGGAAAATCAGGAAAATCAAAGACAACGATCCGTTGATGATTTCATTAAAAGTCTCTAACTCCATACATGAACAATATGAAGAATAAATAGTGCTAAAATGCTAAGATAAGCTGACAAAATCCTACAGCTCTAATTGCTCCATCCTAGTAGTGGCTTTCATGACCAGAATGATTATAAAGCTATCAGAAAGAAAAATTGATTTTCTCAAAAAGAAAAAAAAATAATTTCATCATCCTTCCATTGACTTCTAATATAATATCAAAAGACACAAAGCCCTCCCACTGATGCACAGGTTGAGTTGTCTCATCAGCTATAGAAGAAACATCCTAACAACAGCAAAATATGCCATACGATCAAACTTCACACAGCAGCCAAATTTGCAGTGCAAAGTCAGAAGACATGATTAAATATTCATGCTTTTCCCACCAATATCGTAATTCAAAAATAATTGTTAACATAGTTGAAGAATAATTGTTAATTTTCTATTGACTCTATACATGCATATCTGTAAAATATACCATTTTCACTGAAGTGGCAGCATTCAAGCCTAGTCGTTCACTCACAGTATTCTGGATTTTTATATATAAGGCAGAATGGGATTTTGCCATGAATATCAGAAACACCATATAAGTAGAGGTCAAAATTCCATCCAGTCTAGCATCTCTTTGTAATCAGGGCATGCAGATGCTCCCAGAAAGCCTGTAAGGTCGGTATAAATCTTAATATTCCACCCCCACCAACTGGTATTCAGAGCTATATTGTTTTTAACATACTGGTAGCCCATTATGTGACTGCAAAGCAACATACTCTCTGACTTGCACCATGGACTGCCAGTACTTTGAAGGGGAAAATCTACCATAAATACCTCAAGTTATGTTTTAAGACCATATATAAAGCAACCCTTAACCACCGAACCACCATCTGAAGGGGTTAAGGTGAGGCATAGGAACTCCGCTAAAACTGAGGAAGAAGGGGACATGTCCTTCCTGGAGGCCTCACTTAAACAGAAAGCTCCATGAGCATAGTAGATTTACCACCAGCTGTGCTTCTGCTTGAACCAGGTTTCAATGGGGAGTTTTCTGCTGAATCCAAAGACTCTTTGCCTGAGAGGCCATAGAATCTGATCCCAAATATGTCAGACTGCAGATGGCATAATTTATACACATACAGAATCCAATTGAGGGGAAACGTAAAAAGAAGAACTGATGGGTGACAAAACAATGCCACCCACTTCCATTTCACTCCCAACACCCCAACAATTAGAAGTGTTTTGAAAGCCACTACCCATTCCTACATCTTCAGACGATAAAAGCCATGCATTAATTATGTGATTTGGAGCATAAGACAATGCCCTGTCACACTGAATTGTTAAACAAGGGCCATTAGACATGGGCTTTCAGAATTTCTATGCTAACTTGTCCTATCCCTCATTAAAACTGGTTCTCTTTCCAGTCAGTGAGGTTCTTTCAGACTACTTAAAATCTTTCACAGTTTGGAGATTTTCTGGTAATTCCCAGCATCAGCTGCATCATTTTTCCCATCATCAATTGGGTTTCTTTATAATTCTAAGACAGAGAATCATACAGTGGGCAGAGACCTCAAGGGCCATCAAATACAACCCACTGCCATCCAAGAATACACAACCAAAGAACTCTTGACATCCTCTGCTTATATTGGAACAAAACAGTTTCCATCTCTTTCTCTTTATTTTTTAAAGAGCTATAATATTAGTGTTATAGTTTTAAAAGAGTTATAACACACCAATGAAATGGTGCGTTCTTTAAAAAGGGAGGAGAAAATATGCCATTTAAACCATAAGATCCCCTCAGCAAACTATGACTGGTTTTTTTAATGTTTAGAATAACTACAAACACCCCCCCCCCCCAAAAAAAAAAGAATATAAAGGGACACACAGGAAGAGAACAGGCAGCAAAACCTGTGAAAACTTGAAAAGCAGTATTACACGAAGTCATGCTTCTTTAAACTAATCTGGTAGAGTCCAGTTAACTCAAGAACTTTTTTACTGTTTTTATCATAGCCTTAGATTGATTATTCTTCCTCTCTAAATTCCTTGTTCAATAGATCATCCCAATGGGTGACAGCTTATCTTCTGGATGATAGAATTTTTATACAGTGAAATTAAAAACACAAACCCAAATGCTAATTCAGACCAGTTTTATTGTAAATTAACTGTTTTATAGATATTATATCTAACTTTAATGTTTATTTTTACTCCACTTTTATGCTTTATTGTTGGTTTGTGGGCCATAATAAAACACTTGTCTTATAAGTAAACTGTGTGTTCTGGGAAGCTGAAATACTATTTCCTTTTGTTTGTCCTGATTTAACTGGCAATCAATTTCACTAAATGACTCCAGTTTTATGGTTTGTTTGGGGTGTTTTTTTTTGGGGGGGGGTATGTGTTATGGGAGGGAAAGACAAATTAATTCATCACAAGTTAGTTGTAGCGAGGGGGGGGGGAATAAAAATACACAAACAAACAACTCCACATTCTACCCAAACATGTGATTTTATTTAAAACAGTTGTAACCATGGAAATCATGCTGTTTTCTGTGATTTATTTTATTTATGAGCATCACTAATAATTTTCTCATTGGTTTCACCTACATTCCAGGCATGCTCTATATTGCAGCTTTACATCTATGGTAAATGTTAAATGAAACATCTCCAAAGATCTAGTGGAAACATTACAAACAATATTAAATATCAGTATTAGTACCGTTGAACACATGTGTGTGTGTGTGTGTGTGTGTATAAAGAATGAAACAAGTCCCTTCTCACTTGCTGCCCTTCACTCCTAGAACCTTCTTCCTCCACATGCATGCCTCATCACTTCTCTAACCACTTTCAAAATTGAGTTAAAGATTATATTGTTTAGAGAAGCATTCCCAGGTGAGTGCCCTTCTCTGCCCCACGATGTTGCGTCCTAATTATGTATTAAGAAGCGGAGCCCTCCCTCCAGTCCATCTGCCTTGATCCAGGCCTCAGAGGAAGTGAAGAACTGCTGGACTTGATCCACTTCCCGATCAACATTCCCTTCTCCTTCTGTGTCGTGTCTCTTTAGATTGTAAGCATGAAAGCAGGGAATCATCTAATTAATGATTGCATGTACAGTGCTGTGTAAATTTACAGCACTATATAAATAAAGGTGAAGAAGAAGAGGAGGAGGAGGAGGAGGAGGAGGAGGAGGAGGAGGAGGAGGAGGTAGTAGTACTGTAGTAGTAGTAGTAGTAGTAGTAGTCGTCGTCGTCGTCCCTGTCCAAGGGACTTACAAAATCAGGGCCATGGCAACTGCATGCCACGGCTCTAGTCCAGCTTTTTTCTGTTACAGAAAGAAGTGACAAAATGCCACTCCTTTTTGCAACAGTAAAATGGCAGCTTTTCAGTGCTCCTGCAGTATGCAGCATATAAACACCACACTGCCAGAGCACTGTAACACTGCCTGCCATCTGACACCAGTTTGGGGGCGGTGTCAGGGCATGTGTCATATAAATACCACGCCCCCATGCCACCACCAAGCAGAGTATTGTGGCGGTCTGTTTTGCCTCTAAGTCTCAAAGCAGAAAAACGGGAGAGAAAAATGTAGGAAGAGAGAGAACATGCTATGTTTGCAGTTACCTATAATCAAAGGAGGATATATGGGAGCTAGCACCAAAGGCTTCATTGGAAAAGTAGCTTTTAAAGGAACTGAGGTGGCATTGCACTGGTATTTTGGAATATCATCTCATGTAAAAGACAAGTAAAGGGGAAACAGCAGAATCATTGGAGGATTCAGGAGACCTTTGTAGGAAAAGAAAAGAAAACTGCCAAGAAAACTCCATGATAGGCAAACGCCTTAGGGTCACCATAAGTAAGAAACTACTTGAAGACACATATATATTTTTATGACATGACATGACTGATATGACAAAGAGAGGATGAAACAGGGTGAAGGAGAGACTCAAATCAAAGAGAATCAAGGCTATATGTTCAATTATTTTCATGTACTGAATTAATTAAATTAGCCAAATTTTACATTGTCATGATAAAAGTAAGCTGTTGAAATGATGGCTGAGGTCCAAAACCCACTGCAGAAATCATCTAGTTTGAGACTGCCCTGGCTCTGTGCTAGGCAATCCTGGGAATTGTAGTTTATTGTGACACCAGAGCTCTCTGACAGAGAGGGATAAAAGTCTCACAAAACTACAGTTCTCAGAATTCTCTAGCATTGAGCCAGGGAAGTTAAAGCAGTCTCAAACTGGATTGTTTCTACAATGTGTTTTGGACCTGAATTTAATTGGGGTGGTATAGACCTCCTAAAAAGGGTGGTCTGGCGCCACCCCTTTTAGCGCTGTAACTGCTCCGCAGCAGCTAGATGCTGTGGAGCAGCTGCGCACCTAAAAAGGAGCGAGGAAATCGCACTCCTTTTTAGGTGCGAAGTTGCGGCACAATTTTTTTTAAAAGCTGCCATTTGGCGCCTTTGCGCTGCTGCAACTGCGCAGCTCTGTGCGGAAGCTGTGCAGTTGCACCAGCGGCATTATGTACTAGGGTTCGGAAGCGTGTATATGATGCACGCTCCCGAACCCTAATGGCGCCACAATGGCACCTCTTCAGGCCCATCTAGACCCATAGTGTCCTTAGAAAAGAGTGCATTTGAAACCTTAACAGTTTGTAAGCCACTCTGATAGCCTTTTGGCTGAAGATCGGGGTATAAATAAATAAAGATGATGATGATGAAAAAGAAGAAGAAGAAGAAACAACAACAACATCACATTTGGAACTTCCCTGTGTACTAATGGGATGAAATCTAGTTTCATCTAAAGAACTGGTTGATAGTGTAAATCAAGACTCACTAAAAACCAAGCAAACCCATTTTCACAATGAAATCGTCTGCATTTCCACTAGAGGTCTCAATGCATACAGTAGAACATTCTGCCAGTTAAATTTGTATAGAGTTACAACACAAATAATGATATTAACATTAGGCAAAGCATATTGTCACCCCTCCAATGCTGCCTAATACTGACATAATTATAGAATCACAGAGGTGGAAGGGGATCTATGGGTCCTTGAGTTCACCCCCTGCTCAGTGCAGGATCTCCAGCTAGAGTATACCCAGCAGATTCAGCTTCTTTTTGAAGACATTCAGAGAAGGAGACCTCACTATTTCTCTAGACAATTGGTTCCACTGGCACTGTCAAGAAGTTCCTACTAATGTTCATTCAAACCTAACCTCCTGTCATTTAAAACCATTAGACCTCTGAGCCAAGAACAAGCCTGTACCCTCCTCTTTGAGGCAGCCCTTCAGATATTTAAAGAGTGTGATCATATAATCTCAGTCTACCCTTCAACAAACTGAAATTTCCCAACTCCTTCAACCTTCTTTCATCATATACTGTATTTTGTTCTCCAAACTTGTTATCATCCTAAATGCCCTTCTCTGTCCTCACTCCATCTTGTCTATATCCTTCTTAAAATGAAGCACCCAGAAATGAACACAATACTCCAGATTAGGTCAGAATATAGTAGGATTAGTACTTGCCTCAATTTGGAAAGTACACTTGTATTAAAGCAGGCTAAGATAGCATTCACCTTTTTTGTTGTACCATCACACTGCTGGCTCATGTGCAATTTGTGATCAACAATAATCCCAAGGCTTGGGATACACTTAATATGGCTAATTATCATAAAATCCAAGCATTAAATACAAACATATTATGTCTAGGATATTTTTTAAAGTGTAGCAAGGACTCCAAACCCATAGTAAATATTTAAGCTTCCATTCCAGACAACACCTTCCTACTCCATATCCTCACGCTAAACCTGTAAAAGTTATAAATTCAAAGAGATAGTTATTAAACATATAAATGATTAGGTCAAATAGGTGTAAAGGAAAGGTGTTATCCTAGTTATTAAACACATAAATGATAAGGCAAATACCGTGTTTCCCCGAAAATAAGACAGTGTCATATTATTTTTTGCTCCCAAAGATGCGCCAGGTCTTATTTTCAGGGGATGTCTTTTTTTTTCCATGAAGAAGAATTCCCATTTATTGTTGAACAAAAAAAAATTAACATTTATTATATACTGTATATATATTTATGTACAAAAATTTTGCTAGGTCTTACTTTCAGGGGAGGAGTTATATTTAGCAATTCAGCAAAACCTCTACTAGGTCTTATTTCCTGAGGCTGTCTTATTTTCGGGGAAACAAGGTAGGTGTTAGGAAAAGGTGTTATCCTGCGACTGGACTCCCAAACTCACCCCCCCCCCGCCAAAAAAAGATCCACTCAGTTATTAGGGGGATTTCCTTTCATATAGTGAAGTATCCTTGTCGGAAAGGGAACTGACGTTATTGGCTGCATGGCTTAGATCACACATTCACTTGAGACAATTTCTCCCATCAAGAGTGCCATTAAGCTGCATACAGCTCTAAAAGGTGGCTATGCCACTGAAAGGATTCTGGGAGTTCTGCTCCATAAAGGTATCTATTTCAAGCTCTGGTTTAGAAGATGTATCCCTGAGTGGGAATCATGTAGCCCTCCAGAATGCACCTCCCATCAGCCCTAGCTACATAGCACAGCCAATGGTTAAGGGTACTTGGACCTACCACCCAAGAGGGTCATGTAATCCCCAATTTCCAGCTCCAATGTACATCCCCAAAATGGGAGGCAATGCCCCATCTTTCTGTGGTCATCAATATTATGAGGAAGAATTCATCTCACAACTTGAAAAATCCCTCAAGGAGATATTGTGCTGAGGGAAGTGTCCCCCAAGGCCATTTCCCTTCATGCCGTTTTATTCCATCCTGAATGAAAGCAAAAGGCTGGCCAGCTGCTTTCCATCAGCTTAATTCCCAACCTTGGCTTGCTGAAGGCTCAACTCTTCCTTCTGTGAAAGTGAAACCAGAGGGGCTACTTGTTCTGTTCCAAACTGTTAGAGACTGGTTGATGAAACTGTATTCTCTTTATCCTATTAACACCATTCAGCTGCTAGAAAACACAGATTTTAAGTCTCTCTGCCAGAATTCATGACATCAAAATCCTCTTTAAATTAATTACACACATGTAAAAAGGAGAATTTATTGACCTTGAAAGTATCTGATTATAATATTTTGCCTTCTGCAACGTTTAATCCAAATTACATAAACTAAACATGATAACTATTTTCAGACTGAGCAGCCAAACCCAAATCTAGTTTACATGACTATTGCAAAAGATTTCTAAGCTTCCATCAAAAGGGAATAAACAGGCAGATGTCAGGTAGTTTTCTTCTGTCAATGGAAGGCTTCTGTAAATTTCCTTTTCCCTTCAGCCTTCTATTTGCCATCCTCACTTGCTCCATATTATCGCTTAACTATTTGGGGAAGGACATAGGGATTCCAAGGATGAGGGGAATTCTGAACAGTGTGGCCACTCTGATTCTTCTGTTAGCAGAGGAAAAACAGTTAGATTGTATCCAATAATTTTCCTGAAAGTCTACAAAATCTACCACTGTGCTGTGGTCACGTGAACCTGTAGCAGTCCATTGTGATATACCAATAATTTAAAAAGAGATTGAACTCTTATTTTGCAAAATATAATCTCCCTACACATCTGCAAGCCTGAAGTATGGCTATTTGAGCAACGATATGGCAGTTTTCTAGCCCATTATGAGCACTATCATAATATATCTTCTAGAACGCATTCCATATAAAATGGAATGGCCAAAATCCAACCATTCAGGTTTCACTGATTCAGTGGGGCTGCTCTAACTAGGACTAAGACTGCTGCCACACTACAGAATTAATGCAGTTTGACACCACTTTCACTGCCATGGCTCCAACTTGTGGAATCCCAGGATTTGTAGTTTGTTGTGGCACCAGAACACTTTGACAGAGAAAGCTAAATATTTCACAAAACTGCATGGTCCTAGAATTCCATAGTATTGAGCTATAGCAATTAAAGCAGTGTCAAACTGCATTAATTCTAAAGCATAGGTGCAGTCCTGTAAGTTTATCACACTAATACCTGTAACGTTCCCAAAGAGTTCCTGTAACATACCGTGTAGAAACGATATTGGAGCGGGTGTTACTGCATTTGATATTTTGTAATGTTATGGTAACCCATTTTATTGCACTGCATGTACTGTTTTATCAGTACTACAGCTGAGATCGTTCCTAAGCAGTCCTTATTTTGCGCATGCGTACTGTTGCTGCAAGGATTTTAGTACCCGGAAGTAAGTGACGTCATTACTCTATGATCTTATCACTTCATGGGATAGACACCCTGCCTGGCTCGAGTGACAGGGAGGGAGAGGAAGGCAAGACAGAGCCAAAGGGAAGGAGGAGGAGGAAGAGAGCACAAAGAGGCATCTCTGCGTCCCTGACACACACACACACACACACACCTTGCATCCCCTTCCTTTCTATGGGAATCCCAAAGAGAGGATGGGGAGGAGAAGGCTCTCTCTCACACACATACACCCCTCTGCTTGCCCTGAGGGATGCTCCCTTTCCCTGGCTTCGCTCTTGTCAGTATACAGGGGAAGGGGAGTCTCCATCCAAAACCATGCTACCAAGATGTTTACATCGTGATCATTCTTTTTCTCAGAAAAAAAGTATTACATGAATAAAATATAATTAAATTTTAACACTACTTGTGGCACCCTCCTCACTTCATACCCAGAACAGTAGAGACTGCAGACATTCTGAGACAAGAGGGCAGGAAACTGATAGCCAATGAGTTCACAAGGATGGAACGGGAAGTTGTTGGAATATCGCACTGGGCTCACCTGGAACGGACCAATAACGTTCCTGCTGGCTGAGAACCATTTTTAACAGTCCTCACTCTGGGATGGTCGTAGGACACTTTAGGCACCATAAGGGAACTGTATGGGAACCCTGCTGCGCGATATACTGTGTTCTGTTCTCATATAGAACCCAGGACGTTGCCACAACGCAGTGCAATAAACTTACTAGATTTGGATTTGCCTTCCCATAGCCTCCAACCTTTTCTCATTTGGCAGGGACAGTCTTAATTAATCCTCTGTCATTCCACTTTTTCAGCTCCTTTTAAAATGCCCCCGTTTTGCGCTTCTCTTCCTACACCCCTCTCCTCAGCTTACTTCTGTTGATGCAAACTGAGTCCAAACTGCTAGCTTGTTTGCACACAATTAACTCAGCAGGCAGCAGAGGACAGGAGGGGCAGAGTGTTACCCTTCCCAGCAGGCTTTTGCAAAAGCAAACTCATGCAACCTCTCCTAATTTGTGTGTTCTTCCTCATTAATAACTGTTGTAATTTTGACCACACTCTGATGCTGCCTGGTCCTATGTTCTGGTTTTCATCAGTGAAATGTATGCTCTCCAGGTAGTTTGGACTAAAACTCCCTTGAGCCACAAGCAAGCCGACCAATGGTCAATGATAAGAATACCAGATGCTACCTTGTACTGAGTCAGGCTATTAGTGCATCTAGTTCAGTACTGTCAAAGTTGACTGGCAGTGGCTTTCCCCTAATAACTGCTCTAAACTATGGAACGGACTGTCGGACGAGATCTGTCACATTACAAGCTTTCATAGCTCTAAGAAAGCTGTCAAGATGGATATCTTCTGACAGGCCTTTTTGGAATAGTTTTCAGCCACCCATTGAATTGACTATTGTGCAGTCTATTCCATCTGTTATCTCACACTCCATTCTATTGCTTTTAGTCAACTTAATTTTTTAGTATGAATCTTTTACATGTATTTGTGATTTACTCATTATTTTAAGGGGGATAGTATTTGGGATTATTGTGTATTGTTATTTTATTATGTATTGGACAGTTTTACTGTAAACTGCCTCAGTCCTAGTTGGAGTGGGCAGGATATAAATAACAGATGATGATGATGATGATGATGATGATGATGATGATGATGATGATTCCAGGATTTTAAGCAGGATTCTTTCCTTCACTATGTTTGATGCTCTCTGGTGGTCTTCCATTCAAGTATTGCCCAAACTCAACCCTGTTTAGTTTCCAAAAATCATATGAGCTTAGTGTGTCCAGAGATTGCAGGTGCATTCTGACTCTGCAGTCAGAAGCATCTGGAAGGCATCAGGTGGCTTGTCCCTATTGTAAAGTAATTGGATTGATTTGTTAAGACACACTGAGCTGATATATTCATGGTTTAGCATCCCAGATGTTTTGAGTTGTACAGAAGCCTTGTTGCTGAGATGTAGGGATAACCTCTGTATGGGGAGAAGATTGCATTTAATCTGTCAAAGCTCCATTCTGCTATGCCTGTACTACAAAATACAGTTCTTTTTTTCTTAAGGAGAAAATATTAAGTTGACTTGATTAAAGGGCCAATAGAAAAATATATCACAAAAATCTAAACAATGCAAGCAATTTTTGTTGTTTGTTTGTTTTGTTGATATTGTTGTTGTTGTGTGTCTTCAAGTCACTTCCAACTTATGGCGACCCTAAGGAGAACCTATCCTGGGGCTTTCTTAGTAAGTTTGTTGAGTTTCTTTCCACCCTCTGAGGCTCAAAGTGTGTGCATTGCCAAGGGACACCCAGTGGGTTTTATATGGCTGAGCCAGGGTTTGAACCATGTTTTCCAGAGTCATAGTCCAATGTTCAAACCACTACACCTCGCTGGCTCTAATAAACACACAAAAATGCTGCCTTATGTCCATGTCTTTGGAACATTAGTATACTTATGCACACAAACAACATGCTTCAAAGCAAAAACCACTTCAAATCATTCTGTTCTTAATTATGCCTTCTGTTCTTTAGTAGATGATTAAGACTTAGATATAATATTGTAAAATCTTTCAACAGAAAGCTGTTAGACCTTCCCTTTCTAATGGTAAATTATTAAATGCATGCAAGAGAAAGAGAGAAATGACCACTTGAGGTCAGTAGCTTACAAATGATCTTGTAAAAGCTACTGGAAAAGAGGCCATGAAGACTAGTAATTGGGAGCATATTCCATGTACAATTCAGTTGACATAAACCAACAGAGAAAAACTGATGTGTCTAAGGAATTTCAATGGAAGAAAAATGTGAGAAGTAAATAGCCCACAGGTTTAACTCCACATAATACATGTAATAATTGTTTTTGTTTTCTGCCAAGCAGAAGAAATTGATGAAAGACGTCTCTTTCTAACTTTCTCATCTTAACTCAACGGCAATGCATACAGGCTATGTTCAAAACTTCAGTCCCACACACAGCTCTCTTACACCACCATCAGCTAAATATGACCATTACACATTATTTTAAAAATTTTAAATTTTAAAACATCACTATGCATGTGTACAGCTACATTCACCTGTGTGTGTCATTAATAGGATGTCATGTGTGGTGAAGAAGCAAAATGAAACTATTCTTCATTGCAAAGTGCATGGGACCAGAAATATTTTGGATTTTTTTCAGATTTTGGAATATTTGCATATACATAATGAGATATCTTGGAGATGAGACCCAAGTCTAAACACAAAATGCATTTATGTTCCATATATAACTTATACACATAACCTGAATTTCATATATTGTAATAATGTTTTTAATAATTTTATGCATGAAACAAAGTTTGTGTACACCGAACTATCAGAAAGCAAAAGCGTAACTATCTTAGCCACCCATGTGAATGATTTTGGATTTTGGTTCAGTATATTTTTGCCCCCAGCTGTGCAAAATGTCTCAGGTGCATGCAATGGGTTAAAGAGGAAATGCTGACTCAGAGGAAGCTGGTGCAACATGAGTATGGAGACGAGTCATAGCAGTTCCAAACTGCACTGTCACTGTGGCTACATGACAGGAAGCTGATGAAACGCTAGCAGGGAGCTGGATCAGGATCCTAGCTGTGTTTGTGTATATAAAGATGAATGCTCCAGTACACAATGTGGTGCTCTGGATGTCAGTTGATGGCGGAGGATTATGCTGAATTGTGTAAATATTGCTATATCATGATTGTAAGTATTTGCTGCAACTTAAAAGCCTCTTGAGAGAGAACCTCAGCAGTTGTGAACTACTTCCAGACTCAGTGGTGTTTGTTTTCCTGGCTGGCAGTCTTCTGTGTGTGGACACAGTCATATCCCAGCACTAAGATTTTGGAATATTTCAGGATTTCAGGAACGTTCATCCTATAGTAACAATATGTAAGGAAGCAAATAAACAAACTGGTTTCATTGTGATTGCATATATTTTTAAAGGGAGAGGGGAGTAAAAGAAAAAAAGAATTATCTCCTCCTCCCCTAAGAACTATATGAAAGCAGTTGTGCTTTTTTCTGCCATAATGGGTGTTTCTGCTTAGGAAGTGTGTGTATGTGTGCATGCATGCACACACACACGTCTTCCCTTTGCTCATATTTTAATCTAAAAATGTCAAAAAATCTAATTAAATCTATAGATGTTGATGCACACTAAAATGTACATGTCTTTGGCAGCTTTTAAATTGCCAGTGAAAAAACACTGGATGCCTTTGCTTCTGTTGTTCTTCCTTTACTAGTCCATGTTTTTGGTATTATAATCTGTAACCATGACAAAAAATGTTGTGCCGACTGAACTCGCAATCACATACACATGTATTCTGCAGCAACTTTCAAAACAACTTTCATTTCAATGAGCGAGACTCTCATACTCCCTTACACTCATTTAAGAACCAGGCTAGATTGCAATCTAACATTTCTTTATTTGATAGGCATATGAAAAGAATTTAGAAAAATCACTAAAAGTATGATCCATTTGACCAACAGTGAACAAAGATCCCCAAGATAAATGCACTTCGGTCAGGTTGCTTAGAAGTAAAAACTAGAAGCTGACTGAGTAAAAAAAAATACAAAGCCAGGAGATAGATATACTAACCAGTATTCCAAGGCCAGCAAAAAAGTGAGAATGTAACTCTGTGTGTGTACTGCAAAGAAAATTTTACTAAATTCATTCCTAGCTATGCATATGTAGGAAGCCAGCATGGTATGGTGGTTTGAGTACTGGACTATGACTCAAAGACCAGGGTCCGAATTCCCATTCAGCCATGGGGATTTACTAGGTGACCTCTCAGAGGAACACCAAACATCCTTGGAATAAATCACACTTTTAAAAAAAAACATGATAGATAGGGCCATCCTAAGTGAGAAATAACTTGCAGGCACACAACAACAGCATCTTAATCTTGTTTTAAGGGGGGTTGTATATGTATATAATTGTATTTTTAACTGTTGTACGCCATTTTGATTGTGTATGCAAAAAGCTGGATATAAATAAAAGTTTTATTAATTTTTTTTATAACAGCAGCAGCAGCATTATAGGACTGCAATATAGCAGGGCAATCTGATCCTGTTATTGATTTCTAGAAGGGTTTAGAATACTGTTTCCCAAACTTTGGTCCTCCAGATGTTTGGGACTTCAGTTCCCAGAGGTCCTGGCTAGCTTAGGCAACAGTAAGGAATGATGGAAGCTGACGTCCAAAACATCTTGAAGACTAACGTTTGAGAGACACTGGTTTAAAACAAACAAACAGCCTCATTTATATACTGCTTCATACTGCCTAAGGAGTGTCTAAGCGGTTTACAACTGTAAGCTACTTGCCTCCAACAATCTGGGTACTCATTTTAGTGACCTCGGAAGGATGCAAGCCTGAGTCGAGCTTGAGCCCTTTTGATGGTCTTGAACTCGCAACCTCATGGTTTTGAGTGAGTGGCTGCAGTACAGGCATTTAACCACTGCGTCACCAGGTTTAGGGTCTAGTGGAGGTGCCCCTCTGAAAGCCCCCACTGGTAAGGATCAGCTCCCTTAGCAATTTAGAAGGGGAAAATCAGCTGCCTAGTTAGATGCCTATGCAAAAGAAATTTTGAGAAGTGAGGCAGAGTATAGAGATCCACACTAAACCCAGGCAAGGAAGGAAATAAGCATTCAAGATAAAGGGCCTAATAGGTTGTCTTCCAATCAGAAATTTTAAATTTCCTGGCCTTTCCCATATTTTAGTTAACCTAGGAATGTGATGGTTCCTGAATGCAGAATGCCCAGGACGCGAAAATAACTCAAGTTTAAGAGAACTCTGTGTAAATTTACAGTGCTATATAAATAAAGGTTAGCAACAACAACAACAACATGCAGTAACTGACCTCATCCCCCATGTGCAGCTCAGGGAAAAAGTAGAAGGGGTGCCTCTCCCACCAACTGGGGTGCAACACCACCCTCCACTCCACTCAGCTTATAAACTACAACTGTCTCCCTCCTACTTCACAATAACTATGTTGTCCGTGTGAATTGTTCCTTAAATCTATTTGGAAAACATTAAAGTTTGCTTACTGAGAATTATTGAAACCACCGTTCACAAATGTTGATGAAGTAGCACATTCTCAGTAGCAGCTGACTACTAATCAATACCTTTCACTATAAGTGGATAAAGGCTTTGTATGTGAAAGTTTTAAATCATTTGGACTGTGTTGTTTTAAATAACTTCAGTAATAAGGATCAATTTCAGGGAGGAGGCTTAGCTTGCAAAATACCAAAAACATGGAAATACTTTGGATTAAGGATTAGTTTTGTTACCCAACTGCATATGAAATTTCAAAGAAAATTTTGAATCCTGTTAATATTCAAATATTTAAGATTTATATGGTTTATAATTAAATGGACAGGGTTGTTGTTTTTTTAACTAGAGAATGAAAAAAATAGGAGTAAAGCCAATTAAATGCTCTTTGCCATTGGTGCCAAACTTTATTAAATTGGAATTTAAATAAACATACTTCATGAAATTAGTATACAGATATCAGTGAAAAACCAGTTTAGATGAAAAGAGCATTAACGGCTGAGACCAAAATTGTCTGTCTCAGGGCATAATTAATTCATATTAATAGGAAGGTTTGCCTTGAAGATATGTTCTGCTCCTATTTAGCTGGTCCCAGTTCTTATCTTAAAATTAACACTTTGAAATAATCTCCCATGACTGCAGTGACTCAATGTGTGTGTGTGTGTGTGTGTGTGTGTGCAAATGCGCGCATGCAACTTTGTATGGAGGTGGCTTTTTCTCTGAATATTTTTGGACATGACTAAACAAACTTGTCAAAGGGGAAATCTTTATCATTTTTTATCTTTCTTATGGGATATTTAAAATTATTTTTCCAATAATTTCTTGTAAAGAGAGAGAGTGGGTTGCTTTTCATTCTTTCTTTCTTTTTAAAGATCCCTTTCCTTGCTTGTTTTTTTCTTCTTCTCTCATATATTGCTTCTGTGATATTAGTGTTTACATTTCTACATGAAACAGACCAGCCAGTAATATGCTTCAGTTCTCACCTCACAACATAGTTGTATTTAACTGCTGTTATACCTGGAGATTTCTTATCATGCAGAGGCAACATATGTAGCTACAGGCAAAATTATCTGTCAAACCAATCACTTGATAAGTTTGTTCATGCAGCTTTTAGGCTAAAGCTGAACTATTCATTAGAGAATATGTTCAGTTGAACTCAATTACACTAACATACTGAGTAGGAATAGCTAAGATCACACTTTAAAAAGCAACCTGGGATAAATCTTCTCCAAGAAATAATTTCATTGGTTCTATAGCTATTGAACACTATAAGCTACAGTGAGCTTTCATAGCAGACACTTCAGTCATGGTGTAAAACAGTGCTATTCAAAATGATGACCAATAGACTGGGGCTGGTCCCAGAAGGAACTGAAGAAATGGCTCAAGATGTTCAAAAGATGGTGATTTTATTGATTTTTAAAAAGCCCAAAATATTTTGGCAACAGATTTTTTTTTTTAACCAGTAAAACAATAAACTTTTTTTGCGCATCTTGAGAAGCATCTCCAGTTTCTTCTGCTGCTGCTTCCTGGTGGGTTTCCACGAAAGAAACATAAGCTAACAGGCAGATATATGGTACCAGTCCCTGGCAAACTGGGGGGAAAATATATCTCCTTCATTGGAAAGCTTTGGAAGCACTGTTTTAAAAAAGAAACTGAACTCTTAGGCTTCTATTTATCTCACTGGCATAATTACAAGAAAGTGAGTTGTTACAGAAATAAACACTTAGTCCTACTGCAGCACTAAAATTATAAACTAGTATTTTAAATGAGACCGTTAAAAAACCCAAATTCCAGACTGTTCATACCTACATGCCACAGAATAGTTTAACAAAAAAAACTGTCATAAAAAATGAACTGTGCACACATTCGAAGTCAAAATGTGTACAGATTTGTTATGTATGAGAATTAACTCTGATGGAATAGTTTTAGCATACTGTTTCTAAAGAATTGGTGATGTCAGAACAGAGGGAGATTCAGAACAGAATACAAGGGACCATCCACACTCTGAAATCTTAATACATTGCTGCTAATATTTTCAACACTAGATTTAGTGCCCTTTCCACAGAAAATCATTTTGACAAAAACAAGCTTATATAAACACATTATTTATTCCTGGCCAAGGGGCCCACGAGACCACAGTCTTCCTAGTGGCTGTGATGTGTTGTTTATGCAAATTCATCTCTTGCGCCTTATCACAGAGACTGCTTTAGCAAAAGGCTTTTGGATTTGGATTAAGTCCTTTATCTCAAATACTGGCACAAGTGTTAATGCATCAGAGGATAGCTCAGTGGAGAGCTGCAGATGCATCTGCAGTGCATTTTCCTCTTGCATCCACTTTTATGCTCACTTATAATTTTTAAGCATCTTTAGGGTCAGTTCCAGAGGTGATAAACAAGAGAAAAGGGTGGTGAGTGCACTCAATTTTAAAAATTGTTTTACTTCAAGGACAGGGATAGGTGCCTCCTGGATTTCCTGGTGCAGATACCAGATAAGTTGGCTTGCCTAGTGTCCTACTCTACTGTATACCTAAACTTTGGGCGAGGAGCCAGTTTTTTCCTTTGCTTCAGGAAGCAAGCTGACTTGATCTGATTCTGCTATCCAATGTCCATCCATCGCCATTCCTCTATTTCCCCCCCTGGGTACAAATTGAAAATTGAAAGTAGGGAGTATGAGAAGATAACATTTGGGCGTCTTGTTTGTTTTGGACTATATAGGGGCCTCCCGGAAAAAAAAAATATCTGTATGCCCCCCCCCCCATAACATTGCTTCTGTTCAGGGCTTGAGCCAACCATTGCCTCCAGGTGGGGAATTATTCTCACTCCATTTCTGTTTTTCTTTTCCAGCTGTTGCTTTACATTTCATGGCTACCAAACCATGTCTTCTAATAACAAGCTTCAGTGAAGCTGAAGTCTGCAGAAGTACAAACAGTAAAGAAAAAAAAAAGCTGAGTGGTGACATGTACTCACTGGGCTTTTGATACGAATGGCACTGCTCTTTTAATTATTGTTTGTGAGGTTTTTTAAAAGGGGGCTTGTTTGTTTGTTTTTTGGTACTTCTGCAAGCTTCAGGATTGTACCAAGCAAGGTGGACTACATCAAGATGAGGATGTGGGTGAGAATGGTGGAACTGCTACTTATTACACTTTCCCTTTTTTGCTCTCTATTTCTCCCTCTCTCTGTGCTAAATGGGAAAACAAGAGAGAAATTGGGACCCTCAATCAGCTGAAAAAATGAGACAACAGAGGATTCATTCAGACTGTCCCTGACAAATCGGCACAGTTGGAGGGTGTGGGGTTAGGGCAACCAAGAAAATCGTCTATCAACAAATCATAGGGACAGTCAATCCACCGATAACTTCCCATCAAATACCTGTGAGTAGAGAAATGTCTTAACCTGGCACCAAAAAATTATAAATATTTCTATCCTTTCCTCTATTGTCATATCTCAGTTGGCAAATTAAAACAATATAAATTCCAGAGAAAAATAACAGCATAATTTAAATAGGCTAAATGCATATTCAATAAATCATCAGATTAAAACAGCAGAAAAGGCTAAAACAGCTGAGGCCATGTACACTTTACATGTACACTTTAAGAAGTAATAAGATTAGATCCTAAATAATTGATAATGGCAATTCCCTGTCCTGACCCTCCAATCTGGGTTTGAGTTACACCAAATACCCAGTTGATTATAACATCAAGGCTAGGAACATCAAACTGGGGAGAGTGGTATACTGTAGAATAAAAGTTGTGTCATGTTATTATGTCTTAAGAACTGTTTAAGGGATGGTAAATGTTTTCCAGATGGCTTTCTTGGCCCACTACCAAGTCCTTATGAAGCCAAATGTGAAGTTCTGGGTTCCTTAAACATTTTTACAAAACAATAAGAAAATACAGAATAAACATTCAGCATCAGAAAAGGAGTTATCTTCTCAAGTTCACAAGCAGCTGAGATTGTCAAGTAATCAGAACAAGCGAGTTCTTCAAATACCAAAATATTTTCATTTTATTTTTCACTTCCTCTCGTATTTCCAGAGATCTGGACTTATTTAATGTTTCAGGCTACACAAGTCTGATGGGAGCTTTAAATGATAAATATTAAAGCTATTGACAGTGTATATCATATGCATTATACCAGTTCACCCAAAATTACTTTATAACTTGGTAGTTATTCCTTGGGGATGATCATGTATTTATACATGGAGAGAATTCATCACTAAACCAAACAGAGCCAAGTGATAGTACAGCAGTAAAACTATATACTGGCTGTTAATGTTTCCAATGGTTCAAAGGACAGGATTGGTACTTGTGATAAAAAGTTTTGTGTGTTTTGGAGATGAGATGTGCTTTGCCCTCCAGATGCCATCAGTTCTGTTCATTAAAGGCAACGTCAAAGGAGGGTGGAAAATGCAGATATCCTTCCTATAACAGGCTCAAGATCCTTTTACCCCAAAAGGGCAATTTAACAGAGAGTGGGAAATTCCTTTTCGGTTTAAAGCAAGATGTTCTAGTTGGAGCTATACCCTGCTCCAAGCAAGGACATTCAGGACACTAGATCATTCCCTGTCATGCTGACTCCAAACATGGACACATTCATAGAATCCTCTTGTACCTTCAACTCCAAGTACAGCATACTGACCATAAGACTCCCTAGATAGCACATCACAAGTGCTGGGAAAGAGCAGAAATGAACGCCTGGCTTTGAGTGTGGCAACTTTGGTCCAAAACACATTGCAGAAATAATTCAGTTTGAGACTGCTTTAACTGCCCTGGCTCAATGCTAGGGAATTCTGGAAACTGTAGTTTTGTGAGACATTTAGCCTTCTCTCTTAGAGAGCTCTGGTGTCAAAATGAACGGCAATTTCCCAGATTCTCTAGTACTGAGCCAGAGCAGTTAAATTGGACTCAAACTGGATTATTTCTGCAGTGTGTTTTAGCCCATAGTTAAAGAGCAGATTTACAGCATAGTCCTATGCACAGACAGGCTATTTGTTTACTAAGCCAGCCAACTGATTTGAATGCTGGAGAGGGAGTGTCACTCTGGGTTTTTAATAGGCTTAGTCCCAAGCAAGACTGATACATAGGTGTGCAGTGTTCCTTAGGGATCCATACAGTTTACAGCAGGCCTACCATCAAGGCCTCTCTGTGGTTAAAGATCTTTAACAAGCTTTGTCTCATGTTGCAGCAAAATGTTGGAAATGTCCCAGATCCTGCTTTTTCATGCTTCATAATTGGTTAGCTTCTACCACCTACTTGTCTGGTACTCCCACTCAGGTTGGGCCTAGTTCCCAACATGGAAAAGCAGATACAGTAGAATCATTCCTAATTTGTGCCATATTTTATTTAATATTAGAGCAAAACCCTGCAGAAAGTGCTTCATTTAGTAGTTAGTATTATAAGACTTTTCTAACATACATGTATTACTGGACTCAGTGTTCTATCTATAGACTGAAACTTTCCAGGTAGAAAGTAATATTATTTTAGATGCTTGATTGCTGTAACATGCTGATAACCTACAGTTGTTATACATCAGTGTGAATGTGCATGCAAGATACACATAAATATAGAGCTAGCATTACCTTTTCCGTATAAAACAAGGATGGAAAACCTTTGGTTCTCTAGGTCATTCGAAATACAGCTCCCATAGTCCCTCACCATTGGCCATGCTAACAAGAGTCATAGGCCAAAACATCTTGGTAACCAAAGGTTTCCCAACACTGTCCAAAGGTTTACGTGTATTTATGTGTATGTGCAGAAATATTCCATGTGCCATATTTACCAGGTTAAAAAAAACCCTAAGTAACGGTTTAACTGCATGCCTGCTAACCACCCTTTTCCAAATTTGAGTATGTGCTGTTTAAGGCTATGAACATGTTAACATTTTGACATGCCCCTGACATGCCCTGACTTCAAACAAGAGGCCATGGAGGCTAGGGCAGCACAACAATGAAAGCTGGACACAAACTGAGGTCTTAAAATGCTCTCTGGCCTCTGGTCTAAGACATGCAGCTGCATACAGAGCCAACCAGCATTTAAACCTCTTGTTCACTTGCAGATTGGCATGCTGTCTCTGCCATTCAGCAGGTATTGAGAATCAGCACTAGGGGAGGGAGATGATTATTAAAAGTGCTTATACAGATAATGGGTTTGTTTACACACACGTTTTTTCATTGACAAAGGGCAGCCCATATATGTGAGAGCCAGCATGGTGTAGTGGTTTGAGCACTGGACTACAATTCTGGAGACCAGAGTTTGAATCCTGCTCAGCCATGGAAATCCACTGGGTAACATTGAGCAAATCACACTCTCTTAGCCTCAGGTGAAGGCAAAAGCAAGCCGCTCTGAACAAATCTTGCCAAGAAAACCAAGAACAGGTTCACCTTAGGGTTACCACAAGTCAGAAATTACTTCAATTACAACAACAAGACAACATGCATAAATAAAAATTGACATGTCATCTAGAGACCAAAAAACAAAACAAAACCCAACCCCAAAACAAAACAAGAAAAGAGAAAAAAGTAGAAATAATATATGTAGAAATTATATAATATGTAGTGAAATATATGGGATGTGGTGATTTAGTGATTAAGATGCCAGTTCTGATGATCAGAAGGTTGGCAGTTCAAGGCCCAAGAGATGCATGGTGGGATGAGCTCCTGTTACTAGTCACAGCATCTGCCAACCTAGCAATTCGAAAGCATGTAAAAGGGCAAGTAGATAAACAGGTATCACTTCAGTGGGAAGATAACAGCTTTCTGTGTACCAGTAGTCATGCTGGCCACATGACCATGGAGTCATCTTTGGACAACGCTAGCTCTTCACCTTAGTAAAAAAGATGAGTACTGTCCCTTACAGTCAGTCATAACTAGACATTCATGTCAAAGGGAAACCTTTACTTGTTAGCGAAACATAAAAAATTACACCATCAATCTCATCTTTACACTGCCATGTTTCAAGAAGCAATTTATTCAAAAGAGGTCCACATCTCAGACCACTTTCTTTTGAGCTACATGTATATGATTTCTTGCATGAGTAGTAGCAACCCTGCAACAAGTAAATTATTTTCACTAAACACTGCAGGGAATTCAGTGATTACAAATAGAAATGAACAAAACCATAATTACAGAGCTGATTCTATAAAACATTCATTCATGGAACAGAAATAAATTTGACTAAATTTATACCACTGGTATAGTTGTACCAGTCAAATGAAAGCTTACTGAAGAAGGCCAGAAGATGATCAAAGAGCCTATTTGCTAAAACAAGTCTGCATTACTTTTGGCCTCAGTGCAAGATCAGATGAACTGTTGATAGATGTGGTAGGCTGAGTTTCAATCTCTTTGACTATTTCAGCAGTCTTCTCATTACAGGTAGAGCTCTTACCATCTTCAGCATTAATGGAAACTGGATCATCCACACATTCCTTGTTGAGTACTTCCACATTTTCACTATCACTACATTAAGAACTCACTGCTTCAGAAGAGTAATTGAACTAATTTATATTACCTTTCTGCAACTGACTTTGAGACCCAGACAGGTTTTTACAATATATTTTTACAAATACCCCAGTCAAAAAAAGCAACATGGGAATAGGGGTGAAGAAGAAGCTACAGCCTGGCAGACTGTAGCAATCATAGATACTGTCCTATTAAGACTAGTTGTACCACTCCAGCAAAAGGCCTATGTCTTGTAGCAAGAGGAGCAAGAGAGCTGTTGCGACAGGTGCTACAGTATTTGCCTATTTGTAATGGACATGATAAACAACATAGCCCTACAAGCCATACATGTCATCCCCACACCAGATGACAGAGATTTCCTTGGGATCCTAGACCTGGAGAAGGTGTGTACTGAAACAAAGTAACAAATAAAAACAGATCACTCTGGTGACATTACTACACACAGCTTTTAAACTGCGATTACACTGGGAAAGAAGTGGCTTTGCCAATACTCATTGCATGACAATGTCCAACCCACAGCTGCCCACAGCTGCCCTGTCCCTTTTCATTGACAATCCCACAAGTCACCAGGTGAAAAATGTTGCTACAAGGCAGTTGTGCAACTGGCAGTCATGTGGTGTCAGTGTCCCCTCCTCTCCATCCCCTCACTATTCTGAAGCACCCTGATTACCTATATTTGTTTTCTCTATTTGTTTTCTTTCTTTTTTCATTTTTAATCATGGCAGCAGCACTCCTAACTGTACCAAAAAAAAAAGTGAAAAACAGAAACAAAATCCCCTAAAGGCATGCTGGGTAAAGTATAAGGCAGACAGGTGGGGTTAAGGAATTGGTCTGGAAGAGAGCACAATGGGAGCAGTAGCCCTGGTTGCGCAACTTATAGGTCTATGCTTTTTCAACATGCCAGGTTAACTGGTGAGGCAGTCTAGTCTGCTTTCCCTCTTTTTTCTGTTTTGTTCTTCATGCATGCTCAGTAAGTAATTCTGGAGGGAGCTATTTACCTTGCCTACTGTAGGTTAGCACACACAGTTACAATACGATCACCTAAACTGATCTAAGGGGATTGAAAAACATTCTTTGCTGTGACTTACACTATGACCCAAATATGATGTCTTCAAACTAAACTGCACAAATGTGTGAAGGTGCCTTGTAGGTTTTTGTGGGTTTTTTGGGCTTTGTGGCCATGTTCTAGAAGAGTTTATTCCTGACGTTTCGCCTGCAACTGTGGCTGGCATCTTCAGAGAATGCTGAATTCTCTGACGATGCCAGCCACAGATGCAGGCAAAACATCAGGAATCAACTCTTCTAGAACACGCCCACAAAGCCCGAAAAACCGACAAAAAACTATGGATGCCAGCCATGAAAGCCTTCAACTTCACATTGCCTTGTAGTGCTTTGGATCCCAGCAGAGTGGTTCATAATTCAGGAATTTAGGCCAACAGCTGTGACAAACTGTGAGCACACATCTCTCTCTAAAGCAAAACAAAAAGAAAACCTGTAAGAGGCCTGAAAGCATATGGTCTTGATTTGTTAAATGGAAAATAATGAGAAAAACAACGCATGCATAATATACTAACAATCCATCCTTCTACCAGAACCATACAAGAAATTTATGCATGAACAGTAGCTTTGCTCCAAGGCACACAGACAGCCCAGGGCTACAGAACACTGTTTTCACTGATGGAAAACTGGTGGGAGAGAATCCAGACTTCCATGTTTAGATTGAGAAAAATGAGGATGCTTGTTCAATTTCCTAATCCAATGTACATATGGTACATTGAGGATACATGCCAAGCACTTGTGTAACAACAAGCCATTTCAACTGAACCAAAACACTGAACATCTGTAATAAACTGTATCATTTACCAAAAAGATCTAATTAAAGAAATATCATGGCAAAGGATTCAGGCAAAAGAATGCTGGTGTTGGGCAAAAATATAAAATAATACGTGTAAGATAAAAAGAATAGCAACTCTCCCAGTACCAGTAGCATACAGTAGGCCATCAGTCTACTGGGGCTTTGGTTCAAGGACTCCCCATGGATAGTAAAATCTGTGGATGTCCAAGTTCCATTAAATACAATGCCATGGTAAAATGGTGTCCCTTACATAAAATAGCAACATCAAGGAATTTTGAGATTTATTTATTTTTTTAATATTTGCAACCTATGAATGGTTAAATCCATGGATTAAAAATCTGTGGATGTGAAGATTCTAACATGCAGTTTGTACATAATATATGGTCAGGTAAGCCTAGCTCTTATGGGGATTGTTCATGTTGCTGGATTTTTGTTGTTGTCATTGTTGTTAACAGAACTGAATAAGGGCATCAACACAAGCTGTACACAGCAACCAAACACACATGTGAACATGTCAACCAAACACACAAACAAACACATGTCAAATGCTTCAAAAAGCATATCCCCCCCAAAAAAGTTTATTGATTTAAGAAATCTATCCTGAAAAAGAGAGTTGTTCTGTTGCTGTAAGAAACCTATACTAGATAAGCAACATGCTCAGTTGGGTTGGGAACACCTTTAAAGCATTCACTTGTGTAAAGCCCAGAAAATGAAATCAGCTTAAGAATGTTAAACTATTCACAAATGAAAGAGAGTTGTGTGTCATAGAAAATAGCCATTACCTAGTCACTTACCCATACATTTTACAGGCCCATCCCAATTAAAGTCTATATACCCAATTTTAGTTGCCATATAGAGAGAAGCTGAAATGAACTTTTTTTTTCAACAGCACATTGAATAATGCCTTTTCAGCTCTTATAAAGGATTGTTATAATCAGATGACCCCAAAAATTAAGCTTTCCATACTTAACAAGCTGCATTCCCATTGAGTGCAAGAGCTGCTTCTTATTTTGCACTTGATACTCAGAAAAATATTCTCCTGCCCACAGTGTCATTTATGAAAGAAACCTATGTGTGGGATCCAGCTGCACCATGCACCCTGACTATCTGTTCTAGAGGGACCCACCATAGCAGAAATGGAGGTGGATATAGAGGACTGTGATTGGAAGGAGGGTAGGAAAAGGTCCAGTTAATCAGGGCAAACCTCTGATTGTGCAACATGGCATTTCACCCAGTTGGTTTCAGTCATGACTTATATCTGCAAATTGCATGGAAGGGCACCTATAGATTTCACCTTTCAAAAATAGTATTTTACATACATAGTTTATACATAGATTATTATGTAAAGAATATATTATCTAAAGCATCCCTTCTAATGGAAATCAACATTCATCATATAGATTACTGGGGTGTCTTATTTTTCTAGTAAAATGTATTGCTCAAGAGACTAAAATAATGTATATTTGCTAAGGGGTGAGAGGCAACAGGAATTCCTAAATGGTATCTTTAAAAACAAACAAACAAAAAATCTGATTACTTTGTTCTTCTGAAGGAGTATTATAGTGGCTACCCAACAGGGTGAATAGTTTAATATAAGTCAACAGTATAATACTCTTAAATTGATTTCATGCTCAGGGTCTCCCCATTCCACCTTAGAATCCACTAGCCTGATGATTATCTAATGTAAGTTTCTTATAGCAGCAAAGCAGTCCCTTTTGTTTATTCTGCTCTATATGTCAGTATTTTCATACTGCAGTGTGCTCTTCTATACTGACTATTTCAGCTCCACCATCCCTAGGCAGAAAAGCAACCAATATAAATAAGCTGTCCAATTTATTCAAGTCTACAGAAGCATGATGGGAGTGTCAGAGCTAACAGTCCAGATCAACTGATGGTAAAATTAAAAATACATCAAATCGAAAACTCAACTGATCCAATCAAAGAAGCAAATTTTTGTTTTCATTTATATTCACAGAGGGGGTCCCAAGGGAATATCAATGTGTCAAGCCCTGGGTGTGATGGGATATAATGAATATTTATTTCTTGCAAACATGGAAATGAAGAGTATGTGTATACAAGCCCTCAGGCACAAACAAGTCCTCTGAGGAGAGCTGTCATACCAGGACTTTTCCGAAGTGTACACTGAATTCACTCACCAAGAGAAGCTGAAGAATTCATCAGTGCTGATACTAAGAGAGTTAAGGAACAGTAAAGAAACAATTCCATTTTCTGCATGGGTTTAGTTAATTTACTTGCCTGTGGACCAAATATGATAGCAACTGAGTAGAAGTAACTATTTCTTCAGACTCATTCTAATTGCTTTTTTTCTGGGCTGTACTATTTCAGGCTTCAAATAGAGGCTTAAATATACAAAGAAAATTTGGTGCAGAATAAATTACAGCAGAACTAGTTCTTAGGCTATCACCCAATGACTACATTATTACTTTTTTTGTTATTGTTTTTATTATTTTCCATCAAGTCAAAGTCAACCTTTACTTATAATGACCCTGTGAATAAGAGGCCTTTAAGAGAACTGGTCAATTGCCCTACTCAAGTCTTGCAAACTCAGGGCCATAATTGCCTTGTTTGGGTTAGCTGCCTTCTGCATTGAGTCATGTCTCCTCATGATGTGTCCAAACTATGACAGCCTCGGTTTAGTCATCTTTGTTTCTAGTGAGAGTTCAGGCTTGGTTTGTAATAATTCCCCTTATTTGTTTTTCTTCACTGTCCAGCTTTCACAGCTATACACAGAAATTGGAAATACCATAGCCTGAGTGATTCTGACTTTGGTATCTCATTTAGTTACATCATGGCTGCCATTTCAAGTCTTTAAATAAATTTACAATTTAAACTGCATAAAGACTTGATTTCAGTGGTCCCCAAACTGTGTTCTTTAAGGGATTTTGGACTTCAGCTCCCAGAATCCCAGACTATTGGCCAACATGGCTGAGGCTTCTGGGACCTGAAGTCCAAAATCTCTTAAGGGTCATAGTTTGGGGACCACTGCTTTATTTAATAGCAATGATTGCAACCCAGTGGTAAAATTCAGTGGTCTTTTCTATCAAATAGGCTTTGAAATCATCAAAGAAATCTCAAATTTTAAAAAAAGAGAATAATGCATCTTCAGATCACTGACTTAATAATAACAATAATAAATAAAACTTTTATTTATACCCCGCTTTTTGCCGTAGCAATCAAAGTGGCTTAGATCACACTTCCCTTTGCTTCTGTATGTGTGTGGTGAAGGTGTTAAAGAGAGCAGACAGTTGAAACTGCTTACTGACAAACAAAAACTGACTGGCAATGGATTATACAGTAAGCAGATCTATTAAAAGCAAACTGACAACAGCAAACTGAGTAAGCAGAAGTAAATAGGAAGAGGCATTTGCTTATACCTGACTAAGTTCAGATCAGATGTTGAAACTGAGCCATGTCTCTTGTCAAATTTTAAACTTGAGCCAGATAATATGATACACTATGACACAATACTGAACTATAGACACACTGGAGAAGAGTATGCTAAAGAGCAGCTCATGTGGAATTTAAAGCATGTAAGAAGAACCCCTACAGAAGCAGTGATGCTTGAGAGAGTAACAAAAGAAAAAGTAATTCAGGGCATTAAAGGACTTGATGACAGAAACTCAAATGCACTCACTGAGGCCAGTGAAACGCTAGCAATTCTTAACATTATGCAAATATTCCATTATCAGAAGCAAACTATTTCTGAATATTTAGTGCTGAGATAAAGAGAGAGGAGGGCTTTCTGTGTCAATGAGGAATGGCTACAAATTGGCTGACTGCCAGTGATGACATTTTGAAGGACTAGATCTCAGAATATATTACTTTTTTGGACTACAACTCCAAGGATTCCCCAGCAAATAAACATTCTGCCTAACTAATTGTGGAAACTGTAGTCCAAACGCTCATCTAGTCCTTAACAAAGACATCACTGGCAGCTGCTCTTCCATTCTAACTAGGGGTGTGCAGAGAAGGCATATGCAGGAGCAGTAATCACATGAAGCGGGAGAAAATAACATTTACAAATAGGTGATTACACATTTCAAAGTTTGGACATGAAAGTTATAGCAGTTACAAACCAATGCCTCAAAAGACTGAATATGACAATGAAGTTATAAAAGCTATAAACCCTCAATAATACACAGGAAGAAAATGAGAGCAAGATAGTATTCAGGATCCCATGGTAAGTGAGGAAGTACTCTGTACCTTCTACAAAGCAATGAACCAGGCTAGTTGGAGAATGTGTCTAGTAGATGTGTTTACTAAAACAAAATGAAAAGAAAATAGAAGAGACAGTCTTCATTCTAAAGACTGCTTTCTTTGTTTGATGAACTAGCAGTTGCCAGTTTTTTCAAGGTTCATTTGCACATGACAATTCTAGGCCGGCAATCTTTATGCTACAGTTCTGGCCCTTGAACTATTCTCACACCTAGTTTTGCTGAACAAATATTGCCTTTCCTTCAATTCCACTTTCTTCCTCCCACCCCATCAAAGATGGACCCATGTTTGCATGCAACTGTGTGTGTGCTTTCACTGAAATGCATTTAGCAGTTGCTAAATGTTAACATGAGGTAATGTTGTGCCAACTTTGTAACACAGTACTGTTCTGTATCAACTAGTTTGACGTCAGTTGCAGAGAAAGAATAACAAAAGTTTCCAATGCTTCAAGGGAGGATTTAAACCCTAGAAAAAATTCAGTTCAATCATCCAAAGCCAAAATGGGGAGAGAATGAAAGACAGAACATAAACACAGTCATTACAAAAATGATCAGACTCTGGAGATACTGTATGTGACAGTAGTTGCATTGCTGTATTAAGATGATGACGACGATGACGAAGAAGAAGTTGTTGTTGAACTGTCTCATTCCTCCTTGACCCTCCACAGTGCCAAATAACCTTATGTGGTGATTTGACATTTTGCACGTTCCTCTCTTTCCACATTGTTGCTACTGGAAGTTTAGGAAATGAGGAATGTTGTAACATCACAATATGATGGAAGCTCTCCTGGCTAGATGTTATAGAGAGGGAATGAAAATAACAGATGTCCCAACTGTAGCTACTGTACATTTATCCTAATATCCACTATGGCCATGCATAAGATCTGCTATAGTCCTGCTCACTTGACAGGACTTTTCCTTCCTTGCCTTTCTCCTATGTTTCCCTTTCCTCCAAATTCTCTCCCCCCCCCCCCCCCAAAAAAAAAGTGATCTAAGCATCTGGAGTAGATCGTGTAGAAAGAGCTGCTAAGGGAAGGGAAGAGAAATCATTTTCTCACCCATTCCACTCCTGGACACTGCACTGCATACAAGACAAGTTAATTGGGGCTTGTCTACATGGGTTATTTACTCCAAATTCCCCCCGGACTCACTGCATCTTGTTTACATGATGCAGGGCCAAAAACCTGAATTTGCATGGACTGTCTTTGCTATGTCTACACCCAGTCTGGCCTTTCTTCCTCTTAACCCAAATTTTAAAACCTTAACTTTTGCTCCAGGTTTTTGGCTCTCTATACAGTGGCGATAGGCAGCTGCCTTCCATGCAGTCCCTGTCAGCCATCTAGCAATGCAGGTGCAGGTGCAAGTTGCTCTGAGGTCAGAACATGGCGCCCAACATCAATCTCAGTGGTGGCACCAGGCAACAAACAGGGATCACATGGGAAGGCAGCTGACCATTTTTACTGCAGAGAGAGCACAGGTAACGGGGAATTCAGGGCCAGGATATTCTGGGGGCAGCTCAGAGTATTCTGACCAGTGAAGACAAACCATATCATCCTTAGACTAATAACACAGAAATTAGAATAATTATGTATAAATAATCTCTTTCATGTAATATTTAATTTTTAATTTTTTGCAAAAAAGGGCATGCCATACCATTTAAATCTCAGACTGGATAGAGTGGACATTTCAGTGTACCTTCATCCCTGATAACTAATGAATGTTACGGGTTAATTTAAAATTTGTTTTCTGTAATTTGAGATTTCATGTGGAATTTCATTTTGTTCTCCTAAAAAAGTAGCCCATGACCCACAATATGCCTCAACATACATTTCTAAACTAGATTAATACAATTCAATAGTGACCTTTTGCAAGCAAAAGGCAGAAGCCAAAATATTACAGGCTTGCAGAAAATAATTGGTTGTGCACTCTCCTTTTTCTCATACATACCCACGCATATGCACACCCACACATACATATCATCACAGAAAATGAGCTTTTCTTTGGGAAACCAGGAAAGGGAGAGGAAATGAATGGTGACTCTGCTCAGGCTAAAGAGCTCGGCTATCAGCATCCTCAGAAAGAGAAAGATGGAGACAGAGAGGTGTAAAAGACCTCAGGCTTCTTCATCAGGAGATGGTTCTTGCTGTTGCTGCCACAAGCTAGAATAATCTTATTAGGGGACCTGCAGGTTTTTTTTTTTTTTATTTCAGAACTCAAGCTTCCATATTCTTATCAGTTTCTAAGCACAATGTATGCTGTGTAGCAAAGGGGAAGGCTGCAAAAATACTACTAATCTATGCATGAACAATTCAGACACTATTCTGTTACTTGGCCCCCAGTCTCTGCTTTCCAACTATGGACAAACTGTATTAGTTGGTTTAGTTTTGCTGGTGTCTCTCTCTCTCACACATGCAAAATGTTCAAATTTCATAACTGCCAAAGAAAGAAGCAAAGAAAGAAAGATATTAATGTTGGAGTAATGGTGGCTGAACATTCATTTTTGTTTCAAGTATTATCACAGAGTACAGTAGCCAATCTAATAGCAAAAATGTGACCCAATTATTCTGTAAGAACATTATTTGATTAGCAATTCTGTTATCTTCCAACCCTTGGCATATTAATTTATATTCTGTGATACGGCTTGCAGTAATAACATATCACAAAAGTCTTTGTAATGAATTCTGTTATAAGATACATTTTCCAAGGCAGATTTGCATATTTGTCCCCTTTTTTAAATCAGAAAATTACTATCCTGATGTACTATTGGAAGAGAAAACTGTTTTAAGCAGGGTGGATCAAATGTTTTGTGTCTTACAATCTGAAACTAAACTCTTGCTATTGGAGTAAACACTAGTATTCATTAATATTTTCACCTCTCCTGCCTCATAGCACACTTTTGAATAAAATGCCACTATTGTTTCTTCCCAAGATATTTACTTTTTACTAAAATATATTTACTGCAGTACACTACGTTTGATTTCTAAGAACTATGTAAACCATAGCATTTCTAATAGTGAACTCAGCTCAGTTTCAGAATACAAAATACACACTAGAGCACTAACATCTCTTCTGCATAGGTTTTTACATGATGATGGATCAATTCAACTGCATCAGCTGTGCAATATTTCAATGTTAATCCAACATTTCCATGTATTTTTTAAAAAACAACAATGTATTATGGTTGTCTCTTGAGTGTCTGCTGTAGTTCTAAAGCAAACAGATCTTTTGTGGTTATGCTTTTTTAAAGGAATGAAGAAGAAAAAGGAACAGGTCATTGGATGAAATAATAGCAAGGCGGGAGGGATGGAGAAGATCCTACCACTGTATTCCAGTCTACCTTCTGCCCACCCCTACTTCAGATCAAAAGATTTCTGGATATTTTTCACAGACTTTCCTGTGAATTACGCATAAACACATTCAGCACAAAAGGTTTGAGTCATGGTGGTATGAGTCTAGGCCACACAACAGGCCAGATTTAAAATAACAGCCATTTTCAAAGATTATTTCGCTAGGAAATATAGCCACGTAAACACCAGTTCTCTTTGGCCTTTTAAATATTTAGAAGGAAAGCCATAGTTTTTCTATGATAAAAAGAGGTGCATTCATTGCTTTTATGCCAGCTACACTCTGTAAAAAATATATTGTAGACAAAATACACTGACCTGAAGTATGTATGTGTGTGCCCTTTGTGGGTGTGTATTATGAGCAGGCCAGCATGGAGCAGTGGTTTGAGCATTGGACTATGACTCTAGAGACCTGGATTCAATTCCAGCTTGGCCATGAAACCCACCAGGTGACCTTGGGCAAGTCACATGCTCTCGACCTCAGGGGGAGGCAATGGCAAACCTCCGCTGAACAAATCTTGCCAAGAAAACCCCCTGATAAGGTTGCCTCAGGGTTGCCACAAGTCAGAAACAATTTGAAGGCACACAAAACACACACAGTCTAAATACCCTAAAGACACCACATCCTGCCTGATCTTGGAAACTAAGCAAGGCCAGCCCTGATTAGTACTTGGATAGAAGACCACAAATGAGTGCCAAGTGCTGTAGGTTATATTTCAGAGGAAGGAACCAGCAAAGCCACTTCTGCATATTCCTTCCCTAAGAAAACCCAATGAAATTCATGGGGTTACCATAAGTGAACAGACAACTTAAAGGCACATACACACACATTATGATGAGGGCTTGGGTGTGATAAGTCACAAAGTCTGTTTGGATCACAATGCCCCAAATCCTCCAACCAGAATAGCCAGTGGTCATTGAAGATGATGGATCCTAGTCATTATTATCCAAAAAGCGATGTCCTTCTATCCCTCCCTGCCTCCAAAAAATCCGTTCTTCAACCCCAATTCTTGAAGTGCTCCACAGGTCATATGGCAATGACAATAAAGTTTTCTCCCAGGACAACAGCCTTCCTCTCTACCTTTGAGGAAGAAGATACACAGTACCCAGCAGCCCTTATGTTGCCCTTTCTAGAAGCTCCCTTTATTAAGGGATTACTCTCTTAATATCTATAACAAGACAAAAAAGGATCCATTTAGTATATTATTCTTGAGATGCACTGCTTTATTATTTACTGACATTTCCTTGAATAGATGCAAGTGCATAATGTCAGTAAACATGTGATCCAGAAGAATTAAATAGCTTCCATGCATTGCTCTATTTTTATTTTAATGATAGCTATTTAAACAACTTATACCCTAGAGCTTTGTTCACAAAGTAGATGTACAGTGGGCCCTTGGTATCCTCCAGGGTTTGGTTCCGAGACCCACCGTGGATACTAAAATCCATGGATGCTCAAGTCTCCTGATATACAATGGAAGAGTAAAACTGTGTTCTTATATAAAATGGCAAAATCATGGTTTGCCTACTGGAGTTTACATAGATTTTAATTATTTTCAAGCAGTGTATGCTTGAATCCATGGATAAAAAATCCATGGATATGGAGGGCTGACTGTATAAACAACTGAAAACAGCACAAGGCAAATTCTAACTTCCTAAAATGTTTTAATATTACAGGCAGTACACATTTCACATGAATAGAAATGCTGAGTCTTATAAATAAATATATAAATATTTGTTTTATTCCAATCAGAATAGAACACAGAAATTATCAAGGAGCTTGAATCATGCAAGCACAGTTTATCTTTAGCTTTTTAATTCTATAAGGCTAGGTGGAAACCACAGGAATGTATCAGAGCCATTGTATATACTTTCTATTTCTAATTAAGAGTAAGACCTTTGTCCCTTTTCAGGAACAAAATCTGACATGCATTTTAAGATGCTTCAGTTATGATGCAAGAATCTTTCCCCATTTCAGTAACCACACATCACTATCTTAAAGCTTTGCCTAAGAGGGCATTTCCCTACTTGCTGATCCTGGATGCTGGCCTATACTACCCTGTGGCAAAGATCAATGAAGGGTCAGAGATAGTGTATTATGACTGCCCTATCTGCATTACCTACCTGTCCCTTTGCCAGTGTTTTCAACATCCTTCCTCTCTCCTCCTCTGTTTGTTTCTGCTAACAGAGCTCCTGGGGGAACAGTTTCACATCTGTAATGAAGGGGCCTGTCCATCCATTGCACCGATGTGGGGAAAGAGCCTTGTCAGTTTCTTTTAAAATTATTGTTGCAAGTATCAGAGATGAAACACATGCACCATCTTTTTCGGGAAAGAAAATCACAATACTTTAATGTTAATACAACTTTTCCTTGAGGCGGAAAAATGGAGATAGCCAAAGGTTTCTAAAGTTTAGGAGAAGCAGAGGCTAGGAAGAAATGCCCTAAGTCCAGGAAATTGCCAAATGTTATACATAGTGCATTCCTTGAAGCCAACACATCAATCACAGATGTTTTCCTCCTTAAATATTACAGTCCATGGCCTTACACGTCCACAACACCTTGAGGAAGGCTTAAAATACTCTTGAAGATAGCAAAGTACACTAAACACCCTTCATTATTCAACAGGATTCCTCCATAACCTTCTCCTAGCCAGAAGATGTGACCCTACCATCATCCTTGGACTCAGAAGATACAAACAGTATCTCCATAATCTCACAGAACCCAACCAGTACAAATCATGCAAGTGCTCTTTAGAAACACAGATGATTCCTCAAGGGAGATGAGGCCAAATATAATACAAATCTTTTCAGCATACATTAAATGTTAGAATACTGCATCCCTCCAGAAGCTGTTGGACTGCAGATCCCAGCGGTATTAGCCAGAATAGGAAATGGTGAGGAATTGTTATAGATTTTCAATGTTAATAATCCAATCAATATGATGGGTTCTTGAACAGAATAGAAACCATAAAAAAGACCCAGTTTGAATTAAGAAACAGCTTTTTATTTGCCAGCAAGATCTCAGTTTAGGATTTGCTATCCTAATCAACAGCTGAGACCAAGAATAAAGATAAAGTCCTCCTTTTTATAGGCTACAGAAAAAGGCACTCTGTGGCAAAATTCTGATGGATACAAACTGTTTAAACATACAAAATTCATTCAATAGGACAAAAAATTCTGAATACATCAAATTCTAATTATCTATGCATTAGCAACCTATACCACATTCTAAACTTTTCTCTTATCAAAGGGCCCCTCACCAAATACCACGTACCAACCTTGGCCTTGCACGCAGTAATCTACACATTCCATATTTTGACTCCATATAAATCACCAGTGCCAGACAAGCATTTTCAAGATAGGTCATAGTGCCCTTTTACTCATCATAAGAAACTCTATGCAGCAATTTTACTAAGGTTAGAGTTCACCTTTTGGGCCTCTTTCTACTATGCATTTATGGGAATTAGATACTGATTATATAGAATAAAAATTGAATATTGCTACTTGCCATCTCAGAATGCTGGAAAGTTGCAGTTTACCCATATCTGGAGTACCTTACTTAGCCTATATAAAATATTTCTGACACCTGCCCTATATAAAATTTCAAATAGTTTCAGCTTTTTGCTGAGACAGCAACCTTTATTGCTGCAAAAAATGAAGAGTGCTGGTTGGGAGCTGTCCATGGTCCTGGCTACTGCTTAGAGATATCATAACCTCCCTAGAACAGACTTAAACCTAACCACATTCACTTCTCTTGTGAACCTGAAGGTGCAATAGAAGAAGATTCTAAGATCAATGCTTTTCCTCTTCCTGCTATTAGACACCTGTCATTTCTCTGAATCTACTGAAACATGAAGAAAAGTAAAAAAGCAGCACTGCTAGTGGTGGGATCAAGGGAAACATGTGCTTGGCCTTCAGAACCCTTTTTGGCTCTTTCCCTGTGCTGATGTTCATATGAATTACCACCATACTGAAATTTCCATGGTAGCATTTCATCACTTTTATCTAAATCCATGGCACTGGCTTGCAATTTCCACTGGTGAAAATTCTGTTCGTGGCTACTTGGCAAAACATTTCATAGAAATATGAGTGTGATGAGCACAGAAGTTTTTTGTTTTGTTTTGTTTTGTTTTTTTGGTTAGAAAATCTGGTTCACTATATTTTATTTAGGCTGCATTATTGAATTTTTAAAGCAATTCTGTTCATTTATAGTGTCACATCTCAAGTACACTTTGAATTGGCAAAGCATAGTTCCATGGCAAACATGCTTTGCCAAAATCCTGAACATACTTTCATATTCACTTCTGGCATTGAAGAGATCAGTCAGGAAAGCTAAGGCAGAATCTGTTGCTAATAAGCAAATTGCTTTCATAATTCATGAATGTCATATTAAATCTAATGCATAATATCTCAGAGCAGAATATGAATAATGGAACAAACAGGCAACCTATTCCCTTTATATATTTTTTATCTCTGGGATTCAATCTGGTAGCGTTCTTGTCCTTAAATTATATTAAACCATCCTTTAAAAATTAACTGCAAAAAATTCATTTAAAAGTATTTACATTCTTCCTCCTCTTAAATGCCTATTAAATGAGATTTATTAAATTACACATAATACATTTGTTTCAGTTACTCCAATATGATATCATTTTACTTGTGAACTTGTCTAATTTTGGTAATGGTTTCTATAAGATGCACATTTTTTAAAAGAATGCTGTCTTTTATCCAGATTGACCTTTTGTTTTACAAGAAGTTTGCAAAAAGATAACTGGTGACTGTTAGCACACTTTCCATACCCTGTACTATATTTGGGGGTTTCCATCTTTTCATAATTTATATCTGGAGCCACCATCCTCTTAAGGGATCACACTGACCTTTTCGAATGCTAGGTGAAGTTCCCATGGGAAGGAGTGAAGAACCAAGGGCATGTGCATGATCCAGGTAATACTACAATCAACGTTAAATGGTGGTGCTGATTATCTCCTCATCCCCCGGCTCTTTTGCATGTCCTCTTGCATCAAGAAACAAAGGAGGTCTCATTGTACCAAAGCAGTGAGCCAGCTCTTTCTACCTATTCCCTGCTATGATTCTACTATTTTATGTCTCCAGCCAACTTCCCTATCCACCTACCCAGTGTCCTCATCCAAACGCTGTTTTGTTACCACACAGTTAAAGCCATCAGCCAGTAAAGAATCTCACTGTTGATTTCTGGGAAAAGTCATCAAGTCTTTGTTACTTTGCAAGATAGAACACCCTCAGAGGCTAGTTTTCAGATATAAATATTGTTCCCAGAGCCGAGCCTCTATGTACACAGCTGGCTCCCAGTCTATGCTCAACTATATTGCCCTCAGACCCCAGCCTGAGCCACTTCTCATTTTCTGTGGTCTACTCTTTGGACAGGTAAATATTGCTCTCTTTAAACCCCCTCAAACTCTGCTATCTCATTTCCAAACCCCATTTGTGGTTAATTCTGAATTATGTGTCTGTTTGAACTGCTATTGTGTGTTATTGCACTCTGCATTTTTTCTAATAAACCCTATTCATTCACCCAAACCTGCAGTCCTCCTCAGCTATTACTGGTATACACAGCTGCTAACTGTTCTAAATGTTACTCAGACTCTTGCAAACTTAAGCTTATTTTCCCAACAATTAAAATAGCACTGATAGTTGATGGGGAGCTCCCAGTCCCCCCACCTTTCTTTGAGTAACAGCTGAAAAGAGGGATATTCAACCATGCTGTCAATCTGCTTCATTTCTCCTACAGCTTAGTTTAAAACAAGCCAACTGAAAACTAAACTACCTCAATAGCTCCCAATCATTCTTTTAAATAGTTACTGTAAAAAACTATAGTTACAGAAGTTTTGTCTTCCTAGAAGTCTGTCAACAGGCCAAGCAGTGATATCTATCCAAAATGTTAGAAAAGCACTAAAATCATTTCCACATTGTGTTAAATGACAATGTTCACACAGAGCCTCTGTACTTGTCCAGTAACTTTAAATAACATTTCAAGGAGAATTTGAAAGATGGGAAATAACTTTGTCACTGACTGTTTATATCTGAACTTTTCTGATTCCTCAAGGGCAGTGGTGGAAACCATACAACGTTCTGGATCTTGTTGGACCATAAGACCCAGCAGCACTAGACAGCACAGCCAATGGTAAGAAATGCTGGAAGTAGCCATCCAAAAATCTCTGGAGAACTGCATAATCAGTCCATCTCCGTCCCCATCCCCCGTCAAACTAGGAACTGTTTGTATGCCTCTACCACTGGTCCATCCAGCCTAACATAATCAATAGATTAGTTGGCAGCAGCTCTCGAGTCTCAAGCTGAGCTGTTTTCCAGGCCTAATACTTGGCCTCTATTACTCAGAAGGCAGATATCAGAGAACGAACATAGGATCCATAGGACCATATAAGCATAGTAGTATATGCTCCACCACTGAATGAAGTCTCTGTGAGATTGTGGAAGCTGTGAGCCTTTGTGAACCCATATGCAGAATACTAAGCGAAGGACTAAGTGAAGCAAGTCTCATGAGGGAATGGTCTGAATTTTTACAACCAATCCCAGCTCTTCAAATACCAGCAGCCAATTGCCATAATTGAATCTGTTCAGATTTAACATGTCCACCAGTTATATTATGAACTGCCCAATGTAAGTTCGTGACAGGTTCATCATAAACCTCAGTGAATCTTACAAAAGCAGCCTAAATCCTTGCTTTTAGAAAATTCTGGCCAATACCTAAAGGACTTCTCCTTTGCACCCTTAGATTAAACATGTGTGACTTAGCATGAGTGCCTAAGCTTTTACCCTCATCTGTTCTTCTACATTAATTAAATTCTGCAACAATTCCACAACAATTTGGAGGACTGCATAGAATATGGCTGTGATGAATGTGCTATAAAAGAAGGGTCATCCTTGCATGTCCTCCCCACCACAAACTATGGTCTGCTCTAGCCTGCCAAATAGTTGATATATTCGTGAATTTTAAGTGCATGGAGGAATTGAAGATCAGGGAGAGTATAACTGTGAATTGGAGAAGTGTGTGAGAAAGGGACTCCCCAACTGCAGTCCTCCCCATTATAATCACATTCTCTAACCTCTCCAAAGAATTGTTTGGCATGTGGTGGGTGATTTACATGAGGAGGATGCCAGAGGGGTATTGCTATCATTCCTCCTTTATTAAGAGTCTTTTCAGGAGGTTTCAGTACACGGACTGTTGGGGCTATTATCCTTGGTGGCCTCAAGCACTCCAAGTTACCAAGTCTATCCAGCCTCCAGTGACAAGGTTGGATCTAGGAATGCTTCCAGACTATGAATCTGCTTTTTCTGGTAGCCAGCATAGCCAGTGATAAGGAATGCTCAGAGCTGCAGCTCAACATCTGGCGGAATGCAAGATTCCCAGCCCTACCATATGGTTTGCAGAGTAAGACAGCTTTTTTTCTGAGGCAGGGGGAATATGTGCCCCAAAACATCCTCGCCAGCATAGTCACAGACCAAATTGGCTGCGAGTTTCTGGAACCTGTAGTCCAAAAAAGGTCACTTTTCCAAATTCGAATACATGTGTGATCATGTTGGCTCTGCTGGGGGTTTTTTATTCTCAGCTCTCTGTTTTCATGAAATGTTCCCACACTTAGTTGATGTTCGTTTCAGTGCTGTACTGCCATTTTATTTGGTTGGCTTTAAGTTGGTGATGTTAGATATGGTGGTATGTCTGGCATGTCAGTACAGGTCCCTCTCCCCAGACAAACACACAGAAGTTATGGATAAGCCTATAAATGATATAAATAAATATTGTTCTGTGTCAACATACCCACAAGCTAGGTATTACAAAGATAAGATTTTCTCTCAGAAACAAACATAGTAGGTACAATATGCTGTCTACCTCTAATTGCTTGTTTCAATATGAAATGCCAAAAAGCAAAATTAATTCTGGCATGCAAAGCTCTGATTTTAAAATGTTTGAAATAACTGATCTGATTTCCAAAGTTTACCATATAGGCAAATACACATAATATTGTTGTTGCTATTTAGTAATGTAAGATTCCTTCATTTTCAATTTTACAAAAGTGATCTCTTTTACTAAATAACATTGCACTGGAAAATATTTTAAAAGATCTGTTGCAATGGAATGCACACTCTGCATATTTAGTCAAAACAGAAGTGGCAGTAATGTCTGAATATTAGGCTAGACTTTACAGTAAGTGCTATTCCTTTAGTGTGAATATGTTATTAACAGTGTATTATGATAATAAGCTTTAAAAGGCAGGAGGTCAGCCTGTCAATGCTGTTGAACTCCAAAAAAATCCTTTTTTATCAAGAAACATTTTGATATTCATCAGGAATCAATGGAATTGTGTCCCTAGCATTCTGGCAACATCTCTAAATGATGAAAGATCCCTGTGCCTGAATGTAGGGAGGAACATACAGGTTGAGTATCCCTTAATCGAAAGTCTGAAACCTGAAATGCTCCAAAATCCAAAACTCTTTTCATGGCTGGCTGAGATAGTGACACCTCTGTTTTCTGATGCTTCAATGTACACAAACTTTGTTTCATATACAGAATTGTTACAATTATTTTAAATTGTCATTTTAAATTACCTTCAGGCTACATGTACTAAGTGTACAAAAAACATAAATGAAGTCTGCATTTAGACTTTGATTCCCTCTCCTAGATAGCTCATAATATTCCAAAATCCAAGTAAATAAATAAATAAATCCAAACCCCTACTGCTCCCAAGCATTTAAGATAAAGGATCCTCAACCTGTACTATAATTAGCTGAAAGAAATCATGACTACTCAATTTTATATACTGGCGCTGATATTTTCTATTAGATTATGTCCTGGACAGAAACTCAGAACACTGATTTCTACAGAGCTGCTAATGCTGAGGTTATAAGCAACTGTATAGTTATGATGAGATCAGATAATGGACTGGCATTGCATGGTAGCTACAAGTAGAGGTAAAAAAATCACAGAATGTAGCATTGTATATTCTATACCAGCAGAATGTAAGAAGCCAATGTTATCCAGAAGTCCTTTTCTTTACCTTATATGTATGGCTCTCATTAGTATCTTGCACCTGAGAAGTTGACTACAGCAAACGAGTATCAGTTTTTAAGAAAATAAACATTGGCGCACTATGAAATATAAGTAGCTTCTCACAACAGACTCATAATCTCCATATTCCATATATAATAATAAACACCTCCTTGTCTTTTATGTAAGTGGAAGGTATTTTTAATCTAAGCCATGGCAAAATTGCATGAATCTTCTACATATCTCTGTTTGCACTGCTCTAGACATTAAGGATTTAAGCCTACATTAAAGAACCAGTATATACATGCAGCTGAGTTGTTGCAAAATACACTTCTGGCTTTTCATGGAGTCTTTCTGCACCTAGGGCGGAAAAATGAAATGCACAGATATAGGATGGGGGACACCTGGCTGAATGAGACCACATGTGAAAGGGATCTAGGAGTCCAAGTAGACCATAAGCTGAACATGAGTCAACAGTGTGATGCGGCAGCTAAAAAAGCCAATGCAATTTTAGGCTGCATCAATAGAAGTATAGTTTCTAGATCAAGGGAAGTTATAGTGCCACTCTATTCTGCTTTGGTCAGGCCCCACCTGGAATACTGTGTCCAGTTCTGGGCACCACATTTCAAAAAAGATGTGGAGAAACTGGAGCATGTCCAAAGGAGGGCAACTAAGATGGTGAAGGGTCTGGAAACCTTGCCCTATGAAGAACACCTTAGGGAGCTGGGGATGTTTAGCCTGGAGAAGAGAAGGTTAAGAGGTGATATGATAGCCCTGTTTAAATATTTGAAGGGATGTCATATTGAGGAGGGAGCAAGCTTGTTTTCTGCTGCTGCAGAGACTAGAACGCGGAACAATGGATGCAAACTGCAGGAAAAGAGATTCCACCTCAACATTAGGAGGAACTTCCTGACAGTAAGGGCTGTTCGACAGTGGAACACACTCCCTCGGAGTGTAGTGGAGTCTCCTTCCTTAGGGGTCTTTAAGCAGAGGCTGGATGGCCATCTGTCAGGGATGCTTTGACTTGGAGTTCCTGCATGGCAGGGGGTTGGACTGGATGGCCCTTGTGGTCTCTTCCAACTCTATGATTCTATGATTCTATGATTCTAGGGGAATGCACCAAGGAGGAGGAGTTAAGAAATGCCTTTGCTACAGATTTCTGCTCAAAGTCCTTAGAAAACTTTCATCCAGAAGCTGTATCATATGTTTTCTTCTTAGAAGTGATTTGTAAGAGTAGTCTTTCAATCAAGGAAGCTCAAAGAGTTACATGTCACTCAGAACTCTTAAAATAAAAATAATATTTTGGAGATTCAAAGCACTAAGCATTCCTACTCTTCTCACTGCTCCAATAAGAAGCTGTTTAAATATGGATATTTGAATGTAAAATGGATAAAATAAAATCAGTACTTTCAGTGCCTTCCATACTAACTCGTTTTAAGTTTGTGTTAATTCCACATACATCTAAATCTAGTTAGAATCATAGAATCATAGAGTTGGAAGAGATCACAAGGGCCATCCAGTCTTGGATTCCACTATTAATAAATACATATGCATGTTTTATTTTTAAAAAGTTAGATGAAATCAAGTACTTAGAGTGGCATTTAATTATTTTTACCAATTATTTTAAAAATAAACACTTTGTTCATCCTAGGAGGTTAACAGAAACAGAATACAACAGCTGAAATTTCAGAATACAAGGAAGCACACTTGAATAGCAATAAAACCTGAACCAGGCAGAAGAACTGGGTCACAACTGATCATGATTTTTGCATTTCCCCTTAACTGCATGGTAGTATGCAGCTATATCCTAAAACATGGTTTGTTCCTACAATGAAGATATCAGCTCAGTTCACTACAAGCGCACTAGAGTCTGGAGAGAGAGAGGGATATGGAGGGGAAGCACCTCCAAAGTAGTCACATAAAGTGACTGACAATCAGATGCATTAATAATTTCAAACGCTCCACCCATGTTTTAGGGTGGCAGGGTTCCAGTGGGACTTACTTCAGAGTAGATAGGTATAAGATTGTGCTGCTGGTGAAGCTTGCAGCTTCAAGCCCTTGGCTGAACTGCTTTAAGGCTCTGGCTTTGTGATCACTTTGCTCACTTTTGCTCTCTCTTAGGGACACAGAGTGACCTGGATTACATGAGATGAATGGCTGGTGTACGGCAACGAATCCATGTCATTGAGACTAACAGTTGTATTCACTGACCTTCTGCCCCTTTCAGTGAGCTGATCCCATGAGGTCTGCATATCTTATGACTCAACCTCTTTGCCAACCTCTTTTCTATTGATCTGTTCCTAACATGGCTTAACGGTGCTCTGAACAAACATCTCTAGCTCCATGCAAAAGACATAGACAATTTTTTGAAGGACACAAGCAAAAAAGTAAAACTTGGCAGTTCTAAGTGTTCTAACAAAAGATGTTCTTTGTCTTGTATCAACAGGAAGGACACTGATAAAATCATAATTACTGTTATCAAATGTTAGCTATTTAATTAAAGACTTGAATTTTCAAGTATCCACTCAATCAAACTAAAGTACTGACAGTGATTTCATATAATCTGTGTAAGATTGGCCTGGCATGGGACTGCACATCAAAATAAGCCACACTGCAACATTTTGCATAGAAGTTGCAACAGTCTGTAATGTTCCCATCCACTGGATCACATTTCATAAACTAATATTCCACCATTTAATGCCAACTAAGATGAGAGAGTTTTTCAGTGAACAAAGTCTGGTTTTTTTGTGGAATCCCATGGGTGTATGTGAAAAGGATGGGTGTATGGATATATTTATATAACATAATTGTAAAACATGTCAAATTAGACCCTCATTTTATACATCTTTAAATAATGTCTATTCAGATGAAATACATGTTGAATTGGTTTAACAAATTACATTTTTAGTAACAAAGTATATCAACTTTTTAACAGACCTGCTGCTTATTACAACTGCAAAATCACTAGTTGTTGGTAATGTGTTCTGTAATAGAGGGTGTTATGAATGCTTATGTTACTGAAATATAAATACAGACAGGCAGAATAATGTCACTTTAAAAGCTTGCCCATATTGCTTCTTTACTGTGACAAAGTATAAAATTTTATACATGTATAAAAAGATCAGATCATACTTTTTGCACAGCATTGCAAAAAATACATTGTTGTATATGGTCCTCAAACAAATACTATTAACTTTCAAGGGAAAGAGGTATGTTTGAAAGCCACACAGGGTATGAAAAAGACATAACTAGAGAGCAGAGAATCTCTAAAATGATTCCACTGCATTTTTAAAGATGAATTTAACTCTTTTACACATTACTGAACTTCATGACATGCACCACTGTGTACACAGCAAACACATTTCCTCCATAAACGATGTTATTTCTCACTATGTCATAGATTAAATGTAAGGAATTTCTGCCCTCTCAAAAATTGAACAACTGTAGCTCCCATCTGCCTTAGCCAACATCGCTCATGGTGTATGATGATGGAAGCTGCAACCCAACAACATCTGGAGGGATACAAGTTGTCTAACCCAGTCAGAGAAGGGAGCAATTTCAATAGGTGTTGCTGGAGGGCATCTTCCATTAACTTCAGTGATACTCAGTGAAGTTCATATTGGCCAAATTTGTTGAGATTTGGTAAAAAAAAAAAACTAGAAAAGTTTCATTCCCCCCCCCCCAAAAAAAACCTGAACCCACTCCCCAATATCAGTGCATTTGAAATGTTTGCAAGTTGAATTCTCTTGTGTTCTTTTTTGCCACAAACAGCAGGGGGCCAGTCAGATCTTTTCTTTTAAGGAGGCCTTTTCACACAAAAATGTTCTAGATTTTGACTGTAGCCTAAGAGACCTTTTGCTTTGAATCAAAGAAGAGTCAAATGCATCAGTGATTTCAGTTGCATCCTTAGATCAGGTCAGCCTCTTTTCCTCATAATATTATCCACAAAAGCACAGACTACTGGCTGCAAAAGCACAGAAGCTGTGAAAGCAGAAACAACAAGGGCTTCTGAAACACTTTACAAGGTACAGAAATAAAGGGGCTCTTGAAAAAGTATAGATCTAGAGGGGAAGCTGTCTGGTATATCTTCACCATCAGATAATATTAAAAGCAGCTAAAGAATCTTGATATTTACCATGATATTTTTCAATTGTTATGCTTTCAAGACAGTTTAAAAAACACTTTTTACCATTTATGCTCCAATGCTATGCTATCTTCAATTTCCTTTAAAATAAATTTATTCTCTGTTTAACACAAAATGCAATGATTTTGAACATATATTCCCTGAAACTAACCAATAGCATGATTTTGCGATGCTTACGATACTAATATCCAGATGTTCCAGGAAATTTTGTGAGGAATTCCTAACAGCAAGAACAGAAAAAGCAAAACAACGCTGACGTTCTGTGAGCTCTTGCAATCCTTGCAGGTTCACAAAGAAGATGGCAGCCCCTCAGGTACGCAAGGCCAGTGGCATCATTAGGGGGATGCAGTGGTGCCAACCACACAGGGTGACACCCCAAAGGGGGATGTCACCTAGTGGGGTAGTACACCCCAAGGAGATTGGACAACCGCCTTCCGGGTCCCGTTCGGCCATGGCCACACTTAACTCAGAAGACTGGGGGGATGTGGCTGCCTTCTGTTTCAGAAGGTTGGGGGGGCGGGTTGCTGAGAGGTCTGAGCACACCCCCAACTAGCTGCTGCGGCACCATTCTACTTCCCATGGCAGCGATGTGGGAGGAGTGCCCTTTTGGCCCTGCCCTCAGAAGCCCCTCCCCACACCGGGTGATACCTCAGGCAGGGACGCCACTGCCCAGATCCTATACTGTTCAGAAGTTTAAAGTTCATAATGAATTATTTGAATTGCATCCAAAAATATATTGCTATGCAGTGAAGCTATTTTAGCAATGGAATCACATACTCGAGCTAGCTGTCCTCAAGCTAAGAAGTGAATGCTAGTGGAAAGGAAAATCATGGCACCTCCTGCAAGCAATGCAGTAACATGAAGTTGCTGCTGTTCGATGTTGTGTATGCCACAATCCCCTTTTGGAAGATGAAATAAAAAATTTTAATAGTTCACACTAGGGTTTGTTAAGAGAGGGTTTGATTCAAGAGGCTACTGACCCCACTCAGCAACTTTGCTGTTGCAATCTGATATTTCAGAACAATCTTCGAAGGGAACTCCACATGGAGCATATTACATTAATCCAAACACGATATTAATGATAATCTGCCACCACATCCAAGCCAAATGTTTCAGAAACTGATGCACCATTCTCAGCAAAATAACCATGGTTCTGGCAACTGCGGTCACTGGGGAAATGAAGTTTAAAACTAGATCCTGGGGCACACCTAACATTCAAACCAGTGTCTTCAAGTGGAATGGAACTATACTTAAGACACCTGATGTCCTTCAATTCAGTAGCTCTAAGATGAGGAATACAGGACCATGAATGATGAGACAAAGAAACATCTGACTGGGCCCTAAGAGCTCTGGAGAGCAGTTGACAATACTGATCTAAGTGTGCCATTAGTATGACTCAGCATGAAGCAGTTCATTATATCCTCAGAGTCATCAATACGATTCAAACTAGACTTCCAGCAGAAATTCCATAGTGATGTAAGAGCCACACACATATAATCAAAGAGATTGTACTCTCCCTGCCTATTTTATGCATGCAACATGATGAACTGGATCACAAAGAGAGTTGTTTTGTCCACACAGCTGTGATTCTTATGTTGTTCCTAATACAAATTAAGGCAGTGGGAAGCTTTCTTTTTTAAGTTCACTGAAACTGAATGCCCTCCAACTGTGTAATTTACACTTCACACTGCACTTAACTATTCTGTCTCTTATTCTCTGGGGATATTGTTATGCTCAGCTGGATAGACTTTAAAAAAAAACTTTGAACTGATTACTCTTATCCTTCAGACTGCAGCAGTCTCCAGAGTTGTCTCTAAGATACCTATAGTGGGGCCAAGTATGAAAATTAATTCAGAGATTCTAGTGAAGTAATTAAGCTTTCCCGTTAAAGCAGAAAAGGCTCTTTGGGGGGGGGGGGGGGAATCTGAACTGTTGCTAGAGTTTGTACCCACCTTTATGTGATGAAGTATGCCTGATGCAGTAAGTAAAACACACACACACATTATGTTATTATAATATTCAGGAAAGACTTCCCCACTGCCAACATGAGGAATGAAAGGTGGAATGGGGAAAAGAGGGGAAAGATGAATTCCCAAAGTGGCACAAATTAAAGATTCTATTGCTCAAATTCATTGTAAATGCATCTTCAGAGTGCTTGAAAATCATGCCACTGTGTTTTCTACTATGTTCTACTAGCCAAACACACAGGTACAGAGCAGAATACAATAGCGATAGGCTTATTAAATGCCCTTGAAGGAAGTTTTTAATTCAAACTGTGTTGGGCCAATAAAATTTGTGTACCCAGGGAAACTGTCTCCCACTTTTTCCTTAGATTTCAATATTTTCCTTAGATTTTAGCCCTTTTCAAAAATGTGATATCGCCAACATATGGATGTCTAAGTCTTCCATCTATAATGGCTTAATACATTTGCAGGTCAAATACGCTAATGGATGCAAACACAATAAGAATACCAGGGGATAAACAGTTAACAACACTAAAAGCATATGGTTTGGCACAAGCGGTAAATATCCTTTAAATTTGACAGTGGCTAGATATACAGATTTAGAACTCTTGAATAGAAAAACATGCTGCACCTTCTTGCTTTTACTCTTATATATTTGGGCTGGGTTCAAACTTCATAGGGAAAGTGAATAGGCATTTTGTTGTTAATTAAAAAGCAAACCTTAAAATTATAGAAACTAGTTATATACTACACAAAAACACCCTAGGTCTTAGGTAGCTCTGGATTACATATAGCATGTCCCTGACCTAGACCGAGCTGATGACATCCCACAGTACACAGAGCTAATATCCACTTACATGAGGTGAAAGTTATCTTCAATTGTGCTTCACATACAAGAGCAGCTGGGGTTCTTGTTTCACTGGAGGAATAGCACTTCTTACAGATACCTTGTAATACTTTCCCACTCTACCAATGGTGAACTAATGCTAGAAATAAATTAATTACCACATCAATCTACTACTCAACATCATCTTTAACAGTTAAGCATGTATACAAAGAGTGCTGAAAGGAGAAGGCATTCTTTAAGTGCAAAGATATAGCTACCTCATGTTCCTGTGAAATCAAACAACTTTGATCTATGGTTTTTCCATGCTTTTTTCCTGCTAAAACCATGCTGTAAGGAAAATATGGCAATAGTTTTATTTAGCAATCTGCCATTAATTTGTGACCTAATTCAAGCCAGTTTTATAAATAAAGTGTTCCATTGCACACTGTGTGTTTATGTGCTTGGGCAGAGCTACATGTTCAGATCCTTTCAAATGTGATCACTTACTGTGCTTTTCACCAACTTGAAACAGGAGAAAAGCATGCACCACAGTGCATGTAATGAAAAGGAAACAAGTATCTGGATAAAACCAAATAAGAATATTTAACCACCACCATCACCACCACCCCCCCAAAAAAAGATGAAGCAGAGAGGATTCAGAAAAGAAAAGAGAAAATAATAGAAGAAAAAGAAAAGAGAAGAGAAGGAAACCATGAGAGTACAGTACTTGTTCTCCAGAACTAAAGGTCTTGTAAGTCTGGACACAGTTTCAGGTTAACCAATGTGCCCTTTAAAAATGAAGTCCTATCAAACGTATTGTTAGAAAATGCATGCATGCATGCAATAAAATGTCTAAGAAAATGAAGAAATCTAAGCTGTCAAGTTAAAATGTTTAGAATCTAGCAAAGCATGTATTAGCAGCAATTTTTAAATATGTCCACCAGATGCCTGTTTCTTGTGAGAACAGTCATGGGCTCAGAGCCCCTCACAGCTCTTGTTTTGTTGTGGTTCTGACATCACTTACAGGATAAATATAAATTCACTAAATCTCCTGCCTGCTGTGCCCTCTGCATAATCCTTTAACCTTTCCTTTCCCACATCCACAGTGCTTTTCCTCAGGCTTAGTTGTGGCCCCAATAGCCTTTTTATTTCCCTGTCTTTGCTTAGCTTTCCCCTCCAGAATAATAAAATATGCCTGATCTGCACAATGATTTCAGATCTCAAAATTAAATATAGGGATTCAGAATTTGAGCTACATTGACACATCATTTTGTTATATAGTTTTTCTTATTAAAGTGGGTATCCGCTACACTTCTGAAAGAAATGTGACCATGTTGAACATCAAGCACTGAATGCTTTACATTTAGATTTGTATTATTTAATATTAAACTATATGCAGAGTTTTTTTAAAAAAAAATGCTCTTCAGAATAATGTGACAAATTTTCTGTTTAATCTTCTCAGTAATGACTCATGCTGCAGAGTTTTAGGCATATATTCAAGGTCATCTAAACTTTTCATACAACTAGTCAGAAAAAGGTTCTTTCTACAAATGTGGATGAAAGGGTGATCCATGCAGCATCCCTGTATTTGTGTAAGCAAAATGCAACACTTTCATCCACAGAGATTTTCAGTACATATACTAGGTCCAGATGCCCTCTCATTTCTTAAGAGAGATTATCAAAAATGTTTTGTTGAACAGAAATTAGTGAGACAATACAAAGAATAAAATGATCTTATGTTTTTTTTAAAAAACAACAACAATGCTGGACTGTATTTGTTTAGAATGTTAATATACCACTTTTCAACAACAAAGGTCTCAACCAAGATCAGGTAACACAAAATGGCTTATAAGTAAATTTCAAGATATTTGTCTCTGCAAGGATAAATTCCTACATGTAAATTCTCCAGTCTGCAATAATGAAAAACAACTTTCCTCCCAACTCCAATATCCACTCATACCCTGGCTGATTTAATCTCAACTTGGGGCCAAGAATTACCTCTCCCTAGACCAGCACATAACAATGGCCAGGTCGAAAAACTTGAGCTGTTACTACCACAGTTCCTCCTAAGCAATGCTGGCTTAACAACAGCCATAAGAAGTGTCTTGATGGAAATGCCTTCTATCCTCATGAGGTCTATGGAATTGCTTTTTCTTTCTTGAACCCGCAAGTGTGCGAAAAGCAGGGACTCCCTGGAAGGACTATGAAGCCAGATAGGTTAGAAAATAGTAGACAGCAAATAAACTAAAACAATTCTTGTTCACCAATATCTTGGAAAAGTTAATTGTTTGGATTGGATCTCTCAAAATCCCACAACCAATATGGCAATTGATCACTAGCCACTAGGCTGGTTATGATGGGAGCAGTAGTTCAATATTCCTGAATGGCACCAAACTACAGACGACTAATGGGCTATAGAGACCGCCGCTTTCCTGGCCGGATGAGGGCCATGCCAACCTCACACTGCAGCCCTGATCTGGCCTTTGGAGAGTGCAAAAAGGAGCTGCAAAAAGCAGCTCCTTTTTGCATCATCCAAAGAGTGCCATAGCCATGGCAGCGTGGCTCTATGGTGCCTCTTCGGTGCTATGTCATTTGAACGCAGTGCCAGAGGTGCGTCATGATGGCGCACACTGTCTGGAATGGTGCACACCATCATGGCACCCTGGGGTGGAGTCAGGGCAAGTGTTGTCAGGATGCTGCGTCCTGACTTCGCCTACAGGCTGGCCTTTTAGTCCTGTCTGTACAGGTCCTAACTTAACAGCACAGAACATAAACCATCAATAGTAGCCATTAAAAGCCTTTGGGAAGGGGAAGACCTTTGTCTAACATCAAAATGTAGAAATAAAGGCGGCAAGAAGGACCCCTTTGGGCGGGACCCAATATATGGACTGAATGGTAAGCATGATCAGTAAGTAGCAGCTTTTTAACTACTGTACTGCATATAACAGTGACTGGGACAAAAGAAGAACCAAAGGTAGCATATGAGAATGAATTTAAAAGCTGCTTTGTGGAACTAGGATGCTGAAGACTAGTGCTTGGCCATGTAATCCCACTGGGTGAACTTTGGCAAGTCACAGCCTCAGAAGAAGGCAATGGAAAACTCCCTGTGAACAAATGTTGCCCAAGAAAACCCCCTGACAGATCACCTTGGCATCGTGATGAGTCAGAAACAATTTGAAGATAAGCAACAACAACAACATAATACCACATAACATTTTCCATATTATAGACAGTTTTGTAATACTTGATATTAAATATTATTCTGTTTTTAGATCATGCACATAGGTTACTTTGAAAATGGCAAATAAAAATATTTGTGTGATCTAAAACTAAAAACAAAATTCAAGGTGAGGTAATACATACTTTTTCTAAGAGGGCAAAGTGTTACAAAACTGTCTTATAATTGGTGTGACCTTGCAAAATTTATTTATTTTCTGATATTTCTTTTATTTTTATCTTGCTTTTCTCCTGGTACATGACCCAAAACTCTTCGATCAGGCAGGGGAGTACAAAAATTAGGGGACAGAGAATGAAACAAGAAGTCCAGAAATCTGTGTGCAGCTGCAAGATGGAGACGGTGGGCTCAGTGAAGAGATGTGTTAAAAGTATCAGTTTTCAGCATGCTGGGATGCTCTCCATCTCTACTGACCAGATGGCTGGCTGAGATTCGGATAACTGCTCATTACCTTTTCTTGAAGCTCAATGACTCCTGAGCTAACTTAGAGGACAGACACAGAGAAACGTGATAGTCATTCTAGTGTTAACATTTTAGTGGTTCTAAAAAATGAAAATTCTATTAAAAGGAAAAAGGTTTTAAAAAATGGTTGCTGTTTATGAAAGGATAAGGATACAGTTCTGATATGCCACGATGTGCTTACACATTCCACATGCAGATGTACCAACAAAATGCCTAATAATTACATACTGGAAGCCATTCTAATCAATAACAAAGGAAAGGCAAAACTTATTTGAAGACATGTTAGGTCCCCAACTATGCTCATGAGCTTCAAAGACAAAAGGTGAGCTGTAAATATATCTGAATATACCAGTAACCATTCTCAAGACCTTGTATCATGTGAGAAATAAGGGCCTAAACCCATCATTGTACTAGCATTCCCTTTCTCTCCCACTGTATCCCTCGGTTCTGTACCAAATCTGGATCTGGAGGGTTTCTCAGCCCCCTGGAGAGACTTTTGGGGTGCACAGTAATAAGGAGGTTGCAGTGGGAAGGCGGAATCATCCTACCCCCACTAATCAATACAGTACTGGACAGTGACCAACATTTTCACTATGTACAGTTTATGGTGTTTATGTTAATGATGGGATACTTTTTCTGCAGACACTTGGTAAAATAAAATACTTAATTTGTTTACTTTGTTTTCCCCAGTTCCTGTGTTTGCTTGCACACATGCGTACCCCATCTGCCAACTGACTAAAAGAAAATGATCTAAAATCCTCTCTCACTCGGTGTTGCTGCCCTTTACTACTGCCATTTCAACCTTAACTAAAATCCTTTTAGCTCTGTGTCTGATCAGGCAGGTCAACCATTTCTTATAGTCTCCATGTGTCCATTAGGACTGTAGGTTATTTTTCATTCTGCTTGTCTCCCTTTCTGCTGTGCTGCTGTAGTTCTACTCCACAATTCTGCAAAGTAGCATAGTGCTAAAGAAGCTGAAAAAATAAACCAGAAACTGGGAAATAAATGTCATAGGAAAGATAGATGAGTTAAGTCTTGTCCATGGTCCTGACCTTCTTCCACTGTTATAGTTCACCTAATTTTCAATTATTGAATCTTATGGATGAAAAGGCAACATACTGAATTTTGACCTTTGGGCTAAAACCTAGCCCTAAGCCAAATGATGCCCTATATGACAGAGCTACTGCCTGTTAATCGGCTGGTAAGAATCTATAATTGCATGATTTATTTGAGACATTCTTCAACCCACTCAATACTTCCACAAAGGGATTCCTCACCACTAGTATTGAGTGCTGCTTTCCTTCTGGGTGTCTGAAATCCAGTTTTCAAAGGACAACACATCAGTGCAAATGTTAATTTCATCAGAACATTTAAAGAAAGAAAACAAAAAATGTAGCTGCCTTTTCTTTTTTTACCGAATAAAAATATCAAAATCTCATATAAACAAAAATGACCTTTCTAGTATAACATGCCATTTTGATTTAATGCACTACAAAAACAGTCTCTGTGCCTAAAGAGGAAAGTAGTTCTTTTTTGGTGAAGTATTTAATCTGAAGCTTCACATATATCATAAACAAGAATCCTTGCACTTGTTTGGTTTTGGAGGATTACAGGAGCTACAGGCAGCAACATAGAGATGCATTAGATGGGATTCCCTTGTGTGCTTCTGACTGGAAACGGTAAATCAAAAATTTAAAAGGAAGGTATTCTCTGAAGCTACTGGCAGCTGTCCCTAGACTCCTGCAGGAACTCCTCCAGGCATCTGAAAACATTTGGATATTTAAAGCTAGTTTGAACTGAACTGAACGGCACCACATAACAAAATATATAGGTAGCAAGCCAGACAGTTTATATTCATTTTTCAGGAAATTAGCTTGTTTCTTGCTCCTAGAAAATCAAATTCCAGAATTTTCCCACAGTCATGCATGTCAAATCTACACAGCTGAAAATATACCTACAAGCCTTATATTTAGAGGTGTGTTTTTTCAATCATGCTTCCTTAAATAGCATTACAAAGAATAGTCATGCTCATTCACTCACTTCAGCCATGAGACCATCACCATAACATTCTGTTATGAAAGAATTATTGATATGTGCATATTGTCTGAGGGAATGCCCCTCTTGTCACTTGGCATTCCACAAAAACTGAGGCAAATTCTGTATTCACAATGACTCTCTTGGCAGACTGCTAGTGAACACATGCTAGTCCATGATGCTACATAGCACTACCAGCAAAGAATTTAGTCCAAATTGAATTAGAAGCAGCTGGAGTTATGGGAACACGAATCTCCTAAAGTACAAGTCTTTTCTTTTTCTACTGTCACAAAATGTCAGTCGTTATCCTAAAATGACTCCACTAAAGTCACTGGAGGAAATAAATACTCTTGGATATTTAAATAGCCTTCTGTTCTTGTTTTTGCTTTAAACAACAGCAGCACACACAAATTTAACTTAGGTTATATTTATCTTTGGGGATTGGATGAGATGAGGGCATTTCTAAAAAGGAGCTCACAAATTTTGCAGTAGCAGCATTGTAAAAAAACAACAACCACAAGTCAGAAACACACATGTCTATGTGTGTGTGCTTGGGAAAGTTATTCTTTTGGAATATAACTCCAAGAATCCCCAAATCAATATTGTCACTGTCTTTCTTGGGGGATTCCAACAGCTATCATCTAAGAAATATGATTTACTAAACTCTGATATACACACAGCTCATAATGTGTAGAGAAAAATACTATGTGCATATTTTTATTGTTTAAAATATTTTTATTGAAACTAAAGTTAATACAGTAAATTTTATACAATACATAATTCCATATATATATATTTTCTACACGCTATTACAACTTATCTAAATATCTTTTATATCCCACCTCAGTGCTCCCCTTCCCTGGAGCCATTTTCACCCTTATATTCCATCCAAAATCTCAGTTCCTCTCCTGGAGGTAATCTTCCATCTTCTTTTCTCAATACTTTCTCAATGGATTATTTCCAAATTCCATCAAAATGTGCATATTTTGCATATACATATGTGCATTTTTTAAAATTTGTCTAAATACATTCATAAGAAAAACACTAAAAGCCTTACACCTATGTACAAAGATGCAAAACAAGAATCAGTCTGAGGACAGTGATACCCTAACATCCTAAAAGCCTTCACAATTAATAAACCACCCTCATTCCTCGTGCAGAAGTTGGCCAAATTGGCAGTAAAATCATATTTCACTATGAGCTACAGAACAGGATTTTCCTTGCTATTTGAGGGCAAGCATGGCAGCTGAGGGAAGTGGTGTAGGTACAGCACCAAATCCACTCCAGGTTTTAGTTAAAATGTAAATGGAGGAGATCCAAAGTGCTGAACTAGGGCTAGCTTCAGCACCTTGGACAGCTCTTTAAGCCTATTCAAACCTTGGATGGATTTGGGGCCCCACTGACATACACTGACATAACCTGTTATCTGTATGAATAAATCCAAGTTTCTCTCACTTTGTCTTCTTTAACATCATGCAAATTTTCACTAAATTTGGAGCATACATTTAGGGTGGTTTAACTTAAAAGACAGGCTTTGTGGCACATACAAAATTCAATTGGGGGTCCTGAGGGAAACCCTAATTATTTTTTATTGGATTTTCACCCAATCTGGAGTATATGTTTAGGATGTGTGTGCATGTATCTTCAAGTCACCTGTCAATTTATGGCAATCCCATGGATTTCATAGGGTTTTCTTAGGCAAGGAATTCTCAGAGGTGTTCGTTCCACCGAAATATAGCCTACAGCTCCGGGTATTCATTGATGGGTTTCCCATCCAAGTAGTAACCAGGGCTGACCTTACTTAGCTTTCAAGATCAGATAGGATCTGGTGCCTTCAGAGTATTTAGGATAGTCTGACTTAAAATACAGGCTACATGTTTTAACGATATAATTGTATATACTCATCTATTCTCGTCAAGAAATTTTAGTCAAAATTTTAACCCCCAAAACCTGGGTTGACTTATTTGTGGATCAATATAAGTACCGTACTTTGTCTTTTATAAAAAAGGAACCATCCCTTGCTGAAAGACAAGAGTGTAATCTGTCGTGAAACCACTGACTCTCTTCTGCTCTATCATCCATCCAGCCTTTAGTGTGAGCACAAACAGTTATGCCTGCTGGAGTTATACACGAGGATATATATAGTTGAGGATATACAGTAAATAAAATTAAGTTTCTAACTGTTACAGCATCAAACAAAAATGGCTCATTTCTTACCAAATGTGAAGATGATGTTTAGGCTGATCTAACTTAACTGTTAACTTAATGTAACTTAACAGTTAAATTGATCTAACTTAACAGTGGTATATCCAAGATTCATTCTGGGAAATGGGCCTTTTTCAGTTTAAATATAGCCGAAAGTGGCAAAAGATCAATTCCATTTCACTAATATGCTGCACACAATGGGATCCTGTGGCTCTCCAGAGCTCAAAGGGAGCCAAAAAATAGTAGGATACCATTCCCTGGGTTCTGAAGCATTTCCGCCCCGGAGTTAGGCAGCCATCCTTCAGAGTAGTTGAAACAGAATGATCATTAACAATAGTTAACAATTGTCCAAAGCAGCACTGGGCACTACAGCTAGTGAGTAAATAAACTTTCTGCGTAGAACTACCAATTTTCCACCATTCTTTCTCTTAAAAAGTTCAGTTTTAGCCATTTATATGCTACCAAAACCTTGCGCATTAAAATATACTGTTACTGCTATTAACTAACTCCTGATTTCTGGAAGCAACAGAGGAACAATTGCCTTTTACAAACTATTTTTTTCCATTGAGACTTTTCAGCATTGTTTCAACTTTCCAGCTCTGCTATATAGCTCTGAATATTATCATGCAGCTTAGCTACATTTTATATTTTTTTAAAAATTGTATTTTATCAGAAAGCTCACCTCTTTTAGACACATTTAGATGAAATGTGGCATTCTTTAAACATACGGAATGGTTCACAAGAGTTACTTTAATGCAGAAAACTTCATTTGATTTATGTATTTCAGAAATGATTATTTGATATATCTTTGGATGAATCAGATCATCATTTCTGTAATACACATATCAAATAAATTTTCCCTACTAAAATAACTCCTCTCAACCATGCCATGTTAAAAAAAAATAGCACATACTCAGTCAAGTAGTTCTATGTAGTACAATAAGGTCCACTGAAGCACTAGTCATTTTCCCCCCTTGGGGAATTAGATAGTAGCTTTCATAATCAATACATTTCAACATTTCCCGTATTCCATAAAGCCTCTACAAAACCCTACAGAAGTCATTGGTGTACGTTAATAGCACAACATACTGGAACAAGACTCCAGGCAGTTAGAAATTAGGAGAGAAGAGATTAATGGAATTTTAATTTTATTGTCTATTTGTACATGATCGCAAAGAGGAACTTAAAAATAAGGCTAGCAATCACTCTCAACAGAGCTTACATATATTATATTATATTGTATTGTATCATATTTTTAAATCTGAAAGTTTTTATCTCTTGGATCGATCAGTTCTGGTATATTATCGTTAGGGGAAATGAAAGAGAAATTGTTAAAAGTGGGGGTTTTTTAAATGAATAGTAGTTTTTGTTTATTACAGCATAACCTTTGCTTTTTTCATTATCTTGAAAATATTCCTATTTCGAGGTCTGAGTAATATGCAAAATCATTTCAATGAAATGAATGAATGAATGAATGAGCTCTGTTCTGAGGAGAGATCCTTTCACGACTACACATTATTCTACCAGTCAACAACTCTGACTGTTTGGATATTGATCATTTGTCTGTCGCTGTCCTTTGCCTTTGGTAGTAACTGTCTGCTTGCACTCTGAATCGCTGGATGTTGTCTGTAGTGGCGCCAGGAGCAATTTATACTATGCAAATTGCTAATAAAAATAATAAAGGCAAATGAAAAGAAACAACTCCAAGTGTTCACTTTGCTTACATTAAATTACACCAACAGCATAAATAATTTTTTTCCATTTGTGAACACAGTTGGAGTTGCAATGATGTTGCCAGAGGGTGCTCTAATTCCTAATTCAGATGCTGGATAGTGCATTGGTCCTTGAAAGCAAAACATTTAAATGGGGGGGGGGGGGGGTGGAATAGAGATAGGCAGACAGTGAAGAAGCTATAAACTGTCATCCATCTTGACATACAATGATGCATAACATACATCTCATTTAAGCTTAAGCTTCCAAACGGTAAAAAGACTAAGGATATGAATGACATACACCAAAAGCCTTGCTTCCCTGAAACCTCCTGTGGAACAGGACCAGACACTTAACTCTACTTCACAGTAGGATGAGGTCTATTGCCTCTATAAATACATGCCGAATACCACACTTTGCCCACCTCCTGAATTCCACTATAACAAACAGGACTATGGCTAACCAATGAAAGAGAAACAGCAAAAAGTACTCTGCTACCCAAAATATACCTACTAGACCTTTTTTTCAGTGAGCCATTAGACTTTCACAGTTTTATTACCCCTTCACTCTTCCCACGCATGGTTTTCTTCCTTGCCTCTTCATCTTTCTTTTGAATAGTCTAAGAAAGGAGTGCTCTGCCTTGAAGGGAAAAAAAGGTGTTCTCACCACAACCACAACCAACAGCGCAGGTTCTAGACAGACCCACCACACAATTTAATATACATCTGTTCATTTTATCTTAATAATGTAAAATAATGATGAGGGGATGAAAGGAAATGTGTGTTGTTGGCACAGGAGTTTATCGCACTGGGGCTGATTTGGCCATTAAAAAGAGATTAAAGCGTATTTAAAGCATCCCGCAAATGAAGCAGAAATGGCGAGTAACTGCACGAATGGTTATCACACGCAATTGTGCAAATAAAGTGATATCAGAAATGCATTGCAGCTGGAATCCCGAAAGTTAAAAAATGTGCATTAATGTCTCTTTGTGACCACTTTAATGGTGGGTTTTGTGCGATGCTGTGTGAAATCGTTATGCATAACTGTGCAATTTTTCTGGGATATTCACGGGATAAACTCCCGATCTCCTTCGTGTGATAAACTCCATAGTCACAGGCACTGGCCAATCAGGCTATGCTATTTACACACAGAGATACCTTCCGGACAGTGTTACTTGTATAAGTTAGTGGGTTCCTGTATAGATGGCATATAAAATAAAGAAATAAAGTAGGAAGAAAAGAGAGCCAGCGTGGCATAATGGTTTGAGCACAAGATTAGGACTCTGGAGATCAGGGTTTGATTCCCTGCTTGGCCATTAAAACCTACTGAGTCACACTCTCTCAGCCCTCAAAAATCCCCATGATAGGTTCACCTTAAAGTCACCATAAGTCGGACGCAGCTTGAAGGCACACAACAACAGTAAGAGGGAAAACACATTTCCTCAGCAACATCATGAGAGCCAGCATGCTGTAGTGGCTTGAGTGTGTTGATTGTCACACTACCGTAGGGCCAATTCCAGAACCGTCCCACAATTATCCCATTATTGGCAATGAATATCCCATTATTGGCAATGGGATAATTGTGGGATGGTAATGGGATAACTGTGGGATGGTTCTGGAATTGACCCTAGTATGATAATCTATCTGGAGACCAGGGTTCGAATCCCAGTTCAGCCACGTAAACCAACTGGGTGACACTCTCTCAGTCTCAGAGGGTGGCAACAGCAAACCCCCTCTGAACAAATCTTGCCAAGAAAACCCCATGATAGGGTCGCCTTAAGGTCACCACAAGTCGGAAACGACTTGAAGGCGCACAGCAACAACAAGAAGAAGGGAAACACGTTTCCGCAGCAACATCACTTGGTGATATGGAGATTTGTGGTGAAGATCCTTTGCACAACAGACCTTCCTTGGGCTAAAGAGACATCTGGATCTCACACGCAACAATGCACAGCAGCTGCACATCACACCATGGGGGGGGGGGAGATACAACAGTTGTCTAGAAAGGCCCTTCTGAACTTTCCAGGTTTACAGCCCACTCCACAGGCTTCACCTTTCCCAGTCTCTGGGTTTCTCTCCTGGAAGTCAGTCACCAGCTTCTTAGCCCAGGATCACTCTTTCCTCGCCTGTCAACAACATCTCACTACAGCCAAGGCAGAGAAAGACAGGCAGGTGGGGGGGATGTGTGTTGGGGAGGGAGGTGCACACACACACACACACACACACAACAGGGAGGGGACTTTCAAAGTTCTTTCAAAGATGATGGTATGAAGAGATGGGAGTGGGTAAATGTGTGCTAATGTTGTTGTTGTTGTTGTTCTTGTGTATCTTCAAAGATGATAGTAAGAAGAGGTGGGTGTAGGGATGTGTTTGTTACTGTTGTTGTTGCTGTTGATGTGTGCCTTCAAAAATCATGGTAAGAAGAGGTGTTTGTTATTCTTGTTGTGTGCCTTCAAGGATGATGGCAAGAAGAAGTGGGAGCAAGTAGGTGTTTGTTATTGTTGTTGTTGTTATGTGCTTTCAAAGATGATGGTATGAAGAGGTGGGAGTGGGTATGTGCTTGTTGTTGCTGCTGCTGCTGCTGCTGTTGTGTGTCTTAAAAGATGATGATAATAATAAGAGGAGTGAGTGTGTATGTGTTTGTTGTTGTTGTGTGTCTTCAAATATGATAAGAAGAGGAGTGAATGTGTATGTGTTTGTTGTTGTTGTTGTTGTTGTTGTGTGTCTTCAAAGATGCTGGTAAGAAGAAGAGTGAATGTGTGTTTGTTGTTGCTGTTGTGTGCCTTCAAAGATGATGATAAGAAGAGGTGGGAGTGGGTATGTGCTTGTTGATGCTGTTGTTGTTGTTGTTGTATCTCTTAAAAGATGATGATAAGAAGTGGAGTGTGTTTGTTGTTGTTGTTGTGTTGCCTTCAAATATGCTAAGAAAAGGGCTGAACGTGTTTGTTGTTGTTGTTGTTGCTGTTGTTGTGTGTCTTCAAATATGATGAGAAAAGGGGTGAATGAGCATGTGGTTGCTGTTGTTGTTGTTGTGTGTCTTCAAAGATGCTGGTAAGCAGAGAAGTGAATGTGTATGTGTTTGTTGTTGTTGTGTGTCTTCAAAGATGCTGGCGAGAAGAGGGGTGAATGTGTGTGTGTGTGTTTGTGGCTGTCGTGGTCCTCCTCCTCCAGGGGAGGCTGAGAGAGTGTGACTGGAGGGAGTGATGGCGGCAGGAGAGGGATGCATCCTGGATGTACCTGGATGTGGCAGGAGATCTCTGCGTCGTCGAGGAGGCGGATGGTGCACTTCATCCTCCTCCTCCTGGTGGTCGTGCTCTGCTGCTGCTGCTGCTGCTGCTGCTGCTGCTGGGGTTGCTGCTGTTGCTGCTGTTGCTGGTGTTGGGTGCTGCTGTTGGTGCTGCTGCTGAGGGACCTGATGCTGGAGGAGCTCCGGAACCGGATCATCTTCTTCAGGGTCCTCCTCCCGCCTCGCCTCACGCACTCGCAGGGGGAGAACATGCGAAGAACCAGAAGGAGAAGGAGACACCGGGGGCTGGCCCGGGAGGGAGGGGCAGCCAGGGAAGAAAGCAAGGAAAGAGAGAAAAAAGGAGGAGGAGAGACAGACCTCCAGCCTCTCTGCTGCTGGCAGGCACCACACGGCCGCCCTCTTTTCAGCAGCACCAGCCTTTCTGCTGCTGGCTGCTGCTATTATTGCTATTGCTGCTGCTGTTGCTGGGCGAAGCTCATCGTGCTGGGCAGGAGCAGGACTGGAGCAGGAGGAGGAGCAGCAGCAGCAGAGGCGCCCCCGGAGACCCTCCGCCGCTGCGCCAGCCCCAGCCCCAGCCCCAGCCTCCTCCTCCGTCCTCAGCCCTAGTCGACAGACACGGCTAGCCCCGCCCTCACGGGGCCTCGCTCCTCCCCCTTGAGGGAGGGAGGGAGAGAGAGATAGGATGATAGATAGATAGATAGATAGATAGATAGATAGATAGATAGATGATAGAAGGTAGATAGAGACAGATAGATAGATAGATAGATAGATAGATGAATGATAGGTAGATAGAGACAGGTAGATAGATAGATAGATAGATGATAGGTAGATAGATGATATAGATAGATAGATAGATAGGACAGATAGATAAATAGATGATAGATAGAGATAGATATATAGATAAATAGATGATAGCTAGATAGCTAAATAGATGATAGGTAGATAGAGACAGGTAGATAGATGATAGGTAGATAGATGATATAGATAGATAGATAGATAGATAATAGGTAGAGACAGATAGATAAATAGATGATAGATAGCAATAGATATATAGATAAATAGATGATAGGTAGATAGATGATATAGATAGGTAGGTAGGTAGGTAGAGACAGGTAGGTAGATAGATGATAGAGATAGATAGATAGATAGATAGATAGAGACAGGTAGGTAAATAGATGATAGATAGATAGATAGATAGATGATAGGTAGATAGAGACAGGTAAGTAGATAGAGATAGATGATAGATGATAGGTAGAGACAGATAGATAAATAGATGATAGATGGATAGATAGATAGATAGATAGATGATAAGTAGATGATAGGTAGATAGAGATAGATAGATAGATAGATAGAGATGATAGATAGACGTGTGTGTGTGTGTGTGTGTGTGTATAAATCACAGCGAGAGAGCCATTGAAGTGAATGTCAGGAATATAGAATCATAGAATCATAGAGTTGGAAGAAACCACAAGGGCCATCCAGTCCAACCCCCTGCCATGCAGGAACTCCAAGTCAAAGCATCCCTGACAGATGGCCATCCAGCCTCTGCTTAAAGACCTCCAAGGAAGGAGACTCCACCACACTCCAAGGGAGTGTGTTCCACTGTCGAACAGCCCTTACTGTCAAGAAGTTCCTCCTAATGTTGAGGTGGAATCTCTTTTCCTGCAATTTATATCCATTATTCCGCATCCTAGTCTCTGCAGCAGCAGAAAACAAGCTTGCTCCCTCCTCAATATGACATCCCTTCAAATATTTAAACAGGGCTATCATATCACCTCTTAACCTTCTCTTCTCCAGGCTAAACATCCCCAGTTCCCTAAGGCGTTCCTCATAGGGCATGGTTTCCAGACCCTTCACCATCTTAGTTGCCCTCCTTTGGACCTGCTCCAGTTTCTCCACATCCTTTTTGAATTGTGGTGCCCAGAACTGGACACAGTATTCCAGGTGGGGCCTGACCAAAGCAGAATAGAGTGGCACTATAACTTCCCTTGATCTAGACACTATACTTCTATTGATGCAGCCTAAAATTGCATTGGCCTTTTTAGCTGCCGCATCGCACTGTTGACTCATGTTCAGCTTATGGTCTACTTGGACTCCTAGATCCCTTTCACATGTGGTCTCATTCAGCCAGGTGTCCCCCATTTTATATCTGTGCATTTCATTTTTCCTCCCTAAGTGCAGAACCTTACATTTCTCTGTGTTGAATTTCATCTTGTTAGCATTGGCCCACCTTTCTAGTCTATTCAGGTCATTTTGAATTTTGATCCTGTCCTCTGGGGCATTAGCTACTCCTCCTAGTTTAGTGTCATCTGAAAATTTGATAAGTATGCTCCCAATTCTGTCATCCAAATCATTAATAAAGATATTGAATAGCACTGGGCCCAGGACAGAGCCCTGTGGCACCCCACTGGTCACTTCTCTCCAGGATGAAAAGGAGCCATTGTTGAGCACCCTTTGAGTTCGGCCAGTCAACCAATTACAAATCCATGTAACAGTTAACTTGTCTATCCCACATTTTGCAAGCTTGTTTGCAAGAATGTCATGGGGAACCTTGTCAAAGGCCTTACTGAAATCGAGGTAAACTATATCCACAGCATTCCCTTCTTCTACCAAGCTGGTAATTTTATCAAAAAAAGAGATCAGGTTCGTTTGGCATGACTTGTTTCTCTGAAACCCATGTTGGCTTTTTGTGATTATGGCATTGGCCTCTAAGTGTTCACAGACTCTCTGCTTAATGATCTGCTCCAGAATCTTTCCTGGAATTGATGTCAGACTAACTGGACGATAATTGTTGGGATCCTCTTTTTTTCCCTTTTTGAAGATGGGGACAACGTTTGCCCTCCTCCAGTCTTCTGGGATTTCTCCTGTTCTCCAGGAGTTCTCAAAGATTATTGCCAATGGCTCCGATATCACCTTTGCCAGTTCTTTTAATACTCTAGGATGTAGTTCATCTGGTCCTGGAGACTTATATTCATTTAGATTAACCAGGTATTCCTGTACTGTTTCCTTACTTATTCTGTGCTGAAATTCCCCCACTCTGTCTCCTTCTTCACTGTCCTCAGGTTGAGCACCTTTTGCCTTTTCTGAGAAGACTGAAGCAAAGAAGGTGTTGAGTAATTCTGCCTTTTCTCTGTTCCCTGTTAGTATTTTGCCATCTTCTGCACGCAGTGGTCCTACCATTTCCTTCTTCTTCCTTTTGCTGTGGACATATCCAAAAAAGCCCTTTTTATTGTTCTTAACCTCTCTAGCAAGCCTGAGTTCATTTTGCGCTTTAGCTTTTCTGACTTTATCCCTACATGTGCTGGCTATTTGTTTGAATTCCTCTTTGGTGATTTCCCCATTTTTCCATTTTTTATACATGTTCCGTTTAAAACTTAGCTCAGTTGTAAGTTCCTTAGTCATCCATACCAGTTTCTTGAGACATCTCCCATTTTTCTTCCTCATTGGGACTGTCTGAAATTGTGCTTTCAGTATCTCCCTTTTGAGGAACTCCCATCCATCTTGAACTCCCTTCTCTTTTACTATTCTTGACCATGGGATCACCCCCAGTATTTCTCTAAGTTTATTGAAATCAGCTCTCCTAAAGTCTAGAATTCGTGTCTGACTATGCCTAGCTTCATCTTTCCACTGTATAGCAAACTCCAGGAGGACATGGTCACTTCCACCTAAGGATCCCACCACTTGCACCCCATCAACTAGGTCTTCCCTGTTGGTTAAGATAAGATCTAAGATGGCTGATCCCCTTGTTGCTTCTTCCACCTTTTGGACAATGAAATTGTCTTCCAGGCAAGTGAGGAATTTGCTAGACCTTGAGGATTTGGCTGAGTTTGACATCCAGCAAATATCCGGATAGTTGAAGTCCCCCATCACTACTACATCTCTCCTTTCTGAGTGTGTGGTCATCTGTTCTAGAAAGGCATCATCCAATTCCTCTGCCTGAGTTGGGGGTCTGTAGTAGACTCCCACAGTAACATCCCTGTTATTTCCCTCTCCTTTAATTTTTATCCAGATGCTCTCCACCTGGCTTCCAGTATTGACTTCCTGGATCTCTTCACTGGTGTAAATATCCCTGACATATAATGCTATTCCTCACATTCACTTTAAGACCTCTCTCACTCACACATTTATATGTGTGTGTGTGTGTGTGTATCTTTCTGGCCATCTCCCTTTTTAATGTATGTATGTAGATGTGTGTGTGTACATATACATATACAAATATATATATATATATATACATATATACATATATATAGTGTGTGTGTGTGCTTGTGTATGTAATATATATATATATATATACACACATACACACTACATAAGTGTGTGTATTATGTATATCCATATGTACATGCACACATGCATACATACATATATACATACATACATACATACATTGAAATGCAAGAAGGCCAGAGGAGGACAAGATGGATATATATCTAAATATATATACTCTGTGTGTGTGTGTGTATTCCTCACATATTTCTCACATTCACCTCACAGACACTCTCACTCTTACTTTCCATATATATATATATATATATGAGAGTGAGATTGCCCTTGAAGATATATATATATATATACCCACCTTCTCCTCCTCTGGCCATCTCACTTTTTAATGTATGCATGTATGTATGCATGTATGCATGCATGTATGTGTGTGTGTGTGTGTGTGTATATATATATATATATTCACACACGCACATATATATACTATATATATATATATATATACACACACACACACACATGCATACAGATACACATTAAAAAGTGAGGCAGCCAGAGGAGGAAAAGCTCTCTGTGTGTGTGTGTGTGTGTGTGTGTGTGTATTCCTCACATATTTGTCACATTCACCTCACAGGCTCTCTCACTCTCACTTTCCATATATATATGTGTGTATGTGTGAGAAAGAGTGAGTGAGGCCTTGAAGTGAATGTGAGGAATATGTCTATATGTATATGTCTCTGTGTGTATACACTCATCCCTCTATGTTCACTGAGTTTAGGGGCGCAGGTCCACCACAAATGTTGAAAAACGGCAAATAACAAAAACACCATGTTTTTACTTGAGAGGACACCTCTCTAGGAATCTCTAGGTCCTCCAGTGCAACTCCGTGGTCAACATCTGCCACATATTGACCATAGAATTACACTGGAGGAGCTACAAAGGCCTAGTGGAGGGTGTGACTTTTGGTTAATGTTGAGCATAGAGTTGACCATACTGAAACAAATAGCAGTACTCGCTCAGCATAAGGACACCATATTTTGACCTCACGGATTTGTTTTAGTACCTCTCCTACATTTCAACCTTCTACCTTATATCATCATATGCCCTGCCCTTTTTTGTAATTTATTATCTCTTCTTTTTCAATTTGTATTCTCCCCCCCCTCTCCTATTCTCTTCCTTCCTTGTGATCTCTTCTGCAACCTCTTTTTGCTGTCACCCCCCCTCAATTTCTGGATTCCTGTCATTACTTGAAGAACGGTTACTTTGTCACATAGATAAATTTATTAAAATATTATAATCTCAGGGATGGATGAGATGTGCTCTCCGTGCCCTTTTGCAATCCTTGCAGATTATTGTTATTTATTATTAATAGACATTGGAGTTTAACATCAATGTGAGGCACTTTGCCCTGTCTATGCCTCCCCCACCTTACAGTGGTCTTGGGCAGCACATTTTGGATGTCATGGAAAGGGAGTAAACTGATAACATACTTAATTATTTAATGTGTTGGGGCTGTGTTTTTACTGCTAGAAATGAAGAGAGAAGATCTCAAGGCACTTTTCTCCTTCCTTTGCCTTAACTTACTGTACATACTCATGTATAAGTCTAGAAATTTAGGAAAAAAAATTGACCCCCAAAAACTGACTCGACTTATCCACGAGTCAATATAAGTACTGTATCTTAACTCTTATTTAAAAGAAGGAACCATCTCTTGGTGAAAAGCAAGAGTATAATATGGGAGGCACCAACCTCCTTTAATCTCTCATCCATCCAGTTTTAAGAGTAGAGTTATGTCTGCTGGAATTTTATGGCCCATTTTACATTGGCAAAAAGAGGTGTGTTGAAGGCTGCATGAAAGCCCAGCCTTTAGATGAGAAAAAGGGAAAGTGTGCCATGAAAACACTATTTTAGAGTTTTAAGGGAGAAGAAGTGCTTTAAAAAGGAGCTGGCCCATTTTACATTGGCAAAAAGAGGTGTGTTGATGGCTGCATGAAAGCCCAGCCTTTAGATGAGAAAAAGGGAAAGTGTGCCATGAAAACACTATTTTGGAGTTTTAAGGGAGAAGAAGTGCTTTAAAAAGTAGTTTGATTTCCCCACTACTTTTTTAAAAAGGGTGCAGTATTGCTATTGCATCTAAAGGCTAAGGTGTAGTTGCACGGTTAAATGGGGCTCTGTATCTTTAAAGCGCCCATTTAAAGGCAGTGATACAAGTGCGGAGGGAGGGAAGGTGCCAAGACAAGAAGAGACCTTCAGAGCCCGGCCAGAGTGCGCCTGCGTCTTCCTTCACCTCCTCCCTTTGGCTGAGAGAGTGTGACTTCTAGGGAGACAGCAGGGCACTGGAGGCGCTCAGCCAGGCCAGGGCAAGCTGGCAAGAGGAGGAGGAGAAGGGGAGGGACCTGGAGCACCTCTGCTGCCCTGCTTCCCTGCAAGTCACACTCTCTCAGCCGAAGAGGGGAGGAGAAGGCAGGCCCAGGCACACTCTGGCCAGGCTCCAGGGCTCTCTCCTGGCTGCCTTCCTCCTCCCTTTGGCTGAGAGAGTGTGACTTGCAGGGAGGCAGGGCAGCAGAGGGGCCCCATGTCCCTCTCCTCCTCCTCCTCCTCCTCCTGTTTCCAGCTTGCCCTGGCCCAGCATCAGGAGGACCTGGAGCACCACCGCTGCCCTTCCTCCCTGCAAGTCACACTCTCTCAGCCAAAGGGAGGAGGAAGGCAGCGGGGAGGGAGGGAAGGAGCCAGGAAGAGACCCCCAGAGCCTGGCCAGAGCACGCCTGGCCCTTCTGCTTCCTCTTCAAAAAGAAGGCTGGAAAAGTAGGATGTGTCCTGGCAAAGGAGGACGTGCCTGGTCAACTTGGAAAAGGAGGGCCTCTGCTCAAGAATGGAGGACATATGGGAATCCCTCCTGGACAGAGGGCTGAAACCTCAAGACAACTCAATATAATGCTCTGACAGAACACAGACTACAACTCCCATGAGCTTTTGCTACCATTTCCCAAGATGCCTTAATTTGCAACAGAAAGCCGACCAGTATGTTCACATGTGATGAATTCTTTCGTATTGACTCTGCATTTTCTTTTTCTGTAGATGCTCTCTTGTCTTGTGTGTGATGAGCTTGTGCGTAATCACGTGCATTTCCGAACTGACCTCACTTTCTCCCTCTTTCGGAATGGTCCTGTACTCCCCCATGTGATAAGCTCCGACTGTATGATGTACCTGCGCAATTGCGCAATTCGCAGCCAGCAAGGGAAAAAAAATGTTTAAAGTGCGGCTAAAAGCCACGTTCCTTGCCGCCCATGTAGCTGCTCTGCCTGTGTTTGTAGCGTTTTGACAGCTTCCCATGTAGTTGCTGAGCCACAGAAAAAACCTCAGTCTAGCTGCCCTGTACTTTTTAAATGCACACCTGGGGCTTGCAGTCTAGCTGCTAAGCATTAAGGAAAGTGCAACTTCATGTCACACTTTCCTGCCAATCTAAAAAGCCCCTTATAAGTTCTTTGACATTGTTTTGCTTTGCTTCATCCTTTAGATCCTTTCCTATATGCCCCTAAATTTTAACATCGACTTATCCATGGGTCATAGCAAATTCCATAATTTTGCCCCCAAAACGTGCCCTCGACTTATACATGAGGTCAACTTATAGTCAAGTATATACAGTAGGTGAGTGGACAGAAGACACTGTTAACTACTTTGACTCAGGGTGTATCCACTCTTTAACTTCTATTCTACAGAATTTGTAATTTGGGGAGGCACCAGAGTTCTCAGACAGACCAGGCTTAATATCTCACCAAACAACAAATGTCAGGATTCTGCAGGATGGAGCCATGACAGTTAAAGTGGTGTGAAATGGCTTTATTGCTGCAGAGTGGGTACATCCTCAGAGAGAGAGAAAAATGTTGTGATCTGGCCTTGCCTTGCCCTAATTCTTTTCTCTGCTTGCCTTTTTGTGCCATTTCATCATACATTCACAGAAGATAGCAACGACAACCCCTCCTCTGACAAAACTCACCAAGAAAACCCCATGATAGGTTCGCCTTAGGACACCATAAGTTGGAAACAACTTGAAGCCACACAACAACAAAAACAAATGACCAGGAAGGCCCTCCTGAGTGGTAAGGAAGAGGCATGATTTGCTGCTCTTCCCACTCCAACTGACTGAGGTGGGTAACTCATTCTACCTAGTAGACCGTTCAGCTCTGGGAATCACCCTGCTTCGTGCATGAAATTTTATGATTTAATGAATGGTCCAGATGTCACCCTCTTTGATTTATAATCTTCCAGATTTTTCCTAATGCTTCTTATCTTTTTCTTACCACAGCAAAAATATTAACCCAAAAAAAAGGAATACTTTTGGATTAATAGTGCTCTGGGCTTTTGTGTGTGGAAACACCTCTTTTTTCCATCTCTCTTCCTGAGGTGCTATTCTTTTTCCCATTTCCTACTTTGGGTTTTTTCCCATTCCATTCGTTCCATCCAATTCCTTTTCTACTTTAAGCCTATTATTTGGAACAATCCTTCATTCCTGTTATCTACATTTCCCCCTTTCCTCGCCATTGCTCACTTGGAAAGAGGCACTGGCCTCTCATCTTTTGTGGACTGAGCCACTTGCCTTGACTACTGTTTTGAAGGTCTGTGATTTGAGGAATATAATTTGTCTAAATACCGCCTCCTCCAACAACTGTTCCTTCTATAAAAGGAGCATTGTTTCTCTCACTTTTGCCCCTTCCTCTTTTCCTTCTAATAGCATTTTTATATTGCCAGGTTTTTAATCTCTGATGCATTTGTTTCACTCTTGCTGTGATTGTTTTTAACATTGCCTTTTACTTTTTAAAATATATATCTATTGTAAAGTACCTTGGAAACTGTGAATTGAAGAGTAGTATAGAAATATTTTAAATAAAACAGTATTTCTACAATTCTCTTCCTGTAGTAGTCTCATTGTTTTCTTCAAGCCTTCTATTCTTCAGCTCTCCCTCTCCCACCGTCTACTTGCTTTTACCTAGTGACTCTATGCATTCACGTTAACAGCTGGACAGAAATCATACATAATAGGTTTGGCAGCTGTCGGGGGCAGGCCTTACCACTTCCTAAAAATGTCTTGTTCTGCCAAGTGGAGGATGTAAATCTTGATAATATTAGCTCTTTGGCGCCTTTCTTGGCACCCAAATCAGGCCTGGAAGAATGGGGTCACAGCTTAACATTGTGAATGCTCAGCTGTTACCTTACCAACCTGTAAAAAAAGAATCAGCAAGTAACATAAAGATGAAAAGTAGTGCTTAGTTTAGTTCACTTCTTTTATGATGCTGGATACAGAGAAGCCAATAGTAAATAATAATGAGCAAGAGAAGTATGCAATTAAACCCTGTTACCTTGCAGACATTCAATATATGCACAGCAGTATACTAATCAAGGCCTAAATATACCATGATGAATACAGAATACAGGGCTGTGAGAAGAAAGGAAAAGATAATTACCTCCTCTGGTGTAAATAGTGCTGTTCTGCTTTTGATATACTTTATATCCATCACATGCAAGACGGAATTGACTTAACTGAAGAGAAGTTCAGTGTAAGGTCTCCAGGCTGTGGCTGGCCCATCAAGGCGTTTTATCTGTATAATCACAATAACACTCACCAGATTGTTTGCAGGGTTAAGAAAAACATCTTATGAAGTATACATGGGACATCAGCTGTACATGCTGTGCCTGTAGCCAAATTGACAGAAGAGTGTAAAAAATGTAAGCTAATTCCCCACGTATACACTATGAAGTGCAGTTTTTAAGACAAATGGCCCCGTGTTTGTTTGACATACATCTCACCAGAATATGTATGACACAGATGCTAACAACTAACTAGCAACTATAGTGCTACATCTGTTAGATTATGCCCCTTCCATTCTGATTTGTGGCTTTACATGACTCTTTTCCCACTCACTTGGCCATGGACTCCTCCTTCTCAATATATACATACGCAATATACCCAGCTTGCCCATCTAATGGTGTGTGTATTTCTACAGTTTCCCTATGCCTGGGTAGGACACTGAAACAACAGAGGAAATTTGCAATTAGTCACTGATTTAGACTGACATTGTGGGGTGCCAAAACCACATAATTACTGCTACTGGTGGCAAATCAGATGTTACTGTGTTAATTTGAAAGCTGTCACAATCATAACACTCCAGTGTCACTTGTGTAGAAATGGCAACAGAATACACAAACAGGTGGGTGAACAAGAAGTAAACTACTTCTATACTTTCTCAGGGAACCTTGCAACAGCACTTTTGGTGGTTGCTCAGTGTTTGGAGAATGCTGTCCTGCAGTTTGTACCCAGCTTAACTCATTTTTAGCAATATGATAAGGTTTCCTCTCCCCCCCACCCCCCCAAAAAATATTATTGACAAGGTATTGTGTCTATATGTGACTTCAATTCACCTATCAACTTAAGGTGAGCCCATGAATTTCATAGTTTTTCTTAGACAAGAAATAATAGGTGGCTTTGCCAATTCCTTCCTCTGAAATATAGCCTACAGCACCTGGTATTGGTTGGCAGTCTCCCATCAAAACACCAACTAACTAGGGCTGACCTTGCTTAGCATCCAAGATCTGGTAATTTTACAGTACTTAGGCCTTAGCAAGGTAATAAAATTTTATTAATTGTCCCTATTGACAATGCCTACTGGCTGGGTTGTTTGGTTTTGGTTCATATATGTGATTGCTTTATGTAAATTTATTTTGGAATTTGTGATTTTGTTGTGTGCTATTAATTTTGCATTTTCACTATTTTCATTTTGGTTTTGGTTTTGTATATCATATAGCAAATTAATAAATTTCTAAATGAATAAATGTAATTTTTTAAATAATATAGTAATGTGAAGTATACAAAACATTACATTAAAAAACACAATAACAAAAACTTTAGACTTTAGTCCACCTATGTCCATGATTTTGCTTTCTGCAGGTTCAGTTACTTGCTGTCAGCCCCGGTCCAAAAAAATTACATAGTGCTCCTTGATCCATGCTTTCACTCTATGCAATTTCAGTTACCACTGTCAATCAAGGTTCAAAAAATATTACTGGTATAAGATTCAGTACTATCTGTTGTTTCAGGCATCCACTGGAGGTCTTGGTGTGTGTCCCCCATAGATAAGGGGTACCTACTTTACATCTTCAGATGCAAACAGAAAATTTAAAAGAAAGCTACCACATATTCTGTCCATACAACCAAAATGTATTTTGTAACATCATTACAAAAGTTCACATGTAATTTTATAGGACAAATACACCCAGAACTGTCATCCATTCCTTCCTCTCTCCTTCCCTTTATTTATTTATTTTGTTGAATAAGTGAAGACCAAACACTAGAAAAACTTCCAGTCACTTGTATGCCAATTAAAACCTGAGAGCTGTCAACTTCACCATTAGTGCAAAATTCCATAACCTGCCTCTCCAACTGCCAAAGATAGATTCAAAACTTATTTCCAAACTTGTGGCAGTTTCTAGGCTAGTTAAATTTTGTGCTATATCAGTGAATCCTCATTGATTGTTTATTAAGAGAAGTGCAGTTGTTGGTGATAACTTGCAACATTTGCTCAATAATTAATCTAATTTCTGGAAAATCATCAGTCCAGAAACCTTCCACCCGTGGACAAGACACCACAAGTGCCAGAAAGCATTACATTTACACCAACATGATCTATTTAAATTGGAATAGATACCATCTGTGAAGAACCATCAAACTATGCTCCTTAAAACAGGAGATTGATTTTAATTAAAATTTTCACCATATAATATTTCAAACTGTCTTCATTCTCAGTTCCTAAATCTTTTCCCCAAACATTTTAAACTCCGACTTGTCATTTCTGATTTATGGCAATCCTAAAGTGAACCTATCACAGGGCTTTCTTGGCAAGATTTGTTCAAAGCGAGTTTGTTGTCCTCTGAGGCTGAGAGAGTGTGACATGCCCAAGGTCACACAGTGGGTTTCCATGGCTGATTGGGGTTTTGAACCCTCGTCTCCAGAGTTGTAGTCCATCACTCAAACTGCTACACCATGCTGGCTCTCCATTACTCTGACTAGTTTGCTATAAAAGAATGATAGCATTAAAGAATAAGGTTTGGAAGCTAAGTCCTTCATAGTATTCTTGGCATTTCCCCCCTCCAAACTAACCATTGGTTACAATGCCTACGAAGCCCTCAGCCTCATCAGCTCCCCCCCCCCCCCATAAAATATCATTTGTGTTCCCACGTAAATTGATTTTCAGCTTGTTCCCTGGTTGGAAAAAAAAAAAGCCTTTTCTAAGCTGAAAACTATCCAGGAAAGCCTAAAAACATGGTGAAATTGCCCCTCATGGCCTCTAGTATGGATTGTAGGGGGATTTTTAGGTCATTTTTTAAAAAAAACTATTAAAGGGGGTGTGTACCAGGGGGACCTCCAAGGTCCTATGGGAATCAAGCATGAGAAATTGCCCTCCTCATATATAAAGAGTTAGCAAAGTGCAGTTTACATAAATTATACACTTTACACAAATTCAAACTAGGCATTGAGGAAATAGAAATAGTAAAAGAATTCTCATAGCTGGGATCAAACACTGATAGAAACGGGGACTACAGCAAGGAAATCAGAAGAATATTAAGAATGGAAAGGGCAGCGATGCAAGAATTAGAAAAGACCATAAAATGTAAAGATAAACAACTCAGCACAAAAGTTAGAATCATACGAGCCATTGTATTCCCTATTACCATGTATGGATGTGAGAACTGGAGAAATTAAGAAAGAAGATAGGAAGAAAATCAATTTATTCGAGACGTGGTGCTTGAAGAGAGCACTGAGGATTCTGTGGACAGCCGGAAAGACAAACAAATGGGTCCAGGAGCTGGTCTGTAGTGCTACTGCTCATTGATAGACAAAAGCTTTCAATGCCTCCCAATTGCACTGCTCTTCTACTTTAATAAATGTGTGGGAAGTCTCCCCTGAAGCAGTTCCAATATGCTAGAGTAGTCACCTGGTGCAAGTGAGCATGATTTCCTTTCTCTCTCCTCCTCACTATTCCCAAGCAGGCTGGTTTTCTTTTTTCAAATTTATTTCTCCCTGCCCCCCTTCTTTTTTTACTGAATGGATTGCCATGAACCCACAATTAAAATAAATAATAAAAATAAAAACAAGTACAAACGAAGCAGTGTGCTGGAGAGGGCATAGGGAAAGGAAGTGGAGCTATGGAGGCTGGTGTGAGGAAGGCTGTGACAGAAGCAGCATCATGGCGATTTGGAAGAGCTGTGCAATATTGAGTGTCCCGAACCCAGTATGTTTGCACTTCCTAGACTGAACACAATTGTGGTGCCTTACAAGCCTGGTGAGATAAAGTTCTCAGCCAGCAGTTATATTTTTCAGCACTTTGATATGGAAGATAAAGACTGTAATTATGATAATAATGGCATTGTACATGTTTATATATAATGCAAGAAAAGTGGAATAAGCCTGCTCATGTCCCCTTCCCCTACTTGGAGAGCACCACATTTAAAAAACTTTCTTCTATGCGGTTTCAAGGGTCATTAACTGAAAAGTAGCATATGTATACTGTAATTATTTTAATTGTTACATTTATAGCCTGCCTTTCCATCCTCCAATGAGCCTTTCCAATGAGGTGGTATAGATGGCTCTCCCTCTGCCCCCTACCCTACCTACTTTCATTTTTAAAAAAAGTGAAGTGGGGCAGCCCAAGGTCACTCTGTGAATTTCATGGCTCAAACTAACCATGGTCTCATATAAACAATATGAGACACTACATATAAAAACTACAACATAACATATTAATCTAATTTATATACTTGTGCCTCTTTTTCATAAGTGATGACCAAGTACTTAGCATATTGTTCCCAGCAGTTGAAAAATTGTAATACAAAATAAGTAGAAGCTAGGTCTGTGAAACAAACAATAACAACAAAACAAGTTAATGTAGGATCTCTGTTCGATAACTCATATGTGTGGCAAGTTATATGTGGGGGGGGGGGACAGTCTAGCAACAATTACACTAGTGCAGTATAATAAAGAAAGACAGTGGGGAAAGATGGTGGCATTTGACAGACTTAGGAGTTTATCACACAGGAGGGAAGGCCCAAATCCCGTGAATAAACAGGTTTTAAATCCATGAATGTCCTGCAAGAGTGGTATTGTTTTCAGACAACGTCGCGTGACTTTGGCACTATCCCAACATTAACTCGTGCAGAAAGCCACAAAATCATACTGCTTTTTAACTTCTGAAAAATCCTGAAGTTAAAAAGTGGTGCAGTTTTGCAGCTTTCTGCACGTATTAATGTCAGGTTAGTGCCAAAGTGCCCCGACATGTCTAAAACCAATCCTGCTTTTCTGGGACATGCATGGGATATAAACCCCATTTATCCATGGTATTTGGGCGCTTTGCCTCCTGTGTGATAAACTCCTTAGAAATGCAGTCCCAGTGTATTATACGGTGTGATGGTGGGGGAACAACACCACTCCAAAAATCTCTGTTTCTATCCATAATTTCGTAAAATCCCTATTTCTGGGTTATCTCTGCATTATACTAAAGTTCAAGGTAAGCAGTTGCCCAAATGACAGGCATTATTTTTAAAAGGGATTATAATTTCAAGCAATGTTGAAATAGGTTCTTACACAAGTTTAAGTGCTGGTTGCTAAAGCAGTAGATGAGAAGATAAAATGGATTTGTTGCAGAGCCAGTATTGCAGTTCAAATCTTTAAAAGACAATATCTCAGAAAGAAAAAAGAAAATATTATTTTTGGTGTAAACACTGCATTCTTTAATTCATTTTAAAATATGTTCAAGATTAATTTACAGCAGTAGCACTATGTTAGTGCTAACATTCTCATTAAATGCTGCCCTCAGACAAAAATATTTCCTCCGCCCTTTCTTCAAAGTATGGCATCAGTATCATTTGTTTCCCACAAGCCTGGAGAACACATTTCCAAGATGTTGTGATGCAGGCTGAAGATAAGAAAACAAAGATTTTCATATGGAAAAATTATAAAATAATTAGGATCTTTCGAGACATCATGGTAACCCCAGTTACAATGGGGCTTTCTAGATTGGCAGGAAAGTGTGACATGAAGTTGCCTTTTCCTTAATGCTCAGCAGCTGCACCACAGCCTTTAGATGGAGCTGCGCTGTTCCGAAGTTTTTAAAAAAGAAGCTGGGAAAACCAGCAATTTTTAAAAGGCGCTTCTTCTCCCCTAAAACTAAAAAAAAAAAGCATTTTCATGGCACACTTTCCCTTTTTCTCATCTAAAGGCTAGAGTTTCAGGCAGCCATGAACACACTTCTTTTTGCCAATCTAGGGCCCATTTTAGATGGGCACTTTGCGACGTGATTAGGGTTAGAAAGGGTGTCTTTAGGGTTAGGGAGGGCGTAGCTTTTACACCCTCCCTAACCCTAAAGCGTATGGACGCTGCCATTTAAAGATGGCGGCGTCCATATGGAGGCGCCACAAAGGCATCATCACGTGCGCAGCGTTTTGACACGCTGCGCACGTTGTGACGCTTTTGCGGCGTGGGAGGGCACCAATCGCGCCCTTCCCGCGCCGCAAAAAAAGAGCTCCAACGCGGAGCTCTTTTTTTGCGATGGGTCTTTGCCGCGGCCTTTAAATGGCCACGGCAAAGACCCAGGGAGAAAGGGGCCACGGCGGCGGCCCCTTTCCCCCTTCAGCCCTGCCGAGGGAAGCGGGGTGCAATGGGCGCCCAGAGCGCCTGCTGCACCCCGCTTGGAGGCCATGGGGAACCGGCAGTTTGCCGGTTCCCCGCAGCCTCCAAAAGCGGCGAGATGAGGCCTCGGGGCTGCCCATGCGGCAGCCTCGGCCTCATCTCGCCGCTTGAAGGGGCGACTATGGACCGCCCCTTTTGGGCAGTCTAAAAAGCCCTTAGAAAGCCCCAATGTTACTTTATATTATTTTCTAAATGATCTCAATGATATTTTATTGAGAATCTGAAGTATAACAATGCAGTTGGCATGTTAGCCAGCCAGGAATTTGTTGGCAATTTTTGATACCTTTGCACAGATGGCTGTCATCCTGTAAGCTGTTTACACACTTACATGTGAACAAAGTGGGACTTATTTCTGATCAAGCACGCATAAAACTGCACTACATAAAAATGCCCAACAAATTTGTGTCCTGTTTTTCTTTCCCTGAGGGTATTAGGGCAAATAGCGCAAGGATGTAATACATCAAGATCATCATACAAACATAGAAAACGACCATATAATCCAAATTACACATCATGGTGATACTTTTAAGACAACCAAATGGTCCAAACTATATCACAGTGCTTTTTAAAGCACATTGATTTTCTTCATCAGGCAAAAAGGGTTAAAATCTTAGGTGGGAATAAAACTGCCAGTACCAGAGTCACAAATCTGCATTTTTTCTTGAGCCGACTGCTTAAGTGTTGTTTAAGATGGTCTCCAGTTACAGAAAAATCCTGTACATGCATATTCAGAAGCAAGTTTCCTATACAAAGGTTTACTGCCACTTAAGTGTGCAAAAGACCTGAAGTACATCCTAGCTGCTAGCACTTTCTCCCATCAAAAATCAATACTGGACTTAATTAAAGTGCTTAATTCTCATTGGGTTGCCCCATACCAGACATGATGAAGTAGATGAGGGTGACTACATTGAAACCAAGTTCACATATAACACATATGAAGATCCTGGAAAACTGCAGGACTTTTTTCCTCCCTGTGTGACTTTGAAGCCATTACAGCTGGCTGTAGCCAACCCCATCCGAGCACCCTCCAAGTTATTGAATTTCAGTATATTATTATTATTGAATTTGTACCGTTTCCTGGAAACTTACCATGGACCATCAACTAGCTGATGGGTTACAGACCAGACTACCACTTTGAGTAGCTTTGGAGTTCATCAGGTCAAGCACAGTCACTGACCACTTATTTCAAAACCAATTGGGTAGTTCCCACTTTTTCTTCCCTGGATGTTAAGAGATTCTATTAAACAAATTATTCTTGCTTCTGATGTGTGTACTGTTTTGTTTTAAAAATTTGATTTATTTTTATTTTATTTTTTAATGAAAAACACTTCTGAGAGCCAGTAGGGCTGAAAACTGGTCCATAGTTACAGTAAATAACCAAATAAACCTATGGTTTATAGAGAGGTGTCCACATTCATATTATCTAGTCATCCTGAACCCAGTAGGCTTGATAAAAATCTCCACAATTTTACATTCTTAGTACAGTTTCTGGGAATACTCATTCATACAATTCAGATCAGATTCAAAATTGCTGTAAACCAAGCTGGTAATGAGCAGCAATAACAAGAAAGGCATGGGTTCCTTTTCAAAATTTAATGTCTTCTATGGGGATCTTATTTCTTGGAGGACTTGAAGGCAAATCATATTAAAAATATGGCAAACATGCAGCAATTGCAGGAGGTGTGAAAACAGCCCTTTCTGAGTAGGTGTGAAGCATCAGACCGTCTTTCTTCCCCAGCTCCTGGAAGAACCTTTCAGAATAAATGGAATAAATGAGCAAAGGTAGTTCTTCAGCACATCTATACTCAGTATGCAATCTTTGTTTTCCATGACATTTTGTTTTAAAACAGTTCTCAAAACATATCCTGTGAAATAACTGTAGTCATTTTTCAGGGAGATATCAGCTGAACTAGAAGAAAATGAGATAACTAGCTCAGTAAATAAGGTTTTTGGCTTGAGGCTGCTCAGCAGTAAATTCTAAGATTTGTCTTCACAGACAAGTGCTTGTTAGGATGTGGGACGGGAGAGCAGAGCCCCTAAATAACTGAAATCTCCACTGCTTGGGGGATTTATTTATTTTCTGTGTGAGCTTCAGAAGAGCAAATGAGATCCCTGTGGTTCTTGTTAATGGCCAGGAGTGCCCAGAATTCAGAAACATAGTAGTGTTCATCAGGAATATCAGTACGCAAATGAATCTTGTAGCACCCGTTGAGATAAGGGCTGCATCAATTGGAGAATTAATGCAGTTTGACAACATTTTAACTACCATGGCTCAATGCTATGAAATTATGGGATTTGTAGTTTTGTGAGATATTTAGCTTTCTCTGTCAGAGCTCTGGTGCCACAACAAACGACAAATCCCAGCATTCCATAGGATGGAGCCATGACAGCTAAAGCATTCAAACTGTATTAATATTGCAGCAGCTTAACTATGCAAAAAAAGTTGTAGCATAAGCATTTGTAGGCTACTTCTTCAGATGCACCTCTAGATAAATTAAAATGTTGTCACCCGTTCGTGTTTTATTGAATGTCCTACATTTTCTGGGGCCTTGCTCTCCTATGTGGGCATGACCTCTAGTCAACCCATATAAAGTTTTGAAGTTTCAATTCCCATTTCCTTGCAACCTGGACTTGATGGGGAAGAGTCCACTGATGAGAGGATGTGTTACACTATAAGGATGATAGGCAACTTTTCCTTGGTAAATCTAAAATAAAAGAAATTGAAATAATAGGGGAACCAATTAGTGACAAACCTGAACATTTATTATTAGTTATGAAGATATTGTTTAAAATTTTGTTTAAATATAAGTGTATTACATAACTTTTGCGTCTCCTTCAAGGAACAGACCTTCAGATTACACAATATGCATTTTCATATTCAGAAAGGGAGAATGGCCACTAATTTTAATTCCGAGTATGTATTTCTACATACAGCTTGATACTGCACACCTACCATTATTTAAGTCTGCACTTTCCATTTAAGGACTCAATTTCATGGCTACAATATCAGGCCTAATTTTTGATTTTTTCTAGGACTTCCCCTCCACCTACCTCTTTTTACATTTTGTTTTGACCCACCCAACCTGCTGAAAAGTTGTGGAGAACGTGAAACTTTGCCCTCTTTTGTGACATTTTGGTTTGGCCTAACAAAAGTACTACTCAACAGTGGATTTTATTAAAATTGTTGTGTGTTTTTTTAAATTCAGTAAGGTACATGCCCTTTTGTATGAAAAGATTTTGGACATTATCTCCCATTTTATCATTCATGTGAGCTATTGCTACTCTGAAGTATCATCTGTGCATCACAAACAAATAATCCTGTTACTAGAATAACTCTAGGCTTAAGCCTTTAGTTATATAACGGATGTTATGTCATAGCAGCCATAGATGTCATGCTATTTTAATATTTTTTTTGTTAATACCGCATCCCTATTTTTTATTTACCCAAATGGCTCAAATTTAATGCAGGACACCACTAGAAAATGTTTATACTTCACTGTCTCTCTTTGCTGCTGTTGTATGCCTAAAAGTTCATTCTTAATTATGGTGACTCTATCTTCAGGGTATTCTTGGCAAGATTAATTCAGAGGTTTGCCATTGTTCTTCTGAGGCTGAGATAGTGTGACTTGTCCAAGGTCACCCAGTAGGTTTCCATAGCTGGGTGGAGACCCTGGTCTCTCAAACACCTAGTCCAACATCATGCTACCTCCTCAGTGTCTAGTGTCTACCTCTTCATTCACACTTACTTTTTTGAACGAAGGGATTCACATCTTGGCTCCGATCCAGAACCAATTCGGAATCGGTTCAGTGTTCCCACTACATTTACCACAATCAAATCTCTCTGTGCCATTTTAACCCTGTTGCCATTCACATGTCACCATATTGATTTAAAATGGAGGTGCCTCCATTTCCGGGAATGATGCAGTGTGATCCGAATTGATTTGATAGTGTACTCACACTACCCAAGATACAGATTGTTGCAGCTCTTAAAAAAAAAGAATGGCTCAGGGGTCCGGTGCCAAATGCACCAGTTTAAGTGGGCTTTTCAGCTGCCCCCGGCAAACTTCATCGATTGCAGTTGTGGCGAGTGTGAATGTCATGGGAATAAACTGGTTCCAAACCGGCTTATTTCTGTAGTGTGAATGGCCTCTCAGTAAGGCTTTTGGGAACCACAGCAAGACAATGCACAGTGTAGGTCTCCCTTTGAAGTGTATTACAAAAAAACAAAAAACCAGGAGGCCCAAAGCTCTTAAGTCAGACTGTGGACTGAGGCTGGTTTTAAGTGAACTCTATTGTTAAAATTGAGAACTCCATTGTTAAAACTTTTTGGCTGCCAGTCTTTTAGAGCACAATTCAAAGAGCTGATTTTGATCCAGGCTGTCTAATGAATCATATTTTTCCATGTGAGTCTGCCAGGTCCCCAAAATTCTCAGGAAAGAACCTTCACTGGCATGTCTAATAAGAACACAAGATGAAACCTTCTCAGTGGTTATTTCTAGTTTCTGTATTTCCCTTGCAGAACAGCCCCCTCTTGCTGTTCTTTCTTTGCAAGCATTTTTTATTCTGACAGGCTTTGAGGAGCTAACAATATTTAAAGGAATATCTTTTACTGAGGTACTGTCTTGTTCTTTACCAGTCTTTTGTTACATCCAAAATAGTGAAAGGTCTGGAAACCATGCCTTATGAGGAGCAACTTAGCGAGCTGGGCATGTTTAGCCTGGAGAAGAGAAGGTTAAGAGGTGATATGATGATGACCCTGTTTAAGTATTTGAAGGGATGTCATATTGAGGAGGGAGCAAGCTTGTTTTCTGCTGCTCCAGAGAATAACAACAAACTACAGGAAAAGAGATTCCATCTCAACATTAAGAAGAATTCCTGAGAGTAAGAGCTATTTGACAGTGAAATACATTGCCTCAGAGAGTGGTGAAGTCTTCTTTGGAAGTCTTTAAACAGAGGCTGGATGGCCATCTCTTGGGGGTGCTTTGATTGTGAGTTCCTGCATGGCAGGGGGATCGGACTGGATGGGCCTTGGGGTCTCTTCCAACTCTATGATTCTATAAATGCATGTTTAAACTTTTTTCCCCAGCTGCTAATATAATGAATGACATTTTATTGGTAATCTTTTTAATTATTATTTTTGTATGTTCTTACCGATTAGGAAGCCACCTTCAGAGCCCCAGTTCAGGAAGGGCAAGGAAAGGAAAGGCAGCAAGACATAAATAAAGTGAATGAATAAATATAGTTGCTATGGCTGCTTCCAAGAGAACAGATGAAAAATCTAGGATTCTAAAATCAACACTTAAAATGTGCATTGAGATCCTACTGTGTTTCTCTGAAAATAAGACAGTGTCTTATATTCATTTTTGCTCCCAAAGATGTGGTAGGTCTTATTTTAAGGGAATGACTTATTTTTTCTATGAAGAAGAATTCACATTTATTATTGAACCAAAAAATGAACATTTATTATATTCTGTATATATATTTATATACAAAAACTTTGCTAGGTCTTACTTTTGAGGGAGGCCTTATATTTAGCAATTCAGCAAAACCTCTACTAGGTCTTATTTTTGGGGGATGTCTTATTTTCAGTCTCCTGACCCAGCCAAGGGTCTCCATCCTCCTCCTCTGCTGGAATCTGCCCCTTCTCCTGTGCTGCTTCTCCTGCCTGGAATCCAGAACGATTAGTTCCTTGGCTGATTTTAAGGCCAAATTGAAGACACTCTTGTTTAGGGGAGCATTCCAGATTACTGGTTGTAAATCTGCTGCTTACTTTGTTTATATTGTATACTGATTAGTATTACTTTAGAGATATTTTAATCATGTAATGTTGTTGTTTTAGATTGTACACTACTTGGAAGGTTTTTATTCACCCGCCCCCCTTATTTTATTTGACTCTTACTATGTAAAGCACTGAGCAGATTTTAGAGCACTGTATAAATAAATAAATAATGCATTAGAAACGTGGGAGTTAGAGATTTTGGTCTCAATCCTATTATTAATTCAGAGACATAGCAGTATTAGACTATAGTATCAGTATGCAAAGGGATGTAGGGACCTTTGAGACTAAATGTGTGTGGGGGGGAGGTGAAGCATACATCTGAGGAAATAGACCATGTCTACGAAAACTAATTCTACAACTAACTCTGACTGAGGTATGAGCTCTTTTTATGTTTTTAACTTTTGTGTATTTTATATGATATAATACCATTTTAGCAAAAAACATTTTATTTTTAAAAATATTGTAAAGTTTTAAAACTGTTTTATCTTTGGACCATCTTGGGTCCCTTTCCAGGAGAAAGGCAGTATATAAAATAGATAGATAGATACACAGATAGATAGGTAGATAGACTTCTTCCCACAATTAATTTCAAAGATGCTGCAAGCTTACATTACATGATTTAACTAAAGCAGGCCCACTGAATCAATGGGATTCATCTGCCTTTTGACTCATCATGTGACAATTGATTTTCAGGCTGCACCTGCACTGCAGAATTAATGCGCTTTGCTACCACCTTAACTGCCCTGGCTCAAGTCTATGGAATTGTGGGATTTGTAGTTTTACGTGTGGTGCAGTGGTTTAGTCGTTGGACTATGGTCCAAAGTACACTTCAGAAATAATCCAGTTTGAGACCACTTTAATTGCCCTGGCTTAATTCTAGGAAATCCTGGGAACTGTAGTTTTGTCAGACATCTAGCCTTCTCTGTCAAAAAGCTCTGGTGCCACAATAAACTACAATTATCAGTATTCCCAGGGCAGTTAAAGCGGTCTCAAACTAGGATTATTTCTGCACGGTGTTTTGGACCTAGGACACTGGGAGGTTGGAGTTCGAATCCTATGTAAACCCACTGGATGGCCTTGGGCAAGTCACACTTTCTCAACTTCAGAGAATGGCAATGGCAACCCCTCCTTTCTGAAGAAACTTGCCAAGAAAACCCCATGATAGATTTGCCTTAGGGTCACCCTACATTGTAAATAACTTGAAGGCACACAACAACAGTAAGAAGTTTTTTGTTGGTTTTTTGGGCTATGTGGCCATGTTCTGGAAGAGTTTTTTTTCTGACATTTTGCTAGTATCTGTGGATGGCATCTTCAGAGGGGGGTGGCATGGAAGTCAGTGAGGTGTATACATATACACTCGTCCCGCCACATTTTCAGAGAGAACACTCCACTAGGCTTTTGTAGCTGTTTTAATCCTTAAAATTGTTTAATTGTTGTTGTTGTTGTTGTTTTAATTTTATATTTATGTATTTTAACATTATTGCATTGTCTTTGAATTGCATCGTTTTATACTTGTTCGCCACCTTGAGTCTCTATATTGGGACTGGAAGGCGGGATATAAGAAAATAATAATGATGATAATAATAATAGATTTTTGTGAGGTTTTTTTTGGTCTACGTGGCCATAGAAAAGTTCATTCCTGACGTTTCACCCATTTCTCCAAAGACTTGAACCACAGTTGCTGGCGAAATGTCAGGAATAAACTCTTCCAGAACATAGCCACCTAGGAGTTTATCATACGATGGAATTTGGGGGTATATTCCAAAGGCAATCTGAACGCAATCGTGGGGTTTCACGTTATTGCGTATGAGTGTATCCCATGCAAATTCGAGCAAAAGGGAAGTAATTCCAAGTGCAATCATGGGGTTTCACGTAATTGCGTATTAGAGTATCTCACGCAATTTCAGGCAATGGGGGGTTCATTTTCAGGCAACGGGAAGTCACTCTGAATGCATTCCGAACGCAATTAGATTTCACGTAAATTCGCTAAACTAGCGAATTTACGTGAATTCGAATTGGCTCCATTCGAAATTGAGAGAAATTACCCCTGGGAAAAAAACCACAAAAATCTATGGATGCTGGCCACGAAAGCCTTCGACTTCACAATAATAATAATACAGTAATAATAATATCTGGGTCAAGAAGGTGATTAACTTTATATGAGGCACACAGAGTGAGGCAGAAGTGCTTCAGATAATGGCAGCAGCCAACAGGTGTTTGGCTATTCTTCTTCCACAGCCTCACAAAGAATGAATGAAATATTTCAAATGGTTTAATTTCTAATGCTAAAATGTTGGGAGGAGAAGGAGGAGGAAGAAGAAGGCGGCCTTTGGCCTGGGCGCCATGTTTCCTCCCTTTCCCTCAGGGCCAGAGGAGGGACAGAGGATTAGGAAAGGCCTGGGACTGGAGGGAGGGAGGGAGGGAGGCAGGGACTAGGCCTGAGAAGAAGCAGGGAATGGCAGCAATGGCGTCTCCTGCTGTGGCAGTGGTGGTGATGGGAGTGAGCGGCTCAGGGAAGTAGGTACAGCTTCTGAGGGGACTGTTTCTGGTTTCTGAGGGGGCTGACTGTGTCTGTGATTGAGGCACTGACTTAGTCCTTGGGGGGTTTGTTGAGGGGGAAGAAGGAAGGGGGGAAGGGCGCCCTCCCTCCAAGGGGAGTTTTGTTGTGTCCCAGCCACACTGCAGAAATTATAAACAACCCAGTTTGAGACTGCTGCTTGAACTGTCCCTGGTTCAGTGCTGGTGGGGAACCCTGGGAACTGTAGTTTATTGTGGCACACCAGAGCTCTCTCTGACAGACACAGAGAGAGAACTAAAGTTTTTTTTTTTTAAACTTCCCTGGCTCACTGCTTGGGAATTCTGGGAAGTGTAGAGTGTTTTGTGGCACACACAATACACACTATTGCAGAAATCATCCACTTTGAGACTGGCTCAGTGCTAGGGGATCCTGGGATCTGTAGTTTATTGTGGCACACCAGAGCTATCCCTGACAGAGAAGGCTAAGGTCCTAAACACACTGCAGAAGTAAAATAATCCACTTTGAGACTGCTTCTTGAACTGCCCTGGCTCAGTGCTAGGGAATCCTGGGATCTGTAGTTCATTGTGGCACACCAGAGCTCTCTCTGACAGAGAAGGCTATGGTCCCAAACACACTGCAGAAATAATCCAATTTGAGACCTCTTTAATTGCCCTGGCTCATTACTAGGGAATCCTGGAAACTGTATTTTTTTTGTGAGACATTTAGCCTTCTCTGTTGTGTGCCACAATACACTACAATTCCCAGGATTCCCAAGCATTGAGCCAGGGCAGTTAAAGTGGTCTCAAACTGGGTTATTTCTGCAGTGTGTTTAGGACCTAAATCGCAAAACTACGCTTCCCACAAATTCCTGGTCAGTTAAAGCGTTGACTCTATTTCCACAGGATTCGAACAACAAACTATAGTTCCCAGGAATTACCCAGCATTGTGCCAGGGCAATTAAAGCGGTCTCAAACTGGATTATTTCTGCGGTGCGGACTGGAGCTTGCAGGGCTGCCTCCCCCACTGCCAAGACAATCCAGTTTGATGTCCTTCCCTCATGGCTCAGTGCTATGGGATTCTGGGAGCTGTAGTTAGTTGTTCAAATCCCTTTTGGAAACCCTACTGGGTGACCTTGGGCAAGTGACACTCTCTCAGCCTCAGAGGATGGCAATGGCAGACCCCCCCCCCCCCTCTGAAGAAAGCCCTGTGAGAGGAGACCACTTGATGAAGGCTTTGCTCTGCACTTTCCTTTTGGAAAAACTTTCCTCTTTTGGAAAGCAGCATTGTACTGACCCTCCAACTCTGGAAAGGGGTGTCAAACTGGATTATTTCTGCAGTGCAGAGGCAGATTTCGGTGGCCTTCAAATTGTTTCTGACTTATGGCAACCCTAAGGTGGATCACCGTTCATGGGGTTTTCTTTAGAAAGGAGTGTTTGCCCTCTGAGGCTGAGAGTATGTGACTTGCCTGAGGATACCCAATGGGTTTACATGGGATTCGAACCCAGACCTTCCAGAGCCTTAGCCCAACGCTCAAACCATTACACCACACTGGCACTTGTTTCGGGAAGACTAGGGGGGCCTTATTAGCCCTTGGTGGGTCACATCTGATCCCACAAAAAGAAAATAGAAACATGAGACATTTAGCATTCTCTGTCAGAAAACTCTGGTGCCATGACAAACTACAATTCCCACAATTCCATAGCATTGAGCCATGGCAGTTAGAGCAGTGTCAAGCTGGATTATTTCTACAGTGTGGATGAAGCCTCAAAACTGTGGTGGGGAGAGAAAGAAGGGGCAAAATTTCAGTCATAGCCAATAATACCCAAAGCATGTGGAAAATAAAAAGATTGACTCTTCACCAGAAGAGGACCCACAATGATGCCAAACAAATGTCATTTAGCAGGGCATTCCAGTATCTTGGTGCCATTACAGAAAAGGAAAAGGAAAAAGCCCTGTCCTTTCTCTTTGCCTGGTAGTCACTGTGCATCAGATGAAGGAAGGAAATGGAGGGTGCTTTGGAGATTATAATGAGGATGAAGTACAGTTCATGTAGGTGGAAGTGATTTGGCCGACTACTAGGAATTGCCAATGTTCTGACATTTTCCAAATAGTTTGCAGTAAATTTAATGCTGCCCTGGATTCTCGTATTTACTACAAAAATGAGAATGGCTTCATAAACATTTGGCAGTAGCTTTCAGACTCTCATATTCCAGAAGAATGACTGAAACCCATTCCTAACCTTGGCATATGTCTTTAGTGCTAATTTTTGCCCCCCCCCCCCCCGCCACTATTAGTGGCAAATACTTCTGTTTTTCAGTGCCCTGTGACAACTATATAACTGCTCTTATGCAGACACCCGTCCTAGCACCACACTGCAGGTGCCTCTTCTGTACCAGAGATGAAACTAGTAGGATTGGGCACCCAGTACTGGCCCAAGGGCCCTTCATAGTTTCACGGTTTCATCACAGATGTGGAGCTCAGACTGTTTCCCCCCTGAAGCAGGCCATTTCTTCTAATACAGCGAGAGAACAGTGTCATTTAACCAAATGAAAGCCTATAACCTTTGCTCATTTTTTTTCCTTAGATGCTGGAATGCTTTAAGCAGTTAATTAGTGGATATGTATGCTGAAACTGGGTGTTCCTGCAGTTTTGTCAGCGCAATGTAACAAAACCTGTTATTTATTATAACCTGTGGCAGTGTCACAGGCCAATGGACTGAATGTTTAGAATTGAAGCTGGAAAATATTTTGGAGAAAAGTAGTTGTTGCTGTCCTAGAACACAGGTGCTAGCAAATAGACCCACACCCCTGTGTATTTTTGATGTACTCAGTTAAAGGAGTTTTCTTTTTCCTCCCAGTATTGTTGGAGATCACCTGTGAAAACTTAATTCTATGTTGCAGGAAGAAACCATATGTGGGTGTGTTCAGCCCACGTGAATGTCAAAACTAATCCTGTAACTGTTACCAAATATTATTTTGGAAGATACAGTATTCCTTTTTAATGTAACTTGTTGCTCTAATTACTGTTCAAAGTGCACATTATGCTTTTGTTTCATTGGACTGTTGATCAATATTATATAGGGATTATTAACTAAGTGTAAATAATTGCTTTTTGTTTGGGGAATTCTTCGAAGCAAGAATTGGTTAGTAAAACTGTTTTCAAAGAAAATTACAGAAAGAACAGGGCTCCATGGGAGAGAGTAGGAATTGTGATTTGCTTCATTCACTTCTAGCACTGAGGTCCAAAACACACTGCAAAAGTAATCCACTTTGAGCTAAATGTCTCACAAAACAACAGTTCGCAGAATTCCCTAGTATTGAGAGAGGGAGGTTAAAGCAGTCCCAAACTGGATTATTTCTCTGTTTTGGATCTGAGACTTGAAACACAAGGTTGTAGCAATCTTCTCTATTGCATTTATTGTAAAGGTGTGAGGGGCAGAGTTTGGAAGTTTACTTTTTAAAAGGAGCTGGTTACTGATCACCTAACAGGTTTTCTTATTACAGTCCATAAAGGTAACTCAGTGAGGTACTTGCTATTAACAATGCAAATTCACGCAACTGGCAATTCACATATTGCACCTTGTACATTCTTGGAAAAACGCAAAAGTCATTATGAAACCATCTTGCCTGGCTGCAATGTGAGGCAGCAACCCATGGTCACCCCTTCCTCCTCCGCTATTTCTCAGACTCAGGGTGCCCAGATGTCTTAACTACAAAAGAGGACAAGGCACCTCAAAATGTAGGACATAAGGAGGCAGATGCTGGGGGTCAGCCTCCCCACTGTACTTCTTGAACATCACTGCCTGTCCCTATTACTCTGCATTTTGCCTCAAGCTCCCTAATTTTGTTGGATACCTCTGGAGTCTGGAGAACTCTCCCATCACCAGTGTTGAAATAAGACTGAACTGCCAGTCCATCCAGCTTCTGTCTGTGGAGTAGGGAAGAGGTGGTATCTTTCATGTTGTCCCTGTTCAGATCATTGGCCATCAGAAAATATTACCATTCAGATACATCGAGCATGAAACGACAAGATTTTATAACTTAAGACTCATAGCATATGTGTTTGAATAGTCCAGTACACAGAAAAATGAATTCCTGTGGTATGAGTCAAATATCAGTCTTTTAAAAGTGTTTAATATCACAAGTGTTCAAATGTATTCAGCGGCAGTCTCTTCAATGTATTATTTTTAGTTTTCTCCAATACAGTAGCCAAAGAGGAAATTCTATATAATTTCATAATTTGATAGCAGCATGATCAGCTTCTTATTGTTCACACTTGTGTGATTATTTAGAGGTAGAAATAGAAATCCAACTAATAATGGATGAAAGTTCATAGTAAAGGAGGCGATGGATGAACAAGTTTCCCTACTGGAATGGTTCTAATGTTCCAAAGAAAGGTGATTTCTTCACAACTGCACTTCTGTCATTATTACTATGCTATGGCTCCTATAGACAGGTGATAGGCTTCATGTAAGAGGATAGGCACCCATATAATTTGGTTTGGGCTGTTATAGACACGGTAGATGGGGAAAGCCACGACAGCAACTTTATTCTGAACTTGCTTTTTTGCTCAAAAGTGTTATATTTCTCTATTCTGTTTTACAGATCCACCGTGGGCTCACATCTAGCAGACAAGGTACACTGGATATATTCTTTGTATCTGGGTTCATTCCCCCCCCCCCCCCCCGGTCAGAGTTTGCTAATTGCATACAGTGTAACAGGTGATGTGGGCTCCAGGTGTTGGATGGAATCACTCCTGATGTGATTACTCTACCAGCATATGTCTGGGCTTGTTGGAATGCCACTGCCAGACCATTCACAACACTGTTCTAGCTTCTTCTTCTTCTTCTTTTTTTTTTTTTTTAGCCTTTTCTTTTTTTCCTAAAAAATGATCTGTTATTTATTTCAGTTCAACAAAGAATACTAAATCAACATCAACAACAAAAAGTTCAAACAGGCTTAGGATATGAGTTAACAGATGCTTAACAGGCAATTCCATAGGGGTAGTTGTCTGGGTGATGCACAACACTTCCTAACTTTAAAAAATATATTTGATTTTCCAACCATTCATATTAAGCTGGAGCAGCTGCCAAAAGAATTGTCACCAACATTGACTTTGCGTCATATGTTATTCCCCCTCCCCCCAAGCTTACAGATGATAGCAGTTATTTTATCCCTGACTCAAGGGGGTGGGGATTATACACTATCTATTATACAGTATAATGTTGGATATCCCCTAATTGCAGAACTTAAACATATGAGAAATGTATCATACATAACTCATAATTCTATTTCTGATATTTTGATCCTATAATCATTTGCATTTGTTAAGAATTGTTGCTTTCAAATTATTTATCTTTAATGCTAAAATATTCCACCATTATCATTCCTGTTTAGTTAGGATGGAAGTTCTATGATGGTGATGACTATCATCCAGATGAGAACAAAAAGAAAATGGCAGAAGGAATACCTTTGAATGACCAGGTACTGCACATACTACAGAGGCCAAAGAACTCTTTGAATTACGTTATGGAACATAGAACAGTCCTATGATTGAACATCCAGCTTACTCTTTAGCTTTTAAAAAATATTTTAATATTAACTGTTGATGAAACATCTGTACAGGAAAAAGAAATCCTAGTACTGTTCAAGATTCTCAATCATGTGTGTTTGCTTTACTTCCCAGCCTGACTTTGCAGCCAGCCTGACTCATTGGCTGATGGGGAAACTTCACTCTGCCACATATGTTGATTAGCAAACAGGTCTAGAGAATACTAGGCTGCATTTATACAGTTCCATTCATAGCATATAAAACCTAGCAACCATTGTTTATGTGGAAGAGGATGCATTTTATGTATACTGTTTTATGACATACAACATATTAAATGGTACTCTGTACTACATGGTTTTGATATAACTGTATTAAGATGCTTTGCTAAAGAAGTTGAGGAAATGGCAACCTTTTTTAAAAAAACCATCTGGGCTCAAAAACTTTTTCATAGCTGTTTTTTTCTGTTCAGGCCATCGAATATGGCACGAGCAAGCTTATTCCACCATAGCCTATGATTACTTCTTGCTTAAACTAGTGATATAAATGCAGTGTCTCATCCTCTTTCCCAATGTGGCAGCCTTCCAAGCACTATTTATTAAACTTATCTAACAGGGTCTAGAATGGAAAGGTGGAACTTTAATGATAAGCAATTATGAAAAAATCTGAGACAGTGTAAAGCTTAAATTGAATTACATTGGTAAGCTGATTAATCATGTTGATTATATTTGCCATCCTCCTTTTAGCCAAGTGAACTAGCAGGCAGAAGGTGACAAGATCCCAGTGAATTAGGCTATCAGCCATCCAAATCATCTTTATTTGGAATGTGATCTTGAGTGATTCTTTCTTAGGGCCATTACTCTTCAACACATTTATCAATGACTTAGATGATGGAGTGGAAGGAATCTTTATCAGGTTTGCAGATGACACTAAACTGGAAGGAGTGGCTAGCACATTGGAAGACTGGAACGTAATTTGAAAGGGCCTTGATAAACTAGAAAACTGGGCAGAAATTAATAACATGAAATTCAGGAGACAAATGTTTAATTATTCATTTAGGCCACAAGGGCTGATTGTTGGGGTATAAATACCATAAATCATCATCATCATCATCATCATCATCATCATCATCTGCTCACATATAGGATGGAGTATGTAATTCTGTAATTATGAGAGGAAGACCCTTCCCTCTGGAGCCCTGGTGGTGCTGTGGTTAAATGCTTGTACTGCAGCCACTCACTCAAAACTATGAGGTTGCAAGTTCTATACCAGCAAAAGACCTCAAGCTTGACTCAGACTTGCATCCTTCCGAGGCCGCTAAAATGAGTACCCAGATTGTTGGGGGCAAATTAGCTTACAGTTGTAAACCACTTAGACACTGTTTAGGCAGTATGAAGCAGTATATAAATGAAGCTGTTTGTGTCTTAAGCTACTCTTGCTTGTTTATTTTAGGATAGGATCCCATGGCTTTGCCATCTTCATGATATATTAAGAAGGTAAGGGAATGCACAGTTAACTAACGAGTTACAGTACTAATTCATTGGATTTTTCTGCCAATTACACCCAACTTCCACCACCTAAAGGGGAAGTTTAAAAATATATTTTGGCAACATAGGTAATTAGAATTCATTAAGCTGGGTGCCTCTTCCTGTCTATTTCAGTAAAATAGGAAAGATTGCTGCCCCTGGAGAAGTATTAGGATTGGAGGAAATGCATCACATGATTCTGTTAGTCTAATCTGGGGACGAGAATGGGGGTGCGGATGAATGAAGGAAAGAAAGAAAGGGAGAAGGAACTTTCTGGAGCTCAAGTCAAAGCAGCAGAAGAATCAAAGAATGGAAAAGAGAAAAAAGTGAATCTTGGAATGGATGCAGGGTGTGTGTGATTTGTTTTGAGACCAAGATGCCCAGCAAGCCAGAGCTCTTTCAGAATGCCAGGCTTTGTAGGTCTGAAAAGCAGGTATCTATTGTAATGAAGGAAACTGGAGTCTTTTGATGTGAGAATGCACTATGAGTCTCATAGATTACAATCTGGACTGGTTTCTATTGCATATTACTATATAATATACAATCATATATATTATAATATGGGGCAGCTGTCATGAATCCATCTGTAAGCTTATTGATGCTTACAGTGCGACTATGCACTTGGAAAATTCAGTGAAAAGTTTCCCTTACACTTCTTTCTGCTCCTGATCCATTTCCTTCTCTCTTGGCTTCACACTCTCTCTCCCTCCTCTCATTCAGCTTTTTAACTTCTTATTATATTGTATCAAGGTAAGATGGGCACAGGGAATAATGAGACTGTTAGATAGCTATTCGTTGAAACAGAAGATGCCTGAATTTGGGACTCCTTAGCCTGTTCATGCAAAACATATTTTCTGCCACTGATCTTGGCAGATCATAGTTTGCTGAGAGGCAGAGACAGAAAGGATGCAGTAATTCAGTTGGGAAGAAAAACGTGCTCAAGATTTCCAGACATTTCACACTGTCCACACTTGATTCAATGACTCAACTTTGTAACAATTGTTTTTCATACAATTGTGGGTCAGTGTCTTCTAACATATACAGTTGGCCCTCCTTATCCACGGATTTTTTATCCACAGATTTGAGCATACACAGCTTGAAAATATTCTCAAAAAAGTATAAATTCCAAATAACAAAGCTTGATTTTCCATTTTATATATGGGACACCATTTTTGTGCCATTATATTTAATAGAACTTGAGCATACATGGATTTTGTTATCCATGGAGGGTCCTGGAACCAAACCCCAGCAGATAACAAGGGCCCACTGTAGTATATATTCCTTATTAACCTTTTAGAAACGCAACATTTGAAAAGTTGGTGAAGTGTACATGTTGCGAGATAGTCTCAAAAGAAAAGTGAGATGGAGGTAATTAAAAAAAGGTCATCATTGAGACCCTTTAGAGCTGAAGGGTGGGGTATAAATACTGTAAATAAAATAAAATAAAAATAAACCTCTGTTCCATTTTCTACAAACTTTATGGTGTATCCCAAACTAATATTTTAAATAGTGAGCTAACTAATGATAACCTATATAATTAACCATTTTCTATTATTGTTGATAGTGATGAAATAATTTACAAATTTCTAGCATTTAACATTGTCAAATTGATTTTTGATGCATGTGGACTATACAACAGAATGCATGGAGATGTGTGTGCGTGTATGTGAAAACAGGTAGTGAATGTGAAATCTCAAATGGTGTTTGAAGGGGAAAAAATGAAAATTTATAGTCCTAAGGCCTCAAACATAGGAATTAAAGTGTCTGTCAGCATTGGGCAACAATGTGTGTGTGTGGGGGGGGGGGGGGAGTATCTCAGCCAAGAAGGATTTCTGACAATGATTAGATCTTTAAAGGCCTTGCATAGCTCTGCTCTACATGATGGCCAGAAATAAAATGTATTCATGCTTTTTGATTTTTAACACATAACATTGCTGATAGTCAGGACATATTATTAGAAGAGCGGCAGAAAATACAGTATGGTCTTTTGCTGCTGGTAGCATGGATACATAGATTCCTGTTTTTGCTGCACCATTTCCTTGTTGGGTGGCCAAGCACCTTTATAATAAAGATAGGGCTACATCACAGAAAAATCACAAATACTACCCTTGTTGGACTGTACCACTTGAGAATGTAGAGGGGATAACCACATGACTCAGGATTGCTTGACCTAGATAACTAGTGTGTTAGTGACAAAGGTAATAGTCTAAAATTCTTACTATGATGTCAGAGGTCCTACCTGTGTTTCAATGTGGAACAAAGAAGGCTGTATTATTAAGTCTTCAAAATGTGCATGCCCATTTCCAGGTCAAAGCACCATAGATATGATAGTTAATGAAGATTTATACTTTTCCCCCTTTTTTGTAGAGAACATACATGTGGACAAAATGCAATTTTAGCATGCTCAGCCCTGAAAAAAATGTACAGACGTATTCTGGAAAATGGAGAGTTCAGCTGTCAGAATGAAAGCAGTCATCAAGAGAACCAAAGCCCCCCTGCGCCATTAAAGATCCTTTTTGTCCATTTAGATGGACCAATGGAATTAATTGCAAGCCGCCTAAGAAAAAGAACGGGACACTTTATGCCCCTTACTCTGCTACAGTCACAGTTTGACACTCTTGAACCTCCATCCACACCAGAGAGCTTTATCACTATTAGTTTGGAAAAGTCAATTTCAGAAATAGTAGCTGAAATTGAAGCCTATATTCGAAAAACATGCTAATATTTCTTTCAAGTTCATTTCTGAATTATATAATCTAAAATGAGTTGTCTCTAATGTAATTTCTACTTTGATTAAGCAGTATAATGTTATATCTTAATTTTATTTTACTCATATGATGAGCACAAAACAAGACTGTCTGGTTATTTGATATCTGTAACTTAATATTTCATGCAAATTCAATTTAATTCGTGCCTATGAGGATGAAGAATATGAAGGTGTACATCCTTAGGGTGAAATGAGATTAGAGAAAGCAAAATGTAAAGCCTATCCAGCACATTCTCAGTGTTTAGTCCCACCCTAGTCTTCCAACAAATGCATAATTTTGCACCTGCAAAGAAATGGCAAGGCAAAACACTTGCATTCACTGTGACACCAAACTCATGTTTATCACCTCCAATTAGGCTGCTGTGAAAATGACCTATCTTGGGAGTCTCACAGAATTATTTTACTAAGCATGTAAAGTTACAGTAAATTAAAAGGAAGCTGGAAATCAAAGAAGAAGTTGTACTCTACAATGTATGTACAAAAACTCTTATGGAAAAGGTAATGAACAAATATTTGAAGACAACTACATACACTTATTTTAGAAGTACACAAACATCCAGTTATTAATCCACATTATAGACGTTACGTTGATTCTTAAGCAGTGGTCCCTGGGATAAGAGAAAGGACCTAGAGCTGGTATAACCACACCTCATGGGAGCAAAGGTTTCTGAACAGTTCCAATAACCCAATTACTTAAATATGCTCAGACTACTAGACTTGAAATTCAATTGTAGATTGCCCTCTTGTGGTGTGTTAGGTAAGCTATATGTATATTTTTCCCCTATCAAGTACTGTACAGTATATCTATGTGTAGATAGAATCATAGAATTGGAAGAGACCACAAGGGCCATCCAGTCCAACTCCCTACCATGCAGGAACAATCAAAACTAATGTTTTCTTAATATGCTTAAAAAAAGAAAATAGAGTTGTAAGTATGAAATATCCACTTCTCTGCACAGTATAAGTAAATTCTCCAGTTCCAATGGCTTAACTTATGGGATGGTGGTTTGGATTTTTTTACAGAGACATAGTAGCCAGGAATAGGAGGCAGGATCCTGAAATAGGGGTAGAGACAAGATCTCTATATGTTTGAGTTTTATTACCACTACTATTACAATCATCATCATCATCATTAACTGAAACAAACAAGTTGGCAGCATGAGTTTTCCTAGACCAAAGTCTGCTTCCTCAGATGTATTTAGTCTCAGAGGTGCTTCAAGATCTCTGTATCTTTGAATTATACGTCTTCAGGTGCATTTTATTGTATTTGTTGTTGTATGCCTTCAAGTCATTTCTGGAAAGGAAATCTTCCATGCAGGAAGAATGTCAAAATCCCCACTTTAAGCATGACTAAGCATGGATTTATATCAATGATTTATTTAAATAAAAAAAAATTAATGTTTTTGGCTTTGTCCACTATTTTTCTTGAATGTCCTACATTTCATCCCAGTTTTGAGGAAGAGAATTATGGCAACCCACCTGCTCTGGTAACCTCAAATTTGGACTTTTGCAATGTGCTGTACACTGGGCTATCTCTGTACCAGGTTTGGAAACTTCAATTACAGTGGTCCCCCGGGTTACGAAGGTAATCCGTTCCGGATTACCTTTCGTAACCCGGAAATCTTCGTTTCCCGGGGGACCGCTTTAATGGACGGACTGCGCGGTTTTTCCATTTCTTAACCCGGGGTTTCCTTCGGATCCTGGGGGCTTTTTGGCGGCCCCGGCGGTTTCGGGTCCCGGGGATTTCGTTCCCTGGGGGATTCGCATCCCGGGGGACCACTGTAGTTCAAATGTGGCAACCAGACTGGTTACTGGTGCATCTAGGAGTGATCATATTACAACTATATGAAAATCACTCCACTGGCAATTTATTTCTGGGCAATGTACAAAGTGTTGGTGATAACCTTTAAAGCCTCTACATGGTTTGGTTCCAGGTTATCTACAGGACTGCCTTCTCCTGTACAATTTCCCCTGTACACTCAAGTCCTCTGGGGGATATTTACTCCAGTCAGCTAGGAGTATGCTGACAACTGTAGCCCAGAGAACCTTTTCTTCAGCCTCCCCAGATTTATGGAATGACCTGCCTGAAGAGATCTAACAGCTGAATATGCTGCCTGAATTTAAAACAGTACTAAAGAGTAAGCTCTTCCTGCAGGCCTATACAGTATTTTTAAACATGAGTTTTAAATATATGAATTTTTAAAAATACGTATACTCTTAACTGGTTATATATTAATTGATGTCCTGTGTTTTAGCTGGTATCTGTTGTTTTTTAATCTTGTTCCCACCTCAATCTATAGGAAGAAGTGGGTAAGAAATAACCATAATCATCCAAGCCCCTGAGACCTGCACAAGTGGAGCAAACAGCACAAAATCATCTTATTTCCTTCACAGAGAAGAGATAATTTAGGGCTGAGATAGATGGCCCAAAAGCAGCGTGCCTCCACTGATACTAGGGCTCAGGCGCATGCAGCACCCATATGTTCCTGAGCCCTAGTGCGTGTGGGCGCCGCCATGATTGTGCAGCCCCGTCCACACGGGATGCGCATCCATGATGTGTCCTGTGCTACACATCCAAACAGTGCCTTGCACAGGACATGTCACCATGCCCCTTTGGAGATCCTTTTTGGCGTGCATATCGTTGGTGTGGCAACAGCCGTGCCAACAATGCAGAGGAGAAATGGTTCGCCCCTTTTTCCTCTTTAGAGTCAGGGTGTAGTGGGTGCATGAGGCACCAGAGCACCCATTTTTCTGGGCCAAGGTGCATTTTGCCACTTCCCCTTGGCCTACAAAAACACCGGTTGGGGCTGCATGGCTAGCAGTGAGGTTGCCCTGGCCCCAATCCAGCGTGAAAAGGGGTGGCTGCAGGATTTAGAAAATGCCTATATTTGACTCCATACGATAGATATCACAAAGTGGTTTTGTGAATTCATACCCAAGGTGGCTTGATCGTGGCAAGGGTTTTAGTTATTGTTTGGTTTCTTGCAGGACATCTTTGACTAGTCTAGGGCCAAATTAGCACTCTGCCACACCTGCAAAATCTTTTTTTATACAGTATATTTTTTTAAAATCTCAGTGTCCAGGAGAATCACTTTCAGTTTTTCCTCCATTTTTCACTGTTTGCCTTCCTTTATAGGAGAAATGCTGACTCCTGGAGGCTTTCAAAAAGTAGCAATTCTTATTTCCCACCCTAGCTGTAGGGTCCCAGGGCTCATCTCTGGTTTATAGAAACAAAATCTTAAATATAAGTTACTTGTAGAGAAAAACTGAATACTGTTTCAGTACTAGGTCTAGTGATCTGAATTTTATCCATCAGGATAGAATTGAGTTTGAAACTACTTGCTCACAAAGAAGTTTAATTCATTTATTACCTGTGCACAAGAGAAATAACTACCAATAAAAACCCAAAAGATATACAGTTTTTTTACATGGTGGTTAAAAGTAATTAGAGTATCACATGACAGTGTCAGTGAAAGTATGCGGCCAATTACAAATCATAATGCAAGTTAGAATCTCAAAGGGATAAAGCCAAAGAGCTTTTAGGCAAAAGCAGTTTCAGAGCAAACGGCTGGGCTCTTTGAATCGGCACAAAAATGAAGGTAATTTACAATCCTTGTGAATATTGAGACAATGTTACGATGCAGGTTTCTGTACAGTTGTCAAGATCAGATCAGCAATCCTAGTATTTTAAAAGAATTTGTCAAAGCACTTCTGCTAAGAGATGCTTGCTAAAGATGCTGTAAGATTCTACTACATTGGAGTTGGTTTATGTGCTTCATTTATTCTGTTTCTGAGATGTTTTATATTGCTGCAATGAAAAAGTTGCTTGAAAAAACTGCTTCTGTATGTATACATTTGAGATAAAAGAGCAAGAATAGGACTAAATCAAGTGGTATAAATCTTACAGCATTTCGCTAGCAAGAGAGACATGCCAAGTCACAATAAGCAATATGTACCAACAAATCATAGCTTCAATTAGTACCCTCTTTAATTTGTATTCTACATAAATTACTATCAAAGGCTAATGTTTAAGAAGCAACTAAATTGGACAGTTGAAGGTCAGATAAAAACTGGTCACCCAACTGTGGAAGCAGATTTCCTTTTTTTAAAAAAAATCACAATAAATGCAGAATGAAGAAGTGTTTGATGCATGCAACAACCAAGTGAAAAGCATTGATTCCCACTGTTCGAAGAAAACTACTGCACTCCACCTTAATGCATCAGACTGGGTTTAGTTAGAACAAGACAATTCCCAAGAGTCAGAATGAAATAAAGCTGGTATTTTAAAGATTTAAGAGCTGTTATCAAAAATAAATTACATTTTTCAAGTTTCAGAAACATTGCTATGATGGTTGGGAACCCAGTAGCCTTTCAATGGCTGCATTGATATCACCTCCTGTTGCTATTAGAGCTTGTAGGTTTGCTTCACGGTTCAAAAAGCCCATTGCGCTGAGTTGCTCCAGTTGCTGCTGAAATCGGACTTCAGGATTTTGTAGTTGCTAAAGAGAAACATATTTCATGTTATACACATATCTACACAGACACACACACACTCCTTAAGTGTAAATTAAAATGAGAAAAAAACTGAAGGTCTTTTCAGTCTACTTTTTGCAAATACAGGTTGAGTCTCCCTTTGCTGAAGTGCTTGAGACCAAAAGTGTTTTAGAGTTTGAAATACCTGTATTTGCACATGTATACGTAATAAGATATCTTGGCGATGAGAACCAAGTCTAAACACAAAATTCATTTATGTTTCATATACATCTTATACACATAGCCTGAAGCTAATTTTATACAATATTTTAAACAATTTTGTGCATGAAACAAAGTTTTTATACAATGAAGTTTTTATACACCTCAGAAAGCAGAGGTGTCACTATCTCAGCTACCAATGAAAAAATTTCTGGTCTTTGGAGTATTTTGGATTTTGGCATTCTAGATGAGGGAGACTCAGCCTGTAACATTTTCTAATTTCCCCCCCAAAAAGACCGAAATTAAAGAGTGTTGAAGCTACTCCTTAAGAACACAAATCAGAATGATTACAAAAGTACTATGATTGAAGAGGGCTTCCTCTATGCTGAGTACATGGACAGTGACTAATTTTTTCAGGCCTTTCCCCTCTTTTTAAAGAGATTTTTTTCTCTGGAGTTGAGGTGTTTAACCACGCGGCTTCAGTTCTACCTTTATATTTTGGATTTAGAAATGCATTTGCTACACATCATCTAAGAAGAAAAGCCAGTCACTTTATCCCATATTAATTCGGATATATACCTTCATGAAAGTAGTCTAGAATGCTTTTAACCTTGCCTTGAGTTATAAACAGAATCCTGAGCAAAGACCCCATTAAATAGGGCAATGATTTGAGCCAATTCAAGTATGAAGTATGACCACATGTTTTCAGCTTCTCATTTATGGAGTGCAAGTGCAGGAGAACAAGAGTACAGCCATCTGTTATTTTACCTGAGCATTTGCCCCAGCAAGTGCCTGTAACATCTGCTGAACAAATTGCTGGTGCCCAGTTTCACCAGTTCCTGATGCTGGACTTGTATTTTCACTTGGGACGGATGTGGGTGCTGTTGTTCCAGTAGGAATGCTGGTGCTCCCTAATCCAGCACTTCCTAAACCGGAATTTCCCAAACCTGCTATACCAGCATTAAATCTATACAAAAGAGAAGACAAATTAAGGTAAATCTTATCTCATTTCTCCAAAAAGGATGATCAATTAGGAGCTGCATTTGTAACAGAAATAAAGACCACTCACAAAAAACACATTACCAGAAGTACCCTATCACATTATTCTTGAAATTAGCATTTCAAAATTAGCCGCTGATTCAACATTTACACTCTCTACAAGCAGCTGATACATTAACAGTGCACACACAAACTCATGAACAAACTACAAACTAAAAATAGAAGATGTCATGCCAACTCTTACCCAGGTATAAGTCCTGGTGCTTCTGTTGCTAGAGTCTGTAAACCTTGCTGAATCTGTAGCAAAGCCTGCATAGCCCTAGGGTTCGACATGGCAGATAATGTGTCTGGATTCTGCATCTACCAAAAGAAACCCACAATATGTCAAACATGTGCATGTGCTTAAAGGATTATGTTAGAATCACCTGAAAATTTCTTCCTGTTTGTCTACCAATTTTCCTTTCATAATGCATAAAAACTCAGCTGATTTTTGATGGAAAGTAAAGAAGCCTACCCAATTCTAGATATTGTGTGTGTCTCCCAGCACAGATATTCTGCATGGATATTTGGATTTCAGGGTCATTCACATCCATCCTTAGTGTGTGTTGGGGGGGGGGGGGAGGAAGGAGGGGTGTTTTCTGCAAATCCAGGCTAAGAATTTAGTTTCCATGATGATTTGCAGCCATAGGTTGAAACGTATACCATGGTTGGACAGGAGAGCCCACATTCACACAGGAAAAACAACTAATTGTGCAAAATGATAGATGCCCTGGAGTTCAGTGAAATGCTTTGTGCAGCTGCATCAATAACAGGAACATTCAGAAAGATGAATCAGTTTTGGTCTATAACTACTTGGAAGTTGTTTATCCCTTCCTTCCTTTGGAATCAGTATTATGTTTGCTTCATTCCATGTTGGAGGCAATTTCCCTATTGTAATATTATTCATTGTATCGGCCAAGGGTTTACTTAATTCTTGTTGGAAAGTTTTGTAATATAGAGCCGTGAAACCATCTGGTCCAGGAGCTTTACCTTTTTTAGAGTTTTTTATCGCCTCTTGAACTTCAGTAATTGTAATTGGTTGATTTAATATTTTGCTTTCTTGTTCTTGTATTGTTTTAATCTGGTTGTTACTCAGAAAGGTTTTAATCAATTCTTTGTTTATATCTTGTCGTGTGTATAATTTTCTAAAATATTCTTGAAATATTAATTTAATCTTATCTATGTTTGTACATATATTTCCATTGTCTTTTAATTCTGATATTATCCTTTTGTCATTTAGTTTCTTTACTTTTTGAGCAAGCCATTTGCCCGATTTATTTGCATATTGGAATTGTTTAACTTTCACTCTTTTCATGATCTTCGCAATTTCTTACACGTTTTCTATAGAGTATTGTTTCTGTAGGATTTTTATTTCGTTCATTATTTTTGCAGCTCTCCAGTTCTTTCTCTTTTTGTTTTATCTCATTTGTTATTTTTGTCATTCTCTCTTTTCTATTTTTTTGGACCTCATAATTTTTTTTCATAAAAAATCCCCTTAACACTGCTTTACTGGCTGCCCAGACCATCCCTTCGTCTGTGCCTTTATTTAGGTTTTCTTGGAAATACTGTTGAATGGTCTTTTTTGCTTCTTTAACTATTTCAGGGTTTTTCAAAAGATAGTCAGGGAATTGCCATTTATATTCGCTTTTTCTTTTCTTTATGGTTAGCAATATGGGGTTGTGATCAGAGTAAATCCTTGGTAGCGATTCTAATTTCATTATTTTTGAACAAAGGGCTTTATCTGACTGTAATTTATCTGACTGTAATATGTATGTATATATAACTCTATATGTAATCAATGGAAAATAAAATAAAAAATTAATTAATTAAAAAAAAAAGAAAGATGAATCAGTTTTTTTTGGCGACATCGGAGAGATCAGCCTCCAGGTGAATGACTTATCAAATAACCTTTAGACAAAGTAGATGGATCATTTTTTTTACTTACTTGCTGAAGAAAAGTTGGAATTTGCTGTCTCATTTGTTCTTGAAGCTGAGGATTCCCAGCAAACAAAGGATTATTTAACATCATCTGCCAAAAATAAGCAAACATTTTGTCACTACAGAGCCACAGAACTAAAATTCCAGTGAGGCTTACTAACTCTGTTAGAACAAAGACTGGAAGTCATACCATCTTCATGTATTAATTCCAGAAAACCCAGTATCTAAACAGAAATCTAGGAAAAACAACAATCAAGGCCCAATTGCATGTAATGTCACCAATGTGATTTGGTCTGTCAGATATATTTCTAATTATTTAAAGAATTATTATGCAGAGGGATTGGTGACCAAGTTAGATCTAAACCCTGTTGAGTACATGTGGTTGTTTTAACCCTTTGCCTCTGGTGGTCTAGATCAGAAAATCTCTCTATGGCCCCATGCCTGCTATTACAATTAGAGCTCCAGAATCCATAAGAGACAAAGCATGGGGGCCAAATGAGAACAGCAAAATCAAATCCCCCTTCTCTACAACGTCATGAACTGCTTCTGCTTCCTCTCCAGGCAACCCCCCCCCCCAAAAAAAACAAAAAACAAAAAAGCAAAAACAAGAAAACAAAACAAAAAGACAAAACAAAAAACAGAAACTTCAGAAAAAGCAAATAAAAATCATCTGAATAATACCATGAGTGCTTTGGTCCTCCATTTTACTTTAAGATAGTCTTTATAACTTTCACATACAAATATTCCCACACTTATTTTTTGGGCCAGAAAACAGAAATGGGTAAACATCTACTCACTACTGTGTGTTAAAAAAAAAGACATGTTGACTACTGCCTTGGTTATTAGTGCAACTGATAATCTTAGCTACTTGTTGGCTATCAAATTCATCCTCATCCTCTTTTGAGAATGAGGAGCTGTTTGCACAAACAATTTATCTTTCTCACACAACAGACAGATGATCTGTCATTACGATTTTGCCCTCTTCCTTCCCTGTGTGATCTCTGGGAAATTTAACTGGCTTCTCAGTCTTTTAAAAAATGACTGTACATGAAAACATTACAGATATACAAACACCTATTATTTTATTTGAACCAAGCAATCAGTCATTTAAGCCAGGCATTTAAAGTACTTGTTAAAATTTTGATAATTTATCTGTGGTGTTCAGCCTTAGCTGAATATCCTTGAAAAATAAAGCAACAAGTAGTCATGGGGTGTTCCTGCAATACTACATGCACTCAGACAGCTGAATGCAGGAGAAAAAAGCACAGGAAAATGGTACCCATGCTGTCCCAGGTACTACTATAGAATATTGTGAACAGCTTTGTAAGCTTTTCTAAGAGGTTAGACATACAGTTTTACAGAAGTAAGCAGAGGTTAAGTGGAATTATTGGAAAATGTAGCAATGTGAAAAGAGCTAAAAACAAACCAAAGCTGAAAGCAACAGAATATAAAATGATTAGTTCCAATTCTAATTCCAGTTTGTACAATTCTAGAAAGACAAAAATGTTTTCACTTCTTCAGGCGTTCAAAGAGCAGTAAGGTATCCCAATTCAGAATGCATGTCAGGACTCACCTGAGCAGCAAGATCAGGATTCTGGCTCAATGACTGCATCATGTTTCTCATGTAGGGGGCGGACAACATGTTCTGCATCAACTGTGGGTTTTCTGTTATTTGCTGCAACAAGCTTTGCATTCCAGGTGTGTTGAACATACCAGCTTTAAAGAGGAAGAGCCAACTTTCAGCGATTCACCACATTTCATGAATTAATACCATGTCATTATTAATAAAGATGCAAACATGCAATTCAAGATCTAAAAATCACAGCTACCATGCTGGTTTTAGTGGATATCAGCTGTAATATGTCAAGGGGGGGGAATATTTAATCCACAAATTCAAATTAGTTCAAGTTCAAAGTCAAACTGGGAAATAATTACTGTGTGTGTGTGTGTATAAGTATAGTATAAGTCATATTTAAGCTGAGGGCAGGTTTTGGGCAAAAATTGTGAATTTTGATATGACCCATGGACAAGTTGAGGATAAAACTCAGGGGTATGTGATAAAGCAAAGAAAAATGAAAAGTTTCCCAGTGCTCTGTTGAAAGGAAGTGCCAAAGAGTTGTTCCTACTGGTACCACAATTTTCCCACCCAGACATTCAAAAAGATCACAAGTAGAGCCACAGTGGAAAAAGTAGAGGTGATTGGTGTTTTTAGGTTCTTCAAGTGTGGACTAAGCTCTCATCTTTCACCCTGCACTCTACTAAGAGAAGGGTATGGTTCCTTTTTGGATTAGAGATAAGGAACAGTATTTACACTGAGCTGTGGACATCAGCCCAGGTTTTCTCGGTTGATCTTTTGACTAAAAATTCTAGACTTATAAATGAGGATATACAGTAATAACTGTTTCCTTTAGGGACATCTCTGTATAGTGAACTTACCTCCTAGACCAGGTCCCAGATTTGGAACTGTAGAGCTCTGCCCTGTGCTTCCAGTGCTGCCGGTTCCAACATTGGTGCCTCCCCCACTGTCTCCACTGTTGCTTCCATTGCCTGGGGAGCTCTGTGTGCTGGACTGAGGAGCCCAAGGGTTAGGTAGAGGGTCTCTGTTTTCTGTGCGTGATGGCTGACTATCCCCACCTGATGATGAATTGCTCACTAATGAAGCAAATGGATTGCCTCCAAACTACAGAAGAAAAGTATTGATCAATAAACAAGGTTAAACAACAACCTTCTAAATCAAGAGTATAGGTTGGAGCAGTCACTAACAAGTACTTCACTCCATGCCTATGATTGTCATGGGCCTGAGAAGAGTTCCTGCCAACACACTCACCACCAAAACTCTGCAGTGTTGATAGTGAAAATTAAGATTTTCTCCTTTTGCTCAGATTCCTAACTAGTGAGAGTTATGTCAGGGAAATGACACGGATGTGACCACAAGAAGGAGCTGTAAGCTTAGTAATGGAAAGAGGTCAAGCTCCAGTGGCAGGTGTGTGTGGGTAACTAGTAGGTATTATGGACACCTGATATGCATGATGTAATAGACATCAGACCACCTATATAAGGGAGATGAGAAATGTCTACATTGTGGGTTGTTGTGGAGTGGTGGATGGTAAAGCAGTTTGTTGGTGAGTGAGAGATAAGAGAGTATTTGAAATGGCTGTCCGATACTCTATCTACATATCTTTGTATATATTGCAAACAAAGATTAAAGCTCTTGTATTGAATGAAGACTGGCAGTGGCTGTGTCTTTTTTCAGCAAGCAGAGTGCTCAAGGCCATTTGTTGTGGTGAAGGAATTTTTCCTTCCTGGCCTGAAGACTGTTGCAGATATCTCTCCAGAGACCTTCTCCTTGGCGTCCTGTCTATATGGTCCCGTTCTGCAAGTGGTCGTAGTGGACCCAGCGAGTCTCTCTACATCCCTAACAAGTTAAATTTCTGCCTCTCATTAGGGGTTCTCTCTTGCCAAGTGAGGCTTAAGTGGAATGCTCATCTTTGGAATGTCTAAAGAAATATTTGAGCAGAAAAGCACAACTATAAAATATTAAGCAACAGGACCCATTTTTTAGAGGATTCTAATGAACAGATTTTTAGAGTATACTCAACAATCGTGATTGCATCAGGGAAGCATCTTAACAGTCAGACTCAACTTTTATGATTTGTTCCCCTCACAACTAATGTAGGTATGCTACTGAAGATATTAAAGTGGTGACAATTTCTTTCCTTGTAGCATATCAGATTCATGTTGGCACAATCAATTGTGTCAGGATGCTAACAAAACATAATTTTTTTCAGGTACTGATACTGAGTGTTACCAAACAGGAGAAAGCACTCAACACAGGGTTACTACTATTGGGAAGTAGATCAACATTAAAAACACATCATGATTTGTATCCTCTAAAATAGAAGGTATTAAAAATCAAGCAAGGATGCACCCTTATTTTATTTTCTCTCAAGTACAAGTTTTACTTCAGTTTAAACATTTTTTTTCGGGACTGCTGAAACCAACACTTACCTGCTCCTGTGCTGCATTCAGCATTGGTTCCTGTATATCAGTGTACATGCGTCGCAAAGCATTGTAACCGCCAGGTATGCTTTCAAGGTTGCTCAAGGCACGGTCTTGGTTTCTCATCATTTCTTGCATCATTGCAGGGTTTCTAGCAAGTTCTAAAGTCTAGGAAGTTAACAAATTCTTATTAAAAGTAACGTTCGCTTGAAAGTGTTAAGACTAGAATCTAGACAACTACTTTAGCTATGCTCAAATGCGTACCAACACAGAATGCACTTATTTTTAGGAACCTTTGCATTGCATCTTGCCCTATATCAAATGGTTTTTGAATGACTTCTTTGTTGCAGAAGCAAAGCCCCATGCAGAGCTGCTCACAGGGCTGGCAGGGGAAAGGGGGGAGCCCAAAGAATCCTTGAAGGCCTGGAATTAACTGCATAGCTCTTTGGATCATTGCTACTCTACACTTTACATTACCAGAGGGAAAAACTGAAGTCAGTGATTGAGGGGAAAAATGTATATACAGAGTTTCCCTGTGTAGCAGTGATGGCAAACCTTTTAGAGACTGAGTGATCAAACTCAGTGGCGTTCCTGCACAGAAGGGAGGGTGCTTCCAGGGGACAGGACTTCTCCCAGCTTTCCAGGGTGGGAGGGGTGGAGAAACAAAGCACTCTTTTCCTTCACCCCTCCCAGCCTAGAAAGGCTTCCTCATGGCATTTCCACAGTGGGAGGGGTGGAGAAACAGAGAGCTTCCCCCCCCCTCACTCCTCCTGGCCTCTGCCATGACAAGGGCGACAGCACATGCCCTCTCTGCCACATGTTCCATATGTTTGCTACCACAGCTCTATAGAAACAAGCACCATAGTTATATTTAGAAAACTGTCCCAAATTTAGATAGCACTGTGGTCACATATGCCTCTGTTAGTAGTATTAAGCCACAATTCCCTACTACATCTGAACAGGGAAGGCTTACTTAATTTTATGTTATGTATAATTTTAATGTTGTAAGCCACCCCAATTGCCTGAGTGCAGATGGGGTGGGAAATAAATAAATAAATATATATATTATTATTATTATTATTATTATTATGTTGGCTAATAAATATGTCAGAAACTAAGGCAATCAAGTGGAAGAATGAAAGGATTGTGGCAGCCATAGAGGGAACAATCTTCTGAATGCAGTCAATACAATGAAAGGCGTTGGATGTAAACATGTGTAGAGGAAAACCCAATTCAATGATAGAGCGCATAGAATCACAGAGTGGGAAGACATCCTGAGGGCCATCCAGTCCAACCCCCTGCCATATAGGTATACACAATTGCTCCCAACAGATATTCACCCAGTCAATTAAGTTGATCCATAGTTCTTCAGTTACAAGATCTCAACACACATGAAAAAAGCCTCTGCTTGAGAACCTGGGAGAACTGCTGGAGTTGACATTACTTGGGCGAGAGGAAATCAATAGTTTGACTTAGTATAAAAATGCTTTACATGTTCGTACATTCGTGGCAAAAACAAGACAAGTGTCCAATGTATGGAACATTCAGTTGATTTTTAAAGCAATATGTCTAGGTGTTTGTTTTGATATAAAAGTGACACTATTTTGAACTTACCTGTCTCATTATATCTGGATTATTAAGCATATGACTGATCTCTGGATTTCGTTGTATCAACTGCTGCATCTGAGGATTAGCCATAATTAACTGTCTCATTAGATCTGGATTTGAAAGCATACTTTGAACGAAGGGATTCTCCATAATCTGAACCATCATCTCTGGATTAGACATGAGCTGTCTCTGCATTTGACTCTGTAATTCTGAGAAGTTTGAGGAACTCAGGCCTAGGCTACTCAAATTTGTAAGTCCTCCAAGGCCACCTTGTGGGGAACAATGAGAAGAAGATTACTATTTCCAGCATACTTCTAAACTCAGTTTCCATTTGTGCGTTTTTTGCTTTGTGCAAGACAAATATGTCCAAATTTCTTAATGTAATCAAGACGTTTAAAATGTGCTGCCTGCATCAAGTGATACTCATTATAACACAAGCTGCCATGCGAATAAATGTGCTGAAGATACTGACCAGGAGATTGATAGCACTGTGGCCATCATCTCAATATTTTAGTAATATTCTGCCCCTACGTATTTTATTTACAAGAATAGTTTAACTATAACTAATTCAAAGACTGGGAGGGGAAAAGAGTTTCACAATGAAGCTCCCTTTTTATTGTAGCAGATGATGGTGAAAAGACAGTCTCTACTGAAGGTACATTATACAGCAATTTTGTGGTTGCTTTTAATAATATTTATTACCACTATGTCTTATTAGACTAACACAAACATTGTGCTTCCACATTTCTTCTTCTCTTGTACTGCAATCCAATCTAACATGGATTCCATAAACTACAAGTTCCTGCTTAATCTGAACCTATGGTTTATTTTTAAGGCTGAAACAGACGGCCCTGAAGGGGTGGCTTGATGCTGTCCCTTTAAACGCTGCGTCGGGGCTGTGGCAACCCGGCTTTTTGCCAGCACAAAAAGAAGCAGCAAAATGCAGCTCTGTTTTGAGCCAGCAAAAAGGTGGCTTTTCTGTTGCTGCAGCTTTGCACCACTCCTGCAGCATATGGCTTATAAATGCTGGACCGGCACAAAGGTGCCTGCTGTGTGGTCGGATGGGTAGCATGACACTGGTTTAGAGGAGGCATCAGAGCATGAGGTGTCTAAATGCTGCAATTTGACACCACCCCAAGCCAGGGCAGACGGGCAGTCTGTTTCGCCCCTTAAATTTACATTATAGGACAAAGCCAGTATATATCCTGGTTTGTTTTAAAAAAAAAGAAAAGAAAAGTGAAGAAGTCAGCATTTAGGGATTCTACGATATCAAGAAACTGTGGTTTAATAAAACAATGTAGAAGAGCTGAAGTTAGATATGCAAGAGTGAGTATCATAAATTTAAAATCTATTAATTGAATTATACTCAAACCTTCAAGAGGGCTTCAAGAAAGCATGGGATACCAACATGGCCGTACCGAGGGCAGGGCAATCGGGGTAATGCCCTGGAGCCCCCAGCTTGAGGGGGGGCTCCCAGCCGCCATCCTCAAAAATATCCTCTCAGTCCGGGTCTTCCCTCCTGGCTGCCTGCCTTCCTTCCTTCCTCTCCCAACAACTCTGTGCCTGGGGCCCTAGGGAGGGGGGCAAGGACAGGAGGTGGACTTGCCTGGGCCCTAGTGCTTCCCTTTGCCTTCCTTCCCACTCACTCACCCTTTTCTCAGGTTCCTAGACCCCGTTGTTGTTGTTGTTGCTATTTGTTGTTGTGTGTCTTCAAATACTTTCTGACTCATGGCCACCCTCTCATGCGGTTTCCTTGGCAAGGTTAGTTCAGAGGAGGCTCGCTATGGCCTTCCTCTTCAAGGTGTCTCTCTCTGGCTGCATCCACAGCGGAGAAATAACCCAGATACTTTGGCCCTGCGCTTTAACTCGTCTCTGGCTCAAGGCTATGGAATTCTGGAAGTTGGAATTTGTTGTGGGGTCTAGAGCACCTCCCTTCCTCCTTCCTTCCTTCCTTCCCTCTATCTACTTTCCTTCCCTGTTCTTTCCTTGCTTCCTTCTTCCCCTGCCTCCTTCTTTCCTTCTTCTGTCCCTCCCTCCCCCTTCCTTCCTTCCTTCCTTCCCCCTTTCTTCCCTCTGTCTTCTTTCCTTCCCTCCCCCTTCCTTCCTTCTCTTTCTCTTCCTTCCTTCATTCCCTCCTCCTCTTCTCTTCCTTCCTTCCATCCTTCTTCTCTCCCTCTCTTTCTTGTCAAGAAACTTGTGCACAAAAGGCTTGCCCTGGCCTTCCTCTGAGGCTGAGAGAGTGTGATTCCCCCAAAGTCCCATGTCTCCCTCCCCATTAACTCCTTTCTCCTTCCGAGACTTTGGCCCTGTTCTTTCCCTATCCACCCATTTTTGCCTCCCTTCCCACTCACTCACCATTTTTCTCAGGTTACTAGACCCCTTGTTGTTATTTGTTGTTGTGTGTCTTCAAATCTCTGGTTGCATCCACAGTGGAGAAATAAATAGCCTGGTTTGGCCCCAAACTCTTCCCTGGCTTAAGGCTATGGAATTCTGGTAGTTGGAAACTCCAACTCCCAGAATTTCATAGCCTTGAGCCAGAGAAGAGTTAAAGTAGGCCAAAACTGGGTCATTTCTTCACTGTGGATGCAGCCTCTGACTTCTTATGGCAACTCTAGTGAGGTTTTTCTTGGCAAGGTTTGTTCAGAAAGGGTTTGAACCTTGCCTTCCCCTGAGGCTGAGACAGTGTGACTTTCTTTCCCCAAGGTCACCCTCGGGGGGGGGGGATGTACTTTCTGCCCCAGGGCCCCTTCAGAGCTAGTTATGGGCCTGGATACCGATCTACACACAAATGTGACAAATATATTGTTGGTATCTAACCACAATAAAAATGAAATATATAGGCAAACGCTCATCTAACAAATGGTTGTGGAATTGCAGGGCACTGGGTATATATTTCCACATGTTGTGGCAGTGTTCCAATATTCCTGAATTTTGGAAAAGAGATATTTCTAATAGTAAGTTAAATTACAAACAAGACCAAAAATAGGACTTCTCTCCGTATTTTGTGGCATCTGTGAGACATTTAATAATAACAATCTGCCTACATTTTTTTGCTTCAATAATAGTTCAGAACTGGAGAAAAATGGACCACTTCTCAACTGATTAGGAAATGGCACTTATGGAAAAGCTAATATCTACTGTACAAGATGATAGAAATAACTAGTGAGAACCAAGCTTCTTTTCAACATGGCTTTCTTCGGTTAATTTCATCAATGACAGCAAGGAATTTCCTCCTCCTCCACAGTTCCATTTGGACTTATGGAGAGATGCTTTAGTTGAATGTTACATTTATTGTTATTTTTTTCATGCTGTGAGCCTATGAACCAGATTTCACATAAACCTTAAAGATTTTACTTTTAGGAGAAATGATGTGCAATATCTGGTGAGTTTTTCTCTGTTGGTGTGCTAAATAAACACAGGTCAAGGGATCCTACTATCCTACCACCCTTCCTACACAAACAATGCATTTTTCTTGAATAGAAACTCTTGTATTCATATTGATCTCCACACAATTTGGGAGCTTACAAAATCAGGGGTCTAGATGATATAGAGTCTTCATGTACACAAGAGAGTCTCTTCTTCAGCCTGTAGCCTTCTATGCACAGCGATGAAAATGCTAACATAGGGAGTGGGACTAGTATGCTCCCTTTCCTTGTGTGTTTATTCAGCATGCTTTAAGAATGTCTGTATAGGGCTATTAAGTATGCAGTACTCTACATAGTACCATCAAGTTGAATCAGAGCTCAGTCAGGAAATAGCCTCACAATTCCCTAAAAGCTCAGTTATGACTGGTCCACCAGATCTCTCCTGTTTCTTATTGCATAATATGAAGCTGTGTTCAGTATCAAATCTACAAACTAGAAATAAACAATGTTTTGGTATAATGTACATCAATATAATGTTTGTAAGGTAAGACAAATAGACATTAAGATTTAAAATGGATTGGGCCTTCTGAGCTATAACAGGAAAAACAGTGTTCTTATTCCCAAGAAACTTTCCAACCAAGAAACCTTACCCAAGCCAAAAGTGGTGGTGTTTGTTGTATTTGTAGAAGTACTACTGGTAGATGCTGTTGTGGTAGCAGTACTCCCTGCAGTGTTTGATTGCTGAGCAGAATTATCATGTGATCTATTAAAAACAGGAACACTCATAAAGGTGTTGAAGAGAAATCCTATTTACAAACAATTACCTTTTAGAAATATGAAACCAAGAATTCACCAATTGTGGGCTTCTTTTATCAGTGAGGCATCATCCTCTACACAGGCAAAAATGCAGATAAAAGCAGGAGCACCAAGAATGTACTTAAACTGTCATTGGACAGGCTACCTGTCAGGTAGGCTGGGAGACTCAAGTGTCAATAGCACAGGGCTGAATAAATGGTTATATGTATGCACACAATCACCTGAACATTTCCAGAAACCAGCTCAAAATTCTTTGTTAGTCAGCGCTAATGTTATTCAAGTCAACAGTTCTAACATTCATGCTCTGCATGCTCTATGTTTCAATATAATTTCTTCTGGATACAGCAAAAGGAGTTTAATTTAACCCTCCAAATTTCAGAATTGTGACATCTACACCAGCAGAGGAAATCTAGGTCAATTCAATCATTACTACACGTTTCCCAATGTGCAGGTGACTGAAACTGATTTAATATACCATGCAGTAACTCTAAGCTAAACTTCTCCCTTTTCTCACTCTAATACATTCTTCTTCATATGCAGCATATTTTTTAAGATCAGAAACAATAAGTAATTTTTCCACTTTGATGTACCAAGAGAATGCTATAATATCACAACACGGTTTTATAATACAGCATTCTACTTAGCTCTAAAGCTAATCTACTTCTACTGTTCTATGAAAGAGTATTACAAGTGCTGAAACTGCCACAACATGATGATGCAACAGAAGGAAAATGTTGCCATCTTTCCAGCCTACTTAGAAAGCTATTCTTCTCAGCCTATTTAGAAAGCTAAGGATTCTTGCTTCTGTTGTTCCCTTCTAATGCAGAACAATAAAGCTTCCCCCCCCCCCCCAATTTAGTAAAATATTATTCTATTTCCATTCTTTGCCATTAACAGAAAAAATTGTTTGTCTTTTTGGTCGTCTACAGTATCCACAGCATTCTTCTCCAGCACAACATGTCAACTGAATTGATTTTCTTCTTATCCTCTTTCTTCACTGTCCAGGTCTTGCATCTGTATATGGTGATGGGTAAAGCTATAGCTTGGACAATTCTAATTTCAGTGCTCAGTTGTACGTCTTTACCCTTTAGGGTCTTTTCTAGTTCTTTCATAGTTGCCCTTCCCATTCCTAGTCGTCTTCTAATTTCCAGAATATAATCTCCTTTCTGATCAATGTATGGGAACTCTTTTACTATTCCCATTTCTTCAATGTCTAGAAAGTTTCTTAACATTTAATTATTTGGTTCAGTGATTGCCATAGATACACTTGCATAACATTTGCTTTAGATTTAAAAGTCACCCCAATAACTGCAAAAAGACTACTTATCCTTAGGCATTTATGTGAAAACAGGATAAATGCTTTCTGCAAGACTAAGACTCAGTTCGGTAACTATACTTATCATCAGAACAGGAAAGACAAGGAAAAACCTGTACTTAAGAAGAATTCTTGTTTATGTTGTCACAGGCCCAGTTCTGACAATGTAAGTCACATTTTAATTTTAAATTATTTTGAATTATGTTGAAACAATTCAGTCTGACCAAGACTGTCAGAGATGGAAATAATCATGCATAATAAACAGGCGATCATACTAGCCAGCCTACCTGTTTTGCGTTTTGATGACAAGATGAACAGTAAGTCCATCATGGATCCCATGCTGAGTCAATGTATCTTGATCTTTTAAAATTTTTCCAGCAAATATCAATACAAGCTGGTCAGTGTGAGCCTTAAAACGCTTGGAGATTTCTTCCTTAAACTAAAAGAAAGTTTGTAAATTTTATTTATGCAGTAAATTTGTTAATTTCTAACAGAGAAAGCTAAAAGTCTCACAACCAGTTACAGAATTCCATAGCACTGAGCCATGGTAGTTAAAGCAGTATCAAACTGTATTATTTCTGCAATGCAATTACAGCCACAATTCCATTTCATCAATAGGCTTCGTAGAAAATGAACTTTTCATTACATTGAAATGGTCTTCTGCCAATGCATTTTCAATAAAAGTTACTGATACAGTAATGCAAGAGCACCTAAATGAAAATGTATTTCAGCACAACTCAGAAACCTATTTAACAAACCATGCTGCCTTTTCTACACTTTTTGGTTGGTTTCCTTTAAGGAAAAACAATGTCATGTGCCTTAAAACATGTTTCTGAAATAGTTGTATATGTGCTGTAGTGCAAGTTAAAATTCTGATTTTAAAAATGGCTCTCTTAAGCAAATTGCCCCTTCTCTGCTCACACTGATGTTATCACATCCAATAGTGCAGTTGGTAAGTAATACAAAATTAACTCTAGTTCCATGACATAGTTCTAGCTGTGACAGAGTAGCTCTTGGAGTCATCAATTTAGAAGCATGCTATTTAACCAAGGGATTAGCAGTAAGTGTAAAAACAATCAACTAGTTAGCTGATAAGCAAACAGTCAAAAGCACTGTTGGTCAAAACACCGCATTTTACAGAGCAAAGTAAATAAAAGAACATTAAAATTTAACTCTAGTAAATGTTTGAAGTGTATTTTTGTATTAGGTCTTTATTTCACCACTTTATCATGCATTAACCAAACACAACTGGGTTTTTGTAGTGGAGCTTACATAAGCAGCTGTCACCTGTGGAAACTAGTTGCTGTTGCCCTCCTTTAAGTCTTATCGGTTCTCCAGCTCTCCACAATTAGCACTCATTTCCCCTTTAAATTAGAATCGCTACAATCTTCCCCACCCTGCTCTGGTAGGGGGAAATTAAAAAAAAAAAAAAAGGTGCTGTAGTCAATAACTGCCCCAGGTCACAAAGTGCAATGCTATGACTGGGCCTGAGTCAATGCACACTGGCTAAAATGGGCTGTGATAAAGGGACTGGCTCACACATGTGGCTCCAGTAAAGTTCATAATATGAGAGAGTTGTCTTCCACTAACAGCAGCCTCAGAAAGCTAAGATGAAGTCTGTGTCCTACAAACTCCTCCTGACTGTAAGAACTGGTTGGTGCCATTTGCTGTGGGTGTGTTAGAACTCAGCTGGGCATGGGCTGTCTGTCCTGCTATACCACCGTTGCCCTTCCTACTAAGCTTCTCTGCCCAGCAAGAAAAATTAATGCTGCTTTCTCAAGATCAGGAGCAGACTACTGGTATTATAGTGCCCTCTTTCCTAAACTGAATCCTTTCCTACAATGCAAACAGACAGCATAGCTGGATCAGCTGCAACCTTAAAATGTCATTTAGTGCTTTGGGACTTCTGCAGCAAATAATAATAATAATAATAATAATAATAATAATAAATATTTATTTATATTGCGCCCCTCTGGGTGAGCAATCGGGGCGGAGTACAACATTTAAAAATACATACAGTTAAAATAACACTTCAGTCTCCCCTCCCACCCCTTAAAAATAAACTAAGAATAAGATTTAAAACAGTGAAACATTAAAAGATAAACATTAGACAATAATAGCTCTAAAAACTGGCCTCAAGAGTATCAGTGTCTTGGTAAATGGGGCTGGAGGGACAGTAGATGACAGAAAGTTAATCGTTTTCTGGGAAGGCCTGCCAGAAGAGATGCGTCTTGGTGGCTCTCTTAAAGCTGTCCAAAGTTGTAATAAGGCGCATAGTTTTCATAGGCTGTAGCAAATTCCTCCCAGAGGACCGAAGAGTGCGAGGGGGCTCATATGGGGAGAGGCGGTCCCTAAGATAAGATGGACCTGAGCCATGAAGGGCTTTAAAAGTCAAAACCAGCACCTTGTACTGTGCCCGGAAACTAATTGGCAGCCAGTGGAGAGATTTCAGCACAGGTGTTATGTGCTCTCTCCTAGATGTGCCGGTAATTAATCTGGCTGCCATTATTTTGAACCAGTTGAAGTTTCCGGGTTAGGCACAAGGGCAGCTTCATGTAGAGTGCATTGCAATCATCTAAACATGAGGTGACCAAAGCATGTACCACAGTTTATTTATTTATTTTTATTTATTTATTTTATTTATATACCGCCTTTCCAAAAAAGATCAAAGCGGTTTACAAAAGTGGATAAACAAGGGTTCTCTTGCCTCAGGCAAGCCCTGGTGGAGCTGGGCCTGCCTCTTCTCTCCCTCCCTAGGCAGAGGATGGCAGTTGGTATGGAGGGAGAGTCCTCTTGCCTCAGGCAAGCCCTGGTGGATTTCCAGGAGCTACTGGTTGAACCTTGCCCGCAAGGCTGTAGAGGGGCATTAGAAGGGGTATGGTGTCTCACTCTCTTTCCTCCCAGTACTCACAACAGAAGTGTTGTTGCCTCCTCCAGGGAAGCTAGTAGACATCCTATTTCTCTGTGGGAAATCTATCACACCAAATGGCTCCCATGGGTGTCAGTGATAGGTTAAATGTTCTTTCCACCACTGGAAAAGCCTAAGAGCCCACCACAAAAAGAACCCTGCAGAGTGGCAGTGGGTTGGCTTCCATTAGTGTCAGCTTCAGAGGTAGAGTGAAGTTACTAGTCTGCTCAAAAGCACTCATGCAAAGGAGGAGGAGGAGGGATGCTTAATGGCAGGGGTAGGCGCGGGTCAGATGCATAGCTAGACATGTCCAGTATTAGCAAGAATTCTGCATTTACCTTCCCCCTGGGGCACTATATGCCTTGCTACTACCAACTCCCAGAGCCCAAGTGGGTACTGAATGGCCCTTCAGATGCTTGTGGCCCATAACTCTCACCCCACCCCCTGTGTGCTATACCATCTAGGGCTTCTGGCAGGAGCAGCACAGCACTGAGAAGGCCACAACTGTCCACCCTTCTCCCTGAGGAAAGATACGGATGTGAATGGACAGAAAATATAGGATTTTTTTAGGACCAGGAAACTGTAACAAGATTTAAGTACACAAGCCAAAACTTCTGTTTCAATATACCACAGGTCTTCAACCACTATTGGCCAGTTGAGACAGAACGACTGGAGAACACAGGACAGACTGGAGCTAGACTGATCCACTCTGGATCTAGTCTGAACTTCAAAAGGAGTGATCTAAGGTGCTGAACCCATTTAAGGATAAAGAACAGGATCCTGGCTAGCTTCTTTAAAATACAGATCAAAACCCAAATCAAATTCACTGTCCCATAAATAGAGGAGCTACCACTGCCCCTTTCACAAGGAAGCAAAACATTTTAAAGGAATCAAGATCCATCCTCAAAGGACCGTCACTAGAAACCTGCAGTAAACTATACTTTTTGATTCCATGACAGACACTTGTGATTACAAGACACATCACTTCAGTAGTATTTTCAACGTAATACTTTTCATACATAATACTTTTGAGCAATGTAGCTTTAAAAAATGTTTACATCTGTATTGGCCCAGTTTGAATGACATGATAACTTAGGTATTTTGAGGAAAACTTAGCTTATCAGTTATGACCAGCATGCTGGTGAACTTTGCCTGATTGGTCCCACTTGTGCCAGGAGGCCCTCAACAAACCACAGAGCTTTGCTTAACATGCCATTCAAGTAAGATTAAGGCACCCTTTCCCATTTGTTTCTCCCCCAATGAACCAAAGACCCCAGCATTCATATTAGATTTCCTTCTTGATTTGTTGGGGAAGAAGGAAACCAAAGAAGGAATTTGGATGATACAAACATACCTAATTAAGACAGATTCTACACAACCATTCCCAATCAAAAACCTAAGGTGTGGCATTCTGTGCTAACTGAAGCTTGGGAAGTCTTTAAAGGTGTGTGCATGTGTGACATGTTTCCTGAGGGATGTAAGCACAGTTCTTTGTACATGCTCAGAATGTACTTTTTTTGAATTGAACTCTACTGCTTGAAGCACAGCCAATGGCTAATATCATAAAAACTCAAATGAAGAACAGATCATGAGTTCTTCTGAATACTGGAACACTTTCTACTGTTTTGGAAAATCACAGTCTCTAAGCCCCAGGGGATGGCAATGGCAACCCCCTGCTAATATAATATAAAAGCAATACTTTTTACTACTGTGCAAAAAGTGCCATTTCATGCAAGACAAGTTATAACTGCTAGGTTCTATTGAAAAGCATGGCTATGTTCCAAGAAGCCATTCCCAGTAAGAAAGATAACATCTACAGTGGGCCCTTGGTATCTGTGGGGATCCATTCCAGATCCCCCCGCAGATGCTAAAATCCGCAGATGCTCAAGTCCCATTGACTTCAATGGTGGCGCGGCCACATGGCTGCTCCACCATTGGAGACAATAGCATTTTGGAGGAGCTTCCTCCTCCTCTCCCCCTGCCCCGCGTTGCCTCTTTTTCCTCCACTTCTTCCCCGCTCCTCTTCCTCCTCCTCGCACTGTGCTGCACCTTCCTCCTCTTCCCTCCCTACTCCTCCCACCTCAACCAACAAGGTGTTGGTTTTAACCTTTAAAGCCCTACATGGCTCAGGTCCATCCTATCTTAGGGACCGCCTCTTCCCGTATGAACCCCCCCCCCCCGCACACTTTGGTCCTCTGGGAGAAACCTGCTACAGCCTATGAAGACCAGGCTGTCGCAGACCTCTCAGAGGGCCTTCTCAGCTATCGCCCCCAGGCTGTGGAACGACCTGCCAGATGAGATGCGTCTCTTTTCATCCATCGATGGCTTCAAAAAAGCCTTAAAGATGCATCTCTTCCGGCAGGCCTTCCCAGATAATGTTTAGTCATCTTCCGGCTCCAAGACCAAGCCTTAGAGTTTTTCCAGATTTTCTCCTCTATGTCCTTGGCCTGTCCCAAACAGCTCAAGAACTCTTAGGCCTGTTGCTGATATATGATATTGTTTGTATTTTAATATGTTTTAACTACAGTTGATTTAATCCCTTTTAGGGGTGGGAGGTGAGGATGGGATTGGTTTATTTTAACTGTTTTGTTTTAACCTCTTGTTGTAACCCGCTCCGATTGCTTGCTCAGAGGGGTGGGCTAGAAATAATCATCATCATCATAATCATAGGAGACTATTTTTATGATCAATTCTGCAACCAAAGCAAACAAGTGCAAAATTTAATAGTGAATATTGTCTGTGGCGAATCTTTTTTTAAAAAATGTTTTCCCCTAGAACATGGAAGAGGGATTAAAGGATACCTAACAGGCTACCCAGCAGATTGTCTTTTTTGTCCTTTAATTAGACTAATTTCAACAAGAAAAACAATATATACAAATCCTCTTCTTCTAAGCAAAACGTTTTTGGTTTCAACATAAGGAAAATCCAGCCTTTGCTATGACCTCAAACACAGCAATTTATTCCAGCACATCTCCTTGTCAACAGTAAACAAAATCTGACAAAATGGCACAACTGATAAAATTAATATTCCTTATCTATATAAAGAAGAGCTGGCTAAAAAGAGAACGTAGGGGTTGCAAAGAAAGATATATATTCTAGTTAATCAAGAGGAAGTCAAAGCAAAGAAATTTGAGGAAGAGAAAGAAGTTAGAAAGTCAGTAGTTTCATCTTCTGTTTCTCAGCTTTCTTAATGCTGTTCCACTGCTGTGACTGAGATTATGATGAACGCTTAATGTTCTATTGCCAAAAGTCTTTTTAAGTAACAGAGTAAGATTTACAATCAAAGCCTCTCCTCATAAAATCATTGTATGAAAGCTTTCTAATGATTTCAAATCAACTTTGGTAGGCAGGTTTTTGCAATTCAAATGGTGCAAGGCCCACCAAGTTCCGTGGGACATACTTGCCACTTGGCCAGTTAAATATATAACTCTGACAGATGTTGACTTCATGTGACTTGAATAATGAAAGGACCATCAGATTTTTAACAAATCAAAGTTTTCAGTCGAAACTATTCAAATATTTCGTGATACACAGTAATGACAGAACCAGCCCTTAGTCCCTAAACAGATATCCATAAATGTAGTCACCATCAGAAAATGCAAATCTTTCTGGTAACAACAGTTTCATCCACACCACAGAAATAATCCAGTTTGACATCACTTTAACTGCCGTGACTCAAGGAAATGGAATTCTGGGAACTTTAGTTTGTTGTGGCACCAGAGCTCTCTGACAGAGAAGCTCTGGATATCTCACAAAACTACAATTCCCAGAATTCCATAGCATTGAGCCATGGCAGTTAAAGTGGTGTCAAACTGGATTACTGCTGCAATGCGAGATCTCCTAGCTCAAGGTGGCTCAGTCCTCTTTTCATAAAATTCATCAGCACTGAAAACTTAAGACAGGATTCACTTCAAACTGTTTAAGAGAGACAAACTCTGACCATCCTCCCAATGCTCCTAAATATGCAGAAAATATGCAGAGTTTGTCTCTCTTAAACAGAATCCTGTGTTAAGTTTTCAGTGCTTCAAACCAGGCTCTAATCACTGGAGAGCAATGAGCATTTCACTGCTTTTAGATGTTTCCAACTGACCAGGCCAGGCCAGGCCCTCTCTGCATAACTACAAATAACAGAAGGTTCTGAGGGAGGTAAGGTATATCAGAGTTAACCACCAGTAATTGCTGGATTATAATGGAAAACTAAAAATTATGGTTCCTGTTTAATATTTATGGTGTTTTTCACCTTTAAACATGTTTATAACAAATGAGAACTTCATTTGAAAAACAGATTTATCATAAAAATGTTTTAGACAAACCACCAAAAAAAGCAAACTACTCAGTCATTAAAATGATAAATAAAAAAGAAATATATTCTGGAGTATAACAGTTGCTTTCAAGCAACCAGGTAGGAAAGTTATAGTTTTTGCCTTGGGTTCATGAACTGGCTGTTTTTTTCCTCGAGGCCATCAATGTGCTATATATTACTAACACAGGTACATGTGGACAGACAGCCTAAATAATGTAGACCTGCTTGTTATGCTGAAGTGAAACATCATTTTTAAGGGCCTCTGGTTTTATGCAGGTATTTGCATTTTTACCTATAACCTTTACAAGTCATAACAGGATTAGCCAACTATTTAAATGACTTTATATGGTTGTTCAAACTTGAGTGATGTTTGAACTATAGAGCATTAAGGAACAGTAAAATCTTACCTTCTTTTCTGGCTTCTTAATAAAAGCAAGAAAGCTTGATGTGTTTTACTTGGTTACTAAGATCACAACAGGAAGCACACAGACAGATTTTATTTTGGTTCTAAAGCAATCAGATTTCTGTTCTCATGGATATCTGATCTAGATGGACAGAACTTTCAGCCTCTTTTGTCTTCTTTGAAAGTAAATATGAGATAAATGTAGGGATAAATTACTCAATACCACAAAAGATAATGATTTCAAGGGACCTTAGTACAGTGGGCTCTTGTCCACATTTAACCTGAAAGCTGAATGGCTCTGTCTGTAGGAGGAGTCTACTCCACACTGTCCAAAAGCCAACTACAACAAAAAGGTCCACCCAGATCAAGAAGTAATGCTATTGCACCATGCAATCTGGGCAGGGAGAAATAACACTGCCCACAACTGCAGTGTTACTAGCTACACTAGACAGTAAGACGTGCCTCCATAGATTAGAAAAAGTAGATGTGTCAATTTCTGTTGACAGGAACGTAGAATGACTGCACAGTTTGGGATTTGCGGGTGGAAGTTAACACCTGGATCAACTAGCCAGAAAACTCAAATGTTTCCAACTTTATTCCAAAAGGAGGACAAAAGTAATTCCAAACAGAGGACACAAGTAAACAAACTCAATCCCAATAAGCTATTTGCTTATTTGGTATTTGGTGATACGGCCCTTTCTGCACATAATGGGTAAATCCTATTAAAAATAGCTCTAAAAAGTGTTGTTTTTTCAGGTAAACTGACTTCTTCATCTAAATGTAGCCCTGTGGCATAAAACCCGAAGGGATCTTTAATCTTACCTATGAAGTATTAACACACCTACATTTGTGCTTGGACTAAGAGCTCACTTCCATTGAAATTGCTTAAGTCCAAGAACTTCAAAAAATACAAATAGATTTTATAGTTTATAATGAACTGATTGTCTTCCTGTGTTCATTTACAGTAACTTCCTCCCTTGGGAGGCCGGGGGTGGGGGAATGTACAATTGCAGGAACAAAATCATCAAATGGACTGCAAACGGATGGAAATACATTCATTTAAACAACTGCTAAAGCTTGATGATTTCAAAATCAAGCAACAGTTCATAGAATGGCTCCTGAATTTTCAGCAGGCTTCATCTCAGAACTAATGCAACAGCCAGCACAATTTAAAAATTCCTAATAGCAGGAGTAGCACCCAGAATAGACAGGAATAAAAAACCTGGAAGAACAGAATTATGACTGAAATATTTCTTAAGATTTTACTGAAAATTCTGTCCCACAACTAAACTCTCTCATGATTTCTCACAAGTATTACCTTCTGTTTCTTTTGCTCAATAACCTCCTCACTCTACACCTAATAATCAGTGCCTATCCCACAGTGACTGTGCATTGTGGCTGGAAGACAGACTTGTACAATGAGGGGAAATGAAGAAAGCATGCCATTCCCAAGGAAACACCTGAACTGGGGTATGTGCAACTATGCAGGAAGGAAAGTTCATTACAAGATGGCTGCAAATATTATTGAGACCTCTAAGATCTATGCTTGCAAGAAAAATAGGAAGTGCAAAGAGACTGTTAAAGTGGACATAATACTCAGGATAATTATGCTACAGTGTTTCAGGCAGAACAAGTTCTAGCTTAATTTAAAAAGCTATTACAAGTCTATACTCCCCAGATTATTTAAATGTGAGGACAACATAATTTCAGATGCAAAGCATTATCTGTGGACAATAGCTCCAAAAATAATTTAAAAAATTCTTTTTACTATCAAAGATATAAACAGGATTATGTAATTCTGTCGCTGTTACTGAGTCCATTAAGAGCAATGAAAGAAAACTGAAACTCCCCATGTTCTCTTACAAAGATTTGTAAGATTTTTAAATAGCAGGAATATAACATGAAAACACTATGCAGTCTTTCAATTGTTTTAAAAAAGGTGAACAATACTAGATAGAACAGAGATATCTTTGTTTTTCTGAAGTTGAATATACCTAGAGGCTTCCAAACTGCATTGTTTTTAACACAAATGAAATAAATAACTCAAAAACAAATGGTGTCACTGCTATTATTCAAACACAGGTTGAGTGTCTTTTATCCAGAATTCCAAAATATTCCAAAATTCAAAACTTTCCACGCTGGTCGTTGAGAAAGTGATACCTTTGTTTTCTGATGGTTCAATGTACAAACACTGAGCCATGCACAAAATTATTAAAAATACTGTGTATAAAATTACCTTCAGGCTATACCTTCAGGGTGTATACAAAATGTATATGAATTTCATGTGTAGACTTAGGTCCCATCTCCAAGATATCTTATTATGTACATATATGCAAACAGGTATTCCAAAATTTAGAAAAATAAAAAATAAAAATAATTATCTGAAAATCCAAACACTTCTTGTCCCAAGCATACTGGATAAGGGAGACTCAACCTGTAGTTTAGGCAGCAATAATTCAATGTGGCCTAAATTGCATGCTCCTGGTCTCCAGACTACAGGAATCATAAAGGCTGGAAAGAAATACAGAGGAAGTTTGTGGAAGAAAAGGATCCACAGCATTGAGGTAGAAGCATTGATGACTCAGCAGATACTACATTCAAGTGCAGAACATAAAAGACACACAGATTTTAAAATAAATTCCTGTATATATGTAATATACAGTCAATATACTTTATCAGCTCATTCTATGCACAAACCACTGGTGCTGTAAAATAAAAAAAAATTAATGCAAAATAAAACATTAAGGCAACAGGTGTAATGTTGTGCTTGCAAGAAAGGCATGGTTACCCCCTCCAAATGTAACAAAGTTCACTCATAAAAAGCGGTACCTTCTCGGAAACATCATGCCAGCTATACAGTAATTGATAATGACTCCCACAAAATGTACACACATGTATGTGACATTAGTCAACATCAGTGTGCCTTTTAGACAGTATCACATACATACGTATGTGATGTTAGACCATTATCAGTGTGTCTATTAGACAATATCACACACATATGTGATATTAGAGCAGTAGTTCCCCAACTGTGCCCTTTAAGAGATTTTGGACTTCAGCTCCCAGAAGCCTCAGCCATGTTGGCCAGTAGTCTGGGATTCTGGGAGCTGAAGTCCAAAAATTCTTAAAGGGCACAGTTTGGGGACCAGATGATATGAGTGTGTCATTTTTGTATGTGGTATTAGGCAGTATCCGTGTAAACTGCAGAAATAATCTAGCATGAGATGGCTTTGACTGCCCCGGCTCAGTGAACTGTAGTTTACCTTGGCATCAGAGCTCTCTGACAAAGAAGGCTCAATGTCTCACAAAACTACAGTTCCCAGAATTCCCTAGCATTGAGCCAGAGCAGCTAAAGAGGTCTCAAACTGAATTATTTCTCCAGTGTGTTTTGGATTTAGGCTGGTGCAGGTTTTTAAGATGCGTTGTTGGCCGATACCACATATATATGATTGTGCTACTGTCTAAAAGAAACACTGATATTGTCCAATATCACATACAGTTGTGTGTATGTGATATTAGATGATAACGGTGTCTCTTTCAGACAGTATCACACACACATATATTAGACAGTATTGGTGTATCTCTTAGACAATATCAAAGGCATATATATTAGCCCAGCAGTTCTCTACCTGTGGGTTGTGACCCTTTGGGGGGTTGAACGAACCTTTCACAGGGATTGCCTAAGACCACAGGAAAACACATATTTCTGATGGTCTTAGGAACCAAGACACTGCTCCTCTTTATGGTTGGGGGTCACCACAACATTAGGAACTGTATTAAAGGGTCGCGGCATTAGGAAGGTTGAGAACCCCTGTATTAAGATGATATCAGTGTCTTTTTTAGACAACATTGCATGCATATATGTTATTGGTGATGATATTGGTGTCTCTTTTAGACAATATCACACACATATACTGTACGTTAGATGATATCAGTGTCTCTTTTGGACAATATCAAACGCTTATATATTAGACCAGTGATGTCCATACTCTGGCCCTCCAGGTGTTTTGGACTCCAGCTCCCAGAATCCCAGACCATTAGCAAAGGTGGCTGAGGCTTCTGGGAGCTGAAGTCCAAAACACCTGGAAGGCCAGAGGTTGGACATCACTGTATTAGACAATATTGGGGTCTCTTTTAGGCATGTGTCTTAGACGATATGGGTGTCTTTTAGACAATATCAAATGCATATATCTCAGGCGATATCAGCGTCTCTTCTAGACAACGTGACACACCTGTGTATGTGACGTCAGCCAACACTGCATTTCAAAAAGAGCATAAAAGATACTCTGGACGGGAGCAAAGGCCTGTCTAAGCCAGCCTCCTCCTCCTCCTCCAGGAACCAAGGACTCCCAGGAAGGAATGCATAGAAAAGGCCAGTCAAGTGCTTCTGGGTGGCAGGAACACTATACAACAATCCTGAAGAGCCTCTCTCCTTTCTTACCTTCTTTTCTTTTCCTGTATAAAGTGAGACGAGGGGCAGCCCTTCCCCTTAGGAGGAAGATAGGGAGTGGAGTGGACGGCCCTTTTTTGGGGTCTCTTCCAACTCTATCGAGATTATCACACTAGGGTCAATTCCAGAACCACCCCCACAATCATCCTGTTATTGGCAATGGGATGATGGTTGTTGTGGGATGCTTCTGGAATTGACCCTAGTGTGATAATCTCATAGGATTCTATGAGGAGGGAGGGAGGGAGGAAGGAAGGAAGGAAACCCTTTCGGCAGCGCTTTAATTCTTTCTAAGGCGCAACTGCTATGGAATTCTGGGAGTTGGAGTATGTTGTGGGGCCCAGAGCGGAGCTTTAGAAGCTGTATCTGGTTCCATGCTATGGAATTCTGGGAGTTGGGGGTTTGTTGTGGGGCCCAGGGCTAACCCTGGCTCAACTGCTATGGAATTCTGGGAGTTGGAGTATGTTGTGGGGCCCAGAGCGGAGCTTTAGAAGCTCTACCTTGTTCCATGCTATGGAATTCTGGGAGTTGGGGGTTTGTTGTGGGGCCCAGGGCTAACCCTGGCTCAACTGCTATGGAATTCTGGGAGTTGGAGTATGTTGTGGGGCCCAGAGCGGAGCTTTAGAAGCTCTACCTTGTTCCATGCTATGGAATTCTGGGAGTTGGGGGTTTGTTGTGGGGCCCAGGGCTAACCCTGGCTCAACTGCTATGGAATTCTGGGAGTTGGAGTATGTTGTGGGGCCCAGAGCGGAGCTTTAGAAGCTCTACCTTGTTCCATGCTATGGAATTCTGGGAGTTGGGGGTTTGTTGTGGGGCCCAGGGCTAACCCTGGCTCAACTGCTATGGAATTCTGGGAGTTGGAGTATGTTGTGGGGCCCAGAGCGGAGCTTTAGAAGCTCTACCTTGTTCCATGCTATGGAATTCTGGGAGTTGGGGGTTTGTTGTGGGGCCCAGGGCTAACCCTGGCTCAACTGCTATGGAATTCTGGGAGTTGGAGTATGTTGTGGGGCCCAGAGCGGAGCTTTAGAAGCTCTACCTTGTTCCATGCTATGGAATTCTGGGAGTTGGGGGTTTGTTGTGGGGCCCAGGGCTAACCCTGGCTCAACTGCTATGGAATTCTGGGAGTTGGAGTATGTTGTGGGGCCCAGAGCGGAGCTCCGCTCCGCTCTGGGCCCACAACAAACTCCAACTCCCAGAATTCCATAGCAGTTGAGCCAGACCAAGGAGCTAAAGCGCTTCCAAAGCGTGTCATAATTGATAACGAGGAGGAAGGCCTCACCTGCCGGATGCTGCTGGTCTCGGGGACGGCGAACTCCTCCTTCTCTTTCGGGGTCTTCACTGTGACTTTAATGATGCGGGGCTCAGTCGAGGAGGAGGACGAGGAGGAAGAGGCCGGGTCTGGGGCGGTGGCGTCGCTGCTGCTGCTGCTGCTGGGGGCCTGAGGCCCTGAAGGAGGGCCCTCGCCGCTGCTCTCAGACATGGCGCACGAGAGAGAGAGAAAAGAAGGCCGCTTCTTCTTCACTCGCTAGAATAATTAATGGCCCGGCCGCGCGGGGGATGCTGGGTAACGCAGACACGACACACACCGTCGTCGTCGTTGCCGCCGCTGCTGCCGGCCCCCACTTCTTCTTCTTCTTCTTCTTCTTCTCTATTGCGCATGCGCGCGTCGTACACGCCCCGACGCAGCTGTTTGTGACGTCACGGCCTGTGTGTGACTGCTGAGAGCTTTCTCTGGGAACCCGAAACAGGCTCAGCTGTGGCAGGCGCCTAGTGATGACGTCACATAGGGGGAGAAGATTAGAGGAGGAACTGTGGGAAGAGGAGGGGAAGTGCGCATGCGCGCTGTCCCGCCCACCCTTCCTCCTAAGCTAGGATTCCGCGTCTATTATTGCGCATGCGCAGGAGGAAGAAAGGCTGGCATTGTGTCAGCTTGAGCCGTTGCTTTGTCACAGTGGCGCCTTCTGCGCATGCGCATGCTTCCCCCCCTCCCCTAGTGGCGTAACCGTTAAAGTTTGCCTCAGCAGCGCTGCTTCTTATTCTTCACTTTTTTTGAGAGGATCCAAATGAGATTCTCTCACAATACAGTGGCAGCAAGGAACAGCTGCTGGAGGCAGGGAGCCCTTATTTTCTGTGTGTGTGAGGAAAGGGACCCTTTTTGGTCTGCTCTCCTCAAACGGCTGGAAATAAAGGCACTTTTCACGTGTACAGAAGCATCCATACGTTACTGAAGTCGAAAAAAAGCGGAGGAGCAGCTCTTTAATCCTTTTTGTCTTTAAATTTTAGTTTAAAACTTTGTTAATCATAAAAAGATGCATAAACATCAACATCTAAATACACTCATATATAATTAAGATATACACTGAAAGTATGAAAAAGTGAATTGACATAAACAATCTTTAGTTAACCTATATCTAAAATACATATTTGCTATATTAATATTTACTATATTTAATATATATATTATATTTAATATTTACTATACATGTATTAACTAAATTACTCTTGAAGGGTTACTACCTTCATTTTTCTTTTTTCCTGTTAACTCTATTCTGTTCCTATCAAAAAAAATCTCTTTATCTTACACATTTATTTCCTATTAGGCTGCATCTACACTGGAAAAATAACCCAGTTTGGGAGCGTTTTAACTCTTTGGCTGAACCGCTATGGAATTCTGGGAGTTGGAGTTTGTTGTGGGGCCCAGATTTCCATAGCCTTGAGCCAGAAAAGTTAAAGTGGTGCCAAACCAAATTTCTCCAGTGTGGATGCAGCCTTAGTTTCTCATTACTCTCTCACCCCTCCCTTATACCTTCCTCATACCTCTATTCTTTCCCTCTTTCTACCTCCAACATACATACCTTCAGCTACTTTATCTTGCCTTCTACAACATACTGAACCTTCTGGTTTCTATCCTCCTCAATCTCCCAATTCCTTCCATCTCAATAGTAACAACAACCACCAACTTCATTCCTTCTTAACCTTCCTTCATAAATATTATTTTACCATAAATATTATTTTACCATAAATATTATTTTAATATTATTTTGCTCAGCTTCTTCCTCACAGCAGCAGCAAACATTTCTGGAGAATAAGTTCCTTCAGCCCTCCTCGCCAGTCACTCAGTGGTGAAGAATGCTGAGCCCTGGACAAGGCCTATGAAAACAATAGGGGCTTTCGAGAAAAACGGAGGAGAGCACCATCTAACAGCTAAAAATGCCTATATGAATTCATGCTGCTTAGTCATGCTCAAAATGGAGGGCATTTTGGAATTCCTCCTGGACAGAAGGTTGAAATGGATGTGAAAAGGAGGACGTACCTGGTTGCCCTGCTCCCCTGTATTAAGAAAAGATGACACCAGCTTTGACTTTTCAGATATTTTGAACTTCATTCTTAGAATCCACTACTCTTGGCTTCTGCAGTTTCAGTCTAAAACATCTGGAGGGTCAAAGACTGAGAAGCACTGATTAAGGAAATGTTCTCTTTGCCTGCTTTGCGTCTCACAACTTCCAACTGCTTGAGTGATGCCAATGAAATTACTGCATGGGCCACTCGCCCTTGAAATCAGTAGAGATAGAAAACAGCAGCTTCCAGTCAAGGCAATAAATGCATACTTTACCTTCATCTTACAGCAGTTATGACTCACCATGCCCCCACAGGTTTACGTCAGAAAAAAGTCATATACATGCAGTGTGTGTTCTCTGCTGTAGCATTTACTAGGGTATGTGTGCCTCTCCCTTTTGTCATATTTAGTGTATCAGGAAGGCTTGTTGCTTCAGAATTCGTAAAACTGGAGGAAATGGATCACATATCTGTTGTTAGACCTGTTTACAAGATGTTGCTGCAGGGGGCGGGGTGGTGGTGCAGAAACACATGTCTTAGGTTAGAGGAAAGGACACAAAAAACGGCAAAGAAGAGGAGAGTGACATATAGAATGAAGCAGTGGTATTGTTGGGTAACTTGATAATTTAAATGGAAGATGGCACAGATTTAATTGTGGGATTATTATTATTATTATTAACCTTTATTTATATAGCGCTGTGAATTTACACAGTGCTGTACATACAATCTATTAATTAGACAGTTCCCTGCCCTCAGTCTTACAATTGAAAAAGACACAACACAAAAGGAGAAAGGAAAGGTGGTGGGGAAGGGAATGAGGTCCAGTGGTTCTTCTCTCCCTCTGGGGCGTGGACCAAGGCAGATGGACTGGAAAGAGGGCTTGGCTTCTTAATGCATAGTTAAAATGAGGCATCCTGGCGCAGACAAGGTCACACATCTGGGAACGCTTCCCTAAACAATACAGTCTTTAACTCAGTTTTGAAACTGGTTAGAGAAGAGATAAGGACCATGTGCACGTGGGGGAAGAAGGTTCCAGGAGTAAGGGACAGCAAGTGAGAAGGGACGAATCCGGGACGGGGCAGTGGAAATCCTAAACTGGGACAGGAGACCTTGACTACCAGAGCAGAGGGTACGGGAAGGAATGTAAGGAGGAAGAAGGTTCAGATAAGTAAGGACGGGCCAGTCCATAGAGGGCTCTGAAAGTCAACAACAAAAGTGTGTACTGGATGCGGAAGAGGAAGGAGAGCCAGTGAAGGGAGGATAAAAGAGGAGAAACATGGTCCAAGTGGAGAGCGGATGTGATGATACATGCAGCTGGATTCTGGACAGAGATTAAAGGATGGAGGTGAGAGAGAGGAAGCCCTGTCAGAAGAAGGTTACAATAATCTACTCGCGAGACCAGTAGGGCATGGACCAGAGTCTTGGCAGTGGAGGCTGAACGGAATGGGCGGATTTTGACAATGTTTTAGAGAGAGAATCTACAACCTTGGTAGTGGCCTGGATCTGGGGAATAAACGACAGAGAAGAACAAAATATTAAACCAAGACTGTGGGCTGGCTGAACCAGTTGAATAGAAGTGTTGTCAATAAAAACAGAAAAGGAGTATTGAAGGGTGGGCTTAGGTGGAAAGACAAGATGCTCTGTCTTAGACACGTTGAGCTTCAAGTGCTGATGCTGCATCCACTGAGATGGCAGCCAGACAAGATGAAACTTGCTGCTCAAGCCCTGGTGAAAGGCCAGGGGTGGAAAGATATAGCTGAGTATCATCGGTGTACAGATGATAGGAGAAACCAAAAGAACTGATGAGTTTACCTAGGGACAGTGTGTATAGAGAAAGCAAAAGGGGGACCCAGGACAGAGTCCTGGGGAACTCCAACAGATAAGGGAACAGAGGAGGAAGTCTGACCACCCATGACTACTGCAAAGGATCTATCAGACAGGTAAGATTTAAACCAGTCAAGAACAGAGTCGGAAAACCCGGAGTCAGAGAGTGTATCTACCAGGAGACAGTGATCCACGGTGTCGAAGGCTGCAGATTAATAATATTTATAACCCGTCCCTCTGAACAAGCAATCGGGGCAGGGTACAGTAAAATATAAAGACAAAGTACAGTTAAAATTATTGCAACCCAATCCCAACCTCCCACCCCTTGACAAGTCAAGAAGAATGAGAACAGAGTAGAGGCCGTTTGCCTTAGCCCACAAGAGATCATTTGGGATCTTGGTGAGGGCTGTCTCTGTAGAATGCTGTGGGCAGAAACCAGACTTGAAAAGGTCCAGGATGGAGTTGGCTTCGAGAAACTCGAGAGAAAGAGAATAGACAACCCCTTCCAGAACCTTAGAAAGAAAAGGAAGAAGAGAAATCGGGCAATAGCTAGACAAAGAAGAGGGGTTGAGAGAGGGTTTCTTTAGAATTGGGGAAACGAGAGCATGTTTGAAGACCGAAGGGAAGGAACCCGCAGAGAGAGAAAGATTAAAAATATAGAGGAGCAAGGGCAGAAAAGAAGGGGATTAGTGGCTCCTGCATGCAAAAGGTGCAGTACGATATTTCACTGGGATTGTAAAAGAGGTAAAAGCATAATGTGCTGTAAAATGCTCTGCATGTTCTGAAAGCATTTCCAAGTATTTTTTTATTAAGAACTCCCCAACCATGATTCACTCACTGATTGTTGTAACTATCCATATATTACTATATACAGTAAATCAGTGCCATCTAATTAAAATACTGTACATAATTCCTTGACAATCTTTAACAAAACAAGACATTTGAAGAGTTAGTATAGTGTACAGCAGTCCCTCCACACTTGATGGGGTTGGGGTGAAGGACCTCTATGAATGTGGAAAAAATGCAAATTAAAAAAAACTATTTTTTTTTTACCTAAGAAAAACTTTTCTAGGAATCTCCAGGTCCTCCAGCGCAACTATATGGTCAACATATTTTAGATGTCAACCGTAGAATTACGTGGAGGGCCTACTAATGCCTAGAGGAGTGTTTTTTCTAATAACCTCTAAGTCCTCCAGCACAATTCGATGGTCAATTTCCAGGAGAATCGTGCTGTAGGACTTTAAAAATTCCTAGAGAGAACCTATTAATCAATACCACAAATAAAGTCGTAAAAGTCAATGCTGCAAATGTGGAGGGACAACTGTATTATGTTGTTGGGAGGGTGGAAAGAAATGGCAGGTGTATTTAAGTGACTTGAAAAGATTGTAAAATGCATCATACTTTAGGACAGCCCAACCTGACATTTACCAGGTGTATTTGACTTCCACATTTTCCAGGCAATAATCATTATGGGCTTTGTATTGCATCTGGGGCAAAAATTCTAAGATGGAAGAAGGCAATGTTAAAAGGACAAAAATAATCTTTTGGAGGAGCCAATAACAAAATATGCCACTACATTCAGCTGTGACAGTCACTATGTCAGGCTCTATAAATCCTCTCATGTGCCCCTATACTAATTTTTAAATAGCAAGATAACTTAGCTAATTAAATTATTTTGTTAATTGGTGTTGATGGAAATGGATTAGTTCCCCAGTTTCCAGCACTGAACATTATAAAATACATTTTCAAACTTAATGTTCTAAGATCTATTTCAAAGTGCCAAGGGAGTTTCCATTTGTTTTGGATATGACTTTAGCCAGTCATATTTGTACCCAGGACTGAAAGGTGATGTGAAAAGCAGTCACATCTTTACATAATAACTAAGCTTTCCAAACTCACTGTGGGGAGTTCTTCTACCAAACTCCACGTTATGAGGTTCTCCCCAGTTGGCTTTGTATTTTAGAGCTACGTCCATACTACTTGACTGACAATAAAAGCAGCCAGCAGTTTGTGGGTGTGTGAAAAAAACAAAAGGACCTAAAAAGTCTGGGATCGTCCGGCAATTAAGCCTGATCTGATTTAAAGTTTCTAGTCTTACTACAGACTGTGGAATTATGCACACCAGAACCATAAAAATGACAAAAAGTTTTATTGACTGATGAAAAACTAGATGTAGAATTAGGACAAACTAGGTTTTGAGCATCACTGTAATCTTAGTTTCCAGCTTCTCTTCTTTACACTAGAAGTACAACAGATTGAATATTCAGATTATTAGTCTATCAGACTTTACTTCTAACCCCCTCCCAAAACTGCATAGTTAAGCAGTAATACAAATATACATTTCTGCAAAACCCTGAAGACTTTTTTTGCTTTGCTTTGCTTTGCATTGCAAGTGTAATCACCTGCACTGGTCAGACTCTGAATTTCTTTTTCCTTTTCTTCCAACCTAATAATAAAAAAAAGGGGGGGGAGAAATGAAAAGAAACATGTTATCAAAATGTTATCAATAAACATAAAGCATTTTCCCCATGAACAGCATGTTTTCACGGAAGTACTGGCAGTTCTTCTTTACTGCTGCCTCCCACAAAAGCTGATGAAGGAGGAAGCCACTCCTTCAAAGAATGAGTGGATTCTCTTTGCAGGGCTTTTGGAGAAAGCAGAAGCAAGACTTAGACTTTTGCAAAAGTGGAGGCCAAAAAGAATCATCCATGTTTTCCGCAGATTTGCACAGGAAAGATTCATATTTTTAAAAGCAGAGCTTTGTCAGAAAGCAGAGGAATATTCACTAGATTAGGGAGGACTCAGTATTTGGCAGGTTGGCAAGTCAACTCATGAGAGCTTCAGCAGGGTTTATATTATCTCTCTGGAGAACAGAGAGTCGGGTATGATATCGGGTATGATCGTTGGAAAAAAAGACTACAGTGAGGAGAAGGAACTGCCAATGTCTGCATTCTGATTATGTATGTCTTCCATCAGCAAAGGAAAATCCAACCACATTTTATTGTAGATTATTGTATACAACTTAACAGTGAATATAGAGTAAGATAACTGAGAAAAAATATAAATAAAGGGCCAAAACAGATGGCCCATTAAAGCCTGCTTCTGGGTATCTTGGGAGCACAGTGTTTACATGCCACACAATCCATAGGTACCCAGAAGCATCCTGGAAGCCAGCCAGCTGCTCAGATATGGGTGGCTTCAGGACACTCCGACAGGTGTATATCCTGTTGGTATACCGACCACCCTGTTGCTTAACAGACTCCCCAGCTGAGCTAACTGAGCTGGTCTCAGAGCTGGTGTGGAAAACTCTCAGGCTTCTTGTTCTGGGAGATTTCAACATTCCCCTTGAGTCCAGTTCTTCAGATCTTATAGGTGCAGCTTGGAAGTTCATGTGGGCCATGACAAACATGGGCCTATCCACAAACGGTGCCAGTCATACCCTCAATATGGTTTACTGCTCGGAACAGGAATATCTGTGGGTGGAAATAATTCATAGTTCCCCTCTGTCATGGAGGGATCATTTCCTGGTTAAGGTTGGACTGAAGACCACTATTCCTAACCCCCGGGGGTGGTGGACCTATTAGAATGGTCCGCCCTCGAAGGCTGATGGAACCCAAAAGGTTCCAGGAAGCCTTAGAGGGTGCTATGGTTGGTAACTTCGGCGATTCTGTCAAAGCCTTAGTGTCCACCTGGAAAAACGATCTCAAAAAGGCTATCAACACAATTGCTCCCAAGCATCCTTTTCAGCCTGCTTCAAATAGAAATCCTTGGTATACTGAGCTCCTTGTAATTGAGCTCTCCTATTGCCTAGCTGCTGTTGTCTAGTTGTTCCCACCAGCTAATGATGGATTATAGTGGGAATTTTTACTGGGAACTGTTATTTTAGTGTTGTTGTAGGGTGGGTGGGAGAAAGGGAATCTGAATTTTTATATTTTGATCTGTTTTAATATGTCAATATGCTTGATTTTTATTGCTTTTAACTGTTGTTACCCGCCTTGATCCAATATAAAAAGAGGCAGGATACAAATAAATATTATTATTATTATTATTATTATTATTATTATTATTCCACTCTGCACACTGCCAGAACATCTTAAAGCCACCTTGGGGCATCTTCGGCGGGGATGGCTTCAAGCCAGCCCTTCTTGGCTATCTATTCCGGCCCATACTTCGGGGGTACAAAGCATCCATGATGTGCTGAATGACATTCAGTATACAGGACACAAGGGAAATAGCATATTTTCAGAACACACAAAAGACCCAAGATTCTTTTTGAATCAAAATGTAAGATTCCTTTGGCTCAGTTTTGATCCTGAGGAGGTTCTGTAAAGAAAAATCTCATGTAATCTCCAATTCACTTTTGGGCAATTCTCTCTCTTCCCAGCAATTCCCACAGTCCAGCCTATGATGCTGAGGAGGATACCTAATTCTCAAAGACACAAAGGTGGCTACAAAGAAATGATGGGGCCAAAAAAAATTATTCTTAATTCCCCCAACCCCATTCCTTCACCTTTGGATCTAATACTTTAAATTAATTATTTTGGACAGTTATAAGTTACCTGATATTTTGTTAACTCTGCCTGGAGTAATTTCACTTTAGATCTTTCTTGTTCCAATGCAGCATGAAGACTGGTGACCTAAAAAAGAAATGGTTAAACAGTCACCTTGGTCTGAAAAAGGTTTTAAATTATTAATAGAAGTAATATTTTAAAGAGAATTAAAAGCTACATGTCTCATTAAAAGAATTAATGGAAAAACTAATGTCTTGTCTCAGAATCAAAGGCTGGTAAGAGAAATACTCAAGTGATACATTTGTCACACATGATACAGGTTATCACAATATTTTGACAATTATTGAAAGTCAAATAAAGCAACTCCTCTAAAGAGAAAAAGATTTTAGTTGTCTTTCCACCTAAAGTATTCAATGGTTGTTGCTCAATCCAAATTTCAGAAAACTGCAGCAGTCTCTGCATGCTGACACTAAAGTTCTAGAGAAGAACTCTTGCCAAAAGAACTTTGCTGAATGGAATATTAACTGAAAATTTGATTAATCTAGAACAACTGTAGGTTGCCAATTTCTAAAAATTCCCCTGTCCTTGTTGCAATCTCCCACATATCTCATATTTTGGTCTCAGAAGCAACCTCTAGCTGGCTATGGTAGAAGGAGCTAGAGGTAAAGTCCTGTTCCATAAAAAGAACCTGCATTTATTCCAACCCATATGATCTGGTTATTATGATCTGAATCAGTATTTTAAAAATTACAAAATCTTTACCTGTAAAGTCAGCTCATTCTTAATACTCTGAGATTCATCAACTTGAAGTAGTATTTCAGCTTTATCTTTCACTACATTGTTAAAACAAAGAAAAGATTAAATTACTTTCAGTATCTTCAAAAATGAGGTAGGTGGGTATATCAAGCCACTAGCAGACAATGAAACAGCTGGTGAGCTGTATTTAGCTTAATTTATTTAAGTATTTGCTTGTTGCCTCTCAGCCTGCCACAAGGCAATGTGGAACACATAAAACATTTTTCAAAAACTTATCAAAACTAAAAACAAACAGTTTTTAGAATGCACACACAATTAACAGTCTCCAAAACTCTACTTTTAGGTACCAAAGGACTTACAAAACAGTGCAGTCTTGGTTACCTGCTGAATGCACACAACTGGACAGATTTCGACAACCAAGGTGCAACCTGACCTCCTAGCATACTTGAGCGCACAACATGATCTCCACTGAGGAGCTCAAATTCCAGGCAGACTCATACAGGTGAAGTATGCCCTCTGAGTAACCTGGTCAAAGCTATTTAGGACATAATGAACTGAAGCAAAGTGAAAGCCAGTGCAATTAGTACACGACTAGTGACACCTGCATCTAAGCCTTTCATGGCCTCCTTGACATCAAATGCAGAAGAGGAATAATGTTGAGTATTACTAGTATAGTGATGACTGCTAACCAAAAAACTCTGGATGACCTCCCCCAACAACATGTAGATGTTAAAAAACACAGGAGACAGGCCTGAGGCCTGTGGAACCCCACAGACTAGTGGAAAAAAGGCTAAAAGAACAATCCATAAGCACTACATTTTGATAACATTGTAGTGCTGCAACCATTGCAAAACAGTGCCCCTAACTTCTCTATCAGCCAAACAGTTCAGAAGAATACAACTACCAATGTTATCAAATGCCTTTGAGAGGTCCACACACCCCATCTAGTTCCTGACAGAGGTCATCTATCAAGGTGACCAAAACTGTTCCTGTACTATTACCAGGTCTAAACCTGGAGTTGAAAGATCCAGATAATTTGTTTCATTCACAAAAGCCACAAATTGTGCTGTCGCCACTAGATTTAAGACCTTACTGAGAAAAGATAAAATAGCCAGTTTCAAATCTGGGGTGGCTGGGTCCTATAACTTATAACTGCCTCTTCTGGATGAGCTGGAATAGAACATTTTTTCCAAAAAAGTATTTACGGTGTACACTACCTAATCATGCGCCATTCCCTGGCAGATATAAAAAGCCAGTATCACCACGAGTCTAAAAGTGGTTGACCATATCCAAGTAATCTGACCACATCCTAAGGCCAAAGAAACTAAAATTCATCTGTCGAAAGTGGACAAGCCTATGCTTCAATTGCCACCTCAGAATCTATCCTCAATGTGAAGCCCAAGTTTGAATGGATCTGAGTTACTTCCTCCCCAAAATGTTTTGTAAATTTATCACAGTGGGTTTTGGAAGGCTTCTTAGTTCTCTGAAGTGTAGGATGTAGTAGCTTTTGACTATACAGAACAACCACACTGGATGAACAGAGACAACAGAGACAAGCAGTGGTTCTAAACATAGGTTCTAAAATGGACTCCAACTAGTGTTTGACTGGAATTATCTTGAGTCTAAATAGAGAAGCCAATAATTTGTTGGCTCAATGACTTATATGTTTCACAGATCTACCACATAAAACTCAACAAACATGTCTACTTTATTATTTCCCACACACTTGTAAATAGATTTAATTATTCTAACAGATTTTTTTAAAATAATCTTTAAAATATTTTAAACATAAAATGGTACTTACTTTCACCTTCTTGTAGCATTTTCAACAGCTGTGCATTTCGTGCTTTTACTTCTTTATACTTTGCCTAAATATTTTTAAAAATCAAACACAAGTGGTTAATTTAACCCATTTTGTTTCAACATTAAATTTATACAGCAAAAAGCAATGCCTGAATTCTCTACAGTAAGTCCAATGTGATCAATGGAGATTAAAGCAGAAAGAAGAGAGAGAAAGACATATTCCAATTTCAAGTCTGGTTCACAATGCAACAAACAAGGTGTTCAACACAGAATTCATTTTAGCAGCACTTATAAATAAAACAAAATATAGTAAGATATTTGAGCACACAGAATGCCTGTGGCTTCTTCTCACTTTCCCATATGCTAGAAATGAGAGGCTGTACTTACCATGAAGGGTCATGCGGGGTTCCACCCAGACGATGGTTGTGAGGCAGGAGTCCAAAGCTCTAAACTGTTAACTTTTCCCGTTGGGACTCAACTCTCCTTCTCCTCAGTTTCTTTTCTAGCTTATATTCTATTTGAGAGTATGGATTGCTCTGCCCCACCATCCCAGATTGACCCTTTACAGTAAGTACAACCTCTCATTCTCTAGATGGCAGGGCAGATCAATCCACTGATGCTGGGACATGCCCAAGCTATTTGTCATTAGGGAGGGTTTAATGTTCTTGGATTACTGCTTGCAGCACAGTTCAACCGAATGCTGCTTGTGCTGATTAATACTTGTCTAATTTGTAATGTTTAACGAAAGTATTAGGCTCTGTCCATCCAGCAGCCTTGCATATGTCTTGCAACAATGATGACACTGCATATGCGGTGCTGGTTGCCACTGATCTCATGGTATACTCCTTTGAATTCTAGGTCTTTTGGTACTCGTTCTATAACATGTACTTTTATCAAATGATTTATTTCATTTTGAATTATTATGTATTTGCTTTTTTCTTTCGGCTCCGGGGAAGGTAGGTATCTTGATCTTGGTTTTCTGTTGAATATTATTTTGTAGCCTGTTGTTACCACTTGAAGTACCCACTGATCGGTGGTTGTTTTTTTGTCACTGATTTGCATATCTGAGTAACCTTCCCCCTACTACCGGGGGTGGGCAAAGCAGAAAGAAGCTGGGGTGGCTGGGTTCTATAACTTTTAACTGCCCCTTCTGGATGAGCTGGAATAGAATATCCTTTTCCAAAAACTATTTACAGTGTTAAAAGTTAACAATTTAGAGCTTTAGACTCCTGCCTGTTGCGACCGTCATGTGGGTGGAACCCAGCAACAGTGGATTGATTTGCCCAGCCATCTAGAAAATAGTGTTTTCCTACGCAAATTAGCAGAATATAAAAAATGCAGACATTAATGCAATTTGCATCCTTATTGCAGAAATAATCCAGTTTGACACTGCCATGGCTCAATGCTGTGGAATCCTGGGATTTGTAGTGGCAGAGCTGACAGAAAAGACTAAATGTCTACAAAACTACAGTTCCCAGAATTCCATAGCACTGAGCCATGGCAGTTAAAGTTGTGTCAAACTGGATTATTTCTGCATTGCAGATACCTTTGTCAGCACTTTACCATATAAGTGATATAACTATTAGGTGACCTTTATGCTTTAATTTATCAATTAGCATCCAACACCACCATTAATTTTGCAACATCAATTAGATAAAAAACTGGAACTCAAGGCCCATTAAATATTCTAAATCACAGTGTGAAAAAAGATACTGGCAACAAATAGGTTACTTTTACTTTTGGAAACTGAAGGTGAAGAGGTAAAAGATGAGAAGACTTATTAAAAAACAACATTTAAACTGTAGTTTGCAAAATGTATGTATGAAAGTTTACAAATGTTTACAATTATTTTATTCAATTTATTTTCAGGTAGCATTACCTTACAAATACAGGCAAAATATAATACCTATAAAGTGAAATATTATGGGATGCTATTCTTTGAAAAGGCCATCACAAAGCATCAGTTCAACCTCTATTTTAGTTAAAATTAGTAAGTTGCTTGTTATTCAGTGAAACGGATACATACCTCCCATTGAGAGATTACACTCTTTAACTGGTGGATTTCTGCATCTTTCTTTTCAAGTTCCAACTTTAGTCTTTCTATTCTTCCATCTTTCAGATAAAAATCCTCCAAAAGAAATAGCATACAAGTAAGGATGATTCACATACACAGAATTGAAAGAAATGTAAACCATGATTCAAAATATTTTAAAATGTAAAAATGTATAAAAGGACCCTTAATTTTTAAATCATTTAAACAGAATAAGCTTATGTCTAACAGAATAAACCAAAAGTTCCATCAAGGGAAAGAATACTACTTGGGACAGATCACATTAATATATCACTAAAGTTAGGGACTTCCAAATATGATGGGGAGGCAACTAGTGGTGTGGAGTGTTTGCTTGCCCAACTCCACTACTCCAATGGCAGTGTACCTGTGCAAATTAGGGAAGATCTGGATCCATTTGGAGATCATCTACAAGTCCACTTGGCAAGTTTGTGAGTGAGATGGGTTTGAACATATAGGTGGAGAGACTGTGTTAAAAACTAATAAAAATTAATCTTAAAAAATTGAGAGTTTTGTATATGTCTTGTACAAGGGAGTCTTCTACAAGCACAATCTTCTGAATATCTATCTGAAACTTCTATTTGCGGCTATATTACCCAAGATCAATTAGAAGAGAATTGCAGGACATCACAGATAAAAAAAGCACTGTAAGCCACTTCTCTTTGTGGGGTTTATCTTTTGGAGGGATGAATGAAATGATAAGATAGCTATTACTTTGCTTTATTATGAATTTAAAATAACCTGCCCCCCAGACCACTGAGCTAAAAGTGTCCCAGAGTAGCTTACTTAATATTACTAAAAAAGCAGATGTGACACAAAAGAAAACTGGTTGAGAACAGAAGAAAAGCAAATCCAGGTAGTATCATTAGCTACACAATTCTTTTGCAAGACACTTCTCAGGCTATGAAATGCTGTGGCCTTTTTGAATTCATAAGTTTGTTTCATTTTCCCCTTGACTGCCCACTTTTGTCTAATTCAACTGCATTCTTCAAGATAATCATGTACAGTACAACCCCCATATCTCAAGATTGGTTTTACTTACCACTGTCTGTAAAAATAAGGTCTCTTGAGGCATCTGGAGGTTCACCCTTTGTCACAAATATAAGGTTCACTCACAATTTTCACTGTCAGCAGTAAGTTTGGAAACATATCCCTGCTGATAAAGTGGTTGTAATGTACATAATTCTTTTAAGAATTTCAGCCTGTTTAAAAACCTCCAAAGAAGGAGACTCCACCACTCTCCATGGCAGCATATTCCACTATCCAACAGTACTTACTGTCATGAAGTTCTTCCTAATATTTAGATGGAATCTCTTTTCTTGTAGTTTGAATCCATTGCTCTGTGTCCTAGTCTCTGGAGCAGCAGAAAACAAGCTTACTCCATCCTCAACATGACATCCTTCAAATATTTAAACATGGTTACCAAGTCATCCCTTCTTCTCCAGGTTAAACATACCCAGCTCCCTAGGCTGCTCCTCATAGGGCATGGTTTCCAGACTTTTCACCATTTTGGTCAATTTCCTCTGGACATCCTCCAGCAATTCACACCCTCCTTGAATTGTGGTGCCCAGAACTGGTTTAACATACCTGTGTGTGGTCACAAGATGTGCTGTTATCCATTCCATTGTCTGTAATATGCTCTCTTCTTTTTTCTCTGACAAGTATTTTATGCACATCATCTTCCAGTCTAGTGAAGAATTCACCATCGTGCAAGACAGTATGTGAGCCCAATTCCTGTGAAGAAACTTATTCTTAATCCCCAATACAAACAATTGACAGCTGAACAATAAAATAATTAAGATAGTTTTCCTATTTTTTCCCAAAATGGTAAGTCCCTCTCCCTTGAACACATCTAAACATGAAATGCAACCTTCATGAAAGTTTAACAGCATACCTCTCAACACACAAACCAGTATCTACTATTATTAGCCACTACTTATAAAGGTTCTAGTTGTGTTTGAACAATGTTATGAAAGACATTACAGCAAGCCTTTGACTCAAGCTCTCCTCACTCCTCTGGCATGAAACTGATGACAGATAACAGTAGAGATGGCCTCCCCAATAGGAGTTTGAGAGTGTGGTGGCTTCTCAACTCCAGGGATTACTGGATGAGCTGTGTTATCTAGATCTATGTCAGTCTGGTTTCAGGCCTGGCTATGGGGCACAAATAGCTTTGGTCATCTTGGTGGATGACCTACGCAGGGAACTGGACAGGAGGAGTGTGTCTCTGTTGGTTCTGCGGGACCTCTCAGCAGCTTTCAATACCATGGATTATGGTATCCTTCTGAGCTGCCTCTCTGGGATGGGACTTGGAGGTACTGTTTTATACTGGCTCCATTCTTTCTTGGAGGGGCATTCAGAAGGTGGTGCTGGGAGGTTCCTGTTCGACTCCTTGGCCATTGGCCTGTGGGTTCCCTCAGGGTTCAGTCTTTCTGCTGCTCCAGAGACTAGGACCCGGAACAATGGATGCAAGCTACAGGAAAAGAGATTCCCCCTCAACATTAGGAGAAACTTCCTAACAGTAAGGGATGTTCGACAGTGGAACACCCTCCCTCGGAGAGTGGAGGAGTCACCTTCTTTGGAGGTCTTTAAGCAGAGGCTGGATGGCCATCCGTCGGGGATGACTTGATTGGGAGTTCCTGCATGGCAGTGGGTTGGACAGGATGGCCCTTGTGGTCTCTTCTAACTCTATGGTTCTATGATTCTATACCCTATGCTTTTTAACATTTGTATGCTGATGATATCCAGCTTTATCCATTTCACCTAATTCTAAGGAAGTTGTTCCTGTCCTAAACCAGTGTCTGGCCACTATAATGGACTGGACAAGGGCAAACAAATTGAAACTTAATCCAGACAAGACAGAGGTGCTCCTGGTCAGTCAAAAGACAGATCCAGGAATAGGGATTCAGTCTGTATTAGATGGGGTTACACTCCCCCTGAAAACTCAGGTTTTTAGTTTGGGGGTACTTCTAGATTCAGCGCTGAGCCTGGCAGCCCAGGTTTCGGTGGTAACCAGGAGTGCATTTGCACAGTTAAAACTAGTTAGCCAACTGCACTGGTCCCTCAAGAGGTCAGATCTGGTTGAAACAAACCATAGTCTGTCAAGTTTGGACAGCATACTAAAAAGTAGTTAATGTAAAACAGAAGCATCACAGCTGAAGCAGCAGGAGATGGAGTGCATGCATATAAAGAGACACTAGGCTCATTTTGTTAGACACAATCAATCATTTCATAGTTTGGCTTAAGCCTGTATAGGCAACCAGGTACCAATTCTTGTCTTGTTGAAATACTTTCATTGCCCTGTCAGCAAAGTAAAGAAAAAAGCTGTTTTGGTAATGTTCGTACAACTATTCAGAGTGAGGATATCATAAAGATTTAGTTTTTTCCCCATTAGGATGTCACCATGCAGCCATCCTGACTGACATTGTAGTTCTGTATAACTATCACATTTACCAGTGGTACCCTATGATCCAAGCAGAGGGAGACACCTCTTTCATTATGGCAATATGAGGCAAACTCTTCTCCTGCTCAGCCCATGGGCAGCTGGTGATGCTTCCTGTTGTATATCCTGATTAGTGGTGAGCAAAAAATCATTCTAAAACTAAATCACATAACGAAAAAGAAAAAGAAATGGTAGCTTGATTAGGTAGTTAATACGAGATCAAAAGGAGATCACATTCTTCGTGAGCAAATTTTTTCTCTCTAGCATTATGCAGAGCAAAGCTTTTGCTGAAGGTGCTGTAACACAGAGAGATTATTTATTTTAAAAAAACCACCAAAGGTGCTGCCTTTATTTTAAAAGTCCAAACCAGTAATTTCTAACATGGTTACTAATGCTTGAGTATTCGGCAATCTAGCTCCAGGCCTGCCCACATAAGGCCATGAAACAGAACCAGGAGCATGAATTCATGTCACTTACCCAAAACAATACACAGCAAAAAAATATGTATTTGCTCTTTAGCAAATAAAGTTATTCTGAATAATAAACAGAGTAACTGTATCATCTAATCTAAATAATTTTTCAAGTTCTCTTTGATGTTTAATCAAGTACTTACCTCCTGCTTTTTGGGAAGGTGATCTGAAATGTTAAAAATGGGGTTACTAATTATATTTCATTGCTTTATTTCTGTATTAAAATGTGAAATTATAATTTCAAATGTTTCAGTATGGCACATTTCTCTAAATGATAAAGTAAAATCACCTAAGCAGATTTTGCATCCTTTTTTCCAATCTAGTTACAAAGCAACTCAGATTTAAACAACTGCTGTAGGTGCGAAGTATAACATTTGCCTTTTTAGAGCATGATGCTGACATGTGAAACTACAGATTGATGAAAATGATTTAGGTATTTTTCAGTTTGGGTTTTGGTCTGAATTTAAAACAGGACTGATTTGGTTATCCAGGAGACTTAGGCTTGAAACAGACAGGCAAAAATCATCACCTTCAGGTTGATCTGTCAGACAGCATATGCCCCCGGATTGGGCTGAAACTGTGCTGTAGCTGCCTAAGGTGGTCCAAACCCAGCTGCAAAAGGAGCACAAAAAAGCACTCCTTGCTGACCGTCTGTTGTGGACAGTAGTAGCAACCAGTCTTGGGGGCCACAGCATCTGCTCAGGGTGCACCTGCAGTTGGAGCACCCAGAGGCTGCTCCAAGCCGCCTGGCTGCTTGAGGCCTTAGTTATAGTTTTTCAAATGAAAGATATCTATGTCCTATGACTCTTTTGAGCAGGATCTAATGGTTCATAGAAACATTTACTACAGAATAATAACAACAAAATTCCATACCTATGCTGACATCAGACTGAAAGTCTTTTAAAGACACTGTTAGAGGTTTGTCTTTTCCCTGTTGATTTTTCCTTTTCTCTTTCTTATGCACAGTCTTTGATGGGGGAGAAGCATTTTCAACATGCTCATATTCCTGTAAAAGATTACATGTTTATTCATCTGTCTTTAAATTGAAATTATAAATTTTGAGACCCTGGTAATCACAATTTAATTGGTAAATCAACTCAATAGAAGCAAAATGCTTAAGAATGTAAGAATGCAAGGAGTGTCATCCTGGATCAACTTTAAAGCCTATCTGGTCCAAGATTCTGTACACATCAATCACCTCTGGGAAGCCCACCAGCAGAGTATCAGTATGACAGAATGCTCCTGCTAGGGCTCCCAAGCAACTGATAAACAGAGGCATACTGTGTTGTGCCCAGGAGGGAACATAGATCCTTCAGAACCTGTAACCTCTGAATGTCTAACAAAAGCATAATTTTTTCTCAAGTCATATGAGTTGGCAGTTGTCATTCAATTCTGTGGTAATTAATTCCCTAGCATTAACTATGCAGTTTGTGAAGAAATACTTCCTTTTATCAGTCCTGAATCTCTAATCACAGGAAACCAAAATTAGCCAGCAATTCTGATTTACGATGAGATACACAAGAACATAACCTTACTGTTCTTTGGACAAGATATATTAAAAGCTCACTTAGAAGTCATCTTTGATAAATTCCTTTGGGTTTACTTAAAGTAAATGTGTTTAGAATAACATATATTAAATTAAATAGTCAAGAATAATCTTTCATTCATTAATTGACAATCAAGTTTTTTGACTACTTCTACTTGCACCAAAGGAATTGAGTATTTTACAATTATACAAAATGAAATATAAAAATAACATATCACACATTATCACTGTGATCCTACAGTGCCAACTTAACTACCGTGGCATGATGATACACAGAGAAAGGCTGAGTGTGCAGCAGCAGTGAGGAAAGGTAGAGAAAATCTTTGGTGACACTGGCAATTTTTCAATGCAGTCTTCTCAGAATACCCTACCTTTCAATATCTACCCTGTGGCCCTGTATTGTGAAAATAGGCTGGTCATAGGTAGCAGTGTTCTCTCACATTGTAAGATAAAAGGACATTGGTCTCACATATGATACATTAATTTCCAGCAGCGAGGGGCAAGCATCCCTAGGATAGGTTGCTCCTCCCACTCATTCCAATAGGCAGGAAGAAGACCTTTTCATTGTCTCCCCCAAATGTTCAGTCACTATTACAGCTGAAGAAATACTCTGAGAAAAGGAACTTCTCTTTGTCTTTTTTAAAAAATAGAAATTAAAGGGGGGGGGAATAACACATCGAGGGGAGAAGAGAAATCAGGCTAGAGAGTCCCATTCACCTATCTACATATATGCTCTAATGTTCCTGGATAGGCAGACGTTCATCCTTTCACTGTTGCAAATAAACATATTAACAAGTGAGACCAATGTTTTTTTTTCCCCAGAAGTGAAAGGAGAAACATCCATTGAATGGGATACACCAAAGCTCCACAGCTAAGAGTGGGTGGTTTTGATGTCCTTGAACTCGATTGCTTCCCTACGTTTTGTAGCATCTGCTTGCCAAAGGAGGCTTTGGTCAAGTCAAAAGCGCTGAGTTCACAGTGTGTTAGAAACTAGTGAGGTGACTTCCACATTGCTGCCCTACAGATTTCTAACAGAGGGCCACTGGTAGCTAAGGCCACCAATGTGGCTGCATTCCTGGTTGAATGAGCAACTGTCTTTCTCAGTAGGGGAATTCCCAGAGACTCATAGCAGGCCATACTGCAAGCCTTGATCCATCTGCTAAATGTGGATACAGATACCTTCTTCCCCATGGAGACAAAGAGAGAGAGAGAGAGAGAGAGAGAGAAGAGCAAAAGCTGTTTGTCCTCTTGTGATAGATATGGCTCTGTGGACATCCAAGTACCTGCCCTGTGGAAGGTAGAATTTACCTTGGGGATGAAGTTGGGATGCAGCTGAAGTACTATGGAGCTGGTCTGATGATGCAGAGCTTTTTGTATTCTGACACAGCTTGACCGTCCTTTTCTGATGTGCATTTTTTCTTCCTCTTACTGGGATGAAAACCTTATTTTTATTTTTAGTCTCAACCAGGCCAGAATAAAGGCTTCCCAAAAATGTTGGGTACTCAAGAAAGGGGGAAAGCTGAATGTTCCAATTTTAAAGCCATATCTGCCACCCAAAACTACAAATGCTACTAGGGTGGTGTCCACACTGGAATCTGCTACAAAGGTTGCCACCTTCATCAGTTTCTTCACTGCCATGACTAAGTTTAACTTTACTTCTAGGGATCACCTTTAACATCTCTTTGGCCCACAAGAGAGATGCTCCAGACATGATGGATATTGAAGTTGTAGCAATTAGGGCCAAGGAGGAAGACCCATGTATTTTCTTAAGGACAGTCTTGGCTTTTCTATATTCTAACTTTCAGCATACATTTACCATCTTTGCAATACATGGCTGAAGATACAAGGGTTGACACAGGAGCATCTATTAAAGCACTTGCAATTTAGACATAATATTTTTGAGAAGGCTATAATTTTTTCAACACATCCCATGTTGAGCATGTTGGAGGCAAGCTTCCTCCATCCCTTTCTCACTACATCCATAAAAATGGGTGGTTTGAGAATGTCCAGGGATGAAAGGATTGTTTTTGGAAAATACTCTCCACTCCCTTGGGAAGCTCTGGATCCTGGAACTAAAGAGGATTAGTCGAAAGGCTGAAGCCTAATGTCTTGACTGCTTTCCTCAATAACACAGGAAAATCATCTGGCTGAAATAAAAGTATGGGGGATGAAATTACTAGGGTCTCCTCTTTCTTATCTGAGAACAGCTCCCCCAACCCCAAGGAGATGTCTTCCCTTGATGAATGTCCAGCATGGGCCACATCGCTGGAGGAAGGAATGTGGTGAGCATCCTTGTGGTTCTTGCTGGAGGGCCATGCTGGCTCTGTTTGGTAGTTTTGGACTCAGAAGCTGAGACCTCCAGCTCAGCTATGAAGGCTATGGAGAATATGGACTAAGGCTTTTTGAGGCCACCAAGATAGCACCTCGAAGACCAGGACTCTGCATCCTCCCATGTCTCTGTGGTGTGGGAGAGTGGAAATTTACTGGTGTGTTCATACTGGTAAATTCCATGCATCTGGAACACTCCATTTCACATTTAGAGAAGCAGCCCCTCCTCTCTACCCATGGTGTGGCTGCATGCTGCTGAAGTGGCAGAACCCGCTGAGGCAATGGCAATGGCTTCCTGAGAGACCAGCACTCAGAGTGAGGCTGCAAACTCAGGGGGGAAGCTACTCCCTGGTCATGATGGGCAGGCTACTGGGCTCCCTATACTCATGCCTTCCTTGGCTTGTTCTATCACCTCCTTACCTAGTCTGTTTTGAGCAAGATGTAGGCAGCACAAGGAGGAAGTGGAATGGAGAGATTTTTTTCTCATCTGATGGCTCCTGTGTTTCCAGTGCTGTGTCACCTTCTAGTTTGGTCTCCCGTCTATGCATGGCAGAAGAGGGAGGATTCAAGAAGGAACAAATCTCTGGCCAAACCAGCCATCTTCTCTTCAGTCCAGGAAAGTCTGGACATGCTCATGATCTGCTAGTTGAATTCCTTCCTTGGCTCACAGGGGAGAGGACTGAGAAGAGAGAGGTGGTAGTAGAAGCAGAGGATGGTGTTGTTGTGCGCGTTCAAATAATTTCTTACTTATGCAACCCTAAGGCAAACCTATCACAGAGTTTACTTGACAGAATTTGTTCAGAGTGGGTTTGCCCTTGCCTTCTTCTGAGGCTGAGAGAGTACAACCTGCCCAAGGTCACCCAGTGGGTTTCCAGGGCTGAGCAGAGATTCCAGTTCTGGTCTCCAAGTGCCTAATCCATCACTCACACCACTACACCATGCTGGCTCTCAGAGGATATTACAGGAAAGATTTTAAAGATCATTGAAAAGATAGAACTGAGGTCAGAAAAAAGAGAAAAAAAAAACTGAGTGGGAAGATTCTGGTATGAAAAGCAAAGAAAAACATGCCCTATCAGAGTGGGAGGCAAGAATGACATTCTGGGCATTGCTTCCCCTAGCACAGACACCAGAAAGATCTATTTCCTGCCTACTGGAGCAAGGGGAAAGAGTAACTCATCCAAAACATAGTTTCTCACATAATAGCTGAGAAATGGACTGTTACACTTCCATAATGCAGCAATAGGATTCTGGCCTGTAAGATTTCTAAGCACAATACATATTACTTAGCCTGCTTCTCCTGAAATGTGGTTTAATGAAGAATAAATGTGTCAACCTCCCCTAAATAAATCCTCTTGAATTTCTTGTACAGCACCAAATTCAACATGAAAGGGAAGGAGTGGGTACAGCCTTAGTTTCTAAAGGTGTCATCTTTCTGACCAGATACCATATCCAACAGTTACCTGGTTTTGAGTGTCCAGATTTAGTGAGAAGAAGCAATATGGATTCTATTGGTATGCTCTCCACTCTGCTTACAGCTTTCCTGACCAAAATAATGAAAGCAGTCTCAAGCATGGTGCTGAGGACCTGAATGCTTGTGGATGTGATAACATTCAAGCCCAGGCTAGCCTGTGAGAGGTATTTAATGACCACCATATCAAGCATGGGCCTGTGGCAAATTATTTCTGACTGATATTTCAATTGAGCTATCCGACACAACTCCAAGATCTGGTCTGTGACTGCCATCAGTAAGCATATGAAACTTGGATTTTAATCTCAATGTGGACTCCTTTACATTTGCTTTCATTGAAGTTCTTATACCATTTTCATTCCCTCTGTTCTAGTGTGGATATATCCTTTTTGTGCTCTTCATTTCTGTTCTAAATAATTTGGTGTCTTTAACAAATGTGGATTCTTCACTACCATTCCCCACCATCAGGTAAAGTTAGAAAGCACTCATACCAACACAGATCCTTATAGGACCTCCCTTCACATCCCATTCACTGTGAGAACTGACAACTTCTATCTAGTTGCTTTCTGTTCTTAAAACAATTTCCATCCTTTAAGATGACCACTTCTCTTACTGAAAGCTAATAATTTTGCTCAGGTGATGAACTTTGGTGGGGTACTTTGTCCAACACTTTAGGAGATTCAAGTGAAATGATCTACAAAAGCATTCATGTTTATATAACATTCTATTTTTCCTTACATTTTAGATCATTTCATGAATTCCAGAGGACATTCTCATGCTACCAAAGCTATATGTACATAGCTACATTACTTAATTTCTTTGCATAAGCATAAAGGAACAACCTAAGTAATATTTGCAAGAAAAATAAATGAAAATCTCAACCTTTGTTTCCATCTATTGCATATTAGGTGTTGTTTTTTACTCCACCCCACTGCTTTCCCTTTTGCTTAGCTGGGAAAATGAAAAACATTTTTTAAATACGCAACTTCAAAATATTTCCTGTAGATTAATAAAATATCTGATCCTCTTAACAGGTCCAGGAACTAATTAGAACATTTGCTACGTTTTGACAATAATAATAAAAGCAGGAAATACCTTTCTATGTTCTTCATATTCCAGTTTGCTTAGAAGTAAAGCTTTCTCAAGATCTGCTTCAAACATTTCAGAAGTCAGCTGAAGAAACAAGAGGGAAGTATATACGTTAGAGGCTTTTATTAAACACATGCTTAATATAACATATCAGAAACTTATTTTTAGCTGTGCTTTGGTTAGGTGATTTTCCACCTCTCTCACTCTACACTGAAAATCAACAGAGCAAAAGAAATCAAGACATGTACAAAATGTTGGTGAAATGATAATTAAGAAGACCTAGGCTCCTGTCAACTCAATCTACATAGCTGTCATCTTGTGCAAATGGCATGCACATGTTATATAAAACTTTTCTTGCCACAAATGGCACATACTGTCCAACAGTCAGCCTGCATAGCCTAGCAACAGCAAAAATTAGCAATAGGAAGTACTTTTCTATACTGCTTACCGATGTACTAAGTGATTTACAAAGTATAAGCTAATTGCCCCCAACAAGCTGGGTATTCATTTTAGCGACCTACTCAAGGATGCCAGGCTGAGTCAACCAGGAGCCCCTAGCTGGTACTGAACTCACAACTTTGTGCTTTGTGAGCGAGTGGCTGCAGTACAGGCATTTAACCGCTGTGGCACCAAGGCCCCAAAAATTCTGTTTAAGATTTGTATCCTCTCCCCAACGCAGAAAATGATTCATACTGCTACTCAAATCTGAAAAGATGGCTAGAACTCAGAAAGTTTTCCAAGCCAATCTGATGTTTAATGAAATGATCCCCTCCCCTTATCTGGAAATCCAACTGTTCAGCCTGACAGCTGTTTTAAAGAAATTGTCCTTGGAAAACTGGACTAGAATCCAGAAGTCAACTACTGTAAAAGACACTTAGAGTAATGCAGTCCTTTTTTGGGAGATGGGCTTTTGTTCCCAGGCTGTTTGTCTAAGGGGAGATTAAAAGGAGATATTTGTTGCAAAATCCTCCCTAGTTCAGATTAAAATCTCCTCTGGTGGATTCAGTTCATAACATTTGCCTCCCAATTGAGTCTAGCATCAACAAGATCTCAAAGTTCTTTTCTGGTCCAGTATTTCTACTACTTAGAACATGATAAGACCCTTAAGCATTTTAGTAGCTGGTTACAGATATATCTGGAGTGTGGTAATGCTTACCTATTTTCACTACACTCTTGAATAACTTGTTATCCTTTGGCTTTTAAGTATTATTTTAGTAGAATACAGTTATTAAGTAAGGCACTGTTTGAAACGATGTTATTGTGTACTGGTTTATAACCTGCTACATAAAGTATCTTGTCTAACATCCAGAAGTTGTGACAAGAATGAGTTCTGATTATCTGCATAATTTCAGGAACAGGAATTCTTTGTTGATTTTATTCCTCACAGGCCAAAGAAGTGGCTTTTGGCTGCTTTGGAGGTGTGGCTTTCAAATATTGCACACCTCCAAAGCAGCCCAAAGCTGCAGCAACACCAGACTCTGGTCCTTTGGATTGGAGCAAAAAAGAGTTGGGATAATCCATCTCCTGGCATTGTGGGTTGCAGCCAGTGGCATCGGACTGCTTTTGGGGCAGGCGGTGCAGTCACCATGGTCCCAATCCACTTGCGGCCAGAGGACTCAGGCCACTTCTTTTCGTCCATCTTCTCCGGCCCTCTGTAAACACTTTGATCTTTGGTTCTTAACATTGTAATCCTAAGAGAGTAAGTTTTAGTGAACTAAACATAATGTTTTTCCAAGTAAATATGCTCAGGACTCTTATCAGCCATAGCCTAATCCTATGTATATTTGTGTAGAAGTTACTCCTAGAATGGGCCGTTTTGTAGACAAAGGCACATAGTTCTGTGCCTTAAGGTTCAGGTTGCAATCATGTACCCATTTATGCAGGTGTAAGGCCAAATAAAATAAATGGGATTCACTTCTGATATAGGATTGCACTTTTACATTGTTTACAACATATACAGAACCATAATGATGAGAAGTAATCACACATGCTTCTGGTAAGATTTTGAATTCAACCACAAAATACTACCTGTTCATCTCTCTGTCTCCACTCTTGCCAGTTTTCTTCCTGAGAATCTTTCTGTGATGAATTGTTCAATGCCTGTTCAGGCTGAGACAAACAGGCTCCATGGGAAGTTTTCTGAGGAATTTTTTTAAATGCAAGATTTCTGAGCTACAAAGAAAAACAACCAAATGAGTAATTTTAATTCTGTAATATGCTAAATTATGCACACCATGATATATTGTAACAATGATGTTGCTTCTGTATCAACGGCAGGATTCTGGAGACTTTGGTAAGAAACACTAATATACAATACATATGGACTAAAAGAGTTAGGACATGATTTGTTTGTTTAAATGGCGACAGGATATCCCTCCCACCACCTTCCTCTTCTCCTGTTGTGTTGTCTTTTAGACTGTAAGCCTGAGGGCAGGGATCCATCTAACTATAAGATTGTATGTACAGCACTGTGTAAACTTACAGCGCTATACAAATAATAATAATAATAATAACAATAATAATTCCTATGGTGGTTTCCAATATTAACTGTCTAAAATCAACAGTCTAAAACATCATACAAGCACTGGGGGTGGGGAGCTAACAACAGTACCAATCACAAATTGTATTTAGCTCAGCAAACACATTTTATTTGCACTTCAGAATGCTAAGAAGATTCTGGCTTCCACCAATGGCCAGGGGGGGAAAACGATCACAAAATATTTGTGTCAATTTTGTACAAGTAAGAACATCAGTAAAGGAGTGTCAGTCTGACTCAAACTGCTGAAGTATTGCCTGATGCTAAACACATCTCAAGTCCCTTCCAAACCTTGCTGGAATCTCCATTATCTTGTATGGTTATATACTGCACATGCCTAATCATTGTTTGCCATCTCCCTTTTATGTGTATATGCAGCAGACACAACTTATTAAATATAAGTGACATTACCTCATTTGCCTCACTCTGCTGCTGTTCCTTCTTCTTCCTCCTCTTTTCTTTTTTCTTCTCATTTGTAGTTGACTTGCTGCCTGACATTTGGGACTTTCCACCACTTCGAATACTTCTTCCTTTTCCAGATTCTGAATCAGATTCGCTGCCACTATCAACTTGTAAAAGAGCAAACCTAGATGCTGTAGTAGGCACAGAACTAATTACCGCGGAGGCCATTTTCCTAATAGAGGTATACTGACAGAGGCCGCTCAATCAAGGTGTTTCCTGAAAAATTAAAGCAACACAAAAAGAAGTCAAGAAGCAGAAGAGCATTGTTACATTAAAAGTATATCTGGTTTAAACTCTGACAGAAGTTTTATATAATTTGGATAGACGACCCGACAAACAAAATTACTACATTCTGCCAGAAGTGGAGGGGATAAGCTTTGACAGATTCTCATTTTGGGCTATTGTGTAGCCAAGATGTATCACAGCACAGAAAGTGTTAGCTGTATTAACTGATAAGACAACTGTGAATGTTCCTTAAGTCAGAAACAAATACTAAGGGACTAATACTTAGAGACTAAGGGGAAGAAAGAAGTTGGCAGCATGACCTTTCCTAGACTTAAGTCTCATGTAGGACCTTTGCTCCTCCAGATGTTTTGGACTTTAGTTCCCAGAGAACCTAGCCAGCTTGGCTAACAGTCAGAAATTCTGGGAGCTGGAAGTCCAAAACATCTGGAGGACCGAAGTTCAGGAAGCAACGTCTGATGCGTCTGAGGAAGTAGACTTAATCTAGGAAAGCTCTTGCTGCCAACTTCTTTCTTTCAGTTGGTCTCAAAGGTGCTACAAAACCTCTCCACATACTAAAGCAGTGGTCTCCAAACTGTGCTCTTCTTTAAGGGATTTTGGACTTCAGCTCCCAGAATCCCAGACTATTGGCCACCACGGCTGAGGCTTCTGGGAGCTGGAATCCAAAATCTCTTAAAGGTGGTGACCGCTGTACTAAAGTGAGGACAGTCCAAGCCAAAGGCATCTGAGGAAGTAATCTGGAGTCTAAAGGAAAACTCCTGCTGCCAACTTCTTTCTTTCAGTTAGTCTTAAGAGGAGGATAAGATCTCTGTACAAAATAAAGTGAGGACATTCCAAGCTAAATCCATCTGGGGAAGTAGACTTAAGTCTAAAGCTCCTGCTGCCAACTTCTTTCTTTCAGTGAGTCTCAAAAGGGCCCCAAGGTCTCTGTAGAAACTGATTCTTCAGACTAACATGGCTATATCTTTGAATTGTATCTTTATTGCATATATATATATATATATATGACCAAATGCACCTGAGGAAGTAGAATTGAGTCTAAAGGAAAGGTCCTGCTGCCTACTTTTGTGGATCTTTCTACAAAATAAAGCAAGGGCAATCCAAGCTAAATCCATCTGAGGAAGTAGGCTGAAGTCTAGGAAAGCTCCTGCTGCCAACTTTTCTTCCAGTGAGTCTCAAAAGTACTATAAGACCTCTTTACATACTAAAGCGAGGACAGTCCAAGCTAAATCCATCTGAGGAAGTAGAACTGAGTCTAAAAAAAAAGCTCCTGCTGCCTACTTCTTTCTTCCCTGAGCCTCAAAGGGGCCACAAGGTCTCTCTACAGACTGATTCTCCAAACTTAACACACATCTATATCTCTGAATTGTATCTTTATCGCCTATATTCATATATATATATATATATATAGTATATGCATATGTATATATATATATATATATACATACACACACATATCTATATATATATATATAAAGCACACACACATATATATATAAATACACAATATATATATAACAAAGAACAGCCCCCATAATCCCACAGCCTTCAGCCAGGGCCGTTGAAAGCGGTATCAACCCGCGTTTGTTCCCAAGTGTGGATGCAGCCCTCGACATTACTCCCCTCCCTCCCTCCCTGGGGCTGCTATTCTGGGCCCTTCCGCCCCTCCTTCTCCCCCTGTCCCCCTCCAGGGCCCTCACCACCGCCGCCTCTCTCTGGGCCGAGTGCTGCTGCTGCTGCTGCTGCTGCGAGTCAGTCAGTGCAGTGGACCGTTATTACGGAGGGAGGGGGGCGCGAGGGGGAGACAAGCGTGACGTCAGCGGCAGCGGGCCCGTCCTAGTCCTAGCAGTAGCCCTTCTTCCTTTCCCTCAACGGCGAAGGCGCGCGGACGCAGCAGAGAGTTTGTTTATCACCAGACTAGGGTGGGTAGTACGGCGCATGCGCGGAGGAGGAGGAGGAGGGGGCTTTGTGACGTAGGACTAGGTGGAGGGAGGGGGCGCTGTACTCTGCTCTCTTTCTCTCTCTAGATGAGGCAGAACAGCAATAAGAATGACCCCAAACTCCGGCCCCCTCCAGGTGTTTTGGACTTCATCTCCCAGAAGCCTCAGCCAATCACAAGCCACATGCAAATTTTCTCCCTAACTCAAGATTCTATTCTCCCAGAAGCCTCAGCCAATCACCGCCCACATGCAAATTTCCTCCCTACCTCAGGATTCTACAGTCAATGTGAATAGATTTCCAGAGCCCCACAAAGGCCCCTCCCTCCTCTTTGCCTTTCAGCCAATCACCACCCACATGCAAATTTCCTTCCTACCTCACAATGCCCTCCCTGCCAGCTTGGCCAATGAATGGTCTGGGATTATTCTGGGAGCTCAAGTCCAAAACATCTGGAGGGAGGGCCAGAGGTTGGGGACCACAGGATATGAGGCAAACTCTTATTAATAATGGGCAGTTTTTCTTCAGAGGAGAATTGCCTTGCTGCTATTGCCTTCACCTGAGGCTGAGAGAGTGTGACTTTGCCCAAGGGTCACCCCAGGGGGTTTCATGGTTAAACTGGCAACCAGACTATGGTCTCCGGAGTCATAGATCAGCGCTCAGACCAGTATGGTGACCTTGCAACAGGGTTTTTCTTCTGGGAGGAGTTGCCTTTGCCATTCTGAGGCTGAGAGAGTGTGTCTCGCCCAAGGATATTCATTCATTCATTCATTTGCGGTCTTTGAACTTCAGCCCTTCAGCCCTAAAGGCTCTCAGAGCGGCTTACAATTATTATTATATTTAATTAGATGGTTCCCTGCCCTCAGATTTACAATCTAAGAAGACACAACACAAAAGGAAAAGGGAATGAGGTTCAGTGGTTCTTCTCTCCCTCTGAGGCCCAGACCAAGGCAGATGGACTGGAGGGAGGGCCTTCTTCTTGCTCTGCCTAGCCCTGATGGAGTTGGGCCTGCCAATGGGCTTCGTGGCCAAGCCAGGGACTCGAACTCTGGTCCCCAGAGTTGCAATCCAACCAACACTCAAACCACAACACCACACGGGCTTTCCACATCTGCTGGGAGCCCATCTCCTACACACCCATTAAAAATGAGAGTACACTCATCCCTCCATATTTGCAGCTTTGATATTTGCAGATTTGTTTATTTATTTATTTATTTATGATATTTATACTCCACTCTTCAGCCCTAATTATAGTTCACGGATTTGATTAATATGTTCTCTCTAGGAATATTGAGGTCCTCCAGTGAAACTCTATGGTCAACTTTAACTAAAAGTTGAACTGAAGGACCTAGAGATTCCTAGAGAGAATATTCCACTAGTACTTTGTAGCTCCTCCAGTGGAGTTCTGTGGTCAGTGTCTGTCGGACATTGACCACAGAGTTGCACTGGAGGACCTAGAAAGTCCTACAGAGGTAAAAACATGGCATTTTTCTTATTTGTGTTTTTTCCATATTCACGGGGGTCTTATGCCCCTAACACTAGCGAATATGGAGGGACAAGTATAGTTGTCTCCAGTTCTCTTTATTTTATTTATTTATTTATTTATTTATATCCCACCTCTTCCGTTTTGGGGATCAAGGTGGGTAACAAGATATAAACAATACAGTGCTTCTCAACCTTTCTAATGCTATGAACCTTTAATACAGTTCCTCATGTTGTGGTGACCCCCAACCATGAAATTATTTTCATTGCTACAATCAAATATGTGTTTTCCGATGGTCTTAGGCGATTCCTGTGAAAGGTTGGGAACCACTGCTTTATGGGAACCCTGCTTGTATAAAGCAGGGTTCCTCCGGTCCTAACCACATCAGATGGCCCTTCAGAAACTACTGGGGTAGAGCAGAGGACACCTACAAGAAATGCTGTGGCAAAGGGCGCCATTAGACTCAAGCCATACTCAAGAGGGGAAAGGGAAGTCCTAAGCAATGGGCTAAAGTAGGCCAGAGCGGGACCCTGTTCACAGCAAGGTAAAAATGGATCAAAGCCACTGCAAACAAGTTTAGAAGTGTATCAGTTCATTCTGATTAAAATTAACAATGGTTACACCTATTGGTATATATATATATATTTGGTAAACAAAAACAATACAGACGGAGGAGTAAGTGAACAAAGTATATAATAAAGCAAAAATGGCGAGTAATTGCGCAAATGGTTATCACACACAATCATACAAAGTGATATCAGAAATGCATTGTCACTGAAATCACGAAAGTTAAAAAAAAGTGCATTAAAGCTTCTTTGTGACCACTTTAATGGCAGGTTTTGTGCAACTTTGTGTGAAATCATTTTGTGTAATTACGTGATTTTTCCAGGATATTCCACCCGATAAACTCCCAATCTCCTTCGTATGATAAACTCATATGTGTGCAGATCAAGTTTGCATGCATCTCTGTGTATATCTGAGTGAGAAAGACAGTAGATAGTCCTACAAGGCTCTCCCTGACTCCTTATAGCAGTGAATATTTATTTACACTGGGATTATTTTATGATGTAGTATTCTAATTTACAATTATGTGGCTCATTTGACTATACAGACATTCTATTACATACCAGGCTAATTTGTTGTTGACATGAATGGGGGCAGCTGGACTAACCACCTACACATACATCATCATGAAAGAAAATGATTTTTCACAGAAATAAATATGTCTCTTCTGATAATTATTTTGGAATAAATCTGAATAAAATGCTCTCCAGGAAAAGGAAGACTCACTGATATCCCAGGCAGAAAGTCACGTTACAGTTCAGGCCACAAAGTTACAAATACATTTTGTGTGTGATTGGGATTTGTATTCAATATGAGTGTTGTTGTTAGCTGCCCTCGAGTCGGCTCCAACTCATGGTGACCCTGTGGATGAGACATCTCCAAGAATCCCTATCCTCCACTGCCCTGCCCAGATCCTGCAAGCCCTCGCCCACAACCCCCGACTGAACCTATCCATCTAGTTTGTGGTCTTCCTCTCTTTCTTCTACTCTCTATCTTTCCTAGCATTTTTGTTTTTTCTAGTGATCCGTGACTCCTCATTATGTTTTCTTGTTCTATTGCCCTCAGTCTAAGTTCTTCTGCCTGAAGTTGCAATTTACGCTCACTCTCATGAAGGCTAACAACCTAAAGAAGCAACGGTATTTTGTTTTGAGGAAATCAAGACATTCTTAACTATGAAAACTAAATACTGTATATGGCATGTCAAAACCATTAAAATGTGAAACAATAGTGTTTTACTATGCTATCAGCATAGAAAGCCAATTTATTACATCCTTAATCCTTACGACAGTCACAACTTGATCATCTTAGCTTCCAAGGAGAGCCCTGGTCTGATCTGTTCAAGAAACCATTTGTTCTAGAACATGGCCACACAGCCTGAAAAACCCACAAAGAACTATGGATGCCAGCCATGAAAGCCTTCAACTTCACAATTAATTAATTTTCTTTCTGTCTGCTTCTTTCACTATCCAGCTGTCACATCCGTACATGGTAATTGGGAATACAATGGCCTGAATTATTCTAACTTTAGTGCTCAGTTGTATGTCTTTGCTCTTCAGTGTCTTGTTGTTCTTTCATAGCTGCCCTTTCCATTCCTAGTCTTCTTATTTCTTGACTGCAGTCTCCATTGGGTATGGGAATTATTTAATTGTTTTAATTTCCTCGTTGTCTGGACCGAATTTGTGTATTTTTTTCTGTGGTCATCATTTTTGTTTTCTTTATGTTCAGTATCAGACCTGTCTTTGCACTTTCATCTTTGACCTATGATATGAGCATTAGGAAAAGTATTTTCTTCTTAAGCACCTTAGTCATGCTTTGTTTTTTTTCCCTTTTTGATGGATGTTCCTGACATTCTTCATCAGGACTAAAGTCAAGAAGTGCTTAACTTCCACATAAATATGCATGGACTGAAAAGGGGTTTAAAAACATTTATTGGTAGTGTTGTTACAAAAAACTTATCACAATGCACCACTTCATACAGTATTTTTATCTGAACCAGGAGTAGGGAAAGTGGGCCCCTACAGACTTTCTATAGTTGCCCTGGCTTCCCCCTCCCAATTTTTTTTTAATCTACTAAAAACATGGATTAAAAAAATAAGGCCCCATAAGGCTAAAATCATGGAATTGTCACTCTTGGCGCCTTCCAGGAACAGTGGCTTACAACCTAGAACCTTCAACACCTCAAATCTGCAGAGAACCCCCAAGATCCAAATCAGTCACTTGTGGTTTAGATTTTTCAGTGTTCTGAGGTCTGTGGAGGAACAATGCAGGTTTGTGGAGGGGAAAAAATAATCCCATGTCTGCCAGAGTTACCCACTGCTGCTGTGAGAACTCCATATTGTTTTGCCTATAGATTTAGATCCAAGCACAATGTGAGAAAATGACCCACCAGATGTACTACCATGTAAAATGATGGTTTTTCTCCAGCTGTAGAATCACCAGAAATACCTCTTTTAATTGTCCTCATTATTGGCTCTAATAAATATGCCTAATGAGTTTGGAAACTTCAGCCAGTTCAAAATATGGCAGCCAGATTTATTATTGGAACACCCAGGAGGGATCACATTACACCAGTATTAAAATAAATATATTTTAAATTGCATTTAACTGATGTGGTGTGACTGTTAATTATTGTTGTTCTCTGCCTCGATCCATGGGGTGAGGTGGGTAGGAAATAATAATGATAATAATACTACTAATAATATAAAATATGTATAGCATGGATTGCTCATGCAGACAAAGGAAGTATTACCAGAACCAGCCCCTATATTCTTTGGACTATAGATGGTAAACTGAGAAAATACTTTCAAAGTCAGAAATAATCCATGCTCATTCTTTTAAAAAATTAATAAAAGCTAAATGCTATAAAGGCAAAAGTCAATTTTGCTTCAACTCTTTGCAATATCACTATGCCAGTAAGCATCACACATTCCTATAGGCACATGATATATTATCTACAGCATGTGGTACAGCAGCTAGAAATGAGAGATGTTCATAGCTGCCTTTTCAAAGATTAGTAACTGCTTTCAAAAGGTCACAGGGTTAATTATATATTATAATCATTAGATTTTTCTAGGCATTTCAGTGGAATCTGCAGGAAGAGAATTTATACCAATTGCAAGGCTTGAGAGCCTAGAGGAAAGCTCAGACACAGGGATGTGACGCAGTTCTTTGCGAGACAGTTTTACTGGGGTTGCTCCTTGAAGCTGGATCATAGTCTCTCTTGCATGAGAATGACAGATTCCTTGTGGATGAAATTTTGCAAAGTGCTGTACTTTTCCTGCTTGCACTTCCTGACTACTGGATGTATTGGATACAGGTTCTACAGCATCTTCTTGAAATGGGTGTGAATTTTGCTGTTCTAAACTATCGGTTGGGTGGTTTGCTCCTTTGAATTTTCCAACTGATTTGGCTGGCCACCCAAATTCTTCTGACAAAGCACTTGCTTCTTCTTGGTTTGGTGTACCATCACAAAAACCTAAAAAGGAATAGTCAAACAGTTGGGTTAGATATTTTGGGATAACTATTTTGGGGTATTATCTTCTGTTACACATAGTTAGTCAGGTATTTGGTTCAAATGTTGAAATTCTTTTTAAAATATTCCAAATATACTGATAGGAATTACTTTTAAAAAATGAAAAGGAGTAATACAATACAATGGCCTAGGTCTGGAGGTACCCTCCTCTGCAAATGGGAAGGGGTCCAATGCAGTAGAAGTTCTGCAGGTGAGCAGTGCAGTGGATAAAGAGATTATTTTCACTCACTTCTCTGAAGAATGCCAATCATAGAATCATAGAATTGTAGAGTTGGAAGAGACCACAAGGGCCACCCAATCCAACCCCCTGCCATGCAGGAACTCTCAATCAAAGCATCGCTGACAGATGGCCATCAAGTCTCTGTTTAAAGACTTCCAATGAAAGAGACTCAGTGTCATTCCCCATCCTGTTCCAGAGCGTAACCTAACAGCAGAAAAACTAGGGAGTACAGTGAAAACTTCCTTGGGCAAGTCACATGCTCTCAGCCTCAGAGGAAGGCAATGGCAAACCTCTTCTGAACAAATCTTGCCAAGAAAACCCCATGACTGTTCACCTTAGGTTCCATAAACTGGAAATGACTTGAAGGCACAAAGGAACAACAATAACAATTTCCTTTAGTGAGAACTTTAAATGTAAGCTAAGAACTGCACCAGTAAGGATAAATCTAAAAGCACTGCATTACGAATACTAAAGTGGATTAATAAGATCTTATTTAAGAAAACATACAGAGCCAGCATGTTGTAGTAAAATGAATGCTGGACTACAACTCTGGCAACCAGAGTTCAAAACCGCACTCAGTCATAGAAACCCACTGGGTGACCTTAGGCATGTAACATGCTCAGCCTCAGAAGAAAGCAAAGGCAACCCCCACCCCACCCCCTGAACAAATCTTGCCAAGAGAACCAATCTCATTATAGGTTCACCTTGAGGTTGCCAGTTGGAAACAACTTGAAGGTACACAACAACTCAAAACATCAGCATAACATAAAGAAAAGATGGATAATGTACCTACTATAATGAACGTATTTTTAAAACACCAGAACAACACATTCTATTACACATTTAGCTATCTATGGCTTATAAATGTAATACTCATACATTTATTGGGTGTTTGAGGATGGTGTACTGATTCTCCAACCAATTCTTTTAATTTCTTCTTTACTTCTCTGCTTGTTTTCTTGTAGAAGAACAAGTCTCTTTCCAATTGTTGAACTTTTGCCTCATAACCTTTAAGAGCTTCTGAAATACTTTCACCATCATGTTCTAGAAAGACAAATCTAATGTTAGATTCAGCATTGCTCTTCAGTTTGTTTCATTCTATAGCATGAAAATGGTATCAGTGTAGTCTGCATTTTAGACTAGTTGCAGTTTTCCTTGAAATCTGAGCATTAAGTGATATATTCAAATGTTTAGTAATGGTACTCGGGTGGAAATTTTCCAAAAAAATGGGCATCATTCCTACAGATTAAAATAGAGATAACTATTCTTACAGATTAAAACATGTTTTACCTCTTTTGGCCATGTCTCTCCTCTTTTATCCTAGCTTCATTGGCTCCCCTTTCCCTTCCGCATCCAGTACAAGCTTTGTTTGTTGATTTTCAAAGCCCTCCATAGACTGGCCCCTCCCTATTTATCTGAACTTCTTTCTCCTTACATTCCTACTCATACCCTCCTTTCTGGTAGTCAAGGTCTCCTGTCCCAGCCTATGATTTCCACTGTCCCGTCCTGGATTTGCCCCTTCTCACTTGCTGCCCCTCACTCCTGGAACCTTCTTCCCCCACATGTGCATCTCATCACTTCTCTAACCAGTTTCAAAACTAAGTTAAAGACTATATTGTTTAGGGAAGCATTCCCAGGATTGTGCCGTCTGCCCCAGGATGCCTTGTTTTAACTATGTATTAAGAAACCGAGTCCTCTCTCCAGTCCATCTGCCTTGGTCCAGGCCCCAGAGGGAGAGAAGAACCACTGGACCTTATCCCCTTTCCCACCACCTTTCCCTTCTCCTTTTGTGTTGTATCTTCTTAGATTGTAAGCCTGAGGGCAGGGAACCGTCTAATTAAAAGATTGTATGTACAGCACTGTGTAAATGTACAGCGCTATATAAATAAAGGTTAATATACTAATAATAACAACAACAGTGATAAATCTATGTAGTGACTACAGCAAAACAAATAGTAGTCTATTTAAGTTGTGAGAGTGAATGGGAAAAACATAATTACTGAATTAGTACCATACCAAGAAATTGTCCTGAAAAAATGCAAAAGGAGGACAGTGAAGTCACCAAATTTGAAAATGCCTTAAAGGAGGAAATTATCAAGCAATATCTCAAAAGGTACAGTATCACAGAGCATACTTGGTGGGATCCACATGTGCTCTTCTACAAAATATAGAAGTACCCAGCAACAGCTCTTGCTGGAGGAAGAAAGGAGATTATCATTGACTTTGCCTCCTCAGCCTTTTGCTTTTTACAACACTGTTTCATATCTTAACCTTAGTATACATACCTGAACCTAAGCAGTAATGGATATAAACCTCTTGTTTGCATTCGTGCTCAGATGTTAGAATAATATTTCAGGTGAAGTAACTATATACTCTTTCAAAACTAAGAGTATTAAAACATCAGAACAAGAACATTTGCTACAAGGCAATCCAGATATCACCAAAATAAAATACCTTTGCAATGAAGTAGTATTAATTGCATCTTTTGCTCATGCTCTTTTTGTTGGAGGGTCAGGCGCCTGTCACATTGCAGCACAAGATGTTCACGTGCTGATTCAAGTTCTCTTACTATGTTTTCTTGTTCTATTACCTTCATTCTAAGTTCTTCAGCCTGAAGTTGGAATTTACGCTCACTCTCACGAAGGCTAACAACCTAAAGAAGCAACAGTATTTTGTTTTGGGGAAATCAAGACATTCCTAACTATGAAAACTAAATATATGGTATGTCACAACCATTAAAATGTGAAACAATAGTGTTTTACTATGCTATTAGCATAGAAAGCCAATTAATTACATCCTTAATCTTAAAAAGATCAATTGGCAAGACATCCTGTGTCACATACTGTACTTTTACTGGGTGCCAGAGGATTGTATCTAATCCTTCACAAACACAATAGGAAGTAGTGACATCATTGCACAGTGCTGGTGCTGTGGCCTGCACACACCACCACAGATTCCATAGCTCCCTATGTTTTAACATATAATAACCAGAAACTCAAGATGTTTGATTTTAACAATGCTGTATCTCATTATATTGGGAGGTAATCCTTTTCGATATAAATTAACAGTCAAGATAATGCATTTCTATTTGTGCCTTCATATAAACAAATAGTTGTTATGTACCTTCAAGTCATTTCCAATTTATGGCAACCCTAAGGAAAAGGAGTTTTCTTGGCAAATTTCTTCAGACGGGGTTTGCCATTGTCATCCTCTGAAGCTGAGAGAGTATGACTTGCCCAAGGTCACCCAGTGGTTTTATATGGCTGAGCAAGGATTTTAACCTTGTACTTCAAAGTCAAAGTCCAATGCTCAAATCACTACTACATGCTGGCTCCCTATGTGGTGCAGTAGTTTGAGCTTTAGACTATGTCTCTGGAGACTAGGGTTCAATTCCCAGCTCAGTCATAAAACCCACTGGGTGACCTTGGGGAAGTCATATGATCTCAGCCTCAAGGGAAAGACAAACCTCCTATGAACAATTCTTGCCAAGAAAACCTCACAATAGGGTTGCTTTAGGCTTTGCCATAAGTTGGAAACAATTTGAAGGCATACAACAACAACCACAACAACAAATGCCCTGTTCAGAATTACATTTATACACAACTCATTTTTACCATCACTAAGCATCATAACAAATTGCATTAGGCATTTGTTCTGTGCTAACAAAAAAAGAACTGACAGATTTTGCTCTCCTGCGCACTGCTCTGACAACATACCTTATTAAAAAACTTTAAAAGAATTGCTTGCAGCTCAGTAGCAGACAAGGAAGCTAACTTGCCCATGACACTGGCCTCACTGTGTGAAAGGATTTGAGATGAAGCACTGACTGAGTTCTGATGGTTTTGAATACTTTCATTCTTATAAGCGATGGCTGCTTCCAAAGTTTCAATCCCTTCTTCAAGCTGGAACAGAAAATGTTCCTCCTGAAAAGAGAGTAAAGATAATGAAATCAATAGCTCAGGAGAAATCTACCAAAGATGATGCATCGTAAATTGTCATTGTCTTATCAGAATGTGTCAATATCTATATTCCAAACATAATAATTACTAAACAGTGTCATGTTTTCATGTTTTATGTTCTCATATGCAGATTTTTTAAATTAGGCAATAGTGTAAGTAGTACTGGTATCCATTCCTCTACAGGCCCTCTTCAGTGTGTGATTTTATTCTAAAAGTGTAGCATTAATAATGCTAAGTAGGTTTACAGTATTTAGAAGTTTCACTGATCTGAATGGACCTTGTACTACCAAATAAGCCTGCAAGAAGTCCGCTTCATTTAGTGCAACACTTAATGTCACACAACATAAACTTCCATTAGCAAAAGAGGAATTTTCTTTCTTTTTTTCCCCCTTGCAGCCTACCATGCCCCATTAAATCTGCTCGAGAGAACCCTCCAACCCTCCAGAGCAAATTTTGATAGTATGTCATGGGAGTTGCAAGTACAGGGCCTTCCATTTCATTCTGTAAACAGAAGCCATTAACTATCAGCGTTAGGATTTTACTGACTTATCATCCTTAGTGTCATAGCATCTCTCAGGAATTTTGTTTCAGGGAATTGTGTGATTTCTTCAAAGCTTATCACGTGTCCTTTGAAAAGATGATCAAACTCAGTGCACAAAATTCTATGTATGATAATCTGACTCTTACTCTTTTTCTTGAAGGAAACACTGGATATATTCTATAATACACAATCATACAAACACTTGGCATACTTAATTTTTTTTGTGGGTTTTTCGGGATATGTGGCTATATTCTAGAAGAGTTTGTTTCTGACATTTCGCCAGCACCTATGGCTGGCATCCAGCCACAGATGCTGGCAAAACATTAGAACCAACTCTTTTAGAACATAGCCCCATAGCCTGAAAAATCCACCAAAAAAAAAAAAAAAAAAAAAAAAGGATGCTGGTCATGAAATCCTTCCATTTCACTCGGCATACTTTGTTGCTGTTCTGTGCCTTCAAGTCTTTTCTGACTTAAGGCAAGCCTAAACTGAACCTTTCATGGGGTTTTCATGGCAAGATTTGTTTAGAGGGTGTTTGCTTTTGCCCTTCTCTAAAGCTGAGAGAGTGTGACTTGCCCAAGGCCACCCAGTGGTTTTTCCACAGCTAAGCGAGGATTCAAACCCTGATCTCCAGAGTCATAGTCCAACATTCAAACCACTAGCATGCTGGCTGTCTCTTAGAACACTATCTTGGTGTAATCAATGCACAGTCAGTGTGGAATGAGCATAGTCAATGTGGAATGAGAGGCTGATGCTCACCATGAAAGGTCATTCTAGGGAAACAGAAGGAGCAGTACATTACATATGGGTTAAGGTCTCCTGCTAACCCGATTGAGGAAGGAACTCTTAGAATTCTAATCCATTGTAACTGTTGCCTTCAAGCACCATAGTTTTAAAAAATCCTGCCTTGCCATTGGTCAATTATTTAGCAAGGTAAAGTCACTGAGGAATGCAGTGGCTTAGTGGTTAAGACACTAATTCTGATGACTGGAAGATCAGAAAGTTGGCAGTTCACTACTAGCTTGTAAGGGGGATTCTGGTGATCGGAAGGTCAGAAGGTTGGCAGTTTGAGGCCCGAGTGCTGCATAATGGGGTGAGCTTCTGTCACTAGTCCCAGCTTTTGCCAACCTGGGAGTTCGAAAGCATGTAACAGTTAGTTACCACTAGACATTCATGTCAAGGGACCACCTTGACCTTTACCTTTTAAAGTTACTTCAAGTGGAAGTGATTGAGAGCCAGTCTCCACAGCAATGGGTAGCAGTGGAGAAACCAAAAGACATAGAGTCAGTGTGAACTGGTAAGGGTGGAACAAAGGGTTAACTCACATGTAGTGAATTGTTCCTTCAGCATACCTGATAATGAGCTGTCCAAAAGTCAAACACTTTAAAGCCATTTGTTCTATCTGAACCCTAAACATCAGGTTGAATAACATCATTTCCTTATTACTCTTCCTCACAGAACTCCAGTGGTTCCCATCTTATAGTAGTGTGAAGAAAAAAAAACCTTCCTTCAATTTACTCATATCATAGCCAGGTGCTTCTTTTATCAAACTCTTTTATCAGATAAAACGCTCCCTAATTCTTCTAAACCTGGGTGTGACTGACGTCCAAAACACATTGCAGAAACAATCCAGTTTCAGACCACTTTAACTGCCCTGGCTCAATGTTAGGGAATTCTGGGAACTGTAGTTTAGTGAGACATTTAGTGTTCTCTATCAGAGTGCTCTCGTGCCACAATAAACTAGAATTCTCAGGATTCCCTAACACTGAGACTGCAGTTAAAGCAGTCTCAAACCGGATGATTTCTGCAGTAATTTTTGTACCCAAGATGATTAAATTGAGGCTTTTGTATTCTGGACCTCAGAGGCTACAAGGAATGCAGGGACAACTCTTTGAGGATCCATCTTTCATGTCCATGTGTCTCAATGAGTGTAAGAAATGGGACAGAGTCACACTAATCCGTAAGTGCTCACTGCCAATGTTCTAGTATATGCTTAGGCTCATACTGGAGCAGCAATCTGAATGTCATGCAGCTATTTTTGTGAAGAGAAGGAGGAATGTAGGTCTGAACCTCATTGGCTTCTCTTCACTTGTACTATGGCGTAGCAGATGCAAGTACCAAGAGATAACAGAGCACAATGGTGTCAGTTTAATAAGAAGCAGTATCTGATTACTAGCAGATAATTTTATTTATTGATATTAGAACATTACAGCTGTAATGTGTGGCTTCAATAAGAATGCAGAGTCTACTGTCTTCAAATAACAAGAGAATGTGCTCTCAGCTGGCAATCAAGCTTGGCACATAGAGAACAGGAGTGCACTTTATTCCACGGACTTCACACACACACCTACTCCAGGGACTTCACACACACACACACACACACCTGTGTTATAAGCTATCAAAAGTTACAAGTGCAATTTAGATTGCTACCAATCCAACCTGGATGAACTAAGGTTCTCTAAATATATATATTTTTAATTTTTTGAAATAAATTTTTAATTTGTTTCACCAGCTCCAAAAATCATTTGTTTTAATAATTTACATACCGTATATTTTTCTGTTAACAGTGGGTACTGGACAAGATCATAACATGTAAATACGTAACTCAGAACACTAAAGTGAGCACAATCTAAGCCACTGTATTCATCACTTACTATGCATGGATGTGACAGCTGGACAAAAAATAAAATAAAAAAATAAACTCATTTGAGATGTGGTGCTGGAGAAGAGTACTGAGAATACCATGTTCGACCAAGAAGACAAACAAGTGGGTTATAGAACAAATCAAGACTGAACTCTCTCTGGAAGCCAAGATCCAAAACACCTCTGAATGAGACATCTCCAAGTCTAACAAGAGGGGAGAGAACCACTTGATCATGTATAATACTAATTGTAATGAATGCACCAAAGACATATCTTTTCTTGCAATATATATATATATATATATATATATATATATGAATTAAATATGGAATCCAACAGTGATATATAAATGACGGCTTCCTCCGGAGTCATGTGTAGCCGTTTCGACTCACCAAAATCTTCATCAGCATTGCATCAACATTATCTGCTGGATTAGTATCTCAGTCTGTAATTCCATGCTTCTAAATGCATAAGGTTGATAGATATTAGTAACACAAACCACACTGGCTACAAAGTACAACAAATGTAAATGACACCAAACAAACAACATTTTTGTTTACCCAAACCATAGGTTAGCTTGACCTAGCAAGGTTCCTAGTAAGGAGTTAGCCATGATTGTATGTTGTAATATACTTTTCTTATTCAAAGACCTACAGGTGGCTACCTAATGCCTTGAACCTCTTAAAGGTATATATAACAGAACTGCAATGCACTGTATCTCCCAACACGTAAACCTGATCCCCGGCTGAATGCGTTTTATATATATATATACATTACATGTACAAACAGGAGGATATATAATTTAATAAAGAACAGTATTACAAATACATCTTGAATAGAGTTTTAACATTCATAATCTCAAATTGACCTCTGTCATACATGCTGCATACCTCTATAAATTATAATATTGTATATATGCACAGGAGCTGCATCTAGACAATTACATAATTTTTTAAATAGAAAAACAGACAAATCTAGATGCTCATTTAGGCCCTTAGGTATACTTGATGATAACTTGTGGATCCAAACCGATTCTCTGTAGAAGTTTAGTTTGTATATTACCACTAAAAAAGGACCAAACTTAACTTGGTCAATTGCAAAGAATTTCAATGAGTCTGGAGAGTGATACAATTGTAAACAGTGTGTAACTAGTGGAGTATCTGAACTTTTATTACAAATGGTACTTTTATGCTCGGAAATTCTAGTTCTTAATCGCCTCATGGTTTGTCTCACATAGATTTTCTGACAGGGACATAAAATCACATAAATGACATTCTGAGAATTACAGTTTGTAAATGATTTTAACTCATAACATTCCCTTGATATAGGATGTGGGAATGATTTTATATTTAATGAAAGACTGAAACAACTACAGTGTCCACATTTGTAGTGTCCTCTGATGTGAAATGACTCCTGAACATGAACATGAAAGTCAGTATGAACTAAAGGGTCTTTTAGGTTTCTAGTTCTACGTAAAGCTATAATGGGTGCCTGCGAGGAGCCAGGAATATTCTGCACAATATGCCAGTGTCTACAGATGATACGTTTAATATGATGAGAAGCATGATTAAAAGTAAAAGAACCTATGATCCTATTACAAGTGGTCCTATAAGACGGGAGAAATAATGTGGAATGATCTTTAAGAGAAACTCTATTCCAAGCATCCTGGACTATATGATGGGGAAAAGCTCTGTCATATGGGTCTGATTGATATTGATCAGCTGGCATCTCAAAATGAATATTTTTGGAGGAATTCCTTTTTAATCTTAAAAATTGCGAATAAGGTAAGTTTATCTTTAATTGGTGGGGATGGCAGCTGGAGAAATGCAGCATGGAATTGCGATCTGTTGCCTTATGGAAATTATGAACCCCAATTTTGGAATTATGGATATAATTTCTTATATCTTCGAATAAGAAAAGTATATTACAACATACAATCACTGCTAACTCCTTACTAGGAACCTTGCAATTGCTAAGTCAAGCTAACCTAATCCGGCAGATAATGTTGATGCAATGCTGATGAAGACTTTGGTGAGTCGAAACGGCCACACATGACTCCAGAAGTAGCCGTCATTTGTATATCACTGTTGGATTCTATATTTATTTCACAGATATATATATATTGCAAGAAAAGATATATCTTTGGTGCATTCATTACAATTAGTATTATAGTTGATCTAGTGTTTCTCTCCCCTCTTGTTAGACTTGGAGATGTCTCATTCAGAGGGTTGTCATGATTCGAGATCAACTCAAGGGCAGTTAACAATAATAATAGTTGTGGTTATCTAATGTATAATTACTTACATCTGGTGACAATACTCTGCCATTCTTTAATTTCTCATCCACACTGTTCCTTCTTTTCAAGAGCTGATCCCTCTCCCTCTCCAGAGCCTGAACTTCTTCAAAAATCTTCTCACGCTCATTAGCAGTGCTGCTCTGAAGCTGCATATTTTTGTCACATAATTCCTGATCCAGCAAGCTCAACCGACTTGATAATTTCAAAATATCTTTACTGAGAGCCTATGAAGCCACAAATGAAAATTCAGTCCCTTTCAGGAGAATGCCATCCTTGTCCATCCCAACACACATACATACACCAATTTGTAATGTTACCAAAGTTCACTGAACATTGGTTTCAGACATGAATTAGTCATATGATTGTTCCACTGTAATCAAGTCAATTACATTTCCGTGAGACAATGGTACAACCGGCTTTGTCTAGATCAGCAAACTTTGCAACTTAAGGACTACTACCTTAGTGTAATCCACCACCATACTAGTAAAATTGGGGTGAAACAGATGGGCAGGAAAAAGTGGCTTGAAGCTGCCTTTTCTGAAGCCACATTGAAACCCCACCAACTACACTGCCGGCTCCCAAGGCAGCTGGAATGCTCATGTCACGACCACATGGCATGGCTTCAAGCCAGGAAGAAGTGGAAAAATGCTGCTTCTTTTTGAAATGGCTTTTCTCTGCACAAGGGCACTTTTCTGCTGGCTTCAAGCCATGTGTCATCAAAACACCATGCCTTTAAGCCAGCCTGAAAGCATCTCTTTTTGCCTGTCTGTTTAGCCCCATTGTGAGGACATCTATTATATGTTTTATTTTAACGTGTATTTATTCTTGCAGTTGTGGAGAACATAAAAAATAACTACAGATACAGAGCATTCAACAACAAATGGATCCAATTATTTTCAGAAAACCAGCATTTCACATTATGAAATCAATAAAAGAAATGTTTCAAAGGCAAGCAGCTTGAGCCTCAAACTTTTGACCATAGCAGCATATTGACAATTTCTTTCTATGTTTCTAAATTCAGCTGTTAGTCAGTAGCCTGGAATATGACAAGAACAAAGGTACCTGGCTGGATCTGAGTTTTTTAATTTCCAAATGGCTCTTCTCTTGCATCAGTGCTTCCTTCTTAGAAATTATAGCTTCTCTTCTTTTTAAAACGTCTTCCAGATGAGCTAACTCTTGACGTTGATGCAAAACCTTCTCTAGTTCTTCATCTAGCCATTTCTTTTTCTCTTCTAATTTCTGTGCCAAGAACAAAAATATGTACATGTTAGGATAAATTCATAAATACATCCTTAGGTCCCATCTTTCTGTGGTGATGGAACTGAATACTCTTGTAAAGCAAGAGGTTATGTTGATAGTAGCACTGTTGCTGGCAAGGTCTCCCATGTTAGTCGGGTTTTTGCTGAGGAGTCAGACAAAATGTGCCAAACAACAAGCAATAGTAATACAAGTAATTTTCTATACGCTTATGAATGAACTAACACTCCCTAAGCGGTTTACAACACGTAAACCAACTGCCTCCAACAAGCTGGGTACTCATTTTACTGACCTACAGAAGGATGGAAGGCTGAGTGGACCTTGGAGCCTTCCTTTAAATCGTACTTACAATGTTGTGGCTGCAGTACTGGCATTTAACACTGTGTCATCAGGGCTCCTTGCGCAGAAGCATTAGTGTGTGTCTGTCTGACTGGTGAAGGATCTCTCACAAACAACTGCAGTGGCACCATAAGCTAACACTTATTAATATTGCACAGAAGGAGGCACTGGTAAACCACTTTTGACTGTCTTTACCATGGAAACCCTATGATGAAACAATCTAAAATGAAACAAAAAATAGTGCCAGAAGATGAGACTCCCAGGTCAGAAGGCACTCAATGAGTTACTGAGGATGACTGGAGGAAAAGAACAGGTAGAACTGTGGCTAACTGGATTTAAGCCAAAAGGACAGACACCTGTTGATGTGCTCAGAGAAGAAAGGAAATTCTGAAGCTTCACAATGCATAATAATAGGAACACCAAATGTGAGAAGCCTGAATCAGGGGAAGTAACACATAGTAAAACAAGAAATGAAACATATACATGTTGCCATACTTGGGATGAGCAAGCTAAAGTGGACAGGAATGGGACATTTTGAATCAGATAATTGCATAGTGTTTTGATCAGGAAATGAAAATCTAAGAAAAAATGGGGTTGTATTAATAATGAGGAGAGATGAAACAAAAGCAATCAGGGGATATAATGCAAATCTGACCAAATCATAACAGAGAAAGCCATCAGTACAACCATGATTCAAGTTTGTATAGCTCCAGCTACACAAGTAGAAGAGAAAGAAGTTGGAATAGTCTGCTGGAGTCCAGGAATAAATTGATCACATACCAAAACAGGACATGTTGATAATCAAAGGCAACTGGAATGCAAAAGTAAGAAACAGATCAAAACCATTGATGGAAAATGTGACCTAAGATTTTTAAAAAAAACTGTTGGAAAATTTGACCTAGGATGAAGAAGGAGAGTGAACAAATATTCCCCCGACACACACATCAACAAATATTGCCAAGAAAACCCCTTGATAGATTCATCTTAGGGTCACCATAAGTTAGAAACAAGTTGAAGGCATGTGACAACAATTATTTTTTGTCTGTTAGCACTGGAAGACCTGTCTGAAAGCACCCTCACAGCCAGGTAAGCAGGTACAGTACTGAAGCCTCAGGTACTTAGTAACGTTTAACTAAATCAACTGATAGTGAGGAATATAAATATTGTAGGAAAAAAAGAGATCAATTCCTTTTGCATACAAAATAATTAATTGAACTGTGACAGACAAAAAGGGAACATATTATCTAATACATAGAAAAAGATTATAAATCCAACGTATCTCTATGAGTAACAAAACGTATGTCATATCCACAGGGTTACTATGAGTCGAGGTTGACTCGAAGGTGATTAACAACAACAAAATGCACTCTATGAATCACTTCTCAGAGTTGTTACTAGTGGCCCTAGCAATTAACTGACCATTTCAAAAATGTGTACTGAAAAGCGTAATTGAAAAAACACAAGTACTAATTCAAAGATTCAGTATCTTATATTTTTGTCAGTGGATGAAACATTTTCCTTCTGTCTGGAATGCTAAGATCCTGCCTGGCCGAGTCAGTGCGATGGATAAACCCTGGCATAGTGGATTGTGTTTTCAGGCTTACAGAGAATGAAACATTTTCCTTGATTTGTACAATTTAAAAAACTGAACCTCTTGAGCAAACCAATTACCAGTAGTCAATTTCTTGATTTGTATGCTTTACCTTTAAAAAGCTGCAACTCTTGAACAAATAAATTAGTTAGTTTCTATCACCGGGCTTACAATATATTAGCTACCTGTAGTTGCTGTGGGGTTTCCTGTGAGTTTTTCTTTTTAATTGCAGCAATTTCTTCATCTTTTAGTTTTAAAATTTTTGCCTGTTGTTCCATCTTTTGTTGAAGCTCCTGTAAGTAAAGAAAAACATTTTAATATCTGTTACTGGAAAGATCAGCCATGCTGTAAGATTAAACATTTTGAGAATGAAAAACTATATTTTAATCAAAAGAAATAGTTGTAAGATTGGAAGGCAGGATCCGGCACTAAACCTCTGCAGCATAACACACGGTTCCCCACAGGGCTGAGGTAAAATTTATACAGGGACCTCCTAGTTTCATTGATGCCCTTAGCTACTAAAACAACATCAATACATCACTATTCTTGATTTTGAATATGAAATAATAGAAGGATAATTCCCATAATTATGTAATACTGCCAGTAGAATACAAAGAATTAACGGGTTTTACAAGTTCATTGAGAAGACAAGCAGAAAAGAACTCTCTTGCCTTGATTTGCTGCTGATCCCTCTGAATTTCTGCCTCCAAGCTTTTCTTTTTTTCACTCTCCTCTTGCAATCTTTTCTGTAACTGGGCTTGTTGATTTTTCATGTGAATGACATTCTGTTCTACTTCAAAAACACGTTTCTCATTCTGGGTAGATAACAATGCTAGTTTCTTGGTGTCCTGTTGTTTTTTCTGCAAGACCTATAGATCATAGTTTAGGCCATATTGTTATACTATTATTTTATTGTTTGCACTGGTCAACTTAACAATTATGTTTTGGTTTTATTGTGAGTTTTGTTTATGGACCTACTGCATTTGTGAGCCACATTGAGCATACATTTTTCTGGTTATATATGTTGTTATAAACAAAACAAGGAGACAAAATGTAAAGAATCAAACAAGTCTTCAGATTAAAAATTATTACTGTGTAGATTGAATTAAAAAAGTTCACAGGTAAGCAGGACCACCATGCTAATGTACAGGAGAAGAGTTTCCAGCCTCTACCACCAATCATTTCATTTTCTGAAACTATCCATCGCCCTGTCACTCACACTTGGGAAAATAAAAATATTTTTTTAAAAAGGTTCTATTAGTGCCACTGAAGGCACTAGTGATGATGGTGGTGATTTCAGAAAACAAGCTGCTGACATGGAAGGTTTAAACCTCCCCTACACATGTGGTGACCCTGACCCAGATTAGGGTCTTATATGCTTATGTGTGAGTAAAGAAGGGGAGGAAAATATAACCAACTATATGCTATTTATTGACATATCACATAGTTTACCACTGAGGTACACCAATCTACCAGTCTATATTCCACCACATTGCAGTAGCTGGGCAATGTAATATGCTTTATTATAAGACAACACTGTCACTATTACTACTGGTTAGATGCACATGTTCTACTAACCTGTTATAAAAGTAAAGGTTTTTTTTCCCCAGTTACAAGTACCTGTATTTTTAGCTTTGCTGCATCCATCTTTTTCCTAAATTCTTTATGTAACCTAGCTTTTTCAGCAATGTCTCTTAGCTCTTTCTTCTCTAGCTCTTGTAGCTGTTTTTGTGTTTCAGCTAAATCAGTTTTGGCCTGGTCTGCTTCATGTTCCAGTTGTGCTATTTTCAGAGAATACTGCTTGCTTACAGATTGAGCATCATTACCTTGAAAAAAAATTTTTTTTTAAAAAAGCAGAGTTATTATTTATAGCTTTACACACTGTAAGATCTTCTTAAAACTATCCATAATTATTCAGGACAATATATTACTAATTATTTTGTTTGATATTTAAAGCAAGCTTCAAGCTCTCCCCACCCCCCGCCACACATTTTCCCTCTAAACTGCTCCAGGTGGTGTCTCCTCATTCCCAATTTTATTCTCATATCCAGTAAAATAGCTTAGATTGAAAGAGAATAAATAGCACAGAGTCGCCCAATAAAGTTTCATGGCTGAATGGGAATCTGAAGCCATTTCCATAAACTTAATGTGATATAGTCTCTGTTAAAGCCCCTTTGGCTTCAGGCTGTCTCTCTGAATTTTTCATGAGTAATATAGAAGCAGGCTAAAATTATTAATTTGTTTTGGTCCTATTACAACATACAATTCTACAAAGCATGAATTCACAAAATCTTGTTACCTGTTTTCACCAGTTCTTTAATAAGTTCTTCCTTCATTCTGATATTAAGTGTAAGTTCACTCATTTTTTGCTTAGCAGCAATAAGTTTTAGCTCTGAATTCTTTAACTTCTGCACATTTAAAATCTGACTTTTCTGGATCCATTCAATATCAGCAGAGCCTTGAACAAAAGTGTAATGCTTTAGAGAACGTGTAACACCTTTTTAAACTAAAAGAGATGAGGCCTGACTTTTTAAAATGCAATATTACAGCAGAGTTCATGCACAGCCTGATCAACATGGTAATTAAGTACAATTTCACAGATTGACTGGCCACTGTCCAAACAATGTTCATAGTAAGGCACAAAGCTATTGTAAGCGTATTGAATAATATTAGGTTACTATATGAGATGCCCCACTTCATGCAGTCTGGCACTGACAGCAATTTTCCTTATTGACTGTATTCATCTCTCTCTTCTCTAGATCTTGGGGACTCTGCTGATTCAGCAATGTCTTTATTTAATTCCAATCTTTCTTCAACTCTTGACAGCTTTGCCCCTGTATCAGTATGTGTGTCTTCTCCATGGCTAGGCCTCAGCCCTGGCTTACTCCCACTATCAGGTTCCTCCGGTCCTGCTCTCGAGCGGCCGAACATCTTTGGAAAAAGTCCAGGGATTGGGCCGATTTCTTTCATTATAAATTCATCCTTTTATCTTTTTCACACGCTCTGTCTATGGCAAAGCAGAACTATTATAAATTGTTGATTTGTGCCAACAAGAGCCACCCGCAGCGTTTGTTCTCCTGCTTCAATTCACTGCTAAAACCTTCCTCTCCCCTTGTCTTCTCATCATTTCCCCCCACTGACTTTGCCAACTACTTCATCACGAAAGTCACTACTATTCAATCTGAAATAGTTCCTCCTGATTTGCCCCCTACCACTAATCTCCTGGTACCTTCTGCTAATAAACTCTCTGTGTTTCCACATGTTTCTCTGGATGAACTCTCTATGTTGCTAAACTCTTCCAAACCTACAACCTGTTCTCTTGATCCTATCCCCTCCCGTCTTCTAATCTCTATAGCCCCTTCTTTTCTGCCCTTTCTCCTCTATATCCTTAATCTCTCTCTCTCTCTCTGAGGGTTTCTTCCCTTCAGACTTCAAACATGCTCTCGTTTCCCCTATTCATAAGAAACCCCATCTCTACCTCTCTTCTTTGTCTAGCTATTGTCTGATCTCTCTTCTTCCTTTTCTTTTTAAGGTTCTGGAACGGGTCATTTATACTCACTGTCTTGAGTTTCTTGAAGCCAACTGCATCCTGGACCCTTTTCAATCTGGTTTCCGCCCATTGCACTCTACAGAGATGGCCCTCACCAAGATCTCAACGATCTCTTGCGGGTCAAGGCGAATGGCCTCTACTCTATTCTCATTCTTCTTGATTTCTCTGTCACCTTCGACATCGTGGATCACTGTCTCCTGGTTGATATACTCTCTGATCTCAGGTTCTACAACTCTGTTCTCAACTGGGTTAAATCTTACTTGTCAGATAGATCTTTTGCAGTGGTCACGGGCAGTCAGACTTCCTCCTCTCTTCCTTTATCAGTTGGAGTTCCCCAGGGCTCTGTCCTGGGTCCCCCTTTTGCTTTCTCTATACACACCGTTCCTAGATAAACTCATAAGTCTTTTGTTTTCTCCTATCATCTGTATGCCGATGACACTCATCTGTATCTTTCCACCCCTGACCTTTCGCCAGGGATTGAACAGCAAGTTTCATCTTGTCTGACTGCTATCTCTCAGTGGAAGCGGCATCGGCACTTGAAGCTCAACACGTCTAGGACAGAGCTTCTCGTCTTCCCACCTAAGCCCATCCTTCAATACTCCTTTTCTGTTTCTGTTGACAACACTTCTATTCAACCGGTCCAAGAAGCCCGCAGTCTTGGTTTCATTTTTTTATTCTTCTCTGTCGTTTATCCCCCAGATCCAGGCCACAGCCAAGGCCTGTCAATTTCAGCTTTACAACATTGCCAAAATCCGCCCTCTTCTCTCGGCCTCCACTGCCAAGACTCTGGTCCATGCCCTAGTGGTATCGTGACTAGATTATTGTAACCTTCTTCTGGCAGGCCTTCCTCTCTCTCACCTCCATCATTTAATTTCTGTCCAGCGTTCAGCTACGCGTATTATCACATCCGTTTTAACCATGTTTCTCCTCTTTTATCATCCTTTCATTGGCTCCCCTTCCCCATCCACATCCAGTACAAGTTTTGTTGTTGACTTTCAAAGCCCTCCATGGACTTTTTATCTGAACTTCTCTCTCCTCACACTCCTTTTTGTGCCCTCCGTTCTGGTAGTCAAGGTCTCCTGTTCCAGCCTAGGATCTCCACTGTCCCATCCTGGATTCGTCCCTTCTCACTTGCTGCCCCTCACTCCTGGAACCTCCTTCTCCTACAAGCACGCCTCATTACGCCCCTAGCCAGTTTTAAAACTGAGTTAAACACCACTTTGTTCAGGGAAGCATTCCCAGAACTGGGACTCAGAGCAGCTGCACAACATTAAAATACCTAGCCTAAAGAAGAAAGCCCTCCATCTATGCCATCTGCCATTGTCCAGCCTCAGAGGGAGTATAAAGGTAGGCCCAATGCCATCAGGCCTACCCAGTGTAAGCAGCAGGGCCCTCCCTCCAGTCCATCTGCTATGGTCTAGGCCTCAGAGGGAGAGAAGATCCACTGGACTTGGTCCCTTTCCCCACCACCTTTCCCTTTTCCTTCTGTCTCTTGTCTTTTTAGATTGTAAGCCTGAGGGCAGGGAACTATCTATTTCAATTGACTGTATGTACAGCGCTGTGCAAATTTACAGCACTAAATAAATAAAGCCTAATAATAATAATAATAATAATAATAATGTATACATGCCCCAGATGAAACTGTTAATGTGCAATATCTTCCATGGCGTCATGTAAATTTGCACATTTTGAGTGTTTATGTTCATTTAGGGGCTCAACAGACACCCCTTTAGAGTGGCCTGCTGCAGCCCCCTTACTTACCGGATCAGGGCTGTGTCAACTACATGCCGCAGCCCCAATCCAGCCTTTCCGTGGCGCAAAAAGAAGCTGCAAAATGAGGCTGCTTTTTGTACTGCAGAAAGGGTGTCCTAGCTGTGGGAGCAGTGGCTTTTTGTCGCTTCTTCAGTGCAGCACATGTAATGGTGTGATGCTGCCTGCTGTCTGGTTAGGTGGGCAGTGTGGGGGCAGCTGGCGAGTGGACATCATGCCCTGACTCTGCCCTGAGGTTAGCATATAACGCTGGTCTATACAGCCTGAAAGTCATGAAGCTTTAATGTGTTGCAAACTATACTCAAGATACACTGTATTTTAGTAAATCAATTGCAAGTAACAGTACAGGACTGCAGGCAAATGGTGTAATTCTATCCATTAACATCAGTAGCAGAACTTCATTTAAATTTTTAAAAGACTGATGATAAAGGAAAACACCTCTTGTAACTCCAAATGCAATCCACATGTATCACAACATGGACATGGCATTAGAAGATTTGCAGTCCAATGTCCCTGCAAGACACCAAGTTGGGATAGGCTGATGCAGAGAAATGTAGGACTTTGGTTAGCATTTACATGGAGTTTTGTTCCTCCAGAAACATGTAGAAGGCATGTACAATATTACACATTGCAAAACATTTCATAACTCAGCTGTATCTGATTTTATATGGGTTTATTGTAATATTCCATATAATCTTGTTTATCTGTTATATACTAATTTTATTTTCAGTCCACCCTGAACTACGAAAGGGAGGAAAACAGTGTAACAAAACCAAAAGTATAAAATAGTCATGTGTTCTATGAAGACTAAAAGAGATTTGTGTACTGGTATAAATGTCATGTTGCTTGTTGGTGTGTGGCTTCAAGTCATTTCTGACTTATGGTGACCCTTATTGTGGGGTTTTCTTGGCAAAAGCTGTTCAGAGGATGTTTTCCATTGCCTTCCCCTGAGGCTGAGATCATGTGATTTGCCCAAGGTCACCCAGTGGGTTTCATGGCCAAGCTTGGAATCAAACGCTGGACTCCAGAGTCATAGTCCAACACTCAAACCACTGTGCCACACAATCCTATTAACTAACTGAACATTTACTTTAATGGCTCATTGAACAGATATGTTCTAAACTATCTTGGATCCCACATTGGGTGAAAGGTGGGAGAGAAATAAAATAAACAAACCAACAGTTCTTTAGATTCCAGCTCAAATTTCCACGAGGCAAGTCCTACACTTCTATTTGGACCATTGTTAATCATAAAGTAGATCACATAAGGTGATCACATAAAGTAAACACACAGTATTTTATATTGAAGCATCAATATAACATTCCTTACTTGTAGCAGTTTCCATCTGTGAGATATTTTGGTTTTGTAAACAGGAACTACGTTGCAGTTCTGTTTCTTCAAGTGCTGAACACTGAATTGCCTGCTTTCGTGTCCATGTACGGTTTAAGGAACGTCTAGAAAAAATGTAAACAACATACATAAATGTTTTTAAGCCCTAGAAAAGTGGCTTTACGACCTCTGTCAGGCACTCAATGGTCCCCTCCCCTGCTTCTGCTAAGTAGGATGGAACCTTTAGAGATCATCTAAGCTGCAACCACCCACTGATTTTCACCCATGTGATCAAATAACTCAGTGGGAAGTTACTTTGGGTTAAATGTGCACTTCCCACCTCTGACTCTGCAGAGACTTTCCTCCACACACCCTTGTGGGAGCTGAGATTGAGCAAGACAAGCAAAAGTGTATGAAAGAGAGGAGGTTTGTAAAAGAGCTTTATTCGAAGCAACAATCTACATTAGGAAAAGGGTATCTCATCCATGAAAGGTATACTTAGAAGAAACTAGAAAGTTGCAGAGAAGTCCTGGTCATATTAATATAGTTTCCCTAATGTACCTAGCTAAAACATTTTTCCTATTCTACTCATGACACAGATGGAATTTGGAGTCCTGAATGTTCATGGGAGAACTGGGAGTCCAGTCTTAACAGCTTCCATATTCCCCATCAGTAGTTGCTCTTTGTTCAACTTTCTCCTCATGGTCTTGCTGGGGCCTTTTATCATATCTTCTGGGAAGGATCAAAAAGCTTGGCATGTCATCCCAACTGATTTCTTTGGGCCATTGTCTCTCATGGTCTCTGTTACTCTTCTGTGAAGCAACTAAATGCAGTAAATGCATCTAAACACCATCACATCATTAAACCTTCGTTTACCTGGATGGAAGCCTATACCCCTCAGCTGTGTTACTCAGATAATGGGGAGAGCCCATTATCACAACCTAAAGTAACTTAGGTTTAAAGAGAAGCAGGGGGATGTTTTATACAAAATTAAATACTAAAAGATCTCAAGCAATCCAACTGAATAACACTGTAGCAAACCTGCACACAATTTAATTTCATGTGCTGAAAGAGATGGCAATGCCATTTCTATTTATGAAAAATATCTTTCTTGTTACTAATACTAGTCTAATGCTAATAACACCAATTGTGGATGAGACTTACTATCACTTATTTTAATACTGACGTATCATTTATATTACAAGATCAAGTTGGTTATGAAACAGAATAAATATGACCAAATAAACAGAATAAATATGACCAAAGATGTACCTAAATTGGAGTCTCTTTTTATTCCTGTCATTTTTTTCATCTTCGTCACTGTGGTCAGAGAAGCAGCAGTGAAGAACTTCATCTTGCTCTTCTACGTGATCCAACATGATTTGACTGCGAGTGTGAAATCCAGCCATTACCCTGTTTAAGGAATATGTAGGAGGACTTGTGTGTACCTTTAAAGAAAGTAAAAAGAAACTATTAATTGTGAATTTTTATTACATTTATAACCTATCTTTTTATTAAATTTCTATTACATTTAAATCCCATTTTAGAGGAGTTCAGAGCCAGCTATACAGAGTTCACTTTGCTCACTCATTTCACCTTCCCAATACCTTGAGTATAAGGTACAGTACCACATTAAAATAATATTAAGAGAGCATGACAGTTTTCCTGGAAAAGATGGGACTAGAAAAGGATTAACCCACTTAGGGACTGTTCAGACTGGTAGTTTGGGCCGGTTTGGGGGAGGAGTCAAGGCATAGCATCTCCATGACACACACCCCAGCTCCACCCCCAGGGCTCTGTGACACTCTGTGCCGTACTGCATGCAGCATCATGGTGCTCCTCCGGTGCTGTGTACATACAATGCAACCCCAAGGGAGAGCTTTTTGTGGCTCCTTTTTGCGCCCTGCAAAGGCCAGATTGGGGCCACGGTGTGCAGTTGCTGTGGCCCCGATCTGGTTGAAACAGAGCGGCTGCATGCCGCCCCTTTGGGGCTATCTGTACAGCCCCTCAGTTAGATACCAGATGAGATAGAAAATCTGGTGTCTTCCCCTGCTTCTTGCAGGCAGTGGGAGAAGTCATTCATTCCAGGAAGCTTTTCTAAACTGATGATAAGACTGCAAATTTACATCCTACTACAAACCTCTAAAATAAAGATCAAGCTTAATTGTGGCATCCCTCAGGGCGCCATCCTGTCCCTGATGCTGTTTAATATCTATATGAGGCCACTTGGTGAGATCATTTGGAGGCATGGAGCTCAGTGTCTTCAGTACGCTGCTGACACTCAGATATACCTCTCCATGACAAGATCGTCTGCTCAGACCTCAGATGGCGCCTCTCCTCTCAACCGCTGCCTTGCGGTGGTAATGGATTGGATGAGGGAAAACAAATTGAAACTCAATCCAGACAAAATGGAGGTACTCACTGTTACAGGCCCAAAACCGGGTTTGGGAATACAACCCCCAGTCCTCGATGGAGTCACACTCTCCTCAAAGGACTCTGTTCGCAGTCTGGGGGTGCTCCTTGACCCATCGCTTCACATGACTAGTCAGGTGAATGCGACGGTCAGGAGTACCTGTTATCAGCTTTGGCTGATGCGCCAGCTGCGCCGTTTCCTGGATTTGAGGGATCGGGAAACTGTGATACATGCACTGGTAACCTCACGATTAGACTACTGTAATGCGCTCTACATGGGGCTACCCTTGTGGCTAATCCGGAAACTACAACTGGTTCAGAACATGGTAGCCAGACTTATTACAGGTACATCTAGGAGAGAACATATGGCACCTGTGCTTAAATCTCTCCACTGGCTGCCAATCAGTTTCCGGGCACAGTACAAGGTGTTGGTCTTAACCTATAAAGCCCTACATGGCTCAGGTCCACCCTATCTAAGGGACCGTTTCTTCCCGTATGAACGCCCCCCCCTCCGCACACTCCGGTCCTCTGGGAGGAATCTATTACAGCCCATGAAGACCTCCCAGAGGGCCTTTTCAGCGGTCGCCCCCAAGCTGTGGAATGACCTGCCGGATGATATGCGTCTTATTCCATCTATTGAGGGCTACAAGAAAGCCCTAAAGACGCATCTCTTCTGGCAGGCCTTCCCGGAAAACGCCTAACATCTACCGGCTCCAAATCTTGGTCAGTTTCTAGTCTTATCATTTTATACACCTCAGGGAACTTTAGTTCGTTATTGGTTATGTTGATTGTCTGTCTATTTGCACTTTGTTTTAACTTGTTGTTGGTTTAATCTCTTTTTAATGGGGGAGGTGGGGATAGGATTGGATTTTAACTGTTGATGTTTTAACTTTCTTCTGTACCCCGCCCCGATTGCTCATTCAGAGTGGCGGGCTAGAAATAAAATTTATTATTATCATCATTATTATTATTATTATTATTATTATTCAACAAGTGATAAGACTCACTTACTATGGCAGAAGATGGACACTTTAGTGTAGTACTTACAATAAATAAGAAGATGAGGAAAAACATTCATATCTACCTTTCGAGAGTTCAGACCCACTGGTGGATTAATGGACTGCACCAAACGTTTAGTGAGTGGGACACTGAATGGCCTCTTAGCACATATAGCAGGTGGTCCATCCCCACATGCACCACTGGAAGCAGAAACTTGCCCCATTTTTTCTAATCTGTCATTTAGCTCATCAATTATAAGCTTTTGCTCCACCATTTTCTCATTCTTGGAAAAAGAAAGAGTTTGCAGTTATTAATTGCTAGAAAATTACAACACTGAATAAAAGCTGTCCTCAATAAATCTGCATCGTTTGACGTATCTGATATTATTGGCACTTATACACACTACAGCTTTTCCTTTTATTCATTTCAATTCAGCACAAATCTTTGGAATTAGTTTAACAACTATTTAAAGTCACAGTTAGTAGAAAGGGAAATGAACTATGCGGTTGTTGCTGTGTGCCTTCAAGTCATTTCTGACTTATGACACCCTAAGGATAACCTGTCACAGGGTTTTCTTGGCAAGATTTGTTCAGAGGAGGGTTGCCAATGCCTTCCTCTCAGGCTGAGAGACTGTGACTTGCCCAAGGTCACCCAGCTGGTTTCCATGGCTGAGTGGGGATTCGAACACTAGTCTCCAGAGCCAAAGTCCAGCACTCAGAAACTAAAATAATTCAGCCATAAAAATGAAATGGATTTAAAGAGTACTAATCTGACACAACTTAATTAAATCCTACATGCACTTACGTGGGGCAAATGCCAATGAGGCTTCATTTCAAACAAAGAGGCATTAGGTTGTGCTACATTTTCATTTCATTTCATCATGGCAAAGCATAGTGCCATATTTAAACTATAAGAACTACGGCTTAAATGTCATTTTACACAGACTCATGAAGTAACCTAAACAAAGGGGTTACCTGTAGTCTATTTGTATCCTGTGCCTCCTGTAGTGACTGCAGATATTCTTGATTCTCTTTTATCAGCTTCTGTATTTGCTCTTGCAGTACTTTTATCTCAAGTTCTTTCTCACTAAAAGCTTCTTCATCTGCAGCAAGAGCCTGCTAGATAATAAAGTGCAATGTACAGGGATGGGGAGAGGAGGGTAAATCACTGCAGACTGGAACTTGACAGCACTTGAACTACTTGTCTCATTAAATACATGGGTCCTATTTTACCATCTCAACGGAAATGTCAAAAACCAAAGATACAATATATATTGAGCATAAAATATAAATTGTTACAAGACTGATAAACTATTATTTAGTCAGTTAAAAATCAAGGACAGAGCATCTAGTTTAAAGGGGAGAATGTGTAAGTCTTTGTTGTTACTGTACCTTTGTTACACAGGGAACACTGTATAATCAAAGCTGTTCTTTTTAAAGAAAATTATCTTGCAATGTACAGTAATCAAAATTGACTCAAAAAACAGCTGTTTTTCATGTGATTTTGAATGGGAAGGCTGCAATGACAATAGAAAGCCATGACTGGGATGAAAAATGAGTTGTTCTTTATAAGATGCGTGTCAAGAGTCCTTTTCAGCAGTGAAGCCTGACAAGCCATGTATGATTTAGCAGAAACAGCTGATCAAGAGTTATCAATCTGAGAGTTCCTCTCTGACTTCCTCTGGTGTTAACACTTCTGCTGAGAATTTTTCATTTCTCAGCAGCAGGACTGAGGGGAAACATAGTCTGCTTTCTCTTGCCACAACATATATTTTATCTGTGAGCTGCATCCCTTTCTGGGAGAAAGGCCACACAGAAATGAAATAAAATAAACAAACAAACAAATAAATATATAACACTGAATCATAACCTTGCAGTGAAGTAAGAACAAAAGAACAAACTTTTAAAACATCCCACTGAGATAAGCAACTGTGATTTGATTAATTATCGATAAATATTACAGTCTAGTGGGTTAATCTGAGATTTTATATAGTTAACCAAGAAGCAAACTGGTATGGCGAAGCAAAACAGCAACATGTTTTCAGCACAAGATGTAAGATTTTGAAGAAGATACTATAGGATGGAAAAGGTGAGTATTTTGTATTTCATACAGATATATAATATCACGTTGGTTCACATACATAAAAAAAGTTTGTACAAGAGAAGGAGACATGATGTGTGAGCAAAATTGAAGCTTACACAATGGATTTTCCTTCACCCTGTCTCCCTCTCTTTCCCACAGTCCATTTGAAAATCCTCTCCAAAAAAGGGGGAGTGAAGGAGGGAGTACCAAATATCCTAAGTGTCTCAGAGGGTTATACTGAAGAGGAAGAGGTGAGTGGGAAAGAAACAGGAACCCTGCATAACCCTGAAATATTTATCCACTGAATTTAGAACAATTATGAGATCTGCTAAAACAATTATGAAATCTGCTAAATGCAAGCACCAATTGGCAGAGTATGGAAGGAAAGCAACTATTTATGCAGTTCTACAATTCAGCTTTCACTGACCCACAGCACACAATTTAGTAGTGCTTCACACATTATCCTAATGAACAAAATTTTGCTTCTGTTATCTAACACATTTGATTTGGTGTTTTGATGAATGAGCAGTGTACAGTAGACATGCAATTTATGGAAGAACTCTGAGAGGAGAATTAAAGATTAAGAACATTTCTCATGTCTACTTTTTGTATGCTCTCATCACTTCCACAACATTTACTGTAAATACCTGATACTTTTTCAGCTCTCTCTTCAGTTGAAGAATTGTGATATGATATGGTCCTTCTCGGTCTCCATTTCCACTGTTTATCTGAGGAATGGCTGGAGCCTCCCTTCTGAGTTCCTGAACGGCAGAGAGCCAATCTTGCAGTTTGTCATGTTGACTTTTTGACAGACTGGCAATATTTTTTAGGTCAGCAAGGAACGTATAGGCTTCTTCTACACAATTTCTGTAGTTGAAACTTTCTATTTGAAGCTGGGCAAGTTGCTCTTCAAGAGAACGGATTTTGCTTCTCTCCTGAGACAAATCTTGCGACACTTGATTGCTAGAATTCTGTCCATTAACCTGCTGGTTCTGCAAAGCTTCTCGAAGCAATTTGATTGTAAATTCCATTTCATCAATGCGATCCCAATCTGGGTTGTAGTTGACAATAGGTTTGTTTCTAATATTTTTGGCTCTGTTGGCATATTTAATGGAATTGAGTGACTCATCAAAATCAGAAGATGATGGGCTAATACAGGTTATCATAACTGTCTTGGCATTGCCTCCTAAGGAGTCCTTGAGAATGCGTGTAATTTTAGCATCTCTGTATGGAACATGTGCGCTTTTTCTCCTTGGATCTCCAAGTGCACTTATCACATTTCCCAGAGCCAGTAAGCTGCTGTTTATCTGAATTGATTCCTTGAACCTTTCACCAGTGTTACCAGTTTTTGTTACTCTTTCTGAACCAGCAAGGTCCACAAAGTGGAACTTGGATGCAATTAGCTGGCTTGAACTTTGTGATGAATCTTGTCCAGAATCTGTGTCTTTCTGAGTCTGCACAGGTTGCCGTTGTTGACAAATGCTGATAGTAAAAACAGCATGAGATCGACTGGAATGCTCATTCATTTGTGTTGTGCCTGTATGTCGAGCAGCATTTCCAGTTTCTAACAGGCTCATCACTTCATCCACACTTTCAACTAGGCAATCTTTGGCACCAACAATTACTTGGAAAGAAAAAAAATCAAGCCAGAAGAAAACGGTAAACATAAAGTTGTCAGCAAAATGTAGTGGGCTGTTTAAAAATATACCTAGTTATTACTCAAAAAAGATAGGATTCAGAAAGTGAAGTAAACTATTGGAAAGTATATAGTTATTTTTAAATTATAAACAATACTATTCCAAGTGTCATTGAAGATGGTATTTGCAAGGTGATATGTATATACACACATAGTGTAGCTCAATAAAAAGCAACATGCTTTGAAATGAAAGGTTCCAGGTTCAACCTCTGGCATCTTCGGGGAGGTCTGGGAAAGAATCTGGTCTGAAACCCTAGGACAGCAGATGCCAGCCAATTTAAATAATACTGAGCTGGGTGGACCAATGACATGAGTGAGTATATAATAGCCCCATGTTGAACATTATTATTTTTTTTTATAATACTGATGACAAAAAAAAATCATACTAGAATCAACATGGGGAAAGCTGAGAGTTCTTAATTTATTACATTTAAGTATCATTACAATTTCAAAGATCTTGAAATAATCCTCTGTGAAGTACTACAACTGGAGAAAAAACTTTTTAAAGCTGAACATGGTTACTAGGATAGTGATGCATAACATTTAAACACATTCCCAAGGATTACAAGTATACATTTTTCTGAGCTAGTCTAGAAATTAAATTTGCACCAAGACAAAAGTAACAATTTCATGTGTAGTATTTCCAATGAATGATATAATCTTAAAAACACAATTATATTGGCAACAGACCATTCAGAGCATATATACTATGCAATTGTTTTTTTAATGTTTTCAATACACATTTTAAAAATTGCTCACTGACAAGTAGCAAACACATACTTTATGTTCAAATTCTTATCCATACCTGTATTGCCTTTTTCATCTTCTCTAATGTGTAGATCTTTCATAGATGTCTCAAGTTCTAGTAGATCTCTGATTTCTTCTTTGTAGACCTCTATGTAAGAAACTTTCACAGTGAAGTCAACATTATGGTTTTCAAAAATAATCTGAAATATTTCCTGGATTGCACGTGGAATTATACCTCGCTCTTCCTCTGCAACTGAAGCTAAAATGTAATCAAGAATGTGAACCAAGCACACAGATCAAATCCACAACATGGACATACCAAAGAAGGAGTATGAAAGCCCTTAATATAAGAGATTAGGGGCATGAAATTCAGGTTTCCCAAGGTTGCACAAGTCAAGAACACTACTAGAAATATAAATTTTGTTACAGCTTGGAACAAGGCTTGATATCAAACCATAAAACATGACACAGGTATCATGCTATCCAACGTCATGTTTGCAGAGGGAGATCTTCAGAAACCGACCTCATCCCCCTTCATTCCTCCTGCAATCCTAACAGCTTCCCCAAGAGCCCCTCCTAGAAGTCATATGACGTCTACAGGGAGATGAGCAGTGGTATGAAAATCATACCTTCTGCAAACAGAAGATCCAGTTGCAGAAGACATTTCTGCCAGTTTCTTTTCTTTTTTGTAAAGGATACCCTGCTTCTCCTTAACCCCTTATGTCACAGATGACCCCATTCCAGAGGATCCTCCAACCTTCAAAGTATATTTTCTGGGAAGTTCTTGGGACTATTTCTTGAAAGTCTTTTCTAATAGTGCACTAGTGGATGCTAGTGAGTTGGTGCTTGAATATGAGTTCACAAGACAGATATTGTAGAGTTGGCTCTCTGTATTCATGGATTTTTTTAATCCATGGATTCAAGCATCCACAACTTAAAAATATTCAGAAAATATATAAATTCCAAAAAGCACACCTTGGTTTTGCTATTTTATATAAGGGACACCATTTTACTACTGTGTTTAATGGAATGTGAGCATTCATGGATTTTGGTATCAATGGGGGGGGGAGAGGGGGTGTCCTAGAATCAAACCCCAGTGGATACCAAGAGCCCACTGCACTATGTAGCTGTATCTGGGCCCCATTTTCTAGTTAATCCTTCAGCGGATTTCATGCATCCATTTATTCCATCCCACAGATATGAGACAGATGCATAAGAGAATATGTTGCACATTCCTCCTTTGACAGAGGGCAACCGCCAATATGAATATCACCGCTATCCAAAGGCAGTAAATAGTAGTTGTTCTTGTTATGATCCTTAAACACAGACTCATCAACTCTACAGCAAAATGCCAAATTATGCAATCAGGCCACCAATTTGCAGTCCTAAAACTAAACAATCTAAAGAAATCTCCACTAGATTAATATTAAATAATTTTAGATAATTACATCTAGAATCTAAATAACATATATCAATTATTTCCAACACATACATGTATTATACAATAGCATTAGTATTATTACTACCCACTTGCTAAAGCAAATTTAGTAGTTGCCGTTCTGTAGCCTAAACTATCGGAAATAGGAAACAATATTTAGAGCAAAAGAAAAGAAAACATGTTGCTTTAATACAGGATTAGGAATTGGGCACCCCTTTAAATGGTGTTGGACAGCAACTCCCTGCAGTTCTAGCCAGTATAACCATGGTGAGGAATGCTGAGAGCTGAAGTCTAATAACTTCTGGAAGTCTAATAACAATTCTCACTCTTGCTCTTGCGCATAAGCCCCAGGAGATTTTGAAGCATCAGGTAACCTTCCATCTTGCACATAATACTGACAGTTTCTATCTTAAACAAAATAATTTAATAACTTCAGCCATATTTTAAAAGCCGAAGCCCTCTTAAATGAAAAATCAAAATAATTTGTTTCCTTACTATCAGACAGAGCATTACAGAACGCTTCCTTGTTAGAATCACCTAGGAGGTGCAGTAACTATACATAAAGTCAATGAACACAATTTAAGAAAATAAATTCAATATTCAGTGACTTTATTAGTGAAAGATAATATAATTAATTTTAATACCCGGGTCATTGGAAACATAAAGGAACCCCTTTACTGCTTAGTGGAACAACCAGATCACATCATGTATATCTGAATCATGGGAATCCAACTTCAACATAATGTCACAAATATATTGAAAGCAATATGGTATCCTGATATTAGAACAATTGAATAGGGTGATGATTTGAACTCTGTTAGGAAGACTAAATGTGCAAAATAAATACATAAATAAAGATAATTCATGTAGGCACTAAACAAGGTACTAAACTCATGGGTTAATTTAGTAGTAATTAATCTGGCAAGACTGGGTTTTGTTTGTTTCTTTAGCAATTAAATTACAGCATTTTATAACCTGGTTAGTGTCTAGGTCAGTGGTAACACCAGGGTATAGGATGACCAAACACTAACACTCCTTTTGGCACTTTGCAGACACTGGTAGAGACACTACAGCAGGCTGAGATGTGTATCAGTACACTGTTCTGATAAAAACTCTAATAGAGAAAGCAAGAAAATAACCATCTCTATCACATATTCACCAGAGGTTCTATGGTATCCACCAGTGGAAACGGACAACACTGGTGAAATAGATGCCTTCTACCACCCTGTGTACTCAAAATTAATCCGGTGTACTGAGAGACCCTGTGAGGGGATAGCAAGGAGGGAAACATGGAGAAGAAGCAGGGGAGCCCTGCTTCACTAGTGGAAGTCCAGTTCTCCAACACTTCATAGAATTGCAGGCGAATGAAGGCAGCATATAAAAGAATAGTTTTAATTCAGCATCTTGTACTGTGCCAAAATGAATGCTTCATTCAACAAGCAATACATTTTTTTTTACTCTCGCTACTTTCAGAAAAACTTAATATAACGTTCTGCTCTGGATAACTTTCCTATGCCATATTTTTGGAGGAAAGAACAATTACTTTAACATTTGACACTTTAAATCAGGGTAGGTGGGTAGGTGGATGGCCTCCAAATGTCATTGGGCCGCAGTTCCCATCACATTTCATCACTGGCTAAGGCTGCCAGGAACTGCAGTCCAACAATATAAAAAGGTGCCCACTCCTGTTGTCAAACTTACTACTTAAAACATTTTATTAATACTATTACATAGGTAATATTTCAGTGACAGCAATTAATTAAAATGGAAATAATACCATATCTGGTGGGAAAATATGCCCATCATATTTCAAAGGGAAGAGAAGTTAGAAATCCGTTACCTTAAGCTTTTGAAAAGATTTTCTTGTTCCTTTCTCAGGTGGCATGATGTTTATTGGAGTATATTGCTTATATTACAGTATAATGCTTTTATCAAGAAAACTACATCAATATCTCAACAAAGCATAAATCTTTTAAGACATACCAATATGACTTCCTCCAATGGTGTAAGTCTTCCCAGAGCCTGTCTGTCCGTAGGCAAAAACAGTAGCATTATATCCTTCTATCAGAGATGCCACCAATGGCTTAATGCATGTTGTGTACACTTCATCTTGGGTTGAATATTTGTCAAAAACAAAATCAAAAGTGAAAACACGGTCCTTTCCAATGATAATCTGTTGAGTATTTGGGATTAATCTCACACATACTTGATGGTTGTGAAGTACTTCTTTTGAAAGCAAAGGTCTTATTCTCAGTGCTACTTTAACTGGAACTTCTTCCATTGCAGTTTGCATGTGATTTATTGTTTAATGTCTACCACTTCACTTTGAGAGATTTCCTTGTCTTTCTTTCTTCATATTCTCAGTCTTCAGCACTTAGGGTATCATCTATATGAGGTAAAGACCATCATTTTGGAAATTATTATTCACTTACCTACAGATTACTCTTCACAAATTACAATAAATTGACCTGACACATTTTCTCATTTTATATTGAAGATTTTCAATTTTTTCTTTTCTTTTTTAATTTGTTATTAAGCACATAGACATATACAAAATATATACAATTTTAATTCCCACCACAGATCTATGTGCAATGATTTTAACTGTGCCACCCAAGTGATTTGAGATTTTCTATTCAAGAGAGTATTCCACTCAATATCTTCTGAGTTCTCTCAAGCTCAAAAGGAATTCAACTCACTTTTCAACTTACACTACTTTCTGGTATACACAAACTGCAACAACAAAAGAAGGGGCAAATCTCAAAGGTTATGTTCCATTCCTGAAAGAATTCCCAAGATATAGTTACATGTTTCATTCAAAGGCTATTAATATAAAGATCAGGCATTTTGTAATGTAAAACCAGCTGTTCCTCCATTTTGTACAGACTGCACCATATTTATGTGCATTATACATGCTATAGAAAGCCGTCACAATAGCATTATTGTATTGTGTGGGAATGGGTTGCAAAGGAGTCAGGGACATCTGCTAGACACTGTTTGTAATGTCACTAGTGACAGATGATGTAACTCTGTCCCCCAATGCCTTCTTTCCTTTCTGTAAACTTACTTTTCACTGGATATTTTATTACCACTAAGTGCTGTATGCTTGACTGCTGTGAAGAACAGTCCTGAAATACTCATTCAGCCATGTCTTCAACATCACAAGGGATGCAAAGTTATCCTTATTCTTTTTAGCTTACTGAAGAGTTTTTATTAAACCTGTAATTTTGTTTTGCTTTTAAATTTCTTTGGAAGTTGTATACTCTCTCTACATCCATGCCACACCATGTGGCTGAACACACATCCACACAAAGATAGACAGAGGACAATTACAATTCCCATTACATGGGAATGGCATCAGTGTCACTTTTTTCACTGTTGAGTTCCCTTGATGTGCCATTCATTTCCAATAGACACGGGAAGGGAGGGGGCAACGATGCTTTTTTCTCTGCACAGTGCACCAATGTGACACAGGATACCCAACCGGAAATGCCCATTGCAACGATTCAGCGTCATTGGCTCTGCCCCATCTACCTACACAAGATGGTTTCAGTGATAAAATGGGAGAGAGGAAAGTGATGTGCATCCCCTTGAACTTCTGGGTGAAAAAAGATGGAATATCCCCTTCCTCACCACTTTTCCCTTCTACTTTTGTGTCGTGTCTTTTTAGATTGTAAGCCTGAGGGCAGGGAACTGTCTAATTAAAAGATTTTATGTTCAGCACTGTGTAAATTTACAGCGCTATATAAAGGTAATAATAATAATAATAATAATGTAAATGTAATAAATAGAATAATGAAGGTGGGCTGGAACATCTAAGGCTGCAGAAATAACTTTAAGTGCCAAGGCTCAATACTATGGTATCCTGGGATTTGTAGTTTTTGTCAGATATTTATAGTACCCTGCAATTTGTAGTTTTGTGAGGTAGGGCCAAAGCCAAAATAAAGCTGCTTTGTGTCACTTTGGAGGTGTGCTGTTTAAATGACACACACATCTTAAGAGGCCAGAAGCTGCACCAAAGCTGCACTCCAGTCCTCAGGTGTGGCCTCCAGCCTCTTAGGACACATGCATCATTTAAACAGCACACTTCCAAAGTGGCTGAAAGCAGCTTTATTTTGGCCTGTCTGTTCAGGCCCTGAAGTTTACGGAAAAAGCTCCTGCGGCCAACTTCTTTATTTCATTTTGTCTCAAAGGTGCTACAAGCTCTCTCTACGTCCTGATTCTACAGACCGACACGGCTAGGTCTTTGAATTTTTAATTTCGCTTCGTCTCCAAGGTGCTGCAGCAAGATCCCTTTGCTTTGTCATACGTTAGTTTGATTCGACCCTAACTGCACAGGGGGAAGTAGCTTACAGTTGTAAACTGCTTAGACACTGCTTAGGCAGTATGAAGCGGTATATGAATGAAATTTGTTTATTTGAAATTACCGGGGGGGGGGGGGTCTGTCTGTCCTGCTGCTGAATGTGGTGGGGATTTGCTTCTGAACAGGCAACGAGTTTGTTTCAAGTTACAATTAACCAACCTTTTAGAATACACAGCTAGAGGTTTGGCCAGGTAGTAGTACAAGGAAGAGTACTGACCGTCTCTGTTTATTTTCATGAGATTCTGAAGCTGCATCTATATAACATGCAAGCTATATTTGAAGTGTGTTTGTCGCACCAGAGCTCTCTGACAGACTGCTTTATCACACTAGGGGGCAAACATGAGAGTTAAATGAGAGTTAAACAGGAAATGACCTGTGATAAACCTAGGGCATATTCTGTTTAACTCCTGTTTGCCTCCTACTGCTTTATCACACAAGGGGTCAAACAGGATTTAAACGAGAGTTAAACGAAAGTTAAACAGGAAATGTCCTGTGATAAACATAAGGCAATTCCAGTTTAACTCTCGTTTAAATCCTGTTTGCCCCCTACTGCTTTATCACACAAGGGGTCAAACAGGATTTAAACGAGAGTTAAACAGGAAATGTCCTGTGATAAACATAAGGCAATTCCAGTTTAACTCTCGTTTAAATCCTGTTTGCCTCCTACTGGTTTTTCACACTCGGGGGCAAACAGGAGTCAAACGAGAGTTAAACCAGGGTTAAACAGGAAATGTCCTGTGATAAACATTGGGCATTTCCTGTTTAACTCTCGTTTAACTCTCATTTAAATCCCGTTTGCCCCGTTAGTGTGATAAAGCAGAGAAAAAGATTAACTACACCCAAATTCTGTACGTAATGGCAAAATTTCAAATCTAATAGATAAGATGATTCAACACAAGCCCTGGGTTTCTCCCATTTCTACTCAAGATGGGAAACCAAAAAACACACGGCAGAGACAGTAATAATGATAATAATAATAATAATAATAATCCACTTTGAGACCTCTTTAACTGCCCTGGCTGAATGCTAGGGAATCCTGGGAATTGTAGTTTGTTGTGGCACACTTGACAGAGAAGGATAACATGTCTCACAAAACTACAGTTCCCAGGATTCCTTGCCATTCAGCCAAGGCAGTAACTCTTTAACTCTTTTGTGTGGCTCAACTGCTATGGAATTCTGGGAGTTGGAGTTTGTTGTGGGGCCCAGAGCGGAGCGGAGCTCCGCTCTGGGCCCCACAACAAACTCCAACTCCCAGAATTCCATAGCAGTTGAGCCACACAAAAGAATTAACGGCAGCAGCATCTCCTCATCCCAAGCCTCCCGGCCTCTTAACGTTACCATTCGGGCCCACCGACCACTGCGGCCTACAACGCCTTTGGTTTATTAGTTGGTTTATGCTCGTTTCCTAGGCAACCAGGAACTCCGCTCTCCAACGCCCCCTCCACTTCCGGTCCAGGTCATAGAGTAGGCGCTGAAGGCTAGAGCGTCGCCGCCTCCGCCAGGGACCGCCACACAGCGACTGCTCTCTGCCCCACAGCGCCACCTGCAGGCAAGCGGCCAAACGGCGCGTCCTATTCCTCCTAGAGGCTACCCTGGCTAGAATGAGGGCTTGAGTCACTCTCAGCTCTTTGGCTTCCTTGGCTTCAGGGGGAATAGAGGGAGGACAAGGCACTGCCAAATGGAAGGCATTAGACCAAAAAATGGAAGACATGGCCAAAAGAAAGCTAAAAACACTCCTAGGAGTATGAATTCATGCTCCAAATGGAGGACATTTTGGGATTCCTCATGGATAAAAGGTGGAAATGGAGGACAATATATTCATGCTCCAGAATGGAGGACCTTTTGCAATTCCTCCTGGACAGAAGGTTGAAAATGGAGGACAATATATTCATGCTTCAGAATGGAGGACATTTTGGGGTTCCTCCTGGACAAAAGGGTTGAAATGGAGGACAATACATTCATGCTCAAGAATGGAGGAACTTTTGGGATTCCTTCTGGACAAAAGGGTTGAAATGAAGGACAACACAGGGCATCTTCATAGCAGTATACATTCATGCTTCAAAATGGAGGACCTTTTGCAATTCCTCCTGGACAGAAGGTTGAAATGGAGGACAATATATTCATGCTTCAGAATGGAGGACCTTTTGGAGTTCCTCCTGGACAGAAGGCTGAAATGCTTCATGTGGACGCGGTGCCAGAGGAGTGCTGTGACGCCATGCAGCATGTGGAGCAGTGTGTGGCATCATGGTGCCCTGGGGGCAGAGTCAGGGGGGCCTGCATCATGTGGACACCATGCCCTGACGGCTCTGCCCCAGGGGAACCTTAATGGCCAGTCTGCACAGGGCCTAAGTAATGGTGGTTAAATGCCAGCATTTCAGGAACTATGTAGACCTGAAAAGGGGTCTGTGTGTCAACATGTGTGTGTATGTATGTATATATGCACGTACAAGCACATGCACAAACATATGTATACCATACACACACGCAGACACTGACCAGTTAAGCAGTTTGAAGATGCATTTTCTATTAAAATAACCATCTTTAGTCAATTTATAAAATCTCATAACGATACAAGCTCCACATAATTATATGATACAGACTCCAGATAGTTTGTTGTGTGTTGGCAAAATTTGTTCAGAGGAGATTTGCCTTTGCCTCCCTCTCAGACTGAGAGTGTGACTTGCCCAAGGTCACCCAATGGGTTTCCTTTGGCCGAGTGGGGATTCAAACCCTTGTCTCCAGCATCACAGTCCAACACTGAAACTACTACATCACACATGACTCCAGATATCTTATTATTTCACACAATTTTTTATTGAATATAAAAACCTCTTGCTGGAAAGCAAACAGCAATTTATGAATATTCATAACAGAACCAGATACAAAGTAATCAGAGCAGCAAAGGAACAGTATATAAAACTGTAAGCGTGATAGAAAAATTTCTTTCTTTTGACAGATTGGTCAGAGGTGAGGATAGGGTACAAAAAACTGTTTTGCTCATGTACTGTTCGCAAGTTTCAAACATGTATATAGAAAATTTTGATATTTTGATACTACAGTATCATTCATAAAAATGATATTAATAGTATATGCATCGTACACGATGAAAAGGAATTCCTCTCATGTCTTCCCGATGATCTCGAGCATAGTCCCACAGATAATAATCCAGGAGAACAGGATTGATTTTGTCACTCATGTCCTCGCCTTTCTTTTTATAAAGGTCCAGCAAATGTTTGCAAATGAGTTCACAACACCAAATAGAACAGCCTCGGATTTCCACTTCCTGCTTGTCTCTAGACTGAAACATGTACCCTGCAAGATATAGAAAGCGTAAGTAAGATCAAATATGAATTCATGAAGCAGAAGAGGAAGGATTTGCAAGATACTAAAACTACAACTTTGGGACAGGGTTGTACTAGTTAGTGGCTTCAAGCTGCCTGTTAATTTATCATGACCTCATGAATTCCATAGGGTTTTCTTAGGCAAGGAATACTTTTGCTATTGCCTTTCTCTCAATATACCTATAGCATTGTAATCCTTGACAGTCTCCTTTCCAAATACTAACTTACTCTGTTTAGCTTCCAAAATCAGAGACAGATTAACCCTGAAATCTGGATCAGAAGAGAAGCCAATTGTATGGAAAAGTTGAACATTTACAGTTTGTTGCCTCTTTTTGTTTTTTTTTTAAACCACCTTATCACTTGGAACTGTAGAGGGATAATATATTATGGCAAGCTCCTTACAAGTATGTTTTCAACCAACAGAAAGTCACTGTTCAAATGGAACTGGTTACTGAAATATTTTCTTCCTCTGTGCTGTTGTTGTTGAAGAATCAAATAGGAAGACAAAAAGCTCTGGCTATTCAAATAACAAGTATAGATGAATTCAGGAGCACTGGAAGGATGCATGTTCAGTCCTCCTTGTACAAGGCAAATTCCTCATGCCTGTGGTTTTCTAATCCATTTTTTAAAAAAATGAATGGAATTGTTAAGTAGTATAGAAATTCTCTTCCATACTAATGGACAAGTACGTTTCAGGAATGAAATCCTGGAACTATATAAAATTTTTGTAGAATCACTACCAGAGTCTTATGTCTTCACTTTTTAATTTTCTTCAAGAGAGTAACATGGAAGAAGTTGGTTGTCCTATTACAGATTCAGTTTAGTGTTTTAGAACACAATCACATGCATGTCTTCTTGGCAAACCCTACTGAATTTACTCTCTAACAAGTGTATAGCAGGCATGTAAAATCTGTGAACCTCCAGATGTTGGACTACAACTCCCAAAACCCTGAGCCCTGGGCATGCTCTAGACGGGGATGATGGGAGTTATAATTAAATAATACTGTATAGCATGAGTGGAAATTATGTGACCTATGAACTGCATATAGCCCACTAAGCACTCCTGGGTGGCCTAGCCTTTCTCACCAAAAAAAAAAAAAAAAAGCCAACACTTAAAAAAGGAAAACAGCACCCATAGAAGTCTTCCACATACTAAATGCGTTGGCAAACCTTTTTAAAATTAGCAATGGCCACCCAATTACTTTTCGCTGGGTGGCTGTGTCTGGTAAGAGTGGAAAATTGGGTGAACACAGACCCCAGACCATGTGTAGTTGTCCAACCCTACTGCACTGAACTGCAGACTTCCATGGGCTCAAAAATTTGTCAAATCTGCCTGTCAAAGACCATTGCTGAATCCTCAAGCACCATTAGCAATAATAATAATAATAGGATTTATTTCTATTCTGCCTTTTCTGGTGGGGAATCAAAGCGGATTACAGCAGTCCAGCAAACAGCTTCATTTATATACCGCTTCATACTGCCTAAGGAGTGTCTAAGCAGTTTACAACTGTAAGCTACTTGCTCCCAACAATCTGGGTACTCATTTTAGCGACCTCGGAAGGATGCAAACCTGAGTGGAGCTTGAGCCCTTTTGTTGGTATTGAACTCGCCACCTTATAGTTTTGAGTGAGTGGCTGCAGGACAGGCATTTAACCACTGCGCCACCAGGGCTCTGTTTCTTTCTCTCTCAGATATTTATGCAAATTTGTATGACATAAGAATTCATAATCATTTTGAATAGTATCATACCTTCTTTGAGTTTCTTCATCAATTCATCAGAATATTTCATTGCTCCCAAATGAACAAGCACTTGTGGTATCCTATAATCAGCAAATATTGTCACACTGGAAATGTCACTGAAGCAGCCATCTCCTTTTCCCTCTAACACACTCCAGGTGTCAGCTACAAGGATTTGCGCCCGTTTGTAAAAGGCCACCTTCCTCCCCTGAGAGAAGGAAAAATACAAACATTGCAATACTTTATTTATTTTGGCATGTTTTAGTATGGAGGCACCAGATCTTGCCTCCAAAAACTGGAGCTGCTGTTGCCAAGAATCCCCAAATGTTCTAGCTACAGGTATAGGTCACAGCCTGTATGAACATTTTATATAGAACAAGCCACGTGATTTTACATACTTTAAAAAAAGAAACTGCAGCTGCATTTCTGATTATTGTTATTATTCTCAGTTGTTTTTCACCTTTCCACCAGTGAGCTCAAAGCAGCATAAACTCCCAATGAATTCCATGTCTCAGTGAAATCACTGTCCAGTACTATAAGCACTATATCACACTGGCTCTCAAATTATTGTGTATGTACTTAATTTTACACTAGTGCTAGTATTTACTGTTTAAATCTGCAAGCACAATTATAAATTGAACTGGATTTCTTTTGAAAAAATGACTTTCAAAGATCAGAAAGGGTATTCGTTGGTTCTGCAGACATTCTGTTCTAACTGGTTTCTCCATTGACTAAAACATATGCTACTTGATTTCCATATCAAAATACCTTTGTTAAATTATTCTGAGATATGATTTTATAATGTGTATTTTTGTCATCTTTCATGTGTATTTTTTTTCTTCTGCCATAAAATTTAGCCCAAAATTCTGACATACAGACATTAAAAAAACAAAAACTCATAATCAATACAATGGGCCCTTGGCATCTGCTGGGGTTGGTTCCTGGATGCTCAAGTCCCATTAAATAAAATGTATAGTAAATGGTGTCAGTTATATAAAATAGCAAAATCAAGGTTTGCTTTTTGGTTTTTTTTATGCGCGAGGGGATATTTTCAAGCCATAGATGGTTGAATCTGTGGACACAGAGGGTAAATTGTATTATAACGGAAAGCATTTCTATTCTGGAGGGTCCCAGAGCCTTGTAGCACATGTTTTGGGAAAAATAAGGTAACGCAGGGAGATGATTCAGTAATCACATCTTCCTCAGTTCCACCAGCAAAACACCACTGCAGATAAAAAAGCCCTTCTGTCTTTTACAGGAAGTCGGGGTACAAGCCCATGTTCATTATTATATTGTTACTCCTCAGATTAATAATATTAGCTTTTCTTGCTTGTGCTATTGTGACAAAACACATGACCGACACAAGTTGAATAAGATCTCATCTGCTACCTTGTAAAATGTGGGGAAAAAATGCTAAGGCTGCATTTCAAAACAGTTATTGGATATTGCACTGAAACCAACATGGCTTATTTCCACACAATATCAGGAAATTAAATTATTGTACATGAAATTGTTTTTATAAATGCATTTTTATTGAAATGTGTGATATTAATTTTCAGCACTTTAATCCCATCTCTTATTTCTTTCTGATATTGCAAAGCTCTGCTTTGCAAGATCTCAATCTGTTGCTAGGGTAACTGAGTTGACAATGTGCATCCATTTTGTTAGAATGATGGAGAAAATTTGGTCTGCCTTTGGAATATGCCACTCAGTACAAGAAAACAGTCAAGGACCCTCTCTTAAAATTACAGTCCAATTGTATAAAAAGGCACGGCTTTATTTCTATCTTGCAGTTTGCTATTGGTTACTGTGTGTTTCAGAGAGCCCTGGTTTTTGAAAACACTCTACGGCTCTTATAAAAAAGATAGTATACCAATGCATTAAAAAAATCCTGCAACTATTAAGCTTATTTTTTATTCATTAAGCATTAACAGATATTTTTGGTGGGTCTTGTGGGATTGCAGCTGAAGAGGCCATCTGCATGTTTCTGTGGCAAAACAAAAGCAGAGACCCTTTAGATTTGGCATAATGCATAAGCCATGGCGTTAAAATGCACACAATCACATAGACATATACTGTTTATAGTCATATACTGTGTCTAGCTATATAAAGGGCTGTCAGTCACCTAACATGTTTGTTCCTAGGAATTTTCACCCTTCTTCTTTATATTAGTCTTTGACAACCTAAGTGGAATATGACACGAATGATATGAGCTGATCTATGAAAACAGCCTACAGAAAGAATAATTCTGGAGCAGACAAATAGGTGGAAAACGGTCCATCTGCTCTGTCGATATGAACACACCGTTTCTCACTACTGAGAAATGATTCGGACATGCTTTTGTTAGACCATTCTCAAAGGCCTGAAAATCTCTCTAAACCTAATACTTTGCTATAATAATAAATTATGCAAATTAAATGCAACTACAAACATTTGTCCCCATGTGGATCCTGAACTACCATTTCAAGTTATAATTTCAATAAGGAATGATAATAATAGCAAAGGTACAAATCCAGGAGATGGAGACAGAGATGTTCACATACAAGGACATTTTATACAAAATTACATTTAACTACCATATATGCTCAACTCTAAGTCAACATTGTGTATAAGTTGAGGGCAAATTAGGGATTTTGATATGACCCGTGGATAGGTCGAGAGAAACATTTGGGTCTTGGTACCCTTCATCTCCCTCCAGAGCCTGGCTGTCCCTTTGGGAGACAGCTGAGTTGGGGAGGAAGCTTCAGGACGAGCGCTCGCTCTTCCTCTTCCTCTGCAGCCCTTCGGAAAACACCAGGGCTGGGGACCAGGAGGCAGGGCAAGCATCCCCCACAAGCTTTCAGGAGACAGCCAGGCTGAGGAAGAGGCTGCAGAGGTGAGCCTACTGTTGTACTGACCCATGTATACATCGACCTAGACTTTTGGGCCAATTTTTTAGCAATTTTTTTTCAACTTATACATGAGTACATGTACACTAGATGTGGTAAGCAGAATAAAGCATGCAACCCACAGACAGCATAGTGCAGTCCTTAATGTACAGAAGAAAATATGTGGCCCTGTAGATGTTGCTAAAAAGCAAATACCAGCATTCCTTACCATCATCAGTTTTGGCAGGGGCAGCTGAGATTTCTAATTCAACAATATCTGGAGCACTTCTCAATTCCTACTCCTGTACTAAACCCCAATTCTTAAGGCTTTAGTTCTATACAAATGTGTTTATCTGAGATAAAAGCCTTTTGTATCCAGTGAGATTTACTTCTGAGTAGACATGTCCAGGATCATCCTGTAAATATCACTTCTGGAAATATGTGACTCGAGAAACTATTTGCAAAGAACTAGGGAACCACAATCAGACAGTATGGTTTGAAGTAAGCTTTTTTTTTTTTAAGCAGGATTTATGCTACCGGTAACTATAAATTGACATGATGGTTGAATTGGCAAATCACAGTTATATCTCAAGTTATATCTCTGAACTTGAGGCCCCACAAACCTACAGCAGACAAGCAGCACTAAAGCATGGTTTCGTCAACCATTTGGCAGAAATTAAAAGATAAGGAAAAATGTGCTGCACTGAAAATCAGGGTGAATAGGATTCTCCCTCTCAAAAGGGTGATGGCTACAACCATGGCCAAGAATAATTAAGCATCATTGTCACAGAATGTAATTATGCACTCTAGTAGATTACAACCAATATTCCCAAGTACAAAAGGCTTACCTGAAATGTAGCCTCATCTCTAAAGGATGGGAAATTTTCTACTATTATCTGTAATAATTTCTGGGCACTTTTTTCACTTTTTTTAACACATGTGAGGAAAGATCCTCCAAATTTCTCTAGGAGAACTGTCCCAGTCTCATTCAGAACACGGTGTCTTTCTTCAAGTAATGGCATTGGAACATCAGTATCTGAACGAAGGACATGCTTCACCTGCTCCAGCGTCATAGTTGCATAGTACGAAGCACTTGTAATGGGCACTCCTTGAGGTGCAAAATATATAGATAGATATATATATAATGAACATACAATAATGAAGAGCTTCATTTATTTATATCTCAGCTACAGTGTAGCTAAAGTCAAATAAATAATGCAGCTTGACACTTTAACTGCCATGGTTCAATGCTATGGAATTCTGAGGTTTGTAGTTCTGTGAAATATTTAGCATTCTCTATCAGAGCATTTTGGTGTCACAACAAACTACAAATCTCAGATTCTATAGGATGGAGCCATAGCAGTTAAAGTGGAATCTAACTGCATTATTTCTGCAGTGCAGATGCAGTCTTAGCTTATAGTCACAAATTATTAGAGCAAAAGTCTACTCCTTTGCTAATTTACATCAGAATAAAACAAACTGATCTTGCTTCTATTGTATTTTTATTTCTTGTTTATTACTTCTATATGTTCAAGATAAACTTCTCAACAAGAATTAAATTAACAAGAATTAAAAATAGATGACAATAAAAACATCTGTGGCAATGGAATTAATGAATAATATGTAATGGCCAAATGAAGAATTCTGGTGAGGAGGGCACAGCTAGAGAGGGAAAAATGTAACCTCACCTAAGTACATTGCAGTTACATTCTGAAGTGGTCTCCTATGGTTACTTTTGAGATATATAATGGCACTTCACATTACATAAATGTAATACAGCTTGATCCTTGGGCATTATGGCTCACCATCCTATATTATGTCTTAACAGCTAAGTGTTCAGAAATAATACCACAGGGTCTGAACCTAAATTCAAATGAGAAATGAGCAAATCTTCCAAAATTTTGCATTGAACTTAATTTTGCATATCGCTCAAAATTGGGGGTAAGAATTGTGTAGCTGTCCAGATGTTGTACTGCAAGCCAGGATACCCAACACTGAGGAAAACCAGGAGCTGCAGTTCAGCAACATCTGAAGCTGCCTCAAAACCCACCAACCCACTTACCCACCATGCTGGAGAAAAAGAATATCAAATAATAAAAACAACATATTGGACGTCTGCAATTGTGCCCACCACTGTCTTGATCCATAGACTCTTACTTAATTTGGAAAATAAGTAGGAACTAACCCTCATCAAGTGCTCTGTTGATGGCAGCACAAAAAGACCAGTAACCACTGTATTCTTTGCCTTTATACTTCACCAGACATTTACGGTCTTCATGTTCAGACCAAAAGGAAAAATTGAGGGTATCTGCAAGGAATACCCAGTTGACTGCATCTTCATTTGCTGCTTGAGGATTCAGCTCATGAGACTTCCAGCCAGCCACACTGAACTCCTTCTCCTTGACTTTATCAAATAACATTTCAGCAACTTTTTGTACACCATCATCTTCAATGTACACATCTTTGCTGTTTTCGGCAATGAACTTGGCAGACTCTTTTGGGTTCAAGAACGCTTCCATATTCTTTGTTATATTTCTGAGTAAAGATAATTGGCTGTTACTCTTTGATACAATTTGTCACAGCTCAACACATCATATAAAACAGAATATGTTTGTCACAGGACAATCAGGTGCACTTACCTGGTCATTCTAAAGCTTACAGCCCAACCATTATGCTATACCAAGTGCAGTGGTGTTTACTTCCAAATAAGTGTACAATATAAACTAGAACTCTTAACAAAGCAAAGCAGGTATGACATATTAGGCATCACTGAAACTTGGTGAAATGAGTTTCATGATTGCAATATAGTAATAGAGGAATATAACATATTTCAGAGAAACAGATGAAACAGGAAGGGAGTAGTAGTAGCATTATATGTCAACGATGGTTACAGCTATGAAGAGATCCATTATTTAAATCCTGGAAGACAAGTTGAGAGCATCTGAGTAAAAAATAAGGGGGAGAGAAATAACAGGGATGTCATCGTGAAAGTCTACTATAGACTTCCAAGCCAGACTGAGAATTTGGATGATGCCTTCTTTAAATAGATGAGCAAATATTCAGCAAGGAGAAATGTAGTAGTAATGAGAGATTTCAACGACAGTGGTCCCCGTTCCGGATTACCTTTCGTAACCCGGAAGCATTCGTTTCCCGGGGGACCGCTATTTTCAACGGACCGCGCGGCTGATTTAAAGGGGCCGCGTGGGTTTTTTTCGGATCCCGGGGGATCTTTCGGATCCCGGGGGATATTTTAGCGGTCCCGCCGGTTTCAGACCCCGGGTTTTTCATACCCCGGGGGATTCGTAAATCGGGGGACCACTGTATCTTGATATTGTGCTGGAGTTCAAACTCTGCCGAGAATATAAGGTCCAACAAATTCCTCACTTGCCTTGCAGACAATTTCATTGTCCAGAAAGTGGAAGAGGCAACAAGCTATTTTAGACCTGATCCTAACTAATAGTGATAGCCTTAAGAAAGCACAATAAAAAAAAACTTTAAGAAAAATCACTGCCTGGTGAGATTTCAGCTGTTAAGGGTCAAATTGTTGACCAACTCCTGAGTTAGGTGCATACAGGATTTTATGTCCGGGAAAATATGCTCTTTAATATTTGTTTTATTATATAAGTTGTGCCTCCTTTATCCAAAATACTTGGGACCAGAAGTGCTTTCAATTTTGGATTTTGGAATACCTGTATTTGCATTTATTGAAATAATAAAGTATCTTGGAGATGGAATCCAAGTCTAAATACAAAATTCCTCTATGTTTCATATACACCTTATATGTGTAGCCTGAAGCTAGTTTTATGCACTATCAGCCACCCATGTTTTTTTTTTTTTTTTTTTTTACTATTTTGGATTTTAGCATTCTGGATAAGGGAGATTCAACCTGTAGCAGATTAAGCAGATGTTATTCAACCATTTCAATCCCTAACCAAACATACTTACGCACACACACTATTCTAGTGCTCAATTGGAGTAGTAGCCTGCTGCTAAAAGCATGGAGATCCTCTCTGTATGTGATCTGCTGCTGAAGTTGCTAATCTTCAAATCGAAGGTTCTAGTCTTTTATACCTTGTTGCTGTATAATTCTTGATGACAACGCTAGTAACGTCTGTACTCAGTCAATGACAATCTTTGCCTGCTCTATTCTGCAGCTAACAAGTGGCTTTTATTTCTCTTCAGGTGGCCTCAAAAGTAGGGGCTTATCTATCAGCTTTGATCTTCCGGATCACAGGTCTTTTTGCTAAACTCTTGGACTCTTTTTATGATTATGCACTGAGAATTTGTTCTTTCTTTATCAGAAGTCACAGTTACTTATCAAAGTTTCAAAGTCTTTTATTAATCTAACCACCTGTTATTTCCACATTTATCTCTTCCTGGGCAATCCAAGCCTTTCTATTGCACATGAGTCACATCTCTTGAATATAAACATATAATATATATAATATATATAATATATATAAACGCCTTCCTAGACATTTTTAAAGAAATTATTAGATATCATTTTTTTAAAAAAAAATCAAAGGTTTCATACAGAGAATGTTTTCCACCACATTTAATACTACACACCTCTTTTCTCCAAAATGCATGGGCTTAATTTGAGCCATGTCATACCAATACTAAAGTGAGTCACTACTAATAATGTTTCTTGGGATACTCCAAGACAACTGGGGATCACAAAATATGTGGTCTTTGCAACAACTCACACATTTTTGCGAGCCACAGGCCACTAGTATACTCCTAATTAAAAACTGGGTGCCTCTCCTGTAAGTAGTAGTGATTATTCTTTGGAACAAGGTGCAAGCGTGCACGTTGTTGTTGTGTGCCTTCAAATTGTTTCCAAGTTATGGTAACTCCTAAGGGGAGCCAATTATAGGGTTTTTGCAGGGGCAAGATTTGTTCAGAGGGGTTTTGCTATGGTCTTCTTCTGAGGCTCATACAGTGTGACTTGCCCAAGGTCAACCCGTAGGCTTCCATGACTGAATGGGGATTTGAACCCTCATCTCCAGTGTCGTACTCAAACACTCCACCACTACACACACTGGCTCTAATCGTGCACATCCATGCTTTTGTTGTTGTTGCCTCCTACCCCAGGTTTTCCAAAACCAGAAATGGGATTCTGGCAGGGCTCAGGAAAACCAAACTGGTCCATGAATCCTAAGAATTTGCACACCTGTGCTCCTTTGTGTCTCCAAGTAAACAGCCATAGATCTGTATACCAGAATAAAACAATTAAACAGCCCATCCAGTGCAAACAACATCAAACTTTTCAGCTTTGGCATTTTCCTCAGGATTTTAGTTCTGACCCCCGATGCCTTGATTGTTTGGTCGTCTGTTAAAACAAGTCACAGCACTCCATGCTCTCACATTATAATCAGAGTCATCCCATATGTACATGCACTGAAAGTTTACATGGAATAATAAGTGAAGGTTTACCGCTACTTAACTTCAGGATACATTAACGAAGGCAGTATAAGCAAATGAATAGCCTAACACAGTTTCTCCCCAATTACTGTATGTATCATATAACATCATTGGAGGCCTTCAAGAAGGCAATAAAGATGGATCTCTTCTGGCAGGCCTTCCCTAACTAACCTCCTCAGATTTTTTAACAGTTCATCAGTCTCACTGCTCCCATCTGATGTTTTCCAAACTTATTATGAATTGTTTTTGTTTGGGTTTTTTTTAACTGTTCACCACTTGCTTTTACCGGCCTCGATCCAACACAGGGAGAGGTGGGATACAAATAAATAAATAAATAAATATATTTATTATTATTATTATTATTATTTTATTATTATTATCAATATTCCGTACCTTGGTCATCAAGATTGCCCTGCATTTCCTCTTCAAGGATAGCTCCATTTGCACTGATTTGCTTGAGCTGAGAGTAAATACTACTTATCAGACAAAGGTGGCTGGTACGCACTGGAACTGATGTGTCAGGTCCCAGGTCATAAAAGGCAGGGCCAACTTTATCTAATTCCCTGCCCAGCTTCTCCTGCTACAAGGTCTTAGCATACAGCTAAAATGAATAGTGTCTTACCTTGATTTAGAAGGAATACTTCACAGTTGATTCTGCTCTTGCAAATGAAAGAAAAACAAAGCCTTGAAAAGTCAGGCTCCCTTCCTCTTTCACTCTCACACACACACCACATCTATTCAATCGTGTACACTACTTGTACACCTCAGGTAGGAATTATGTGGCCCTCTAAATATTGTTGGATTGCAGCTCCCAGCAGCCCTAGCCGGCACAGCTTGCAGTAAGGAATGCTACAAGTTGTAGTCCAGCGTCTGGAAGGCTGCATGATTCTCTCCCAAATGTTCTCATGTTTGGAAAAAGTTATGTTGTTTGTTTATTTATTTTTGTTGTACACATTGTACAACAGGTCTTTATAATGAAAGATATATAAATAAATAACATAACTAAGAGGCAAACCTGGAAAACAACACAGAACCTAGGATCTAGGAGATAATTTAAAAGCAGAATCTAAGAATCAAAAATTAATTGAAACTTTCTTCAAGGCTCTCAGCATCATAGTGGTTTGAGTGTTGGACTCTGGAAATCAGGGTTTGCTTGGCCATGAAACCCACTGGGAGACCTTGGGCAAGACGCATGCTCTCAGCCTCAGGGGAAGGCAATGGCAAACCTTCTCTGAACAAATCTTACCAAGAAAATCTCATGGTAGGGTTGTCATAAGTCGGAAACAACTTGAAGGCACACAACACCAATACCAATCCTTTCTAAAAGACACTTGTATGTATGCAGTCCGAGGATATGAGTTTTACTAATGTCTACTTACAAATCAGTATGTATTCTTTTTATGTAGTTATATTATTTGCATGGCATATTTAAGGCAATATGGATCTCATAATAAGAAACCAAAGTATTAAAGGAAATGATAAATACAGTGGGCCCCTGGAATCTCTGGGGTTTGTTTCCAAGACACTCCATAAATATTAAAATCCATAGATTTCAAGTTCCATGATATACAATGGACAATAATGCCTGGTGAAGTAAAATTGCACCCCATATATAAAATGGAAAAATCAAGGCTTGCTTCTTGAGTTGAAAAAAACAAAACAAAAACAAAAATGTTGTGGATGCTTGAATTTGTGGATGCAGAATGTGCAAATACAGAGGGCTGACTGTAATACAGACAAGTAGGTTTCTGTCCCAAAGAACTTCCCATTCACATTGCTTAAGGATAAAGGCTGGGGCTAATGCATGTGTAAAAGACACAAAAACTAAAATTAAATGAAGGGTCAGATCAAACCTCTATTATTTTCTCTATAATACTGGACAGATGCTCCTCCCTAGGCCAAGATAAAAACAGCCATATTTCTCTTGCTCTCAGCATTTGACAAAGCTGTAACAACCAATCGTAAAACTATCCTTCCCGAAGCCGTCTTAATATTTATTATAATCTTTAAGTCAGTAATTATAACATTATAAGGCAATAAACTGAGAGCACAGTGTCAGGATCTGAGCAGAGGCTACATGCAAACACATTAAATTAAACCACTTAGAGTGCTGGTAATGTGTTAGGAGTAGCAATTTTTATACCATGCAACAGATTTTATAGTGTTTGATTGATTTATTTTCATGAGAATTTTCAGGGTATGGCATGGCCCAGAGCTACATGGAAGAAATGGAATTTGATGCACCAAAAATTGTGAAGGAACACCGGGGGGGGGGGGGGTTGAGGTGGAGGGGATGGGCAAGCACAGCAAACCTGTGCATGTTTACTCTGAACTATGGAACACTCTAATAGTAACGGCTGTGCCAAACATTAGATTGTCCTGATGGACACTCGAGATAAGAGGCCACTGTTAGGAAACAATATGGAGAAAAAGAATGGTTTTCTATTGGCAACAGGGCCAGGCAAGGTTGCATCTTATCACTCTATTTACTTTATACACAGCACATATTATACAGAAAACTGGATTAGACTTGGCGGAAATCTAAGAAAAGAATATGAACAATTTAAGATATGCAGATGCTACCATATTACTAGCAGAAAACAGCAGACTTGGAATGACTATTGTGGAAAATCAAGCAAGAAACCGCAAAAGCAGAGGGTTACAGTAGAACATTAAGGCAACAAAAATAATTACTATAGATGTTTTATATAACTTTAAAGTGGATGATGGAAACATCAAAATCGTTCAAAGATTTCCTGTACCTTGGCTCAATCTAAATGGAGATTGCATTCAAGAAATCCAAAGAAGGTTAAGACTTGGAAAGACAGCCATACTAGGTAAGATCCTTGAGTGCAGAGATCTATCATTGAATGCTAAAGTCAAGATCATCCATGTCATATTTCCAATTTCTATGTAGGTTGTGAAAGCTGGAAAGTGAAGACAGCTGACAGAAAGTCAGTCAGCTCATTTGAAATGTGGTATTGAGGAGAGTTACATGGTCATTGTGGCAACTGTACTTTGGATATATCATGAGTATGTGATTCATCAGAAAGGACAATATTTGGTAAAGTAGAAGGCAAACTGGTGCTAGGAAAGGTTAGGCATGGAAAAGCCAAGAGAGCATCTACAGCAGAATATTGTGTGAATGCATCTGTGTGCATAACAACTTGATTTTCCAAAATAATCTTCCTTCCTGGCACTTTCATGATCTTGTTTCCATGAGAGTGGCTGTGTGACCTCTGTATGCAGTTATACAAATTCACAAATTGGAATTTTGAAAACTGATGGGGCTGGAAGGGAAATCAACCCTTTTGTGTGACAGGGTAGCCAAAGATTAAACCTAAGAAATGCATTCACTGAAGACTATCTGAAGAGTATTTTCACACTGTTAGCATCCTTCTCCTGGCACATGGCTTTTACTAGCTCCTGCCTCCAATTCATTCTTCCCCTAAAAATACTTCGGCCTTCTAAGGGTGTGTCTGTCCCATGGCCTGACCTTTTGTTGCTTTTATCAACCTAGTGTTCTTTGTCTGTGTCTTTTTCTATCCCTCCTGAGCATGCTGGCTTTGTAAACCCTTCTATACTATTATTCTCTCCCCCTTCACTTAAACCTTCCTGATGTTCTTTCTATCCTCCATCTGGTTTTCCTCAGCCTCACACAAACATCTGTCTCCCTAAACTCAGCTCCTGTTTCATCTCCATAATTTTCCCAAGCCCCCTAAACTCTTCCGATCCCTCATTCCGACCGCCTATAGTCTAATCATCCAAAGAAAATACAGGATTACTTGAAAATAGATAGACCAGCAAATGGACTGCAATCCCCAGCAGTCCTAGCTAGCATAGCAGATGTTGAGGAATGATGAGAGTTGCACTCTAACAGCATTTGGGGGGAGGCGGTACATTTTGTCCAACCTGGATCTGGACAATGCTATTGCTCTCTCTTATGCATCACGCAAGGCCAGAATGTCTATGGTTTCACTGGGGCAACTGCTCTGGGCCCCACCACAATAGCATTCTTCTTCTTCCCTAGTCACTTATGCTACATCCATGCTGTAGAAATGATCTGGTCTGGCACCACATTAACTGCCATGGCTGAATGCTATGGAATTCTGGGAATTGTAGTTTTGTGAGATAGCATTCTCTGTCAGCAAGCTCCGGTGCTACAACAAACTACAGATTCCAAGATTCTATAGCATAGAGCCAGGAGTTAAAGAGGTGTCAAACCGGATCATTTTTTCCAGTGCAGATGCAGTTCCTGGGGTGGGGGAAAACCTGCTTGTGTGTTTTCTGTGGGGTGAGCACATTTGTGTGCGTCTTCTAGGGAAGTTGAGAATTTACACATGCAGCTTCCCAAGAAGGCACACACAAATCTGCTCACTACTCACAGAAAACACACAAGCAAGCTTTCTGCACTATGTTGTGTATGTGTGCATGTAGATTTCTTCTTGGGAATGAACCATTTTGGTATGAGCCCCCTATTCCTTACTCATGAGTTTAAAAATCCCTTGATTTTTCTTTTCCTATGCACTGTCGTTGGTGTAAAAATGTGACAAATGTAAGGAGAGTGATTCCTCGTGCTCCAGCTTCTCCCTGCTTTTTGCCATAGGGATCTTCTGTGCAGTTGTGAACAATGTGTGCCACACTGTTAAAACACACAGAAGGCCAAGTGGAGCATTGTAGCTGCTACTCATAAAGGGAAGCAGGAAATGGAATTTATGTTGCTAAATTGTACTCATGGGAGGGGGGTGGACTTATCACAGCCTTCTGGAAAGTAACAGGCTGACCGCCTTTCCTGTCAGGACTTGGAACAGTTACTTTTCCTAGACTAGAGTACCACCAATTTCCAGCCAGCATGGCCACTGACTACGCTAGTTCGGAGATTCTGGTACGGTTTAGGGTACGGTTTCACAAAATGTCCACAATCTGCCACCCATCTGTTTGCTCCATTTCGCTTCTTAGGAAGCCTACACCAAATCATTTCCCCCCCTCGATTTGAGGGAGACCTTGTGAAAGATGAAGACAGATAACTTTTCCCAAACATGGTGCAAATGCACCCGAGGAAGTAGGCTGAAGTCTACGAAAGCTCATGCTGCCAACTTCTTTCTTTTAGTTAGTCGCAAAGGTGCTACAAGATCTCTCCACATGCTTTACCATAGACTGTGGTATGGCCATGGCAAACCCTCCTCTGAAGAAACCCTGCAATAGGTTGGCCGTAAGTCGGTAAAAAGGCCCACAGCACAGAGAGGGCCACGGGTAACCATACTGCAGCCACTGGCTACTTCCAGGTGAGGGACTGGGGCTGAAACCAGACTGCAGGAATAATCTGTTACAACATCCCTTGAAGTGCCCTGACTATGGCTTTCTGGGAATTGCAGTTCGTTGTAGCACCTGGTACAAACTGTAATTCCCAGAATGTCATAGCCCGGAGGTGCTAGGGTACTTCAAGGACTGTCAAAACAGATTATTTCTCTAGTGCAGATGCAACCTGGGACTCAGAGGCTGCATCCACACTGGAGAAATGACCCGGCTTGGCAGGGATTTAACTGCCCTGGCTCAAGGCTCTGGGATTCTGGGAGTTGGAGTTTGTTGTGGGCCCGGAGCGGAGCGCCCCACAACAAACTCCAACTCCCAGAATCCCAGAGCCTTGAGCCAGGGCAGTTAAATCCCTGCCAAGCCGGGTCATTTCTCCAGTGTGGATGCAGCCTAAGTGCGGCAGGAGGAGCCCTGTTGGGGCAGAGACATGCCTGTACTGCAGCCACTCTCTCACAAACCACAAGGCGGGGAGTTCATTCCCATCCAGGGGCTCAGGGTCAACTCAGCCTGGCATCCTTCTGAGGTGGCTAAAATGAGTCCCCAGCTTGTTGGGGGGCAAGTAGCTTGCCCATTGTGAACTGCTGAGGGAGGGGCTTATTAAGTGCCCTGATAATAATAAATGGCACAGAAATGTAAACTTGTGAATGCTGTTTCAGGAGCACATGGCTCTCCTCCTCCCAGGCCCATTAGATAGGAAACCTCCAGGTCCTCCACCTGCTGCCTCTACCCCTCCCTCCTTGGGCTGTTCATCCTCAGGGGAAGCAGAGGGGGCAGAGAGGACCAGGACCCCCCTCTTCCCTCCCTCCACGTGGCTTGGCCACCCTCCAACTCCAAGCCAGGCCTTCTTCCTTGGAGCTTTCTCTGCAGAGAGAGAGAGAGAGAGGCTCCCCTTTTTGCAGCTAGGCTTCTCCTCCTCTTACCTCTTCTGCCAGGGAAAGGAAGGAAGCTAGTCTCCTCAACCAACCTCGCGCCCTTTTCTCCTCCTCAAGCCCCCCTTTTGCAGCAGCAGGAAAGGCCACCCAAGGGGCCTGGGCCCCTCCCTTCCCCACCTTGGTCCTCCAATCAGAAGGGCCCCCTTTGCTACTGTCGAAGGACGTCAGCGGTGGAGGAGCCAGGCGCCAAGCAGGGCGCGGTATTGGCCTCTAGCCCAACAAGGGGAGAGGAAGGCTTCCTCCTCCTCGCTTTACAAGACCAGAGCCAGCCCAAGGAGCCCCTGGAATGGCCTTCTCTTCTTCCAGGATGGAAGCCAAGGCCTCCCCTGCTAAAGGAGGCGGCCCTGGACTGCTTCCACCTCCCCTTTCTTTAGGAGCAGCCTCTCCTGGCTCCTAAGCCAAGGCTGGAGCCACTGATCCTTTGGAAGTACATAAAGGGATTAATGAGCTGCAAAGGAAGGAGCTGAAGCCTCTTCTGTAGGAAGTCACCTCCTGTCTGCACTTGACAGTTTGGACATTTTTCTCTTCTCCTAAGCAAGCTGATTTCACAATGAGAAAGCAAGCTCCCCAAAAACCTCAGCGGGTTTAAAAAATGATACTCCTCAGCAATACTGTAATGGCATTTCAGTATGCTCACTCAAAACGTCCATGCAAGATTTCCTGTTTAAAAAGTTCTGCTCAACGTTAGAAACTCTGGCCACAGAAAGAGCCAGCTCTTGATGCTCTCTTCCTAATGAGTCAGCAGAAAAAAATAACCTGTTTTAACAGCAGCTCAGCTTAAGGTAACAGTACTGGAGTCCTCCTCTCCTTTTCCAGCTATTAAAATGAAAGCCATCATGGCTTAATGGTTAGTGTACGACTGGGAATGACTCTATCCATCAAGGTCTGCTTCCCATTAAGCCATAAAACATGCTAGGTGACTGTGGACCCATCACACTCTCTCAGCCTCAAGGGAAGGCAACGGCAAACCTCTTCTGAACAAATCTTTGCCAAGAAAACCTGGTCAGAAACTATTTGAAGGCAAACAAGACTGGACAGGATGCTTTAGGTTTCACCAGGGAAAGATAAACAATGAAATGCCTTGGAGGGGTTTCATTCTGATAAGCCTACAGACATATTTAAACATCTGGCTGCATCCTGCCGATGCCCAGCTTTCTCTTAAAATTTTGAGGTACAGAATGTAGACCAATAGAAGCATTCTGAGTTTCCAAATAAATTTTACGCTGAGCGTTAGCTCAAGGTGAACCAAGGTATAGATATGCTATGAAAACGCTTTTAGATAAGTCAGTTTTCATAGATCCAGCATGGTGTAGTGTTGGACTAGGACACTGGCAGACCAGGCTCCGAATCCCTACAGGGCCATGGAAACCCATTGGGTGACACTGGACCAGCCACATGGCCTCAAAGTTGTTAAGGGCAAATCCCTTCTGAACAAATTCTGTCAAGAAAACCCGGTGATGAACCTTAGTGTCGCCTTAAGTCAGAAGCGGTTTGAGGACACACAACATTTTTTAAGAGACTCTATGAACATGTGCTGCACTTGTTGCATTTGGGAAATGTTTTGACACAGCTTCCGAGAGTGATGGTCGACTTTGGCTTAGCTTGTGATTTGTTGTGAACCTACGTACTGAAAAATTGCAGAGAATTAGAACATGAGCCAACGTTGAAAACTGGATTTGTTTCATCCAGTTGGACGTTATTACAATGTTTATTCAAGAAGAGAAATGAACTGGTAAACTATCAATACAAATGCTCAAATTTTACATGAAACATCAAGAGGTTCTTTTGATTTTGCACACACAGTTCCTATGCAAATAAAACAGAAAGGAGATACAATTATTTCATCCAAGCCTTTATACAATGGAAACATATTTAACAGGTTACAGTTGGATATGGGCAGGATTGCCAAGGATAGAAATCACTAAACTTCTGATATTCTCTACAGTTACTTGCTATTCATTGACAAAGTTTTGCAAGATTTTATTCAAACCAACATGTTGCAGTACAATATTAGGGGCATACATTTGGAGTAACCAAGAAAAAAACCATTCAATATACTTTCTTCAGATATACCAAAAGTTTGGAGTCAGCATGTTTACTATCAATACTCCTCTAAAAACTGCCAAAACACTGAAATGGGGTATTCTGCTTCTCTGGTATAAGAAAAAAAAGCCAAACTCAATGAATGATGTTGAGGGTGCTGTTTTATAGCTAACAAAATGTGCATAAAGAAATGACTGCAATTATTGGTTCACTAAATTTATTTTTAAAATCATAAAACATCTTACAAAAGGGTATTACATTCTGCACACTACTTTGAATGGATGCTGGGATAAGTGGCCTATCAGTACTCCTCCTCTTCAAAACAAAAAAAGGTATAAAAGCAGATGGCTCACAAGTGACAGAAAAAACATTACAGTTTACAACCAACATAGAACAAAAATAAAATCCACCTTCTCTGCTGCTGTTTCAAAATACCAATGTTAGTTTCGCAAGCCACCCTACTCCCAACCAACTATATGTAAAGAACTAAAACGTTACATCTGGTGACAGCAAAAAATTCACTACACCTCAAATGCAGAACACCTATGAAGCAGAGGAATGTTGGCTTTTTAAACAGAAGCAGATTTAAGAAAAAAAAAAGATGCAGGACTCCTTCAGTTCTTCACTAGTCTTAGAAAAACTTTCCAGAATACTGCTTCACACTATAAAAAAGAAAAAATATCTTGCATTAGAATCCTTCAACATCTGCATACTGCTTCACACTATAAGGAAAAAGAAAAAAAAGGCATATATTAGAATGGTTGAACAAACATCTTGAATCAATATTTAAAAATACATTTACAATTTTCATAAAAATTAGACAATACATATTGGTTAAATTCAACAGTTTATCATTAGTAGCTATCTACAGTTCAGAATTAAAGTTATACATTGCAATATGCTTTCTAGGCAGTGTTTGTTAAACAAGATAAAGCAAGTAAATATCTATAGCTGTTATACATGGCAGAAAAGAAAACGCCAGTAGGTGTGAAATGCTGCATTAACAGCAACAAGAGATTTGAACTTGTCCTGTAGAGGCATGGCCTGTGCCATATGGCAGACTGCGATTTGTTGTCGATTTAGTTATCTAAAAACAACAAAATCACTAGTCTTCCACACAGAACTAGGCCAACATCCAATGAAATCTTCTACATTTTCTACAGGCTCTATGTAATAGATTACAAGTCGATTTTTTTTTTAATTTTTATGTTTTGCAGCAGTTTTCACCACAGAAAGGAGGACTGCTTGGTTAAGATCATTTCCAGCATGATTAGTTTTGAGAGTGTCTTCATTGAGTAAGAATGGAGAATAGAAGAGAAAAGCATGCTACCAAGTGCAGAAGTTAGTGTAACTATAACAGTTTTTTAAAAAAAGCAAACATTCTCTTTAAAGACATGTTATACAAATAAACATCAAGTGCATGTAGGTAACAGATGCAGTAGGGTGAAAACTTGCCTGTTTTGCAGTAAATACTGTGCATTTTGAATCTGGTCCTGTGTGCCTGTAATAGTTATTATCCGATCTTCCGAACCCTCTAAGGGTTCATCAATTTTGATTGAAGCTCCTGATTCATGGCGTATCTGTTTAATCCTCTGACCTCCTTTTCCGATAATAGAACCAGCCAACTGAAAAGAAAGATCATTTTAGCCACAGCTCATAAATTCATTATTCTAATACACTAACAAACTACATACCTCAGTCCAAATAATTACAGTCCAAATAATAAATAAGACAGCGAACCTGGTAAATATAGTCATTAAGAAGTGGAGGTAGGGGGTGACAATGAAAACATTTTAACTTGCAACTTTTATTATCAAAATTAAATGGAAACCTAATATATGAAATGGAGAGAATACATCTGATTCCCTGCACTACATTATTTGAAAATATTTTGGCTGAAGAGAAGTTAATGTATATACTTACATCTTTGGGTATTGTTACTTGTGTGGTAATGATGGGTCCGCCGAGATCACCGTAAGAGCCACGACCCCCTGCATAAGAATAGTCTAATTTAAAACAGATGCACCTAGTTCTTTTAATGAATAAACCATAAATTTTGTACAATAAATAGGTATGAAATCTTACCATATCCTGAGCCACCCTCGAACTATTTAAAAAAAGAAAAGAAAAAGGTCTTATTTTCTATGTCAGTACTGAGTATTAATCAACCTAAGTAATTCAAGTGTTCTAGATAGTTGGAAAATCTTTGCTATCTGCTTTAAAAGTACAGGATTGCATACAATGGTCCCTTCCTTTATGTGAGGGATCCGTTCTGGACCCCCCCTCCCCCAAAGGCTTGAAAGGACCAACACAAAGCAGAGATTTTTCAAGAACTTTTGAATGGAGTTAAATGACAAATAAGTCATTAACTATGAAATCAAAGCTAGCAGTCTTCAATTTCAGAATGCCAGCATCAGTGATTACCAGTCAGTGCACAGCCTACAACAGTGGCTGACCTGTTGCGACTGTTGAAGATGCATTATTTTGACAATCTCATAGAAAGGGGGAGAGATTAAGGGCATACTAACAACTCTTATAATGCAGGCCCATTAAGCTATATAGAAATACTAGCAAATCCATACAAGTAAAGTTATGTAAGCATGTATATGTGAGTATACACATTTGTGCACGAACAACACACACACACCCCTTTCAAAACTGAGCACTGAAACAAGCCTGTGTAAAACATAATTTAAATAGAATATAGAAAAATGAGTATTTTAGTTTTCTAAACCTGGAACTCTATGTGGATGTATTTCAATAAACATTAATTCAAAGAATGCTTCGCATATTTAAATGAGTAAATCTTCCCATACAACTTCCCATAAAATAAAATGCACTGGCATTTCTGCACTGAACAGAACGCAAGGCGTGTTTCTATACAAATCAGATGAGCAATCTGGGACTTGCAGTCCAACTTGTGCCTTCCATACCAATGCCAACTTTTGGTTATCTGCAACATTTGAACAAAACTTTTTTAAAAATTATTTTCTGTCCCTTTGCATTAAGAACTAACAAAAGTATGTAGATTCGCTCTTAAAAAGTAGTAACAAATCAAATGTGACTTCAAATGTACTCACCATCTCTGGTGTTTCTATGTCATCACAAGCATTGACATGACACTGCATCATCTTGCCAAATGGTACATTACAAAGAAGGGAAAGGAGGGGGAAACATTTTGAGCAAGTCAGTATCTTCAAGCAGATGTATAAGTAACCCAGAAACATTCATGCACCCACATACCCATATTATAACCATTTGAAAGAAAATTGCAATCAATCACTGATCAAATTCACATGCCACAATAAGCCAAATACTGCCTGCTTGTGCACTCCCTTGGAAGTAGGGGGTGATGCAATTCATAGATGTTTCACCTTTTGCTTTGTTACTCTGAAGTCCAAAGCATGCATTCTGGTTTCTCTCTCTCTCTTCCTATAATAAACTAAGCATAAGCTGAAAGTCTTGTGACTTGCTTAACTGCTCTCTTACGCAGTAGAAGCAATTTGGCTGCACACAACTGACACCTGTGGTGCCTGAATTATATTAAATTTCCTATCTGGCACAGACTGCATGAACCCTAATTTTAAAATACTTGCAGATTACAAGAATGCCTGTTCTCCCTGCTCTGCAAAGTGCAATTGCCAAAGGTTTCAATCTAGCCTACTCTTTACTGTCCACATAAATTCTCTTTAGACTGACCACAATATTGAGTCATTACGTCTTCCATCTTTGCTCACACCAATATACTTTTAAATTGTCAGCTTATGTGGCAACTCTATGAATGTCACAGGGTTTTCTTAGGTAAGCAGCCAGTTTTGTCCAAGACAGTGAAATGTCACTGGGACAGAAGAAAATGCTTCCACCTGCATGCATACTCTGAGCCAAACTCTGCTCAGGTCATGCTACCAAGAGTAAAAACAAAACTCTTGATCCAACACTTTAGATTTTTCATCAACCAAGTGAGTGAAGACTACACTGGATTTCTGACTTCAAATGAGCTAAGGAAAGAAAACACATTTGAAGTTCAGGGTTGACTGCTTTATAAAATGGACAAGACAAATTTCACTAAATTTTCATCATCTCAAAAAGTTTTGTCTCTGTCACTGAAACAGAATTTGATTAGCCTGTCCTCATTCCTAAAGAGATAAATGAATTAAAATCAGTCTTACAGCAGAAGTCAAGATAATGCTGAAGACAACAATGTTGGATGTTTATCCAACTTTCTATTTCCAGAATGACTATGTTAGTATAGTTGGTCATGAGAATAATGCTCACTAAAAACTGCCTTTGTCTTTGTATTCCAACTAATCTGGACCCAACTATTTGCAACTTTATTGTTTTACATGTTGCAAGTAGTAGCATCTCTCCACAAAAACAAAATTTGATCTATTCACAGTGATTCAGCAAAAAGAAAAATGAAATGCATACCCCAATATCTACTCTTCTACAATACGAAGTCTCTTAACAAATAAAAGACTACAATAGCACCAAAATCATATATGTAGGACTTTCAAAAATGCTGAACAAGGGCATTTATATCCAACAATGGATTGCAGTTTTAAGACATCTAAAGAGGAATTTTTGTCCCTTTAACAGGAAAAAAGTGTGTTTGTGCAATCAAATTTCTCCTACTGAACAAAACTTACCATTCCATCATAACGGTCACCGGGCCTGCCTCTTCGATCATAAGACATAAGATCCCTTAAGAAAGCAAATTATATAATTCAGATAATGCATTTATACTGAATTGAAATTTTTACTTAGCCCACCCAGAACTCCATGTTTCAAGGTAAATGCAACTGGCTCCAAGTTGTAAGATACAAAAGCATACTAATTTTGTGATATGGATCATACAGTTCGTTATCTCTAATTTATATTAAAGGAAAAATAGCCTGACTATAAAATGCATTTTTAAAATTCATCACATCTAACTTCAAACTCACAAAACATAATCCTACTAATTCATAACTTTTGCACTCTCCTCTAGTAAACTATGCCTTATTGCTGAAAACTATGCAATTCAATACTGCTCTAGGAAAGTACTAATAAGGGAAGTACTCATGAAGTTTACTCACCCGCCTCGAGGAGGAGGAGGGGGAGGAAGAGGAAGATTGCGAGCTCTGCTACCACCTCTACCACCGCGGCCTGGAGGAGGGGGAGGTGGACCTCTGCGAGGGCTCATATCATCATAATCTCTTCGTGGAGGCATGGGACGACCACGACCTGGAGGCATTCGATCAAAGCCTCCCCTGCCACGCATTGGGAAGCCTACAGGACGTCCCCTTCTGTCATCAAACATCATTGTAAATCCACCATAATCATATGTTTCATCATAAAAATTGGGATCATAGGGCTGTGCACGTCCTTTGATTGGTGACTAATGTAGAACAAAGAAATCAAGGTTAGTATCTTGAACATTATCAACCCACTTTAAAATACAAAACTGCTTTGTTAAAATTTTTATCTCCACCTTTGTCTTAAAAGTAGCATTCAAAGTAGCTAACAGTCAAGTTGAGATAAACACAAAATTTTGAGTAAAATCTAAAAATAAAACGGTGTCAACCAAGTAGCACTTGCTTCAGTGAACAACTCCTGTTTAAAAATCTATCTGAATATACACTTCTTTGCCTATCTAAATCTAAAGGCAATATGCATTGCTTCTTTGTAACAATGCAAGATTCCCTCAAATTGAGTTAGTACTCTATTAAAATGCTGCTAACAGTATGAAGATTACTGTATCCACACAAAAAAGACTACCAGGAAAATTTAAGGAATTTAATGTTTTTTTGGATTACATTACCTCTGATATAAGATCGAGTATTATTTTGATGCATTCCACAACTCTATCAGGCTTCCCACCAATTAGCACCACTCTGTCAGAAGAATGAGGACAACATTCTTGGAAGAGTTTAATGGTGGTCTGAGTGTTCTGCCAAAAAAGTTACACACAGAGATGACGGATTCAGAATGAGCTTTAACCAGTAAGAAAGCTTAAAGTTATTTAAAAAACACTATCTGTTAAGATTTTCATGATGACTAAGAAGCAATGTTAAGCAGATAGGGACACACAGGTGGCTTCTTAGAGAGAAGATCCAGGAGTCATTCAAACTCAGAAGGTGGTATAACCAGTATAAGACCTAAAAGGAAACCATGTACTGCATCATAAACTCAGCTAGATACCAAAGACTTGGTTGGACCATCACAAGCTGTAAATCTGGAAGTAGCAAGAACCCACACTAAAATAATCTAATGATTAGGTTCAATTTGTATGGATGTCCTTTCTATTTGTTTATTTTTATCCAGAGTAATTCTGGGACAGAAGAAGAGAAGTGGTATCACTCACTTATTTCAAAACCCTAAAGGATCTCTCCCAGAAAGATCATACAAATATAAAGGCCATGGGAAAAAATGTATACCACTGCAGAACCCCACAGATTGTAATGGGGAAGAACAATGTTCCTCCAGTGAGGCAGGTAGAGTTACTACAAGGCAGCACATCCCACAGAATACTATGAATTATTCAGCTAGATTGATGAAGATATTATGAATAATTCAATTAAGCCCTTTTCAGTCTCCCGCATGGAGGCATAAAAGATAAAAAGTTAATCCCACTTTCCAACTCCATTGTATGTTAAGGTGTTTGTATTTCAGAACTCTTTATTTGTCCACTTTTTTAAAAAAATGAAAACTACCACATAACTGCTTCAGCTATGGAAGAAAATGTAGTGTTTACATATACATTACATTATCAAAAATCATTTGAATCTCCTGCCCATTTAGTAACTAGAACTAAAAGAAACAGAGCAAAGATCAAAACAAAAGTGATTTTTCTTTCACTGGAAGGAAAATGTGTGTTTCTAAGTAAACCACCCACTATTTGGGGTTCTAATAGTTTGTATTTATATTTCACCTGAACTCATTCATATTCTCATCACTCAATACACAATTAAGGACTAATAATATTTCCATATTTAAATGTCACTGTGCCTGATCAGATTTTCAACGAGAATTTATTTTCCAGCTACCCAATGTTATGCTGGACATGACTTATGAAGCCCTATATGGCTTGGGTTCAGATTATCTCAAAGACCGTATTTCTCCATGTGAACTCCCCAGCCTTAAGATTTACAAGGGAAGACTTTCTCAGTCTCACCATGCATTGTGAACACTTGAGAGCATATTCCCAGTGGCTGCTCCATTCTCTGGAACTCCTTTTTGAAAGAGTCTAGGTTGGCCCCCTTCCTGCTTTCCTTTGGTAGCAGGCAAAGACCTTTTTCTTCAAACCAACTTTTAATGCGTAAATAGGAGCTTCTGACTGAAATGTGCATTTTTTAACTTCTGTATGATTTTATATTTTTAATGTGTGGATTTTTTAAAAACCTTTAATACGTAGGCTTTGGCAGCTTCCTTGGGTCCCTGCTCTGGGAGAAAGGTGACATACAAATAAAATACTAAATAAGATAAATATAAAAAGAAGAAAAACTGTTACCTCTCTGAGTTCTTTGATTTTAGCACCCTTGACGCCAATTATTCCTCCAGCCAGACTCTGATGAATCAACAATCTTAACTCACAATCAAAGTCACTTCCTTTGTAATGCTGGTACTGGGCAAATTTGGGGGGAGGAGAGCAAGAGAAAAGTTCACTCCAATTAGTACCCATTTAAATCATGATAATATAATCATTTCTACTGTTAATCCATATTAGAGATACTATTATATGCTGCTACCTTCTAATCAACATTCATCACACATTAAATCCAGATTCAGTTCTTTTAAGATATACTATGCTGTGATTCAAAGAATTGTGCAAGCATTGATTCAAGAGTTATCAAAGGGAAACATTCCCTAAACCTGCATAGTATTCACAATGTTTCCGTCTTCAAGAAATTCTTCAAGCTGACGTGAAAATGCAGGATCAGATGTTCAAAGTGGAAAATCTTTCTTGTGTATATGTGTATATAGGTGCCTTCAGGTTGCCTGTCAATTTATGGTGACTACATGAATTTCGGATTACCCTAAAATATAAGTCTACTTTCTGAAATCCTGGGGCCAGAGTAGACAATAATGCTCTCTACGATTCTGAATTCTTATCATGAAACTTCCTCTGTTCTTGCAAACAAAACATATTTATTTCATTTATACCCTGCCCTTCAGCCAAAAAGTCCCCAAAAGCAGCTTACAAATTGTTAATGTGACAAATCCCTATCTTCAGGCTTGCAATGTAAGACATAAAACAGAAGGAAAAGGGGATGGAAGTGGGGAAGGAATTAAGTGCAGCAGGCCCTGGTTGCTGTTATTTCTTTCTACTCAGAGGTCAGAGTAATGGCAGTTGGAAAGAGTGAGGGTCTTTCATCAGCTTCTGGAATGAAGTCACACCCAGTCTTCAAAAACTACTATAAAGGGCAATAGTCTGCTCCCCAACACCTCTAATCTCCCCAAACAATAACAAAGATTTGGCCATAATGGCAGGCAAAATGACATAATGCCCCTTCAGATACAGAAACATAGCCCATCAGGAAGGAAAAAAATGGCCCGACTCTGTTTGCAATTGCCCACCCCTGATCAAGTGCATGTATGGGGAACTGTATCCTTCTCAGTTTTGCTGATGAAGATGGCACCACCAGCAGAAGACCTTGACTGGATTTCACTCACAATTCTTGCACAGAGACAAAAAAGTAGCACAAAATAGAATTCATTCTGAGTTAGGCATTCAGATGAATCAACTCTTACCTCCTCTAAAGTAGGGATAATTTTCTTCAAAATTTCTCCAATGGTTTCAATATCTGCACTTATGCTCAGTATGCTGTCACATCACATTATCGCAAGTCACAAACAAGATGGGGAAAAGGTAAAGTAAGTTGTGTATTCATAATTATATGGATTATAAATCAACTTTGAGTAGAACACAAGTTAATACTCCCCATTTAGGTAAGCCTTCTTACTGAAGTTACAGCACATGCACCTCTTTGTATGCCCAATAATATAGATGGTAAAAGTTTAAAATAAGATTTTGGAGATAGAGAACGAGGTTCTTGGAAGGAGGCAGATTAAGTGGACAAGAAATTGACGAAGAACTGAAAGTAGGAGTGAATACTCATGGTTCCCCGCCACCATTAATTTAGGACACCCTCACTATTACATTGTTAAAACTGGCACACCTTCTCCTAGGAGACATGGGAATATGCAAGTAGTGAACATTGTATTTGGAATAGGGTTATGAGACCAGTTAGAAATTAGATTACTAATGGGCTCTGCAAGAAAACAAATACAAATGCAAGACAATAAAAAAAAAAATACAACACAAATGAGAAGTGAAGGAGAGTGAACCAGGAGTTAGCATTTCATCAGAAAAAAATTATTAACAGGCAATGCTTGGGGAGCAAGGTGGGCCACAAAGACAGAGCAGAGCAAGAGACTATTTTTGAAACAATCTGATTTACGATGCAGCAAATATACAATAATTGAAGCTGTGCTCCTTCCATTGAAATAAAATTAGTGGTTTGTTGGGTGGGCAACTCACGTAAAAGTTCAGTGACAAAAATAAGACTTAATGGGGAAAATAAGACAGAAAACTTAAAAAAAATACAATACACCGTCTAAGGGGATACTATTTAATTATATAAAAGGCAGGTAATAATATACATTTCTCTCTTTCTAATCAGGCAGTGAGGCATAAACTGTTGGGACATACCGCTCGGGGCCACTGCTGTCTGGGACTGAAACACTGGCATTGTACTGCATTGGTCATTGGCGTTCGTGGATGTTGGCATTGGGCATGGGCATTCAATCAGAAGTTGTCAAGTAAGGCACCCGTTTGGCAACGAGCACATTTTTGGGCATAGCCAACCAGGGTTTTCACATGGGCGTTCAGGGGCGGATGGGCCAACGTCATGGTGGGCAACGCAGGGGCAAGTCGATCCAGTACATGGGCAACGGAGAGATATATGGCCAAAAAAACAAGGAGAGGGAAGAGGGGGAAAAGCAATAAATTTTAATTTAATACAAACTATACTCATTACTCTCAATGAAACAAGCTTAAGTTGTTCTGAAGACTAACACAACAACGGATAGCTACAATGACAGTGGCTTAACTGTTATGGACTGTAAAAATGTGTTACTTGGCCTAAACTACTTTTAACATTAAAAGTTTAGTAGCAGGCTGGCTCATGAGGGTAGACACAAGATCTGTAGAGATTAAGATTACTGAAATCCTGGGAAAACTGGGAAAGCCACTAATCCAGGAATTATATGTATGAAATCTGTATTTAGGTAGGTGAATGTTTAAATACACTAGCTTCAGAAAGGTCTGTTACTACACAAGTGATTGCTATCCAGGTTCTTCCTTATACCTCAGATCTAGTAATTAAAGTTGATAATTGTTAACATTCTGCACGAGTTTATTTTACAGTATCATGAAAATATCAAACACAATGTGAAATGATATATTGCCAAATATTTTATTAAATACCAGTATCACTACTACTTTAAAATACTGAAAATTATACACAATAAAGAAATGGCTTTTTAAGAAGCATAGTGTTGAACTATGAAGCACAACTAATACTGAACGTGTCTATTCACAAGAGTCAACCCACTATAAAAAGTAAAAATATTTAAAGTCATGTTTATTGAGAATTCTTCCCAGGTTACAGTTCATTTACAATGCTCTGCTCCCATACACAAAATCATGTCAGCTGGAACACTGCCTAAAGACAGACTTTTTACAACAAGGATCATTCCATAGGTGGATAAAGAATGATCATCTGCAATTCAGAAACTGCATTATACAGGAAATCTAAGTTCTCCAGAAGTGCAAGTTAACAGAAAATCCTATTTAGTGTAATGATTCTGTAAAATCAGGGAAAGGAATATTTTCTCATGACTTATTCCATTTTTAAAAAATTAAAAAAATATAAAATGAACGGAATATCCTGTCATCTGAACTTAAAGATTTGCAAATAAAATTTCCACAGTTGCTAAAAGTGTACACTCTGCCTTAAATGTCATGTTCTGCAAAATAGTGTTTAACTTGTAAATACTCACGTCTGTACGAAGCGCCTTAATATTTTTGCCACCTTTGCCAATCACCGCTCCAGCATTCTAAAGAAGTAGAAAGTTAGATTAGTTTCTCAAATATAATCAACAAAAAAACAGGGGGCAATGAATTAATCTATCACATTAAATATGACAGCTTTGCAAGTCTACTGTTTTATTCTGGTTGCTTAAAACATCAGCAGTCTGGAATTTTCAAAGTAGCAGTCATAACAGCCTCTTGCAGCATAAAAAGGAGGGAGATGAGAGGAAGGAGAAAAAAAAGGAAATAACTGTGGCAGCACCTTTAAGACTAATTGGTTTTTATTTTAGCATGAACTTTTGTGGCTACAATCCCATGTCTTCAAATGCAGTAAAGAGTGATAACTGATGCTCAGATATAAAGCATATTTACAGAGTTGTGGGAATGGGACAGAATGTAACAGGAGTTAGAAAGATACAAACAATGACTTTTGTCCTACATTTTCACAGGCTGCATACATATATCCTAACTACTGTCTTCTTTACAGTAGTTAGTTGTGTTGATGTGTGAAAGGTATAAATCTTCTTACTAAAAGTCAATTTCTCCAAGAAGATTCCTTTTGTCATACATGCAGGACTGAGGACTGTTTATGTATTAAATATATAAAAGCCATTGTCTATGTTCACACCTCTGCTATTGGACTCGAATTTGTGAAGATAATTCTATTCAGCAGTTTCTCTTTCTAATCTTGATTTGTAATTTCCTTGTTCAAAAATAGCAAACTCTTTGCCCAGGGAATGTTCTACAACTGATTTTTGGGTACTGCCATTTCTAATGTCAAATGTATGTTCATTAATCCTCTGTCATAGAAATGGCCCTGTCTGTCCAATATAGAGTGTAGAGGGGCATTCCTGGCACAGGATGGCATGCATAATATTGGAGGAAGAGTAGATAAGTGTACCTCTGATGTTATGAGTGATATTACTTACTAGCCCCTGTAATACTGCTCCCAGAGAAGATGTGGGGACACAGTTGGCATCTGGATTTGTGGTAAGGTCTTGTTTCTAAATTACCATCCACGTTATACATATATCCTGTTGTAACTGAGTTGTTACTTAGGCCAATAAAGAGCTGCCTCCCAGAGCTGCAGTGTTATCACTTAGAAAAATGTTTTTAATTCTAGAGATCAATAATGGTGCCCCATATTTAAGAAAATCATCAAAAGCTTATGCTCAATTATTTGAATCAATTATTTAATTCAAAATGTACTACATTTACACCTGACTCTTGTTACCAGATCTTTGGCTTTCTATGTTTACAAGAGTTCACTGATTATTAAAATTCTGAACATCTTCCAATATTAACTTTTACAAGGCAAGAAGGTCCGCCAACAGGCTGCATGGTCAAAGAGGGAAACTCAACATAGTCCCCTTTTCTAGTTCTACTCTGATGTTTCAATTCAGATACTTATAGAGTGTTGAAATATCAGAATGTTGTTTAGTACTGTAAAGACAAGGTAAACCAATAGGCTAAATCAGACCATATTTTATTTAAGGCACCCAAAATATTTCTGATAAAGATTCCAATTCACCTTTCCTCCATAGAAAATTCATATCATGTCTCCACGTTTGGACCTCCTGAAGCAGTTTTGTTTCTCCCAAATGGAAATCACTGCAAGTTGTCCTATAACCACGTACACTCTTAAATTGGTCATATAAAGTTCAACATAAATAGCCAAATTAAACAAAATGGTGTATACACAATTTGAAATATATATTGACCAAAAAGGAAACGTACTTTGCTCTGAAGCAGAATGCGCAGTTCCACCATCTCATCAGTGTTCCTAGACCTTTTGAAGGCCTGTTCTTCTTCAATATCTTCAGCTGGCCGTTTGCCTAATATTGTGGGTAAAAAAAAATGAAAAACAAGATCACATGTACTTTCATTAAATGAGAACCGTGAAGCAACTAATAACTGAGAATGAAAGCCCAGTATTTAAACCTTAAGCCAAGCCAGTTCAAGCACAAGTCATAACTACTCAAACAAGATTCATAAGAAAAATTTACACATTATTTTTAGTAAAGCACATTCAATGTATCTCAAGAATCTTATTGTCCATGTTTACTGAGAGGAAACCACAACAACCACTTACTAGCTAAACTATGTTTTTAAAATTTAGTAACAGCAGTAACATCATTTGTGTCAACTGCTACCCAACCTGCACAGGTATCAAATCTCATTTGTAAGATTTCACAGAAACCACAAAGAATCCCCACTATACAGTTATTATACTTTATAAAGGTCTTACCATCTATCAAATCACAAATTAAAAACATTCTGAACTCCATAATCCTGTGAGATTCAAGTGTTTTAATTTAAAAAAATTTTTTAAAATGAGGATAATGAAAATGACATTCTATTTTCTCGACCAGTGGAAAATACACTGCTGGTAGAATCGATTTCCCCTCTCCTGATGTAGTCTGCAAATCTGCTCTACAAAATTGGAAGCCCCTCTGAAGCAGATTAAGGGCAAAGGGAAGATGCCCGCATTGCATAACCGTGAACGTATTTTTATTCAATATGCACACATTTACCAAGTAACACTGTTTTACAGAAAGTCCAGAATGCACAGCTGACAAATCAAGTTTTTATTAAACCAATGGCTGCATTTTGAAACACTAATGAGTGTCATGGTCTTGTTACAAGTTCTACATACATTAGTGTAGCCCATTACAAGTATAATTTACATTATATACTCTAAAACTTACCATTAGTTTCTGTATTAGTAAAAGTCTCCTCTTGCTGTTCAGTCTCCATTATTCTAAGACTTGTAGGTAAAACCTGTCAAATAACAAATACAACTGAAGAGCTTCAACCACAAACTGGGCACCTTTGCTGAGCAAGTGAAGAGCAGCAGGGGAATGTTTGGTTTACAACACTTACCAATATTATATAGCTTTGCTCCAAGCAAACCTTAAATGTTCTGGGCGGGATCAAAGATCAGACAGCCTATGAAAAGCAACGTACATTAAGTATTGGTCTTGCTCTTTTACACAATTACTGTACATCAAGTTTAGACAAGCAAACATATTTATCAACATGTATATTACTATCCCCTCAAATAGCCAACTTTTCTCTGAAATGCAACCCCAGGACATACGCCTTTTAAAACCAGCATTAAAAGTCTATTTTAACTAACTCCTTAAATTAAATGAATCTCGTTCATTCTGAACATGTCATTTCTTTATATTACAGAAAAAAATGAATGCACTACTGCATTCCACCTGATTTTCCACCTGATGCTAGTTTCTACGTCGGATTAGTTCCACAGCCAACTAAGGTCACTGCGGAAACTTCACCATTTCATTTACTCTGACAATCTTCTAATTTGTATCCCCCCATACACAAAACACACTTTCTGTATCTATTTTTAAAAATGCAGCCCTATTTTGACCTCTTGCAACAGGTCAAGAATCCATCCTACTCAATTTTAAACCCAAAACAACTAAAAAATTATATGAAGCATTTCGCAGTCTTGCGTTAAAAGGAGTGTTTACAACAAAGGTTTAAAATACAGTGTGATAAATAGCTAACTACGGTTCAAAACACACCATAGAAATAATCCAGTTTGAGCCTGCTTTAGCTGTCCTGGCTGAATGCTAGGGAATTCTGGGAACTGTAGTTTTGTAAGACATTTAGCCTTCTCTGAGACCTCTGGTGCAACAACAAACTACAGTTCCCAGGATTCCCCAGCACTGAGCCAGGACAGTTAAAGCAGTCTCAAACCAGATTATTTCTGCAGTGTGTTTCGGACCTATAGGAGTCAACATGGGACTAGCACAAGTGACTTTATTTCCATCTTCAGCAAACTTCTTATGGCTGGAAAAAAACCGAACCTTAATCCTTCTCCCATCTTTGTGCAACCTCAACAAAAATGGGAAAACACCCCCCCCCAACACACACAAACGCCACGCATTCAAAAGAAGTGTGGGATCCACCATAAAGAAACCTGCTCTTTGCAATGTTGTTAGCAACGGAGGGAAGCAACAGCTGCACCATGAAGGCAGCAGCGCTCAATCGTAGTTCCTGAATCCTGGCTCAAAGTGGACCAAGTATGGTCCACAAATAATAATATTATAATAAAGATTATTGCTACTATTATTTTTGCACTCTTTTAACAAAAAGGGCTGCAGGCAGGAGAGGCTCAAATGTGGGCAAAGTATGGCCCATAATAAATAATAATAATAATAATAATAATTATTATTATTATTATTTTCACACTCTTGTAACAAAAAGGGCTGCCAACTGTGGTCAGGAGAGACTCAAACGTGGGCAAAGTATGGCCCATTAAATTTAAATTTATTAAGTTAAAATATGAAATATAAATTCAATTTATTTATTTATTTAATTTCTACCCTCCTTTTCTTCCTGAAGGGACCCAAGAAGGCTCGCAATAATGTCATTACTATTATAATTTCCACTCTCTTCCTGCCTTTTTACAGGAGAGGCTCAAATGTGAGCAAAGTATGACCCCCTAATAATAATAATATTAAAATATTAAATATGGGGAGAGGCTCAAATATGAGTCAAGTATGATCCCCCTAATAATATTAAAAATATTAAATATAAGGAGAGGATCAAATATGGGGAAAATATGGCCTCAGATAATAATAATAATAATATCATTTTTAATAATAATAATAATAATAAAATTATTAAATCTAGAGAGAGGCTCAAATATGGGCAAAATATGGCCCTCTAATGATAATATTAAAATATTAAATACTGTATAGGGAGAAGGTCAAATATGGGGAAAATATGGCCTCAGATAATAATAATAATATCATTTTTTAAATAATAATAATAATAATAATAATAAAATTATTAAATCTAGAGAGAGGCTCAAATATGGGCAAAGTATGGCCCTCTAATGATAATATTAAAATATTAAATACTGTATAGGGAGAAGGTCAAATATGGGGAAAATATGGCCTCAGATAATAATAAAAAATTATTTTAATAATAATAACAACATTATTAAATATAGGGAGAAGGCTCAAATGTGGGCAAAGTATGGCCAGTAATAATGACGGCGTTAAAATTATCCAAATACTGTACAGAGAGAACCTCAAAGGTGGGCAAAGCATGGCCCCTAAATAACAGCAACATTAAAGTCATTATTAAATATATATAAAAAAAAAATCAAAAATGCTATTATTGTACGCAAAAGCCCTGCCCAGAGGGGGAGAGGGTGTTAAGTCCGCCATCTCCCAACGACGACGACACGGTTCTTCTCTCCCTTTTTTTAACAGCAGCCAGGAGCGACCTGCTGCAGACCATGAGGAACCAAAGAGAGAGGGAGGGGGCCCGCGTGGCGCGCCTCCGACGACGCCAGAGTTGCAGAAGAAGAAGAAGAAGAAGAAGAGCCGCAGAGTAATGGCGATGGTTGGCGAGCGGAAGGAAAGGAGGAGCACCGCCACGCGGCCGAGGAGGAGGAGGATGAAGCTGACCCAGGGGCCCTCCCTCTCCGCCGCTGCACTGCACGGGCCCTACCGGGCCCGTGCAGTGCAGCGGCGGAGAGGGAGGGCCCCTGGGTCAGCTTCATCCTCCTCCTCATCCTCACACACACACACACATATATATATATATATATATACACACACACACACACGTATATATGTTTATATATATATATATATCCACACATATATATCTATATATGTATATCTATATCTATATATGTATATTTCTATATACCCCCGTTTCAAATTCCCGAGGCCTAACGGTCGCGGCCTGGTTCGAACCCTCCTCCTTCTCCTCCAACCGCCATCTTCCACGAAAAAAAAAGGAGGCCCTAGTAGTAGTAGTAGTAGTAGTCCCTATGAAGCCCTAAGTTACCGCCGCGCACTCACTTACTTCCCCCAAACGAAGCCGCTTCTATCTGGATTCTGGAAGGAAACGAAAACGACTGGGGAAAAAAAAAAAAAAAAAAATGGGCCCGGCTCGCTCAGCTCTGACTCTCTCTCTAGTCTTTTTGCTGGCGCGCGCACACGACGCCCTGATTGGCTCCCTCTCCTCGCCGCCGCGCTCTGATTGGCTCCCCGACCCGTCAGTCTCTCCCTCTTTCTCTGAAATCCCGCCTTCCGTGGCAAGGCAAAAGGCCCTCTCTCTCAGTCTGCTCTGTTCCCTCAACGGTGCAAGGCGCGCCTCGCCTTTTCTCCTCCTTAACGTCCCCTCCTCCTCCTCCTTCCCCCTCAACCACCGACCTTGCCTCGTTCTTGCTCGAAGGATACTTACTTGTAGTGATAATAATGATATTAATAAAAAAATGCTTTTCAAATAAAAGGCGAGCCTCCGATCCGTTGTCGTTATTAAGAAGCGGGTGGGGAAAATAATAATAATGGCGGTTTCAAGGAGAACAAAACTGACCTCGAACCGACTCTGAGGAGAAAGAGAGAGAAGAAGGAAGGGAGGGAAAATGGCGGCCGGGGAAGCTCCGCCTTGAAATGGCTGACTGTAGTTCTCGCGATTCTGAGTTTTTTGGGCGGGCTTCTCTTTTTTAATTATTTATATTTAATCCCGTTTGGCGCTTATTTGAAACAAAAGCTGGGCCCTGGGTGCGACGACGAGAGGCGTACGTTGTGTTTCGAACTCAGGACCCTGTTGTTATCCGAAATGGAGGGACTCAGGGAAGGGAGGGAGAGGAATACTTAGGTTCCCAAAAAATTAAACGTGGAGCAAGGTTGAGGTTGAGGGGATCCTTCACAAAAGAAAGGGCTACAACATTATTTTAAAAATAGTTGACGCTTCTTTATTAAGGGTAACTTTGGCTGCATCCAGACTGGAGAAATAACTCGGTTTGGCAGCGCTTTAACTCTTTCTGTGGCTCAATTGCTATGGAATTCTGGGAGTTGGAGTGGGCCCCACAACATACTCCAACTCCCAGAATTCCATAGCAGTTGAGCCAGGGTTAGCTCTGGGCCCGACAACAAACTCCCAACTCCCAGAATTCCATAGCATGGAACCAGATAGAGCTTCTAAAGCTCCATTCTGGGCCCCACAACATAGTCCAACTCCCAGAATTCCATAGCCTTGAGCCACAGAAAGAGTTAAAGCGGAGCCAAACCGGGTTATTTCTACAGTCTGGATGCAGCCTTTGTTCTTTATTGTGTGTGAGTTTGTTTGTTTTTGCTCCTGGTTAGTAGGCCTTGGGCAAGTCACACTTTCTCAGCCTCAGGATGGCAATGGCAAAGCTTTTCTGAAGAAACTTGAACCCCCAAAAAACACCCCTCCATATAAGTCAGAAACGGCTTGAAGGCACACAAAAACCAAGATTTCATTTGGGAAAAGGTTTCTTTCTTCCCAAGTCCAAAACACGCTGCAGAAATAATTCATTTTGAGACCACTTTAACTTCCTTGGCTCAGTGCTGGGGAATCCTGGGAATTATAGTTTATTGTGGCACACCACACTCTGTTATCTCTGACAGAGAAGGCTAAATGTGTCTCACAAAACTACAGTTCCCAGTATTGCCTAGCATTGAGCCAGGGCAGTTAAAGCAGTCTCAAACTGGATTATTTCTGCAGTGTGTTTTGGCTCTTTGTTGATTAAATGCAGCTATTTCACAAAAATAAGATGCCTGCCCAGTGGAAAGGGGGTTGGGGAAGGGAAGCAAGGCCCCTAAGATTTACAGAATTGAAAAAGTTCCTCCCATTCTCTTAATATTATTTATGCTTCTCCTGCTTAATGCATGCTGTTCAGGTTAATTTTTGCAGTGTGTAATATAAAAGAGTGCCCAGAAGAATTCTGGAAATGCATGTGTTAGTTAGAAGCATTTTCCAACCTCTGCAGTGTTTTGCTTCTATTCGTAATTTGTTTGCCTGTTTGTTTTTTAGCATGTGATTTCCAGAACACACCTGCAGACTCTGATTCGCACATCATTGAGGATGATTTCACTGAAGGGCCTGGATCTTTCAGAATAAATACCTTGAGGTAGTATAGGAAGCCTTACCACAGTCCTACTGATAAAGCCAAGCCCCTAAAACTAGTGAAACAGGCAAATCTGCTTTCTCCTTTTATTTCCAGTTTGCTCCTAACACATGCTTAGAAAGTTCTTCTGGAGGCAGCTGCTGTTTACCTTGCCCCTTGTACTTAAGCACACAAAGCTGCAGTATGATCACCTAAAGGAGACTCCCATTTTTTCCCCAAGGAGAAGATTTGTTGCACTGTTTACTGAAGACATGCTGCTGCTACACACCATGGTCCAAAACACGCTGCAGAAATCATCCAGTTTGAGACCACTTTAACTGCCTTGGCTCAGTGCTAGGGAATCCAGGGAATTGCAGTGTATTTTGGCACCAGAGCTCTCTGACACGGAAGGCTAAATGTCTCAAAAAACTACAGTTCCCAGTATTACCTAGCCTTGAGCCAGGGCAGTTAAAATGACTTCAAATGCTTATTTATGCAGTGTGTTTAGGACCCATCAAAGTCTCTCTTTCTCCAGGCCTCATTCACCATCCCAATGCCCATGTTGCAAGTCCTCTTCCAAAACTCCCCACAGAAGGCACAAAGAAGTGGAGCTGGGCTCCTCTAAAAAGACTTTGTAAAAAGAAGCTTCTACATATGCCTGTAGAAGCTGCCAAAAACACTGTTTGCTTCTCAGTTATTGCCTAACAGGCTACTGTGGCTTGCCTCTGTGAGTAAGCTACTGTCAGATTACTTGGTTAGTTTATCACTTGGACTGTAGTTTTGAATTAAAATTTGTAACAGTCCATAGAGCAATTTATTTTTCCTATGGGCTTCTTTAAGCAACAGGGTATTTGAAGATGTCAAGTAAACCTTTATGCTTAGTCAGATGCTATTGTATTTATTTTCAGGGCATTCACAAATCTTCCCTCTACCGCAAAAGAAAATGACTACATCTTGCCTTGCAACAAGAGTGGAAACTTGGCTTTCCTCTACTTGGCATGTGAAGGTTCCAACACAGTGGCTAGAAGCTTGCATTGACTGGATTCAACAAGAAAATGGTGGTTTCAATTTGGCTCAGGCTTCTCTTAATAAGCAGGTTTTTGAGCAATGGCTTCTTACAGATCTCAGAGATCTCCAACATCCTGTTCTTCCTGATTGCATTTTAAATTATCCAAAAGGAGAACTGAATGGCTTTTATTCTATACAGATTGATTCACTTGTTGATGTGAGCCAGCCTGCCTATTCTCAGTTGCAGAAGTTAAGAGGGAAGAATACTGTTAATGAGGAAATCACTGCTAATACAGAAAGAACTGTGAGATCCTGGGAGGCAAAGCCTTCTCGAATGTTAATGTTGCAACTGACTGATGGTGTACATCACATTCAAGGTATGGAATATCATTCTGTTCCTCTTCTCCACTGTGATCTCCCTCCAGGTACAAAAGTTATGATACAAGGGAAGGTTGCATATCGTTTAGGTGTTCTTCTGCTTAAACCAGAAAATGTGAGATTGCTGGGAGGTGAAGTGGATAGTCTTATAGAAGAAAATGCTAAGGAAAGAATTCTCACTAGGCTACTTGGAGAAGAGGATGAAAACAGTTCTAATGCTGTTGTGTCAAATATTGGGGAATGTGTGATTCCACAACCTGTTGATGAAGTTGACCATGGTCTGGGTCCTTCTGATGAAGAGCTTCTGGCAAGTCTTGGGGAAAATGATGAATTAATGATCAGTGAAGCACCTGTTGAAAGTGGATATTGTACCAGAAGTACAAGTTTAAATTCTACCACATATCCTCTTCCTCCCAACACTGGAAACAGTTTGCAGCAAGGTTCTTCAGTGTCCATTGTAGAATGTGAAGAACAAAACATGCAAGGAGATTTTGATGATTTTCCATTAGATGATGATTTGTTTTTAGTAGAAGAGATCCAGCAAGAAGAGAGACAAGATCTGAACAGAAGTACCAGTGTAAAGAATCAGCCTACTGGAGAAAAGAAACCTGGAGAAGGAACGTTTGCAGTTGAGGAAAGTACAAGAGATTTTTCTACAAATTGTAATGTGAAATGTATCCAGAACTTGGATGACAGCTTGGAAAGCATACTTATACAGGACAGAGGTAGTAAAAGCAATGAAAAGTCCTCCAGTGTCTCTAACAACAGATTAACAGACATTAATATGGAACTACAACAGTCTTCTGAGTGTGTACAGGCCTGCATAATAAAGAACAAATGCTTTGCAGTTGGTTTGGATACCCCTCCTTTTACATATTTATCATTGTTATTAAGCAACAAGCCGAAGAATATTACAACTGTAAAAATTAAAGCATTTATAGTAACTCTTACTGGAAATCTGACAAGCAGCAGTGGTTTCTGGAGTGTTGCAGCAAAAATATCTGATGGCACAGCTTTTCTAGAAGTTGATTTTGCTGATGAAATTCTAACAAGTTTGATTGGATTTTCAGTACCTGAAATGAAACAATTACGGAAAGATCCTGTCCTATTCCCAAAGCTTAAGGAAGGTTTACAGAATTGCCAGAGAGAACTGATAGACCTCTGCTGTTTGATGACCATTGAATTTAATCCCTCACAGACAAAAGCAAGAGTAATAATTTTGCAAGATATTAATGCAAATGATTTTAATAATCTAAAAAGACGCTTACATGTGTAACTTCTAAAAGCCAAATTTGATTGTAATCCCAAGAATATTGAACACTGGAATACTTCTTTGGGTATAATATTTTCTAACTGCTGTTTACTGTTAGAGAAATTTATTGGGAACATAGAAAATGTTTTAACAATTTTTTTCACTTTTCTGTTTCCAAGATTCTTAATGCTTCCTAAAAATATCAGCAAAACGAGGTTCAGAAATAAATGCAAATCACATATTATGGAGCACATTCCTAAGAATTTTACACCTTGAAATTACTGAAAATAAGATGATTAATAAATAATTAAAATAGGCAAGTAATACTTGTTCTTTATATAATAGGTTTTCCTGCTGCATTTAAGATATTTTTGTCATATTGGTATTTTCAATTATGCATTTTGGAAAATAAGAAATAAATGAAACTATTCATAAACATAGTAATTTGACTAAGTTGAAAAGGTAACAAAGCTGACTCAGTCATATATATAATTTATGTATTTATGCTTTTACAAAAACCAAACAGGCTTGCAAGTTTAGAAAAAGTTCCTCACATAAATATTGATTCCCCCCCCCCCAATTAATTTTGGATAGTACTATATACTAGGAGCCAGCATGGTTTGTAGTTTGAGCATTGAACTACAGCTATGGAGCACATAGTTCGAAACACTGCTCTGCCATGGAAACCCACTGGTTGACCTTAGGCGAGTCACATTCTCTCAACCTCAGAGAGAAGCAAAGATAAACCTCTCTGAACAAATGTTGCCAAGAAGACCCTATGGTATGTTCGCCTTAGGATTGCTATAAGTTCTAAACATACTATCTCTACTAGCTGTAGGTTAGCTGAGAAGATGGTCCATTATTGTTAAACTGCCAGTTTAGACTAATAAGAAAGTTCAGCAGAATCTTGCCACATTTATATTTCTCCATGGTTTACAATAGTTCTAAAAATGCATATCAAGACTGAAGTCATATGTGTATTTGCTGAAAAGCCCTGTAAAGGTAATTTAGACTGATGCAGATATTGGACTGCCAGCTCCGATTACAATCCTATACTAATTACCTGGAGTGAGCGATGTAAGTAGGCGCATATAGGATTGTCCTTCTTCATAAAATTAAATATAAGTGAGGATACATTAATTTCCTCTACACATCACATAGAAAACATTAAATATTTCCACGTGTTAATATATAAAGTTGGAATGGCAGACTTATACTATTCAATTTATACACCTCATCTGATTGTATTGAAGTGAAACAATAAAAGACAAAGCTCTCATTATCATATCCTGGCACACAGCAGTGGGTTGTGCATGTTTTGCCCCCATTTTATGGAACACATAAAATCTCACAGTGTGAATCACTTGATGGAAATGGGTTCTGAATCCATTCTCTTTTGCCCTAGAGAAGCAGATGCTGGTGTCAAACTTTCATACCTAATGAGATGATGGTGTATTGATGCAATCCAGCAGCTATCACCATACAGGGGACCTAAGTTTTTCAGTGAAAAATTTGTGTGTGGAAATCTTTTATTCAAATACAAATAACATTTACAATTAAAAGTTGAATAATATACTTCAATCTGAAGCAAATCTTTTAAAATTAAGGATGCACCTACACTAAAAATGTTGCAGTTTGACACCACTTTTAACTGCCATGGCTGCATTCTACAGAATCTTGGGATTTGTAGTTTGGTGAGGCATCAACACACTTTGGCAGAGAAGACTAAATACCTTGTAAAACTTCAAATTCCAGGCTTCCACAGGCTGGAGCTACAGCAGTTAAAGTGATATTAAATTATATTATTTCTACAGCGTAGGTATACCTTCAGAGAGAAAAATGAGTGGGATTGCTTTGATAACATGTAATATTAATTTACTGTTAAACTGTGGAACAAGACTATGTGAAAGGAAGGCTTACAGGTAGCATGAAAAAGTAATGGTTTCTGCTTGGTCTGTAATTAGTTTTGACATTTGAGTAGGGATGTACTTGGATTTTTGAACCTTCTGAAAATGGTATATTTTGGATATTTGCTTTGAAAAAATAATTGAAAAAAACAATTGCCACATATTTGGGATAAATGGAACAGGTTAAATTTGGATTCATTGGGCATATGCCAGAAGAAAAGCAGTTATAATTTGTAGCAGTTAAGAGGAAATAGGTGCAGGTGTTGCATTACAACTCTGGTGACAACCCTGCTCAATCCATGGAAACCCACTGGGTAACCTTGGGTGACTCATACACTGGCCTTTGGATCACCAAAAGTCAGACTTGAAGGCACACAACACATTTTGAACAGCATATAATTAATGATTGTAGTGACAAGTTAATGATGTGTTTGAGTGGCTTATTAGTTCAACAAGTGTTTTAACATGTACAATTAGAGTAGTTGTCTGTAAAGGTGTACACTGAACTGTGGAAATATACCTAATTATATCCTTTTTTTTAAGCAGGAAAATGTTATTTTAACAACATTTGGTGAGATGTTAGAAGGGCTTAGAGCCTGCATATTAAATAAGGGATTGGGAAGCAAGGAACAAAAAGAATACAATAGTCCCACTTTATCAGCAGTTTCAGTTACTCGGGGCCAGCCACAGTCCAAAAATATAACATAATTTGCTTCATCTGTATTTTTGCTTTTTGTGGTTTCAGTTACCTGTAGTCAATCACTATCCAAAAACATTACAGATGTACTGAACCTTACTGAATTTGGTACTATCCATGGTTTCAGGCATCCATTGGGACTTATATGGCCTGGTACAGACAGGCAAAAAGAGGTTCTTTCAGGCTGGCTTGAAGGCATGGCATTTAGATGACATATACCTTGAATCCAGAAGAAAAGTGCTCTTATCCAGAGAAAAGTCGTTTCAAAAAGAAGCAGCTTTTCTCCACTTCTTCCTGGCTTGAAGCCATGTCATGTGGTCATGACATGAGCACTCTAGCTGCTTTGGGAGCCAGCAGTGTGGTTGGTGGGGTTTCAATGTGGCTTCAGAAAAGACAGCTTCAAGCCACTTTTTCCTGCCCATCTGTTTTGCCCCATATGTGTCTGAACACCCTACATATTACACAGCTTTATGCAGAAGAAACAAGACACAGTTATTAATTATATTGCTTATGAGAGGCTTCCCTCATATGTATGAGTTAATTGAGTCCAATCTTTGTCATACATAAAGCAGATACATTCATATCAGCGGAACTGAAAATTAATCGCAACCAATATTAAATCCCATTGTTGCAAAGAATTTGCTTTAGATATGACTTAAGTCTGGATTTATTCTGGGGAGGAGGGACTGTAGGCTGTATGTGCCCCCTATATTATTTTTTAAACCCCAGTTTTGAAAAATACAAAATCCCCATGGCTCCTTCTCTGGGTACATTTTAGCATCATAGAATCACAGAGTTTGAAGGGACCACAAGGGCCATCCAGTCCAATCCCCTGCTATGCAGGAACTCCCAATCAAAGCATACCCAACAGATGGCTATCCAGCCTCTGTTTAAAGACCTTCAAGGAAGAAGACTCCACCACTCTCTGAGGAGTGTGTTCCACTGTCAAACAGCCCTTACTGTCAGGAAGTTCTTCCTAATGTTGAGGTGGAATCTCTTTTCCTGAAGCGTGCATCCATTGTTCCGGGTCCTGTTCTCTGGAGCAGCAGAAAATAAGCTTGCTCCCTCCTCAATGTGACATCCCTTCAAATATTTAAACAGGGCTATCATATCACCTCTTAACCTTCTCTTCCCCTAGATCCTAGGAGTCCAAGTAGACCACAAGTTGAACATGTGTCAACAGTGTGATGCAGCAGCTAAAAAGTCCAATGCAATTTTAGACTGAATCAATAGAAGTATGGTGTCTAGTTCAAGGGAAGTAATAGTGCCACTCTATACTGCTTTGATCAGGCCCCACCTGGAATACTGTGTCCAGTTCTGGGAACCATAATTCAAAAGATGTGGAGAAACTGGAGCGGGTCCAAAGGAGGGCGACTAAAATGGTGAACGGTCTGGAAACCATGCCCTATGAGGAACGACTTAGGGAGCTGTGGGTGTTTAGCCTACATGTAGATTCCAATATTGTGGAGGATTAAAACACACACACACACACAAAACAACTGCCCTTGTAAAACGGTATGAATCATCAGCAACTGCCACATTACCCAAACAATCCACAATGTGTAGCCTTTCTTATCTGCTGCTCTACTGCATAATAGCATGGGGATGATGTATGATTTGTTTCATCAGATGACAATAACGTATGTTATGTATTTAGTAAACAGACCTTCCTGATCTAAGTGAGTGAAAATTTGTCCCCATCAATTTGCCTGGTGTTGAAATATGGTTCAGCCAGTGCTGTAACCTTACTGTATATTAGGCTGTCATTCAGAGGATATGCTATTTTAGCACAACCATGCTTGGGCCACAGGCCAGCACTGATCCACCATCACTCTGAGTAGCACTATTCCATGGGATGCTGCCATTAAGCCAATGGAAAACTTCAGTTCACATTATCGAGAGACTTCTACACTTTTGACTTTGGTAGGGTTCATCTTATTCCGTGGTCTGAACACACTACACAATTACAGTGCTATGTTCCACCTTATACTGTACTTGGGCAGGTTTTATTATGACATAGTGCATTGTTTGAACTGATGCCTTTTCACCGCCTGCTGTGAGTCTTGAATTGGAAGGAAGGCAAACGCAGTACTGAGTTATGTAGAGGCTCTGAGAAAAAATAAAGGCTGTTCATTCCCTACATCTATAGAACTCTAAAAAATCTGATGAGCTACACTGAAGAAGGGGAGGAAAGAAGTCTTACTGCATGGGGTTAATTTTTACTGTGTCATTTAAAAAACACTTGGAATACAGCTCACCAGTGAAAATATGTCTCACTGTTGATTTCACAAAATAAATAAATACAACACGTGGGTGGGATGTACAACTGAACACTCTGTTCTGTTTCATTGTTGTTAGTTTCAAAAGAATGTGAGTAGAATTTATTGTAATTTTGTTTTACAAGGCAATGAATCCTCTTTACTCTGATGGAATTGAGATTAGGCTACTTTGCAGGAATAATTTTGTTTTCGGGGGGGGGGGGGGGAGAACCAGAAGGATGATTGCCTCAGGTCACCTAGCAAGGAAATGGCACAGGTCAGCTCCAGTGTATAGCTCGCCAATACATATCTTTAAAAATCTGATGCAAACTGTTGTTGTATGCCTTCAAGACATTTCTGACTTATGGTGACTCTAAAATGACCCTGTCATGGGATTTTCTGGGGCTGAGAGTGTGTGATTTGCTCAAGGCCACCCTTTGGGGAACTGAACCCTGGTCTCCATAGCTGTAGTCCAACACTCAAATCACTATACCACACTGGCAATCTAACACAGACTTAGGCTGCATTAACATAAGTATAATAGCCAAACAAAAAAGCTGAATTCAAGCACTCTGATCTATTATAGTCTAATCATGTACAGTGGGGCAAAAAAGTACAGTATTTAGTCAGCCACCAACTGTGCAAGTTCTCCTACTTAAAAAGATGAGAGAGGCCTATAATTGACGTCATAGGTAGACCTCAACTAGGAGAGACAAAATGAGAAAACAAATCCAGACAATCACATTGTCTGATTTGGAAAGAATTTATTTGCAAATTATGGTGGGGAAAAAAGTATTTGGTTACCGACAAACAAGCAAGATTTCTGGCTCTCACAGGCCTGTAACTTCTTCTTTAAGAGGCTGCTCTGTCTTCCACTCATTACCTGTATTAATGGTGTGAAGAAATCAACTGTGGGAGCAATAATTAGAAAATGGAAGACATACAAGACTACTGATAATCGCCCTCGATCTGGGGCTCTGTGCAAGATCTCACCCTGTGGGGTCAAAATGATCACAAGAACAATGAGCAAAAATCTCAGAACCACACAGGGGGACCTAGTGGATGACCTGCAGAGAGCTGGGACCAACGTAACAAAGGCTACCATCAGTAACAACTATGCCGCCAGGGACTCTGATCCTGCAGTGCCAGACGTATACCCCTGCTTAAGCCAGTACATGTCCAGGCCCCTCTGAAGTTTGCTAGAGAGCATTCGGATGATCCAGAAGAGGACTGACAGAATGTCATATGGTCAGATGAAACCAAAATAGAACTGTTTGGTAGAAACACAACTTGTCATGTTTGGAGGAGAGAGAGTACTGAGTTGCAGCCAAAGAACACCATACCTACTGTGAAGCATGGGGGTGGCAACATCATGCTTTGGGACCGTTTCTCTGCAAAGAGACCAGGATGACTGATCCGTGTACATGAAAGAACGAAACGGGCCATGTATCGTGAGATTTTGAGTGCAAACCTCCTTCCATCAGCAAGGGCATTGAAAATGAAATGTGGCTGAGTCTTTCAGCATGACAATGATCCCAAACACACTGCCTGGGCAACAAAGGAGGGGCTTCGTAAGAAGCATTTCAAGGTCCTGGAGTGACCTAGCCAGTCTCCAGATCTCAACCCCATAGAAAACCTTTGGAGGGAGTTGAAAGTCCATGTTGCCCAGTGACAGTCCCAAAATATCGCTGCTCTAGAGGAGATGTGCCTGGAGGAATGGGTCAACATACCAGCAACAGTGTGTGCCAACCTTGTGAAGACTTGCAGGAAACGTTTGACCTCTGTCATTGCCAGCAAAGGATATATAACAAAGTATTGAGATGAACTTTTGATATTGCCCAAATACATATTTTCCACCATAATTTGCAAATAAATTATTTCCAAATCAGACAATGTGATTGTCTGGATTTGTTTTCTCATTTTGTCTCTCATAGTTGACGTCTACCTATGATGTCAATTACAGGCCTCTCTCATCTTTTTAAGTGGGAGAACTTGCACAATTGGTAGCTGACTTTTTTGCCCCACTGTAAACAGGTGGTGCATGCCTGTCACTTTTTCTGTTACCATCTACACAAGGAAAGAGATTTTCTGAAGGGAAGAGCCACAGTCTGAAGCCACTATCACTCAAGTACACCCAAATAGGGTGACAATTATTCTCTTTTCTATGCATGTCAGACTGCATCAGAATACTGTGTGTAGAATTAGGATCCAGGTTTTAAGACAAACTGGAATGTGAATGACTGACAGTGAGGGTGCTGAAAACCAATTTGTATGAAAATAAATTTGAATGGCTTGAGTATATTTAGGCTAGAGGAGATTAAGGGAGACACAACCACTCTCCTTAGATAGCAGAATGGCTGTCTCACAGAATATGGTGTAAGCTTGTTCTCTGTTGTGCCAGAGAGCAAGACTAAGACAATGGCAAGGTAGCAAGTTTCAGCTAAAAGCTAGGGGAAATATCGAGTGAGGAATAACTTAGTACTGTATAGGTGGAGTCTCCCTTATCTAAAATGCTTCGGGTCAGAAATGTTTTAGATTTTTTAGGACTTTGGAATATTTGTATATAAATAAGGAGGTACCTTGGAGATGGGATTCAAGTCTAAACCTGAAATTTATTTATGTTTTCTATAAATCTGATAAACATAGCCTGAAGATAATTTTGTATATACTATTTTAAATAATTTTATGTATCAAACAAAGTTTGTATACACTGAACCATCTGAAAGCAAAGGTGTCACTATCTCAGCCAACCATGTGGACAATTTTGGATTTTGGAATATTTTGGATTTTGGAATTCGAGTTAAGGGAGACTCAACCTGTAATCCAAACTATTCAGCAGTGAATGAGGCTGTCTCCAGATATAGAGATTTCTCTCTCAGGCCTGGATAAATGTCGGCATACTTGGTTGAATAAAATGAAGGGAACTACAGCTAGAGAAAAGTGATTATATTCAATGCTGAATTTTCCCATTCTGTTTTTAAAACAATATAGTTATCCATTCTTCATTTTAAAGCATTTTGCCCTGCTGTGCTGTTATAATTTACGAGTATTATGTATTGTCACTTCTCCATTTGTAAACATCCAAGACCTGCTGAGTAATTACTGAATAACCTTCTAATGAAATGCAGTAGAGGATTCTAATTAAATTGCAAAGTTGCTTAACAACTATACCACTTAAAATGAGATTTTGCCGAGAATGGGTCTTAATGAGTTCTCAGAATACATTAACTAACATGCATAAATGCTAAGGTCAACACAGAATATTGCCTCCTGGGTGTATGAGAAGAGGTTTTGTAAACAAAATAAGTATAATACACAAAATTAGAATGATATTATAATGCCAGGAACAGAAATAATATGAATTTCTGTAATTCACATCACAAAAGTATACTTATATGACTTAGATAACAGTACCTAGTTACTACAAGAGGTCTAGAAATAAGTACTAATAACAATATTAATGTATATGGTTCAAATCAGCCTTTGAAAAAATAAGTGAAATGTGCAGCAAACTTCATATTTCTGATTAGCAACCTAAGCAAAATTAGTGATATGCAAACTAATGTTAGGCTACTTAAGATCTCTACAAGTCTCAGGGGCACTATCCACACAATACTTTGAATGCTGACATTTTTAATATTACAAGTTATAGTTGACAGAATTGTTCTAAGTGTGTCCAAAGACTCATGTGTTTCTAATTCAGCCTTTTTTGGAATCAGCAAATGTGAAGGATAAAATGGCACCTGCCCTTTACACAGGCAAAAGCTGGCCAAACTGGATTCTCATTTAACAAATCAAATGCTCTCAGCCTCAGAGGAAGGCAATGGTAAACCTTTTCTGAACAAATCTTGCCAAGAAAACCCCATGATAGGTTTGCCATGTTGGAAATGACATGAAGGAATGCAACAACAAGGTAGAAGGTGGTGGGAAAAGAGGAAGACAATGTTCCAGATAGATAGACTCAATCAAGGAATCAGTAGCCCTGGATCAGCAAAACCTGAGCCAGGCGGGTGACTTGAAGGTCTCTCATTCATAGTGCCATCATAAGTCAAAGTTGACTTGATGGCAGTTTACAACAACAAATATATTGTACAGCTGGAAGCTAAATATTTGAACCCATTGGAGGAAGATTTTTAAACAAAAATGACATTTATGTCCAAATATTTAAAGGAATCAAAATATGTTACAGAATATTTCAGAGACAAAAGAATCCTTTGAAAATTTTGAGATCTGAGACAGTTTGCTTCCTTGCTTGCTAGGTGGGTGGGTGAGTTTGTTGGGGACCAAAACATTATTTTTCTTACTCTTCAGAAGCTTGTCCAGTAATGTGCTATTATATCCCTTCAAGTTGACTTTGACCATGATCCTTGGGTTTACTTGGTGAGATTTATTCAGGTTTGTCATTGCCACTCTCATAATCTGAGAGAGTATGACTTGCTGAAGATCACCCAGGAGGTTTCTATGGCTGAGCAGGGATCAGACAACTACACTGTGCTATCTCTCCGGTGGTGTCCAATAATTGTTAGAAGTTTCCCACAAGGAGAGGGATGAGCAAAAAATTACTAACACAGAAAGAAGGCTTGTTCTAAAGAGACACATCAAGGAAATTAGCACAGGCTCTGGAGTAGCTGGCTTTACAATGTCAAGGGTTCTTTCACATTACACAGTTACAGTACTATGATTCCACTTTAACCGCCATGGCTCCATCCTATGGAATCATGGGATTTGTAGTTGAGAGACAGCTACTATAGTCAGAATTTTGTGCAAGAGGGCTTCAGTTCCCCACCAAAGTACAAAAAGCAGGCTTGCATAGAGTATAGCTATAGCAGTTAAAATGGAATTAAAATAAAATAGAATAATAATCTGTGTAGTAGGAAAGGGGCCTAGTTTTGAAGAATTCTTGCTTCAGGTATCAAACCCACTGCAGGAGCTAAAAGACCCAGAAAACATGAAAAGAATGAAAAGAAAGATATATCAAACTGGTGCTGTTGGAGAGATTTTGAGTGAATCCTTTGGTATAGAATGGAACTTTAAAAAATATATCTATATTGCAAGGTTTGATTCCTGAGCCTTAGGAGCAAATTAAAGCAAAAAGCAAAGTACATAATACAATTCTGTAACTGACTGAATAATGATTTGCAATTTTGAACAATGTGGACAAAACAAGGCTTCCATTTAATCAGTGGAAGTAATTCTGCCCTTGGATGCCAGAGATAACCACAACAATTACTTATGACTGTAATGAGAAATAAATAATTAAGAGGATACTGTGCATTTTTTAGAATTTTGTATTTGTTTGGTAAGCAAATTCTTACATGGCACGAGGGGGTATCCAAATGTTTTGATGATCACATTTTTAAAAAAGTGACAGAAAGTTTGTTTTGATTTGTAGTTGTTAACTTATCTCTATGTAGTCACTATCTAGATTTATACATTTTCCCCAGCGTCTCTTGACCCTCCGAATACCTGATATTGTAGATTGCAGATTGTGCCTGATGAGGATTTTACACTTTAGTCACTTCTGGCAGAGCCAGTCACAAAAATAAAGGACACAATGGCCCGATCTAGACAGGCTCTAAGAGGCGCCTGGGCGGCACCATTAAGATTTGTGAGTGCGCAGAGTTTGCACGCTCACAAACCCTAGCATGTAATGGCACTGGCACCATTATGTAACACCGTTTAGACGGCGTACGTAATGGCACCGCCGCAACTGTGCAGCTTCCACATGGAGCTGCGCAGTTGCAGTGGTGCAAACGCACCAAATGGCGCCTTTTCTGAGTTGTGGTGCAAAAAAGGAGCACGATTTGCCCGCTCCTTTTTTGTTGCGGAGCTTCACCGCGGCATCTAGCTGCTGCAGTGAAGCTCCACAGCAAAAAAAAAGTGGCACCAGACCGGCCCTTTTGGGCAGTCTCGAAAGCCCTGATGGGGCTAAACAGAGAGGCAAAAAGAGGTGCTTTCAGGCTGGCTTGAAGGTGTGACACATGCCTTGAAGCCAGCAGAAACGTGCCCTTATGCAGAGAAAAGCTTTTCCAAAAAGAAGCACCTTTTTTCTGCTTCTTCCTGGCTTGAAGCCATGTCATGTGATCATGATATGAACGCTCCAGCTGCCTTGGGAGCTGGTGGTGTGGTTGGTGGGGTTTCAATCTGGCTTCAGAAAAGGCAGCTTCAAGACACTTTGCCCATCTGTTTAGCCCCAATGAGCTGATTTTCTTAGGGACCAATGATGACACTGACAAAATTTCATTAATATGCCATAATAACTTCCAGGTCATAATTATTGCTTTACGATACCCCTTTGTAAGGCGCAATCTGCAGACTTCTACAATATCAGGTATTCGGAGGTGTAGTGAGCAGGCTGTGGAAACAGCCAAACACAGAGTCCAGCCAATGAGAAGCTGGCTGGGCAGGGCTATAAAAGAGCCTTGACAGGGAGCGAAAGGGGTTTTATTTTGTTGAAGTTTTGAGGGAAGAGACATCTTCGGAGGGAGGGTGTGCTCTTGGGGTTCCTGTGGGAACATTTATAGGATAGTTATAGGCCAGGGAAAGGTCTGAGAAGTCCAGTAGGGACTAGAAAGGCTTGAGGGAGTCTGAGAAAGAGAGGCTCAGAATAAGCCTGGAGGTCAAGGAAGCTTTTAAAAAAAATAATGTATTAATACATTGTAAAACAGAACAACAGACAACAAGCAGTATACCAAAACAACAATGAATAAAATGTTGATGTAAACAAGCAGAAGTGCACAGTTCAAGCAATCTCCGATGCCTCCGATACCGGCAACCCTGGAGCTTCGGCTTTATCAGGAATCCTCCTCCCAGTTGTTGATGAAAACAGACTGGAGCCAAAACTCTCTCCTCAGAGGTTTTTATTCTTAAGTTGCTGTATTTACAAATATACACATGCTCGTCCGACAAATCTCTCCAACCATCCACTACAGAACAATTACCCAACAATCCTCACTGAGGTGTGCAGGCTGTTTATAGACTTGTGTCATGTGGTCACAAACCCAGACTCATCTGGTGACTCTTCTTCCTTGTGTTGCCTGCATTGTTGTTCCCTCAGTCAGGAAGACTCTTATTGTTTACATTAGGTCTATGTGCAAGCAAGCACATACTGATCTTGAGTACTGTCTGCTTCCAGCCTTCAGCTGAAAAACAATTCTAGCCATAATTCCTGTTTTTCCTTTTGTGCACATCTGTACATTTCATACTCAGGCCTCAAAGCCTAACATAAAAGACATTAACCCAGCTAATGTACTGAAAATTATAAACAAGAGGTGTATTCAGGGATCTTGAAAGACATCTTTCCATAAAAATTTAGCTAATATTGGAGGGTGTCTAGAGAGTAAATCCTGTTGGATATATTCAATAAGTGGGTCCCACATCTTATGAAAATTCAATCCAGAGTGTAAACCTCTTGCTCTATTGTTATTATCTGCAATTTTCTCCATTGACCACAAGTCCCAGCTTTTGGCTTTGATATTGGAGAAGGTTGCCTGAGTGGCTGTAGTATTATTTTTAAGGAACTTTGTAACTACAGAATAAGGCAAACAAAGCTTTAAGTATATTTCAATATTTGTTTCTTTTATTTTATAAATAAACTTCATTTATGTTTTGAAGTACTGCTTGGCTTCTGTTAAACTATTGAAACACGCTACCAAAGATAACAGTGCCTCAGTAGGAGATAGGTGGTGGGTGAACAAGGAAGTGTTCGCTACAGGAGGGTCAAGATACGCTGGGAAAAATGTATAAATCAAAATAGTGACTACATAGAGATAAATTAACAACTGCAAATCAAAACAAACTTTCTGTCAATTTTTAAAAAGTGATCATTAAAACTTTTCGATATCCCCTCGTATTTTTTAAACTATAATGAAACCATCTAATCTTAGTTTTGATGGGTTTTATTAAGTTTAACTAATCATCTCCACCCCCAATAAAGCACTGTATTCTATGGAGGTTGTATCATTCATGAGAAACTAGGCCAGTATGATCTTCCCACTGCCTCTTTTCTGTACATTTTTTGTACACCATAGTGTACAAAATAGCCATTGAATAATTTTGGTGCTCCTCATTTCACTCTGTTACACAGCAAGAATCTCTTTTGTTTTATATAGTATATGCATATCATTAAATCTCCCAATGAAACAGTTTTGTTCAGAAATCTTCCTTCATCCAATATTTCTTTTTCTTCTTCCAAATGGAATATGGTAGCACATTTTTGTCTTAATTTTTGATGTGTGTGTTACATTTTTGTACACGACTAGTTAAAGTAACTATGAAAATCCTCCTAAAATCGCAAAGAAAACCTGATCTAGCTCTCACTGTATTAAATAAAACTTGATTCTGGTCAGGAAATTCTTATCCACTTCTGTTTAGGGTGCCAACTACTTGACACTATAAATCAGCCATTTATTTTCCTGCAATCTGAAACCTATCCAAAATTAGATATTCTAGTTAGATAAATTAGATATAAAATATACCTCTAAATTAGATTTATATTAAGTTAAGCAAACTTAAGTCCATAGAAGATGGCACTTTGATGGTAGAGTAAAAATGGAGGAGCCAGATTCTAAACTTCAACCCAAACAAGCTGCCATTGTTAAATCTTTTTGCAGGTGCAATTTCCCTAGTATCTTCTTTCCCTCCCCCTTTAAAATGGAAATTGGGGGGCCAGGCAGTTAATCGATGGATGATGCAGAATTGGTTTACAGGCCTCCCGGTCTTTATTACAGGTTGTGAGAGTTTAATCTTGTTTGCCTCTTACTGTTTAAACTGATAGTAGCCTTCGCTTTGTGTTCTGTTTCTATACGGAAGCAATTTATAGAACAACAACAACTGACACTGCTTCTCATAAGCTCTTTTACAGCATAATCCTAAACATGTTTGCTTGCAAGCAAGTCCCAGTAAGCAGAATAGGGCTTAATTTCTAGTTGGTACATTTCAGACTGTATCTGGCTTCAATTACGACCCCCCCCCCCCACCTCCATACTGCTTCCACTTACACTGCCATTCTCCAGTAAGTACATGGTCAAGGGGAAAGACAACACAAATGTCAAACTGTAGCCAGATGTGGGTGGTCACTGTGCTCTTGTAATAGAGGAAATGCTATTTTCTGCTCCTGAAGATGTGGATTTATTAGACCTTTTATCAAACAATTTGGCTTGACAATGCATTACCAGAAATTAGTGAGATTGGCTAGGCCCCTAATTATGTTTTTTTTTTTCCTTAAAAATGTTCTTGGTCTGCTCTGAAAAATTTTAAAGTGGGCCTTTATTATAGTTACAAAATTGTATAAAAGAGCACTGCCCTCATAAAATGAGGGTCACAGATGGAGTGTAGCAGGGCTAATAGGAAGGGTAAATAGAAAAACCCACTACTTGTGCGCCCTACTTAAATGACATGGTTGGGTAAATGGATTTCTCTACTTCCTAGGAGTGTGCTTCTACATTAGTCTAGCAGCAATTAGAGAAAAGAGGTTGCTCTGCAAATTGGCTCCGCCAACCCTGGAAGCTCATCTTTTTATTGTGCAAAACATAAAAATTGCTCCTAATCAATCCACTTCAACGCTGGGTCTAAAAATTATTTATCATCCCTTTCATCCTAGGGTACTTTGACAATGTTTTCTTTAAATTAACTAAAGGGGAGGAGGTATTTGTATCAATAAGTAGATTATATTCATGTGGCCCAAATCTTACAGGGGCAGGAGTAAAGAGATCTGCATTATTGCTCAAGAGTTCTTAACAAATTGATTAATGCTTTTGGGGTAATTAGTCCACATTTCAAGTGTAATACTACTTAATTAATTAAGGCAGGGTGCAGTACATGACGCATACTATGCCAAAATGGCTTATCTTATTTTGAACCACAAGAAGTCAGATGTGTTGAACTTTCTTTTGCTAGCAAATTTTTAATGCTGGATTTGTTAACATTTGTCCCTGTTAAGAGACTTCTCTGGACAGTAACAGTTGTTACAGTTATGAGTGAACTGCAGGTGCAGTTCAGATTCCATATACAGTATGTTGATGTTTCATTATGATAATACTATACATTGTAGGAATATTCGTAGTTCCAAGTAAGGAAGACCTGTTGAATTATGAGTCAACACTTGCATTGATTCACTGGGGTTGTATCCATCCACACTAGAGAATTAAAGACATTTGATACTACTTTAACTACCATGACTCTTTGCCAGACTGATATGCTCATCTGCTGTTCAACCTGTGGGACCATAAACACTGCATGGTCAGCCATTTTTTTTAAACAAAAAATGACAGTATTTTTCAAAGTGCACCTACAATGTGCACCTACAAAACACTTCAACTGTGCAGAAATAATTTAGTTGGGAAAATGGGTTGTTCAGAGCTATACAATTCTTAAGCTATACATGGGTATGGTTTTTAAAAAATAGCTAATGAAGAGCCTCATTGGCAACAATCAGGAACTAGAAGGCAGGTCTTGTCCAGAGAACTACTCTTCCCTACTGAAGATGAAAGATGCAGGGAGGAGAGCAAGGTTTCCAGACTGATACTGTATACAGAAGCCGTTCCTATCCAGGTAAGTTACTATGCCACAAGGTTAGCATGTTCAACCATTTACACATCATGGAAAACACAAGACATACCATGTTTTAAAAGAAATCTGGGATACGTAAGAACAAAAACGGAGAACTAGAGCTTACAGTCAATACTCCATATGCACAGATTCTTTATCCATGGATTCAACCATCCATGGTATGAAAATAGTTAAACAAATATATAAATTCCAAAAAGCAAACCTTGATATTGCCATTTTATATAAGAGACACCATTTTATTATGCCGTTGTATTTAATGGGAATTGAGCATCCATAGATTTTGGTATCCATGGGGAGGGACCAAACTTCTGTGGTTACTAAGGGCCCACTATACTTTTTGGGATCATGACTAGCAGAAATGTACAACCAACATGAGCAATTACTATGCTGCCTGGGGGGATCCTGAAACCGTGTTCCAAAAAGTGGCGTTTTCTAAGCTGTGGAGAAGAGAATGGTTTTGGAGGTGTGTTGTGTACCACACAAGATGTTAGAAGTAAGCCAGGTATTTCAAACCCAATTCTTGTTTGGCCTAGGGGACAGGGAGAGAGAATCATATGTCATCAGTCTCAGATTTCTAGTTGTTCTCATGGTCTAGAACTCTTTCCAGGATATCTGCTTTAGGAGTGTACAACACCTCCCGTGTACAACAGCTTGGAGAAAAAAAGGTTTGCTTATGTGGGTGTATATTTATGTGTAGTATATGTGTGGGTGTGGAAAGAGAAAGAAAGAAGAAAGGGAGGGAGGGAAGGAGAGAGAAATTTCCTCAGACAATTTAATTTCTTGTATTCCTTGATGCTTCCCCCTCAACCAATGACAGATTTGTGCAATGCTGGACCATAAACTATTATAGAAGGGGGCATGACATGATAGAAATAGTCCTATAGTGCTTAGTTCATCCATTTTACAATGGATATATTTAGGCTTTCTAGATTGGCAAAAAGAAGTGTGTTCATGGCTGCATGAAACTCTAGCCTTTAGATGAGAAAAAGGGAAAGTGTGCCATGAAAATGCTTTTTTTTGTATTTTAGGGGAGAAGAAGCGCCTTTAAAAAGGTGCTGGTTTTCCCAGCTTCTTTTTTAAAAACTGCAGAACAGCGCAGCTCTATCTAAAGGCTGCGGTGCAGCTGCTAAGCATTAAGGAAAAGGCAACTTCATGTCACACTTTCCTGCCAATCTAGAAAGCCCCATTGTTTTTCTGCAGGAAACACTAAAAAGTTTTAAAGGGTTCAGTATGCTGAAGGTCCTATGATTAAATTCAATGTTCTCCTAAGTTTTTCCCCTGTAACATTCCAAAGTATTAGAAAGAGTGTAGTTAATCAATACAGTGTACAACAGTCTATAAAATTACTCATCCAGGAGCACAGCAGCACAGACGGGACCTCACTGGTTCTTCCTTATTATAATTGCTTTCTGATTTGCTACCTTTCTTATACAAGTCCTTGAAATGCAAACTAACTTTAATGACCACCTGAGTCTTCTAACTATACACAATGCATGTGCACAAGAAAACACTATTCTTTGACATTTTGCTATCATTAAAAGAACTATTTCCTTGAATTCAAGGGTAGCTAGAGAGTGGGGATCAGTTGGTGATTCTTTGATGAAAAGATTACTCAACATCAATTGAAAAACTGAACTCCTAAAGGCAAAATGCAATGTCCTAGTCAACTGCTTGCATAGGAAGGGAAGTTGGTTTCCTCCCTTCCTTTTTCCTGTGGATGTAAGTTATTACAGGATCTATCTATCCAGCAAGAGTCTCAGTTCTGACAAAGCAGAATTTTTATATGTATATACTATCAGTGCAGTATCAGTGTTAATTTTCATTGTCTCATACTGTATGGACTTCTATCCTCCCATTGTTGAATTGCATCTTATGCACACATATGGTTGGGGTCTCCTGGCACAACTTCCTTTGATCTGCACATATTTGCCATCTTTCTATGAAAAAAAATATATATCAAAAGGCACTTTGTCTGGTAGCCAGTATTGTGAAGTGTCCAGGAATCTGGACAAGACTTCTTCCTGACACATTATTGATTTTGAAAATGTACATAGAAATATTCATACGGAGAACTAGTTGGTTTCATCAAAGAATCACCTGCTGATCCTTGGTGGTAGTCTAAAATGACATGGCACAGATATCAATTGCCCAGAGTAAAAATGAGTCCTTTTCTAAACAAATTTTGCATATTGTAGAGCAGAACATTAAATGGCATAGAAGAAGAGATGGAAACCTGAGCAATTCTTTTTTCCATTCGCCAAATCTCTCAGCTCCACTTTCTGAGGACTATCAGAAGTGAGAACCAGCTCATAGCTGTAGGCCTTAGGTGGACAAAGAGCAACCTGTGGGCTTCCGTCAACCCCCAGGGTCCCCAGTGTGGCACTCCACCCCTTATGCCCTACCCATTTTTAAATGGGGAAAAAACTCTTTTGCATGCTTTAGGGTCTATGAGTGATAATTTCACCAGGCATCTTCCCTCACAGAACTGTTTTAGATCCAGAAAGCTTTATCTTTTTCAAAACTGGTAGTGATTTCCAGTCATTTGGGGACTTGATAGAAGGCCCCTACTGTGCCTGAATTATAGTTGTGGAACAAAAACCTGGCAGGATTGTCCCCCATAACCTCTAGAGACATTTATTTTTTTTTCCAGTAAAAAATGGACATAGTGGGTATGGGGGAGACACAGCTTTCTCAGACTAAGCAAGGGACATATGCAGCCCACAGACCTCTGGAATTTATTTCTGCTGTAGCGCAAAAGCTAGATCAGGAAGGATCTATAGATAACCATTTTCATCTAGAATTCATCAGAGCTGCAAAGCCATGCCATGTAAAAGGGATATTTGAAATGGAGTGATTGCTTAGAGTTACTTTACATCCTCATTTTCCAGACCATTCTCTTTTTTTAGACCTAAAATTTCTGATGGGGCAAATTTTTAAAAGGTCTGGGTTTTCTTACAAAGACTGAACTGGAGGAAGTACTTGATCAGGTATGAGAGCTCTGAGGAGAAGGAAGAGAGACATGTCAGGTTAAACCAGGGTGAAGGAAGCTCCCCAAAGTAGCCAGGCTCAGACTCATTGGGCTTACCAAGTGACTCGCCAGCTTCCAACTGGTCTTTAGACCACTGCTGATGCTGTCATTGCCAGGATAGTCATCTTCCTTCATCTTGAGGGAATGGTCCATCAAGAAAGAAGAGCCTGGAGTAGAGAAAAGCAACCCACTGCCATTGCTGGGATGGTGCTCAACCACAAGGAAGGTTTGTCTTTGAATATATGTATATGTATATGTATATTCAGAGGTAGCTGTATTGGCCTTGCAGCAAAATGCAACAAAATCCAAATTTCCAAAACAACATCTTTATTGGGCTAATAAAGGTGGCTCAATACAGGTATCACTGCTTGTGGAATGTCTGTTTTGCTGTCTTTGACTGACTCAGCTAAGGATTAATGGCTCCTCTTACAACTGCCTGGAACTTATAGGGTATTTAAAGTGTGAATCATCATAGCAATCAGTGTTTTGAAGCAGTCAGTAAATGTGGCCTCTTTTTTGCTTTTCAAAATATGGTAATCCTATGATAGTTATTTAGATCAGAAGAATTTAACAATGCTCCCCCTGCTTTACATGCATATTCATAAGAAATCAGTTCACTAATTTAGAATCCAGTGTAAACCAATTATAGATTTCACAGGCCAGGGTAGACATGGGGCAGGCGTGCAATTGGTAGGCTTCAAAACTCCAAGGATCTTGTTCACATCCTCAAGACCAGAGGGATGAAAGGGATCCGATCAAATAGCATTCCTGGGTTCCTGCAGAATGGCAACTGAGAAACTGGAGTCCAGTTCTGCATGGAACTGAGCAATCTGATCAGAAAAATTCTTTGCAATCAAAGCACAACAATCTTCCTAACTAATATTCTTGACTCTACTGGAAAGAACTGCAAGAATGCAATGGTGGTAGGAAAGAAGAAGAACAGAACAGGCTCAAAAATGAGCTCTAGGTAGAGTATGGTCAGACATTATATGAGTTTCCCCCCATTGTCACTCTAACAGTCTTCTCACATTCTTCATTATAGATTCCTCATATATCTGTGAAAGGGAAAAGAGAATGCTCAAAACTGATTTTATCAGATTAATTTTCAGAAGTCCATGTTTAATTTTTTTTGCAGATGACATAGCTGTGACAGTGAGAAAGCCAGCTCAAGAGCTTCTGAATATAACATGAATTTTACAAGCTTTTGCAGCAGTATCAAATTTGGTAACAAATTAAAATAATTCTAAAATCTTATGTTTGAATATATATACTAGCTTTAGGGTCTGGAAACCATGCCCTATGAAGAACGCCTTAGGGAACTGGGGATGTTTAGCCTGGAGAAGAGAAGGTTAAGAGGTGATATGATAGCCCTGTTTAAATATTTGAAGGGATGTCATATTGAGGAGGGAGCAAGCTTGTTTTCTGCTGCTGCAGAGATTAGAACGCGGAACAATGGATATAAATTGCAGGAAAAGAGATTCCACCTCAACATTAGGAAGAACTTCCTGACAGTAAGGGCTGTTCGACAGTGGAACACAGTCCCTCGGAGCGTAGTGGAGTCTCCTTCCTTGGAGGTCTTTAAGCAGAGGCTGGATGGCCATCTGTCGGGGATGCTTTGATTTGGAGGTCCTGCATGGCAGGGGGTTGGACTGGATGGCCCTTGTGGTCTCTTCCAACTCAATGATTCTATGATTCTATGATTCTATGAAATCAACCCCAGCTAATGGTGACCCTGTGGATGAGACAACTCCAAGCTCTCCTATCCTCCACTACTCTGCTTAGGTCCTGTAGGTTCAGGGCTGTGACCTCCCTGACTAAGGCCCAGTACAGACTGGCGCAAAGTGCCAGCCTGGGACCGATTTAAGTTCTCTGGAGGGCTGGGTGTCCATATGCACCCAGCCCTACTAGCAGTGCCCATCTGCCATATGGCCATGGCCCTTCCCACATGGGGTGTGCAACAATGATGCACAAGTGTCAGCATGCCCAAAGAGCGCTCACCGGAAGTGGCAGCATCAGGGCACATGTAAAGAAGCTGCTCTAGGTGGCTGCGTGGTGCAGTTGGCTCAGTGGTGATGAGGGGTAAATATGGGCGGCATGGGCAGCATGTATCTCACCTAAGTCTATCTGTCTGGTTTGTGATCTTCCTCTCATTCTATTATCGTCTACCTTTCCTAACATTATTGTCTTTTTTAATGAGTTGTACCTTCTCATGATGTGGCCAAAGTATGACAGCGAAACAAAATGAGCAGGAGGTTTACAGTACAACTGCCAAAAGGGGAGCGAAACACTGGGAAAACAATAATACTAATTAGCAAACATCTATCCCAAAATAAACATGACTATAACAACATTGTGGTGTACTGAACTAGAAACACATTCAACATAAAGCCAGCAGTGGGCAATAAGTCTTCTATATCTTTTAATAATCCCAAAATAATGAATGGAGTGTCATATAAAGCAATATATTGCTATATCTCCCAGAAAGTCCAATCAACAATATGAAAAAGTAATTTGTGGCACTTGTAGTAAGTCTTTGTACTGGTGGCAATGTCCAGGTTTACATTTGACATTCCATCCCAAATCATTCATTATGTACTCTGTCTTGACAATATGTAGGAGAATGTAATGGATTCAAAACTGGTCTGTATGTTATACTTTGTTCTGTTGAATTTTTTAAAGTTATATTTCTTTCAATAAAAAATGTTTTTTTGTAAAAATATAGTCCGATGTATCAATCACACAGGTCATTTCAGTATTCTAGACTAAGCAGAGAACTGGCAGAATAACCAACCATTCTAGTCGAATACTTCCCACAGCCCTGGGGAATCCATCTGGATCCAACAGCTCTGAGACTGAACCATCTGAATTGTCTCTCCACCCCTGGAGTCTAAACCTAATCAAATAATTATATGTCTGTGATGAAGGGAAAATGTCTACTTTCTCAATCTGCAGATCATCTTTGTCATGTCCAGAATAAAACACTGGCTCAAGCTCTGCAACATGATAGGTCCAGTTAGCAACTAGGATAGGTATATGTTGTCATGGCGGCTGTGCAATCTTGAGCAATATCCAACAAACTGGACTTAAGGATGTCTCAGGGTGACTTTTTCATATTCTGGCAGTCCTATGACACACCCTGATTTCTCCTCCAGTGCTAGCAAAGCCTTGCCAGAATGATAAAGAATATCTCTCTACAGTATACAGTATGTAAAGAGATCTTGTAGTACCTTTTAGAGCACCTGAAAGAAAGACGTCTAGAGTACACAGTTATATCAGTTTGATAGCCCTTTGACAGCTATGGCTCCATACAACATAATCTTCAGATTTCTTGTTTGACAAGGTAGTTAGAACTTAGCTGGAGAGAAATAGTATAATGCTCTGAACTGTGGTACCAGAGTTCTCTAGCAGAAAATTGTAAGCTATTTATAGTTCATCAAACTATAAATCCAAGGATTTTTTGGATGGAGCCAATTGATATAAGTATGTAGTGTAGATACTCTCTTAGACCTAAACCCAGTTGCTAGCCCCAGCTAGCATTGATGGATCCAGTCAATCAATTGCTGAATGGGAAGTCAATGCTTGTGTAAATCCAATTGCCTTAGAGGGTCTCTTCTAATTGGGGCTAGTATTTTTTTTTTGTCTGAGGCCCAATCTACACATAAGTGTGTTTTTCACCTTAAAATGATGCTCAATTGTATTCACTTCTCCTGCATACATTCCTACCTATTTGCATCTATGTATATTCTTTTGGCCACATGCAGCACCAATGCAAATTAAAACGGTGGGCAGGAAAGAAGTGTCTGTGAATTATTTGCACCCACACATAACTAACCGTTGCACATTCATTTTTTTCGCTCTTAATCAAAGAGGGGGACATATGCACTTCCACCTCTGTTGTCATGTATTCCTGCTGGTATCAGTTTTGGGTGTCGATCAAACGTTGTTGCTCCCCATCTGCCCAGTCATAACTTGGCGTGCGTGCATAATGGGAAAAAGTGAATGTGTATTTGAGTTGCTGCTCAAGCACAGAGTACCATGTATAAGGAGGTTCAATGAGGGTAGAAATAGTTAGTAACTGGGGGGAGGGGAGGGGAGAGAAGGATGCGGCTGGAATAGCTCTAGTCCCTCTTCCCTCCTTGCCAATGGGAAGGAGCCAAAAAAACATATGCATATTTCCTGTGTCTGCATTTTGATTATGGCTCAAAATAAATAAATCAATAAATCAAATCAATCAATCAATGGGGGCAACTTCTCCTTGCCCGCTCCCAAACTGGCTGCACAAGAGGTTTCTCTCCGCTCGAGCTGCTCTGTGATTGGGGACCTGCCACTCTGGGGATCAGCTGGACCTCCTTCAAACAGGTGCTCTCCTTCCTTCAACTCTTTTCTGCCTTTGCTGTATTGGCTTGAGGTGCAAAGGTGTTGGAAGAAACTTATGCATTCTCTTTCCCCTCATTATATAGATAGGCTTTCCTATTTAGGTCTCTCTCTCTTTATGACTGTCTCTATCTCAAGATTCTAAAATGTTAACCTTACAGTTAGTATGGGCCTGCTAGTCTTCTCTCTCTCTCTCTCTCTCTCTCTCTCTTCCTGCTATATATAACTACGCTTAATTAGATTAGGTTTTAGTTTTGTTATGCATACATTTATTAAAGCCATTATTATTTGTTTTTAAACTACAAACTACATGTTTGTTGTTTCTTTGAGTTAATCTTTATTTTTAGGAAAGCATATTAAAATATGGTCTCACCCACACTTCTGCTGTGCTGCTAGTGAAAGCTAGACTCTGACAAGATTGACTTTTGTACTTGCTTATTTTTGTTTCCCTTTAAAAGAGTTAGCACTCTGGGAAACTCAACTTGCACCCCACAAAAGGTTCCCTTCCTTTCCTGCACAGACAAATGCAGGCAGCTCCTTTAACGTATTTGCTTGAGATGACCTTCCTAGTCCCACTGGATACTCTGCATGAAGATGTTTGCATAGCTAGAGATCTTTAACATTTAAAATGCACATGGGATAAGAAAGTGGAAACTGAATACTAGTTTCAAGTAAATCCTAGAATCCTAGAATCATAAAGTTGGAAAAGATCACAAGAGTTGTCTAGTCCAACCCCTGCCCAGTCCAACCCATGCAAAAACTCACAATCAAAGCACCCCCAACAAATGGCCATCCAGCCTCTGTTTAAAAACCTCTAAAGAAGGAGACTCCACCACTCTCCAAGGAAGTGTGTTCTACTGCAAACAGCTCTTACTGTCAGGAAGTTCTTCCTAACATTCAGGTGGAATATCTTTTGACCAGTTTCTATCTGGAAAAAAACAACCTAATAATAAATTCCATAAAATACCAAGGAGAATAGGCAAATTCAGATGCACCTAAAACCAAAGAAATCTGTTAGCAGTAATGCCCATCATCCTGCCCTCTGCCAAAATGTGCTTCCATGTGAAGACATGTGAATCTGATGGTCATACATCTGATAATGACCATACTCATGAGTATGCTGATGAAAGGTGTGAATCTATTTTTCTGTGGAATTTGTTCTTCATGCTTCCCTGAAAAAGGCCTGAGCACCTGCAAATCATGTATGGCAATATCCCTATTCTGTTCACAAAGAACATGAAGGATTTTCATTGTGTAGACGGAGCTTTCCATAGGTGTAATGGTGCCTCTCCAGCATTAATAGTGGCATCCTCCTCATGGACTTCCTTCTCTACAGAAACAGCAGCACATCAGCTACATTGAGAGCTTGGACAATTACTTTTTTGGGACTCTAGTCCTGGAATCCCACAACTAGCATGGACAGAAGGGGAAATCTCTAAGGTCTGAATGTTCCACAGTGCTCTTTAGTCAGACTTCAGTCAGTGACAGGATTACAACATTTTTTTCCGGTAGTTCTGGGACAGAAGCATGCAGCTGCTCTCAATACATTAAAAAAATTATTCTCCTTCTTGCATTTTTGTTTTAATATGTGAGAAGCGGGATCATGGCATATTTAGTATATGTATATATAATATATTAAAATGGCTACATAGGTATTCTCACATGAATGAGATCAATTTTGGATTAAGTAAAAAAATAAAACTATTTTAAAATAAATAAATGAAGCCACAAAAACAAATGCAAAATCTTTATTGGAGAATGAATTTTGAAGATAATAGGTACCATAAATGAAACATTTATGTCCATGAAAACAGGGTATTTATGCATCTAAGAGTGAGCTGTTTGTATAATCAAAATGAGACGTAATTTACTTGCTACTTGAAAAAAATCTGTTTCCATGGCAACTGTGTAACAAACAAGAATGAATCGTGTATGGATGAATCATGACATTACCTGCAAAACAAATCTGTGTGTGTGTGTATGTGCGTATGTCCGTGCACTCAGCTCACCCTCTTTCTGGCTTTAAAATTAGAGGAAATATTTTAATTCAGGTGGCTTGTCTCTTTCAAAAGAGCTTACATGGATTATTATTGATTAGAAACAGGGACCTAAAATCTACTTCTTCAGAGCAGGAACAATCCTGTCCATTTAATGTCCACAATATCTCCTTGATATTTCCAAAGATGGATTCTCATAATCTGTTCATTTTTGTTGTTGCTGTTGCGTGCCTTCAAGTTGTTTCTGACTTCTAGCGACCCAAAGGCAAACCTATCATCGATTTGTTCAGAAGTGGTATGCCTTTGTCTTGCTCAAAGGCTGAGAGAGTATGTCTTGCCTGAGGTCGTGGCCATAGTCCAATGGTCAAACCACTACACCATGCGGGCCCTCTACTCATAATATGTTCACATCCTCATTACTGTTTGTAAATTCATAATACGAAATGGTCCTCGGTATCAGAAGTTGATTAAATATATATATAAATAGGAAAATATAAGGTTTTGTCAGGTGAGTCTGGGAAGGACACACTAATCTGGAAGCTGGGCATAAACTTTATTGTCTTTTTTCAACAAGAACAGAAAAAAATGCACCAAACTGTTGACCCTACCCAGATACAACTAAATCTAGTGCTACCTAGTGACAAATCTATATAATGCTCTATCCACACTACTGTTCTTTAATGAGTGGTTATTTTCTGTATTATTAAATGTCTGTTATATTGGTACTATATTAATAGTGCCCAAACATAGTTAGAGAGACATGCTTGTAGCCACTGGCTGAAGATAAACAAATTTGGGTTTCATGGTGAATCAGTTGGAAAACCCATTTATGCCATAAGTTCCATGGGGGGGGGGGGGGAATGTGGAATATTAATGAATATTTGTTTTAAAAAGATTCTGAATGTTTGAATTCAAAAACTTTGGATATGCTAAATCCTTGACTGGAAAATATTTTTGAGAATAGAAATGGAGTTGAAGGCATAGGACCTCATTGACCCTCTTCTAAGAGAGCATTGCCTGATGTCCTCCAAGTGACTGGTTGGTGGTGTCAGGAGAGATACGAGATACCTGTCACCCAAGAATGTGCAAACGTGGGGTAGGCCAAATGTTTTGATCATATATTGGGTTTAACATAGTACTTCTACTTCTGATAAACTTGTTTTAGTGGATAATCTGGAGGGTTTTCTACCCCAGTATTCCCCCTCGCAATTTAACCCACTTTGAGTCCCAAATAATAATAAGATGATGAATAATAAGATGATCATCATCATCACCATCATCATCATCCCATCAGTCTTTTAAGGACTGAGTTTGAAAACTGGGTGGGTTTTTTTGCAATTCACACTATGAAAAAGATTACTGGCAAAATTAAATTTAACTTTAGTGTGTGTGTGTGTGTGTGTGTGCCTGATTGAAAATGGCCTTATAATACAAGTTCACTGTCATTCCTCTGCTCCTTGCATCTCACCAATGCACACACATATATTCCATCCTTTTAAATAAAAGTTAATGGTATAGAACTGTGCAAAATGATACTATATCTCCTGGATGATCAGGTTTCTGTGCATGCAACCTGATACCCATCTGGACCACCATCTGGACCAGACTCCAAGCTTTCATTTAAAAAAAGCCCAAGTATCTAGACTTTGTTGGAGTTATGGGGAAAATAGGGACTGTTCTGTCCAGTTGTATTGCAAGAAACAAGCCCTCCCTGACTTTGAGTGTATTTAGCCAGAGAGTTATGTCTCGAGTCTATGATCTGACCTGACCTTTGAGACTAACTCTGCAACCAAAGTTGTAGCATAAGCTTGAGGAGCTAGGCCAAGTCTCCAAAAGCTTATGCTACAACTTTTTCTGCACAGTTAGTCTCAAATGCGCTGCAAGATCCCTTTGCATATTGTTATTCCAGACTAACACAGCTGTGTCTTCAGAATCTGTGATATATTTGATGCACTCTCTCTCTTTTGACTCTCTCTCAACTCCTGTCTCAAAGTTGATGTTACAATTGCATGAAAGTCTAGCTTTTGGAGGAAAATCTAGTTGAAATATGTTTTGCAGAACTCTTTGAAAAGACCATAGAAAAAGCTGTACAGCCTTTGAAGTAAAGAACAACAAAGCAGAGTATAAACTGCATCCCAATTATTAATATTTAAGATTCCATGGTATCTGGGTCCCCCCCCCCACCCATTATTTGCTTGATGTAGCAATATTATGCATTTTTACCTAATGTCCAGGGGAAAAAATGAAGTTATATTTTGTTAGGGGGCAGATGGGAAGGGGCCATTCATGTTATTACTACCTTCTTTCTACCTCCCCTTACCCCCCCCCCCACTGCTGTTCCTCCTACCAACTTCCCTCACCTTGCTTTATCTCCTTCTCTTCCTTGTCTTGCAACAGCAGCAATACCATTGCCCTCATCTTCCTCCTTCACCTCTCCTCTTTCAAGATGCCCTTTATTTAAAGGCCTTTAAAGAGCAGGCAGCGACAACATGAAATGAAGCAAGGTGGGAGAGAAAGTTGGAGGGCCAGCTGCAGGTTGAAGCAGGTTGAAAAGCAAAATGAGTGGGTGGAAAGAGAGTAGGAGATGCAGCAGGTAGACACATGGGCCTGGAGAAGCAAGGTACTGAAGCATGAGGTGAAAAGAGAGGAATGAAGGAAGGAAGAGAGAGTGAAAGGTGGAAGTGGCGGAGTGCAAGGGGGAAGCAGAAGGAAACATGGCAAAGGTGAGGTGAGGTGAGGCAAGAGAGAGGAAGGGAGGATGAAAGGTGTAGTGGCAAGGTTCAAGGAGCAAGAGAAATAAGCATAAAATAATGCAAGATCCAAGAGAGGGATAGTAATAAAGGGAGAGGGAGGGTGGAAGATGCAAGCAGTGAGTGCAAAAAAGTGAGGGAGGTAGGGAAGCATGGTGAAAGTACAAGAGGAAGCAAGGAAGGGAGAGCGGTGTATCTGCAGAGCAAAGAAGCGAGGTATTGTGAAAGCATGGCATGAGTTAAGTACGGAAAGGAAAGGAGAGAGTGTGTGATGTCACGCACGCACAAAGTGAGGTAATGTATAAGGGTGAAAGGTTTGGTTTTAAAGTTTGTCTTACTTTCTGCTTAATTTTTCCTGTGAATAATCCTATAAGATAGATTTCCGGGGAGGAAGTGATAAAGGATGATCACAATGATCAACCAGGGATTTGAGCCTGGGTCACTCTGTTCCCACTCCAGGGGTTTAAACATCAAACTATCCTAGTTTTATCAGAATAGAAGCTATTGTAAAGACAGGTACCAAGGCTAGAAATTTGTAGTTTAGGGAGTGACACTTAGAATTCCCAGTCAGAGAGCTATTAGGCCTCACTAAACTACATACCCAGAATTTCACAGGAGCCATCCATAGCAATTAAAGTAGAAAAGCGATAAAACGGTGTAGTCTGATATTGACTAATGACTTCCCATGTGTGTATGTGTTGTGTAAATAGAGAATTCAAATGAAAGAATACCAGTAAACTGTTGGCCACAGTTAGTGTAACTTCCACCCCATTCTGTTTGCCTTGTGTCACTGTGTCTAAGGACTCTTTCGCACAGAGGCACTTATCATTACTAAAATGCCAGCAAAAGGTTCCCAAAGCATTCCTGAAGTATGAAGGTGGAATAGCCAGTCACACTTCTTAATCGTCGTTGAGGCATCCCACTTCTTTCCTGTTGTCAAAGCATTTGTGGAGCAGCCATTTCTTGAATAATGGAAGTTCCTGTAAGCCTCTGTGTGTGATAAGGGCCTAAATGTCCCTCCCTAAACTACAAATCAAGCTAGAAAAGTGGTAGCGAAGATCCTGTGTTGTCAGACTGAATTGTAATTCAGAACTCTGTCGTTGTAGTTACATCTGACAATACCCCCCCCCCCCAAAACTTGGCTGGTAATACTCCAGCCAAAGGGTTTCTGTGGCAGTGGACAATGATACCTGTAGCACACTTCTATTTGTGAGGCGCATTTGGGACTGGCAGCTGGAGACAGCCCTTTGAGATCCTGCCATGACTGTTTCTCTCAATGCATCCCATGACCAAGCAAGTGCTGCAGATGTTATTTCACAGTGTCCCAGTAACCCTTCACTGCCAGGCTGAGAGGATAGGTTTTGAAGCTCATGTTCATTCATTAACAACTATAAACATAAATCTCAAGCAGTCATGAGATTGCAAGTCCACTTTATGATTCTCAGTACTACTGAACAGGATGCCAGCCAAAATTACCAATTTACTAAATCTGCATAATTACAATGGAGATAAATAATATGCATAATGATAACAAATCTGTATGATATGCAAATTATCTGCCTGATTTTTGAGGGGGGTGGCATCTGTCAAACTTACCCAGTCTCTGGTTTTGTGTTATTCGCGGACTTGCAATTATAGAGTTGAAATGCCAGGAGTTTTTGCTTAGCAGAGATTACCTGCTGCCATCACTCTCAGATTGCTTTTTCTTGTTGAGTTTAGCTGCAACGTTCACATTAGGTGAAGTGAAAACTGATTGTACGTTTTGTGCCCATATCTGCATTGTACGTTTTGTGCCCACGTCTGTGTGTGCAAAAGCAGAAGAGAAAAAGAATCAGCAAAGCTACCTGCAATTTGGACTTTTTAAGAAGAGTATAGTTATGAGGACTGTTAGGACAGCCTAAACCTCTGACTTTACCATGCTGCCACCATCCAGTTCTTATTCCCAGTTTTACCAGTGGCAAAACAGGAAAAGATTCTTCTTTGAAACTCTGGAAGCCACTGCTAACAGTTGATGGGCCAATGTTACTTGCATGTTTTCTTTTCATGCTAGGAAATCCCTGTACTAATCATACCATTCAGAGTCAACATTTTTGACATTTATATTTGTATGTTTTTCACTAGTTTGGAACACAGCAACATTTCATGTCTGGCACCAATCTTTCTATGTCTGACCAAGGAATATACCCAAGGTAGGATCTTAGCTCAAGTTGTACAAAGCCCATAGGTTGTACAAAGTTAACATTGAGATTCACAATTTCTAAAATGTAAGTGGCTTGTTTTTGTTTGGTTTTCCACACCCCCACACCTTATTAACAAGGGGAAATTGGTATACACAGTGGTGTCTGTTGAGCAATCAGCATTAATTCAGAAGGGAAGCAAATAGTCATCTCACTTTCCCTATGCCAGGTGTTCACTAATTGTAGAACTGAATAATGGATAATAGCACATCCTAGTGTATTTATCAATCCACATATCTTTTTACAATGCAAAAGAGGTCATTTGAGATTGTATCATTCTCCCCCCTTCACCAAACTATTTCTATTCATTAAGAAGGATCTGTCTGTAAAGGCTGTTGCTTAACAAAGAGAGAGAGAGAGAGGCCATATTACCTGGAAACAATAATGGAGTGCAATATTGCATGAAATTGTAATTAGGTTTAACTAGGGCCAGGCTATAGTTGCTATAATCAGTATCACTCAAAATTCATTTCACACTTATGAAAGGATGTGAGGTGAGATTGATTTAACAGTGACCAAAGCTACCCAGTCTCTTGTAAATCCATAACCTTTTGAGCAGGAGACAAAGATGGGGGGGGGGGGGTCATTGCATTATTAGCACCATAGTCAGCATCCTGTCTCTTTCAAGAAACAATGCGCTGCCATTTTAATGAGCTGTATGGAAATAATAATGGGCTGATTATCATCTGAACTTTCAGACTTCTGTATTATCCCTTAGGTTCTGAAGAAGCTAACACCCAAAGCAAATGTTAGAAACATGTTTTTAACCTTTGAGTAAATTTCACATTTAATCAACAATGGAATGTACTCAGAAAGCACCACGTAACATTTGGGATGCAAGTGATACAGGGCAAAACCAAATTGGATGAAAGTTACATTAACTGTACCGGATAGTTTACAGGTATGCTTCCATTTGAATTCTCTGTTCACACAAGACAGACACAAATCAAAAATCATTAGTCAATACCACACTGTTATTCTACTTTAACTGCTATGGCTGCCTCCTGTGGAATTCTGAGTATGTAGTTTAGATAGGTCTAAGGGATCTCTGGCTGGGAATTCTAAATGTGCCTCCCTAAACTACAAATCTCAGGATTCCACAGGAGCCAGCCATAGCAGTAAAAGTGGAATAATAACACTTTAATAGTGTAGTGTGATATTGTTCATTGACAATCATTCCTACAGTCTCATGGCATCACCAGCACTTTTTCCTTTGCGTGAAAAAGTAACAATTATGATTTGCTCTGATTGCAGTCACTTCTTTGGGGGATGTGTGTGCTGATTTCCTGTGATCCCTGGCTCCCTTTCCCCACTCCCGTATTATGGTGTTCTTGCTTTATTAGTAAAGCTCTGCCTACCCACATTATCATGACCACATTTTGGATGACTTGTTGGCTGCAGGGGACATGTGCATGCATAGCCCTTCCACATAAGTCTTCATGTGGAAGAGCAGAAGTACGTAACACCCTCTCATTCCTCCCTCTGCAACTCTCTTGCTTGCTCTCTCCATCCCTCCCTTGTTTCCCCTCAGATATGTCTGAAGCTGGTGTGGTAGATCTTTGTCTCTTCTGAATAGGAAAGCCGAACAACTTCATGGGGTTGTTTGCCCTGAGTGCTGGAGTGAAGGGGGCTCGTTCCAGAGGGAGATGAGATGTGCAGACTAAGCAAATGTTTTCCTTCTCGTGGATTTTTGGCTTTGCCCTTTCTCTGTTGTTTACAAGATGAAAGGGAAAAAAAAAGGGGGGGGGGAGGTTTGTAGAAATCCAAGTTTCTTACAGCTGAAATATTGCTGTCCAGGAATACACCTGAACCCCACAACTAGTTTGGCATCACTATCATCATTTTATTTCTTTACTGATTGCCATGTCATGTCGAGTTGGACAGAGTAAGTCCAACCCCCTACCACACACGAATATACAACCAAAGCACTCCTGATAGATGGCTGTCCAGCTTCTGTTTTAAAACCTCCAAAGAATGAGTCTCCAATAATAATAATAATAATAATAATAATAGTAAATTTTATTTCTAGCCCGCCCCTCTGAATGGGCAATCAGGGCGGGGTACAAGAGAAGTTTAAAAAAAACCACAATTAAAATATCCAATCCCATTCTCAACTCCCGTCCTTAAAAAAGGATTAAACCAAAGACAAGTTAAAAACAGTTACAAATAAACAAAATCCACAATGTCACACCAAAAGACTTCCTGAGCTGTTTAACCAGATGGAAACTAAGAACTAGCAAGAGATAGAGCCGGGAGATGTTAGACATTTTCCGGGAAGGCCTGCCGAAAGAGATGCATCTTCAAAGCTTTCTTAAAGCTGTCAATAGATGGAATAAGACGCATCTCGTCCAGCAGGTCATTCCAAAGCTTGGGGGCGACCACTGAAAAGGCCCTCTGGGAGGTCTGCACCAACCTGGTCTTCCTGGGCTGTAACAGATTCCTCCCAGAGGATTGTAGTGTGTGTGTGGGGGGGGGGGAGGGGGAGGGTTCATACAGGGAGAGGCAGTCCCTTAGATAGGATGGACCCGAGCCATGTAGGGCTTTGTAGGTCAAAACCAACACCTTGTACTGTGCCCGGAAACTGATCGGCAGCCAGTGGAGAGATTCTAGCACAGGTGTCATGTGCTCTCTCCTAGATGCCCCAGTGACTAATCCGGCTGCCATATTCTGGACCAGTTGTAGTTTCCGAGTTAAGCACAATGGTAGCCCCATGTAGAGTGCGTTACAGAAGTCCAGTTGTGAGGTTACCAGAGCGTGTATCACAGTTTCAAGATCCTTCTTCTCCAGAAAAGGGCGCAGCTGGCGGATCAGCCGAAGCTGGTAACAGGCACTCCTGACCGTCGCATTCACCTGACTAGTCATGTGAAGCGACGAGTCAAGGAGGACACTCAAGCTGCGAACACAGTCCTTAGAGGAGAGTGTTACTCCATCAAGAACTGGAGATTGTATTCCCAATCCTGGTTTCGGGCCTGTAACTGTGAGTACCTCCATTTTGCTTGGATTGAGCTTCAATTTGTTTTCCCTCATCCAATCCATTACCGCCTCAAGGCAGTGCTTGAGAGGAGAAATGCCATCTGAGGTCTGAGTGGACGATCTTTAAACATGATATATCTGAGTGTCGTCAGTGTACTGAAGACACTGAGCTCCATGCCTCCGAATGATGTCAATAAGCGGCTTTATATAGATGTTAAATAGCATCGGAGACAGGATGGCACCCTGAGGGACGCCACAATTAAGTTCGATTTTGGGGGAGCAACTGTTCCTGAGCCTCACCCTTTGGGATCTGCTGGAGAGAAAGGACCGGAACCACCGGAGCGCGGTGCCACCAATCCCCAACTCTCTCAGCCGCTCCAAAAGGATGGCGTGATCTATGGTGTCAAAAGCCACTGAGAGATCCAAGAGAACGAGAAGGGTCACACTACCCCTGTCGATGCTCAAGCGGAGGTCGTCCATCAGAGCAACCATGGCAGTCTCAACTCCATACCCCGCCCTGAAGCCGGTTTGGAAAGGATCGAGATAATCAGCTTAATCCAAAACTGCTTGGAGTTGGAAGGCAACAGCTCTCTCGATGACCTTGCTAAGAAAAGGTAGCAAGGATACTGGTCTGTAGTTGTTCCTGTCCAGGGGATCAAGGGAGAGTTTCTGCAGGATGGGCTTTACCGCCCCTTCCTTTAAACATGATGGAACAATACCCTTCCTGAGGGACGCATTGATCATCTCCCAAAGGAAAGTTCTCAATGCATCCCCTCCCTGGATGACCAGCCCAATATGGAGCCGGATCAAGGGAGCGTCTTCCTAGTACTGCCAAGGAGCTTGTCCACGTCATCAGTACTCACCAATTGAAACTCATCCAATAAACTAGCATCAACGGAGTGACTGGACACCTCACTTGAGGGCTCTGAATCAATGTTGGCGTCCAAGTCGGCTCTAATCCGAGAGACTTTATCTGCAAAGTGAGTGCTAAATGCCTCACAGCAGGCTGTCGTAGGCTCAAGTAGGGAGTTTGGCGCAGGGGGAACCTGCGTCATCTCCCCTACCACCTTGAACAGTTCTGCCGGGCGAGAATCTGCAGACGCAATGCGTGCAGAAGAGAAGGATCTCTGTGCTGCACGCAAAGCCTCCTGATAGGTGCAAAGGTGCAACCTATGGCGAGCTCTGTTGGATGAGAGGCGAGTCTTCCGCCATTCGTACTCTAGTCGTTGTCCAGCTTCATTTCCCTGAGCTCTTCCGTATACCAGGGTTTCTGATTAGGGGTGGGCTAGAAAGGACGCTCTGGAGCAATTGTGTTGATGGCCCCGGAAACATCTGTGTTCCAATTGTTAACCAGAGTTTCAACAGAATCACTGGCATTCCCAATCAACAAACCCTCTAGGGCTTTCTGGAAACCAATTGGTTCCATGAGCCTTCAAGGGCGGACCATTCTAATGGGTCTGCCACCCCTGGGGGGGGGCGCGGAAAGTGGCCTTTAGTTCCAGCTTGATCAGGAAGTGATCCGTCCATGACAGTGCGGAGGTTTGGGTTACCTCTGCCCACGGATACTCCTGTTCCGTACTGAAGACCCCGTCGAGTGTATGACCTGCACAATGAGTGGGCCTGTTGACCAATTGGGAAAGGTTCATGCCTGTCATGGAATCCATGAACTCCCGAGTTGCTCCTGTTAACTCAGATAAACTGGTCTCGAGAGGAATGTTGAAGTCGCCCAGAATCAAAATGGTTGTGTGAGAAAGAGTGGACAACACCAACAGTAATACACCAACATGGGACATTATCAGACGATGGAAATTGGAAGTATAATCCAATGGCAATCCGAATGCAATCATGGGTTTTATGTTATTGCGTATTAGAGTATCTCACACAATTTTGGGCAATGGGGAGTCATTTTCAGGCAATAGGAAGTCATTTTAAATGCATTCCGAATGCAATTAGAATTCACGTAAATTTGCTAAACTAGCGAATTTACGTGAATTCGAATTGGCTCCATTCAAAATAGAGAGAAATTCCTCCTGTCTGATAAACTCCATAGGCTCCTCACTGAAGATTATTCATGCCCCTAGCTAACTGAAGCTGAAACCTGAAACAGAAACTAACCCTACAGTCCAAATTGTTACCACAGCTAAATGTATTTTATCCTCTCTCCCTGTCTTGTGGTGTAGTGGAATCACAGCTTGCAAGGTCAAAGCAAACAGAGACAATGCAGGGCTTGGAAATTTACTCTTAAAAAGCCATTAGTTGTATTGCCAATGTCCCCAAAGTAGTTGATTACTACTATGATTATATTTTAAAAAACCCTCTTTGCTATCCCATTTCTTGAAAGTATCCAAAAAGTATCTAAGAAAGAATCCAGAATAACTACAGTCAGCCCTTGCTATCCATGGATTCTGCATCCATGGATTCACCTAGCCACAGCTTGAAAATATATATATTTTAAATTTATTCATAAGGCAAACCATGAATATAATGTTTTATATAAGGGACACCATTTTACTACCCCACTGTATATAATGGGACTTGAACATCCACAGATTTTGGTATCCACAGGGGGTCCTGGAACCAAACTCCAATGGATACCAAGGGTTCACTCTACTTTCATTTACTTTTTAAAAGTCTGAACACAATGAGCATTTCCTATATCCATTTTGTCACCATGTGAGCACCCATGACAGAGCGCAGAAACCATATGATACTGGCCTATTATATGGTGAGGTTACATCTCTCTAATTAGACAAGTAACTAAAAAGTTTCAATTACACTGTAAAAGAAGGGATATTATGCCTCAGTAATAATATAATGTAGTTATTCATTACTGGAAAAGGAGGAATTTATTTGTAACTAGTTACTTGCAAGCTCTGACAGTGATGTGTCCCCATCACATCATCACACTTCCTTGTTCCTCAGCATCAAACCTCACAGTAGTTTGGTGAGCAGTGTAGTTGATTTTAACCAATAATAGTATACATTGTGAATTACTTCTGTTGTTAATGTAAAGGATTTGATGGGTGTACCTTGATCATGAATGGAAAAGTACTACCCTTTCACTTTATAAGAAACTGGTGCCTGATGGAGAGGGGAACACCTACTAGTAGAGCTTGTTTATTGATAAACACACATGCTTTCGTTTTTAGACTCTCTCTTTGCAGTAGGACTGTCAGGATGGGTCCCTGTACACTACTACATCACTTCTCTCTCCCCATTTTCAATACTGGATCATCATGGTCAGAATTTTTTTAAAAGGTAAATCATTACATAACCAATCACAAAGTCCAAAAAAGCAACTAATTGTCATAAATGTTCATCACAATACTTGTTAAGTTATGCACTGCTGTTTAATCTCTTATATAAAGCACCTGATTGATGAATGGTGTAACATTTGAAAAAATCTACTCATTGCCTCTAAAAATACTCTTTACAAATGTCAAAAAACTTTCACTGAAATGGCATGAAAAGTGAAGGAATGAACACCAACAATTTAAGATATGCAGATGACACCACACTATCAGAAAACAGCAAAGAACTGGAATGATTACTAAAGAAAGTCAAGGAGAAGTACTAGGCAGCTTTACAGTTAAACATTAAGAAAACAAAAATAATGACTAAAGATGATTTATATAACTTTAAAGTAGTCAACATAGCCCCAGAGGCCCCAATCTGCCGCTTTTCCAGGCCACGGAGAAGGGGCAAAATGCCCCTTCTCTGCAGCCTGGAAAGGGCTGTCCTTATGCCTTCATGCCCCAAGGACAGCCCAACCAATGGAGCCAAGGGAATAAAGGGCCTCCTGGCCCCTTTCTCTCTTTCTTTGTTCCCACAGCAATCTGGTTGCCGCGGGAACAAAGTGTTTAAACGAAAAGGAGCTCCATTTTGGAGTTCCTTTCTGTGCTGCAGAAAGGGCGCCCTAGGCACCCTCCAGAGGCGCAACGACATCAGGTGCGCACTGGTCCGTCTGATTTTAAAATGGCACTGTCCATACACGCTAGGGCTGGGGAGCGTACGGATTCTGTGCGCTTCCCAGCCCTACTTACGGCGCGAGGACGGATCTTGTGGGCCGTCTGTATCAGGCCTAAGACAGTTAGATAGTGAAAGAATTAATCTATCTTGGTTTACTCATCAACCAAAATAGAGACTGCAGTCAAAAAATTGGAAGAGTTCTCTTTGCAACTTCGAGGGAATATGTTTTTCTGGGTGGGCATTTTCTCTGTTCATTTCCAAGGTCTATTTTTTCTGTTGTTTTTATGTTCATTAATAAAAACATTTTTAAAAACTGGAATAAAAATTGGACTTGGAAGGGCAGCTATGAATGAACTAGACAAGATTGTGAAGTGTAAAGATATATCATGGAATATCAAAGTCAGAATTGTCCATGCCACTATATTTCCATTTTCTACTTATGGTTGTGAAAGCTGGACAGTGTAGAAAGCTGATAGGAATAAAATCAACTCATTTGAAATGTGGTATGCTGGAGGAGAGTCCCCTGGATACTCTGGATTGCAAAATAAAATAAAATAAAATAAAATAAAATAAAATAAAATAAAATAAAATAAAAGGGCCTAAGAGCAAATTATGTCTGAACTCTTTTCTGGAAGCCAAGATGACTAAACTAATGCTGCATCTTACATTGCAAAAATAATATAGTTTGATGCCACTTTAACTTCTATGGCTCAAGGCTATAGAATTCTGGGATTTGTAGTTTTGTGAGATTTTAGCCTTCCCTGTCAGAGAGCTCTGATACCCCACCAAACTACAAATCCCAGAATTCTATAGGTTGAGTCATGGCTATTAAATTGGTGTCAAACTGCATTATTCCTGCATTGCGGATGAAGCCTGAGATTGACATACTTTGGACATATCATAAGAAGACACAGCTCACTAGAAAAGACAGTGATGCGTGGCAAAGTAGAAGACAGTAGGAAAAGAGGAAGATCACATTCTAGATGGACAGATTAAATCATGGAACCCACAGTACTGAGTTTGCAAGATCTGAGCTGGACTGGTCAAAGATGACAGCAGTTATCAATTAGAAGCATCCATGCCAAAATATTTCCAATGTTGTAAAAACTTGAGAGTGAAGAAGACAGGAAGAAAATAAACTCATTTGAGAGGTGGTGCTGCAGAAGAGTTCTATGGATACCATCAACTGCCTGAAAGTCAAACTAAGCCTAAACTCTCCCTAGAAGCTGAAATAACTAAACTATACTTTGGCCATATCATAATTCATTGGCAAAGATTATGATGTTTGGTAAAGCAGAAGACAGTAGGAAAAGAGGAAGACCCCATTCCAGGTAGGTAGACTCAATATAAGAGGCCATCAACCTGAGTTTGCAAGAAATGAGAAGGGCTTTTGATGACTGGGAGTCTCGGAGGTCTCTAATCCATATAGTTACCATAAATTGATGTTGACTAGAAGGCAGTTAACAAAGTGTGGAATCAAGCCCCTAGAAAGGCTTGCTTGCCTCAAAGTGTCCCATTCCTGTTCACTTTAGCTCGTTCACTCCAAGTACTACAATGTTTATAGGTTGCATTTCTTGTTTTACATTGTCTATCTTCTCTTGTTTCATGTTTCTCACATTCTGTGTTCCTGTAATATATGTTGTACAGCTTTGGACTTTCTTTTCACCTTTGAGCATGTCAACAGATGAATATCCTTTTGACTTGAGGCCAGCTATATCATTAACCACACCTATGAAATTGTAACTCAGACCTGAGTTTGGTGTACATGAAACTGCATCTGAAACTGTTCAAAGCCATGCTTTAACAGACCCACCACATGGCCTTGATACAAAGCAGAGAACAACTAGGATCAGTGGCTTTTGTATTTCAGATATTTTTACTGGGATGTTTAAGGAGTGATATGAAAATTACTTATGACTTTCAAGAAAGGAGGGATATATAATAACAGTCATTACTTCTTGATGGCCAAATGCACATAAATAAACAAGACTGTTATCTCTAATATTCAGAAACAATGTATTTGGAAGCTGTTCAGACTACAAACACTCTAAAGTTGTATTTAAAAAGAGTGTGGGGGAGGCAAGTTCTATATTTTTTGTTTTGTAATTCAAGAGGTTAAAGCAGATAGATGGTCTCCTGTATTCAACTTTGAAGATGAATGAATAGCTTACCCCACTATCAGCTGTAAATAGAGTGTTTCCACCTAATTCATTCCTAATTATGGCTTGTTTTAGAAGAATAGCATTGTGCTGCTTTTTTTTACCTTTCTGCATCTCTTAGTGATAACATGTTTTGGTAATTTAAGAGAGAGTGGCTTATCTTGCATTTGGATTGTACCTTCATCCCAGGAAAGTGGCATTCTTATTATGCTTCTATCACAAATTATGCCGTAAGTGTGGTAAAAGAGGCAAAGTATGTTTTAATTGTAGGAGATGCGGTAGCCACAACACATAGCATTCATGTTAATTGCTTAACTTCTCCTCCCCCCCCCCCATCTTTCAGCACTGCAAGATTGCTTTTAATGGGGAATACTTTCAACCGTTTCAAACATTTTGTATGTAGGCAATAATTGTATAGTTGGGGTTCAGATCAATGCAATGTTTCCATTGCAAGGAATCAACATTTCTTCCAGCATTCAAATTACAATGTTTTTGTTTCTGAGAAATTGCTCTTTGCTCCCCAGCTGAATGTCCATTGCTGTTGTGGGTGTTGCATGGGATCTGTTTGTGTGACATGGATATCTAACATTACTGAGGAAGAACAACATGACTTCCCTGTCCCTTGAGTATATCATTTTAGAATGCTGCTTGAATAATTAAAAAGAATAATAGATAGAGATTTAACATTCCACCATCGTACTTCACAAGTGGAAGAATGATCATGTCACCAAAATACATTTTTCCCATGAAGATGGAAAGATGATTCCCCCCCCACAAATGTCTTGCTATGAAAATAATAATAATAATAATAATAATAATAATAATTTTATTTGTATCCCGCCTCTCCCTTTTGAGGATCGAGGTAGCAAACACTTTAAGCTTTTTTTAAAAGTGAAAAACACCCCTTGTTATTATCCATCTTAGCAAGACTTCATATTTGCAAATTCTCTCTTATACCATTAAAGGGGATTACATACCGGTAATCTACTCCTGCCACTGGTCCATATTGGTTAGTATGAGTGTTGTGCTAACAAGGAAAAGTCTGTTATTTTATAGTATATTCCTTTTAGGCGGCATCTGCACTGTAGAAATAACTCAGTTTCACACCACTTTAACTGCCATGGTTCAATACTATGAAATTCTGGGAACTGCAGTTTTGTGAGACATTTAGCCTTCTCTGTCTGAGAGCTCTGGTGCTTGCACTGCCTCATTCTATTTCTGATTAGACCATTTCTCCCCCCTTCCTTTTTAGTTATAATGCTAACATCGTATAGCCTTATATCACTTTAGCAATATCACTATAAGACGGGACCATGAATGCTCAGGGAAGAGGATATAGAAGGAGGTGTTGATTTCATAGAAGTGTTAGAGAGAAATAGCGCCGCCCGACTCACCGGGCCGGCGCTGTTGCCGAGAGCGGGAAGCGCCATCTTGGCTTCCCGCCGCGGTCTCCGCCCCGGCAGCCTTTGCGGGGGCGGGCTCCCTCCTGATTGGCTGCCGGGGGGGAGAGCGCGGGAAGTCAGCCCGCCTTTTTTCTGGGGACGTACTACACGTCCCAGAATGCATTGTGCCGAGGTGGGCTGCCTGATTGGCTATCGGGCGGCCCGCCTCTTGCTTGGATTGGCCCGGGCTCTCAAGTGGGCGGGGCTTCGCCTCGTGGCTGCACCTGATTGGCCCGTTGAGCTATTTATTCAGGAGGCGCGCTCTGTGAGGCGCCATTGCCTCGTTCGGCTCTCCCACCCTCCCTCCCTGGGAGTTATTTTGTCACAACTGGTGCGGGGGCGGCAGCATAGGCCTGGATCTGGGGTGAGGGGTTTCCAGGGCTCGATGGCTCTGGATCGGGAGTCCTAGCGACCCGGGTGTATGGAGCGTGCTGATGTGGCCAGTGCGGGGGCCACAGTCAGCTGACACCTGGTGACTAGAGTGCCTTGCAAATCGAGTGGGAGGAGCACAGTTGCCCGACTGTGCTTTAGGGCGGGGCTTGGCACCTACGTCATCCCGATGCTTGGCTACAAGCAACCATTCATCAACCAACGGGGGTTTGGCTGATGTCCAGATCCAGACCTTATGCTTTGGGCCAACCCTATTGTTTGTTTGGCTTTAAATAAAGTTGTGGCCATGTTCACTCCAGCCTGGTGTTATTGTGCTTCTTTGTGGCGCCTGACCTGCGAGGCAAACAACAACACCTCAAACGGCGGGGGGGGGGGTGTGGTGGTGGTGGTGGTGGAAGTAATATGGATATTGGAAGTAGCACTAAAATGAGCTACAGTCAGCAAAAAATAAGGAGCTAAACCTCAGTAAATTTAAGGTGCAACTGGATGTGGGAGTGGAAACAGCTATTATAAAATGTTGCAATGTATGAAATCCCAAAACAGAGTGCCTCAACATTTACAAAATGGGCAAGATGGAGCCGTTTAGAGTAATCAACTGTTATCAAAAGGGTCAGTGCTATTTATTTCATAGAGTCTGTGCAATAGGATCTGTGCCAATGCAGATATTTTGTATGTAGAAGCATCAAGTTGATGGTTGTTGCTGTGTGCCTTCAAGTTGCAATCATTCCCAACTTATGGCAACCCTAAGGCTGAAAGGGGCTGAAAGTGTGTGACTCACCCAAGATCATCTAGCAGCTTTCCATGGGTGAGCAGGGAATCAAACCCTGGTCTCCTGAGACGTCCAACACTCAAACAACTATACATTGCTGATTCTGTAGGTTGATGGTACTGTGGTGTAAAGAGACAAAGGGATCATTTATCTCCTCAGGAAATTGACTATATCTTGATCGAAGGTCCCATTTTGTTGGTGGTTAAGCTTACCACATAATCAAAGGTAGAGGTAGAGCAACAGGTAGACTCCAATTCCTATCAGTTCCAGCAGCATAGCTGGTAATAATGGATGGTGACAGCTGGAATAAAAAAACATCTGGAAGGCCACATATATTTCACCTCTGACTTAGGACAGTGGGCAGGAAGTAAATATTAAGATTTGATAAAACATTTAGACTGACCAGTACAGTGGTCTCACAGTTTTCTGCTGCAAATAATTATTTTTATCAATCACAGTAAAATAGGTCTTTGATCGTTGCTGGGGTTTGGTTCCAGGATCCTCCATGGATACCAAAATCTGTGGATTCTCAAATCTTATTAAATACAAAGGCATAGTAAAATGTTGTTTTTTATATTGAATTGCTTTTTGGAATACATAGATAGACTATAGATTAGGAAGTTTATTTATTTATTAATTATTTTCTGTAAATTTGTTTTCCTGGATTTTAAGAATCTTCCAGGAGGAGGAGGGGCCTGCCCTCATGAATACCCCTCCATACTGAGGACAGCAACCACAACATCTTGACAGAATGCAGGCTGATGACTAACACTGTCACTTTTTCCCCTTTCTCCTGTATCATTTTTAACAACTTTGCCGGATGAAGAAGCCATTAGAACTTCAAAAGCTTGCATATTGTATATTGTGCATTTTGGTTGTCTCAATAAAAATATCACTGTTTTGTGGGATTTTGGATGTTATTGCACATAGATTTGAAAGGAGCTTCATGGGCTACTGTGTCCAAACCCTAGCTCAGTGCAGGATACCTAGAAGGTAGCTGTCCAGACTCTTTTGAAGACTGCACCACCTTTCTAGACAATTGGTTCCTTTGCTGAACCACTCTTACTATCAAGAAATTACTTCTGATGTTCAATTCAAATCTACTATCCTACCCATTAGACTTGGTCCTACCCTCTGCAGTAGCAGAGAACAAACCTGTCCCCTCCTCTCTGTGAGAGCCCTTGAGGTATTTAAAGAGTGTGATCATGTCACCCCTCAGACTTCTTTTCACCGAGCTGAACACACCCAGCTCCTTCAACCTTTTCTCATATGTTTGTTCCCCTTGTTGCCCTATTCCAAACTCACTCCAACTTGTATATCTCTTTCTTTTTTTTTTGATTTTTTTTAATTTTAAAAGAGGAAGAAAAACAGAAAGAAGTTACAAAAAAAGAATCAAAGAAATAATTGCCATTTGTATATAATATAGTAGTTTACATAGCTTACGCATTATTTACAATAATATGCAGTATATTATGTGTAAAATATCTAAGGGGGAAGTGGGAAAAGAGGTAAGGAGAGTAAGGGAAAGAAGAAAAAGAAAGAAGGAGAAGAAGTGGAGTAATTACTGAACAAATGAAAGTCAGAGAAGAAAAAGGGAGGGAAGGAAGGAAAAAAGAAAAAAAAAGGGAAAACAGAGAAGAGAAAGAGTAGATAAATAAATAGATAAAAGTAAATTAGCAAAGAAAAAAAAGAGAAAAAAAAAGAGAAAATAAAAAAAGAAAAAAGAAAAAGCATGGGTTAATTACCGATTATTAGGCGACCGTTTAGAAACAGAAAAATTACTAAACAGTAGTGCTTCCATGTATATCATCATTATAGTATTAAATAATAAAAGAAGTTATATCTACCTCATAGTACTGACTCTTAATAGTTTCTCAAATCTCAAATGCTTGTATAGAAAAAAAAAGGCCCAAAAAGAATATAACAGCTAATTTTCCCTGTAAAGTTGTATATAATTGTATATAACCTATATATTAATGTTAATGACGAGGAGGAAATCTGATGGTGGTGATGATATTAATAGGAAAGAAAAGAAAAATTAAATGTCGGGAGGATTCAGATATTCCACTTATTCTTGCAATAGTTAATGAATGGTTGCCAATCATCTTTAAACTGACAGTTAGATTTACCATCAGCATAATTCTGGGAACTATCTAATTCCATAATATCAGTCATTTTACATATCCATTCCTCCATATCTGGGACTCCTGGATTTTTCCATTTACAGGCTAGTAAAAGTCTGGCGCTTGTGATCATGTAAAGAAATATTTTCTCCATCTTATTTTGCTTTAGTGTTTGTATTCCCTGAGTCATATTCAGGAGATAACATTCTGGTAAAGGATCAAATGTAAATCCTAAGATTTCACAAATTGTGGTATGCAAATTTGTCCAGAATTTTTTAACCATTGGGCAATTCCACCACATGTGAAGCCATGAGCCGTAACCTCTGTTGCACTTCCAACATATTGGATTCTTATTCCTATAAATTTTTGCTAATCTAATCGGGGTTAGATACCATCTATTTTCCATTTTGAAAAAATTCTCCCTCATTGTTTGGTTTTTAATACACTTATAAGTTATTTTTCTAGCCTCTTCCCAAGATTCCAATGTAATATCTTTAGCCAGATTTTTGGACCAGATTAACATATGTTCTTTAACAATTTCATCTTCCAGTTTTCTTTTAATTAAGATTTTGTATAAGATTGTGATTTGTTTTGGTGTTGTTTTAAATAGTATTTCATCAAGTTCATTTTTAACAAAGTGTAAACCGTGTGTTTTCTGATCGAATTTTAAGATGTTTTGCAGTTGGAAATATTGAAACCAATTGATATTGTTATCCAAATGATGAAGTGATTCTAGATTCTTTAACATAAAATTTTCTGATTCTTGATCCTTTCTTACAATTTCCTCATATTTTAAATATTTCATACTGTGATTAAATCTGCTTAACAAAGCTTCCAATGGGGACATCCAACCTGGTATCCCTCTGTAAAAAGTGTCCTTAGCTTTTAACCAAATCCTCAGGAGGGATTTCCTTAATGTATGATGGCAAAAATCCTGGTGAATAGCAATCTTATTATACCATAGATATGCGTGCCAGCCATATCTCAAGTCAAAACCCTCCAAAAATAAAAGCTTTTTATCTTCAAGAGTAATCCACTCTTTTATCCATAATAAAGCACAGGCCATAAAATAAAGTTCCAAGTCCGGTAAGTTACACCCTCCATTCTCTTTACAATCCGTCATGCTTTTCCATTTTATACGAGGTTTTTTCCCTTCCCACATAAATCTTCTCAGTTCTTTATTCCATATTGAGAAGGGTTTATTGTTACTAATTATTGGAAGGTTTAGAAATAGGAAAATTAATTTGGGAAGGATAGTCATTTTTATTAATGCTATTCTGCCGAATAGTGTAAGCTTCAGTCTTGCCCAGTTAGCTAAGTCAGTCTTGATTTGTTTCCAAACTTTTTCATAGTTGTCTTGGTATAGGTTAATATTATCATTGGAGATGTTAATTCCTAAGTATTTGGCTTTTTTCACCACTTTACATTGGGATTTTTCCTGCAGCACCTGTTCTTCATTAATAGTCAAGTTTTTGGTGATGATTACTGATTTGTTTATATTAATCTTGAAGCCAGTTAAGTCCCCAAAATCTTGTAATAGCTCAATGGTATTCTCTATGTATGTTGTGGGGTCATCTAAGAATAATATTAGATCATCGGCATAGGCCCTAATTCTGTATTCATAGCCTTTTATCTTAGGACCTTTTAAGAGAGGGCTATTTCTTATTTGATTTAATAACAGCTCAACCACAATGATGAACAAAAGCGGTGACAGGGGACAACCTTGTCGCACCCCACGTTCAATTTTGAACATGTTTGATTTTTTTCCATTAATGATAATATTAGCGTTTTGGTCCGAATAGATGCTTTTAATCTGCCTGAGAAAAGTTTCTCCAAAATTTAGCTTCCTTAAGATCTTTAGCATGGTGTTCCAGTTTATAGAGTCAAAAGCCTTTTCGGCGTCTACCAGAAATATTGCCAATTTTTTATCGCAGTTATGCTCATAGAATTCAATTATATTTAGGACTGTCCTGATGTTATGCCTAATTTGTCTAGATAGGAGGAATCCGGCTTGGTCCGCGTGTATTTTACTATTTAACAAGTTTTTTAACCTATTAACTAGAACTGATGTGAAGATCTTATAATCTTGATTCATGAGTGAGATAGGGCGGTAGTTATTTATCTGTTTTTTGTCCTTCCCTTCCTTTGGAATCACGACAATATCAGCCTGTTTCCATGTTTCCGGAATCCCTTCTTTCACTATGGAATTAAACAGAATTTTGAGTGGGTTTGTTAATACATCTATGAGGAGTTTATAATATTCTGTCGTAAACCCGTCTGGTCCTGGGGACTTTTTCGGCTTTAGATTTCGAATGGCCCTAATGATTTCTTCAGATGTAATATCTTCATTTAATCTATCTTTCTCTTCCTTAGACAAAATTAAATAATCTATATTAGTAAGAAATTTTTCTAACAAGTTATCTATGTTGTCTTTATCCGGTTCTTTACTATAGAATTTTGAAAAGAAGTTCAGAAATTTTGTCTGTATTTCATGTTGTGTTGTAGCTTGTCCTTTGTTATCTGGGATTTCGCAGATTGTTTTATTAGATCGATCTTTTTTGATCTTATCTGCTAGCCATTTCCCAGCTTTGTTGGACATCTCAAATGCAGAATGTCTATATTTTCTCATCTTATTTTGAATCTCAGTATAGAAGATAGTGTCAATTTTCTTTTTAAGAAATTTTAATTTTTCTGCAATTCTATTGTTTTTGGGATTTTGCTCCAGTTCTTTTTCGGTTTCCTGTAATTTATCTTCTAACTCTGAGATTTCCTTGTTTCGGTTCTTCTTTAAAATACAGGCGCGTTTTATAAACAGTCCTCTCAGGACCGCTTTATGTGTGTCCCATATAGTTTTGAAGGGGAGATGTGATACATTGTTTTCTTCGAAAAAAAATTTAATATTTTCCTTTATTTCTGAAAGAAATATATCATCTAATAATAAATCAGAATTAAGCTTCCAATTATATTGTTCTTTAAGGGATTCAAGCTCCAAAACAATAGGGTTATGATCGGATTCTACTCTAGGTATTATAGTCATCTTTTTGATTTTGGGATATAATGTTGTTGAGAGCAGAAACATATCAATACGCGAAAAAGATGCATATTGCATATTGCATATTGTAATGAGTGGTATGTAAATCCTGGTTTGTCCGGGTGAAGAATAGACCAAACATCGCACAAATCTAATTTTTCTTTCAGATTAAAGAATTAAAATGAAGCAACAAGAACTGAATGCAGTACTTCAGATGAGGCATGACCAGTGCAGAATATAGTGGGACTATTGCTTTGTTGGAATTGGAAATGTTTGCTGGAATCCTATATGACCATTTCGTTCTATTTAGCACTGTAATGACATTGCTATGTAGTGAATTCCAGTGTAACCTTGCATCCAAACCCCACTTACCGGTAAACATCTGCTGGGATTGACAGAGGTCCATTACCCTTTTGATTAAGAAGTATCTACCTGACATTCTCACCTCCTCTCATGGCTCATGCAATACTGCTGAGCCATGTATCCCCCATCTCTGGCACAACAGGGAGTAAAAGGACTCCTGTTTCAACTCCCATTTGCACCAGGGATAGTGGGAATATCAGGCAGCTGCTTCCTGATCAACAGGGGGAAAGACCATTGTTGATCACAGTGGCTGCTTCCTGGTAAATGGGGTTAAGGGACTTTCATGGTCTTTATATAGCCCCTAAACTAGGGGCTGTGTAAGGACTGTGACTATATAGCTATTGTAAATGTATAACTGTAGGTTACATATTTACAGTTGCCCAATAGAATTATGTCCAAAGCTTCTATCAATGCAGGCTAAAAGAACATTCATCTTCTTTGCTGTAGCATCATGCTGCTGGCTCATGTTATAATCAACAATAACCCCTGGTTCTTTTCGCTTTCAGTGCTGCTAAGTCATGTATCCCCATTCTACACATGTGCATTTGTTTTTTGTGGCTTATATGTAGAATTTAGCATTTGTCTCTCTTGAATTTCATTTTATTAATTTCTGTCCAATTTTCTGGAGCTATTATAAAGCTATTTGCTACAGCGTGCCTCTGTATGGAAGAAAACACATCAAGACTGTAATAAAGCATCCATATCAGAAGTGGAACACATGGATGGGGATTTGGCAAAAAATGGTAGGCATGAGTTAGTAATAGGAATACTTAAGGACTTTGTTCCACCCACATTTTAAAGGTGACTTGACCTGCACTTCCAAGATATAAACCAACGTTTCAAAATGTTAATATTTTGGAATACAACTATGATTCTGGAATTTACAGTCCCCAAAACTAACCTTTTAAAGCTTGGACCAAAATGCAGTTAATCTTTACATTTCACACTTCCCCAAGTGTCACAATTCAGTTTTCAGCCCCCCAAATGTACCAAAATGCATACAAAAAGTAATGCTTTGACATGTGTGCTTAGAAATACATATTATCTGAAAATAGGAGAGTTCTAAAATACAAATTTTCATTCATGTTTTTGGCGGGAGGAGGGAAGCACAGATTGAGAAGGAAATGGAACAAAATGAACTCAGTGAGTGAACATGTGCACAATCGATGTAGAACAGAAAGACACTCATAATCCTGACTTGGAAATATACATGAAGGTCATCTCGATAAGTAATAGTTTACTTTGCTTATGACAATTTTCATAAGTATAACCCAAAACAAATGCTTTGACACTAACATAACCACAAAAATTGTATATCAGTGACTGAGTAACACAATTTAAAAGTTTCCTTATATGCTTCAGAAGATCTTAGATTTTAGGGGATGCATCCTACTGGACACTATTTGAAGCAGTCATCTTATAATCAGAATCCTGAATTAATATAAAGTAGGAGGCACAGCATAACAGCATGACAATTTCAACAGAGTGTTTTTGTGTGTATGTGAAAAAAAAAAAGAGAAGGAGAATACCAATTTGGTAAGTTCATTATAAAGCTGACATCATAAACATAAAAACCCATTGTATTTTAAGATTTGTTGTTGATGGGACATTATTGTCTGTGCTCTACTACTGAAAGATTTGCTATGTTTTGTTCATGCCCTATTAAAAAGCTCTTTTAAATGTAGTTCAACTTATTTCCCTAATACGTTTGTAGCGTGCACACTTGTGATGTGCAACCATCATTATCTGCCACCTGTATAGGCTGCACAATGAGGATTTTAAAAGCCACATTTACTTAGGAGTTAAGATTCCAAGGTAGTAAATATTCATTAGGCACTTAAATGATTGTTTTAAAGCAGCCTTTGTGATGTGGAGAGCATGCTTTTTTCCCCTTGTCAGCTGCTCAATATTTATTTTAAATGTATTAAACTGCCTTGGAAATATTCTTTGCACGAAACCCCTTTTGGTGTTTGAGTGGATTAAATTTACAAGTCCAAATTAATGCTATAAATTGAATTTACATAATTCATTTGCCACAAAGCAGCATTTGTTTTCTCTGTATAGCTGTTAATATATGCACTGGTGAGGAAAATGCAGAACTGTATTGTTGTCCATGTCGATAATTTAGCCTAGTATAGACTATATAACTAATTTCTTTCTCAGTTGTTTGGCTGTGGTTTCCTCCAACACCAGGCCCTTATTTTGCAATTAAGCCATGCGTACTTGCCTTGTTAAGCAATGAGGACCTTTTTCAGAAGGCTAAAGCTGCAGTCTGAACTCTGACACTTAGGAAGATAAAATATATATTTAAAATCTATTATTAATGCTTTGCTTATTAGTACATACAAGAAAGGGCAATTGGGGAGGACACACAGCAATTGAGCAAAGGGAGAGATTCTAATGTTTTTCGAGGCTGATGTTAAGCATCTTAATGAAAGAAAGAGAAAGTGAGATGTTCACACAAAACACTGAAAAAGAAATAAAAGGAAACAGCTATGAGGACTTCCTCATTGCACTTCAGGAAAGGCCAATTATTTGGAAGGTTGCAAGTATTAATTTAAAATTATACATTTATGGAGGGTGGAAAGGCAAGCTGCCCCCAGGTTCTTGGGACTCATGGATCATATGCCTCTTCCTTAGCGTTCAAATCTTTCCCCTCAGGGTTTTACGGCAGATGGATTTCTTAGCTCAGAACTGATACTCTCTCAGCTTGAGTACAGAGATACTTAGGGTGTGTCCAGATGGACAATTCCTGGCTCTCTCTGTCAAAAGCGACTATGCTGCTATTCTGTCTTTTCCTTCTTAATATGTTTTTGGGGGGGGGGGTGGGGGGTGGGGTGGGAATGTTGTATGGAAAAAATGGAAAAGGCAATAGGGAAATGGTAGACACTAACGTGTGGACAATGTATAAAATTCTGTACTTGAGAGGGATGAATGAAGGATATATATTTTACCAGGAAACTTTCTTGAAGGGGATAACCTGCTGCCCCAATTTCTTTACCCTCGCTTAAACTCATGGACTTCAGGTGAGAGGGGAATATAATATCATAGCTTGTCCCCAGTGTAAGTATTCCTTTCCATTTGGAATAGCCCATGGATCATGGCTAAAGTCCAGGGGATGCTTCCATTTACTGTGTAATCTCCCTGTCTTATTTACAAAATTTTATTGTAAATCCATATGTCCACAAGTTCTTTTCTTGTGTTCTTATTTTCTGCAAGGAAAGTGGCCTACAGGGCAAAACTGTCTCCGGTCTATTTGCAGTTAACCATCCCTGGGGTAGAATTTATCTTTGAGCAAATGTATATGACATGAATCCACAGTATAAATTTCAATGTCCATTTTGCAACATAAAATTAAAATAATTTGTGGGAAGCGACTGAGTTAAAACATTCTCTTACATATCTAAATCTACAGTTCACATATGATGAAGTTCACAGTAAGTTGATTTTTAGAGTCAAACACCAGCCCTGCAATGTAGTCAAGGTGAATTTGCATCACACACATGAGACCTTGCTTATCCAGTGGCTTTTCAAAAATGGCAAACTGGGATCTGGGCTGCAGACAGGTTGTACTCGTCTGGCCATTCCTGGTGATTTATTGTTCTTAGCTGCTTTGAGTACAACTTTACTTCACTTTCTAAAATTTGTGCTTCATCTTCATATGATTCTTCCCATGTGTCGTTCATTCTTTCAACTCTTTTATACAGCTCTTCTGTGTATTGTTTCAATCACCTTTTTTATTTCATCTTGTGTATTATGTGTCTCTTCTGTTTGTACAACATCCCTACCCTTGGTTTAAATTTCCCATTGATTACATGAATCTTGTGGAAGAGGTCTTAATTGCATGCATGTCATAACTATGAAGTTTATCACATGGGAAGAATTTCTCTCAATTTCAAATGGAGCCAATTTGAATTCACGTAAATTCGCTAGTTTAATGAATTTACGTGAATTCTAATTGCATTCGGAACGCCACTTCCCATTTCCTGAAAATGACCCCCATTGCCCGAAATTGCGTGAGATACTTTAATACGCATTAACGTAAAACCCATGATTGTGCTCAGAATAACTTCCCTTTTGCCCGAAATTGCGTGAGATACACTCATACGCAATAACGTGAAACCCCATGATTGCGTTCAGATTGCCATTGCATTATACCCCCAAATTCCGTCATATGATAAACTCCGATGCCATATAGTACAATTTTGTATGATAACTAAGTTATGGATGAACCATTCTGTTTTTTGTTCTTCCTTTTTTGTTGTTGGCTTCCATTTCTCTTCATTGATTCTTGTAGTAATTCTTTTTTTCTTTGCACATTATTCATGAACGGTTGTGTCACTGGTTCTGGTTCTGTTCCTCTCTTGTTTTCCTTTTGTTTCTCATCTTTCCTTGAATAATTCTTTTTGATACCAAGATATACTAGAGCAAAAAAGAGTCTCAATTTCTCCCCTCTTTTCTTTTAAAAATATTGTCTTACCCCTGTCTACATGTACCAAATGAAACATCCTTTCCCTGTTCTCTCAGTGCAAAATTCACATGATGCAGAGTTTAATCCCCAAGTCTGGTGTGAACAGTCTGGACAATGTCTTGTCCATTCAGTACCAGATCTGGGGTATACATAGTTTATGACAGATTAAAATACATCACCTTTTGCTCTGGATTTTCTTGGAAGATCTGGAGCCCTCCATAGTGATGCCAGATGGCTGTTATAGCAAGCCCTGCTGTTCTTCTTGGCATGGCTGCTATCATGACAAGTTGTTCACTCTGAGGTCAAAATGAGATGTTTAGTTATGTGAATTAAGCTGGCTACCTTGTTCTGACCACAGAGTAAGCAATTTGTTGCATTGGTGGTGTTACCAGGCAGCATAGTGGGATGCATATGCAAACAGCCACCTAGTGTCACAACAGAGAGCCCCAGGTAACATGGGGAGGGAGGGACAACTCCAGGACTAGGATAATCCAGGCTGCTCCCAGAGTATCCTGGCCCGTGTACATACCACCTTTGAGTGGATCAGTGGATCAGTGAATCAGTGAAATGGCAGAGAAAAACTGAAAAAGAAAGGAGAAAAAAAATTGCTCTTCAAACTTTAGTATTACCTGGGCAAACTAGATCCCAAGTTTTTAAAGTCCATTTCCCCTCCTCCTATCTTTAAAAAATATTGTCTTATACCCTGTCTACATAGGTCTACGCAGTTGTCAGATCTAATCAATCACTACATAGAACTGCACAAAAGAATGGAACAAGAGGCAACATAATTGGCAAAACCTGGTAAATCCCAGCAAGCTATAGTGAGAAAATTATTTTAACTTGTGCTGCTTTTAACTATGTTGCACCCTGCCCTGATTGCCAGTTCAGAGGGGTGGGCTATAAATTATTATTATTATTATTATTATTATTATTATTATTATTATTTTACAATTCACACTTCTTAGGCCAGTTTAGAAGAGCCCTATATTTCCAAGATCTGAGGTCACTTGAGCAGGACAGGTAAAGCTCCCACACACTTAGCTGTCCCCACTGAATTCTCTGTCCTGCTGCTATAAATGATATAAATACTCTAAACAAACAAACAAACAAACAAATATTAGCAGCATTAGAATAGTGGGTATGGCTCTCCAGCTTCATGGGCTGCCTAGAGTGTGACCAAAGATTGGCTACAGCTGGCTTATATGTGCTATAACAGCTTCTGACTGAGACTGCTAGTCTAACAACTAAGAGGGAGTCTTTTATTGTCTAGAATAAGAATATTGAGAGAGGAAATGTATCTCCAGGCGTATCAACAACAGAATGGTTTTTCTTTTATACTTAAAACATAAAGTAACCTTTAAGCTCTAAATCCTTTAGGCTGGTCCATGCAGAGGCAAACTTTACAAATGACAACCTTAACACATCTCAAAATGTATTGCTTGACAAGACACCAATGTCCCACATATCCAGATAAAGAAGTAATAGATTTTTAGAAAAAAACCCACTAGATAAAGAGGCCATTAACACATGAAGTAGTGGATAAACAGCTGCTTTGGCTGGCTTCCCAACTTCCAAGGAAATTCTATGAGCTCTTTGAAGACATTGAAACCTCCATTCTATCTTTTGTATTCAGAATAGTGATTTACAGTGGTTGACTGCCCAAGTCATCCTAGAACATCTAAAATTTAAACTTTTTAGTTCACAGAGTTCAGGAGTGTCCAGAAACTTCAGCTTGTCCAAGGTGCTATGGCCATACTATTGAGCAGAGATGAGTTGGTTACAGAAAGCACGTGGTTGTCTTTTTATTACAGCTAGGGATGGAAATAGCTGTCAAAATTCTTCTTGTCTCTGGAGAAAGATGGGAAATATATTTACTGTTCTTCTCGCAGGTGTAGTATAAGAAAATTAAGATGTTCCATTTCTCACATGGGGGAGAGGAATTTCCATTTGAAATGCAATGATCTGAGAGGTTTTATTTCCTCAGTACTAAGCTGAGCAGTTAAACAGCAGGGGTGCAACTGAATTGCGTGGCTTTAGCTTGGCAAGACCTGTTCAGAGAGAGTTTGCCATTGCCTTCCTCTCAGGTCGAGGCAGTGTGATTTGCCAAAGGTCTCCCAGTGGGTTTCTGTGGTCTAGCTTGCCTGGTGACTTTTTGGGGCCATCTTAGATCATAATAAATAAAATCGGACTAGTAGATAGACATTGACAATGAGATGTTGAAATTCTGTGTTGTTATTGTTTTTGCAAATGACTGGATTCAAATTAAAACAGAAAATGTCACTCACACAAAGGAGGTGAAAGGTATCTTTTATGAGAAGGTATAGTTTATGAGAATATAGTAAAGACAAACTGTTTTCCATTTCAGTTCCTTATGTTTTGTATTCCAACCAAAATGGATCCATTGAAGAAGTGCTCTTGTCTAGCTCAGGAACCACACTCACTCAATCACTCACTCAGACAGACAGACACAGACACAAACACAGTGGCGTGATATTAGTCCTCAGAGGAAGCTCCCTGAAGAGATTACAAATATTCATTCACTTGTATTGTTCCTTATCTATCAGAGATTGGAAACATTGCCTCTTTTTGGACTACAGCTCCCATAGTGGGGGATAACAGTGGGGGATAACAGTAGTGCTTTTTGGTTGGAATGCAACATGTAGTCCAAAATCTTTGCAAGCTCTAATTCCCCCTCTCTCCACACCATTTCCAGTGCATACTGTAATACCAAACTTATTTGAATCAGCTAACACACATAGAAAATAAAGTCCAATGTGGGGCTAGCATGTTGGACTTTAGATGGAAAGGTCTAGGTTCCCACCTGTGATACAACTTACATTTACATTGTGGCTTTATTAGGATATTATGTGGGTTTATTGGACTTAATCCAAGCCATGCATTCTTCCCCAAAACTCAATGGAGTTTACAGGTGTTCCATTCAATTCTGCAGCTATTCCTTTTTTCAGACAAATGGGACCCATTTCAAGGTACTTTGGGGCAACTGTGTTTCTTTAGCATAACATATGGTCCTCCAGTTATTGTTGGACAGTCTGTCTTCACAAAAGCTGGACAACAAACTATTTTTTTTTTACTGAGACATGCCCTTGCTGTGGGACAGAGACTACTAAAAGCCTAAGGTTTCCCAGAGCTCCTTGCCCCACACCTCAGCCCTTCACTTCTTTCATGTAACTTTCCAAGAAGTTGGGCTGCAAAAATGTACCATTATCCTCTCTTTCTTCCTGAACCTTCCCTATATGGGGCAGCAAGGAGGGAGCTCTTAGGTAGTCGCCATCCTTCTAGCCTTAAGCATACCTCCAGCAAAATAGAAAGGAAGGCCCTGTGCAGACCGGCCTTAAAGGCTGGGTTGGGGATGGAGTTGGGATGTAGCATTCATGTGACACACAAGCCCGCTCTGTCCCAGGGCGGTGTAATGCTGCACGCCACACCACACAGCGCATGTCATCACTACGCTCCTCTGTTGCTGCACTGAATGAGCATCATAAAGCCGCAGCGCCATGGCTATTGCATCCTTTCCAGGGTGCAAAAGGAGCTGCTTTTTGCAGCTCCTCTTGGCGCCCTTTAAAGGCCAGATCAGGGCTGCGGCGTGCAGTTGCCATGGCCCTGGTCTGGCTGTAAAAGAGTGGCTGGAGGCACAGCCCCTTTTGCACAGCTCAGAACTCTCCAATTCCCTGCTCCCTTTTCCTCTCCCATCCCTCTCACCTTCATGTGAAAAGCAAGAGCCCTAGAGGCAAGTGGGCATATCCCATCCTCCTTAGATTGGATTCAGTCAAATTGACTTTTACTGTACCAATAAAACCATTTCTATATCACTGAGGGACAGCAGATTTTTCTCCCTAGCAGGTAGAAACTGTGCTCCATTTGGCTGACAGTTTTCCAGGTGCTCAGGTCCATAGTTTGCTCCTAAAAGGAAACTGAGAATTAAAAAGGACTAAAGGGGAAGAAAGAAACTAAAAGGGAAGGGGGCAAACCTCTCTCTTTCTCTGGCTTTTCTTCGCTAATGAAGATTCAGGAAGGACTCATCCCACACTTTCTACAAGCATGTTGATGACTAAAAAGGCCAATCCGAGATAAACAAGTCTGGCTGCAGAGAGCACAGCAAAAAGTCTCCTTGGGTGATGTTTCCAAGTTGTAGTTCTTTCTGTGTTGTAGTTTCTCTTTGAGACTCATTCAGCGTGAGTTCTCAAAAGAGGCTGCAGCATTGTGGATAGTGCATCTCCATGCCTCCCGATGTGAGGCCAGGGCAGACCATTGTTGGTGATGGGAGAGAGAGAGATCACTGAGGGAAAGCAGATTTTTCTCCCTAGCAGGTAGAAACTGTGCTCCATTTGGCTGACAGTTTTCCAGGTGCTCAGGTTCATAGTTTGCTCCTAAAAAGAAACTGAGAACTAAAAAGGACTAAAAGGGAAGAAAGAAACTAAAAGGGAAGGGGGCAAACCTACTTCCACAGCTGTGCAGGTGTCAATATATCCCAGCCTTTCTATGCCACAGACCTCCTGGCACTGGAGGTCTTTGGTGGGAGATAGAGTAAGCCCTGAAAGGAAGAAAGAAAAAGATCATTTTGTACAATCGCTTGGCATCTTAGGTCTTTCCAACAGAATAGCCCAAGTTCTTGTGGAGAGGAAAGTGCATGTGTCCTCCTTTCCAGCTTATCTGGTGCCAGAGGAACTTGTAGAGGGAACCAAGAACCTCCCTGGCTGCCTGGCTCACCACAGGGTTACTTGAGGTGATATGAAGTGTGCATTCACATGCCATCCTTCCCCATTCTGGGAAGAATCAAGAGAGTTGGAAAGAAGCAAGAGAGTTCTCCCCCCCTGTAGCTCTCTGCCAAACGCTCCTGGCCTTCATTTCTCTCAGGTATCACTTTCAATCAATTCAATTCAGTTTTATTAATGCTTAAGCCAAAGGCCACTCACATGATGAATATTTAAAATCAGTAACAAAATTTCCGTATTATAAAAAGCTCTGTCAAGTCATTAACATCCAAATATTGTACAATGGACATAATAAAATTACAGACAATTAAAACAAAAAAACAACATTAAAAACAACATAGATTAAATAAAATCGTACAAAGGACATAGTAAAATCCCAGACAATTAACTAAAACATCATTAAAAACAACTTTATAGATTAGATAAAATCGTCCCCATGGCAATCAACTGCAATGTCTGCTATGACTCTAACCCGAATTTTGATTGCTGCTGAAGCAAACAGTGAAACCTTGTAAGTTACCTTAGTTTTTTTCTCAGGTAAGGATACCTAAGTGTTAGGGTCTCTGAACCAGGCTGGCATGTTGTGGTAGTCACTTCAGGGCCTAGGATATAGATGGCATGGCCATTCAGGGCTGAAGTTCAGGGGCAAATTCCTCTCCGATTGGAGGGTTGGAAGTGGCCAGGAACAGTTTGCCCCCTCTGTTGATAAAAATAAAGAAGGACAATATGAGACCGCCTTCCTTCCTTTGAAGGAAATGTTGCTGCTTTTTTCCTCCGTACACATCCAGAATCTTGGAGTTGGAACTCCCGGCACACAGAGCTTTGGTTCTCTCCCCACAGATCCTCCAGACCCTTGTGTATCTTTTCACCCAAAGCACTGGCTCTCTCTTCAAGGACCCCCTCCATCTTGTCAGACAGGTAATGGGGATCTACATAATGATGACTGACTGCCCAACAAATGTTGTTGCTGGCATCCCCAGCAGAACTACTAGCAATGTTTGGCTGAGGTCCTGTTCCCTTCAGCCGCAGGTGCCTTTATGGGACTGACAGGGATGCACTTTGATGCTGGAGCAACTTTTCTGCTCTTTCTATGGAAGAAATGCAGCAGTCTTCTCAGCCTAGGAGGGAGGAGAAAAAGATGTTGAGATTCTGGATGGGCTTTTTCTATCTCTACTGAGCTTAGAATGGACCTGGATGAGCCTGGCCCTGTTGTGCAGGGTATCTGAACTCCTAGATTGATGGCCAGTATCCTTCCCATGTAAAATGATTAGGCAACATTGGACCAATGCTCCCTCATCATTCACCCAAAAATGTTAATGGATTGATGAAAAGTCCAAGAAGAAATTTAAAAATTAAGACTGCAATTATCTTCATATTTACTTTTGCATAAATCCCATTTAATGCAAAAGGAAGAATTAAATAGTAAGATCTTGCCCATTGCTGCTTCACAGAGACACTAGTTGGCAAAGCTGTAAGATTAATCATAGCAGGTCTCTGGGATAGAGGCCAGGTCAGCATGCTCATCCAGGACCAAGTCAACCTGTTTCTTACCAGCAGCACTTTCAATCCAGAGGGCCTCTCACCAAGGCTGTGCATGCTTCTTCAAATTGGACACATTTGGGGGGCAAGCAAAATCATTCTTTTTGATTAGGGAAGCATACCCAGGGGTGTGCCCTTATCCCACCCTAGGATGCCGCATTTTAATTATGTATTCAGAAGAGCCCTCCCTCCAGACCATCTGCCTTGGTCTAGGCCTCAACGGGAGAGAAGAACTACTGGACCTGATCCCCTTCCCCACCACCTTTCCTTTCTTTTGTGTTGTGTCTTTTTAGATTGTAAGCCTGAGGGCAGGGAACCATCTAATTAACAAGATTTTATGTACAGCGCTGGGTAAATTTACAACACTATATAAATAAAGGTTAATAATAATAACAATAATGATAATACCTTGATGATTTCCCTCACAATATGCCAACTATTTTTTTCTCTTCAGATGACTTGCTCAAAACCAAGATTGGTACCTGGAACTTTAAAAAGCCTAAGCCCAATGTCCATATCTGCTTGCAGAAATGCTGGAACAAGATGAACAGAAGCTTCCTGAAGATCAGAGTCCTTTCAGGGGAGTCTTTATGGGAAATAGCATGGGGTCAAGAACATTGGAATAGCTGTCTATTCCCACCTTAGTCTCATCTCCTTCTCAGAGTAGAGCTGCAATCAGGGTCTGGATAGGACACTTCTTTCAACTGGGAGATCTTTCCACAGAAGTAAGGTGAGAAAACTGTTTACCTCATATCCCATACAGACTTCAAAACCTTTTTAGCTGGTTCTTGGGTTCCCAGTTCTCCTCCTCAAAAAGCATGCATCTCTAAAGTTTTAAAAATGATTTTCCAGGAATTTCCTGTGGTGAAATGCCTTAAAATTGACAGAAAAATGCCAAAGTGCTCTAAAACCACATGGAAGAGGGATCAGGCATGGGGGAAAGTTTGTGGCTGCATCTATTTTTAAAAGGAGAATTTTTATTCCCCGAGGGTTTGTCAAGCAGAAATTCTTTTTGTCCCCCAGTGTTTAGAGAGACTCAGAGGGGCCAAAAGCCAGCAAAAATAAGAGGAGAAGGTTGATGCATGTGACTCACAGTGTGTGGTTTCTTCCATTGGCTAAGAGTTTCTGAAGACATTTGGCAGAAGGGAGAACATGTATTAAATTATTTGCTCTCCCTTGGAGAAATCAATAGTTGAACACAGCCCATCCACTCATGAACTATTTGAATGTGAGAAAAGAACCCTCATAGTTTTTTTAAAAAAACACTTGGGCTTACTTCCAAATAATCATCTATAGGGACTGGGATTCACAACAATAAAAACAGAAAGAAAAACAATAATTTAAAAGGGAGGGAGGAAAAAGGAGTCAGAGATCCTATAAACAGGAGACAAGAGGTACTGTATATAACTTTAGAGTCATAGAGTTATGTAGGAAGTGTGTCTGTGAAGGCAGCATTGCGCAGTTGTATGTAAAATGGATGACTGCAATACTGTTGCTCAGTGCTCCATGTCTAATGCACAATGGCACCACATATGCAGTGGCATTGCATATTCATCTCTGCCTCTGCATTCCAAGTATGGATGTCACTCCAAGGTCAAAAAGGTAATAACACATGTTTATGGGGACTTCTACATATGCCAGCCACTACTAGAGTGTCAGCTGCAGTCTTGTGGCACTTTTAGACTAAACAATATATTTCAGCATAAACTTTCCTGGACTAAAATCCACCTCTTCTGATCTATATGGAAATGTCAACAAGCAACACATGCTGTGAAATAAAAAAAGAAAGAAAGAAAATAACAGTCAATAAAAGCTGTTTGAGGTGTGGTAGGAGGGGACCTGCATTGGTTGCTTAAAGGCCCAGAAGCAAAGTACAACTTGCAGATGTAGGGGAGTAATGCCACATCTGGGTGCTACTATTGGAAAAACCCTCTCTCAGCTTTGTCCACCAGGTTTCTCTGTGCAGCAGGAGGTAAGAACTGGAGGGTGGGAAGATGGAGCTGCTGTGGTGTGCCATTTGCAGTGCTGGATGGGGGGGGGGTGATTTGGGGGTGGAGGAGTTGTGTATAATTTCATTTTTATTGACAGATCACTACTGGTTTGATTTTAGACTTGCTAAGAGTCAGAACTTCCCAAGGGTGGAAAAACCTATTAAAATGGTCTGTCCAAGAGGCTGATGAATCCAGATGGATTCCTGATACCTTTTGGAGAGTTTCCTGCTGCTTTGGCAAGCAATTCTGTCAAATTCTTGGATGACCTGTGGAATGAGGAAATGGCCAGGGTGGTGGGCACAATTGCTTCCAAGCATTCCCTCACATTGAGTGAAGGCAAACTGGTGCCCTCATTTTCCAGGGAACTTAAGTGGACTTGCTTGGCAAGAAAAAACCAAGCAGGTCTGATTAAACACAGGCTAGAGCTCATCTGGGTGCTTCATCTGGGGCAATACAAACAGCAAATGTCTTCTCTGCCTCTATTGCTTCTGTGAAGAACCAGCCAGCTGAGCTGTTTCAAGTGGTCACTTTTATGCACAGGCCCAGGAGAATAAAAACCAGACCACTGGACAGCCTGCTGTGAAGAACATGGCCAGCGTTTCGAAGATATAACCGCTCACATCCTGTGACGGATCCTCTTTTCTGGCTGGCCCCCAAAGTTCCAACCCTTGGGCTCCTATCACTGACCTTGCCCCCATTCCCCTCAAGAAACTTCCATTGGGCCTCAAGGTGATCCCCATATGGACTAGTGGATGTTTTTTACAGCCTCATTGGTTACCTATCAGTCTGTTTCCAGGTATAATTCAGTACAATGACTATAATCTATACAGCCATTTATGACTTGAGTTGAGGCTACCTGAATGAGGCTTTGAGGTCTTTAGTGAAGGCCCTTATCTTGATATTCTTATCCTCAGAGGTGCATCTGGTAGAAACACAAAAGATGGTTTTCTTGATGGCTGCTCCCAGACTGTGCAACTCCATACCAAGAGTGCTTAGACTGACTCCATCCTTGTCATTCTGCTAGCAAGCAAAGACCTTTTATTTAAGGCAGCCTTGGTTAAGGAAGAGTTTTTTTAAAAAACTACATTGATACTATATTTTCTCCGATGTTTTAAATTTTGTTTGGACTTACTTTAATTGTATTTTTATTCAATTTCCTCTGAGCCACTTTGCATCCCACTTTTGAAAAGAAAGTAAGTAAGTATATCTATTGGGATGTGAAGAACTGAAACAGTCTTTTCTTAAGTATACCACTCCAGCTATGGAATGCCTTCTTTTTGGAGGCCTGAGTGGAGCTGATGTTGGCTTTGTTTCAGCATTAAGCTAAAACCTGGAAGTTTATGCATGTGACTGGAGTCTAGTGAGAGCAATCCTTGGTTTTAAGGATTCTGTTTTTTTAAATTGTTTTAAATTGTTTGACAAGTAGTGTTAGTATTTAGCAAATTCACTTTAAACTTCAAAATTGTTTTGTAGTTTCTAAAAGTTAATTCACTGAACGTACCCCCATCTTGAACCAGAAATAGTTAAATAAATTATATATATATATATATATATATATATATAATCCAGGCTTGAATTTACCATGACTTTTTCAAATGCTTAAAGTTACACATTTGCAACTGATTGGTATTTTCAACACCTACATATTCAATATGTAGAGAATACATAGAGAGCATAAAATCTCCATCTTGACTTACTGGGCAGTAGCCACTGTGAGCAGCAAGGATTTTTCTTTCTGTTGATCAGGACACAGCAGATTGGCTTTCCACTTGCCAGTGATGGGGGATTCAATGGAAACCTGATAGACACTGTAGGCCACAATAGTGAATGGACAATCTCCAGCAACACCTTATGAATCCATCCCTACTCCAAGGGACTGAAGCAGAGCTTTCAAGTCTCATTGCTATCAGATGACTCTGAAGGATAACATGATTGATGGTACTGAAAACCATGGAGGTGTCTAGCCAGACCAAAGGGGACACACTACCCCCACCCAGTTCCCAGCACAGGTTGCCACCAAGGCAACTAATATTTAATTCCATAACCAGTCTTGAAGCCAAGATGAAGTGAATCTAGATAGTCTATAGTTTATAATCATAATTAAACAGATGCATGATGATACTTACTGCTTTATTTTTACTCCCTTGAAATTTGGCTTTTTGAGAGGTATAAAATATGGAATGGTTATTGTCCATTAGCTTTCCAGCATGATTACATGTTCTTTATTGTGTAGCCACTTAAAACATGTTAGTATACAAGTGATAAGAATTTTCCACCAATGTGTGTAAGTTTGCTCTTATATGTACTCATTTTCCTCTTCTATTGACAGACTTGTTTGGGAGATACCTTTTAAAAGCCTTCCATGTTTTGCTCTGGGATTTTATGAAATGACAGCCCATGGTGTTAATCCAATTGCTAGTCCCAGCCAGAGTAGATCCATGGAATCAATTGATGAGCAGTAAGTAAGTCACTAGCTATATAACTTCAAATGTTTCAGTAGGCCTACTTTACTTTAATTAGGACTGGCAATTGGATTTAATCCAAAATATAATCCAAGGTCATTTGAGAACTAGCTTGTTCACTGTTTTCTCCTGACCAGCTCATTTATGAATAAAATATGTAGTCCTGTACCTATCTGAATGATCAGCCTTGACTAGTATTATTCCCTTACTAAAGATGAATAATGGAGATAGGTAATGATTTCTGAAAACCAACAGCAATTGAGCTTAGAGCAAAAATGGACACCTAATATCCTATTATTTGAGACATCTGCTGCCAATGTAGTATTAATATTTGGCAAATTCACTTTAACATTCAGTGTATTATAAACAAAATTCAATAAAAGCAAATGGAATGGATCAGTTCCTTTAATTCATCTGGAAAAATATTTTATTCAGTTGTTTGAAAAGCATATTACTCCGAACTCAGTATTTCAGCACATTGATAAAAATCATACTTACAATATGAATGGATTTGGAGCCTCAGTCATTTCAGGACAATAAGGAGCCACTCTATTTTAGAAAGTGGTCCTCACATAATTATTCACTGAAGCGTTTCCTGTTTAGCAATATTCTTGGACCATAGTTTCTTCATACCAGTTTCAGGCCCTCTGTCCCCTTTGCTCCCTTTACATTTTAGGGTAACACATACTATGGAGAGATATTGCACCCACAATGTGGAAACATTGTATATCTTTATTTTTGTTAGTCCTACTGAGACAGGATATTCTTGATAGAGTTCTTGATTTTGTTCTTGACTATAGAATCAGGTCTTTTCCATTTGTCGCCTGTCTAAAATATACAGAAAGCAAAATCCAACATTTTCCTCTTATACATCCTGTTGTGTTGGACAGATATAATTTGACATCTAGTTAAATTCTCTGGTATATCTTTTTTCTATAGATGACTGGTTGAGAGACAGGCTCTTCAAATCACAATTTCAACATTTGATACTGAATGCCCCTGAAAGAAATTGCTACCTCTCCACCCCCCTTCCTTGGTTGACCTCCCTGGGTGGATGTCAGATTGATCAAGTCAGTCTACAAATCTGGGAATAGGAGGAGAGGTGGTATCTAGGGAAGAAAAATGCCAGTGTCTCCTGTATCTTTTGCTACTTCACCAAGCAAGGACTGGGCCCTCTTGCAGGCTCAGTGGCTAACAAAGGTCTGCTTACCAATAACCTTAACAGATCAAATTTGACAAAAGATTCCACAAATGTATTGGTTAAAAGTGCAAATAGGCTTGGCATTAGCATGGATTCTGATCCAGGTCTTGACCGACCTGTCTGCCAGTCAGTTAACCACCATTAATCCAGCTTGCTTCCTGGGCAAAATCTGGGATGATAGATATGGGAGTCTATATGAGTAGATGGCACTGTACAGTTCTCCTGTAACCTAGGAGTGGGGAAAAGCCACATGCCCACAAGTTAGGGGTGACCCTTGCTACCCAGCTCCCAAGATCTTCCCCAACTGGATTCAGATCCCAGCTTCTCCAAAAGCTGTAATGAAATATAAGAAAACAGTGCCATAAAATGGGGTAAATATAAAGGAAGGAGGAAGAGAACAAAGCCCTGAGTAGAAAGAGGAGCTAGCACTGTGCTGGGTGGGGTGGCTTGGCTTGATTTATATGGCTTGACCCCCAATAAGAGGGAAGTATATTGCTTCCAGCTAATCATCCTATATGTGACTGGCTACTTTGCCTGGTCCAGTACAGAGCCCACACAAACTTTACTGGAATATGGAAAGAATAATCCTGCAGTGCCAAGGAAAAATAGCGACCAGCACTGCTGCACTTGAATGCTATGACCTGCAACAGGAATTCTCCCAGTAAACTGAGGGTGCAGTTCCTCCACAGAGTCCATTAAAACCAACTGCCCTGTGAGCAGGATAGGCTTTTGTTGTGTGTTTTCAGGTGCACTCTGATTTACGGCCAAATCTTTAGAAAACCTTATTTAGAAAAAAATTCATTGTGTTTAAACCTGTATTCCTTTAGAATTGCAATGTATTTACTTTCTTCTTGCTTTTAGGTGTTAAAATTCAACATTTTTTTTAAAAAAATTAGCATTTTAAACTGTCTAGAATATGTTGTTGTTTTATTATTTGAAAAAGTTTTCCTTTTTTAAAATTGATTTTATTATGTTTAATATATTTTGTTTGGGTTTTAAAAAAAACTTTTATCCTGCTATCCTGTGGTATGACAGATAGATATTATATAGAGAGATAAATTCCTTTATAAAGTGTGTTGTTTAGAAGCTTCCATAGCTACAAAATCAAGGCTCTTTACCACTTTTATTGCTGACAGAACAAAAGCAGTTGGCTGTGAGCAATGTAACTAGGTGCACAAAAGAAGTGGAGAATGAACAGCAGAGGAAAGAGTTACAGGTAGGAAAGAAAACAAACATAAGCATGAAAAATACAGAGACAAAGCAGTGTAAGTCTGGAATACCAGTATGCAAAGGGATCTTGTAGCACCTTTGATACTAACTGAACAAAATATGCTGTAGCATAAACTTTATAGGCTTGGGCCTCATTCCCACTGAATAATAAACTGGTTTTCAGACTGATCTGAACTGGTTGAAATGGCCTTTGTTCACACTTGTGCTGAATTTCTGGCATGGTTTGCTGGGGGGTGGGGGTGGGGTGCAGCGCTAAACCCATTTAAACTGGTTCTTCCGGATCCATGGCATTCCCTGTTTCTTCTGAAATTAATCGATTGAAATTTTCGGTTCAGTGTAAGTGTGTAGTGTGGTCATCCCTGTGAGGTGACTCCATGTTGAATTGTTCCATTGCTGAATGTGAATGTTAAGTGGATTAAATTGTAACGGATAGGTCTGATCACAGTTCAAATAGTGTGAACATCTATTTGGTGCTAAATCACTTCATCGATTTGAATAAAAAATGATTTATTTTGTAGTCAGAATGAGGCCTCAGTTTCAGTCTTGCATGTGAGGAAGTAAGCCAAGTCTACAAAAGCTTATGCTACCACATCTTTCATTTGGTTAGTCTCAGAGGTGTCACAACATCCCTCTGCATTAAGAAAAATGCAGTTATTTTGAGATAGCATGCCTTCTTTCCCCACATTTTAAAGCCAATACTAAGATAGCATATACTTCAAAGCCTTTTGAGGATAACCAGCCAACAGCAACTACTACTGAGGTTAAAACTGAGATACCATGAAAAAAAAATCTTGTTTCCCCTTCTGCATCTAATTCCTAAGTCTTTTTAGTACAGATAGCTATTCTATATTTCTGATGCAAAGAAGAGTCTAGCTGAGGACCAGCCCAAGGACAGTTTAGAGCACATTTAATTTTTCAGCCGTATGGAATGAATGTTTCAGCTGCAAGAAATGTACATCTTTGTATTTGTAAACAGTTGTCTGCGCAGTGCAGTCCCATGCCTGTTTACTTATTAAATCCAATGGGATTTATTCCAAGCAAATGTATATAGGACAGTAGCCTTTCACTCTTTTTAAAAAACACATAGGCAAATGACCAAACTGTAGGGGGGAAAATTAGTTTCAGGCTATGGACTTGAATGGTTTCAGTAATGGTCTCTTTCAGCCTAGCTCATATACTGGATTTTGTGAGAAAAGCTTCCAAACATCCACAGCTGCTGGATACAATAGATTGGATCTGGAATTTGCATTCTGCCTTTTATTCTGTTCACTTAATGTCCTTCAGATGAATTTTCAGGGACCACATCCATCCCATAGCTCAATTAATTCAGCAGAATCTCCTGACTCTCATTTTCCAGTGATAGAAAGTAATTAAAATCAATTAAACTATCAATTAAACTAAAAAAGTTGTGATATTATGTGATTAATTTGTTGTTTGGATGTTGTATTTATATGCGTAATCAATAAAGGTAATAATAATAATGAAAAAAAAAAAGAAGCAACTTAATTACATTTATTCTTTACCTTCAATAGTCTACTTAAGTTGGAATTTCAGTATCAACCAAATTCCCAAATTAAATATTTGATTCCATTATTAATTAATCAAATGCTAAAGAACCAACAAATTTTACTTTTCCAGCTGGTTCTTTACCTAAAGACTCTTCGATTTTTAAAAAGCACTTCTTGCTTTTTGCTATTCCCTCAGGGCTGAGGAATTACATTTAGATCACAAGAGTCAAAGCACTTACAAAGAGTAGTTCCAGTGGAGTAAAATGTGTTACAGGTTTTGGAGAGTCTTGCTCCCTTCCCCAATTTATTTCTAAATGTAATCAATTGTTCATGTTACTGAGAACAGACATTTCTTCATATCTATGAATTCTAGAAGACTTCAGAAAGTTGAAGAAGCACTTGAAATCCATGTAAAGTAAAGACTAAGAGCTAGAGATGAGAGTACCGAAAGTAAAACCACGGCTGGTATTTTTTCAGCTTCCTTCTGGTAGGGCTTTTAGCACTGGCTTTTAAGTTATATAATGGCAGAGGCCCACTCATTATAACAAAATACAGAAAAGTCAAGGGAGGGGAATTATTGTGCTTCCTGCAAGGCACCATATATCTTGTTTTGCCGAGTGTATGATTAGAATTAGGAAGTATCAGGCAGGGTAAGGCAGATTCCTTTTCTTTTCTTTTCTTTGGGAAAAATCTTGAACAATAAAGAATGCCAACAAAACTGAACTGGAGGACTCTCCCTACCCTCCCATCTTGTGTAGTACTTTTAAAAGAATCATTTGGAAGCTTCAGTTTGTAAAGCTCCAGCTCTGAACTGCGCTCATCAAAAGCTCCTTGGAGCATGTGTACTGCATTGATTTAAATAAATGGTGTTGCCATTGACTGCAGAACTAATATGAAATTGTTTCCATGGGAAGCTTGTAAAACAGCCTTCTTGAATCGGTAGTCTTTATGTAAGTGAAATTAAAGAAACTTGGCTCTCAGTTACCATAGCAATGAATCTACCTTAGGCATTGAGGAAGAAGAATGAAAAGTTCACAAATGAAAATATAATGTACTATATGTCAAGTAAAAAGGGTACTAACGGCTGATTTCCCCGGGTAGTTCAAGGATGTTAATGGGATGGGAATTTTAAATCCTTAGAAAGGGATGCAACAGAGATTTGTCTTCACCTTTCCCTCCTTCTCTCCTTTCTCCTGGCAACTACAGAAGCCTAGGAAAGGGAAAGAGCAAAATAGCAGACTGCTGGTCCAACAACACCTCTCTCTCTGTTTTATGTGTGTCTTTGGCTGCATCTACATGGTAGAAATAATGCAGTTTGACACCATCTTATTAACTTCCATGGCTCCATTCTACAGAATCCTGGGATTTGTAGTTTTGTGAGGCACCAGCACTTATGAACAAAGAAGGCTAAATACCTGGTAAAACTAAATAATGCAGGATTCCATAGGATGGAGCTACAGTATTTAAAGTGGTGTCAAACTACATTATTGCACAACCAACCCTACAGGTGGTTTGCCTCAAACTGAGGCAGCATGAAAAGGCAAGAAATTGTTGGCTATTTAATTTTATATGGCTTTATTCACCAAGAATAGGTGAATAAAGCACTTGTGGGATATTGTTCCCAATGTGCCAGAATAACATGGTAGGTTTTGGGTATGGCACACTTTGACTTTGCGTGGGTTGGAAGCAATATTTGCCATTCATTTGTCTCATTTCACAGATGCACTGTAGCACCATATTTCTTCAGAATTTTTAAATGAAAGAAAAAATGTGGGGAGGAGGAAACAGTGAATTTTTTCATTTATGAGTTCTTCCAGACTGAGGAGATGTGATATTTGTTGCTGTAATTCTTGTTGGCATTGTTTGTTTGCACTTAAAAAAAATCCAAGAGTTGGAAGAGACCACAAGGGCCATCCAGTCCAACCCCCTGCCATGCAAAATCTTTTTGTTCTAAACTATTTCCTGATAATTCCTGAAACAATCTGCAGGTTTTTTCCCCTTCTCACTCTTTAGAGGCTTACATTTAATTGTTAAGATATATGGGAACAAAAATGTTTCCTTTTTCTTTTTCTTCCTCCTTAAAAAAGAAAAGAAAATGGATTCTCCTTCTTTGGAGGTCTTTAAAAAGAGGCTGGATACCATCTGTTGGGGCATGGCATGGGGTTGGAATGGGTGGCCCTTGGGGTCTCTTCCAACTCTAGGATTCTATGATTCTATGAAAAGTTATAGTGCATCAGTGTAATAGCACTATATTTGGAACACAGTGTAGCAGGTGGACCTTGAACCAGCCAAGGAAGGGACTTAATTCATTGACTTGAATCCCATTTGGGAGAAAGGTGGTCTATAAATCCCATAACTAACTAAATAAATACTTGCAAGCAAATAGTACCATTGGTCAAGGGGGCCCATCCCAAGAAAAGAATAGAGACACCAGAAGCTTGTCCGTCACAAGAGGGACCATTTTATTGATCACAGCAAAGGTTTTATAACTTCAGGTCAGTATGAGTTCATGGGACTCACTGATTGACAATTAATATGGATAACAAACAGTATTTTGGTCAGACAAAGGAACAGAGGAACAGGTGAGAAATTTTGCATTGTAAAACAATGAAGATCTGTAAAACTATTCTTTGGGAAATCTACCTACAGTATTAAGTTGCATTTGCAATGTTAAGGTACACTGTATTTCTTCCCAATGCTGCCTTCTGCTTAACACACGTCTATTGCATGACCAGCTAATAGAGGAAACAGTGGAAGAGGGGGCAAGAGTGAAAGCTGCTTCAAATATGATGGTATATTTGCTCAGTTGATTCTCTATGGCTCTAAATGACGGATTCTATAAATTGGAGTATTGCAAAACTATTGAAGGTTCAAAACACACTGCAGAGATAATCCAGTTTGAGACTGCTTTAACTGCCCTGGCTCAGTGCTAGGGAATTTTGAGAATTATATTTTTGTGAGACATTTAACCTTCTCTGTCAGAGAGCTCTGGTGCCACAATAAACTACAATTCCCAGGATTCCTTAGCACTGAGCCAGGGCAGTTAAAGCGACTTCAAACTGGATTATTTCTGTAGTGTGTTTTGGACACCCAGAATTAAATCTAGGGTCTAGGGTCCTGATACTTAGCCATAGACTAGAGGGGAAGGGGCAACTTAAAGAATTCTTAAAAGCATTTTTGCATTACAGCCCAAAGGCTAAGAACCTGTGATCAAATGATCAAAAGAAACATCTCCTCCTGAACCCATCTTAAAGTCCAGGGAGATGTACAGGCTGATGGAGATCTATGGGCAACGGAGGTCTGCAGAGAAGTAGAGTGAGGCACAGCTCCCTGTTTCTTCTATTTGGTCCAAACCACACTGCAGAAATAATCCAGTTTGATACCACTTTAACTGTCCTGGCAGTGCTAGAGAATTATGGAAATTGTAGTTTATTGTGGCACCACAGCTCTCTGACAGTGTTTCACAAAACTTTCGGAAAAACTTTAAATTTTGTACTTTAAGATGGTGCCCATGTGTCCCAAGAGGCAATTATCTCCACTAAGGCTAAAATACATACCTAGCCTCAAAGAGATTATTTGCTGTCATGGAAGCATGTGCTTGAGTCCAGTGAGTTAGGAGCTGAAGTTATAATTCTTTTTCTGTGCAGTACTGACTTTGGCTCTTATCATGCAGGTTATTCAACCATGAAGTGGATTGGAATGCCATATTCAGCCAAAATAAGTAGGTAAGCTCTTGGACAGGTTTTTCAACATCTGCTATGGATAGACTGTTTGTGTTTTCTTTAGTCTTATGCACACAATACATACATAAAAGGGAACATGACCTTTATTTTTACTTGCAGCAGGATTTATTATACAGTATTTGCTTCTTTTTAAAAACAAAACTCCACCCATCTATATGGAACTTAGGCCAAGAGTCAAAGAAAGATGTATGTATCCTATGTAGCTATGTGTCCTTAGCTACATCTTCCAATGCTCCCCCCCCCCCAACCATTTCTGTTTTGTAGGACAGTGGGAGGATGACACCAAGTTATTTTCTTGTAGTTGGGCATTCACAGAGACATCTGGAGGTCCTTGCAAGCTCTGTGCAGATGGCACCCTTGCAGTGGATCTAGCTAAAAGAAAATAAATAGACATGTCCCAACTCATGCCTGCTCCCACTCTCCAACAACACACAAATGGTTGTGTTGGGGGAGGGCTAGCTAAAAGTGAGTAGGAGGGATTTTGGTCATTGCATGGTTTGAACAGAATTCTAATCTACACAATCACCATAAAAACCAGTTGCAATGGTATAAGTCTGACTTATGGCATCATAATTCACTAACATGATGCTAGCCTTTGTATTATTCCGTCTTGACTCTATATATTTTGGTGCTTTCAGAGTCATTAAGTTATCTGACAATGTGGTGTGTGAGAGAGAGAGGAAGCGAGAGAATGAGGAAGAGATTCTTGGATCTCTTGTATTTTGAATCACATACAGTACTAGCCATCTTGTATGTGATTCAATAAACAATAGCAGTCTTTGAGAAACCCCTGCCCTATGACAACAAAAGTTTCTTTTTTACCTCTTGCTAACAAAATTCCTGACAATTTGCTCACCTTTTCCAGTGGAGTCTCCCAATTCTTCCCTCACCATCTTTTTCCTTTTAATGCTAAAAGCAAAGTGTAAGAAGTATTAAGAAATATTATATTCTTTACAGGATTCTGCAAATGCTCTGGATGTAACTCGAATTCCAGTTGGACATCCCTGTTCAGAGATATTTTTACTGCCTTCCAATTGAGATCAATAAAGATCAAAGGAACTATTTTATTTACTTTTCATAAACAGGGAAGGAAACAGTACTTTTTAAAAAAGTCAACAACAACAATGGTAGTATTTGGATGGGAGTAGGATGGGAACTATTAAGCCTAATTGACTGGGAGCCAAAAGAACCATGGTAATACTATCCCATGCAAGCAAGGTGATGCTCAAAATTCCCCAACAAAGACTTTTACCATATATGGAGTGAGAAATGGCCAATGCCCAAGTGAGGTTCAGAAGAGGAAGAGGCCGAAGGGATCATATTGCAAATATACATTGGATAATGGAGTACACCAAAGAATTTCAGAAGAAAATCAGACTGTGTTGTATAGATTATAGCAAAGCCTTTGACTGTGTAGATCATGAAAATCTATAGATCTCTTTAAATGGCTGTACTATTACATTTGGTTGTCCTGATGTGTAACCTGTACTCAGGACATGAGGCCACTGTCAGGACAGAATATCCTTTCCAATTGGCAAGGAGTCAGGAAAGGCTGCATTTTATTACCCTGTCTATTGAACTTGTTCACTGAACCTATCATATGTAAAGCAGCATTAGACTTGGAGGAAGGAGGTATAGAAATTGGAAGAAGGCACATTAGCACTTGATACCATATTACTAGAAAATAGCTAAGATTTGGAACAATTACTGAAGAAAGTGCAAAGGTTTAAAGTTGAAATTAAGAAAAGAAAAATAATGATCACAGAGGACCAAAGCAGATGAATACACTGAAATAGTTCAGGATGTTCCATACTTTGTCTCAGTCATTTATGAGAATGGAGGCTGCAGAGAAGAAATCAGAAGGAGACTAGGACTTGGATGGGCAGTATGAAGGAACTAGATAAGATCCTAAAGTGTAAAGATATGATTGAACAGTAAAGTTAGGATTGTCCATGCCATAGTATTTCCATTTTCTATGTATGATTGTGACAACTGGACAGCGAAGAATGTTTTACCCCGAATTCTCTGTATGTTTCAGATGATCCCCATTATAAATTGTGACAAAATCATATACAACTGGCACAAAGATATCTCACAGTTTATTTGGAGAGGTAGGAAACCAAGAGTCAAACTCAAAACTCTGCAAGGCTCAAGGAATAGGGGAGGCCTAAACCTTGCAAATTTAAAGCTGTAGTTTGAGGCTTGCTCCTTATTATGGATAAAAGACCGGGTTTTGCTATCAGATGATAAACTACTGGAATTAGAAGGAGATGGGGCAAACTTTGGATGGCATGCATACCTAGCATATGGGAAAGACGAGAAGAATAAAACCTTTTCTAATCACTATATAAGGAGATCTTTGATGAGAATATGGAACAAACATAGAAAGAGAATACTACCGAAAATGGGATGCTGGGTTTCCGCATATGAAGCTTTTCACAGAAAAGAAATGACTAGAGAAGGGAGATGGTTTACATATAACGATTTACTGGAAAAGAGAGAAGAAAGTTGGGAATTGAAGCCAAGAGAGAAACTAGGTAAGGAAGGATGGGAGTTAAACTGGTTTACCTAAAGACAAATGTTTAAAAGGTATAAAAAAGATGCAAAGGAATATGGATTCGAAATGAAGAAAAATCAGAAATATCTAAAATAGCAAAAGATAATAGTAAAATAATTGGGAAATTGTATAAGGTTATTTTAAAATATGATACTGAGTAGGAAATAATTAAAGACCCAATGATTAAATGGGAAAAGAATGTAGGACATCCCATACAACTGTCACAATGGGAGAAAATTTGGAAGAATATAAATAAATATACAGCCTCCCAAAATTTAAAAGAAAACCTTTACAAAATGTTCTATTGATGCTACCTATCGCCAGAAAAGCTTGCAAAGATTAAAAAGTCACAAAATAACATACCACAGTTGGTGGACATGTAAATGGGCAAAGAAATTTTGGGGGGATGGTAAGCGAGACAATTAATGAGATTCTAAGAGAAGAGGTAAAACCAAAGCTCAAATTTTTTTCTGTTGGGAATTTTTGAAGATAAATTTGAAGTTAAATATAGAAAGACTGTGTTTTATGTGACCTCACTTGTGAGAATATGCTATGCTAGCAAATGGAAAGATGATAATATACCAACCAAGGAAAATTGGTTGCTTAAATTATACGACAGAATGGAGATGGACAAATTGACACAAGCTCTAAATGATAAACCTGAGGGAAATTTTGTTGAAGAATGGAATTTAGTCACTGGATTTCTTGGAAAAAAGGGGTAAAATAGCAACAATGAATACACTTTAAGAAATAACCCTAGAATATTAGAATTAACATAAGAGAAAGTATCTCAGTATGAACAAATGTGAATATATTTGAATACTTGAAGTTGGAGATGGAATCTTAAAGAGTAAAATGCAGATATAAGAAAGTCAAACTAGCCATTAGATGAACAAGTATTGGTGGAAAGGAAGTCTTTTGATGGTATGATAGTGGGTTAACAAATGAGGATATGAGTGTAATATAGGGTGAAGGTGAGAAGATGAGGAATACAAGGTCTAAGGAAAATAGGAATGGAAGAATTAATGTTTGAAAGGTTAGGTAAGGTATGCGTTTTTATGATAGGATATGAATGTATATACGTATGTATAGACATATGTATAGTTATATGTGTATGTGTTTTTATGAAGTATGTTGTTCCTGTGTGTTCTTGTATGTTTTGGGGGGGGGGGGGAAAGAAAAAAGAGAAGAGTTCTAGGGATACCATGAACTACTAAAAAGACAGATAAATGGATCCTAGATCAAATAAAGCCTGAAGTCTCCCTAGAAGCTAAAATGACTAAACTGAGACATGTACTTTGGACAGATCATAAGACATTATTCTCTAGAAAAGACAATTATGCTTGGCAAGGTAGAAGGCAGTAGGAAAAGAGGAAGACTGTATTCCAGATGGATAGACTCAATCAAGGAAGACCTGAACAGAACTGTTGCTGATAGGGTGACTTGGAGCTCTCTCATTCATGGGGTCACCACAGGTCAAAGCCAATTTGATGTCCCTTAACAGCAACAAGGGTTGGAACCACAACTGTGAATATTTCCTTTAAAAAAAATAACTTGCCAAGTTCTGTTTCGTTATCATGGATGAGGTATTTCTTTTGCAATTTGTTCTGATTGTCAAATGAATTGATCAAGGTTCTGCAAGATTCAGGTTATTCTCTGGATCAAAATCAACAAGGAGTACTTGCTTCAGAAAGACCTACTTGAAACAAACTTCCATGGTGAAATCCTGCCACCTAGTGCTTTTTGTCTGTCAGAGACACCAAATAAAAAGTAAGATGGGATGATGATCCACTCAAAGTATTTTAAGAGAAATGTAAAGATTACCAAACAGTAAGAGCATACAATCAGCCCTCCATACTGACATATTTTTATCCACAGTTTTAAGTATCCATGTTTCAAAATAGTTTAAAAATATATAAATTCCAAATATGGAGTTTGCCATTTTGTACATTTTACTATGCCATTGTATTTAGTATACTTGAAAATCCATGGATTTTGGTATCCATAGGAAGTCCTGGAACCAAACCCCATAGGATACCAAGGGCCCACTGTATCTTTGTACTATTTCATACTTTTAGCCCAATATGTATGAACAGAATGAAACTAAATAGAGCTCCCTTTAATTTGACTACAGCAAGGTGAGATATGACAATCTTTTCTAGGAATGAAAAAAATATATTAGATACTGACACATGGTTGTTCACAGGAATTTGTTCTGGGCAGCGAGAAATAGTATTTGGACTAAAACTCCCAAACTGACACAGCTTTTAAAAATGATTTTTAAAAATACTGCATGGTGGGTGGCAAGTGAATGTAAATCCCAAGTTTACTATATACTGGTCCAATATACCGGCATCTCTCTCTCTCTCTGCGTGTGTGTGCACACACAGTTATATTTGCTGTCTGAAGTCCCTTTCTATGACATTTATCCATGTCATATTCTATGACATTTATTGATTACATTGCAATGGGTTAATTTTATATTGGAAAAATCTTACTTATATGTAGACACACAAGCTCTTTTAAATTATATCCCTGACACATGGAATTTAACTAATAGTCAGTGAGTGTGGAGCCTGCATGCTCTTATTGTCCCCAAGAGAGTTGTACTCCAAAGCTGGAAAAATAAACATTCTTGAGCCATTCCTCAATGACCAGGAGATCGCAGAGCTTTAGCTACTTATATACACATATTTTATAGATGGCAACTTGTGTTTTTTGGAAATATGGTCAGTTTATACTAATGTACATGCCGAACTCACACTCGTATCCTGTTTCTCACTCCCCTCTTTATTTCTTTCCCTTTCTTTGTAATCAGACTTTTTAAAAATACAATTAAAAACAGACATTTAGAAGGATATGTATAACAGTCAAACATTCTGTTTTTTTTAAAGTGGCAATGCAGAAAAATGGTATATTATGCTTCATGTGCAAATGAATGTGAATTCCAAGATAATTTAAATTGAAAGTAGGGGCTTAAAAATGAGAAAAAGAAGGGAAACACAAGAGTCTATGTTCAAATGTTATTATGGATATTTTCTGACATTGGCAGTGTCATGTGCCTTGTCAGGAAAGGGGTATCCTTATTCTTGAATAATTTTCTTTCATCTTGGAATCATTGGTGAACACGCTGTAGGCAGTTGCATTCTTGTCTGCAGGGATCATCTTCAGTTCTCTCTCTTTCTCTCTGTGTGTATTGATACGGGTATGTTTGACCAAAGGCCAGACTTCCAGGGACGTCTGAACTCAATCACTATTTTTACATTGCTTTTAGACATTTTTCAGTCAGCTAATACAGTACAATTTTTGACAGCTTGAATTCTGAATGACACAAATGTCCTTTTGCAACTGCCCTCCTCAGAGATACCCATGGGACTTCACATTTTATGTATTTATTTGATTTGGTTTATATCTTGCTTTCCCCCAAACTAGGATCAAGGCATCTCAGGACAAGATTAAAAAGAGGGACAGCTAAAAACATAAAAAGTTGCAACAGGGAAACACTTTGCACAGACTACAATATTAAACATGCCTGAATTAAAAGCAATGTTAAGGCATACTGAAGGGGAAAATATAGTTCCTACCTGTTAAAAATCCTTTCTTTAGCAGCCTGTTAATTGCTGAAAGCCTGCCTGAATAAAAACAGCTCTGCTTGATGGCAGAAGGATAACAAGGAAGGGGCCCGCCTAATCTCCCTCGGAAGGGAGTTCCACATTTGTTTTTGAATGCATATATTTAAAAGCCCCCTCCCAGTGCCACATAACAAGTCTACCCTTTTGAGGAACAGATGTGGTAATTTAGCAGTGATGAAGCAATTGCAGTAACAATTTAGAATTCCAGAATTTTAGCGTAACTGAGATTGAGCAGGAGGAGGACTATTCTAAAAACAAAAAATAGCCGCAAAGATATGAATGCACACAGAAATGCTATATAAAGTGCAGATAGCACTGTGCATGCACAGGGGTGTTTTTTTTTACTACTATTCAGTCAAAATTATCTGTGCTGATACGTTTTGCTATAGAAGTGATGCACAGTTTGTTCTAGGAACATGTTTCCAAGCATATGAAGACAATTTCAAATATTCAGGGAGTGGTTGACCTTTTGCTTTCAAGAAGTGGACACAGTGCTATAGGATACCTTTATTAAGAATAGGTCTGAAATAGGTTTAGTCAATTCTTGACACTTTTGGCACTTTTCATTCTATACAACAACAAAGTGTGTTTGCCCTCCTAAAATAAATTCAATTATTCTTTTCGAACAGCCAGTATAGTGTGTAAGAAAGTTACAGTTTCTTATTTCCTTACACACTATCTACACAGTTTGGTTTTATCACTGTGTTTGTCTTCACCTTTCCCTCCTTCTCTCCTTTCTCCTGGCAACTACAGAAGCCTAGGAAGAACTCATAAATGAAAAAATTCACTGTTTCCTCCTCCCCACATTTTTTCTTTCATTTAAAAATTCTGAAGAAATATGGTGCTACAGTGCATCTGTGAAATGAGACAAATGAATGGCAAATATTGCTTCCAACCCACGCAAAGTCAAAGTGTGCCATACCCAAAACCTACCATGTTATTCTGGCACATTGGGAACAATATCCCACAAGTGCTTTATTCACCTATTCTTGGTGAATAAAGCCATATAAAATTAAATAGCCAACAATTTCTTGCCTTTTCATGCTGCCTCAGTTTGAGGCAAACCACCTGTAGGGTTGGTTGTGCAATAATGTAGTTTGACACCACTTTAAATACTGTAGCTCCATCCTATGGAATCCTGCATTATTTAGTTTTACCAGGTATTTAGCCTTCTTTGTTCATAAGTGCTGGTGCCTCACAAAACTACAAATCCCAGGATTCTGTAGAATGGAGCCATGGAAGTTAATAAGATGGTGTCAAACTGCATTATTTCTACCATGTAGATGCAGCCAAAGACACACATAAAACAGAGAGAGAGGTGTTGTTGGACCAGCAGTCTGCTATTTTGCTCTTTCCCTTTCCTAGGCACAGTTTAGAAAATTTGATGTTAAAAAAATCATAATAAAAACCAAAGCTAGCTCCAATTAAAAAGACTTTTTAAAAAATGTGCATTTGTACTGCCTGGCCTCCTAAACCAATTTAAAATGCCCGAACAAACAGCTGATAGTGACTGTTCAAGAACAGGATCTTAGGGTTACAGTGAATAACTCCATAAAAATGTTGATGGGATTTGTGGATGTTTTAAAGTTGAAGCACATGTTTGTGGTTGTTGGGATGTAGAAAAAAGGTGGATAAAAGGAGACATGATACACTTTGGAGCTGTTTTAAATAAATACTTGAAAAAAAAATCCAAAAACTTAACTATTTCTTTTGCAATGACCAGTTATTCATATTAGAATCCAAGCGCTCATGAAGAGTTACAGATCATGGACAACTATCCTATGACTCCAGTGAAGTTGGGGGAGGGGGGTGTCTTTGATTCCTGACAAGTTAGTTTAGGTTGAAAAAAATGCTTTGATAAGATGATGCCTCTGCCATTCTGTCTTCCTGTAAATCCACCAGTGAGGTAAATCTAAAACAACAAACAAACACCTCTGACTCCTATATAAAAACATAACAGTTTAAGATAAAGTAGTCCTCCAACTGCAGTTAATCATGGGTTGGTACAGAAATTTACAACATCCAGCCAAGGTTAAATTGTTGTTTGTTTTCTGGAAGATCTCTGTGGAACTGTTTGCACTGGTGGAGAAAGGAAAAGACACTTTAATAATAAAAGAAAACTAATTTCAAATTTCATGTTAAATTAGTCAGAATGCTTTTGGACAAAACTGATGGTTTTCCCAACCTGAGTCACAATAGAATCAGTATTGGACCTGAAAACAGTCACTATTAAACTGTTCTTAAAATTACTGTTTTCCCCTATATGATTTCATTATAATTCCCACAAACTATAATAAGGGCATTTGATATGTTTCAAATGTTTGTTAAACACTGTGGTGGTTGTTCATCAAATGCAGGTAAATATGTAGCAGATTAATCAAGAGAGATCTTAAATGTAGGTTCTTACCTTCCTTTCACAATATACATAGCTTCCTTCTGGTGCATGCTCAAATGTAAATGTGTCACCATTTCTTTTAGGCCAGCACACAGCCTTTTGAAGAGCATCAAACTATCTTGCTCTGTTTCCAGCAGAAGCTGGCTTTGCAAACAGCTGATTGATTGGCCCTTGTGACAGTCAAAAAGCCTCTCCCTAACTTCATCTGGAGTTATACTTTAAGTTTTCAAACATTCTCAGAATGGCAACCAAATGAGTCTTTAAATGTATAACTGTATCATTTCTTAACTGTGTAAATATACCAAATATTTGATAACCTTTCTTTTAAGCTGAAAGCCAGCCTAAAGAATGGTGATAAAAATCAGAGCTGGACTTAAAACTAAGTATGTTTGCTATTGAGGAACAGGTGGCTGGAGAAGGCAGAAAAACAGAACCAGCACCTGCAGGTAGGTAGGTACGTACTGTAAGGCCACAGAACACCTTTATGGGCAATTTTAGATGACACAATTATAACACTTTGATGTCACTTTAACTACCATGACTGCATCCTAAGGAATCTTGGGGTTTATATTCTGGTGAGGTCCTAGAGGTCTCTGGCTGGGAATTCTGAATATCCCTTCCTAAATTACAAACCTGAGCATCCTACAGGATTGACCTGTGGCAATTGAAGTGGAATCACAGTACTGGGATTTGTAGTTTGAAAGATTCAATTTCTGGGCCTTTTCCTTATTCATCTTTCCTGCTTCATTCCCTTCTTTCTCTGAGGAGCTTATTGCACAAGGAAAGGAAGCAAGAGTTCAGCTGGATTGTAGCAACTTTCTACACACTTTACTGTGTGATGTCATCATTCTTCATTTTTCTGGGAGATGGTCATAAAAGCCCCAAAACATGACCTCAACTTATACATGAGGTTGACTTATAGTTGAGTATATACAGTAATTTATATTCTGTTTTTAAAGGAAAGTTTCCAGCAATGGATGTAATGACACACATCACTGAGACATCACTATAAAGTAAAACTTACATTCATAATGATTAAACTTACACAATGAGTTAAATACCTAAATTCATAATGTTGAATTGTGCAGCCACAAAGGGAGAAAACTGTTCAAGTTATTAATGATTGTTTTGAGGAGGTTATAAATGGAATTAAAATCAAAATACCTCAGAATTCTATGTTGTTGTTGACATCATGGATGAGACATCTCCAAAACTCCTGTCCTCTACTGCTTTTAGGTCCTGTAAATTCATACCCGTGACCACCCTAATGGAATCTATCCATAGCAATAGCAAGTACATTTTTATATCACTTACTGGTATACTAAGTGTATACAAAGTGTAAGCTAATTGCCCCCAACAAGCTGGGTATTCATTTTAGTGACCTACAGAAGAATGCCAGGCTGAGTCAACCTGGAGCCCCTGGCTGGTATCGAACTCACAACCTAGTGGTTTGTGAATGAGTCGCTGCAACACAGGCATTTAACCACTGTGCCACCAGGGCTCCATCTAGTGTGCGGTTTTCTTCTCTTTCTGTTTCCCTCCACATCTCTTAGCATCATTGTCTTTTCTAATGAATCATGTCTTCTCATGAGGTGGCCAAAGTAGGACAGCCTCATATTGATCCTCTAGACTTCCAGGGAGATTTTAGGCTTGATGTGGTCAAGGACCCATTTGTTTGTCTTTCTGGCTGTCCATGGTATCCTCAGCATTCTTCTACAGCACCACATCTCAAATGAACATTTGAGCATTTGAGCAAATGAACATTTCCACATATCCACTTTCTTCACTGTCCAGTTCTTACACCTGTACAAGGTACTGAGGAATATCATGGCTTGTACGATTCTTATTTTAGTGCTCAGTTGTATATCTTTACTCTTTTCTAGTTCTTTCATAGCTGCCTTTCCCATTCTTTCCTGTTCCCATTTCCATAATTCTATAGCCATTAGTAAAAAAAATAAAAATTGATGGGCAGTGTTCATGACTTCCTGTATTATCCACTTCTAGTACATATATTCATAAAATAATTTTACAATAACATCATATATGTGAATTTTGATGTCCAGCAACTGAGAGATAACAGTTCTCAGCATTCTCAGCCAGCATGACCAGATCAGGGAAAATTGATATATAATTACCTGTTAAAGAGCTTTAAGCAACATGTAACCAGTTCTGTACTATTGGTAGTCATGTTGAAGTTGTTTTCTAATAAACCAGTGCATGGATCCTCTGCCACAGATAATATCCCTGAAAACAGAGTAGAAAGGCCACCTGTATTAAGCTAAGCAATAAATGTATCTTTTGTTTACAATGCCAAAATAAAAAAAATGACTTGTACATGTTGCCATCTCAGTTTTTCCACACTTTCACTGAATTAATTCATCTTGATGTGAGGTGATAAGGAACAAAATAATATTAACTAATATTAACTGGAGTCTCTCTCTCTCTCTCTCTCTCTCTCTCTGCATACACAAATGTGGACGTAAGGTGCTATTGACCATATGGACACATATTCTTGACTACATTGTAAAAAACTATTCAGAGTCAATCCAAATTTTAAACTTTATGTACAAACAGAAAGAGTACTAACTATCAGAAAGTATGTATAATGTTTCTAGGCCAGTACAATCTATACTTACATGCTCATCCTCCATCAACATTAACAGAAAGAACATCTGTATCTACTTCATATTTTTATATGCCATCTTTCTTCCATCATGGAACTCAAGGTGGCAAGGAGGTCTTCCAGCCGGTGTTCCCTCAAAGCAATGACCAGACCAAGACCTACTTGACTTTCACAAGATGGCTGCATCATGTGCCTCTAGAATTCAGCTATCTAGGTTTATATGGCTGCATCATTTGCTCTTAGATTTCAGCTGTCTAAGTTTAGATGGCTGCATAATGTGCTCTTAGATTTCAGCTGTCTAGGTTTAGATGGCTGCATCATGTGCTCTTAGATTTCAGCTGTCTAGATGCTTTCAGCTCTCAGAAGACCCAGCCAGCATAGTCAATGGCAAGGTATTCTGGGAGCTGAAGTGCAAAATATCTAGGTGAACAAAAATTAAGGGACCTGCCTTAGACTATCTTCTAAGAAATGGAGAAAGATGTCTTGTGTCAGGATAGTAGCCAAATAGCTCTGTCCAAAAAACGATGGAAAGTTTAACTGGGTTGCTGAGAACTCCAGACATTTTCAAGTGTCAGTGGAAAAATAAGCTTGAAAACCACTGTGTTGCAGACTTTTAGAACTATCCCCCCATTTGTATAGCTTAATCTAGAGAAAGTTATTTCATACTAGAAATCAGCCTCACTTGTTCCAGAAATTATGTTGATCCTGAGAAGCATAGACTCATCAGAATAAGTTGGCAGAAGTTTATTTCCCTTCCTCCGTGCCACTACTATTGTAGCCTCCCGAAGAGCCTATTATGAAGGTTGGAAGCTTGTTTTGAATGGAAGTGAGTTTTGCCAACCATTCGATGGAAGCATATTCTGTCAGCATGAGTTTACCAGTCATAGAAATACTGTTACTTGATGTGCACTGATGACTTTGATCCCTGCAACACACCACATTCAAGAGCATGTCACTGTCCCCAAGAGATTATTTTTGCAGGTGTCAGGTAAGCACTGGGGGAAGAAAGGGGGAATGAAATATATAAAGCATTTCTTCCATCAACAGTTTTTATGATCCAAGCCACTGCTTGCTTTCACTTCGATTTAAGCAGTGATGGCTGATTGGAGCCAAATCATGCCAGAAACAGGGCATAAACCAGTCAAAGTTAAACCCTTTTTAAAAAGGGAAAGAAATCCTACTGATTTTAATGTGGGAGGAGACAAAAAAAGTAAAGAAATCCTACTGATTTCAATGTGGGATGGGACATACAGCAGCTTAACCTTGGCTGTATCTCACTCTTGTATAACTCTAACTTTTATAATTGTTTTGAGAATATTCTGGAAGTAAAGACATAACTTTGTGTTTCAATTACCTTTCTTAAAATATAGGTCAATTTGTGCATTAGAGTCCCTCCAGATGAGGGAAAAAAACCTCTGAAAACCCCAAGTTTTGTTCCTGGACAGATGAATTTTATTTTGGAGATCCACATGACATTTTCTTCATACCAAAGTATTTCCTGGGAACTCCTGGCATTACCAAGGATTGTTCATTCTTGCTTCCTAGGTCCGTTTAAATCAATCCAATATTTTCCAAAATGAAATACATCTCTACTTGGCTGTTTTGTTTGCATTACAAAACTAGCTAAGATGGTAATCATGAGTAAGTACAGCTACTTTGTCCAGGGCACAGAGTCAACAGAGGTTAAACAAGGGAAAGAGGAATGTTTGCATTAAAACAAAATAAGCTTATTGCACCGCAGTTGGAGGAACAGGAACAGGAGCGGAATGGATTGGAGGGAAAACATGCGCTACAACACAGGAGAACACCACCAATGCCACCAGGAGTCCCCATGCTGTTCCCCAGCTGTTCCAAGGCAGCCAATTTCCATGGCAGCCAAAGAACGGTTCAAAATCGTCCTTCAAAATTGGCTTCCAGGAATGGCTGGGGAATGGCTTGGGGACTCCTGGCAGCATTGGTGGCATTCTCCCGTGTGGTAGCACATGTGCCCCCCCCCCCCCGCCCAATTCTGTTCTGTTACCATTTCTCCAAGTGCTGTGTGATAAGCTTAAAAATGATCCTAATGTTTAACTACTATAATACTGCTAATGGGCTTTAGCACTTTGACTATAACTTCTGAGTACAGTGGGCCCTTGGTATCTGCTGGGGTTTGGTTTAGTTTGGTTCCAGAACCCCCATGGATGCCAAAATCTGTGGATGCTCAAGTTCCATTAAATACAATAGTGTAGTAACATGGTGTCCCTTATATAAAAAGGCTAAATCAAGGTTTGTCTATGGGAATTTGTATATTTTAGAAGTATTTTCACGCTATGGATGCTTGAATCCGTGGATAAGGAGGGTTGACTGTAATAGTAAGAAAGCTTAGTGGAAATTGGTGAAAATCAATTTCTGAAATGCTGCATGAGTCTAGCTAGACATGTGATCCGTGGGATGGGGAGGAGGAGGGATATAAGGAAGAGAGGAGTGATGGAAATCCAGATTATTTCAATTAACAATTTGGATGCAAAGTTGGGAATATACAGGTAAAATGAAAACAAAAAAGAACTGGAGCCCTCAGTTCTTACAGCGACTCTCCCCTGCTTTTATATAGGCTGTTGTTAATTTTTTTAGTGACAGGAGATCTTTTTTAAAAACTTTTTTAAAAAAGCGAGTACAGTATTTCATGAGGAGATCCTTATTGTTCTAAATTATGTTTATATATAGTCCCCCTCCCCCATGGTTTTTCTTACTCTAGGTGGCTTCTTTTGGGATTCCCATTTTGATAAATGAATAGATTCTCACAATGGTATTTACACTCCACAGAGCATTAGGAGCTGAAAAACACAAACTGATAAACCAAAACACTGCCATCTTGTGGGGTTTAAAGCGATAATACCTGCAATGCAAGCGGTCATGAAGCAGGCCACCGTGCCAGCAATCATGGCCCTGAAGGCTCCACTTGCAATGTCTTTCTTCCTGGAGGGAGCCATGGAAGCTGAGGAAAACATTTGAAGAGGAGCATTAATGCAGTTAATGTTTAGAGAGTAACCAGTGACTCTCTTGCTCTCTCTCTCTCTCTCTTTCACACACACATACACACACAGGCATGTTTATTTGGAGGCAGATACCTGATATTCCCAAACGTTTCAAACTGTCTTAAATTGTCTAAACTTTTGGAACTGCACTTCCTCATTCAAGTTAAGAGAGACCCAGTTATGTGAAAACTGGGGCCTGAATTTCTCCTAGGCAGTGAGTGGGAATGGTCAGCATTTGGCAGCTTTGCCTTTGTGATAAGACAATGGCAAACCCAAAGAGAAAATTTCTATTATTTATTCTCCTTTTCTACTCTAATGGAATTCCACAGGATATAGTGGTGCAATTATCAGGAGATAGCCAATGTCATATTGCATACATAGCTGCAATTTTACCAGAACAGTGAGGAAATTTCAAATAATTTTTAAGGTCCAGGGCATGTTAAAGTTCTCCATCTTCAGGATTGTCAGTGCACCTGCTGTGTAACTGCTAGTGTTTCAAAGCAGTTTAAAAGCAGACTCTATTTTATTGTTGCAATGAAATGGGGGGGGGGGAGTTCTCAGTGATCCATAAGAACACATCAGCATGACTCTGATGCCTGATATGTAGTCTTTTTTACATTGTGTTCTACAATGTAATGGGTTGTGGCTAAATGCAATAAAGAATAGAATCAATGACTACATATCAGGCATCAGACTCATGCTGATGTGTATTAAAATAAAATATTTCTATTGTCTTGCTAACCCATGGGCTTGCCATTAAATGAAGGGCAGATCTTCTCTCTGACATCTACAGAGATTTATAGCACACCTCTGGAGTGAAGACCAAGGCCTAAGGTCTCCTTCCCTGCCAGCATCCAGCATGAGAAACAAGACATTGTTCATTCTGTATGATAGCATGATGTTTGTTTTTTAAAGGGATTACAGGTATCCAATAAAATGCTCCATATAGGAAGTACATAGTGTTCTTACTCAATGCACCAATTACCACTCCCAAAGAACCAAAGTTGGCAAATCCACACAGAGCATAAGTGGCAATGGTTTCTGACCGGATCTAAAATTCAAACACAAGAAAATATTCAGTTACATTAACTTCACTTTCTACCTAAATAGGATTGAACAGCTTCTTGGTAACATGGATGAAAGGTGTAATAAATCCACACTTTACAGCACAATTAAAGGGTTACAGATAGTGCAGTTTTTTTTTTAAAAGAGTACCTTGTTTTTGTAATGAGTTACCCCTTCTAGTAACCAGTGGTGCAATGATATATTTAAAAAGCAAGGGCAAAAGAGATAATGAAGTTAATTTGCTGGTGTAATGAGTAAGAGTCTTTGGACTCATTCACACTAGTGTTTTTGTGATGAGTAGATCCAGGGAGATTTGATGATGCAATACCGAATCAAAGTTCCCACTATGTTTACCTCGATTGAATCCCTCCATAGCAATTTAACCCTGATGAAGTTCACATTACCATTTGTATTGATTTAAAATGGAGCCGCCATTTTGATCATTCTTGGTTTTTTTAAACTGTCAAATGATGCGCATCTACATCACACTCTTTGGAGGAATCCTCCCCCATCAGCCTCAGAGGATAGCAATGGCAAGCCCCTCTGAAGAAACATTGCCAAGTAACCTCTGGGGATAGGTTAGCTTTGAAGGAAGTCACACTCTCTCAGCCAAGAACTCCCCTCCTCCCGGTTTTAAATGCAAGGTATAAATGAAATGTGTGCAAGGGCTTTGTTTGCACCATCTTGGGAGCAGAGTCTGTGGTTTTATTTCTGAGGAAAGAGAAAAAACGACTCCTAACCCCCCACTCCCATAGGTTTTTTTTTCATGCACACCTTTGTCATACTGATGAAACCAGTATTTAAAGGTGCTGTCTACTGCAGCCATGCAATAGCAAAGATGTGCATAAGCTGTCAATTTTTTAAAAAAGTACACCATCTATCACCCCGGTTCTTTTGAAAAGATACTCTGAAATCCCTGTTTAAAAAAGTCTGGGTAAAAGAAGATTTGCTCTGCCCCCCCCCCCCCCCGAATTTGGGTTGGGAAAACCCAATGGAAGTGTGAACAACTCCCTTTTAAACCGGTTTTCAAACTGGTTTATAACGTAGTGTGAACAACCCCTTTAGTTATTTTCTAAAGCAAAGCTAGGAAAAGTGTGGCTGGTAGGACTCTGAACTTGGCTCGGTTCTCTCTGTCTGCCCTGTCTATCTGTGGCGTAGATCCTTGTCGGTCTTTGGCACCAGACTATGTCCTGCTATGGCCCTAGTGTCTGAGTGGAGAAACTTTATGCTTTTTCATACATACAGTATGTTTATACTGTGTGGTGTTAATAAGTTGCACATGGGTATGGGCAACTAGTGATAAAGCCACCAAAATGTATGTGCTTTTGGTATGCTTTTCTTGCCTTCCTTCCACAATGCCATGGCACCAATGCTTTGCTTTGAGCAGTTCTCCTTAGGGAAGGAGGAAAGGAATCAGACATGCTTAAATCACATATGCTTAAATCTAGAATACTGGAGTACTAAGGGATTGTTTCTATCACATGCTAGGGTATAAATGCGGGAATGGAAAAAGGAATCTAATTAATGATTCTTGAGATGAAGTGGCAAGGAATTCCATATACATTCCAAGTAATCTTAGTCATCTTATTTCTTATTTCCATAAATTTTTCAAGTCATCTTATTCATCTTTTTTTTTTTTTTTGGTAAGTGCCTATAAAGGTGAAATCAAGGAAAGAGGTTTTCCCACCATGGCTGTCAGGGATTGAATTGACTGGAAGACGAGCCAAGATGTTGGGGCTGGAGGAAGGATTTGAGTTATTAGTGCTAATACCTCAGGGTCACCTATTAATTCCCCCCCCCCCCCCATAGTTATACTGTACAATCAATATAACTTCAGTTAAGAAGTTTAGCCTTTTTAAAAAATGCCAGAAGAAATCAGGCCTCCATTGTGTAAAATCATACAGTCGCATTATTTTCTCTGTTGAAAACTTAATGAAGCTTTTGCTGCTGTCAGTTTTATAATGCCTGTGGCAAAGGCTGCCTGCCTTATTCCCAACAAATTCATCTGGTATTTAAAAAAAAAAGACAGATTATCTTAGTTCAAGGCAAGAGACTCCACTGTGAGCATATCTTCCCTTCTCCTGCCTTCTGTTCCCTGCTTGCAATAAAATCATCTTAGTACTTCAGTTGATTAGATGCTCATTTGTGCCCCCTCATGTTTTTCAAGAAGCAATTTGTAGATGTTTCATTTTGCTCCATGCATATACAGAGAAAAGCATTTCAAGGCCTTATTGGGCTTATTTTTTCCAGGAAATGACTGAAAGCCGGGAAGCCTCATTGTTGCTGGTTGCGGAGGTGGACAAGAAGCTGAGTACTCCCTCTCTGAAAGAGATACTTGTACCTAGTTTTATTAGAGACCTCTGAGAACAACTTCAATTAAAATGGAATGTTCCAGCCTCATTTGTCACTGTGCCATGATTTTCATGCTGAAAATCAGTTCTAAAATCACCAGACCTGAGCATCATTTATAATATTGGTATAGTAACTTAGGAAGCCCCCAAGAGATACAGGTTCAGGTGCTAAGTGTAACTACTAGAGGAAAAGAAGAGGATTTCTCTAACTTGAGCCCAAAACAGATAGGCCAAAAGTACCAGCTTTGGGCCAATCTGGCCTGGATTGGACTGAAGCTGCACAGCAGCCACCTGGCAACCCAAACCCAGCCACAAAGCTCCTTGCCCACAGTCTGTTGTGGACTGTGGGAGCACCAGCCTTGGGACCACAGTGTCTGGTTGCCATGGTCCCATGCCTAACAGAGAGCGATTGAGAAAGGAGAGGCCTCTGGCCACTCCTTTTGCTTTCTCTGTTCAACCGCTTTGTCTCAATCATGTCTGACTTCTTGGGATAATTTTGGTTGTTTTTAAATGTCCTGAGAGGTGGGTTGAAAAAATTATTCAGGTTGTGAGTTTCTCCCACTTTCTTACAGGGCATCCAAATGTTTTGCCACAATCCCTCAGAGAAAATGTTCAGCTGGTTCTTGGTGAAGACCCGAAAGTAACGTTTCAACATAAAGGCAGATTACAACCAAGTTCCTGACACTCCAAAATGGCTATGTGAATGAATCAATATTCAGTTTGGGTTCATTTGAAATGAAATAGTGTATTTTTAGTCAGGAAATATTAATTTCAGACCTCTCAAAGTGCAACCAGATCTCTAGGAAGAAACACTAGCTGTAGAGAAAAGTTTTCTGCAGCCAGCTGGAGATTCTTAAAAGGTCAAAGTTATAAAGTATGTAAGTTACTCTGAAGAGAGAGAGGTATTTCTTGAGGTCCTTACTTACTCAAGGGTACCATTATTTTCTGACAAGGTGGGTCTTCCTGGGCTGTCTTTCTGATTTAACACCCATTTCAAGGGCTTCCTCAGTTATAAGGAAAAAGGATATCAGATTCACATATTTTCTTTAGGGAAGAAAAGCTGCTTGAGAAGGAAGATTTTGATTGGGAACATGTCACGTGAAGAAAATGTTACATATCTCACTTTTTAAATTAGATTCAAAGCTCTTCTCCCCTTCTCTCTCCTTTTTGTAGTCAGAAAAAAAGCTGTCAAAAGATATTCTTTGTTTCTCCCTAATCCCATCACTTTTAGACCCAGAACACATGGGCCAAAAGAAGCAGCTTCCGGATGCTTTGGGGGTGTGGCATTTAGATGATGCACGCTCCCAAAGAGGCCAGCAGGTCCTAAAGGACCGGATCAAAAAGTAGTCAGTTTAAACCAACTTCTGGTGTCGCTGGCTTGAGACTGCAGATGGTAGCCCACTTTGGAAGTGGGCTGTGCAGTCGCCACAGTCCCAGCCCAATTGTGGCTGGAGCAGCCAGACGCCACTCTTTCCTGGCCATCTGCTTCACCCTAGAGTCTTACTTCGAAAGGCCACTTTCTCTTCTTGAATTAGACTGGGTCTCTTGTGTGAGAACCCACAGTTTGTCCAATGTACAAAATAAATCTTCTTGTGGTCTGTAAGCTTCCATATATTCACAGTTTTATTTCCTATACGCTGAGAATGGGAACTAAAACATCTTCAGAGAGGACTACTCTAAGTCATTAACCCAGAGAAATATCCCCACTATTGTCCAAATACACTTCAGAATGTAAAGGAATTAAATTCTGGGGCAAAATTGCCACCAATTCTTGATAAAATAGTTCATGAAGAATAGAGCAGCAAGAAGTATTAACAGATTGAGTTACACTGGGCTATGAAGCAGAGTTTTTACAGGTGTATTTGGTTGTATTCTAATATTATTCAATTGTGTTCTAATATTAGAATTTGTTTAAACATGTTTTAATATGTTTTGTGTTCTTTATATGTAGCTTTTTAGTTGATCTCTTTGAGTTCTGGGAGAAAGGTGGAACACAAAAAACCAAACCAATACAATGCTGGACAAATAGGCTTCTACTTATGTAATGAGATTTTCACTTCAACTTCTTCCCAGCTGGAATCCCACAGCCCAAATCTGCACATTCCTCCCCAGTACATAAACTCTTGCCTGATAGCAGATTGTACAGGATAGTTTAGACTGGGTACGGAGAGGTAACAAATTTAAAGATATATTGATGATATATTCACTTCAGTGAGGCACCACTGTTAATAACCTGTGTATAACAAAAAAATGTTTTCTAATTCACAGTTCAGTTTCATTGGCTGTGACTGTACTGATTCTACAGTGGAGGTGGATCTCATGAATTGAAGAGCTATACAAGAATACTCACACTCAAATATTGTTTCACACCATTGCTATACATTTCCCCTCCATTCTTCCTCTGCTGAATCAATTTTGATAGGTGTTCATAAGCCACAAATTCATTGAAGAAAGTCTTATAACCAAGAAGTCCACCAACAATAAAACTGTCTTCCCAGTCTACTCCCATAATGAAAGAAAATGGCATAAAAACATAGGCACAAATTATCTGCACAAAATACAAAAGAGAGAAGGTGAGATTAGTTGAAAAACTTATTAACCAAATATTGCCATTTCTCAGAACAGTTTCCTACAGCAGTAAGCAGTATAGAGAAGGTGCAGAGATGTATCTAGAGATGTGTTCTGACAGATAATAATAATAATAATAATAATAATAATAATTTTTATTTATAAACGTACAATGACGTTAAAAACAGTCACAAGTTAAAAGCAATTCCTATAACCCAATCCCTAACCTCCCACCCCTTAAAATTGAATTAAACTAGCATGAATTAAAACCAAACAAGCAGAATAAAAACATAATATAACATCTTAAAAACTAATAATTCTTTGAGCAGCATAGACTGTACCACCAGGGGTCGTAGTGCGGGAACTAGATGGGGGATCTTAACTTCAGAGCCAGGAGATTAAGAAGTTTTTGAGAAGGCCTGCTGGAAGAGATGCGTTTTTACAGCTTTTTTAAAGCAGTCAAGAGATGTAATAAGACAGATCTCGTCCGGCCGGCCATTCCATAGCTTGGGAGCGGTAGCAGAAAAAGTCCTCTAGGAGGTCTGCGACAGCCTAGTTTTCATAGGCTGCAGCAGGTTCCTCCCAGAGGACTGAAGCATGCGGGGGAGGGATTGTACAGGGAGAGGCGGTCCCTGAGATAAGATGGACCCAAGCCATGTAGGGTTTTAAAGGTTAAGACCAACACCCTGTACTGCGCCCGGAAACTAATTGGCAGCCAGTGGAGAGACCTGAGCACAGGTATTATGTGCTCTCTCCTAGATGTTCCAGTGACAGGCCTGGCTGCCATATTTTGGACCAATTGAAGTTTTTGGGTTAGGCACAAGGGTAGCCCCATGTAGAGCGCGTTGCAGAAGTCCAGGCGTGAGGTTACCAGAGCATGTACCACAGATTCCAGGTCCTTCATGTCCAGGAAAGGGCACAGCTGGCATATCAGTCGAAGCTGATAACAGGCACTCCTGACTGTCGCATTCACCTGACTAGTCATGTGAAGTGACTAATCTAGAAGTACCCCCAGACTGCTAACAGGGTCCTTCGAGGATAGTGTGACTCCGTCTAGGACCGGGGGTTGTATTCCCAAACCTGGTTTCGGGCCTGTGACTGTCAGTACCTCTGTTTTGTCTGGATTTAGTTTTAATCTGTTTTTTCTTATCCAATCCATTACTGCTCAAAGACAGTCATTGAGAGGAGAGACGCCATCTGAAGAGGAGAGCCGACGATCTGGTCATGGAGAGGTGTATCTGAGTATCATCAGTGTGCTGAAGCCACTGAGCTCCATGCCTCCGAATGATCTCACACAGCAGCTTCATGTAGATATTAAATAGCATCGGGGACAGGATGGCGCTCTGGGGGACGCCACAATTAAGCTTGATTTTAGAAGAGCAACTGTCCCCGATCTGCCAGAGAGGAAGGATTGGAACCACCGCAGCGCAATGCCTCCAATTCCTAACTCCCTCAGCCGATCCAAAAGGATGGAATGATCTATAGTATCAAAGGCCGCTGAGAGATTCAAGAGCACCAGCAGGGTCACACTGCCCCTGTCGATACTCAAGCGGAGATAGTTGGCCAGAGAGACCATGGCAGTCTCAACTTTATGTCCTGTCCTGAAGCTGGTTTGAAATGGATTGAGATAATCGGTTTCATCCAAGACAGCCTGGAGTTGGGAGGCGACTGCTCTCTTGATCACCTTGCTCAGAAATGGTAGCAAGGACACTGGTCTGTAGTTGTTCCTGTCCAGGGGGTCAAGGGAAGATTTTTTCAGGAGGGGCTTCACAGCCACCTCCTTCAAACAAGATGGTACAATGCCTTCCCTGAGAGATGCACTGATTGTACCCTGAAGGAATACCCTCAATACGCCCCCCCCCGGACAACCAACCAGGATGGATAAGGATTGAGAGGGCAAGTTGTCTTTCTTATACTTCCAAGGAGCTTGTCCACATTATCGGTACTCACAGATTGAAACTCATCCAGCAAAGTGACAGCAACAGAGTTGCTGGATGCCTCACCTAAGGATTCTGATGGAACACTGGCATTCAAGTCGGTCCTTATCCAAGAGATTTTATCTGCAAAGTGGACGTTAAACACATCACAACAGGCAGTCGAAGTAGGGGGTTCGGCGCAGGAGGGACCTGCGTCAATTCCCCCATCACCCTAAACAGCTCTGCTGGATGGGACTCTGCAGATGCAATGCATGCAGAACAGAAAGATCTCCATGCTGCACGCAAAGCCTCTCGATAGGCGCCAAGATGCTGCCTATGGCGAGATCTGTCGGACAAGAGCCGAGTCTTCCACCACTTGTGCTATAGTCATTGTCCAGTCCACTTCATCCTCTTGAGCTCCTCTGTGAACCAGGGTTTTCGGTTGGAAGCGGGCTGGAAAGGACGCTTGGGGGTGATTGCGCCGATAGCCTTGGGAAGATTGGTGTTCCATGTGTTCACCAAGGCTTCAACGGAGTCACCAGTGTTTCCAATCATTAAACCCTCTAAGGCTTTCTGGAAACCAATTGGTTCCATTAGCCTTCGAGGGCGCACAATTCTAATGGGTCCGCCACCCCCGGGGGAGGACGAAAAGCGGCTTTTAGTTCCATCTTGATCAGGAAGTGATCCGTCCATGACAATGCAGAGGTTTTGATTACCTCCACCACGGATACTCCTGTTCCATGCTAAAAATCCCATCAAGTGTATGACCCCCACAATGGGTAGGTCCATTGACCAATTGGGATAGGTTCATGCTTGTCATGGATTCCATGAACTCCCGAGCCACTCCAGATAGATCAGATAAGCCGGTCTCAAGAGGAATGTTGAAGTCGCCCAAGACCAGAAGTCTGGGCAACTCCAGCAACCTCAGAGACCAGCTGAGTCAGATTGGTTAGGGAGTCTGTTAAGCAACGGGGTGGCTGGTATACTAGCAGAATCCCCAAGCTATCCCTGGTCTTCAGGCTGAGGTAAATACACTCAATGCGGGTTGTTTTCCAGACAGGTTTCCTGATCAAGGTCAAGTTGTTACTGTGAACTATAGCCATGCAGCCCCCCCCGCCCACTTTCCCTTATCTGCTCACTGACTGTATAACCAGCTGGGAGAGACTGCGCCCACATAGCAGCGCTGGCATCTCCCAGACAGGTCTTGGTGAAGCATGCCAGGTCAGCCTGTTCATCCACCAGAAGATCGTGGATGATGTGAGTCTTACCTTTGGCTGACCTGACATTGAAGAGGAGTAGATTAAGGGTCTGTGGAATGGTTGGTATGCTCTCCACATTATCCTGGGAAACAGAGTGAACTGAAGAAGGGATAGATACCAGACATCGATCCCTACTTCTTTTGCAAAATTTCTTCACATTGCTGCCACCATACCTTCCCTGCCCCCACACAGTGTCAATACCCGCACCCTGACTGTTCCCGGCTCCATTTCTGATACTGAAAATAATCCAGTTATTCCCAGCTAATTCCAGCCCTTAGTGAAAACAACGTCATGCAACAACATAGGAAGCACCAAAAGTATAATTACATTCCCAGCTGGGCTAAGTCCCATAGATGCAGGGCAAAGAGAAATTATAAAAAGTGTCTTCAGGTAGTGAAAAAACGTTTGAGACAAAAGAAACATTCTAAAGGAAGCCAGAGAAGTGGTTTTCCTAGTCCCCCCCCCCCCCAGCCAATGCTCGGCAGCCTTGCCACTCCCAAGACAGAGGTAGGAGGGCGGGAAAGTCCTTGCGGCTGTGACTGCCGCCTCGGAGAAGCCAAGATGGTGTTCCGGGGGGGGGGTTTATCCCCCAGCCAAACACTCTACGGCCTCGCTATTCCCAAGATGGAGGGGGGAAAGAGGCTGCTGCTGGGCTTTAAGGGCAGGTGTTCCAGCCGTTCCTCCTCCCTGCCACTGCACTGCTGCTCTTGGGGGGGGGGGGGAGGCTGCTGCTGGGCTTTAAGGGCAGGTATTCCAGCCGTTCCTCCTCCCTGCCACCGCACTGCTGCTCTTGGGGGGGGGGGGGGAAGAAGCAGCTGCTGGGCCTTAAGGCCTGGTGTTCCGGCCGTTCCTCCTCCCTGCCGCTGCACTGCTGCTTTGGGGGGGGGGGGGAGAGAAGAAGGCTAAATATCTGACAAAACTACAGTTCCTAGGATTCCTTAGCAATGAGCCAGGGCAGTTAAAGCTGTCTCAAACTGGATTATTTCTGTAGTGTGTTTTGGATTTCAGGAAAGCATTATTTTTCACCAGTGGCTTTCAGATATTTCTGTGCATCCACTGACACTGAGGCAGCAAGTAAGGCTGAACATTATCCTAAAAAAGTGTCACAGTTGGCAGCTTGTGTCCCCATTAGACTGCAGCTTCTCTTAGTTACCTAGCTACAGTACCTAACATGGCCAGTGGTAAAGGACAATGAGAGTTCCTGTCCTACAAGTTGCCAGTTTTGGGGGATCATTGAGTTTATCACATGGGAGGAATTTCTCTCAATTGCAAATGGAGCCAATTTGCAATTATGTGAATTTGCTAGTTTAGCGTATTTACATGAAATCTTATTGCGTTCGGAATGCTTTCAGAATGACTTCCCATTTCCTGAAAATGACCTCCCCCCATTGCCCGAAAATGTGTGAGATACTCTAATATGCAATAGGCACAGTTTAGAGGGAAAAGGAGAAGACAGAAAGGAATATTTAATACTTCCTTTCAAATAACTTTTTCCAGGCACCTCTGTCTTATAGATGAAATTATGTCTTTAAATTCATCCATTGCAGAGATGAATCCCAGCTGAAGAAAACTAACAAGGGAAATAAATTTTTCTAGTCCAAGGCTTCAGGAGCAGATGCAGATGAGGGAAGGACTATAAATCCCTTTCCTATCTGTTACTTCTCCAAATTACATCCTTTCCTCCTGCTTTTGTAGATTCATAGAATCACAGAGTTGGAAGAGACCACAAGGGCCATCCAGTCCAACCCCTTCAATAGAGTTCAGGCTTACCAGACCTACAGTCACAGACTAGTTTACTATTTTGGGACAAGCCAAAGGAAATGCTTCTCCGAATACTGCAGAATTCATTTATGGAATTTGTTGCTGAACAGGCGTGGACAACTTTTGACCTTCAGATATTGTTGGATTGCAAGTCTGATCAGCTCTAGCCAACATATCTAATGATGAATGGTGAGGGTCCAACTACCTCTGCGGGGCTGCACCATTGCTGTAGAAAGTTATGATGAGCTAGCATTGCCTAGACCTCTGCTGTTTGGTTTGCAAACCAGGTAGAAACACAACTCCCTGAGCGTTAGCACAAAAGCAAGGAAATCACTAAGCCTCCAGTGCTTTCATTTAAAAAAGAAACTTCCCCTGTTGAAAAACAATCCTAGACTAAGAACTTTAAATAATTAATTCCCTGCTTCTCTCCAGTATGGGACTAGTCAGGTAATGGGAATATGAAACAATACAGATGATTAATGGCAGTGAGGAGAGTGAGAAAGAAATGCCCCCCACTTATTAATAACCATCTTGTCTAACTCTTACTTTATTTTTCTGCAAATGTCTTTTACAATTGGTTAATGCCTGAATAAATGAAGTTCACATTTCAGGTCATTATGAAATAATGTCTTTTATTGTCTTTAATCAAAGCTGAACTGATTGTATGATTCAATGCAACTGGGGAATTTCAGGGCAATCTTTGGGCAAAAACATTAAACTGTATTAAAGAAGAAAGATGAAGGATATCTGTTTTTATTAATTAGCATATCTTTGATTGACAGGCAGTACAGTCACACTACTATACTACATATTATACATGAAACAGAATCTTTAAGTTCCCATTAAAGAGAAAAGAGAATGTTCTTGGGGAAACTATCCTGACCAGCTGTTTCCCCATAGTTTGCAGCATTAATTTCCTTCTTCCTGAGTGCTTTTTAGAAATCATAGCTTCTATTTGTATAGGTGAGGCATTAGATTAGAAGATTGTTAAAGAATCCATCAATTGTTCCTCTAAATGCACCAAGGTTTCTGTTTTAAAACAAACATCTACGCAGGTTGTTATAAAAGTTTTCTAAGATTATGTTTTCTAGGCTAGTTTTCAAGTCTCATTCTGAATGGAAGCACTTCGCTCCTAGTTGCTCTGTTTTCAAGTACAGTATGCATGGTGGTTCCTACTTGATTTATCCTTTTCACAACATGCAGGATTAAGTGGTAGTCCTGATATAAGTTTCAGAAGGTCACTATTTTGGAATGAAACTACAACTTACTGTTTTGAACTGCAGCTCACAAAATTGCACCAGCCTTCCTGACTGGGTGATTCTCGGAGTTGTAGTTCAAAACTGAAACTGTTCCAAGCACTGCACTCCCAATGATATGTAAAATAATCTTGAATGTATACAAAATTAGTTCTATCTTTACTTTATTTAAGTAAATACTTTATACTTTGTTTGAGTCATTTGGACATGGGTCAATGGTATATTTACTTGTTTGTCTTTGTTGCCTTATAAGCCTCTCTGTTCATGGTACTTGACTTCCCTGTTCTTGGACACATTTTTTTCTCCATTTACATGTGATCAACACATCATGATGAATAAGCTGCTTGTTTACTTATGTGACATCATTAATAAACATGGTGTAATATGAAATAACAAACAAAAGAGGTGGTTTCCACAAAATGTTAAATTTGGCACTTCCTGATATATACAGGAGAGGGGAGGTTCACGCACAAAACAAAGCAAAATCCTTAGCTTGTTAGGAATAATTGTTCTGGTTAGCATAGCCTTTTCCAAGACTTGGTTGTTTTTCACTGCAAACAGCTTTCACTGGCCTTTCATGAGAAAGGGTTTTGACTTTGCCTTAGCAATTGGCACAAACAGCAGAAGAAATGGCGTATTATTTCAGATAAAAACGTTGTCATCCATGAACTGAATATCCAGTTTGGTTTGCAATTGTTAACCAAATTGATGGGAAAATACCTTTCTTTTACTTTATGTCTGTGATTGTGACGTGTGTATGAGAGAGAGAGAAAAGGTCTTAGCTAAAAGCTTACATGCAATTACCTCAAAATTGAGCTGTGGATAGTCAAACATATTTCCCAACCAGGACAAGGCAGCATTACAGAAAGCCAGCAAGGCAAGGAAGGCAATCAAAGTTGCAGCAATGTTTGCCACCAGGAAGATGGAGGAAGAAGCACCTTGGCTGGCTGCTTCCAACAGATTTTGGGAGTCCCTTCATCAAGAAAACAAGAATTAAATATGCATTTTCATTTGGAATGTCCACATTTTAAAGGGTTAGCAAGGGAAAATAAATGAATAAAGCAATTATATTAGTTCCTATGTTTTTCAGGCTTTTGTTTGTCCTGATATTTTTTAAAAGAAAGACTTAAGTAATTATAGGGGAAAATTACTTAAGTCTTCCTTTAAAAAATATCAGGACAGACAAAAGCCTGAAAAACATAGGAACCAATATAATATCAAGCCTTTATATAGCTTTTTAAAGCATTCAAATAACTTCAAATTTATTTTGCATCTAAACACAATAACATAAAATAAATCTATGACCTGAAGCACAGCTTCACTTATATTTTGGCCTAATCAGCCTTTTCTTTTTCTTTTTTCTTTTAAACCTCCCTCCCCATGCTTTGTGCTTTTTATAGTTGCGTGACAGACACAGGCTGAGATCCTATACAGTGCACCACTCATGTCACAGCCTGTTATATTTGACTCCCTCTAAGCTCACATAGGAAAAGGAAAGTGGAGGCAGTGATGGTGATGAAAGCAGGTGGTGAAATCTACGTGATTTGTTCCTCAAAGGGGCTTCTTCTGTATTTATTTATTTCATTTATATGTCACCTTTCTCCCAAAAACAACCATAAAATCAGCTTGCTAAAACAATATAAAATTGCATGAAACATACAAAAATTTAAAAACATAAATAGAACACCCCCATATAAAAGTTTCCCTGACAAAGATTATATATCAAAAGCCTGCTTGAAAAAAATGTCTTTGCCTGCTGGAGAAAAGAAAGTCGGAGGGGGGCAACCTAGTCCCCCCTATGGAAGGGCATTCCAGAGCATGGGAGCAGCCATTGAGAAAGCTCTCTCTCATATTCCTCACCAAGATTGCATGTGATAGTGACGGGACTGAGAGAAAACCTATTGGCTTCCATGGAGCCAAGGCAGAATTGGAGAGATGGCATGGGACAAGCAATTGTCCAAGCTACATTTCCCATTCTACCTTGGCTCCATGAATCTTCCCAGAAAGCAGGCAACTGAGGAACAGTTCTCAGAGCTAGTAGTTCTCCCATCCCCTGCTGGCTGTATCTTCCTTTCCTTGCTGTTCTTTTCTCCCTGATGCTGTGCTTCCACTGATGGTGTAACCACACCAGTAGAGCCAACTGGACCTTGGCCACAAGTTCTAAAGGCATAGATGTGTAATGATGGAAATTTCATTCCCTGCCATTTTCTCTACTATGCATGTGTGATAATCATTATGCCTCTGTCAGAAAAGAAGTGAGAGACCACCTACAGTGGATGCAAATGGACAATTTCTGAAATATCTATTTAATCATAAGAATGTACAGTAAGAACAGCTATGTATCTATGGACAATCTCTATTATCCACTATACCAAGGCTGCTTATATTGGAAAACGTGACAGATAGTACTGGATGTCATAAGCAGAGTAATGAAACTGGCAAGGCAGAAGATAAAATTGGCATGGCAGAAGATGATACAAAACCTTTTTCTCTCACGATGTAATACTTGTAATATGTATTACTATGTAATACTTATTCTTTCTATTTTTTTCAAGAAGATGCTACTGTGTTTGACTATACACAAGTATTTGTAAGTAAAACTATCTTTATATGTTTTTCAAAGAAGATGACAATTGTTTCTCTCTCTCTCCTAGAACCTGTGTGTGGCTAGGTGGGTATGGGACTGTTCAGCTTCTACCCTGCCAATCTGTTTACTTTGCTTGAAAAATCCCATACTATTTTTCACATTTCTCAACAGCTGATATGAATAACAGATATACCATAGGGTGTTCTGTGCTAGCCTCAACTTGGAGTCCCCAGAAGCCAGAGCAGCCAGCAGAATCCAATTATCAACCAGTCCAAAGGTCAGGGGCTTTAAATGCTATCCACAGTCCAAAGAAAACAAGGCCAAGGAACAACCCAGGGTTGTAAATCATAGTGTCAAGTCTAGCTATAAATGCAGGCTTCAGAAAGAAATCCACTTTGTTCCCAACAACCAGGAGGGGGAAAGCTCATGCCTTATAAAGCATTCTGATACCCTCTTTGCAGCCTGTATTTCAGGAAGTGTTTCCCTGCTGTGCACACATAGCCTCTCACTTCACCTGCAGACACTGAAGCTTTCTGCTTTCTGGGGGTGTTCTCTCCCCTTTCTCCTCCTCCTGTAGATGGAGATTATCACACTCAATATAAAGTGACTTATCCTCAAAGGGATGAAGTCATGTTTAATTTTAAAAGTAGCTGTTATCACACTTAGTTGTGGCCAGGCAAGTGCAATCCATCTGCAGTCTGGATCCTAGCTGAGCTTATCCAGTGGCTTTTCAAAAACAGGAGCTTTGTGTTTTTGAAAAGCCGCTGGATAAGCATGGCTGGGATCCAGGACTGCACTTGCTCGGCTGCGGATGAGTGTGATAATACCTGCTTTTAAAATTAAACATGACTTTATCCTGTCAAGGACAAGTCACTTCAAATTTAATGTGATAATCTCCAATGACTCAAGTGTTTGTCAAGTGGAGGAAGGCCCTGCTGTGGTAAGTGAGCTTCATCTTCAGAGTCTGAACTTCTGGGGCAGGGGCCCTACTGAGTGGATCTGCTTCATTCTCAGAAGGCCAACTCTTCAGGGGCATGATGGGCATCACTTTTTAATGAAGATATAGAAAAATTGGAGCAGGTTCAGAGAAGAACAACAAGGATGATAAGAAGAATAGAGAACAAAACACATATAAGGTTGATGGTGCTAGGCTTGTTCAGCTTGATAAAGAGAAGATGGGGTGGCATGACTGCATTCTTTAAATACCTCAAGGGCTATTACAGACAGGAGGGACAGGCCTGTTCCCTGCTGCTGCAAAGGGCAGGACCAAGTCTAATACTTTTAAGTTACAGGAGAGTAGATTTTGATTGAACATTAAAAAGAACATTAAGAGCAGTTCAGCAATGGAACCAATTGCCTGGGGTCCCCTTCTTTGATGTCTTCAAAAAGAGGTTGGACAGGTACCTGCTGGAGATGCTATTTAACTGAAGCGGGGGTTGGCTTCAATGGCCCATGAGGCTCCTTCCAATTCTATAATTCTACAGTTCTGTGATTCTATGTCACTTCTCAATCTTCTCTTCTCTAGACTAAGGATATTCAGCTCAAATTCTGCATAGAATTTGGTTTCCAGATCATCTTGGTGACCTCTTCATTTACAACTACTAAACTTCTTCATTTACAGTACCTTTCTAGTGCATTCCTTGATCCACCAGGGGCCACATTGTTCTTCCACTGTCAAAATTCTGCTGCCACAGTTATGACTGAATAATAGTAGCAACTTCAGTTGTATTCTCTACATGTAGATGTAAGGATCCCTGCACTCTACAAGCAGTGTGGAGCATTTATTTCTTTTCTCAAATGGAAGGGGGAACCAGGCCTTTATATGACTTCATGTGACACCAATAAATTTCAATGGCATGCTTGTGCCAGCAGTAACAGTGTTGCTGATTTTGGCGATGGTGGCAGTAGACAGTTAAATCAAGAGCACTGGTAGAAGTAGAGGGCTATACATTTCTATGGTACTCTTACAATTAATGGAAAGATATAACATGGATGAAAAGATGTATGGTTTTGAACAGAGTAAGTCAATTTGCCAGTGGGGGGCGGGGTCACAAAAACAGTGGTGGGAGAGGAGGCTGCAAACAGCCATCAGGTTATTTCCTACTCCTAGTTGATAGAAATTTCCTTAATGGTGACTAGTGTAACAAGTGAACATGTTTATATGACTTTTCCCAATTTTGACTAAGCCTTGTTGTCAGGCAAGCATACCACCTCCTTACCCTTTCCCAAGGCTTGTGCCCTGCTGTAAAGTTATCTGGGGTTGCTCAGTCTCAGGCCAAAAGAGCTTGGCAATAGCCAAAGCTGCTGGTGCTGACATCACAGACGCAGTTAGTAAGTGGGTAGCTGAAACCTGAAATTTCAAAGAGTAAAAAGATCACATTTTCTTCAGAAAGTGTTAAGGATTACTCCTCTGTAGGGTACGTTCCCAACTTGGCACTCTCCAGATGTAATTGACTACAAATGGTAATCCAAAATCCATTATCCTTTTATACTCCAGCACATCTGGAGGGGGTTATGATAGATAAGACTATGCTGAGAGTTATAGTCCAATGTACCTGGATCTATCCATCCATCCATCCATCCATCCCTAGCATGCAGCCCAGTTTTGTCTCTGGCAACTGAAGAAGGCAGAAGTTGAAAAGTTGCACTCTTGATATGCATGTTAAAGTTCTCTTTGTTAATCCCTTCAAATACACATGTATAAATTTTTTGATGTCTTACTCTGACAATCAACACATCAAAACATGAACTAGAATTCTTTTTTACTTTTCTCAATACAACTCAGTATGAAAAATGACTAGCAACAGTTTTTTTTTAGTGAACTCTGGCTTGTATACAAGAAGAAATCTGGGCAGATTCTGAAATTCATAAATACTGTCAACAAAATCAGTTCTCCAAGGGCCATTGTTATCAAGGAGAAATGGCACCATCAATCCCCACACAGGAAAGTGGCATTAGCAGGTGTGGGAGAACACCAAGATTTTCAGAACAAAAACCAGAAGGTGAAATACCCCAAAGGGCACATAGTGAGGAATGGTAATGGTCAGTGAGCACAGAATGCTCAGTTCATTTGTGACACTTACAGGCTTTTAAAAAAATGTGCACATCAGAAAATGGATACCTTTTAAAACTGTCCAAAAATGCTTCAGTCAAAATAACACAGAACAAGGATAGAATGAGAATGCTGGTGGGATAACACAACGAGAACAAAATAAGAACATGGCTACTAGGCTTTCACATCCCTGGATGTCCCTGTCCACAACATAGCAATTAATCCAAAGTGAAAACATTGTTTTCCTCACATTGAAATTACCTCCTTTATGTGCTACCTGCTTTCTTCTATTTTGGATAGATGTGAAAGGTGTGTGTGTGTGGGGGGGGGGGTAGTTGAAAAGAAAAACTGTGAATAAATTACTTGTTTTCTACAAAACTGTATGGTTAGTGGAAGGAATAAATTGTCCCATGTAATGTTGTTTTCTACTATGGGAGCACCATGGAGAAAGAGAGAGAGAGGTTTCGAAAATAACAGGATGTTTACATTCTTACCCCAAAAGAAATATAGGCTCCCAAGACACTTCCAGCAATGGTGGCAAACCCTGCCGTCATGATGGCATGGAGTTCTGACTTTGTAACATAGGGCAAATAAGGCTTCACTAAGAGTGGAGATTCTGACTAGAGGATACAGGGAATAAAAGACAAGAAAACAAGTAAATCTGAGGCACAACTTCAATTTTTTTACTTTATTTATGGAATGGAGTCACACTGCAGTCACTTCAGCTCAACTTCACTCCCTCCTCCCCGTAAACTAAATACATGTACAGAATCTTTTCAAAACTATGCTTTCTAGTCATGGCTAGCCCTATCTTTTGGTACAGAGAGATGGGGATGTCAGCCAAAAGATTTAGCATGTGTCATGATTTGCATAGGTTGAGTCTTGACCTTGCTGTCCTTCAGAACTGGGAGTCAAGCCTTGTTTACTCTCAGGGTTTCCTCTTTCCTGTTGAAATTGTCCAGGTGTTTATGGATTTCAATGGCCTCCCTGTGCATTCTGACATGGTAGTTGTTGGCATGGTCCAGAATTTCAGTGCTTTCAGTGCTGGGCATAAAATGCTGGAGTGTGTTATGTTCCCTGAACCACTGATATGGAAACTTGCTGGTGGGGTCCTTTTAAACTGCAAAATGAGTACCCACTTTGCCCTCATTATATTTCTTAGTGACTCTTCTATCCCTTGGAAATGAGGAACTCTGGAGATGAGTGTCTTTCATCTTCATCGGGGTCTTATAAGCTAATATTTTTAGCAAGTATGGTGGAGACTAGTTTCAAAAGAAATATATGGCCTGGGGCCCTTTCACACTGCATAGTTATACCACGATGATAACACTTTAGCGCCATGGCAAAATCCTATGGAATCCTGGGATTGGTAGCTTGGTGAGACAGTAGAGCTCTCTCTCTGAGCACCAAGCCAAGTCAAAGTTGGATAAATGCAACAGAGCCAGGATCCAGTTTATAAAAAGACACAATGGCACAAAAGATGAAGGTTATACAGTGTCTTCAAGACAGCTTCGTACACTGAGGGAACTGGCTTTGATAAGTATTTAACACTGAAAAGGGAAAACCGAATATGATAGGTTGGTGGAATTCTTGAGCAGAGAAGGCAGAGCAACCTGGATTGGCAGACTGCAGTGGTGGGGAAAGACATGAAGCTTGGAGCAGATAAAATGAAAGATTTAGCCCTGCTTAGCCAAACTTGGTACTCTCCAGAAAGTGTCTGTGGAATGATGAGAAAACACTGGGCTAGGAAAGGTTGGCTCAGGTTCTGTCAGTTTTCCCCCTTCCTGGCAGCATTCTGCGCAATTAAGATAGCCACATTCTTCCCTCATTAATGGAAATGTTTCACTACTAGAGCATATATAAGTTCCAAAAGAAGGATATATATTTGTACTCTTTTCTCTCTGGGGGGAGGAAAATTGTTTTTTGTAATAACAAATCTTACCACATGGCCAATTTTTAATTCAAGAAGTGTTCCCAAAGGTTATTAGATCATTTTTCTATTGCACAACCTTACCTGTCCTACAAATATATTGCCAGCTGCAACTAAGGATTCAACAGGACTTGTCCCTAAGGTAATTTGCATTACCCATCCAACCTAAGAAAAGAAAGTTATTATGTGGAAAATTAGTCTTCTGGTGTTCTAAAGCTGCTTAAATTACCATTTTCACATTGTCCTCAAGTTAACTCATTTTTAGTCTTTTGGCATTTCATTCACATAGATATCATTTTATTACTATACAGGAATTCTCAAAAGGTGAGAAGCAGGTGATGGTGATGGACTGTTGCCACCAGGGAAATGGATTAAGTATTTTTCTTCCTTGGGCTCAAGCTAAACCACACCTTGCTGTATGCTGAGCAAACTTGACCTGTTAACAAAAATTTCATGAATAAATCTATTTTATTGAGTTGTATTGTCACAGGACTATATAGGACACATTCAGATGAATTCTGATCGGAATAGACCTTAGGAAAGTTGCTTTTTTGAATACACCACAAAGAGGGATTCTGAAACTTGTAGTCCCAAAAGGTAATTTTCCCAAGCTCTGGGACAGAATAATCAAGTTTGCATAACATAGGTTGAGTAGCTTTTAAAAATGTTAGTGTGATACCCAAGGAAACATGCATCCTCTCAGAGTCCCCAAAAACCAAAACAGCTCAGGAATTTGACCCTACATTGTTAGAATAACCTGTCTTGGTCATGCTTGAGACTTTCTACAAGCTGTCTAAGCATCTAAAAAACGAAGAAACATGTCTTGTATCCTTGCCTGATAAAGAGGCCCAGACAGGAGTTCAGTATTACAGTGTGGAACAGGACAATTTGGGTTGGTGGAAGAGAGATGGATAGCAAGTGGGTGGGTAGGAAGGTTTACAGCAAAACATGAAAACCTTACTTTTGGCACTATTACTTGGATTTTGGGGCTTGGAGACCATAAAAGGTAACTTTTCCAAGCTGTGGTTTAGACCAAGGTATTTTGCAACTTCCAGCCATCATAGTCAATGCTGAAGAATTAATAGTTCATTGCAATGCTTCTTAAGCTATCTCATGTGGAGTACTGTCAGGTTATCTTCCCCAATGTGCCAGAGAATGGAACCATATTTGTGCCCATTGGTTACAATTGTTTCTTGCTCCCCTCCCCACTTGGAAACTTGTTGCATGGATTGACTATAGTCCACAGGCCACAACTTTGACTAGCAGTGGTTCAGAATATATAAAATCAAACGGTTTCTAGGCTGTGTAAAGGTTCTTTAATCATGTGTTACCAAGGCCATAACAAGAGGAGTTCTCAGAAGTTACTAGGATGGGAGACCAGGGTGGAAATCTGCAGCCTATGTTCCAGGTGACTGCTTGAAGCAGGCCTTCAGAAAGTTGTTCTATTAACATGTTTAGGATTCTCCCCCATTTAAACATTTCTGTTTGAAAAATTTGCAATTCAGCAAACAAAACAAAACCTCTGGGTCATAAAAGCTGTTTTCCCCTGACACCCTGAAATAGCTTTAAAGGCAAAAAACAAACAAACATACCTAAACCAGTGGCATCACTAGAGTTGGTATCACCCAGTGCAGTAACTCATGGTGTCACCTGCCCACACTGGCCTCCTCCCATACCAGACCATACAGAATCCTTAGTAATGTTTTTTTGTACTAAAGTTACTCATAAATTGTAATTCCCATATATCACTGAATGTAATGGTAATAGTTGTGACATAAACAACTAGTAAAATTAAAATTGTACCTTTAAAGTTTAATATTATAAGTACTGTCTAAATGTATTTACGTGTACATAGTTTCATGAGGTTAAAGTGAAAATTTGGTAAAATGTGATGTTTTTAAGGAAAAATTAAAAAGAATTTTTAACAAAAATTTAGATTAATAAAAAACCTAACAAACCCCGAGTCCTGTCCTTCCTCCTCCCGCTGAATCTTGCCCCACTCACACGATCTGTTCAGAATTTTAAAGGGATGCAGGCAAATACCACAGACTGCCACTGCCAAAAGGCAGATGTTAGGGGAGCAGTGGTGTCCCCCCCTTAGGATATCATTTGGTGTGGTTCATATCCCCTGTACCCCCTAGTGATGCCCCTGACCCAAACCAAACTAAAACCCTGGCCTGAAAACAAATAGATGTAACTTTCAGTCACTACGGAGACTGCATCTGTACTGCAGAAGTAATGCTGTTTGACACCACTTCAACTGCCATGGCTCAGTGCTATGGAATTCTGGGACTTATAGTTTGTTGTGGCACCACAGCACTCTGAGAGAGAAGGCTAAATATATGACAAAACTAAAAATCCTGGAATTCCATAGCATTCAGCCATGGCAGTTAAAGTGGTGTCAAACTGCATTACTTCTGCAGTACAGTGTGGCAGCATGGAAGTGATGTTGTGGTTTGCTTGAGGGTTCAGCACCGTCAAAATTGGCCTGCTGACCTTCTGTGTGTGCCAAACGCTGCTGTAGACTGAGAAAAGTGCTACAGGTCTTACCTTTTTAATAAGCCACTGCATGAATCCAACATGGTACAGCATAGACATCACTGTGCTGAAGAAAATAACTATAGGCAGCACCTAAATGGGACAGAGAATTTCCAGTATGAAGAATTTTTGTTTTCTAGATTTCCACATAGAAATAAAGGGTTTTGGAGGGACTTTCTAGGCTATGGACTTCAAACAAGTAAAAATCATAGAACAACATGTAGAATGATCAGCAGGATTGAGAGCAAAGATTATTTACAGGCTGTCATAATTCACAAGCCACCAAAAGCCTGGGTAAATAAAAATAGTACTCAAATGTCAGCAGCATAGATGCTGATGAGTACACCTGGATATGAAGTTCCTGAGCACAGGTGTCCTTGGAAGCCACCTTGGAAGGTGAAGGCACCTGGAGTAGGGCCTCTGCCAATTAGCTTGAAACAGCCTTCATCAAACCAATACCCTGCAGAGGTCCTCAAACACAGATCCCACAAAACTGAGAAAATGCTGCTAATAGCAGTTGTTTTTTTAGGGATATGTAGTCTGACACACATGGAAGATGCCAGGCCGGGGAAGGCAGAGGCAAGCTTTGATGGAAGGAGCAGATGCTCCTTCATATAATCTGATAATAAGCTGAATTGGGTAGCAATGTCAACATAAGCATTCAAAAGGCCTTCCCTCCATCCCACTTCCCACTCCCCTGACCTGGGAGGGAGAGAGAAAGAGCAAGTATCCATTCTTAACTGCAAGAACAAAATAAACAAAAATTTCCAATCCTGCTACATGGTAATACTAGGGTGAATGCTCCACAGAGCATGAAAAAGACATAGATCAGTGGATACTTCCAACATGGTGGATTAACTTTCAAGGCATTCAGCATCTCCCAGTGAGATAAATGTGTGTGAGATTTGGTAAACAATTATAGGAAATTGTAATGCTGACTTGAATTATAGGCTTTTAGGCCATATTGACTTGCTAACCATGATAAAATAATGATTAATTAAAGCACCTCCCTATCCACAAATTTTACCTATTAATAAGCAATACTCCAACATTTACTTCCTTGGATAAGGCCAGGTGTACTCCACAATAAGGCTTTTGATTACCATACCAAATCAAAATACTTTGTGACTGTGCATCACTGAGCAGGAACACAGAGTGCTTTTAAAATAATAATTGAAAATTTCTACCACATTCCAGGCTTGTTAGCAGAGCAGAAACAGGAAATCAAAGCAGCACATCTGTGACCGTCAGAATAGTAGGTAATTTGGTCTGTCAGTTCCCTGCAGCACAAATCTACTGTGGCACTGAGTGTCAGACTTTAACCCTCTAGATATTTAGGCCTTCAGCTCCCATAAGCCCTGGACCACAAGGGCAGCAGTAAGTGATTCTGGGAGTTGAAATCTGAAACATTTGAAGGATTAAAAGGTGAGAACTACTACTCTTTGGAATGCTTAACAAATCTGGATTTTGAGAGCAGGATAATTCTGTTCTCCCATGTAGCAGAAAAGAAATATTGAGAAATCTCTGGGGTGAACCAGGGATGAATACCCCCCAATCAATTTTTAGCAGGGCTTAAATATTTATTGACATGCTTGATCAAAAGATAAGAAAGTAAAGAAAGCACCATCCATATGGATACAGATAACCAACAGTGCCAATTGGTGGATGTGCTCAAGTGGTAGCAGTGGCTCTAATCTAGGGGTGGGCAACTAGGGGAGGCTAGGGGTCACAGTACCCTCCCAGGGAGTCTTGAAGGGTGCCACCCCCCCCCCAAAAAAACCTCAAAAGGCTTCCCTCAGCTACTAAAAATGAGCCTAAAAGGACTTTAGGGGATGTGGGAAGATGCACTATGCCAATCCCTGCTCTTGTAGCATTTGAATAAAAGGAAAGAGAGGCAGCTGATGTATCAAACATGGAAAAGGAACATGTGTTTGAATGCAATCACCCCCAGCATTAAGGGGTTTTGAGGGACAGTGGGAGGTGCAGTCCCATGATATCTGGAGTGCCACCTCTTAGCATAAAAGAATATTAGGCATATAACCTAGTGCAGATAGAAGAGGGGCTAAGAACAGAAAGGAGCATGAAGAGCCTCTTCTTCAGGAGGAGGGAGAGGAAAAAGAGAGCATGGGAGTGAGAGAACAAAAGAAAGAGGAGTGGGGAGTGCAGTTCCTGGAGTGGTGAAACAGTAGAAGCTCACAGGTGGACTACTGCAGTGACAATCTGTCAGATGTTAATGGCCCCACGTTAATTTTTTTTAACTGTATGGTCTTCACATTGCCATGAGTTTCCCCCTCAATAGTACAGAAAAATATACAGTAATTAGAACAAACAAACCAAGCCAGCAACAACACAGAATGAGTTTCTACTCCATTCTGCAGTTCAAGCAATCCATGATCTGAGGGTGAACATGTTTATATTCTCTCCCTGCCACCGCCTTGGAAATGAACATTTAAGCAGTTCAGTTTTAAAAACCCTATTAAAAAACAAAACAAAACACCTTATCATATATTAGAAAACCAACTAGCTTTAGAAACTAATTTGTCACCACTAAAACACTCTTGGTCCAGTGGCCAGAACTAAGCCTGGCATTTGAATATTAAAGCTTCTAACTGAGTTGTAATTAATATGTTCTAGGATCATAGGTTTAAAGTCTGATATAGAGCAGAATCTATTTTGAGAAGTGTGGGAGAAATCTATTATCTCACTTGGCACAGAGACAAGGCTAACTGAACCTTTTATCAGCCTCCAAGGAACCCTGTGTTCCTTTCCTACTGGTGAACACCTACTGATGTTGCCCTGAGAGCTGGAATGCAACTTTTCAAATTGTTCTACTGTGATGTATTTTTTTTTAAAAAGGAAAAGAAATAGAAAAAATATACAAAGGCAATTAGGATGCCTGGGAATAGAGGAAAGGGGGAGAGGACCAGACTCTGACACCATGTGACTACTAATATCGTGACTCCATCAGCAACATTTCACACCTGGAGACTAGTGCAATTGGGTCATTGACAGGTTTCCTCAGTCAGTGATAAGGGATGCCCTAGCTGCTCTTCAAGGATACAGCAGCTATGAGTTGGAGGTGTTGCAATGTGCTAAGAATTGTTAAAGCTGCTTTTTTCCAGATCTAATCATTGTTTAAAAGCTGAGTACAGTAATCTCCAAAGACTTTGTTAAAATGTACATATTTGGTTATGCTATGTTTTTATCTTTGTTGTATTAATTCCTGTGAAATTAAATCACGGTACATTTTGTCATTAAGTTACATTTCTCTTAAGTGGTCTAGATCCCAGTTCTTAGGGATATAGGCACTGGCTGGACATAAGTTCTTGTCTCTTCTTTGTTTGGGAAAGACATCTACTCTGGTAGCTAACAAATTTTAAATTACCGTATATACTCATGTATAAGTCGATCTCATGTATAAGTCGAGGGAAGGTTTCAGGGTCAAAATCCTGAATTTTGATATGACCCGTGGATAAGTCGAGGGTAAAACTTCTATAAGGAAGGATGGAAAGGGGGAAATACCACTTACATCCTTCCTTCTCTGGACCTCTCCCAACCGATTTAAAACATTGGATTGAGAAAGGAAGCAAGTGAATTTTTTCCTGGGGAAGCCAGGTCTCGGAAAAAACGAGTGGATTTAAATGGAAAGGCTTTTCCTGGGGATGGAAAGTTAGGTCTTGCTAAAACAACAACAACAACAAGTGGATTTAAATGGAGAGGTTTTTCTGGGGAAGCCAGATCTTGGAAAAGGCAAGTGGATTTAAATGGAGAGGTTTTTCTGGGGAAGCCAGATCTTGGAAAAGGCAAGTGGATTTAAATGGAGAGGTTTTTCTGGGGAAGCCAGATCTTGGAAAAGGCAAGTGGATTTGAATGGAGAGGTTTTTCTGGGGAAGCCAGATCTTGCAAAAGGCAAGTGGATTTAAATGGAGAGGTTTTTCTGGGGAAGCCAGATCTTGCAAAAGGCAAATGGATTTAAATGGAGAGTTTTTTCTGAAGAAGCCAGATCTTGGAAAAGGCAAGTGGATTTAAATGGAGAGGTTTTTCTGGGGAAGCCAGATCTTGGAAAAAGCAAGTGGATTTGAATGGAGAGGTTTTTCTGGGGAAGGCAGGTCTTGCAAAAAGGGAAGCAAGTGAATTTGAATGGAGAAGTTTTTTTCTGGGGAAGGCAGGTCTTGCAAAAAAGCAAGTGGATTTGAGTGGAGAGTTTTTTTTTTCCCTGGGGAAGCCAAAGCTTGTAGAACAGTCCAAGAGAGAAGTAAATGTTTTTAAATGAGGAATTTTTCCTCTATGAGGGAAAGGCTTGCTGAACGGAGCAGGGAGAGGGAAGTGCTTTTAAGTGGGGAGTTAGGAAGCCAAGGCTTGGAAACGGACCGGAGAGGGGAAGGAACTGGTGCCCAAGGGAGATTGGGGTGACTCAGGCTTGCTTGCTTTGGGACCCTACTAAGCACTGCTGCTAAGTTGACCCTTCTATAAGTCTACTCCAAGATTTTAGAGGCAATTTTGGGGCATAAATTTCTCGACTTATAGTCGAGTATATACGGTATATTAAATTATTATTTGACAGAATCAATGTAATAATTTAATTATCAAAGGTATAGCTGTATTAGTCTGGAAAATTAGTACGCCAAGGGATATTGTAGAATCTTTGAGACTAACTGAAAGGAAGAAATTGATAGCATGAGCTTTCATAGACTTCAGCCTACCTCCTACTTCCATGCATCTGAGGAAGTAGGCTGAAGTCTACAAAAGTCCGTGCCACCAATCTCTTCCCTTCCATACAAGATCCCTTTGCATGTGATTTAATTATCGATTTTATTAAATCAATTTAGGTGAATTTAAATTTTAAGAGATCATCTAAGAATATCAAAATATACTTAAAGATTTCCAAAAATCTCTAACACAACCGTCCCCTCGAATATTTTATGGAAATATCCTTTCCAAGGGATAAAAGACAGATGGAGTTTTGGGGTGGAAAAATGACTATCTTGACCAATATACCAATGCTGTAACTGATCAGTGGCTGAAGATAGACTGAAGTCTTCATGATGGGTATTCTATTACTTGTGATGCTCAAAATAAAGGAATGTAAAAATGATGGACCCTTTAAATGGCCTGTGCAATCTCTTCAGTCCAACGAATATGAGAGCTGAGAGAGAGAAAGAATGAGAGGTAAAATATCTTATTGCTTCATATTCTCTGTTCAAGTAGTGAAGAGATATAAAAGGCTGGTTGCTGGGCAACATGCCCTTCTGAAGAGGTCAAGGATTACTAAACTCTTTCCTCAGTCCATGTGAGAAAGAAGAGAAGATCTTGGAGAGACATTGTATTGATTTCTTAGATGAGTTAGAGTACACATGTGGACCAAGATTACCTTTTTGGAAAAAAAAAAAGCCCTCTTGACAATCCACTCAAATTTTCAGAATCTTCCCTTTTTTCAGTCAATAATTATTCTTAAAACCACTACCACCATAACAAAAATCCCACTCAAAATCCAAAATCCAATTATTAATCCTAAACAGAGTAGCCCTACTTAACAGGAACACTTGTAAGTGTTGAATTACCAGGTTCCTACTGATAAAACTCATCTGCTATGGTTGGAGCTAGAATTTAGATTTAGGCAAAAATATTCTGTGATAGTATAGTTGGCCCTCCATATCCATGGATTCAAACATCCACAGCTGTAATATATATATATATTTCAAAGAGCAAACCTTGATTTTGCCATTTGTATAAGAGTCACCATTTTACTATCCATTGTATTTGAACATCCACGGATTTTGGTATCCATAGGGGTCCTGGAACCAAAACACAGTGGATATCAAGAGCCCACTGTATCACAAAGACACAGGGGCAGCATGGTGTAGTGGACAAGGATTCTGGGAGAATGAGTTTCAAATCCCCACGCAACTAAGGAAACTCATCAAGTGAGCTTGGACAAGTCAATTCTCTCAGATTTAGAGGAGGGCTGTGGCAAATCTCCTCTGATTAAACCTTGCCCACCACCTCAAAAATCCACCATATCTATGATATGGTCACAATAACCTGGAGTTGACTTGAAACTGAAATTGACTTGAAGCTGACATAATAACAACAAATTATCAAGATTATATAAACAACAAGATCAGCTTTGTGCTAGAGGCCTGCAGTGTTGGTTTAGTTTGTAGATCTTTAATAATTCTTATCTAAGCAAACATTACAGTTTTATCCTATCTGAATTAGGATTTTCCTTCTCCAGACTCAACAACAGTGTGCTGGCCAACATATCTCACTGGGCTGAAACAGATGGCCCTTTTGTGCCACCATCCAAGTGGCTTCGGAGTGTGACATTTTGACACTGCATGCTCTGGAGCTGTCTGGAACCTGGCTTCTAGCTGCCCAGCTACCCATACGTGGCCTGGCTTCCAGGCACTCCAGGGGAATGGTGTTTACACGCTGCATGCCACTGGAGCATCTGAAGCTGGCTTCCAGCTGTGGTGCAGGCAGCAAAGGCAGCTTTTTGCTGGCCAAAAAAGGAGTGGCTCTTTGCCACTCCTTTTTGGCCAGCTTCAAGGCAGATTGGGGCACTGGTATGTGCTTTCCATGGCCCCAGTCCGGCTTTAGAAGTGGCGGTCTGTTTCATCCTACTGTTTTAGCAGAAGATGACTGCCACTATTCTTCTCTTTCACAGTCCATACCTCCTACAGAGGAGAAGACCTGCTGAACAGAATCCTAAACAGAAATACTACTTTTAAGCGGGAATAAAACACCAACAGCTATGACTTACCTTGAAGGCAAAGAAGTGATCAGTGTATTTTTCCCCAAACACAAATTCAGCTCCAGCATCTGTGTATCCCAAGAAAGTCTTAAATAAAAAGAAAACACACAGTTATTAAAAAAACAAACACAAACTGGCAATGTATCCCTTCTATTAACTTATCAGTCACCTTGAGATGTGTTTTAATGCTTGGGCGGCCCTGTTCAATTGGGAATAATTAGGGAAACAGAGCCAGGAAAAATTCGTTTTTTTGTCAAGGATCACTCAGATTCTGGATTGTAATGATATTCACTCTTGTTAAAAGCAACTTTCTCAACTCAGTATTTACTCAGAAAGCAAGCCCCATGGGATTTAGTCAAGTTTACTGTTAGTTTGTACCTTAACTTCTATGAGGTGAGACTTAGGGAGCTGGGTATGTTTAGCCAAGGTTAAGATGTGATATGATAGCCCTGTTTAAATATTTGAAGGGGTTTTATATTGAGGATGGAGCAAGCTTCTTTTCTGCTGCTTCAGAGAACAAGGCCTGGAGCAATGGATGCAAACAACAGGAAAAAAGATTCCACCTCAACATTAGGAAGAACTTCCTGACAGTAAAGAGTTTATCACACAACGGGAATTGGAAGTATAATCCAATGGCAATCTGAATGCAATCATGAAGTTTCGCGTTATTGCGTGAAAGCTGATCACACACATTTTTGGGCAATGGGAAGTCCTTCCAAACGCAATCGTGGGGTTTCACATTATTGCACAAGAAACTATCACACACAATTTCGGGCACTGGGAGGCAATTTCAGGCAGTTCCAAATGCGATGCGGCGTCAATATGTATGTAAATTTGCTGAACTAGTGAATTTACTCAATTCTGAACTGGCCCCACTTTCATTTCTTTTGAAATTGAGAGAAATTCCTCCCGTGTGATAAACTCCTAAGAGCTGGAACACATTCCCATGGAGTATGATGGAGTCTCTTTTTTGGGAAGTTTTTAAAGAGAGGCTGGACAGCCATCTGTCGGGGATGCTTCAATTCTGTATTCCTGCATGGCAGGGAGTTGGACTTGTTGGATATTGTGGTCTCTTACAATTATATGATTCTATGATTCTAAAGCAAGAAAATTATTTTGGAGTATGTACAACTAAAATTTGAATATATGTTTTAATTCTAAATAAACATACACAGAACCAGGATGTTAGCATAATGATCTAGATAAGGGGTGCGGCTCTCCAGATGCAAGTCCCTTCAGCATAGCCAAAAGTAAGGAAGGCTAAAGAACACATTCAAAGATCTGACCAAATCTGATCATATCCTAGCACTGTTTATCCTGACAATCGCTTTCTAATGTCTCAGTCAGGATTACTTCTCATCTCCATTACTGGAGATCCTGAATAGTAAAAAAGGGGTTGTCATTCTCACCTTTGCCAGGGGTTCCACTGCATATCTACCAGGCAATGTGCTAAGCGGCCACTATATGATCTCCCTGGTTCCTTGCTCCTTCCTGTTAACCACCAGTGCTTGGTGAGTAAAGAATAGAGTAAAGAATAGATCCTATGTGATGCTGATAGAACATAAAATTCCACCAGCATTGTTGTGTGTCTTCAAGTCATTTCCAACTTATGGCAGCCCTAAGGCAACCCTATCATGGTCTTTTCTTGGCAAGATTTGTTCAGAGCAGGTTTGCCTTTGGCTTTCTCTAAGGCTGAGAGAATGTGGCATGAAAAAGGTTACCAACAGGGTGATGGCTTGAGGGAATTCACTCAAGGCCCACACCACTGGTCAATCAGTGGCCCTTTGGGTCAGGGAATAGATGGTGCTGCACCCAACAATTGTGCAGTCTGCAATCCAAAAAATGATTGTATTGTACTGCAACAACATTGCAATGCAAACAACTACCGGAAAGAATATTCATAAATATTCAAATCCTATATGGGAAAAAAAGAAAACATCAAAGGGAATAATAATCAAAGAAGATTCTTCACAGTTGGGGACCCAGTGGCATCACTAGGGGGCTGTGGACTTTATCTGGTGACACCTCAGAGGTGGGAGTGACACCCGTGTAGTCCTTCCTCCTGCTACGTGTGTGTGTGTGTGTGGTGCTGCTGCTGCTGCTGCTGCTGGGGCCTGCCACTCCTCTGCTGCTGTGGCTTTTGAGGGATCCAAGGCAGCAGAGAAAGAGGGATGAGTGCACACCATTCCCTCCTCCTCTGCTACCCTGGCACTCTGGGATGAATGAGCCAAAGCACCAAGGAAAGAGGGAGGGATACCTACACTCTCACCCCTTCTTCCCTGCTGCCTTGGCTCTCTCGTCCAAGCTCACCTCTCCTTCTCTGGTGCCTTGGCTGGCTTACTTGAGCTGGCTAAGGCACTGGGGAAGGAGGGCCAACTGCATGTGTGTGCATCCCTTCCACCTTCTCTGGCTGCCTTGGCTGGCTTGCCTAAGCCAGCCAAGATAATGGGGAAGGAGGTGTGTGTGCCTATGCAGATACCCCTCCTGCCTTCCCCAGTGCCTAACTTACCTGGCAGCCCCCACCCCCTGGGTAGGCATTTGGGCAGCTGGTGGGTTCTCCCCCCAGTAGTGCCCGGCACCTGCACCGGGTGACACCCACACTATGGACACTTTGGGCCTGTTCTGAGCATAAAATGCATGTGATTTTTTTTGTTTAGAATATAACATTCCAGTATAGGATTGTTATTTTCTGTGCAGGAAACAGGTTTTCTGTGCAGAAAACAAGTTTTTCTACACAGAAAACAACATTTATGTACAGAAAATGTTATCTCCTATGCAAAAATCCCAGTTATTTTTTCCCCATATAATAAATCCTGAATAAAACACCCTGTAGTTGTCAAAGAATTTTCACAGTGGGGAAAAGATTCATTAAATGACAAAATTTACCATGTTTTACCACCCTGTGTACTCTATAGAGATGTACTGGATACTTCCTTATACAACATCAAGTAAGTACTTATGCTAACATTACTGTTGATTATGCTAACTTAAATAATCAAAAGAAATCCAGTTTCCACCACACCAACACTTACTTCACTTCTATGGACACCAAATCCCATAGAACTAGTAACACCAAATGTTGTTACTAGTATGTGTAAATGCACAGACATACAGAGAGAGAGAGAGAGAGAGAGAAAAGTGGTGGGAGGGATACAGTTATATATTTCCATCCATGTCTTACCTGTACTTGAATACCAAGCCAATTGAATGTATCAAATCCTACTTTTGTCCTTAAGGTTATTAGTCCAAGGACAAATTGTAATCCTATTCCCCAGAAGACTGGTCTCCAGACAACCTAGTTATATAGAAGAACGTGTCAAAACAAACTGTGTAAATCACTGGGCATAAATAGCACTTTAAAAATATACTTTTAAAATGGGTTTAATGCAATTGCTCAAAGGTTTAACCATATTTTATTATAGGTTTTTATTTTATGTTTTTTTATGTTTTTTATTTTTGTTTTTATTTGCATCTGCTTTTTTAAAAATCTGGTTGTGACCTGTCCTGAGTCCAAGTTTGGGAAGAAAATGGTAAAGAAATCAAATACATACATAAATGCATTAAATTATTCTACCCCTTATAATAGTAGCTTGGGGGTGCTCCTGGACCCATTGCTCCTTCTGACTGCTCAGGTGGATGCGATGGTCAGGAGCACTTGTTACCAGCTTTGGCTGATACGCCAACTGCGTCCCCTCTTGGAGCAGGGAGATCTTGAAACCGTGGTACATACATGCACTGATAACTTCTCGGCTTAACTTCTGCAATGTGCTCTACATGGGGCTACCCTCATGCAAAGTTTGATTAGTATGAAAGATGGCAGCCAGACTGGTTACAGGCACTCCTAGGATGGCCCATATCACACTGGTTTTAAAAATCTCTTCACTGGCTGCCTATTAGTTTCTGGGCAAGATACAAGGTGTTGGTTTTAACCTTTAAAGCCCTACATGGCTTGGGTCCTGACTTCTTGGGGCAGTTCCTCCTACCATATAATCTACCCTGCACACTTTGTTCCTCTGGGCAGAATCTGCTACAACTTAAGAAGACCAGACTTTCAACAGAGGTCTTTTTCATCGGCCACTCCTAGGCTTTGGAACGACTTGCTGGACAAGATCCGTCAGATTACCACCTTGGAAGTCTTTAAGAAGGCCATTAGAATGGATCTCTTCCGGCAGGCCTTTCCAGACTAGTATTCTCTTTTGCTGAACTACCTCTCCCCTCTTTTTCATCTTCTTACCTTCCACTTGCAACTTTTATTTAGATTTTGTTTTAAATTTCTTATTGTATCACTATATGACTGCTTTCACTTTCTTCCAGTTTAATCCTTTTTTAGGGGTATATTAATGTTTTTATGATTGGGGGGTGGGTGAGGGTTTTTGGAATTTTAACCTATTTTCTTTTAACTGTATGTTAAATTTTTATTGCTGTAATCCACTTGGATTCCTGGAGATTAAGTGGAATATAATAATAATAATAATAATAATAATAATAATAATCTTGGATAGTGAGTGCTGAACTGATAAAACTCTTGCCACAAAGGAGACTGTAGGAGACAGTGCCCATGAGGACTGGCAGTTGAAAAAGGAAGAATAAAAAACAGGAGAGACGTAGTAGTCTCCTTCCTTAGAGGTCTTTAAGCAGAGGCTGGATGGCCATCTGTCGGGGATGCTTTGATTGGGAGTTCCTGCATGGCAGGGGGTTGGACTGGATGGCCCTTGTGGTCTCTTCCAACTCTATGATTCTATGATTCTATGAACAGTATATAAGACATTTCATCAAGAGTGCAAGAAATTCTTCTTTACCAATTAGTGCAACTTTATCCCACCTGACACTGTCCAGTTATGTTTGAACAAAACTCACCTCATTCCCAACTGTAATGGGGATATACTCACAGCCAGTCATAATCCATTGCATCTGGATGGGGTCAGCCTTGGGGACAATGAGTTAATGCCTAGCAAATAGTACATTCAACGTCAACATGGAAAATAAAGTATTGAAAACACTCACCTTAGTTGGGTATTTGGAAAAGAGCAGCATCAAGAGAACATACACTACTAGTCCACCAAAGGATATGAGCTGTTTGGTTCCTTGTTTGGCAGTATCAAAGATAAGCCAGCACACAATGGCAGCTATTAGAGCGGTCCACACTACCCTAGGTAAAAACGAATTTCAGATAGGGAGATAAATGACTGATTTTCTCAGCAACGTGCACTTAGGGACCAATGATGACACTGACAAAATTTCAACAATATGCCATAATAACTTCCGGGTGATAATTATTACTTTGCGATACCCCCTCGTAAGGAGCAATCTGCAGATTTCTACAATATCAGGTATTCGGAGGGTCAAGATAGAGGGTCACTATCACAATCTAGATAGTGACTACATAGATATAAGTTAACAACTACAAATCAAACTTTGTGTCAATTTTTTAAAAAGATGAACATTAAAACATTTGGATACCCCATCATATAAGGTGGAGTTACACTTGGATACATCACTAACAAGGCACCCTGTTTCTGCCCCAAACAAAAACCCAAGGGTGCCCAGATTTAGCCAAATTTGCTTGGGAAACAGTACATCAAACAATCCTGCATGCAGACGTCACTGTGCTTAACTACATGATCTTTCTTTCTATTTACAGACAAGCTCACTCTTGGAAAGCAGGGGAAAAAAAGAAAATAATTGCTGTAGGTCTGACTGTTGTTAAAAAGACAGTTACAGGGGCTATTTTCAATTCTGATATGACTGCATATTTTACGGTATACATGTGATAGAGATATTAGCTTTTAATTGGTTAGGAGAGAGGTAGGAATTAAGTGGCCCTCCAGATGTGGTTGGACTGTAACTCCCAGCATTCTCTAACATTGGCTGTTCTGGAAAGGGATGATGTGAATTGCAGTCCAACAAGATTTGGAGGGTGAGAATATTTCCACCCCAAAGATCTAAGTGTTCATAAAACCTCTTTTTATTTCTTGTCTATTTCATGGTGCCAAAATGTAATTTTTAATGAACCAATTCCTACTGCAATATCACAACAAGCCAAAAAAAATAAAAAATAAAAAAAAAAATAAAAAAAATAAAAAAAATAAAAAATTGCCACATCTGATTTTTCTAAATCTCCAAAGGAAAAAAAATTCACCATGTATTTACCATTTCAGCCAAAACCACTGTTTCTTTAGAAACTGTCCAACAGGAGAAAGAGATTTTGCAATTCGGTTCCCATATTTGGCTATCAGAAAGTCCCAGCAGATGAAAAAGATGCCGAGGACAGTCAGCACAAAGAGGGGCAAAGCTCTGTGAAAATTCAAGACACAGGCCGCAATTACCATTGCCAGATAAGCTGTCATGGAAACAAGCACATGAACACATCAGTTAGAAGTAAATCAGTCTCCTCCCCAAACAAATTCCCAAGAGTGCCCTGTTTTAGCTAAGTTTGCTTGGAAAACAGTACATCAAACAGTCCTGCCTGCAGACGTCAGTGTACTTAACTACAGGATCTTTCTTTCTATTTACAGTCAAGTTCACTCTTGGGCCACATTCCCACTATGATATAAAGCAAATTGCTGATCGGGTTATATGACCATCATCCGTATTTGAAACCGGTTCCGATCCTACTGTGATGGGTTTCAATCATGATGAAGTGTGCCAAATGCAAAAAACTCGCTCTTTCCTGACACTAGTTCTTTGGTGGTTGTTTTGAAAGAATCTGCTCCGAAGCATGATCAACAAGTGGAAACAACAGATCTGAATCGCATCATTCTGAAGGGGAGGGGCTAATGACAGAGGAGTGTTTACCATCCCTCCTCAGTTTTTGGTGGATCCACCATTCTGCCTCCCTCTCAGCACAAAAATAAAATTGATAGAAGATTCATTGATTTTGGAATACTTGCAACTACCCAGGTGATCTGACGGCAGCTCATAGTGAGGCAAGTAGCTGCAAAGCCAATGAATTGAACTATCTATCTATCTATCTACCTATCTATCGTTCCCAAGCTGGGCTGTCACTTACATCACTGATGACACACAGATGATTAACATGCATTTTGAAGCAATGCAAACTAGTGGGGATGATAGTTGTGCCAATAAAGAAGCAATTACAAGGGGATAATGAAAGATCTGCTTTCATAGCGGGAATGACGGACCTTTTTCAGTCAATTTACCAACAAGGAGTGAAGGCGAATTGCAAACTGATTTAAATGTAAGTGGCAATGACAGATCTTGGAAAGAAGGGGGGAAAAGAAGATAAGACTTCTGAGTTGTGTGTGTGGAAGTGGAAGTGTCATATAAACATCCCTTTGTAGGCTCTGGGAGACAATTAAGTTTACCGCAATGTGTTCTCAGAACGTTCTCAGAACAGTACAAAATGGGAGCGGATGGAACCGGAAGTGGCTGCTCCCATTTTGTACTATTCTGAGAACATTCTGAGAACACAATGCGGTTAACTTAAATGGTTGAAATCCTTGCTAGAAATCCGCTAGATGATCTTGGACAAGTCACACCCTCTTGGCCTCAGAAGGAAGCAATGGCAAACCTCCTTGGAGTAAATCTTGCCAAGAAAATCTTACCGTTCTGAGAAACCATGATAGGGTTGCCTTAGGATTGTCATAATGTGGAAGTGACTTGAAGGCACACAAGACACTCACATAATACAGACAGTAGAACTATCACGGTAAGACTAATCTATAGAGCAGAGTACAAAAAGGTGTGGTCACATCCCCTAACAAAGACAATTTTGCTTCTTCATTTATATGTGTATGTTTACATTCCCTATTGTTTTTCAGATAGGGGGAGTTAGGGAAAAATAACAAAGATATGATTAAGATTAGTAGACTTAGAGGACGCTCCTGCTTTGTTTTGTTGTTGTGTTATTGTGCCTTCATGACCCTAGCATGGAGTTTCTTGGCAAGATTTGTTCAGAGGTGGTTTGCCATTGCCTTCCCCCGAGGCTGAGAGCATGCGACAAGCCCAAGGGCATCAAGTGGATTTCATGCATGTAAAAAAGGGAAATAATGAAGCTGATCTGCCAGACTTTTGGAACTGAGTGATTTAATGAGAGTAGCATTTCCTGACTCACTTCTGAGACAAGCAGGCAGCAAAAGCAGATAAAATAACAAAGAAAAATATCCTCAGAAGGTCAAATGTCGGGCATAAGCAAAGCAATCACACAAAGCTTAGCATTTGACCACCATTCATAATTAAACAAATCATTTTATTGTTTCATTCTGAATTACCAAGACTCTTCGACAGAGAATTACTGTAAACTGCATTTTAAAAAGCATCTTCTTATATAAACTAATATAACACCTTTCCCCCATACGATGTTTGTTTTCTTAAATATAGAACTTGAGAAATTCATTGGGTCTCTTGGGACATGGATCATGATAGACTCAGGAGATTAGTGCACCGTCTTTTATTCCTGTGCTGGTCGTGGGATATAAATGCACAGGGACAGCTTCTATTGCACAGCTCCATCTCTGGACAGTACTCATCTGTACCCAACCTGGGAATGGGATGAAATGTCTTCCACAAGAATGGGAATCCCCACCTCTCCTCTTTTTCCAGCTCCTTTCATCATAGAACTATATAGTGTTATACATCACCCTCAGGTGCTATAGTGAGGAGAGCAGTCTTCATTGCATAGCGCTTTTGAAAAATATATATATACTCTTTTAATGCTAGAAAGGACTCATGAGATAAGACTGTAGGGAACAATGACACAGCAGGAGACAATAAAACTAACCAAACATAAGGATTTCATTGTCATCTGGTGAAACTCAACCCATCTTCCTTCTGGCAACCATCAAACCTTGCTTTGTGTCCATTTCAATTTTGTTTCCAGTTTCTTTATATATTTTGTATGTGTGTGTCTATCTTCCTTCCTTCCTTTTTACAAGAAGGGTTGGGCCATGGTGAGTAAAGTAGAAAGCAATCCTAGAAAGCAGGAAACTTCCCAGTGTACATCTATTTTCTATTGCCATATTTAGACTGCAGTCTATACATATTTGCCTGGGAGTAAGCCCAGCTAAACTCATTGGAATTCATTTCTGCAGAGACCTGTAAAGGACAAGTCTGCTAACTTTAAACTGTTGGAAATGCTTGTCCTCAGAAAGACAGAGAGACTGGGAGGAAATAGTTTTAAATGATATCCTATATATATCCTATACAAATTCTTGTTTTAAGTGAAAGCATGCAAAATACATGCAGTTGTAAGATGAAGACATACAAAGAACCTGAATGTAAGAAGGAACAAGTAAATTCAGTTTTTACAATTATAGATCTAAATTAACAATGCTTACTGGTCAGCTTTGCCTCATTGCTCGGGAAATAAATCTGATTTCCAAAAGATACTTTTAATGTATCTCAATGACAGTGATACAAATCAATGTTTTTCTTGCTATTTTTTTTCTTGCTCATTTATATCACTGGTTGAAATCAATCCACCCAGAGCAAATACAACATATGTTCACTTAATTCTAGCATTTTCCCCTTCAGGGAATCATGCTCACAGAGAATGCCAAACACTGCTGGTTACCAGGAACCATCCTCACAATACTGGGCCAATCTCTATGCTAGTTACACTGAGACCACAACCTGGAGATCGCAGGGCCAATCCTTCCATTGTAGCCAGTTTGGCTGGTCATGGAAAAACACTGAAACAAAGAGGCTAATGAAAGAAGATGTCAACCATGAACTAAGAATTGTATTTTGTTTGTGCCGTTTGACTATTCTAGAGAATGGGCTTTCAATCAGGGGCTTTCAGGATGAGGAAAATGGATTTAGTTTTTGGTTCACTCTATTCTATCAGATATTGCAGGGAGGAAATCTCTTTGATCATAGTAATAAAAGACCTGTGGTTTTTTCCTGATACATACTAGTCCCCGAGCTCTTCAGAGAACAACAGAATTGATTGCAAAAATTGAACAATTTATTTGGAGACATGTTTTCAGATATTTTTCTTTACAAAGCAGAATAATCACCAAAGCCACATTTATGCAAATAACCTGATTGTACAATTGGCTCTCCCATCCTACATTAACCATCATGCCAAAATGCAACCTGAAGAAGATCCCCATATAATTTAGACATGATGTGAAAGAGAGATTTGCACTGTTAACCCTAATTGACCACGAGCCAGAATAATTCTGGACCAAAATCAGGGACATTGTCAGGGAAGAATGTGAAAAGACACTATCTGCAGCCAAAAAGAAAGAGAAGCCTCAGTAACTGACTGATTAAATTCTTCAAGCAGTTGAAGACAAACAAGAAATAAAAGCAAAAGGTAACAGAAACAGCTAGAATCCTGAGTGCAACTGTTCAGTGACTTATACTCAGGGACAAGAATTACTATAATAATCAGTGCAGAAAAATAGAAAGTGACAACAAAAAGAAAGTAGAGATGTCTTCCACAAGATATAAGAAATCAAAGAGAATTTTAAACCAAAAGTGGAGATGCTATACAACCAACAGGAGAACATATTACACGACCAAGTAGAAATAAAAAAACACAACAACGATGGAAACAATACACGGAAGACCTATATAAAAGAGATGAAAGGATACAGATTCATTCAAAAAAGGACCATATGAAGTGAAAGCCAGATAGAGATAAGCTGAATTTAAAAGCCAAGCGACAAGCTCCTTAGTTTTAGTGGCTGGTATGGAACACAATTCCTATACACTAGGGAGAGAGCAACTTTAGTGGGTTGTGGGGGCCAAGACCCCCTGAACTTGCTCTGGGCACCCTCACATTGGTGCTGCTAGGGAGCACAATGAAATGTGGAGATAAACCAGAAATACTGAAGAGGCATTCTTGGTTCAGCATGCTATTTATACTGTCAACAGTTCTGGGCATCACCATCTGGTCAAACAAAATAAATAATGACTGATTTAATAAATAATGATAATATTTATATGATGATGATGATGACGACAACAACAACAGCAGCAGCAGCAGCAGCAGTAGATAATGGCTGATTTAAACTTTTAACAGCTGGAAAGATCTGATGGCTGATCTCCAACAAAACGGGATTATATCAGGGTGAATATATGCACTTCATATGTTGTGAACAGTAGTGTCATTGGGTGGGTGCAGAGAGTGTGGACCACACCAGGAGATACGCCACAGTAGGGGTGACACCCTAGTGTGGTTCTCTTCTCACTACAGCAGAGCAGTGGAGAGGCATGCCTGCCCCTCATGGCTTGGTCACTGGCCTGGCTCCCAAGATGGCAGAGGGTGCACCTCATGGCTTCATCTCTGGCCCAGCAATTTCCCCTGGGATGAAGCCATACGATGTGAGCATGGGGAGGGGGAGGCCACTGCCACCACCCTCCATCAACCGCTCCCGCACTGGGTGTCACCAAGTCTGGTCGCACCACTGGTTGTGAGTGAGATTTTATCAGGATAGTGCTTCATTAGTTGCAGTTTGGGTTTAATTATGTACTGATTGTAGAACTGTTCTTTGCATTTCTTACAGTAGCACCACTTAATGCCAGCAGTTTGATGTTTACAAGGTAGTACCTGTTGATTGTAAATTTCAATATGAGTGCACCGACTGCTTCAATGGGAAGGCTTCTCTGTCTATTTGCTTATGACAATACATAGAATAATGGCCTTTCTTGACCATTTCCAAGTACAGTACAACCCTTTCCAAGTACAACCCTTCAAAGTTGTAAAGTGTGGCTTCAAACTCAAAATGAAACAATAATATGGAACAGTAAGCAATAGTATAACAGCAACCACTGAAGTGGAGCAAAATACATGTACAGACAAACTTCAACTGAAATACCTGGGAAAATAATTTTGATCTGGCATTAAAGAGATTGCACCAATCATACGACATACCCCACAACTGTATAGGAGCAGTATGTCACTGTCAGGGGAAGCCCTCTTCACTGCTACATAACACACCTGTCCTGGTACAAAATGATAAGCCATTTAAGGATCTCCCCTTAAGAAATAGGCAGGTTGCTATGGAAAGATGTGATTCTTCTAGAATTTTGATCTTAGACTTTTCAGGGCTCTGAAGGTAAGATTCAGCACATTGATTTGGACTTGAATGTGAATAGGCAACAACCAATACATTCCCTTTAAAAGTGGTATCATATAACTATATTTGATTGCATCCGTCAAAACCTTGGCAGCCAAATTTTGTGGTACCCTGTTTCCCCCAAAATAAGACATCCCCAAAAATAAGACCTAGTAAAGGTTTTGCTGAATTGCTAAATATAAGGCCTTCCCCAAAAGTAAGACCTAGCAAAAAATTTATGTATATAAATATATATACAGGATATATTAAATGCTCATATTTTTGTTCAACAATAAATGTGAAATCTTCTTCATGGAAAAATAAGGCATCCTCTGAAAATAAGACCTAGCACATCTTTGGGAGCAAAAATTAATATAAGACACTGTCTTATTTTCAGGGAAACGAGGTAGTTGAAATTTCTGGCACTTTTATACGCTCAAACTGTACATAAAAGTAGGATATTTAATTTTCCTTAAACTTCTGATAAATACCTTCTATCAGTGTTGCATAAACCAGCAGTCGGATTCTGGTTTTATGTTTCTTGAAAAAGTGAAGGACCATATCATATTTCTTTTCAAGATACCTAGAATGACAATTTAAAAGAGGAGGAGGCTGTGAATATGTATAATAATTCTAAAACATTAGTACTTGGGATGTAGACAAAGATTTTGTACCCAACATAATAATATTAACAATTTGCACACTAGTTGTGTAAGGATGTTAAACTTGTCCACTGTTTTCCTTATCAAGTAAACCATTAAAGACTGATTTTAGCATAATAGGAATCACACAGCCAAAGTTAATCCTTCCACATTACAAAGTAATGCTATGCATGTCTACCCAAATGTAAGTCCAACTGAGTTCAGTAGAGTTCACTTCCAGAAAACAGGTTATAGCTTTATAGCCTAAATCAATAACACTTCAATCTACTTACATCATGTGAAATTTTTCAGCCCAAATGGGTGGCCTGAAGCAAGTTGATAACATTAGAATGACTGTGATTTCCTTCATACTGTATACTATGGCCTGATACATACAGGCACGAAGAAGCACCTGGGTGGTGCCATTAGGGTTAGGGAGCATGCAGCGTTTGCATGTTCCCTAATCCTAGTACATGATGACGCTTGCGTCATCATGTCAGGGCCTCTAGATGGTATGCGTAAGCACGCCGCCGCAACTGCGCAGCTGCTAGATGCAGCTGCACAGTTGCAGCAAAGTAAAGGCACCAAATGGCACCTTTTCTTTTAATTGTACTACAACTGCAGCACTAAAAAGGAGCAGGGTGCTCCTACCTGCTGTGGTGAAGCTCCGCAGCAAAAAAAGGTGGCACCAGACAGCCCTTTTTGGGCAGTCTGTATCGCCCATATGATACCAATTTACTTGTCATTGGCAGCATCTGTACTGCAGAAATAATGCAGTTTGACATCACTTTAATTGCCGTGACTCAATACTACGGAATCCTGGGATTTGTAATTTGCTGTGGCACCAGAACAAATTAATTAAAACTTTAATTTAAACAAACCCTTTAATTTTAATTTTTTTAAAAAAAATCCTTCCTTAAAAATAAGTTTCATTTCAACCAAACAAACTATATACATGTAAATATATTTAGGCTGTGTGCATGATACGGTAGTTGAAAAGTATAATTTTAAGTTCTTTATGTCACAACTACTGCCATTACAATGATATTCAGAAATTAAGATTTATGAGTAACAACAGTACAAAAAGTATTACTAAGGATTCTATATGGTGTGGTATGGGAGGAGGTCAATGTGAAGAGTGAAACTATGAGTTACTGCACAAGGTGATGCCAACCCTAGTGACGCCACTGGCTCCAAATTCCTCAGCTGTGAAAGGGCAGCTGGAACATAGCTGGATCCACCCCTTCCATCAAGCAGTGGCTATGGGACTTGAAATCCAACCAGCACCCCCCCCCCCCCAAACTGCTATTGTAAAAGTAGGGAAGAAATGGGGAAAGAGGAGCACAGAGGAGTCAGTAACAGCACAGAAAAGGCCCTGTCCTTAGTTAGAAATTAAAACAGGACTCAAAGCAAGCCTTCTTCAGATGATCTCAATGCACAGGGTGAGGAAGAGCCTTGTTTGGGAGTGGTACAATCCTGTGCAAACTCCTCTCTAGTAGTAAGGAAAGAAATAAACAGAGATGTTGCTAAACAACAAGTTCCAAAATGAAATTATTACCTTTGAGACACAGGTTTCATACGGTCTTGTGGTTCGTGTGTGCTCACTTGGTCATCCTTCTCAATATTGACACTTGCATCATGTTCTCTTCCTTCCTCATGATGTAGAGAATTGCCTCTTTCCAAATTTCTGTTTCTAAATGCAGTATCATTTTTCTTGTTTGGATTTTCACTTTCAATATCCCCCTAAAAGATACAAGAATGGAAAATAGCACATGAGTTTGGATGAGCAGTCTGTGATCAGCATGTCGAAAAATCATGGTGATGACAACACTTTAACAAGTAAGAGAGAGAATTAAGTGCATATAATAGCTCTTTTCAGAAATTTCTTGAGACTAAGTATCCACTGGGGTAGGATGAGCAGGATTGTGGCAGTGGGCCCTGCTTGTAACGTTCAATATCCATCCATTGGAAGAGCAGAAGTGAGCAACTCTGCTGTCCACAGGGACTCTTTCACCTCATACAATTATACCACTATGATACCACTGTAACTGCCATAGCTCCATCACATGGAATCCTGGGATTTGCAGTTTAGGGAAGGGCATTTCGAATTCTCAGCCAGGGTCCTTCACCAAACTACAGAGTATCTGACTAAAGTACAAACCTCAAGATTCTATAAGATGCAGCAATGGCAATTAAATGGGAATCATTGCACTACAATTTTATAGTGTGAAAGAAATCCCAATGCTGTTGGACTCCAACTCCTACCAACCCCATATGACATAGCAAATGGCCATGATCCTGGGAGCTGTATTCTAATAACATCTGAAGGTTCATCGGCTTACCACCTCTGGAACAGAGCCTGTGACATCCTCCCCAACCTGGTGCTGTCTGGGTGTGCTGGACTACAATTTCAATGAGCACCCAGTCACTTGGTTAGAGGCTTATGGAAGTTGAAGTTTAATACCCCTGGAGGGCAACAGATTGAAGAAGGTAGTCTATAGGTATAGAATTTTCAAAATTCATATTAGGGTAATACAGTCCAACCAAAAAAGAGCATAAAATATGTGTAAGTTTTTAAGACTTCCAAAAGTGTTGAAGGTCTGTCCCAAATAGCTTAACTCAGAGTAGTATTTGTTTTGTTTGTTGTCTGCCTTCAAGTCATTTCTGAATTATGGCAATCATATCGTGAACCTATCAGGGGGTTTTCTTGGCAAGATTAGTTCAGAGGAGGTTTAAATATTTGAAGGGATGTCACATTGAGGAGGCAGCAAGCTTGTTTTCTGCTGCTCCAGAGAACAGGACTCAGAACAATGGATGCAAAGTCCAGGAAAAGAGATTCCACCTCAACATTAGGAAGAACTTCCTGACAGTAAGGGCTGTTCAACAGTGGAACACACTCCCTCAGAGAGTGGTGGAATCGCCTTCCTTGGACTTTTTAAGCAGAGGCTGGATGGGCATCTGTTGGGTATGCTTTGATTGGGAGTTCCTGCATGGTAGGGGGTTGGACTGGATGGCCCTTGTGGTCTCTTCCAACTCTATGATTCTATGATTCCCCTGATGCTGAGAGTATGTGACTTGCCCAAGGCCACCCAGTTTCCATGGCTGAGCTAGGAAGTCACAGCCCAACACTAAAAACTTAGAGTATTATTTGTACAGTCATATTAATTTTCAATTAGGATTTTTAGATTCAAGGGTACCACCTGACTTGAAGAAGAAAAAAAACCAGCCTGTCCAGCTAGCCTTCTCTGAAGGATTTTCCACTAGGATGAGACATATTTTCTGTTTAAATTATAGGGATTTCTGCACACTTGCATTAATAAATATGTTAGCATATGCCAATTTCATGCCAATAAATGAACTCTTTGGGGAAGATGCATATTGTGTATAATGTGCAGATGACTACTTTATAGCCCAAATCAGTGCTTCACAGGCTGTTGTTGTGAGGTTCAAAGCAGGTGATATAAGCCACCTTGAATTCCTTGGAGGAAAGGCTGAATACCTTGGAGGAAATGTTGAAATTACATCTTCCATTTTCTGTATAGACTTTGGAGTTTATCACACGGGAGGAATTTCTCTCAATTGCAAATGGAGCCAATTCGAATTCACGTAAATTAGCTAGTTTAGCGAATTTACGTGAATTCTAACTGCATTCGGAATGTGTTCAGAATGACTCCCCATTTCCCCCAAATGACTCCCCATTGCCCAAAATTGCGTGAGATAGTCTAATATGCAATAACATGAAACCCCATGATTGCGTTTGGAATGACTTCCCATTGCCCGAAATTGCGTGAGATACACACATATGCAATAACGTGAAACCCCATGATTGCATTCGGATTGCCATTGGATTATACTCCCAAATTCCATCGTATGATAAACTCCTTTTTGAAAGGCACACCTCTTTTCTTCATCCTTTATCTTTATCTATTAAATAATACCACTTTTCTTCATCCTTTATCTGTCTCTATCATACAAAAAGAGCTTAGGAACCACAAGACTGCAAACATCATCTAAGCAGAGCCCTGCCTTACTGCTTAATCAAAGTTAGAAGCTTATTATTGCTTAGGATTTTAAAACGCCTCCAGCTTCCTAAATTGGAGCCTGGATGCTGGATGGAGATAGGGATTATCACTCACTAAATCACCACCAAACTGCCATCAGCCTGGGTGCCAGCCAGGTCCAAGCTGCACTCTGTCAGCACTTTTTCAAAGTCGGAAAATTTCTGACTTCTAAAAAGTTCTGGTGGAGGGTGGCTGGGACCCAAATTGATGGCGGCCATCAGTTCAGTGGCAATTAGTGAGCGATAATCCCTTTCTCCATCCCACATTCCAGCTCCAGCCTGGGAGGCTGGAGCCAGTTTAAAACCCCGACCAATCTTTTTTTTGTCTGCCGCGGACACAAATTCTTTGCCTAATTTTAGATTCTTCAGAAAACGTACATCTTTTTTTTTTTTATCCTAATCTCTTGAAGACAAATTACCACTATCTTTAGTTTCTTTAAATAGTGAAAGACTTTATTTCTCTTTGCAGCTCCATTAAGGCCTTTAATGTTCCAGGAGGCGACCTTAAGTTGTTGTTTCATCTTCGCTGGTCTCTTTTCTATTCCTATTTTTTATGGTGCCACAGGCCATAGCTTCGTCCAATCCTGTTAATAGTTCCTCTTCTGTATCAATATCGCTTTCACCTTCAGAATGCGAATCTTTAAGATCCTGCTCTTTCCATTTATTCCATTTGCTTTTTACCTTATCCTTTTTTATTTGGGAATCTCCTTTATCTTTTAGCTCTTCCCTCTGTCTATCCTGATCTTCTCCTTCCCTTTCTCTCAGAAAGTCTCCTCCCTTATCTTTCGTATCTTTTTGCTTAGTTTTATCGAAAGTATTTCTTTTCTTATTTTCCCTTTTAAGAAATTTCAAAAAATCTTTAGCTTCTTGAATAGAACGTATCTCAATCTTCTCTTTCCTGTACCAAAATATTAATCCTTCTGGCATTCTCCACCTATAAGCAATTTGAAGTTCTCTAAAGTAAGTAGTCAAAAAACTATACTCCCTCCTCTTCCTCATTACGGTGGGGGGAATGTCTTTATATAACTGTAAATCTTTCCCTTCAAATTTAATTGGCATATCTTTATGTTTAGTTAGCAAAGTGTCCCTCAATTGTTTCCTTACAAAAAAAACTAATATATCTCTCGGGACCCGCTTTTGTTTGGCCATATAAGAGTTCAATCTATATAGTTTATCAATTTCCATTTCACAAAGGTATCTCTCTTTGCCCAAATAATTTGCTAAGATCTCGACTATTTTTTTCTAATAGATTCTCATTTTCTTCTTCCGGGATCCCTCTAACTTTTAAGCATCTTTCTCTGTTTTTAAATTCTTTTACAGAGTTTTCATCAACCAGGTCTTTCTGTTTTTGTTTCACCTCTTTCAAATTTTCTTTGAAATTTCTATATTTCCCTTCAATTTCCCCTATTTTATCCTTAATTGTTGTCATCTCTCTTGATAGCTTATCCATAGCTAAAGTAACTCCTGATAGGTCCTCTCTTAATTCCTGTTTAATTTCAGATCTAAGCGCACTCATATCTTGCTTCACTTCTGCTCTTAAGAGTGTCATGTCATGTCTCAATTCTTGGATCTCCTTACTCAGGTCTGATCTTAATTTTCTAATCTCTTCCACAAGTGCAGGATTGCCCTCCATAACTTTATTGGAGTCGAGGGAAGGTCTACGATTAAATTGTAATTGTGTTTGTATCTGAGCTTGTGTCTTATTCACTCCTTGATTTTTGTTGCTGACTGGTTTATTACCTGTTGCCATTAGTGAATTTCCTGAGTTCAGTTCTACTTTACCATTAAACAGTACAGTCCACTCCAACCTGCTTTGATAATGTAGGGGAACACAAAAGACTTTACCTTCTCTATTTAGCAGCTAGTTTGTGACAAAAATACAAGCTGTAAGCTCAGCCTCCAAGCACACACAGTTATTTTCTAACTTCCGACAGCAAATCTTAAAGAGGAAGGACGTCCAATTGCACACCTTGCAAAACTGATTGCAATGTGGGGTTTTCTCTTGCACCCATAATGAAGGATTTGGTGAGCCTATTTTTTCACCTTCTTCCTCTCTCCTCCTCCCCAGTTTCTTTTTCATAATCCAGTTGTTTAGCAGGAAAAAGTGCACTTGCAGAACTCAACCCATAAAAGTTTTGATGAGCTCAGAAATGCTTCTTAGAACTTTATCACATGAGCCTAAAAGTAGAATTTTAAAAAGTGGAATTTTAACAAGATAAAGGCATCTTTGGCAGGTACTTATCACACAACATTGTGTTCATCTTACTGCTTCTTTGCATTCCATTAGTTACCATAGGGCACCTTTTCAATGATGGGCAAAACCCATCAAGAGGCTCTCAATCTCTCTGCTATTCCATTATTGCCTTCCTGTGATAGGTCCCTGTGATGCACACTCCTCTTCTGTTATATTTGTCTGAATGACAGTACCCTGGGCCTTCTTCCCCCATGACTGTCCCTAAAATAAAACAGACCCTTAAAAAAACCAACTCTGTTAAGGGCTTTGTAATGGTAACATGAATGTAATTCAAAATGCAGACAAGCTTCTTCCAAAACAAGATCAGAACTGTACAATAGTTTCTAACTTGAATAAGTTACTTGAATAAATGTAAATAAGTAATTGTTGTTACAGACACTTGGTGTTTCTTATGAAAATCTCCACAAAATACCAATGTTACAGTCTTTAAGGACACTCACACTGTCCTTACATAGAATACTTTCCTAAGCCTAACTACTATTTCTTCCACTCAGGCTAACTATATCCCTCAGGATATCTTCTTCTCTAAAACTCCTTCACCTAGAGTTCTATTCCTACAGCAGCCAGCTTGGGGAGGTGGTTGGCAGCCACGATATCTCTCTCTCACCAGTTCTCCAAGAAGGTGGTGTCTGGCAATGTGGAAAACAGATCATGTGACCATGTATTGCCAAAGCACTATTGTGGGGAAAAGTGTGATAAGAAAAGATACCAAATTGGTATGCTTCCATTCTTAAACTAGTATGATTGTGATGTGACAGCAGGCTGGTGTGATAAAGTCCTTAGAAAATAATTTAGCTGTATTCCATCATATCATTCTCATTAACTGAGTGACCTGTCCTCACGGTTTCAGAGATTATTCTGAAAATAAGAAGTTTGACTAACTGGCAAACATAATGCAATGGTCAATTAAAATACATTGGCAGGGATCCTGCATCAGGAGACACATGTCTGGCTACGCGCCAAACCTTCTTTTATGTGATGCAACTTCATCCCACAACATGGCCATTTCCATGTTCTTGTAAAGTGGTGGGATCAGTGGAGATGCTTCCAGCTATCTACCTGTAGCTTCATGTGTTACTATGGACATCCACAGGGACCTGAAGAAAAATATTTGGATGTGTCTTTGCTGATTCTCCCCTGTTCTCCGATGACACAGACATGTCCATGTGGTTATTGCATAGCTGATAGAATTTTGACCTCTGTAAGTCCAGATTTTGGTTACTGGCATTTGATATAGAATTCTAACTTCTGTGAAAACAAGAAGTGGGTTACAGTAGTGCATGTTAGATTTCTGCTTTATAACTCACTAACATGATGCCAGTCTGGATTTCTTCCTCAGTGTCATACTAGATGATGCTACACTATTCACATAGCATGTATAGCCCACCCATCAAATCCACAGATTCTTTATCCATGGATTCAATGGCTTGAAAATAGCCAGGTTTGGTTTCATTAATACGACTTTAGCATCTATGGAGTTTGAACCAAATGCATCTTGAACCAAATGCAGTCCTTGAACCATCTTAGGAAGTAGGCGCAAGCCTATGAAAGCTCATGCTTCCAACTTTTATCTTTCATTTAGTCTCAAAGGTGCTGCAAGATCCCTTTGCATACAGTCCTTGAACTTGATGAACTCATATTTCTTCCATCACATAGCTGTTGATGCGAAAGACCCAGAAGTAAAAGGCAGGCCAGTTCCTCAAAGCAGAGAGAAGTGGTGAGTGATGAGCTATGAAGTGAAAAATTCCTATTTGAAATGAGACATCTACTTTGAGATCCCCCCATAGCCCCATACAAGCTATTGTACTATTTGTTTATTAAAATATCTCTTAACAATAGACACAGCTTTTCAGCAGAATGTGGCTCTGTCCCTTATTCCTCCTTGGCTCAATCAAACAACAGAAACAACAACAGTAAAGATTAGCAAGTGGTAGGCAGGTCTCTCGATCAAAGGCTCTAGCTACAGGAACCACTAACACATCAGCATAGCCATGACTCAAGCAAAGTAGTGTGCTTTGGAAGGCAGGTTGATCAAGTGGATGAATGCCAAACCAGGATGAAGAGCTAGCTCACAAGCTCATCTTGGCTGAGGGGGAATCTTCCATGTGTAATAGGTGTGGAGAAAGCATGCATGTAGCCAGGGCTGATTTAAGAAATATTTTTCCCTAAGGTAAAGAATTACATGACTGCATCTTCCCATTCCATGCAGAGATACTGGCCAGACTGGTGGCTGGATCGTATTTCAATGGTAGTGATGGAAGATGTGCACTGGACAAACTGTTTCTAAGAGGAAGAATCATGCCGGTAGATCTAATTCTTAAGGCTGCAACTGTGGTCCACTCCCATAATACAAAGGAGGAATGTGTGGATGCCACTGGCCTGAGTTTTTTGTAGGCTTGCCCCTAAGCCTGAAAGCAATGACAGATACATAGGCAGAAGGGAACTGTTATACCAAATCATGCCCATCTGGTGTCCTCCCTTTGTCTCCAGCCAGGACCACCATCAGCTATGCTGGCAAAGGACTATAGGAATTGTAAAATAAATCCAACAGAGCTGTAGTGTGCCAGGCTGAGTGGGAGAAGGCAGCTGTTTTTCAGATAGCTGGCACTTTAGAACTGAAGAAGGTGGCTCTTAAAAAGAGAGAGTTTTCCTATTTTGGGCATTGAGATTGTTGAATACCTACCATTGCCATATCTGTCAGATGTCTATACTCCTAACTTTTATTCACCTGGGCTTTAATGGCTTGTGAACTTTGGCATTTTGTGAATGATTTCTGCTGTCCTTGTGGATGACTGGTCTCACTGTAGTTACATTTTTTAAAAACTTGTGGTTGTATCTGCACTGCAGTTTGACCACATTAATTACCATGGCTCCATGCTATGGAATTCTGGGATTTGTAGTTTTGTTAGGTATTTGACTTTCTTTGTTAGAGAGCTATGGTGCCAAAACAAACTACAGTTCCCAGAATTCCACAGGATGGAGCCATGAGAGTTAAAGTACCATACCAACTGCCATCCTCTGCCTAGGGAGGGAGAGAAGAGGCAGGCCCAGCTCCACCAGGGCTTGCCTGAGGAAAGAGAACCCTTGTTTATCCACTTTTGTAAACCGCTTTGATCTTTTTTGGAAAGGCGGTATATAAATAAAATAAATAAATAATAAATAAAGTGGTGTCAAACTGTATTAATTCTGCAGTATGGATGCAGCCTGTGAGTCTGTAGCATAGAAAAAACTCAGGGTGCATCTACACTGCAGAAAGAATGCAGTTTGACATCACTTTAAATGTGTAGCTCCATCCTAAGGACTCCTGGGATTTAAGGGTTTTACAAGGCATTTAGGCTTCTCTACCAAAGTGTTCTGAGAATTACTACAAATCTCAGGATTCTGTAGGATGGAGCCATGGCAGTTCAAGTGGCATCAAACTACATTATTTCTACAGTGTATATGCACCCTGAGTATTTTTTACGCTATAGACTGAAACAGGCTGCATCTACACTGCAGAATTAACACAGCTCGACACGGTTTAAACTGTCATGACTCTATCCTTTCCTTTCTGTGTGGGAATTTAGGGAAAGGAAACCTCTTCACTACAGGAAAAGTTGTGTTTTGCTTCTGCTTTAGATGCTGCTTCCCATCATTCCAAACTAATGTTGTCCAAAGCTACACTAAAAGATATTAACAATGCAGCTGGTGTGACTGTCTTCTGTCCTTTTTGTTTTGTTTTGTTTTGTGTCAAAAGCATGACTGAGCAGGATTCTTACAAATGGTAACAACAACAACAACCAAACTAGGCATGCCATCAACATTACGATCACAGCCACAACTTCCAGTCTCTGGAGCAGTTGTAACAATAATATTGTAATATTCATGAGTGCAGCATTGCCACACACAGTAAAAAGCAAAGCTAAGTCTGGTCTGCTATTTTGATACTATACATTTAGAAAGGAAAACAGTGCATACATCTTCTATTCACCTGTACTCCAACTGTGTTCTGTCTTTCAGGCCCTTTGTGTTCACTGGGTAACACTTGGCAGGTGTGTCAATGCCTGCAAAAGCATTGCTGCCAGTAAAGGACTTCCCTCCCAAAAGTTCCAAGGCATTTGCACTTTCCATAGAAAGAAAGAAAAAAGTTTAGTCTTACCTCAAATGCAGGGTTCCTGTAGCTTTTAGAAAATGTGCTGTTAACTTCTGGCACAGCCATACATTTAGCCAAAAGAACACTTTATCAAAACTTTGGATTCTTTTCAATCCAGTGCAGCCAGCAACAATATCCAAGGAAGCTTTGGTTGCAGGAAACATTTTACTACTTGAAGTTTACCTGGCTATAACCACACCCAGAATTCTTAGGCTGAATTTATTGCCCCACCTTCCTCTTCCCCTGTCAGTTATACACTCACATACAGGACACACACCAGAGTAAAAATCCAAGCTTGTGAAATTCTGCAGAAGAGGATGATGATGAACACATGGCTCTGAGACATCCCAAAGTTCAAATCTTTGTTCAGTCATTACTTCTCTTGCATAGCCAACCTGTGCCAATCACTATGAAATCTCCTGTATTTTAGAGCTGTGGAAATGACTGTGTTTGATATTAACATGTTTGAACTGAAAGGGACAGTTGTTACTATCTGATAAAATATACATCTCAAAAGAGATTAAATCACCTAGGAATGGGGGGCAGGGGAGAGAACAGATAGTATGGCTACTGAATATATCTTCATAAATATGTGTGTGTTTGTTGCCTGCTGACTTATGGTGTCCCCATGATTTTCATAGGGTTTTCTTAACAAAGAATACTGAAAAAGTTGTTTGCCATTGCCTTCCTCTGAAATGCAGCCTACAGCACTTGATTGTCCCTCATCCAAGTACTGATCAGACCTGATCTTTCTTAGCTTTCAAGATCAGACAGGATCTGGTGCTTTCAGGGTTATTTAGGCCTGTGATCATAAGCACAAGATGCCAATTTTCACTTTCTCATTAATATGTATAGATCAGAGCTTGGGAGGGTTATTTTGTTTGATGACAACTCCCAGCCACTGGTCATGCCAGCTAAGAATTTCCTGGACCTGTATTCCATAAATAAATAAATAAATAAATAAAATGGACCTCATCCCCTTCCCACCACCTTTCTCTTCTCCTTTTGTGTTGTCTCTTCTAGATTGTAAGCCTGAGGGCAGGGATCTGTCTAACTATAAGATTGTATGTACAGCACTGTGCAAATTTACAGCGCTAAATAAATAAATAAATAATATGCAGCTTTCTCAAGAGCTACTATTAATGCTTATTTAGAAAAAAACCAGTATAATTTAAAAAAGAAATCCTATATGTCTCCCATTATTTGCAAAGCTTGGTCTTGTCTGCTTATTCAGTCTCTTGTCCAGGAAATGGCTGAAAAGCAAAGACAAGGCTCCTGCTTGCTTTTCTTACATTTCTTTGTTTTTAAATTGCACTTGGGTTGTGCACCTATTTCAGGTTGAATTCCTGCAGACATAGCTATGTTCTCTGACAGCCTTTCCAACAGAAGACTAATGTCTGTAAAACAGGGCACAGGATCACTCAACAGGCAGATGGTAGATTTAGATCTTCTGGTGGATTTTTCGGTGATTGTCCATAGATCAGCAAGGATTTTTGGCTCTTAATAGCAACCACATTCCCTTTTCCTTCTCTTGAAATTATAATAATGCTTCAAGTAACAGGGAAGGAGTTTTTGAACAGAAGGACTGTGAGCTCCATTCAGCCCTGACACAAAATCCTAGTTTAAAAATGATTTTTATTCTAAATATGTTCCTTTGGAACCAATGTCTGCTTTATGGATTTTCAAGATTCTAGTAAAAACAAGGTAGATCTATCACCTGGCCTTGATATGCTTCTGTGTGTGCTGCAATAATAGATACTATACAGATATACAGGAGTTAATTTCAATATTAACTGAATGTGGTGTCATTGTGAATGCAGCGCCATTGTACTCAGCTACTTTTCAGTGCCATTGAAATGCAAAAGGATGTGAATGTGGGAGACTTGCATAGCTATTAGTACTGAATGGAAAACAGAGGGAGAAAGCCATACTTCAGCCCGCTTGGAACTACAGTTGCCCCTTGGAACTCGCGGGGGATCCATTCCGGATCCTCTGCAAGTTCTGAAACATGCACATATTCAAACCCCATAGGCTTGAATGAGGCACATGCATGCGGGGCGTGCAGCATGGGCACGGACCCCATTGGGGTTAATGGCAGTCACCCCTCTGCGGATTTCCAAGTCCATGGATTTCAAGTCTGTAGTTACTTTTGGGTCAACAAGGTTGCAACAAAGTTACATCCAAAGTAACATGGTGAACAAGAGCAATTTACTTGACTATCCTAGAAGTTCATCTCTCCAAAGTAACAGAAAGTAATAGAAAAGAGCAAATCAAGAAACAATAGAACAAGTTATTTTTTTTCAACATCACAATAGGCAACAGATTATTTTTCCCCCAAATACTATACTGTAATATATTTCTGTTTGCAATAGGAATACACTACTTTGAAAAAGTAACATTCCAAGCTCTGCTTCTGTCCTAATTTAAAAAATGAGGCCTAACTGATTAATTGTGTATTTATACCATCATTATTTAATCAGCACAATTCTAAAGATATTTATTTAGAAAGAACTTCCATTGATTTTGGTAAGATTCACTCCTAGGTAAATCTGCATGGGATTGCAGCCAATGGAATGTAAACATTCCCAGTAATTGTATTTGCTCTAAAGTAAATGGAGGATTTTATTACACAAGACTCTTCTCCCACTAAAGCAGTGTTGTTTTTTAAAAAGCTAGGCAATTTGGATTGCTGTCTTTCCCAGTGTTATCTGGTGTGGGCGGAGGAGAACTTTCAAGGGGCAAGACTTCTGGCACTGAGACTTTCACCGCCATTTCTGGGTGGGCGGAGTGCATAGGAGTGCCCATGTGGGCCACAGGGCCCCCCGAGGAGCACCCACATGACCCTGAGACATTCCCGTGTGGAATGGAGCAGCTGTCACAGCCCCAAGGAGAGCCTGTATGACCCTAAAGAGTACCTGTAGGGGTCCAAGAAGCACTCAATGGGGGGCGAGGAGCTAACCTGGTGTCATCCCCTTCTGAGGTGTCACCCAGTGCAGTCCGCACCCCCTTCCCAAGTGACACTACTGCTCTTTCCTATTGCCACTTGGTAACCTGTCTGGGACAACAACCTTTTCCTAATTTGGCTGTGTTTCCCTGAAGATCATTTTCACCTCCCCACTCCCTGATTAAAATCTTTTGTGTTCAACATATGTCACAGAAACTCACATACACTTCGTTTACACAGAGAAATATAAATGAAAATAATCTTAGCCCAACTTGCTGCCTTTTTTCCTAGTGGAGGGGGAACTTTCTGATTGAGGATTTATCACCTGTTTGTGGGGTGGAGGAGGCCCCTCCAGATGTTGTTGGATTGCAGCTCTCATGATAATTTACTATTAATCACAGTGTTGAGAGTTGAAGTGCAATGAGATCTATAAGGCTACATCTTAATGCACACAGTTCTGAAACTGTTCATATACAATGAAACACAGTCATGGGAAGGATGTGCTATTGATGTCACAAGAGCTGCAACGATACTGCCATTTGTGTATTGTGACTGTGCTGTCATTTCCTCATTCAGCATGAGTGTGATCATGACATAAATATTTCTGAAAGGAAGTAACTCCAGAGTCACGTCAAGGTCCTATAAAAATTATTTATTTATTTTATTTATATGCCGTCTTTCTCAAAAATTGGACTGAAAGCAGCTGACAAAAGACACTTTAAAAAAATATACAACTTTAAGAACAAAATTAAAAATATCACATCAACATAAAAAGTTAAGAATATAAAACCACTAAAACATATAAAAGCAAACACTCCAATAAGAAGGCTTCTTCGATGCAATTACCTATTAAAAACCAGATTGAAAAGAAAAGGTTTTGCCTGCTGCTTAAAGGAGAGCAGGGAAGGGTCCAGCCCAGTCTCTCATGGGAGAGAATTCCAGTGGATGGGAGCAGCCACTGAGAAGGCCCTCTCTCATGTCCTCAGCAAACAAACCTATGAAGGTGACAGGACCAAGAGAAAGCCTTCCCCCAAAGAAGTTAAGACCCTTGCAGATTTGTATCGAGAGATACAGTCTTTCAGATTGTCTGGACCTAAGCTATATAGGGCTTTGTAGGTCATAGCCAGCACTTTCGCATGTGCCCAGAAAAGAACTGGAAACCTGTGAAAAGACTTAGCACAGAAAATATATTATTGTAGGAAGATGTTAGCAATGGTTGAGAAAGCATATTGTGCAACTACTGATTGGTATAACATTGTGTGATTCTGTTTGTTGCTACTGCACAAATCTGTACAAAATATGTCACAAAGTTACGAGTTGAGGGACATAGAACATTAGTCACCTAGCAGGTGCCCTTCTAAATAAAGAAGAGGCGGTAGCTTAACTTAACAGTGTTTGTGACAAGCGAGCAATATTGCAAAACCATCCCAGTAATCTAAGAGTCTGAGTTGCCTGGGACTGACCAAGAAAGAGATTATGGCTTTGTGATGGATAGCAAACTGAATGTATTGACCAAATGTGTGGATGCTTTAAAAAAAAGAAAAGGCAAACTTCGTTCTGGGTATGATTAAAAAGGAATTGGAAATAATGCTGCCAATATCATAATAACTTTATATGCACTCATTGTGCAACCACATTTGGAATTTGTGTGTGTATGTTCTTCCAGACTGAACATTTACATATTTTGATCATATATATTTCATATGGTTTTCTTAGGAAATTGTAGTAGTATAGTAGTTATAAGAGGAATGGTCACACATTCATGCAAAATAATAGGATCATGCAGAATTCGCATAGATTCAGGAACAAATATTACATATATATGTAAAAAGACCCCAAGAACTGAAATTCAGTTAGGAAAGGTATTGAGATAAGATTGTGATGATGGAGGATTTACATCAAATCAAATAGAAAGAAAATCCACAAAAACAGACATGGTCACTGTGTTATTAGCCAGTGTGGGATGTAATTAGAACTTTTCTTGTCTTCTATTACTGGAACTGAGCAATTAACATGAACTAATCTTCTTTAAGCTCTGACCAGGCCCTCTTTGCAATATCAGTTACCACTAGAGACACAAAGTCAGAGCAATCCCTTGCAAAACCAGTTGGGTGATGCTGGTCCAAAGTCTTTGACACTGTGCATGATAAATGTTTCTCTAGGTGGAGTTCTGTGGGGTTTGTACAAAAGACAGAAGGAAGAGAAAACTTGATGAACCAGCACTGCCTTGACAGCTTCAAAGGCCATGATGTCACAAATGTAGCTGCAACCAGAACAAATACAGTTGACTTTAGGGAACATGTCCCAGTCTTGATATGCTCAGCTCATAGTTATTATAATCTGAAAATGCTGACTATAGGCCAAACTGACTTATCACCACCTGGAATTGCTGCCTATGGAGCCTGATCAGTTTCCCCAATTTTCAAAAACAAAATACCAAACATATGTGTTTCTTTCTGTGTAAGTAAATGTCTGTGTCTGTGTCAGAGACACTTGGAAAATAACATAAGAATAAAAGCTTGATGGATTCTGTCTCAGCACCAGGGTTCCAAACAAATTTGTATTTGTTAAGAAAATCATAGAAAAATTGAGCATGGCATTTTGTTGTTGTGTCTGGTTTGATCCAAAGAGGTTCTTGATAAATAAAGCCATTTCAAAAAGGTTCCTTGTCTTTTGGCCCAAATTAATGGTAAGAGTACAAGTCAGTGGCTTTGGTCTATTTTCTGACTTCTATTAGAGTAGTCCTTCTGAAATCAGTCAAATTTGCATAGGTATTGATTACTATTGTGCAACTGAGTCGGTGTCCTAGTCAGGACTAGCCCAAAGCTTCCGGTGACAACTGTGTGCTTTTGTGATATTTCTTGGCAACATCAACCCACTGTTTTCTCTAAGCCAGTCTTGTGCATAATTCATCAAGGGTGTGGAGGAAATACTGACATTTGACAAGTAACTGCTGAAGGTTACTGTAATATTTCCTCTTCCACAGAATTTTCAGGTCATGATTTTTTTAAAGTGGGAAATGAATGTGAAATATCGTCATTTTTACTTATCTAGAAAATATTGACAAAACATTTTTCTTCATCTGAATCAGTAGCAATAAGCACAGTGTTAGGTGCTCCCCCTGCTGCTTTTTAAAGGTAACATCAAGAGGAGCTGATCCATGTGCAGCTCCCTCATGTGCTGAGAGAAAGGACTGTTGATAGTAACCTTTTCAGTCTTCAGGCCATGAAGGCTTTACCCAACAAATGGCATATGCCAACCGCAGCTGGTGGGAAGGAGAGCTTGAAAAGATACAGTCCCAAAGGCCCTGAATCACATGGACTGAACGGAATGTTCAGACAAATCCATCAATATTATTAATTTTATTTATATAGCGCTGTAAATTTACACAATGCTGTACATACAAATGTAAATTAGACAGATCCCTGCCCTCAGGCTTACAGTCTAAAAGAGACCACACAAAAGGAAGAGGGGAAGGTGGTGGGAAGGGGATGAAGTCCAGTAGTTCTTCTCTCCCTCTAGCGCCAGGACCAAGGCAGATGGACTGGAGGGAGTCCATCCATCCATCATCCATCCATCCATCCATCCATCACTTTAGATCTCTCATTTCTTCCAGACTGGGACTCAAGGCAGCTTGCAAAAGGGCAGAACATTGCAAATCTTAAGGCATACAAAACTGAAATAAAATAGCAATAGATAACAACAGAATTAAAACCATTTATTATTATTTTTTTTTTACTTCAGGGCAAAGATTAGAAGCAGTACAGTGTAATATAATCCACTTCTCTTGTTAAAAACCAGTTTTTAAAGGCTTCTTGAAAAAGAAAGGTTTCTCCCACATTTGCACCAACTATGGAGAAAAAGACCCAAAAGCAATTTGAGATTGTCACTGCTGCTTCTTGGTGACTACAACCTGGGTCACAGCTCAGATGGCTGCTTTGCAAAAATGGAAAGCTCCTGGGTGGGTTATAGTTGCCCGGCAGCAGAGGCTTCAATTTTATGTGCAGTAACACACGCTTTTGAATTTGCAATCCTGAAACTATTTTGGGTCTTTTTCTCCACGTGACAAGGTCCTATGTCTGTGAAGGTGGTGGGATAGAGAGAAGTGTCTCCCTTGGATAGGTTGAAAGCTTGGATAGGCTAATATGGAAAGATAGTGCCATTCAAACATCCTGAGCCTGAGCTATATAGGGCTTTATAGATTAGAATAACAGTTTATTGCTTTTACCCTCTTTCTAAGGTTTGAGTGTATCTTATTACCCCACATTCACACACGAAGGATGCATTTGGTTCTTTACTGGGCCAAAAGGAGAATAAAATCAGCCTTTGCATGGCTTAGAGCTGAATGCGGCCTCTTCAGTTATATACATGAGGGCTAAGATATGGTTGAAGGTGCACTGATTAAATTAGAAGAGGCCAGAATCAATTGTGTGGTCCTAATTCCCCCTCTTCAATGCTATTTACTGTATAAAAGCTTTCTTATTTTTGCCTGCTTGATGTTAAATGCACATCAGTCATATATTTTTTTATAGTATGCATCCATTGCAGTCTGCCCTTAGACTGTTAGAAGTCCCATCCAGCTTTAGTTCCCAAACATGTTCCAGAGAGTCCCTTGGCCCTCTTCCTATTATGCCAACAGAAACCTTCCATTGGTGGACCTGCAGTGATTGGATTTCACCCATGTTTTTAAAGTGTGTAATCTACATTGAAGGTCTGTGGTGAGAAAAGTAGCTAAATTTTAAATTTTAGTTTTGTTTGTACTGTAAGTTAGTGTTGCTAAGCTTCTAGGGAGTTTCTCTTCCTACTTCTGCTTGAGCTTGATGGGACTTCCTAGAAACCATCTATCCAGACTGAGCTACCACCACCTACTGATTTGACACCCCACCTTTAGTAACTCAGTAACTCAGTAACTTACGTGGGTACAGACCACACCAGGTGACACCCCACAAGAGAGATAACACCATGGTGGGGTCCTCCTCCCACTGTGGTGGAGGGTTGAGCATGCCTCTCTTGTCTTCGCTGCAGCCCCTACTCTCTCCCCAGGGAGGAATTCAAGGTAGCGGCGAGGGCTGCAGAGGGACAAATACATCCCTTGTGGCTTTGTTGCTGGCTTCACTCCCTTCTTGAGGATGGAGCCAAAGTGGCAGCAAGGGTGGTGGAGGGACAAGCATGCCCCTTGTAGCAGGATGGGAGCAAGCCTGGCAGCAAAGCCATGAAAGGCAAGTCGTGTGTGCGGGAGGCCACTGCCACCACCCCCTTGGCAGCCCTCCTCTGCACCAGGCATCACCAAGCCTAGTGATACCACTGTGCCCTAGCTACTCAATGAGTACAAAAGGAATTTGGACTCCTTGATGTTCATGGATATAGCTAGGAGTCTGGACATTTTTCTTTAGTCTCAGCTTCCCCAAGGTGGCAAGATGCCCCTGCCTCCAAACATCTCTTTGTTCTTCTCCTCCCTCGTGGCCTTCTGAGGCCTTTTGGTTTGAGTATCTGCCCAACTGGCCATCTGAATGGGAAATTGCTCTCTCATCACCTTTGTGACTCTGACTTCCATTATACAATTTAACACAATCACACCATTTACCCATTGGTCATCTGGAAAGCAGTCTATCCCTCAGCTGTGTTGCTCACATAATAGGATATCCTATTATCACAGGTGTAAATGTCTTTTAATGGACAGAAGGGCTGGGCATGCATTTTATACATCAAAATAATAACCAATCTCCTGTAACAAGAAAATATTCCATTGCATTGTCTTAGTAAGTAGGGACTGCTTTATTCAAGATTCCCTAGCCATTGCCAAGGATGATCATAATGTCATATTTAATAAGACAAACATCCAAGTTGCATGCCTTGTCTGGGACTGAGACAGTGAAGATGCAAAGTGGTGGAATGGAGAGAAAGAGAGAGAAAGTCAAATGTGTGGCTGAGTATTTACTGTTCTCATATATTTGCTTGACATAGATGTCTAAATGGTGTGTGCAATGGATGTCTGCAAAAGCTACAACATGTACCATGTGGGAGTAAGCAAACACTCTCACCCCATTCATTGCAAGGTGATTTTTGCCTATAAAGATGATGATAAAATTCAGGCAAAAATCCCCCATTATCCCATGATAGTCCATAAAACACAGATTTAGTGCATCAATCACCAAGTTATCAAAATTAGTTTAATATAGATTGATTTTCTTTGGGAAAAGGTTGAACCTAAAAATAAAGATAAATAGCTATAGGAAATAGTGGTGTGGGACTGATATTTCTTACCCAAACTGCCTCCACCTCAATCCCTAGTTTTCACAATATAATTCATAATGGGACTAAGTGAGGAAAGATGCTTCTCCATACCCTGTTACAAGCACACGTTAATAGGTTAGAAAAATGCACAAAGTTGATTTGTTTCTGACTTAACTGACTCCTTTAGGGGAAGCCCCAATTATTTATGATTGAGTATTCATTTTACACAGCTTTACACTTAAGTCTCTTAAAATATATTTCACAATTCTGACTGGAAAGCTGAAAGTGAATGACCTTTCAAAAGCTGACTAAAGCAGCTACTGATATGATTAATTGTCGTCATCAAACTATTATGGCTGTAATATGATTCCCATCCATTATAGTGACTGATGTGGAATTATGGGCTGAATTTTGTTCCTAATCAGCCTTCCCTTCCCTACAGTCTAACTGCAAGTATTACATGGTTTGAAGATGATGGGATTAAGGTTCTTAAAGCACTTGGCGGGAGACTCAACTAATCTAATGTGAAGCAACTCTTCAGACTGGGCTGAACACATTCAGAGCAATTCCCTCTATAGTATGGAGATGTAGCGGGGGGGGGGGGCACAAAGAGAAATCCCTATTGATGGTTTTAATATATATATTTTAAAAGATGTTGAGCAAATATCAGAAAAATTACTTTTTGTACTGCAACTTTTTGGACTGCAGAATTTCCCTTTGATGATCTCAGGATTTTTTGAAAAGGTAATGAGCAGAAACCAATGAAGTTAATTTTTTGGACTAAAAGTCCCAGAATTCAATTCTGGGCCATGTAATCCAAGAGTTTAGAAAAAGAAGCTCAAATATTCAGCCTAAGAACCTGATAATAAAGAAGGAACAGTAATTTAGCCACAACTCTTCTCCTTCTGATTTAAACTAAAAAGTGGGGATGTGTAATGAAAATAGTGAGTTGCCTCCAGAGTTAATCCGAACAGTGGGCTCATGAACTTCAGTAGCATTTAAGTTACTCCTAAACAAAAATGACTTCTCCCACTGATTTCAATAGGTCTAAGCATCACATGGTCTGGATTCCAACTATTTTACTATCCACTAGTAAAGAACAAGGAAGAGAAGATGAGAGTAAAATGAGATCAAGATATGGAATTGGGAGAAGAGAGTATTTTAGAGTTGCTGAACTGAAGTTGCAGCATGGTCGATGGAAAAGTCAGGATGGTGGTCTGTGATAAATCAGAGCGGAGAAGCAAACCTGAGAGAATTGAAAGCTACTTTAACAATTACTGTTGGTTGGAAGGAGGAAATGGTCAAGAATAGATTTGGATGGGTGCATATAGCTCTGTTTATTTCATTTGCTCCAGGAAATGCTGGGTGGGAATTAGAAGGTAAAACTTTCTCTCCCTTATTTAGAAATAAGGGTAGGTAGATAATTCCCGCACTTACATCAATTTTTCACGCATATCAGTCCCACCAGAATTACTACCAAGCTATTGCTGAGGTTCTGTACATCACCACCAAGTTTCTGTCAGCCCTTGGCCCTTCTAGAGGGAAATAAATGCAAGCCTGCTAGTATTTTTTGCCAGGCTGGGGAGATGAGCTCTAATCTTATCTGACTTTTAGTGCCATCCCCTGTCACCTTATTGGCCTGATAGAGAATGCTTCTCCAGCGTTTCCTAGCAATATTACAATTTGTATCATGACAATTGAAACAGGATGTATAGGAATTGGCAGTGCTTGAAAAAGTGGGATGATAGATTCTGTCAGCTGAGGTGCAAAAAATGAACTTTCCCAAACTCTGTTGCTTAGGGTATAATAGTGTAGTAGACTGTAGAAATACATCTACACTGTAGAAATAATGCAGTCTGATACCACTTTAACGGCTGTTACCCTAAAATGGAGCGGGGATTGGGGGTCCTCGCCAGCAGTGTCAGCATCTCCATGAAATTTTGGGAAAATTATAACTCAAAAGAAGGGCTGTGAGAAGAGGGTAACTTCAAGGATCTTTTCATCTATGTATACCAGTACTAACTGCAGGTACACTCCAGTTTTAGTAAATACAAGTGTTTTATTTTAGAAATGTGCAAAGGTGCATTCAAACATATAAACCAATGCAATCTTAGGAACCATACAAGCCTATCAGAAAGAAAGGTGTGGAAGGTTTGATAGAGAGGAGTCAAGAATTAGAAAGGGCAATAATTACCAGTCCTGAAGAGAGGTCCACAGAAAATGGAGAGTGGTCCAGACAGCATCTGAGGGCCACACAGCAAGAATGAGTAGGGCTCTCTGTGCACACATGTGGCTATCACTAGGTCAGATATTTATATTCTATTTCCTACTCCGGAGGGGTGCCTGATGTTATGGCTTTGGCGGTTTCCCCATGGAATTGACAAAAGGATCCAGAAGGGTGGATGGCTTTAACTCTGGAGTGGTAAAACATTGATTGTATTTGATATAGAGTGGGCCCTCCTTGTCCGTGGACTTGCCATCTGCAGATTTGAGAATCCACATATGGCAAACACCATCATTGGAGACAAAGGTCCTATGTCCCCCGTCCCCCTTTGACTGCTTTTACGATGGGACTCACTTTGTCTCCATTGTGAAAGAAATGCAAAAGAGCCTGAGGAGGGGAGAATGAAGTGATCAGCAAACCTACTTAGCATTTATTTTAGGACCATCCGTAGGTCAGTGTGCATCTTTACATGTGTAATTTCCTAGTTTCCACAGTGTGGGCCTTTCAAAACATAAACAACACTTGATATTAATTATGAAACTCCATATCCATTGAGAGGGGTGTAGGGTATGATAACACTGCTTTGGTTCCATCTTACAGAATTCTGGAATTTGTAGTTTTGCGAGGCACTTTGGCAGAGACAAATCCCAAGATTCCACAGAATGGAGCTATAGCACTTTAACTGTTGTCAGACTGTATTATTTCTACAGTGCAGATGCACTCTACGTCTTCACAAATGACTTTCTACTAATTTACCACTCATCTGCTTCACATCTTCCTAATTTCTTTACTCTGCTAATTCTTAAAATAACTCTGATCCTCATGAGCTATAGCATCCAGTCAAAAGATAATGTTGTATCATTTAGGGAGCATAAAGCACAGGACAAATTCCTTTTGGGCTACGAAGAAATATGAAGAATATCAAGAAATTTCCTGACAAAATATGCTTGGGCACAGAAGAACACAAAATCCAAGACATGTGTTAAATTCTAGAAACTGTTAGAAGCAGATGCAGATGGCTATAATAAGAAGAACAGAATCTTTCTGGATATCTTGGATATCTGGGTATCTTGAGAGAGAGAGTCCTACAGAAAGATATATGGCGTGGTAGTGTTATCTCTGCAATTGAAGGCATTCAACACTTGATGGCAGTGTTGGACTTGAGATTTCTTGCTTATGCTGTAGCAGCAAAATTAAGAAACCTTTAATCAAGAGTTCAGTGGGGAAAAAACCTTGACCTCAGCCCCAAAATTGCTCCTTTTGAACCAAACAAAACTGACAATCCAATGGTGAATGTCCATTGGAAACCAAGATGTCCATGTTAACATGTACTTCAGTCTGAGTTTCTTTTATGGAAGTTTTGAATGGACCATATTCATGTAATGGGTGGGAAAAAGGGAAGGGGCATGGCCCAAATGAAATAGGCAGGGCCCAGGCACAATTCTTCCCAGTTCGGACATTTTCTCATCAAGCATGCAAAACACAGGTATGTGTATCGGAATAAAAGGAAACTGAACTGTACTTTGGCAAGTGTTAGGAAGCACCAAGTGTGGAATTATGTTTCTCCTTGTACTAGCAAAAGGTCAGATGCTGACAGGTCCAGTCTGGAAAAAGAAGAAAAATAATAATTGCAGTGATAGGAGGTCTATTAAAAGGGCCAACTAAGGAAGACGAAGCAAATGCGATTACAGAATTAAATAGGATATAGTCAATTAACCTCTCTCCTTAACTCTGTGTTAATAATAAAGGAGTGAGGGGAAACTGGTGTGGTGGCTATAAAGAATGTTGACAAGATCTCAGTTGAAGGGAGAAGGTCAAATCCAAGTAAATAGCTTTGTGATATTTAAAATTCATTGAATTAATAGGGGAATTGTCAAAGGAAAGAGAATTGTTGAGTGGTATCTCTAGGATGGGACAAGGCAGATGATTAGCAAACAGATGAGCTAGTTGTTCTTGGAAATCTGGGCTGGGATTCAGCCTGTGCTGGATGGGGTTTTGCTCTCGCTGAAAAAGCAGATTTGCAGCTTGAATGTATTACAGCATCCAGCCCTGAGCCGGAAAACTAGGTTTCAGTGGTGCCTGGGAGTGGGTTCACATGGTTAAAGCTGGTGCACCAATTGTACCCATTCCTTGAGATGTCAGATCTGGCCATCTGGAGGTTTAGTGGGCAGATACTATATAATCGGTATTAGAAAATAGGTTCACCAATAAGCAAGGGGATTTTACAAGTTTTGCTCTCACATATAACTCCTTGAGTCTTGCCAGGTTTTGTGAGTTATTGTTACTTCCACATCCACTAATTCCAATCTTTTGGGGGACTGTTTGCAATGATTCCTTGCCCTCCCAATATTTTAAAAAATAGGCATGGTTTGTTGAGGTAATTCTATGATTTCAAGAGCATCAATATGCTGATGATACACAGCTCTATCTTTCCTTCCTACCCAATTCCAATGAAGCTGCTGCTGTACTAAACCAGTTTCTGCTGTGAGTAATAGGCTGGATGAGGGTAAACGAACTGAAACTTCATCTGGACAAGACAGAGATTTTCCTCTGTAGATTTCAGCTGGGGCCAGGAGTACATTTGCACAGTTAAAACTAGTGCTCCAGCTTTGCCCATTCCCTGAGAAGTCAGATCTGGCTCTAGTGACATATGCCTTGATTATATCTTGTTTGGAGTCATGTAATGAAGTCTATATGGGGCTGCCTTAGAATCTGTTTTGGAAAATTCAGCAGGCCGGCTGTTGACCGAATCTAGCTACAGGGATCATATGACACCCCCCCCCCCCTGGTTAAAACAGCTTCACTGGCTAACGTTCCATTTCTGGGCAGAATTTCAATTCAAAATGGTGATTTTGACTTTTAAAGCCCTACACTGCCTGGGTCCATACTATCTGAAATATAGTATACAGTGGTCCCCCGGGATACAAATCCCTCGGGATCCGAAATCCCCGGGACCTGAAACTGCCGGGGCCGGAAAAACGGCCCCGGCCAACGAAAAAAACCCCGGGTTGCGAAAAAAAATTCGCAACCCGGACGCTTTAAAACAGCGTGCTTCCGGCGCGCTGTGCATTAGTTAAAGCGGTCCCCCGGGTTACGAACGACTTCCGGGTTACGAAGGTAATCCCGGAACGGATTACCTTCGTAACTCAGGGGACCACTGTATCACCTTATATGAAATAGATTAAAATCTGCAAGGGAGGGCTTTCTCTGTAACGCCTGGGAAAACTGGGAATTGGGGGCACTGTTTGCAGTAGTTCTGTTCCTGACTCTCAAGCAGATTCCAGGGGGTGATGCTGGGAGACAGTCCTTCTTCTAAAAGAGAGCTAAGATCTGGTGTCCCTCAGGGCACCATCTTGTCTCCCATGCTTTTCAACATTTACATGAAGCTGCTGGGGAAAATCATCCAGAGACATGGGGTGGGGTGTTATCAATATGCTGATAACATATCTCCGACTGCTGCAGTGACTAAGAACTGCATCTCTCCTCTGAATGACTGTCTTAAGGCAGTAATGCATTGGATGAGGAAAAACTGACTCAAGCTGAATCCAGGTAAGATAGAGGTACTTGCTATAGGGACCCCTAACATGGGAATGGAGATATGTCCACCAATGTTGGACAGGGTCACACTTCCCCTGAAAGACTGTGTTCGCAGCTTGGGGGTACTCCTTGACTCGTCTCTTCAGTTGACAGCTCAGGTAGATGTGACAGTCAGGAGTGCCTGCTAGCAGCTTTGGCTGATATGCCAACTACAACTCTTCCTGGAGCTGGACAACCTAGAAACTGTAGTACATGTGCTGGTAACATCTTGGCTTGACTTCTGCAATGTGCTCTACATGGGGCTACCCTTGTGCCAATTTCGGAAATTTCAACTGGTGCAAAATCCAGAGCTGACCACATTACACCTGTTCTAAAATCTCTTCATTGTCTGCCTATTAGTTTCCAGGCAAGGTACAAGGTGTTGATTATTACCTTTAAAGCACTACATGGCCTGGGTCCAGACTACTTGTGGGAGTGCCTTCTTCCACATAATCCACCCCCCACACTTTGGTCCTCTGGGAAGAACCTGCTGCAACCCAAGAAGACCAGATTGTCTGCAGTGACCCAGAGGACCTTTTCATCTGCTGCTCCTAGGCTCTGGAATGACCTGCCAGATGTGATCCGTCATATTACCACCCTAGAAGACTCGACTTTTCTCCGACAGAACTCGCCATAGGCACCATCTTCGCGCCTATTGGGAGGCTTTGCGGGCAGCACGCAGAACCTTCTGCTCTGCACGTATCACGTCTGCAGAGTCTTGCTCAGTAGAGCTGTTTAAAGTGGTGGGGCAGCTGACATGGGTTCCCCCTGCGCCAAATCCCCTACTCGCCCCAACAACCGCCTTCTGTGATGCGTTTAATACCTTCTTTGCAGACAAAATCTCTCGGATAAGGGCCGACTTGGAAGTCAATGTTTTGTCAGAGTCCATAGGTGAAGCATCCAACAACTCCGTTGTTGCTTCTTTACTGGATGAATTTCAACCTGCCAGTACTGAGGACGTGGACAAGCTCCTTGGAAGTTTGAGGAAGACGACTTGCCTTCTCGATCCTTGTCCATCTTGGCTGGTTGTCCAGGGAGGGAACAAATTGAGAGTATTCCGTCGGGATACAATCAATGCGTCCCTCAGGGAGGGTTCTTTGCCATCTTGTCTAGAGGCGGCCGTTAGACCCCTCCTGAAGAAGCCCTCCCTTAATCTCCTGGACAGAAACAACTACAGACCAATTTCCTTGCTCCCATTTTTGAGCAAGGTGATCAAGAGAGCAGTCGTCTCCCAACTCCAAGCCGTCTTGGATGAAACCGATTATCTATATCCATTTCAAATTGGCTTCAGGACAGGATATGGAGTTGAGACTGCCATGGTCGCTCTGGCCGATGACCTCCGCTTGAGCATCGACAGGGGTAGTGTGACCCTGCTGGTGCTCTTGGATCTCTCAGCGGCCTTTGATACGATAGATCATTCCATCCTTTTGGGTTGACTGAGGGAATTGGGGATCGGAGGTACCGTACTCCAGTGGTTCCGGTCCTTTCTCTCCAGGAGATCCCAAAGGCTGAGGCTTGGGGACAGTTGCTCTTCTAAGATTGAACTTAATTGTGGCGTCCCTCAAGGCGCCATCCTGTCCCCGATGCTGTTTAACATTTACATGAAGCCACTGGGTGACATCATTCGGAGACATGGAGCTCTGTGTCTTCAGTACGCTGATGACACTCAGATCTACCTCTCCATGACAAGATCATCGGCCCAGACTTCACATGGCGTCTCTCCTCTCAATGACTGTCTTGCGGCAGTAATGGATTGGATGAGGGAAAACAGGTTGAAGCTCAATCCAGACAAAACAGAGGTACTAACTGTCATAGGACCGAAGCCAGGATTGGGAATACACCTTCTGGTCCTAGATGGGGTCACACTCTCCTCGAAGGACCCTGTTCGCAGTATGGGGGTACTTCTCGATTCGTCGCTTCACACGACTAGTCAGGTGAATGCGGCAGTCAGGAGTGCCTGCTATCAGCTTTGGCTGATCCGCCAGCTGTGCCCCTTCCTGGAGCCGAAGGACCTGGAGTCAGTGGTACACGCTTTGGTAACCTCACGATTGGACTTCTGTAATGCGCTCTACATGGGGCTACCCTTGTGCCTAACTCAGAAACTTCAATTAGTTCAGAATATGGCAGCCAGACTTGTCACGGGAACATCGAGGAGAGAGAGCACATAACACCGGTGCTCAAATCTCTCCACTGGCTGCCGATTAGTTTCCGAGCGCAGTACAAAGTGTTGGTTTAAACCTTTAAAGCCCTACATGGCTTGGGTCCATCTTATTATTTCTCTCAATCCCAAGATCTACAAAGGTATGTTTGGTGAGGACTTGAGAGAGAGCCTTCTCTTGGCTGCTCCCATGCTGTGGAACTCCTTTCCACAGGAGGCCTGCTTACCCTCCTCCCTGTTCTCCTGCTAACAGATGAAGATGTTTTTATTTAGGAAGACCTTTGAATTTCAAGCAGTAGTGTGTGTATGAAGTGGTGTTTTACAGATGTTTTAATCATGTCTTTTTAATACCATTGTTGTTTAATTCTTTTTTCACTTTTTAAAATAATATTTCACCTTAATCTTTTGATAATTATTGTACACCACCTTGAATCCCATCTCAAGAGAAAGGTGGCATATACATTCATCCAATCATTCAATCAGTCAATTAATCAATCCCATCTCCCCTTACGTTCTTTTTTCATGTTTCTCTTATTGCCAATTCACAGATTCAGTGATGTACTATAGCACTTAACTCCAACAATTTTGTTTTATTTTTTTTAAAAGGAAGAGAACAGAAGTACATCTTTTAACACTGAGTGTGGCTTCCTCAAGATTATCCAGTGGGTTTTTATGCTCAAGCAGAAATCCAACCCTGATCTCAAGAGTGACAGTTCAAGCCACCACACCATGTTGCTGATTAGGAACATCTTTCCCCCTGCAGTTTCAATGGGAAACTTCTCTGTGTCCATACAAGTTAACTTTGGCTCAGCATACCAGCAGTGGCCCATGTTTATCAGCAGGATAATTTTGTTGGTGAAGCACTATATAGAAGAGAACAGAGTGGCAAAGAGGCTCTCACTGCCATGGCATATTGATTCACTCTTCAAACAAAAACAAAAACACCACTCTTGAAAAATGTCAGGATCAGTTAGTCAGCTTTGGCAAAGAGTCAAATGCTATGTTCTATTAAATGATGAGTGTAATGATTCTAGCATTGGTACTCTTTATAAATCATAACAAGACAGCACTATGGAATGATGCAGCTTCCATCAGACTTCTAATGAGTCGGGCATGTGTCTCTCCCATAAAGCCAGCAAAGTGGTGTGTAATATAACATATATGAAAAGAAGGCATAAGAAGTGAAGAGCACTTGATGGGTTAAGCACTGCCCATACAGCCTCTTTCAAGGTACATAAGATGCACACAACCTTGGTGGTATGTTGTGTGATGAAGATGTTCAAAACAAATTTAGGAGTCACATTTTGTGCTTCACTAGTAAGTGGAAATATCAAAACAAGCACAAACAGAAAATGACACCAGCACCATGTTTCCATTTGCCATCAGCATTTTGAGAACATGATCCTATATTGCAGGAATGGGCACATTTTGGACCACCACATGGTGTTGAGCCACAATTTTCAGCATTAGTAGCTGTGTAACCAAGCCTGTTGGTAGTTCCTATCCTAGGAATATTGACAGTGCCTGCTTTACTGGTTTTTCAAAAGCTCCCAATTATTAGTGGACTCATAGGGCAGTATCCACTGGATGTCACCTGATCTAGAGTTTGGAAAAGTTACTTTTTTGCAGTACAATCCACAAACGGTATGGATAATACCAAGAGTTGTGATCCAAAAAAGTAGTATTTCTGAATTCTGTTCTGATGGAGTGACACATGATGTTTTGGTGATTCCCTTTCCTTCCTGCATCCCCTCTCAATCTGCTCTTGATGATTTTTTTAAAAATAATAATAATAATGTTAACTTTATTATTTACACAGTACAGTGCTCTTGATGGTTGGTGGATTTTTCAGAACGTCCCAGGAGATGGTGCAAAAAAACTGAAGGGGAAACCAGGAAAAATTGCCTGCCTCCCCCATCCCCTGTTAGAAACTTTCCCTCTATCAAAGAATCTTCCATCAGCAGAGGGGATACCAACCAACTGTAACTTGATATCCAGACAATAATGACTATGTATTTGGAAAAAGCAAGAGACAACAATATCTGGCTTGTTCCACAAAGCCGTTCTCTTTTTGCTCTCCACTCGCATTTCTGCTCAACCTGTCCACATATATGGACATTCTGGTCTCTTTCAAAAGCATGAGGATTTCAGTTGTTGCTTTCATGAAGCTCAGCAGCCTTTTTGTTTTGATCATCTGCACACAGAAGAGCATAACTTCACTTAGCATAAATTATTAATTTATTACTGAACATTTCAAGGGAATATAGAGGAATAATTCAGTGAAATAAAGACATCAGCTGGAACACTATCAGCATTTGTCTGCCATGGGCTTATTAGACCATGGCTTTTTTTCTCTCAACGAGAAACCCACAACTAAACTTTATGGTCAAAAATTTCAAGATTTATATGCTGTTTGTGTCATTTCATGACTTGGCATGTGTCTACATAATTATATACAGAAAAAGATAAGATTTTTAGCTAGATGGAAATGCTCATAGCTCTATCAACTTTAATAGAAATATATCAGTTGATAGTGAAGTGGCTCTCCACTTAGTAGCTCTCCAGATGTTTGGGCTTATGATTTCCACAGTCTTTTTCCAAAGACCATGGATGGAGATGAGTTGTGAGCTGTAGGTCAAAACATCTGAAAGACCAGATGTTTCTTCTCCCTGATTGATGGAATCTAGGTATGTGTTATTTCTTGTCCCAATATGATTGGGGGAAATGAATACAAAGATATGAAAATGCACATTGAAACAATAAATGCTTTGTTGTTATCCTCTGTCACGTTGACTTTGTTTTATAGTGGCCCCATTTATTAGAGATCTCCAAGATCCCTGGTTCTCAATTTTCCTGCTCAGGTTTTGCAATTCAGGACGATGGCTTTCTTTATTGAATCAATCCATACGTAACTCAGTCTCCTCCTTTTCACACTATCTTCCACTTTTCCAAGCACTATTTTCTTTCCAGTCTGTCACATCATCTCATGATATGTCCAAAGTAGGATAGCTTCAGTTTAGTCATCTTCATTTCCAGTGAGCATTCAAGCTTGATTTGTCAGTAAATAGAGACTAAGAGGCTCTATAAATTGCCCCCTTGGAGGGGCCTGCAGCCACCCCTTTCCTCGCCGAATCAGGGCTGTCACAACTACATGCAAAAAGTAGCTCTTTTTTGTGCCATAGAAAAGGCGCCCTAACCACTGTGTTGGTGGCTTTTCACTGTTTCTTTGCACAGTTCATATAAAGGCTGTGTGGAAGATGCAATGTGATGCTGCCCAACCTCTGGTCAGGTGGGCAGTGTGGGGCCAGCAAGAGGGTGGTTGGCATGCATAGACCTCACCCTCCCCCCGACTGGCATATAACTTGTCTGTCAAGTCCCTAAGTTTCTACACATTGTAGGGATTCATTGGCTGTCTCTCTATATTGGCGAGTTTATATGGTGTGTGTGTGTTGTTTAAGAATTGGCTGTGCAGTATAATATAAAGTGGATTAATTTTGCCCTCAAAAACAAACAAACAGATGTTTATCTTGGGGTTTCTCCTTGAGGTTTCACCAGCACTTAAGTGAATTCATGCACATCATCCCTACAAGGACATTAAGAGCTCAGTCTTATCTGGCAAAGATGGCCAAGAACCAGCTAAGCCAACATTAGGCCAGCTGAAGTGTTAACCCCTACCCCCAGCCTACAGGTATTGGAATTATTAGGATTAACTTTATATGAAAAGCAGGATTAGACTCACATGGAGGTGTGAAAATTGGATGAAAGACTATCAATAATTTAAGATATGTATATCACACTATACTAGCAAAGATATGGAATGATTATTGGGGAAAGTTAAGGAGGAAAATACAAAGACATGTTTACAGTTGAACATTAATGAAAAGTAATAATGACGATTGATGATTACATAACTTTAAACCAGATGATGAAGATATTGAAATAGTTCAAGATTTTCCATATCTTGGCTCATTCATGAATCAAAATGGAAACTGTAGTCTAGAAATCATAAGAAGACCAGGACTTGGAAGGGCAGCTATGAAGAAACTAGACAAGATCTTGAAGTGTAAAGATATATTATTAAATACTAACATGAGAATTTTATACCATGCCATCTTATTTTCCATTTTTATGTATAGTTGTGAAAGCCGGACAGTGAAGAAAGCTGATAGGAAGAAAATCAGCTCATTTGAAATGTGGTGCTTGTGAAGAGTTCTACGGATACCGTAGAAGACCAATAAATGCAAATCAAGGGGCAAAGCAGACTGGCATAAAGAGCTGGCTTTAGGATGGTGTGTGGGCATGGCATACACACACCAGATGCCCCAATGCCACTCTGAAGCTGGCATCACCCACCTCCCCCCCACTGACCACACTGCGGGTGGCATCATAGTGTTTCTGTGGTGTGGTGTTTACCTGAGCAGCCCAGCAGAAACAGGAAAAAGCCACTGCCACAGCCGAAAGGGCAGCTTTTTTCCAGCCCAAAAAGGAGCAGCATTTTGCCACTTTTTTGGGGGGGGGGGGGGCTGGAAAAATGCTGCAGCCCTGATCTAGTGCACAAAGGGCAGAATGACATCTCTTTTTGGCCCAAGATGACTAAGCTGAAACTGTGATACTCTTTTCATATCATGAGAAGACATGATTCGCTAGAAAATACAATAATGCTTAGTGAAGTAGAATGTGGAATCAGTGTGGTGTAGTGGTTTGAGTGTTGCACTATGATTCTGGAATCATAGTTTGAATCTGCTTTCAGTCATGGAAACCCACTGGGTGACCTTGGGCAAGTCATACACTGTTAGACTTAGAAAATCCTGTGATAGGTTCATTTTATGGTTGCCATAAGTGACTACCACAAATTTTGCAGTTGAGTTTCCTGCATAAGTGACTTGAAGGAATGCAACGAAAACAACAAGGTAGAAGATAGTAGGGGAAGAGGAAGACCCCATTACAGGTGGATAGACTCTATCAAGAAAGCTGTGACCCTGAGTCTCAAAGACTTGAAAATGGCTGTTGGTGATGGTTTGGAAATCTCTCATTCATAGGGCATAAGTAAACTGAGTGGCATTTACCAACAACAAAATCTCATCTTGTCTATCTTTAGGCTGGGATTGTGGCTCTGTCCATGAACAGGAGATTTGGATGTGGAGTGTTTCAGCTCCTTTGTCATCCCAGTCCTTCTTCACCTCCCTTTTTTTGCTTTTCTTTTGCTCTCCTGTTATTGGATCACTTTGTACATTGTTCTGGGACATGTGTTATATATTAAAGATGTTGTTTAGGAAAAAAAAAAAAAAACTGATGTCCCCAAACTTTTAAAAAATAGCCTGTTGACACAAAAGTGTACACTTGGAAGCATGTAGTAATTAGGTGGTCTTTTTTGTCTTTAAATCTTGCTGAGTCTCTTGTACTTTCTGTACAGCCAGCTAAAGGTTAAAATTGACTGCTTGACACATACTGCTGAAAACTCAAAAATAGCTTTGAATAAGACTTGAAATGTATACACATTTCAAGAGCCTGAGAACTATAGATTTAATTACTTAAATGTATACTGAAAGAGCAAAATGACACAAAATCTGAAAACAAAGACTTGCTATTCCTGCTCTTTGTTTGTGTTCATGTGGCATAGACTATAGCAGGCCTAATGGGCAAGTTTCAGGTGACAATGGTTAGACCTTCTCTGGGAGCCTTTTGCTAGAGACACTCTGCAGACACTCTCCTGAATCCAGTAGACTCGTGCTATGTAAGGCTAATCCCCATTATTATAATTAAACAGTTACCTGTTTATATGGGCATCTTCCGTCTTCTATCTCCTTATAAAATTAGTTGACCATTATTTACCATCCATACTTATATAAGTCAAACTCATATATAAGTTGAAGGGAGGTTTTGGAGCCAAAATTATGGATTTTGATATGACCCTTGGATAAACTGAGGGTAAAACTTAGGGTTATGTAATAAAGATTGTAAAGGACAAAGGAAAAGGAAACAACACCAAAGATACCACCAGGCATAACTGCTTGTGCTCACTAAGTAATGGAAATAATGCATGTGGACAAAATGGCTATTGCAACATTGTGACTCACTCTTGCATTTGCTGCAAATGGCAAAACAGAAAAAAACTTTGAGCAATTGAAGGTATTGGCTTGCTTTACTACAGTTAGTCCTTCACATTCATGGGGGTTAGGTGTGCAGGGCCCCTGCAAAAGTGGGAAAACCATGAATATCTCTAGCCCCCCATAACCAGAAGGTGCCAGTAATGGGAGTTAATCAGGCCAGAAGGGGGATGAGTTCAGAACAAGGCTCCTCAGATCTATTCAGCTGAAAGGCAAAAGTGCCAGTGCTACTTCAGGGCAACCTGCAGCCCCCAGCCACTGCTGCTGCCATTTTCCACCCAGGAATTCAAAAGGTGTGAATTCAGAAGTGACACTATGGCAGAAAGAGTAGAAGGAGTCAGTGCTTCTTTTAGGTTCTCCTAGGATGTTCTAATCTCTCTCTTTTTGTCATTCCATTCAGAGAGGATGATGGTTCCTATTTTTGATAAGAGTTAAGGTACAGTAGTTACACTGGATAAATCAACCCAGGGTTTCTGTTTTGATTTGTTGACTAAAATTTCTAGACTTACACATGAGTATAGTTTCTTTCTTATACTTTTGTATTTTGAGAGCCCTTCTCTCATATATCTGCATGTTTAAGTCCAGAGTTGCTGAAAGTTACATAATAAATAATAAATAATAATTTTATTTATACCCCACTCTTCAGCCAAGGCTATCAGAGCGGCTTACAATATGTTAATTAGACAATTCCCTGCCCTCAGGCTTACAATCTAAAAAGACATGACACAAAAGGAGAAGGGAATAGCAGTAGCGAAGGGAAAAAAGCCCAGCAGATCTTCTCTCCCTCGGAGGCCTGGACCATGGCTGATGGACTGGAGGGAGGGCTCTTCTTTTTAGGCAAGGCCTGTTGGAGCTAGCTTGCCCTTTTCTCCCTCAAGAGGGTGGAAGGAGGGAGGGCTCTTCTTTTTAGGCAAGGCCTTTTGGAACTGGCTTGCCTTTCTCTCCCTCAAGATGGTGGATGGAAGGAGGGCTCTTCTTCCCTTCAGGCAAGGCCTGTTGGAGCTGGCTTGCCCTTCTCTCCCTCAAGATGGTGGATGAAGGGAGGGCTCTTCTTCCCTTCAGGTAAGGCCTGTTGTTACTGACCTGCCTTTCTCTCCCTCAAGATGGTGGATGGAGGGAGGAGTTTGGACTGCACCTCCAAGAATTTTTGGACTGCACGTCCAAGAATCTCCTAGTTACTTTTTTGGATGACAACTGCTAGTTGGATGACAATTTTTTTGAGTAACAATGAGAATCTCCCAGTCAGCTTTTTTTTTTTTTTTGGACAGCAGCTTTGTAGTCATTTTTTTACTAGGATTCAAAGCAATTTTTTGGAATATGGCCAGATTTTCTCAGGCACTGTGGGAGTTATGCTTCAAAAAATAAATAACCTCAGCTCTGCTTATCTGACAATGATCTGAAGCCATCATTATGGGAAGTTGGGAAGCATGAGCATCTAGGGAGAGGCCTAGGTTTTCTCCAGCCTTCTTGATTGCTGTTTCTCCTTTTTTCTCATTACATGCTAACTTTGGAAAAGGCTGAAAAATGATGGAGAGTAAGATAACCAGCAGACAAGAGAGTTGGTTCCAGTGAAAGACTGGCATCAAGCCATTACAATCTGAGCCAAAATTTAGGGAAGGGTTGGGCTCCATTCATAATACAAATGCTTGCAGCAAGATCCTTAAGGGGCCATAATGAAAGATTGGCATTCTTATATATAATCCTAAGTTTTAAAACCTGATAAAACTTACTCCTGGAATTACCACCCAATTTGTCTCGTCAGCATTATTTGTATTGTGAACTTTCACTGGCTGCTGGGGGGGGGGGGGAGAAGAATGGGCTGAATTTTTAATATTCCTTTGAACAGACCAGACTACGGATATTTTGGACCATGCCTTTGTATTCAGTTCAACATACAACACATTAAAAAGTCTAGGAAGTAATTACTTATGGTTTTGGTTGAGGTTACCATTCTGTTTGATAGGACAGACCAGGAGAAACAGGACAAAATCACAGTATCCCACTTGACAGATTTGATTTACTCTGTTCAGGAGACACTTTGTTGATATACACAACAGAATCCATGGTTGTGTACAGACAATTTCATCTCAGTTTAATAGGATGAGATATGGGTAAACCTTTCAGCCACACAGACAGCCTTTTTATTCCTTACTGTAAATAAAACAAGTGAACAAACCAGAATGTCTTCTATAAATTATATTTTTCTGCTATGTCCAAACTGGAAACTGTACTTAATGATGTCAGCATAGGTCAGAATATGAAACCATGATCCTAACTTGGTTTCATATTCTATCTTATTCTGTCAATATATGATCACCCAAACCAGCCTATAGCTAGTTTTGAAGGTCATTATTTGGATGTAGTTGCCATTAACACAGGCTCATTAATGATTCCATTCCTGTTTACCAGAGTGTAAAAACCAGCATATCTGTATTAGTTCTATCCTATTGTATAGAATGTCTGTACTACTAAATGCAGTTAACAATTAATTGAGAAGAACCCTCAAAGGAAATACAAAAACAAATTATGTTGTCAGCTGTACAGCAAGGGTTGAAACAGTTGAGGAGGCATTTCCAGATGGTGTGCAAAAGTACATGGCTAATGGTTAATCATATTAAGACCAGGTTTGTGGTTTTTAGTAATTGTCCTATTCACCACAAATAGCTTCTTAATGACCGCACAGTTAAACAGGTCCATAATTTCAATTACCTCTCTCTCTGTGCGTGTGCACAGGGCAGACATTCAAATGTTTAGAGATCTTCAACCAACTTAAAATGTTAAAAACCTTTACAAGCAGCCTTGGGCTCACAAAAGGTAAAGTGCATAAATTTGTTTTCCCCTGATTTCTGGATATTTGCTGCAAAACATCCCTTGCACTTTGCGGACCTAGGATCTGAAGACATGGGAGGACAGAACATCTTGACTTTTTACAAGATAACATATGATAAAGATCTCTTCTTGGAGCCCCAGCAGGAATTGCAACAGCAACATTTTTTAATGTGGATTCATATGCTGTCATTCCTGTATTAGAATAAAAGGAAGAGAATGGACACCCAAGGAAACCAGCCAGTTAAAAGACATAGGGGGTGTCTACAAAAGCCATGTGCAGAGAATTGATCATGTCAGCGATTCCATACCATTGAAGGAAGTCTCTTTCGTCTAGGAATAATTCTGTCAATAGAATGTGAAGGGAAGTGTTTGTGAGGTTTTTTTTTTTTTTTTTTTAAAAAGATCTTGGAAAAGTTCTTTTTTTTTCTTTTGGACTTAACTCTCAGACTCCCTGGCCAGTGGAGCAAATGAGTCATATCAACTTTGTATGAATGTGAAGTAACAGCAATGGATGAATTTACACACACACACACACACACACACGGCCAAAGACAGTAGCCTACTGAAATCAGATCAGATCTTTCTGAGAAGTGCTGGGTGCAATTGTTGCACTGCATAGACCTATACATCAAAGAAAAACATGAGGCCTGCAATAGGACATCTGTTGCTGAATTCTACCCCCTTCGTTCTGTAAATTGTTCTAAAACAGATTGTCTATCTTTGTCCTCTTCCATCTAATTGGTCACTACATTGTGTGATGATGAAAGGCACAACATGATGACACCCTGCCTCAGGGCACATATTGCTAGAGCCTGGAAACATAAATTTGTGGTCTGAAATTCAGACCAGTTAACATGCTCAGTGGCTGACATTTCTGGGAGTTGTAATCCAAAAAGTAAATTTTACAAGCTTTTCCAATGTACTTTGCTGACTCTCTCTCTCCCGCCAGTCTTCTGACTCCTCTAAATGTGGCCTGGAGGGCTTGCAGAGGGTCCTGATGGAGAGGGGAGAAGTGATGAAAACCACCTTCTTTCCTGTTCTGCTAACAAAACCTCTGCTGGATCAAAGGCTTTACCACTAGTGCGGGGATACCAGTGGATGCAGCCCATCTGATATGAATACATCTATCTGGAGAATGGTTCCAACAAAATTAAAAAGAAAGAAACAAGCTGGAGGAATTCTTTTCTACTCACGTTATAGATCATATCTGAACATTAGCATATTTGCTGCTTCACCATTAAACTAAAGCTATGCATAGGCTTGTTTATTTCACTGATTAATGTTAGCTGTTGCTCAGAAAGACTGGTTGGATTTTGGGAGCAAAAAGTGTTCAGTATGTTTCGTGTCAAGGTCACTCAAGTATAGTCTCCAGGTTTCAGAATGGTGTTATCTTTAAGCCTATTAAATCAAGGTGGAGCAACAGGTGCCAGGATTTTTTGTGGCTTCCTAGACCATTCCTAGTCTCCCTAAAGCCACCTCCTCCATAAACTGCCATGTCCTCCTAGTTCTGGAAGGGGAAAATTGCTCCAAATTGTTCAGTCACCATACCTGGAGGCTAGGTGAGCTGGAAAGTGAAAGGTCTCTCTACATAGTACATAATCTGCATAGAACAATCTGTCTCCATTCCCCAATGGAAGAAAATTGGCTAATATGAAATAGAATGGAAACCACAAGTTGCTTCCAGTTTGATTTTAGCAAATGCTGAGGGAGTATTAGCTTGCTGGAAGTGGACAAATTAGCCCCTGAACTTCCTCAGCTGATAACTCTTGCATTAGATCTAAATATCTGTAGGTGATATATTGGAAATAACTGATTCTGTATAACTAGTTACTTGTAATTAGTTCTTTTATTCAATAGCTGCATTACATTATAATTGTAACAGAGAAAGATGGACTATTAAATAAGTAAATAAGATTGAGATCCTACATCATAGTCTATGCTTCTTAACTTTGAAAATCTGTGTCCAGGTTGCAGAAACGCAATAAAAATTCAGTGAATAGAGAAGATAGATATCTGGGCACCAGCAAGAGTGCTCCAATGAGCACCAGGCACTTCTGATGTATATCAGGTGCTCTTGCTGTGCTCTCACTCTCACATTTCCCAGTCTGGATGGATATTGGGGAGGACCCTATGTTACAACCACTGGACACCTCCCAATTTTGTGGTGTGGGTTTCCTTCTGTGGCCCTGGATGGACTCTGTCAGCTGTGAGCCCCAAAGCAGCAGACCACATACCAAGGTACTGGTTGATAGATCAAATAAATAGTTTGGGAGCTGCAATCAGGGAAAGATTCACACCTCTGAGACAGGAAGGCTAGGTGATTTATAGCAGGATTTTTTGCACCCAAGCTGGAGAGTCACCACTGCAGTCTCATTCCCACTTTTGATACCCCTATCTTGAGTGATCTTTCCCATGCAGATTTGGTCCTTTGATGTATCTTTGCCTCAGGCTATTTGTGGCCTATATAAGGACCCAAATTTCCTTTGTCTCCTTGGGCTGGCTAGAATTCCTGGTGTCCCCACATCACTTTGAATTCTGACTAGTCCTGACTTGAAACTGTCCTCTCAGTGTTCCCAGAGGGCTGAGTCCAATGCCATACCATTCAATTGGACCATCCAGAGTCACCACACTTTAGTAAGTATCATCATTAGTGGAGCCTCTTATCTATTCCAGTACTCAAACCTTTATTCCTCAGCTTTCATGTGCGTGAGAGTGTATTTGTATTGAAGTGTGTTCCCCCAGAATAAAATACAATTAATAGAATTCTGTCTCTGTGAATTTACTTTCCTCTTATACAGGTGGAAAACGATCCCAAAAGGACTGCTTATAACTCAGTCTGAGTTAATTAGAATTCCCCTGGTTCATAATTACACCTATGTACATCAGTGTCCATTACTTATTGAGCTGTGGTGCATCAGTCACTCTTTTTTCTGTCATTGCACAATGGCTGCCCATATGTTGTAATGTCATGGCAAACACTAGGTGAATACAGGCTTTGCAGAACTACTCAATTCAATTTTGCGCAGACGTACGGCGATTTATGAAGATGTCAGTCTCAAGCAGAATGCCAGCCTATATTAAAAAAAAACTTATGAGAGATAATACCTCCCCTTTTGTAGAACTTTAAATAAAAACATGTGGCTTCATTAAAGAATGGTGGTGGAGTATCACATGGTTCAAATGCTGGCTTGCATTGTGCCACATGCTGTTACCTCATGCTTTGTTGTGGGTGATGAGGTGATATTGAACTGGACAGTGGAAATGTTCACTTTGGAAAAGAGACCGGAAGCTTGTTAACATTCAAATGTGTTCTTATAGTAACTAAAAGTAACATATTAGTTACGACTTAAAAAACAGAAAAGCAAACAGTTTCTTTCAGAATAGCAACCAGAACAAAATACTTTTCGCCCTTGGAATAAGAACTGCAACAAATTGCATATGAAAAACAATGTTGAAATCTCTTGTGACAGAATGCAATTTGTAGCAATAGTGGTTGATGGTTATATCAATTTTTACATTTTTTTCACTCTAGTACCTCTGGAAAATATTTTTATTATAAGCAAAAATGATACTGTTCTGTTTTTTTCAAACATTGGGAAGGAGTTTTGCAATCACTATCTGGCTGAGCAGTAACATTCTAACTTGGCTATGTTTTCCCTTTTCTTGTTTGATTCATAAAACCTAGAATATCTTTTTATCATTTTTGGCTTCATTTGGTAAGCAAGAAGATACACAATGAGATACTTAATAAAAAACTAAGTTCAGAGACTGATCTATGCTTTGTAGCTGGGCGATGAAGATGGGTGGAATAGGGATAGGGATAGGAACCAGCCCAAGTGTAATGTAAAATTAAGTGGGGCTGTATTAAATCAAGCTGCTGTATCATTAGCTGTTTCTTTTTTACACAGGTATATCTAAGTTAACAAACCTTCTGGGAAAAGAAACTTCTTTTTGCAAAGTCTTTTAATGTCTACCAAACTTCTCTTTCCTCCTTTTCCTCTATCCATCTAGAAATTCTTAGCAGCACCAGCACTGGGACAATGGTGGAGAAATACAAATTTTCAGTGTTCAGTATTAAAGCTTGGGCGGGGAAACAGCAGGATTAGCCAATCCAACTGTAACTATGTGTGCCACCTTAAACCAGACAAGATGGAATGCCTTACTGATCATACATGAAAAGCAAAAACAGAGAAACAAGGGATGGGGTTGGGCAACATAAAAGTCTGGTTCCAGACTTTGATTTCCTGCCTACTCCCATGTTTCTGATCCCCACTTATGACGTGGCCGCATAAGGAAGGGTTAGGATGTAGTTATATGTTTTTAAATAACTGTTTTAATCACTGCTGGTTTAATCTATTTTTAAGGGGTGGGAGGTTTGGAAACGGGTTATGGGATTGTTTTAATCTATGTTTTTTTTACTTGTACCCCGCTCCGAGTGTATGTACAGAGGAGCGGGCTATAAATAAACTATTATTATTATTATTATTATCATCATCATCATCATACCAGTTCCATTCAGCATGAAACAAAAGCATAGATCTTGGCTGCAAAAATGGAAGTTGTGGAAATTATTGAAATTATTAAAAGCATAGTTTGGCTGCAAAAATGGAGATTATTGAAAAGTGGAGGTGGGTGAAAGAAAAAAACAAAAACAAAACAGCATCCCTAGATCAGGGAGACCAGATGTCCTCCTTTTCCAGGACATGCCCTACATTTCAACTTCTTTCCAGGAGGGATTTCAAAATGTCCTCCATTTTGAACATGACTAAGAAGCGTGAATTCATATTTATATCAGTGCCTTTAGTTTTTATTTTGTAATGTCCTACATTTTTCTTGAATAGCTTACATTTTACAGTGCCTTGTTCTCCTTTGCAGTGAGAACATATCTGGTCACCCTGTTCTAGATGCATTTTGGAAGAAGCTTTGAAGTGGTCTCTAGAAGATTCCAAATGTTTTTGTTTACTCATGCAATGCTTCAAGCTGCTTTTCCTTTTTGTTGTGTAGGAACCTATTCACCTTTCTTACTATGTTATTTCTGCCTGTAATACCAAAATGTCTGTTAAAGAAGAAACACCCAGGAACACATCTACTTCATTAAGTGAGATATACCTGTATTCCCTTTCAGTTGCCATTTAGATTGTCATGCCTTTCACTGTTTCACTGAGGAATCACCCCAAATGAACATCTTTTCCATTCAATGGAATTCTATTTCAATGGATGAGAGCTATAAAATATATTCTATATCAGAAACTCCTCATGCTTTTTAGTTTTAGAGATAACAAGACCAAGATAGGTTACCCATCTTGTTATGTGAATACACTGAATGCTTTCCTCCTACATTTTTTTTTTTTTTTTGGCAAATTGAAGATGTTTAGCCCCAACTGGAAAACATTCTGGGCACTAAGAGGGATAAAAACTCCTAGCCCTGTGGCACTGTGCTAGTCCAGATACCCTCCTCTGATCCCTGCTATTAAAAAAAATATCACATAACTTGATCCTTAGTTTATATCATGCTTAGCCAATTCCACTGAAACTAGTAAAATTAACTTCAGTTCAAGCCATTTGTTGTCTGGTTAGACGTGCCTTTGTTGTCTCCCAACTCTTATACCATTTAACCATGTCACCAGACACTTTAAAGTTTACTTCATCTTCCTTACTGCCATACATTTTCTTTTAATGAAGTCTCTAAAATCATTATCTGTAGGGCTAGTCTACAGTTGCTACAACCTGTTATTCTCATTTAGTTTATGGACTGGAGTTATGGCATCTCATTGATTGCTCTCAACAAGACATATTTCAGAGAAAGCTAGGAGCAGGAGATCAATGGACACGGAACTTTGGCAGAAGTAGCAAAGATATGTGAAGGAAGAAACGTTCTTTTAACTTTCTCATGAGCTGCAATTCTGTGGTCTTCAGAATAAACCCCTGAGGTCATTGGATAAATTGGAAAGCCTCTTAACACCTCAGTGATGCTTTGATGTAGAACATTTCTTGGAGTGGGAGATGAGATAGGAAGTTTTCATGGTGGCTTCCCTTTACAACTGGAACTTTCAGCCCCATAGAAGAGCAAAAAAAGGCAATGTGGGGACAGAACATGATTTTGGTCCATATCTCCCATAAACCCCCTGCCCCCCAGCCAACAGTGTATGATTTTGGTACATGTAGCTCACAAGAGTAACTTTTCTATACTTTGCATTGAAGAAGGCATGGTGTTGCCCAGGGGAGGGAAAGAAAGCAGATCCAATGAATTCTTATCTGGCAACCATTCCCCAAATGCACAAAGAAATTTAGCAATGCCTCGTAGTTTATATAATCCCTTTCTTTCACAATGCTTGCAAGAGGAATTCGGTTGGTTAAAGAAGGGAAGATACCATTGAGAGGCAAACTAGTCGAAAATTGGCTCTGTCAGTACTGTCATCTTGTTAACAAGATCCCAGTAGGGCTTTTGCTGGAACTGTGCATTTGAACTCAGAGCACTCCAGCAACTGAGCTTCTATTTCTCAGGATCACTCACTTAGACTTTTTGACAGCATCTGCATTTCATGCAAGATTTGAATCCGGAAAAGGAAATGTATCTGTGGAGATTCTTACAAATCCCTCCACTGCCGCCAACTGGAAGGGATTCTCAAATCCCACCTCTGCCACCAAATGTGAGGACTTTCTCCTGTACCACCAATGTGGCCAAAAGTGTGGGAACATTTTAGATGTCCTCGTTGTCCTCATGTGAGACTTTATTCATCTTATTTCTCCACTGGACATCATCCTGTATCAACTGCTGGCACCACAGGCACTGTGTTTGAACTCAAACTTTCCAATATGTAGATTCTCAGAGGCTCATGTGAATAATATAAAAATAATGATTTAATAAACAGAAGTTGAACATAACATTACAGATTACTTATTTAATGCATATAAGTCCTGACTAATTCTAACTCTAATACACATCTCTCTCATATCCAACTAGTTCTAACACTGACTCTAACTGTCATCTCTCTCTGACCCTGACTAACTTTCCTAAGTACTCAAACCCCACTAATTCCTGATCTTGACAATTCCCTCCCAGGCTTTGACAACTGCCATACAGCTGCCTTTTCAAAATGCTCTGAGACATTCCATCAATCACCACTCACTCGCAACCCTCCATTTTCTCCCTCCCTTCCAACAGATCCTTACCTTATAACATCTACTACACAGTGTATAACTAGCAATACTTTGTTGTTGTTGTTGTTGTTGTTGTTGTGTGCCTTCGAGTCATTTCCAGTTTATGAGAACCCTAAGGGTCAGAGAGTGTGTGACACAGAAAATATTGTTGCATTTATTAGAAAAAGTAAGCTATACTTTACCTTATTTTATCTAATAAATGCAACAATATTTTCTACATATTTATTTAATTTATATGCTGCCTTTGTTCTAAATTGGACCCAAGGCAGCACACAAAAGCTACTTAAGAGACAGTACAACTTTAAAAACAGAATTAAAACTCCCATATAACAACTTAAAAGTATAAAATAATTAAAAGCAAACTATGTAAAAAATAAAACCATTAAAAACTCACAAAAGCAAATACCCTAATAAGAAGCTTCTCTGGATACAATGACATATTAAAGCCTGCTTGAAAAGAAAAGTTGTAAATTTTACATAAGTCCAGAAAAGTTCTACATAAGTCCAAAACATGACAGTATCACCGTTTACTACATCTAGTACGAGCTTTCTGGGGTTGCTCATTGCAGACTGCTGGCAGATTAATGGACGCTGTTCTCCTCTTTTAACTGATCAGTCAGGATGTCTCACTGCAATAAGTATTTATTTATATGCAGTCGGGCCACAAATCATCACAAGAGCAAAGTCTACTTCAGAATTACTCTGGACAGTGTGTTCTGATTTAAAAGCACTCATAGAGGAGTGGGGAAAAGATTATCATAATGGGAGAGCTGCAGTTTGGAGTTAAACACCTGAGCTATAGGTACATAGGAGACATCTGAATGTGGAAAATAGGAGTGGTAGTTGTGGTTTTAAGTGACATATTCTATAAAAATGACTAAATAGCAAGAGAGGCACTTTATAATCACAGTGTGCCATTTCTTTGTGACATGGTAGGCATAGTTTTGCTTCCATTCATGTTCTGTTGGGTTTTTTGAATCTATGCGGGAACACACAGGGTGAAATGTCTACAAAAGGCCAGAAGGCTAAGGTTTGCCTCAGGTGTCACTGTTGGATGGGTGCTGGATGAAGCTTCTCTACTCCTCACTTTCATTGGGGACATCTACTGACAACAGGAAAGTGTATCACTACTGCCTCTGATCACTGATACTATAATAATACTGTAAATCCCTTTAAACAGAGTGAAGGTTACTTCTATTTGCTAGAAAGCTTAAGGCTTCTGGTGGGTGAAAGGGAGCTCAGGCTTCTGGAGAAGGCAGGTCAGGGACATGGGCATTCAATGACCAGATCTAGAATTTCAGTGGGCTGAATTGGGCTCAAGAGCTGGAAGTTCTCTTCTTGCAGCATAGAATCCATAGATGAAACTCTTACCATCTGCACTTTGTGGCCAAATTCCTTACGGTTTCCTCCTGTGCTTGTTATCTCCTGTTTTAACCTTATAATAATCTATTTCTGCCAATATTCAGTTTCTGATATTTGCCCTGGCTGTCATAGAACCGTTTGTTCAGTGTCAAAAGGTTACAGATGAAATTTGGTCAATAAATAACTAGCCCATTTGCTGTTTTAGAAATGTCAATGTTCTGATTTACTTTTAAGGGGAGATAGTTAATGTGTAGAAAAATCTTTGGTACACATTAAAGTGGAGACTTGTACTCTGATGCTTGTTATCTGTGCTTCTGATGGATAGATTCTCATATATTACACACTCATCTATTATTTACTATGCAGTTACCATAAACATAAAGTTTGAACATTTGCAGTGCCTATGAGTAATTGACAATACACACTACCAACAATAAATCACTGCCTAAGAGAGCTAATCTCTTCAATCCTATATGATGCATTTATCATTGTCTGCTAAAATACACCAGATGAGGGATTGAAAATTTGGGCCTGTCATCTTGCATAGAGTTTGGATAAAATAGAGAAAATGATAAAACAGTTTTGGTTCTGTTTAACAATGTTTTAATGTGCGATCTGAATTCAGGAAAAGGAGCCAGGAATTCCAATGAATTCTAACATCCGGAACAGTGGAAGTGTAGAGCACATTGGGAGGTGCCAGTAACATGAACTCATACTTTCCAACATTTTTGGAGATGAAAACTGGGACATATGTGGCTAAGCAACATCAGAATGTGATCAAGAAGGCATAGGTTATTAATTAAAATGAACATATAATCTAAGATAGGCTGCAGCAGTCTGCTTTTGCATAAATCTATTGAGAAAAGCAAGACTCTGCCACCTTCTCTCCTGTCCTCTTCTCTCCTTCCTACTGAGTTAATGAGAGCAAAGTACTTTTTCGGTTTCTTTTTAGTTTGCAGCAACTGAAGTAAACTGAGGACAAAGAGGGAAAGTAGTAGATAAAAAAACCTGGGACGTTTAAATAGCAGCTGAGAAAGTGGGATGATAGAGAATTAACTGGGACTGTCCCTCCCAAATCTGAGCAGTTGAGGGATATGTGAGCTAAGTGACATTTTCAAGTGGTAAAATATCTTAGATTTTGTTGTTGTGTGCCTTCAAGTTATTTCCGACTTATGGTGACCCTAAAGTGAACCCATCATAGGGTTTTCTGGGGCTGAGAGTGTGGGTTTCCATGGCTGAGTAGGGAACTGAACCCTAATCTCCTGACACTCAAACCACTATGCCACACTATGGCAAAGTTTCTGTTAAGAGGAAATTCACTCTCCCTGAATGATTCCATGATGCCAGAGGGAGCTGATGGTTCCACGACACTGAGAAAGCACGCCAGGCATTCATACACACATGCTTCCCCATGATCCAGGGATGATTGACTGATGGTAAGCCCTAGTGTGATAATGTTCTAAGTAGTGCAGATACAATCATGTGCACAATACATGAGTTTAACTTTAACTGTCATGGTTCCTTTCTCTGGAATCCTGGGATTTGTAGTTTGATGTGTTTCTTTGAATTTTATTTTATTTATTTTTTTGCTAGAAAATCCCAGTGTACTTCTCTGAAGCACAACATTAGAGCACTCCAACAGAGAATTCTGAGAAATATACCAGGGCTAGTACTTGGAGCAGGTTGGTGATGATAGTGGGTAAATTGGTACAAGCGCTCAGGGCCTAGCAGTCCAGAAGATAGCCATGGCCCAACTATGTTGAATGTGGCGAAGCAGCTTGATGGTGGGAGAAAAGGAAGAATGTCCTCCTATCACCAGTTAAGCCAAGCACACAGCTGTTTCAGGTGTTAGAGACCCATTCCTCTTTTTACTCCCACCTGCCACACCAAATCACTGACCCCTGCTCTGTCCATTAACTTACCTGCCATCCATATCACTGAGATTGCTGCAGGCTTGCCTGCAAGCAGGCCACTGGGCCACAGATCTCTGGAATCTGTTCCTGACCTGTAAAATTTATGTTTTCAGCCTACTGAAATCTGCATAGCACAATAGAAATTGTATTCAGCACAGGTAGAAAACCTTCCAATGTATTTGTACATTGTATGCTTAAGCTTGCCAAAATGAGTCCCCTTTACTAAACAGATGCTTTTAAAATGAACACATTTACAATTAATACCATGTTTGCATTTGTAGTGGATTACGTGTGATCTAATCCTCTTTGCTATGAAGCTATTGGGGGGGGGGGGGGAATAACACCCACACCCACACAGAAAGTTGAAAAGGCAGATGTGAATTGACTATGTAATCATGGAGTGCCTGCCAGCAGCATGACTGGAACTACAAAGAAAGGTGAGATCACTTGTGTGTTCTTTAGTGGTACAAAATGGAGAAGCCAGCCAAATTTTCTAGGAGTCAGGACGGGGTGGGGTGCGGTGTGGGTGCAGAGAGAGAGATTAGAGATCTCAAAGGACGTTATAGGCAAGGAGTGTCTTGACCCCCTGTTCCATGTGTTCTACTTATTTATTGCATTTATAGAATATTTTACAACTTCTATGCACAATTTGTATGCACCATTTATCCTTGTCATATCAGATGATAAATGTGCCTGCTAGCATTGGCAAATCCATATTTATTAATGCCATGTGAGTTATTTGTACTTTTCAGGTCCTGAGTGGATAGCTAAGCAAACAGCCCATGGCTGTTACCTCGAGTTGGCATACCAAGTAGCCACCTGAGTTTTCTGCCCTAAATATGTCCCTATTTTCTGGTGTCTCCCCCCCCCCCCATGAAAATATTTAATTAAAAAGTGCCAAAGCTTCTCGGTTGAAAAGTTCAAAGCCTAACTTGGCTCCTGACTAGTCAAGAGCTGCTGCTAGTGCACTCAGAGACTACAATGATCTGAAGAGAGGGTGACTGACTCTTCCATCAAGTAGCTTTTAAGGAGGAGGGGGGTGGGACATTCTTTCTGCTTTTAAGAAATCTACAGTTAAGGACAACTTCTGGTCAGCAAACAGAGTGCACTAAGTGTGTGTGTGGAATTCTGACACAAATGTTCTTTAGGGCCTTTTCCAAAGTCAAAAAGAAAAGGCAAATAACAACAGTTTAACTATGATAAAGAAAAGACACTAACATAGACACTGGAAGAAACCTCCCCTGGCACTGGGGAGCCTTGGAACTCATAGAGGCTTGTTTTCCCATCTTGAAATTTGCCTGAAGTAGAGACGTGGAAGGGAAGGTTGGAGAAAGATGGAGGAAGCCGGGAGACACCAAACCTCAAGTGAATGCCAAGGGCACTAAACACAAGCTACTGACTTAAACAGAAAAACAAAATTTGAAGCAAGATAAGTAAAACAACAATAACAACAACAACAAAAACAAAAAAACATATTTGTTACTTTTTCATTGTTGGGTTGGAGGAAAAATTCAACAGGTAGAAATCCTAGTACAGTAAATGGAAATAGGAAAGAAAGAAACCTGAATTTCTTAAAGAAGAAGTTTTAATTTAACTTTAAATAAACTTGTGAAAAATAAGAAAGAGAGGAAAGTTTGGGGCGGTGACAATGACAGAAGAACAGAGACAATGTGATTAAACCACATAGTTAGAACAGCAACACTCCACTCTGTGTACTCATTGTGAGTAGGGAATAAAGTATGGAAGAAAGAATCTCAATTAAAATTCAAACTCTAATGAAAACTTAATACAAAAATTGCAGTGTAAACAGATGTAAGTAAGCCTCATCTCCTCTGGAGAAAATCAAATGTGAAGGAACTTTTTTTCAATCAAATGAGAAGGGATTATTTTGAATTTGGAAAAAATAAAAACATAAAAAAAGCAAAACCATAAAACTATAGAATACAGGGAGGAGAGAAATTAACTCTGATGGACTGTTTAATTTGATTTATTTACTACCAATTTACTCATCTATGGTTTGAAGTGCATAAATACTTATGAAATATATAAGCTGGTGATTAAAATCAGCCAAGAAAAAAAAAGATAATAATAATAATAATAATAATAATAATCATCTTTATTTTTATACCGCCCTTCCAAGGATCAGGGCGGTGTACAAAAATTTAAAACATATACAAAAGTTAAAACACAGTGGAACGAAGAACAACATTACAATTTTGGCCCAGGGGTAGTGATATTCCAGTCCGAGTCGTGATGGGGGAAGGATAGCAGCGGGGAAAAATCAGGGGTAGGCCTGTTCAAATAAATAAGTTTTTAACCCCTTCTTAAACTGGGTAAGGGAGGCAGTCAGGCGGAGCTCCATGGGCAGTGAGTTCCAGAGGCTCGGGGCAGCGATAGAAAATGCCCTCTTGCTAGTAGCTGACAGTCTGGCCTCTGGAACTTTGAGTAATAGTTGCCTGGTAGATCTAAGTGTGCGGGGCGGATTATGTGAGGAGAGACGGTCCTTCAGGTACTCTGGGCCCAAGCCATTTAGGGCTTTATAGGTAATAACCAGCACTTTGTACTGAGCCCGGAAGCGAATAGGCAGCCAATGAAGATCTTTTAATACTGCCGTTATATGGCAGGCCCTGGGAGCCCCAGTGACCAGCCGTGCTGCCATATTCTGCACAAGTTGTAGCTTCCGAGTATGGTACAGAGGCTGCCCCATGTAGAGCGGATTGCAGAAATCCAATCGAGAGGTTACCAGACCATGTACTACAGTTTCAAGATCCCTCCGGTCCAGGAAGGGACGCAGCTGGCGTATCAGCCGAAGCTGAAAGCAGGTGCTCCTGACCGTCACATCCACCTGAGAAGTAAGATGGAGCGAAGAATCAAGGAGCACCCCCAAGCTGCATACAGTGTCCTTTACGGGAAGCGTGAGCCCGTTCAGGACAGGTGGAACCACCTCCATCCCTGGGCCGGGAGAACCTATTACGAGTACTTCCGTTTTCTCTGGATTCAGGCTGAGTCTGTTTTCCCTCATCCAGTCCATTACCGATTCCAGACAGGCCACGAGAGGAGCGACGCCTTCCCTAGTCACTGCATCAGTCGGAGACATAGAGAAGACTATTTGGGTGTCATCAGCGTACTGATAACCCCGCGCCCCATGCCTCCGGATGATCTCTCCCAGCGGTTTCATGTAAATGTTGAAAAGCATGGGGGACAGAATAGCTCCTTGGGGGACCCCAGATCTAATGGCCCTCCTATCGGAGCAAACGTCTCCCAGCTGCACCATCTGGAACCTCCCAGAGAGGTAGGACCGGAACCACTGGAGCACAGTGCCTCCGATTCCCACCTCTGCCAGGCGTTCCAGAAGGATACCATGGTCGATGGTATCGAAAGCCACTGAGATGTCCAAGAGCACCAGCAGGGACACGCTACCCCTGTCGATGCCCAGACGGAGATCATCGGCCAGGGCGACCATAGCAGTCTAAACCCCGTAGCCCGCCCGAAAACCGGTTTGAAATGGATCTAGATAATCCGTTTCATCCAAGATCGATTGAAGCTGGAACGCAACCGCTCTCTCAATCACCATCCCTAAAAATGGCAATAGCGAAACTGGCCGGTAGTTATTATGAACCAGGGGGTCGAGGGAGGGCTTTTTTAATATCGGTTTTATGATGGCCAGTTTAAGCTTTTCTGGAAACCACCCCTCCCCCAAGGATGTATTGATGATCCGGCGTAACAATAGTGTTACAGCCGGTCCCCCCTGTGCCACTAGCCACGAGGGGCAGGGATCAAGAGAGCAGGTTGTTTTCCTAACACTTCTAAGGATCTTGTCCACATCCTCGGTACTGATAGACTCAAACTGATCCAGTGTAACCAAGTCCACGGAAGCTCTGGACGTCTCTACTCCGGATTCTGCTTTAACACTGGCATTCAGACCTTCGTTTATCCGAGAGATTTTATCCGCAAAGAAGTTGTTAAACTGGTCACAACAGGCCTTAGTAGGTTCAAGGATCTGATTCGGGGCAGGAGGGAGCTGAGTTAGCTCCCTCACTACCCTGAACAACTCTGCTGGACGCGACTCCGCGGACGCGACACGAGCAGCATAGAACGGATTCTTAGCTGCTTGTATCGCCTCTCCGTAGTCCTCCAAAAGGTGGTCTAGGAGAGCCTTGTCGGATAAACGCTGGTGTTTCCGCCAGGTGTGCTCTAGCCGTCACAGAACCCGCTTCCTGGCCCGGAGATCTTCTGTATACCAGGGCTTCTTTTTGGAAGCAGGTCTGAGAGGGCGCTTGGGAGCAATACTGTGTATAGCCCTGGAGAGATCCGTGTCCCAGGTGTTAACTAGGGCATCAACAGTGTCGCCGTCACTTCCAACCATATATCCCTCTAGGGCTTCTTGGAACCTATCAGGTTCCATCAGCCTTTGAGAGTGGACCATTCTAATAGGTCCGCCACCCCCGGAGGGGATCTGGGTTGATGCCTTAATGCTTGCCTCCACCAAGAAATGATCCGTCCATGACAGGGTGGAAATATTAGTAATTTCCACCCACAGAATTTCCATGTCCGTACAGAAAACCAAATCGAGTGTATTCCCCGCAAAATACATTGGACCCGTGACAAGCTGAGATAGGCCCATGGCTGTCATGGTATCCATGAATTCCCGAGCCGCACCAGATGGAACATCGTAGGCCGTGAGGGGGATGTTGAAGAGTTTTGACTAAATCCAAGAAAAGGAAAGAAAAAAGAAATATATATATATATATATATATATATATATATATATGGTGAAGAAAATAAAGTGGAATGAGCCAAAGAGAAAAAAGAAAGAGTAGAGAAGTTGAATATACAATAATAAATCAAATAAATAAAAATAAAAAATGAAAATAAAAAAGAGAAGGAAAGGAAAGAGAAAAAAAATGGCAACCTTAACAAGAAAAGGAGCTCAGGCACAAGCACAGGCCCAATTAAATATACAAAGGAGGACATCTACAGACCAGTTTTCTCTTCTGCAAAAAATTTAGATTTTTTTTAAATGCAACAAAATATGCAACAAGAAATCAAAATACTAAGAGCTCTTTTTAAAAAAGATCTAAAAGCAGAGATGAAAATAATCACACAAACTTTAGAGGAACTCAAGGAGAATATGAAATATACATATGAAAAATTAGGAAACTTGTAAATTAAAATTAATGAATTAGAAGAAACTACAACAAACTGGAAGCTAAATCAGGAGAAACAATTTGACCAAAGAGTTTAGGAAGATCTGAAACAAAGAGAAAATTGTTTAAAAATTAGAAATTTGCAAAAACAAAATAATGGAGATTTATATAATTATATAGCTCCAGTTTTTTGCAGATTACATGGAAGTTCCGAAACAAGGAATAATCTGGGAGGTAAACAAAGCCTTTAGAGTTAATTCAGCAATAGCATGAGAACATATATATAGATGAAAAATTGGAATGTAAGGAAATATTAAATGATAAGAATGGACAGTATATCAGAGTAGAAATAAACTATCAAAAATAAAAAAAATAATTGGAATATGTGCTCTTCAGGTAAAAAAAGGATTTTTCCCCCCAAAAAATTGTATAATGAGGTTGTTAAATATGAACAAGAGAACATAATCTTGATGGGAGACTATAACGGGTAATAGACCCTAATATGGACAAAACTGCTGAGAGAAGTAAAAAAGGAAGTAAAGGAAAATTATAAAATTCTTTTTTACAATTAATGGAAAATCTGTCGCTAATTGACATTTGGAAATTAAAAAATTATTAATTATTATTAATTTTATTTATATAGTGCTGTAAATTTACACAGTGCTGTAGATACAATCGAGAATTAGATGGAACCCTGCCCTCAGGCTTACAGTCTAAAAGAGACAACACAAAAGGAAGAGTCTTATTTCTAAATCTTTGATTAATAGGCTATCAAATTGGACATTTTAACTAATAGAATAGCATAGTGGATTAAAGCAATATATACAAAACAAAAAGCAAGAATCGTAATTAATGGGGAAAAGACAAAACAAATTATGATGCAAAAAGAGATATCACAAGTTTGCCCCCTATCCCTTACTATTTGTAATAGTATTGGAAATATTGTTAATGAACATTAGGAAAAATCAAAAAAATCAAAAGGAGTGAAAGTTAAAAGGGAAGAATTCAAAGTACAAGCTTTTCCAGATGATCTAGTTATATCATTAAGTGACCCACAAAATAAAATAAGAGATCTATAGAAAGAATTAATGGATTTTGAAAAGATATTAGGATTGAAAGTAAATAAAAACAAAATAGCAATATTGACAAAAATATACATCAAAAGTATAGTGAAGTATTAAGTAAGATTTCAGGATTTGGTTTAAAAGAAAAAGTAAAGTATGTGAATATTACTGTAACAAATAAACATTTGGAATTATCTGCAAATAATTACAAGAAAACATTGCAAAAGATAAAAGAAAATATTGAAAGCTGGAAAAGATTAACATTTTCATTTTTGGTAGAATTCCTACAATACCTCAATAATTCTTCTTGTTTCAAACCTTACTGATAATTAAGCAAGTTGCATCATTCAGAGATTGGCAAAAAGGAATAAAAATTTATATGGGAAAAAACAAGGATACATTTAAAATATTTACAAGATAAAATGGAAAGGGAAGGTTCATCCTTACCAAATTTAAAACTGTATTAGGAGGCAAGTAGTTTAATCTGGATTAAAGAATGGATGACTTTCTTATAAGTTTTTTAAAATACTTTTTGACTCTGTAATGGACAAAAGAAACCAAACACCTTTTTTGATGATTACATCAACCCCAATTCATTTGCTATCGAACCTCCTACTCATCAAGCTATTCTTTGGAAAGATACTTTAATGCCAATTTCATCTACTAGCGAAACTGAGTGATGTCTTTAAGATATTGTTACTGCTATTACCCCACAAAAGATAGCTATTATGCAAGTTTACATATAGAGCAAGGCTATTTGTTATTTATGTGTTGTTTGGTATTCTTGTTCTAAAATAAATGAAAACACTTAATTACTGTATTTAAAAATGGTATAAAAATTAAAAAAAAAAAAGCTAAACCAGCACAATTAGGTTTCAGTTGAAGGGGTCTGAAATCCTTTGCATGCTTAAAACGGACAAAGGATTCCTGGCTTTTTCTTGATTAATTCCATGAGTATAGTAGGCCCTCCATATCCATGGATTCCTTATCCACAGATTCAATATTCACAGCTTGAATATATATATATATATATATATTCCCCCCAACAAATCTTGATTTTGCCATTTTATATAAGAGACACAATTTTCTTATGCCATTATATTTAATGTGAAAAGCATCCATGGATTTTGGTATCTTAGAACCAAACATCAGTGGATACCATGGGTCCACTGTGATCCAGGTCAGCCTAAGCAAAAGGATGATGATCATGTCCAGATACAGTATCCCATTTACCATGTATAGAAAATGCTTGTGTAACTACTTTCTTTTTCAATAGACATTTACCGTAAGTATTGCATTCATTCTAAAGAAAGTTGCATATGGAACATTCCTGGTGGATTGTGTCCTCTGTATTTTTACATGATCTGGCAATGTTGGGACAAGTTATAAAGTTTGTTTTATGTGTGAATCATTTTCTAAACTTCTCAGTCTTCTGCTACCTCAGGACACAGGATTTCTTTGGGCTGTCTAAACAAATTAAGAACGAATCCTTCTCTGTTCAAAACAATGAAGCAGCACTATAGAACTCAATTAAAAGAAGCTGGCGATCAAAGGGATGTGCTTTCAGGTGTGGCTGTACTAAAAATACATGCCAAAGAGCTCAAGGGAAGTGGTGTGAAATTAATTTCACGGTGTGTGATACCCCTCATCTTAAAACTTGATTTGTTACAAATTATTTCACCAGCCTGCCTGTGAACTTGCCTCAGCTACATTCCCTTTAGGATAGTATTAACGCAGAGAAAATAATTTTTGACAGGTCACTAGTCTAGAATGTTCTTTACATGGGAGTATTTTGGTTTAGAAGATACAATGACTAGCGGTTGTTCTTATTATACTTACAATACCACCAGTGAGCACAATTGTTTATAGAATTACGTGGGTAAGCACAGACAGCCATCTATTCACCCTCACTTATGATTTGTGACAGAAAGAAATAATGAAGGGAAGGAAGGAGAGTCAAGTATAAGGAGCTCAATGCTAGAAGTGGAGAAATGTATGACCATGTTTGCACAAGAGAAATCATGTGCCTACTGTTGGGCAATGAAGGTACAGATGGATCAGAGCTTGGAGAAGTAACAATTTGGACTGTTCCAAGAAGCCTATAGCCAACATGATCATTGGCCTGGGGAATTCTGGGAATTATGGCCTGCAAATTAAGCTCTGAGACTGAAGTAGTTCAGAGTTCCCTAGTTTGTTTTCTTTTTGTCTTGTCTGTTGTGTTGCTACCTCACCAAGAGACTGCTACTGTAGGCTTGACTCAGATTGGACTTCCTCCACCACACCTATTCTTATTTTTCATAGACATGTGCCCAGTGGTAGCAGAGCCCAGGTTTTTTTTTTTCTCCTCACCCCCCAAGAATGTAGTTCTCTAATAAGTATCTTATTCTTCATTGAAAATGATCTTTTTGTTGAAGATTCAAAGCACCAGCTTCCTAAAGTGAACAGGCAGAAAGTGGGCACTACAGAGACATGCATACCTAATTGTCCCTGTATCCTACATAGTTGACCAATCCTGCTTAGGGGCCTACATTTCAGATATTGTGCAGGAATAGGAAAATCTTTGGAGTGCTCCAATGACATTTTATGGGACCTTTGAACAAAAAATATATCAGTGAAATCCATTGCTCCCCATGCAACTGACAAGCCTTCTGACAGAATAATGCACTCTTTTGCTTTGATAACATACCAAAGTTTCGGTCTGTTTATTGAAATGATAGTCAAGACAAGAGTCAAGAGTCCATGTAGCTCATGATATTCTTGTGCAGCCTGTGCTTTTTCTGTGTACTAGCTCCATTCTCAAACTATTTTAGGACCAATTCTTACTTGTGTTTTTAAAACAAGTTACATCACATCTCATCATCACCAGCCCACCTAACAGAAAACAAAAACAAGGATCAGGCCCCACTTGAATCCAAATGTCATCTCAGCTGAATGTAATGATGTCAGCCAGAGTATAAAATGCTTATTTTCCTGCTCCCCTTCCCACGTTATACATAATGTCAGCAGTGCCTTCTGCAATCCACAGGAGAAATAGGTCTGTGCAGAAGAACAGAGAAACAACATACTGATTCCTTCAAAAAACCATATCCAGGACCCAGTGGGAGAACACATCAGCCACTAAGACATTGATCTGAAAGTGACAATTCTTATGCAAAGGAACTTCAAAGGGAGATGTCAGTATGAAACTGCTGAATTAAGCTTATCAAGAAATTCAGTTTTGTCATTAGTGATATGTGATCATAGTTCCTTCCTAAAGGTGATAATTAATTAGCAATCCCAGGATGTTTGTATTGTCTTTGACAGTTACTCTTATGAATGGTTATACTAACATAAGTGTCAAAGACTGTGTGAAGTGGAATGGGACAGATGGATGTATGGTGCAAGGAATAATATACTGTATAACAGCTGATGCGTAGGATGATCCCAATGGAGCTTTTTAGACCGCCCAAAAGGGGCAGTGTCTACCCGCCCCAAGAAGTGGTGAGATGAGGCCAAGGCTGCTGCACAGGCAGCCCCAGAGGCTTCATCCCGGCGCTTGTGGAGGCCACTGAGAAGCGGCAAACTGCTGGTTCCCCGCGGCCTCAAAGCGGGGTGCAGCGGGTGCCCTGGGTGCCCGCTGCACCCCGCTTCCCTCGGCGGTGGGGAAGGGAGAAAGGGGCCGCCGCCATGGCCCCTTTCTCCCCAGGTCTTTGCCACAGACTTTTAAAGGCTGCGGAAAACACCTGCCACAAAAAAAGAGCTCTTTTTTGCACAATGGAAAGGGTCCCAAGTTGCCCTCTTGCGGCCCCAAGTTGTCATGGCGTGCGCAGAGTATCTAAACACTGCGCATGCCATGACGACATGGTAGTGCACCCGTATGGACGCTTCCATTTTAAAATGGTGGTGCCCATACGTGCTAGGGTTCGGGACGGTGTAGATGCTACGCCCTCCCAAATCCTATTCGCCAAAGCGCCACATAGTGCCTGTCTAGATCGGGCCATTGATAATTCTAAGGTTATGCTATTAGGGAGGAGGGGAGGGGAGGGATACTATGAAAAGGTATATGTTTGAATTGAGAAAGGTGTGATAGATTCTTAAAAATTTGTCTGGTTTGTATGTAAAAAGAATTTTAAAAATTACATTGTTCAGATGGGGTTTGAACATGGAAGTGATGTCCATGGAAGACAATAATTGTGTGTGACATGTTCATGTTATTTTCTCCAAATGAAGACTTTACCCATGAAAAAGCCCATGAAAAAAACAAACAAACAAACAAACAAACAAAGGCTGTGTGTTTTGTCTGTGATCAGCATCTGACCTCACTAAGTACATTTCTACTCCCTATTTGTATACTCATACGTTTGTTGTTGTTGTGTGCCTTCAGAGTAGTTTCTGACTTATGGGGACCCTAAGGATATCATGATGTTTTCTTGGCAAGTTTCTTCAGAGGGGTGGTTTTTTGTTTTGTTTTGTTTTTGCCATTGCCATCCTCTGAGGCTGAGTGAGTGTGACTTGACCAAGGTCACCCAGTGAGTTTAAATGGCTGAGCTGGGATTCTGACCCTGGCCTCCAATGCTCAAACCACTTCAATTGAGTCCACTGCTCAAACCACTACACCACACTGGCTCTCCATACCCATGTGTACTACCTACTGAGGTAGTTAACACTTCATATACTTGATGCACATTGGCAGATGAAATGTATGCTATTATTTAACATGTCACATAATCCTTTTGCTTTTTATACCCCCTGCTCCTTAGATACATATAAAAGAAACATGAAAATATGTTATCAAATAAATTTAGCTCTTAGAGATGATTCAGCAATTGCAATTTGTAAACCATAGCTTTTCTAGTAACACTTGCAAAGACACCTACTTGCACAACACAGTTTAAATTGGCTCAGGTAGGCATGGCATCCTCTAGAAGATTTTGAGGACTGTGGTTTTATGAAATTTGGAAGAATGCTCTACTTAGACTTAGAGAGTCCCTTGGCTGGGAAACATTACTGTGAAAAAAAAGATTTGTTCTTGTGACATAGGGGCTAAAGCAGACCAAAAGGGGCAGGCTGCCACCACCCCTTTCCTTGCCTGATCGGGACTGCAGCAACTACAGGCCGTGGCCCCAATCCAGCGTTTTTTCAGCCCTAAAAAGAATGGCAAAATGCTGCTCCTTTTGAAGCTAGAAAAAAAGGTGCCTTTGTGTTGGCAGCAGCACTTTCTGGCACTCCTTTTGGCGTGTGTCATCTGGATGCTGCACCAAAGGAGCCCTGTGATGCCACCCGCTATGTGGTTGGGTGCATGGCATGACACCAGCATCAGGGCAGTGTTGGGGTATGTGTTGTGTGGACGCCATGACCCCACTCTTCCCTGAGGCTGGCATTAAATGCTGGTCTGTTCAGCCTCAATGAGATGTAAAACACACACACTTATCCTTGTGGGTTATATTCAGACTGAGCTGAATTAAGTTCTCACTGCAATTAAGAGGATTTAAATCATGAGTCATTTATCCTACTGATTTATATACAACTGCTGTAGAGCATGTCTACATGGGCCAAATGAACTGGTTCCCTCCACTTCGCCTCAACCTGTCTTCACAAAGAAGAGCCAAAGCCCTGATTTGACTGTGGACTGTCTTCACAACATGAGGCCAGATCCACATAGAATCCAAGCCTCAATGTGTATTAAAAAGACTTATCTTTTGTTTCAGATTTACCAGGTAAAACCAGAGCACTCGGGTGTGATGCTGGGCAGCTGTTTACAGTTGTGTCATGCTGTGCCACCTGGAGCCACAGCCTGTAATGAGTCTTTCTCCTTCTGAGGCCACAATGAGGTACGCAGCCATGTGACTGATGCCAGATGTCTCAATTTTGACACATTTGTAGACAGCCACCTAGCATTGCTCTGAAATGCAGAGGTAACCAGGGGAATACAGGAGAGCTTTGGGGCCAGAAAACTGCAGGATCAGCCTTGGAGTATTCTGGCTGGTGTAGACCTGCCCTTAGTCAGGACTGAACTATGTGTTCCTGCTTGCTTTCTTTACAGAAGATACAGAAACCACAATCAATCTAGTGGGAATGTAAAACAAAAAATAATGGAAGACAAGGAAAGAAATATTTAGTAGTGTAATGCAGATTGTACCCTTCCACATGTTATGGGACAGCAGCTCCCAGGATTCCTCACCATTGAATCTTCCAGCACAGCCCCTCCTCCCTTCCCATTTTCTCATTAACCATCAAAGGAATGTGAGCAACAGCCTTAGCAATTAACATATGACTATGTATCCCATTATCCACTATTAGCACAATCTAACATATTGCAAGCAAAGCCAATCTCTATTAACTAAAGCAAAGCAGGTCTCTATTAAGTATAGCAAATATGCTGAAAGACTCAACTCCTGACAATGTGTTTTCTGAATCACAGCTTGTATGCAAACCTTCTTTCATGTACTAATCTACTTTTGAAGAGTAGATTTCCCTCCCATCTCAAGCTTGCTCGACTAATTTAGGATTGCACAAAAGGCCATTTGTTGTTGCTATTTTTAAACAATTGTGAGATGGAAATACTTGCTGCTAACCACCTGGAGGTCTACCAATAGTATCAACTGTCTGCTCTTTCCCATTCTAAAGCAGGAATTTTCCAGTGTTTCCTCAATTCATTCCAAGTCCTGTATAGTAGCACATCAATATCTTCTAGAAGATCTTTCTTCTAACATGAAGGGGAAATGTTTGCCACATAATCAACATTTTCCAAGAACAGATGGAAATGAATGGAAACGAATGGTCTGATGTATTTTTTTTTTGTTTACACTGGGCATGATTCTGCAAACCAGAACTGTATTCTGAAAACCAGATATTAGAATAGCCACTGGATTAGTTGGCATGTGTGGCAGATACGTTTTCCAGGCAAAGGATGGAAAATTCTGCGAGCCACAACATTATTTTGGGTTTGGTATAAATGGCTGTCTATACTAATGATGTACAACTAAATAAAGGACTGTACACACTCCTGGTGTTTGGGAAATGTCTGTTTTTGCTTATATTATATTGTATTAAGAAGCCAAACCCTCCCTCTAGTCCATCTGCCTTGGTCCAGACCCCAGAGGGAGAGAAGAACCATTGGACCTCATCCTCTTTCCCACCACTTTTCCCTTCTCCTTCTGTGTTGTCTTTTAGACTGTAAGGCTGAGGGCAAGGAACCGTCTAAATATAAGATTGTATGTACAGCACTGTGCAAATTTACAGCGCTATATAAATAAAGGATAATAATAATGATAATAATAATAATATCATAAATGGTAGTGTTATTAACATAGTCTTGATGGCTTTTAGGTTCATATGGGCAAAAGCAAGCCCCACTAGGTTATTCAGGATAAGACTTTTTCTTTTGAATTGGTATTCAGATATGTGAGCATGGCTCCATGCTAAAATATTTGAAGCAAGTTTGTCTTTTCAAGATTATAAAACACTGCAGGAAAATTTTTTTACTGAGGACTCTTCCCTTTCCTTCCTTGCAGAAGGCATACCATGATTAACCAGTTTGAGGTGCTCTCTTTTGCTGCACTGGGCTTCTGGAGAGATTCCATCCTGTGGGGCTGGTGCTGGGAGGGGTATTCTCCAAAGCCAGTCATCGCTTTAAGAGACACCTTATGGGTTCACAGCTGTATAAGTTCTTGAAAACACCATGGAATGCAACTGTAATAGTGAATGGCTTAGCACAAACCAAAGCATCTGGTAATCTAATACTTGGGATAAGCCTCTTGAATTGCTAGGAGAGGAACTCTGGTGGCATGGTGCCTCTTTGGATTCTACACACCATATCCATGTGCTGCTTCAAAGAGAGTGGTGTTGGCAAAAATATAAAAATAAAAAATCCTGATGACTCCAAATGAAGATTTGACAGTATGCCCAGTGTCTCTTCAGCAAAACAGATTTTTGCAAGAGTAAGGCATATGTGTGTGAGTGCATGACAGTGTGTGAGTTGGTGATTTTTTTAAAAAATTTACCATGATAGTATCATTTGGTTATGCTTTATTTTGGCTTGATGTGCTTAGGAACAGAACTTAGAAGTAGTACATTACAAATAAGAATTTACTTGTAACACTAGACTTTGAGGGATAACCAAGGGTGTATTATTTTGGGGGAAACAATATTGCAACAACCAATAATGCGGCTATATTTAGTTATATTTATTTGTTATTCCTAAAACATTGCTTTTTGGAGATCACTTGTGGTGGTTTAGGGCTATTTCAGGAACTGTGTTCTTGCATGGCAGGGGGTTGGACTGGATGGCCCTTGTGGTGTCTTCCAGCTCTATGATTCTATGATTTCTGTATTGGAAAGATTAATTTTTAAAGTTGGAAAGTAACAAATCATTCCCGAAACAAAAAGAAACAGCAATGTTAGTAAGTTACTTTTTGACATTCACAAACAAATAAATACTTCAGAAATAACATTTTATTCAGAATATATTTTTTGTCTACTTCTGTTAATTCTAGGCCAGTCATCCAAAGGTCAAAGCCCTTTAACTCTGGATTCATGAGGCTGTGATCAGAAGATTATATCATCTATATTCTTTGGGTCCCCAAACAATGTTTCCTTGCCATTTGATTTTTGTCAGTTTTGAAGGAATAAGCGCACTATTTTATTTCCACTGGAGGCAACAGAAAAAATAGAATAATGATCTGGAGGTTAATTTCTACAGCACATGTATTGCAAATACAGAGAATATCAGATTTGAAAAAATAGCAAAGAGTAAAAGGCATACTCCTCGCAAAGTTGTGCGATCATGCTGAAGATTTTCCCATGAATGGTTTGTTGCTGGATAGTATTCCTGGATTGTCATGAGTTAAATCCTGAACAATCAGGGTGCTCAACCTAAGGATAATGGAGCAGAAAACAAAACAGGGGAATTTCAGCACAGAATAAGTAAAGAGATAGTACAGGAATACCTGGTTAATCTAAATGAATACAGGTTTCCAGGACCAGATGAACTACATCCAAGGGTATTAAAAGAACGGGCAAATGTAATATCGGAACCACTGGCAATAATCTTTGAAAAATCCTGGAGAACAGGAGAGGCCCCAGCAGACTGGAGGAGGGCAAACTTTGTCCCCATCTTCAAAAAGGGGAAAAAAGAGGATCCCAATAATTATTGTCCAGTTAGTCTGACATCAATACCAGGAAAGATACTAGAGCAGATCATTAAACAGGGAGTCTGTGAACATCTAGAAGGCAATGCCATAATCACAAAAAGTCAACATGGGTTTCAGAGAAAGAAGTCATGCCAGACAAATCTGATCTCTTTTTTTGATAAAATTACCAGTTTGGTAGATGAAGGGAATGCTGTGGATATAGTATATCTTGCTTTCAGTAAGGCCTTTGACAAAGTTCCCCATGACATTCTTGCAAACAAGCTTGTAAAATGTGGGTTAGACAAGGTAACTATTACATGGATATGTAACTGGTTGACTGGCCGCAGCCAAAGGGTCCTCAACAATGGTTCCTTTTCATCCTGGAAAGAAGTGACCAGTGGGGTGCCACAGGGTTCTGTCCTGGGCCCAGTGCTATTCAATATCTTTATTAATGACTTGGGTGACAGTATTGGGGGCCTAGTTATCAATTTTGCAGATGACACCAAATTAGGAGGAGTAGCTAATACCCCAGAGGACAGGATCAAAATTTTAAATGACCTGAATAGACTAGAAAACTGCACCAAAGGTAACAAAATGAGATTCAATATGGAGAAATGTAAGGTTCTGCACTTAGGGCGGAAAAATGAAGTGCACAGATATAGGATGGGGACACCTGGCTGAACAAGGCTACATGTGAAAGGGATCTAGGAGTCCAAGTAGACCACAAGTTGAACATGAGTCAACAGTGTGATGCAGCAGCTAAAAAGGCCAATGCAATTTTAGGCTGCATCAATAGAAGTATAGTGTCTAGATCAAGGGAAGTAATAGTGCCACTCTATTCTGCTTTGGTCAGGCCCCACCTGGAATATTGTGTCCAGTTCTGGGCACCACAATTCAAAAAAGATGTGGAGAAATTGGAGTGTGTCCAAAGGAGGGCAGCTAAAATGCTGAAGGGTCTGGAAACCATGCCCTATGAGCAAGAAGTAAAGATGGCCATAATCTGCAGCTACCACTGTTTTTGCACAACACAGCTATGCTAACACTTCTTCCAAGGGGTCAGTGAAGATCTGCAGTTGAACTGGTGAGGGAAATACAGTGATATTGAATACAAGACCATGTCTCTCCTTTTTGAATGAGTGAGCAGTTCATGAGTTCTCCATGTGAAGAACATAATTATTTGGAAGGATGTCTCATGTTTATTTCTTATATAGATGAAATAGATAACCATGACTGAAACAGATAAATATCAAAATACATTTCTTTGATATTTTGTGTTTCACTTTAATGAATGGAAATATAGGGTAATGGAACTCCAATCATATATCAAATGCAAAAAATTACAACATATCCTTAAAAGTGTTTCTCTATAGGCCAGTGTTCCTGCCCCACCTCACTTTGAAAGCACTTCAGATTTTAACAACAACAACAATTAACAGAAAATCCAAGCTGTAGTACTTCCAATTGCCAGGGGGAACATTTCTCACACTAATCTCTTCTTTGGGCAGTGTGAAAGGATCTTCCAGCACCTCTGTTTTAAATAAAATTAAACTGAGTAATGGAGAGTTTCTACTAACCACTTGGATAATCAGGGCTTTCCACAGATTCTCTTTGGTATGTGATAAATTTTGGCATTGTGATGAATGTGAGGTTGCTGAAAAGGACAAAGATACCTAAACATCTGTTATACATTTATAGTGGAGGTGTAAGTATGAAACTAAAGCTTCATTTTTTAAACTTGTAGACAAAATACCATATATCCTCCCCACACGCTAGTCTCATTAGGTTGTAGTCTCACTGCATTGGGCAGGGAGGGAAAATGGAAATGGTCTGCTGTCAAATTCGAAAGGAATAAGAAACATGTGATCCTTCATTATAGTCCTTCATGTAGTCTTCATTGTTGGATTACAACTACCAATATACCACACCACTGGTTGTGCTGGCAAGTAGTGATAGGACTTGTAGTCCAGCAGCACCTGGATGGCTGCATTCTGTTCACTCTTACTATTCTTTGCTTAGCTAGTGGGGTAGCAGTTGATGCCTTCCTAAAATCTTTCCTGCACCCCATGACCCCTGCTAAAATATCTAAAGGTACAAAACAGTTTGATAGGCTCCTTGATCCAGTCTTTAAAGACATGTCAATATAACCTCTCAGTCACAGAGAGAGAGCAGCAGAAATAGTGATAAGGGATTATACACTCTCTGGGGCTGGGCTTGATGCATCTTTTAAACTTGCATGGGCTCAGTGTTACTGTCTTTGCAGGTGCTGGGACTTGCAATAAAAATATCTTATCATTGATGTTGTGCGCCTTGAAGATGTTTCTGACTAAGGAAAACCTGTTGTGGGGTTTTCTTGGTAAGATTTGTTCAGAGGAGGTTTGCCTTTGCCTTCCTATGAGGCTGTGAGAGTGTGATTTGTTTACACTATGTTGGGGCTTTTTAGATTGGCAGGAAAGTGTGACATGAAGTTGCACTTTCCTTAATGCTTAGCAGCTAGACAGCAAGCCCCAGGTGTGCATTTAAAAAGTACAGGGCAGCTAGACTGAGGTTTTTTCTGTGGCTCAGCAACTACATGGGAAACTGTCAAAACACTACAAACACAGGCGGAGCAGCTACATGGGCGGCAAGGAACGTGGCTTTTAGCCGCGCTTTAAACATTTTTTTCCCTTGCTGGCTGCGAATTGCGCAATTGCGCAGGTACATCATACAGTCGGAGCTTATCACATGGGGGAGTACAGGACCATTCCGAAAGAGGGAGAAAGTGAGGTCAGTTCGGAAATGCACGTGATTACGCACAAGCTCATCACACACAGGACAAGAGAGCATCTACACAAAAAGAAAATGCAGAGTCAATACGAAAGAATTCATCACATGTGAACATACTGGTCGGCTTTCTGTTGCAAATTAAGGCATCTTGGGAAATGGTAGCAAAGGCTCATGGGAGTTGTAGTCTGTGTTCTGTCAGAGCATTATACAGTATTGAGCTGTCTTGAGGTTTCAGCCCTCTGTCCAGGAGGGATTCCCATATGTCCTCCATTCTTGAGCAGAGGCCCCCCTTTTCCAAGTTGACCAGGCACGTCCTCCTTTGCCAGGACACGTCCTACTTTTCCAGCCTTCTTTTTGAAGAGGAAGCAGGAGGGCCAGGCGTGCTCTGGCCAGGCTCTGGGAGTCTCTTCCTGGCTCCTTCCCTCCCTCCCTCCCCGCTGCCTTCCTCCTCCCTTTGGCTGAGAGAGTGTGACTTGCAGGGAGGAAGGGCAGCGGTGGTGCTCCAGGTCCTCCTGATGCGCTCAGCCAGGCCAGGGCAAGCTGGAAACAGGAGGAGGAGGAGGAGGAGAGGGACATGGGGCTCCTCTGCTGCCCTGCTTCCCTGCAAGTCACACTCTCTCAGCCAAAGGGAGGAGGAAGGCAGCCAGGAGAGAGCCCTGGAGCCTGGCCAGAGTGTGCCTGGGCCTGCCTTCTCCTCCCCCCTTCGGCTGAGAGAGTGTGACTTGCAGGGAAGCAGGGCAGCAGAGGGGCCCCATGTCCCTCTCCTCCTCCTCCTGTTTCCAGCTTGCCCTGGCCTGGCTGAGCGCCTCCAGTGCCCTGCTGTCTCCCTAGAAGTCACACTCTCTCAGCCAAAGGGAGGAGGTGAAGGAAGGTGCAGGCGCACTCTGGCTGGGCTCTGAAGGTCTCTTCTTGTCTTGGCACCTTCCCTCCCTCCGCACTTGTATCACTACCTTTAAATGGGTGCTTTAAAGATACAGAGCCCCATTTAACCGTGCAACTACACCTTAGCCTTTAGATGCAATAGCAATGTTGCGCCCTTTTAAAAAAAGTAGTGGGGAAATCAAACTACTTTTTAAAGGCACTTCTTCTCCCTTAAAACTCCAAAATAGTGTTTTCATGGCACACTTTCCCTTTTTCTCATCTAAAGGCTGGGCTTTCATGTAGCCATCAACACACCTCTTTTTGCCAATGTAAAATGGGCCAGCTCCTTTTTAAAGCACTTCTTCTCCCTTAAAACTCCAAAATAGTGTTTTCATGGCACACTTTCCCTTTTTCTCATCTAAAGGCTGGGCTTTCATGCAGCCTTCAACACACCTCTTTTTGCCAATCTAAAATGGGCCGTTAAGCACCTACCACAACACTGATCCATCCACTAATAACAGCAGTATATGTCTATATCAAAAACATTTGGAAGCTTATATAACAAACTATCATATCATGGTAACACTGTGTACAATTCTTCTTTAATATAATGACACTCATGTTATTACTGTTACAGTTTTGTGTATCCATAATTCACAACCAGTCATCCAGTGGGTTTCTATGGCTGACCAGGGATTCAATCCCCGGCCTCCAGAGTAATAGTCCAGCACTCAAACCACTACACCGTGCTGGCTCTCGAACATTACCATGTTGATATTATTCAAGGTAAGTCTGACATCACTCAGCAGCTTCCTCCTGATGCTAATACTGTCAGAATCTCTCGCTTCTAAGAGCTCAGTAAATCAGTCCTTTGTATTACAACAGCAAAACTTTATTTCAGTAACCCAAAGAAGTTAACAGCATGACTTCTGCAGACAGAACTAACATATTTTTTAACACAAGCATAGAACAAGCAATGTCCCACCCTATAACTTTGTGGACTTTTCCTTGATTTGCTCATAAAAAAAAATACTATGGTTCCCTTCTAATTTGCTTACTCCTCTCAAATACTTTCACTTTACACTTTTCAAGGTTCTCATGAGACTGCCATGTTCCTTTCACAGACATCTGTGCATTCTCCAGCCAAGCAACCCAACCCCCAGAACAAACACTACAACTCCCATCAACTGAACTACCAAGCTTCTACGTGCCAGCTCCATGTGTCATTATTTTAAACATATTTAAATATACTGCATGAATTATCACTATAAAATAACAACAACAACAACAAATGTATGAGAGGCTCTAACAGAAACCTGACACATACTTAGCTCCCTAGGGTTGGGGTGGGAAAGGGCACTTTCCATGTCAGAGGGGAGTGAGGTACAGTGGTGAATCCACTCTTGGTTTTAGCCTGAACTTTTAAAAAGCTATACAATATGCTGAACCAATTTGAGGATAATTTGCTGAACTTTGGACAGCTCCAAGGTACAAATGAAATCCTGGATTGCTGCCTCACTGATGTGGAAGTCACCTGCAACTGTTGATTGAGAGGATCCCCAAGCACAAGCACTGAAAAAATGTCACTTGAAAAGGGGTGAGCTTCTCATTTGCGATTTCTGCCAATGGGGCCTCTTCTTCCATCAGCGGCACATAGGTGCCATGTGTGGCTGGGGGTGGCCGTGCCCATTTGCTGTTAGCATCACTTCTGCTTGTACAATGAAGCCTTAGCTATCACCTTGTGTGAGTGCAGAAATTGTCCAAATTGTCTGCTGTACAAGTTTTTTTTCATATACTATAGGATGTTATTCACCACAAACTGTCTTCACATATTCATATATTATAGCACTGGAAAGTTGCACGGGAACACACTATGGTCACACCCCTTCTTTTTCTAACTGAGCAGGAGGTAGAGAAGGGAGATCCTAACTGCATTTGGTAAAATGAAATTACAGATGGAACCTGTCAGGTTTATGGAAAAATGGGTGATGTACTATACTTTGTGTTTGGGTCCCCACATTCTATCCATGGTTGTTATTGCTGTTCTGTGGCTTCAAGTCAACTCTGATCTTTAGTGACCATATCCTAGGGTTTTCTTGTCAAGATTTAGGGCTTTATTGCACCACCACCGGTGACTAACTTACCTCTAAGTTACACTGATTTTAAGACATGGACTTTTCCCTGAAAACGGCTTCCTGTTGCCTCCAGTGTTGCTTTGGAATTAGAAAAAATGGCCGCAAAAGTGACTTACAGGGCCTGAATTCAACACTGGAGGCAACAGGAAGCTGTTTTCAGGGAAAGGTCCATGTGGTAAAATCTGTGTAACTTTTGAATTTGTCTCATATTTGGAAGAGGTAAGTCAGGACCAGAGGCAGTGTGATTATTATTCAATGGAGGCTTGCCATATTGTCCAATGGTTTCCATGGCTGAATGGGAATTTGGGCCCTGGTCTTCTGAAGTCCTAGCCAACACTCAAATTACAGCACCATGCTAGCTCATATCCATGATTATAGTTTATGAATATCTGAACAGGGCTACACACTATGGACATTATCACATAAGGATTCTAGGGTGAGATACAATAAGATACTAGCCTTATTGGTACTTACTGCACAACATGACCTTTGCTGACGTGCATGTCAGTCATTTCCGACTGTGCTCCACTGATGGAACAAATCTATCAATGATTCCCAATAATGTGGCTATCAAGGTAGTCCTCATCATGTGATAATCTCTTACACATCAGAAATGAAAGACATCAGTCACATGGCATGAAAGAGTAGAATCTCCTCCTCATCCCCTCTCTCCCCTTTACTATTTCCAAGCAGGCTGAGCTGTGTCTTTCATTTTTTCATTTTTCTTCGTTGTTGTTCTTGCTGCTGCTTTCATCCACTCCTGATGTTTCCTTCTCAATCTCTCCTTTACCACCCTTTGTGCCATCCAATCTTTCCTTTCCCACTCCTACTACTACCCAATCTCTCCTTTCCCAACCCTCCCACCATCCAATTTCTCCTTTCTCACAATCTCTGCTTCCTGATCTCTCCTTTCCCACCCCTTCTCCACCCAGTCTCTCCTTTCCAACCCCTTCTGCTGCCTGATTTCTCCTTTCCCATTGCTGATTTCTCCATTGCCCAGTCACTCCTTTTTCACTTCATCCACTGCCTGATCTCTTCTTTCCCACCCTTCTCTGCCTAATCTCTCCTTTTACATCCCCTGATCTCTCCTTTATCCACCCCCTCTGTCATTCAATCTCCCTTTAGCTCCTTCTCTGCTGCCTAACGTCTCCCCACCTCTGCCAGGCTGATCTATATGTCCTAAGTAGGGCAATAACAGGGAGGAAGTAGAACAGAGGGAGTGTGGATACTGGTGCACCATACAGTGTAGCACCATACAGGTACTGAAGTGGGGGCACAAAAAAATTTGCTTCAGTACATGATTGTTGCACTGTAGATGCATTGTATGATAATCTCCTACATGTTTTATTCTGATCAAAAATTCCAGAGCTTAATAAATTTATCCTGCTGGAACCAGAAGTATCTCCCATCTAGATGGTGACCATACTAGCTAGGGAGTCTGGAGTCATTATCTTAAAAACATTTTCCAAGCTCTGAAAATTATGTGGTTTTAGAACATGTAAATTCCTAAAATTCATGAACTATGTATGTAAACCAATTCCAAACACAGTGCTAACAAAACACCCCTGTCTTAAAGTGCCCCCCCCCCCCGGGGTTGTGACTCAGTTAAGTCATTTGTTAATAAGCACTGATGAACCTTCAGAATAGAAAGGAGAACTGTCTCCCACAGTTGTGATTTACTATGGCTAGTATGTACTAGCTAATTACTCACTGGAACTACAAATGTTCAAACTTTATGGTTATGGTGACTGCATGGTGAATTATAGATGACTCTATATTAGGTAGTGTAATATATGAGATCCTATCACAAAGAAATGGAGAAATCTAAATGTGAGTTTCCCCATTTTTAATGAATATGAAGGATTACTATGCATTAACGATCTACACTCTTGAATCAATCAGAATATTGCAATTTACAAAACGCCAAATGCAAGTGCAGTGCACCGTTATTCATTGAGCTAATTATGTTTTCAATTCTTGCTAAAGGGAAGTGTCATAGAGGAGCCACAATGGTCGTGTTAAACAGCATGAATGGAAAATACAGTTGTAAGCACACTGAACAAGCTTGTTTAGATGAGATGGTGGGCAGTAAGCACTTATTTCCCTTTTCCAAAATATGAGAAGATGAGATCTTTCACAGGCTTACTATGGAGGAAAAAAAAAAGATAGCTATGGAATTGACTGTGCAATTAAATTTTCTTTATAGCCAGTTGCCACCAAATAATGCAGAGAAACTTCAATTTAGTTCATACAAAGAGCTAAATCACTGGCTATATTACAGCCAGTGGCAAAGTTTTGTTACTTTTGAGTTATAATTTTGGAGACCAGCATTTGATTTCCAGTTGGCCACGAAATCAACTTGTGACGTTCGGCAAGTCACATGCTCTCAGCCTCAGGGGAAGGCAATGGCAAACCTCCTCTAAACATTTTTTGTCATGAAACCCAGAGGATAGGTTCATCTTAGGCTTACTCAGAAACGTCTTGAAGGCACACAACACACAAATATTCAGTAACTGCTTTCTATTTACAAGGGATCCTAATGTAATGTTTTTTATTTATTTAATTTATACTCCACCTTTCTTCTGGCACAGAACCTAAAGCAGGTTAGACTAATTTAAAATAAAATTCATATAATACCTTATTTTACAAAAGTTTAAAAAAGCAATTAAAGAGTGTTGTTTAAAAAGCATATAACAGATATACTAGTTTAAAGTATATGTAAAAATATAATTGAAAAGATAAAAGATCAAAACACTTTCAAATACCCTTTTGCCAGATGATTTAAGAATCAAAGGCCTTAAAGGTCTTTGCCTGCTGGTGAAAAGAGAGCCGAGAGCAGATCAAGAAAATGTGCCTGCGCCAGTAGTGGGACTGAGAGAAAGACCTCGTCTGAAGATTTTAAAACTTGGGCCAGATCATACAGGTAGGACAGTCTTTTATATAGTCTCGATTGAGCCATGTGGCAATTTAAAGCTCATAATGAATACTTTGATTTCTGTCTGAAACAGACCAGTAGTCTGTGAAGCTGTTTCAGCAAGACAGTTGTATAATCCCTGTAACCAAAACTATTCAGAAGCCTGGCCATAGCATTTTGAACAAGCTGAAGCTTCTAAACAGTTCAAAATGCAGCCCCACATAGAATATATTACAGTAATTCAAAAGGATGCAATCAGGCTGTGTATCACTGGATGGGTGACACTGGTGCACTAATTATATCTCTCCAACTTGGCCACTGTTGAAACCTAATCTTTCCATCTCAGTTCTGAGTCCAAGAGTACACCCAAGCTGTAAATCTGAGCTTTCAGGAGGGATATAACTTTCTCTAGCACAAGCTGAACCCCTATTCTGTGGCCTGCTTTACAACAGAGGTCCAGATGCACCTTTGTCTTATCTGGATTAAGTTGCAAATTGTTCATTCTCATCCTTGAATTTAGATGGGAAGGAGAGGTTGAATTGGATATTATCAGTAAAGTGGCAACATGGATCCACACAACTTCGTATGACCTGTCCAGGTAGTTATGTGTAGATATCAAACAGCATGGGAGACAGAATCAAGACCTGAGGAACCATGCAGTCCAAAGGACAGGGTGTTAAGCAGGCATCCTTCAGCACTACCTTCTGAGTCTACCTCTCCAAAAAGGATTGAATTGGATATTATCAATAAAGTGGCAACATGGATCCACACAACTTCGTATGACCTCTCCAGGCAGTTTTGTGTAGACATCAAACAGCTTTAAATTCCCATCCTGGAGAAGGGGTCCACAAGGATACAATGGGTGATGATACTGAAAGCCACTGAAAGGTACAACAGAACCAAGAGAGACACACTTCCTGTGTCTACTACCCCAGGTAGGTCATCTATCAACATAACCTATCTCAAATATAAAGAATATTATATTATATTAGGCAATTATATATCTGAAAAGATTTTTTTTAAAAAAAACAAATTGAATAAAAATTTAGAACCAGTTTTAAAAACCAAAGGTCAAAAGGAACAATACCATTTTAATTGCTGAAGTGCCCACCGGAAACTCAGCAAGAAGCTGTATCCCTAACCTCCATTGGAAAGGAGTTTCATAACTGAGGTTCCATTATAGACAAATCTCTGTCTTGTGTACCCATGTGCTAACCTCTTGGTCAGAAACACACAGCAGGGACTCTACTGAAGATCTGAAATTTTGGATAGGCTAATGCTGGAGGAGTCCTTCAAGAAAGATTTGTGCAGCTAGTGGAGAGGTTTAATTATGCCACCATTTGACTGATATGATATGATAGACCAGGGATTGTATCCTCACTTTGTCTTGGAAATTTACTGGATTACCTTGGGCAAGGCACACTCTCTGAGCCTCATATGAATATAGTGGCAGCCTCCCTCTGAACAATTTTTACCAAGAAAACCTCATGAGTGTGAGCTATTCACTATCTTTCACCCCAATTCACCTCACAGGCTTCTTATGTGAATAATAATTTGGAAGAAGATCATATTCCTGTATACCATCTTGAAGGAAAAACAGCTAGACATAGAAGAGTGATGAAAATGAAAATATCATTTAATGATATAGAATTCCTAGCAAAATGTTTTCACTGCATTTAACTGTACTTTGTATTTGCAAAATACTGCCAGGTGATGGAAAGTCCTTAGAAGCAGGAAGCTTCAGATTTTGGCAGTATAAGCAGAATACAAGCCTGTCCTTGTATTTGGAGGTTTGCCATCCTTCATCTGTTGTAGCTGTGTATTCTAAGCTCATCTTTGCTTGTAGCCAGGGTCAGCCCAAGATATTTTGCTGCCAGCAGCAATTTTGCCTGCCTATCTATCAAAGTAATATGGTATATAAAATCAGCCAGGTAAATTGCCAGCATGGTGTAGTAGTTTGACTGTTGAACTACAACTCTGGAGATTCAGTTCACTGATCTGTCATGGAAACCCACTGGATGACCTTGGGTGAGTCACATAACATTAGAAAACCCTGTGATTGAATCACCTCAGTGTTGCCGTAAGTTGAAAATTTCTTGAAGGCACACAACACCATCAACAACAGCAATAACAAATTTGGCACACAAAGCAGAAAACCCCACAAAGATCTCTCTCTATTCTTGGCTCAACAGTCCAATAATAACACACTTTAGAACTCTTCCAGAGGATACAAGAACCTGCTTCCTAGTACAGATGTCTCACTCTCCTTAATGGCAGAACCATCCTAGAGTTTGAAATTGGTGCATTAACAATAATGTGTTATTATTAATTCATTGGGTAGTGTGGGTTGAATAAGAAGGGATAACAATGTTACATTTCATTTTTAACTTAACAAGGCCCATACTTGCTAATTTTTTGGCATGAGTGAATAGTAAACTTTGGTGTGTTTTTTTTTTAAGTCATAATTTTCTGTTAGTATCTCTGATCAGTGGCCAGCAATTGGAGATCAGGAACTATTGCAAGTCTGGGAAGGTTTTTTAATGACATGAAATCTAATTTGTATACCAGGAACCTTTTTCATGTAGCAGGACCTCTGATATGTGGATTGGCAAGGTTTTGTATTAAACAGGGCGTGCACACTGGTAAAGTTTTTTTTTAAAAAAATGGAATGATTAATGGAATGCTTAACATAATTAAAGTGTTCCACTAGTAATGTTAACAAGCATGAAATTTTTTAAAGCAAGGAATTTACTAATAATTAATGGATTTTAATGTTTCTAGCTCTGGACCAGTCTTGATTGTAACCATTCCCTTAACAGTGCAGTAGATTTCTCTGAGCACATTGATGGCAGCCTCTCCTTCTTTAGCATCTCTTACTATGCCATGTATTGTAGAACTGTAGATAGGATTGCTACACTAGTCTTGAGAAATACACATAAAGTTGCTGATTTTAAGCCACTGTATCTGCACTGTATTTGATACAGTAGCAAAATGTTAAAAGGTAATGGGAAATCATGGTCCTTCTAATGAAAAAAAAAATGTGGCCTTTCCCTTTCTCATTAATGATAGGAATGATAGTTGTAGTGCACACTAGCACTGCTGCTGAAAAAAAAAACTTGTGATCTGAAGGCCTGGATGTTATTGGCTGATCCTTGGGGCAAGATTTGAAGAGAGTGTATGTATATACATACATTCCCCTTGTTGTTCTAATTTGAATGACATGCTCCAAGCAACTGTGCTTGATGTTTAATGTATCTTGCTCAGGGATATCACCAGTGCTTTCCTCCTGTGACTTCACCAAGGGCCATCATGTAGTCTCAGGTTTTGGCCTTGAAACTTGCAGGAACTGGAATGGGACTAATGTAGCAATCCTATCTACAGTTCTACAGTACATGGCATAGTAAGGGATGCTAAAGAAGGAAGAGCTGCCATCGATTATATTTTTCAAGGTTTTATTCTTTATGCAGATATAGATGAACATCCATCTAGTATAGCAGTGAGAGAACATAGATCCTGGAGAACTTTAAGAGATGAGTATCTTCCAGGTGGCCAGCACACAAGTGGACAAAATGTAGCAATAGGACTCTCCTGGCTACAGTGTACCTACGTTGGCTGGCAAAATGTGATTTTCTTCCACTAAATGTTCACCAATGAAAATATTACATATCTAATGAAGCCCTGTTTCTACACAATGAAACAATGATCTAGAACAGCCTTGGCAGAGCTAGTCCAAGACAGCTTGATTCCTGAGGCAAAGGACAATGTGGTATCTTCACACCAATGCAGGGAAGTGAAATGGGCAACTGACTGTGCTTCAGCACTGATGATAGGAAACTACCAGAGGGTGTGTGGGGCTACTTTAGGGAATACAAGGTACATACAAGGTGGCACATTCAGTTGTGTCTTCCAATGGTGGAAGAAAATGGTCTGGCGACTCAACAGGGGTGGAAAGGGGAAGCTGCCAATACTATATTCCTCCAATTATCTGACACCTGAGGCATTGCCACACTCAGCCGTATGGAAGAATCTGGGCCTATGGCTACTTTTCCAAAGCCATTTCAACAGATGACAGAAAGCTTGCTATGTATAGGCATGTTATAACACACAGGATCATCCTACAGTTGTCTCTGGTGGCAGAATATACTGTCAGCTGGCTAGTATGTGGTGTGTCTTGGCTGCAATGGATGCATATACTGCCTAAGAATGTCAGATACTTGGAAGACATGCACTGTGGGCTTGCTTTTAGAGACATATTGTGCAGCTTAGGCCCAGGTTATTTGAAGAACTGTAATGTCTCATACAAATTTGTCCATGTTTTGAGACCTTCTGGGGAGGTCCTACCACTCTCACAGGTACATCTGGTGGGAACCTGAGACAGGGCCTTCTGAGTGGCTGTTCCCACATTTTGGGACTGACTTCCCAAAGAGGCTAGACTGGGGCCCTCCTTATTATTACCCAGCAACTAAAGAAAACCCCTTTCATTTCAGCAAGCCTTTGAGAACTGACTTTTTAAAAAGGAGAAACAGTATAAATTGCTGGAATTTTATTTGCTGTTGTTTTTAATGGTTTTTGTTTTTAATTGTAGTTTGATTGCTTTTTAACTTTTGTATCCAGTGAATTTTTAACCATGTTAGTTTTAATTCTTGTTAAGATGTCTTGAGTCCCTTACTTGGAAAAATATATCAATAAATATAATAAATAAATAAATAGCACATGCGGTCCCAACTATCTGTCTTGCTTCCCCCTCCACATTTCTGTAGGTGTTTCAGAAGAAATGGCACTGGGATGGTTTTAGCAGTGCTAGGTTGCTTCCACATTTTGATTTATGGGGCTCTAGGATTTGCTGCTACTGGCGCTAACCTGGGCTATCTTGAGTACTTTCTTTGCCATGTGTGCTCCTGAAGGAAAAGTACAAAGATGGTTTTGTATCCCCACACATAAATCCAAGCACTTCAGCTTAATGGAGTTGTGAATCAGGATTTAACTTGCACACTGGAAATAAGATTATTGAATGAAACACTCAGGACAATCAGTTTAAAGAGTCTGTAGCAATGAAAAGAAAAAAACACAACACTGCTCCACAGCCCAAATTTATTATTCAGGCTTATTCACAAATGTCTCATTTACTATGAGCAGAGCCATTCAAGGCTGGTTTTCTTTTATTCTGACAGAAAGCACACTAATTTTGGAGTAAATTCTGTTGCACTCAGTAAAGTGAATTAGGATTATCCTGGTAGTCACTCTGGCGTCTTCCAGTAACACTTGAGTCACCTGTCTGAAACTTGTCTTTCTACAAAAGCTTAAACTTTCAAGGAAGAAAAATAGATTAAAAAAGTTATTTTGGATTTGCTGATCTCCACTGCCTTGGTGTTGTTGTTATCTGATCAATCTTTCTGACATTTCAGCAAAGAACTGCATCTACAAACCATTCCAGCCAATCATTCAGTGCCTGCTCCTGGATTTTATCCTTGAAAAATTTTATGCCTAAGAAACACTTAAAAGTACCTAGGAAGTGACACCTACATGTGCGCGTGCGCACACGCACGCACGCACACACACTCACAGAGAACCTATTGAGTAAAAGACAGCACACTTTTCTCAGATGTGAACTGGTTGAAAATGTGGTTATGTTTAAAGAGAGAGCCAACGTAGTGTAGTGGTTTGAGCATTGGCCTAGGACTCTGGAGAACAGGGTTCGAATGTCAGCTCAGCCATAGAAACCCACTCAGCCTCAGAGGATGGCAATGGCAAACTCCCTCTGAAGAAAGTGACCAAGAGAACCCCATGATAGTTCACCTTAGGTTTGCCATAAATTGGAAACGATTTGAAGGCACACAACAACAACAACAAGTTTAAAGAATTGATTTACAAGTGGTATCTTACACCTGTTAGATTGGTTCATATTACCAAAATCACACCCCCTAACTATTGGAGGGGCTGCATCTCCAAGAATCATATGTGGGTTTTTTTTTCCATGTGGTGTCCCAGTTCTGGTCTGAAGGAGTGCAAATCATTAGTGATATTGAAAAGCAAGCAGTGGATGTCCACATTTTCAGTTGTTCTCAATGTACAATTTACAACATAAGCACAAAGATCTCATATATTTTTTTCTTTAAAAATACAACACTAGAAATAGCTTTCAACTGGAAGATGGGTAATTTCTGTATCCAGAGTTAATGGAAAAGGATCTGGAATACACGACTAATGGAGAAGCTCACATACAATGAGAAGGCAATAAAAGGATACATCTCACACATTTCTTTCACAGATAAATGGATTACCTTCATTAATTACATCAGCAATATATCACAATATTATCAAAAATTTCAACATCTTATCCCAGACTCTGGTTAAGTGCTTTAATATGTAGTGAAGTTACTAACTGATATGAAATCTAAATGGATAGACCTATTATTGTATTTTAATTGTGTTGGATATTTTTTTAAAAAAAATGAAAAAAGAGACCACATTTGTGGTATTTTATCTCATTATTTTCTTTATCACCATCACCATCTATACCCTACTTCTGCCACAGGACTAGGACTGATAGATATAAAGAATGTAAAGTTTCAGTAATATGAACAATTACAAAAGTGAGTATGTGAAAAATTATACTTTGGATTGCAACTCCCAGAAACCCTATGCTGGTTAGAAAACTGTGGGAGTTACAACCCCCCCCCCCGGGTAATGTTTTGCATGGATGTAGCCATGATGATCTTTCTGGATAGTCATTAAGGCAAAGTCATTTCATGGCTGGTAGGTACGAGCAGATTGCCTGGGAGGTCCAAGATGAGAACATGGACTGACTGTCACTGAAGTAAAGATAATCTCATTGATCTGCTGTAGAAAACAGGATCAGACCCAAACAGGTCTAGCTTGAATATAACTAATTATCAAGAATGCTTCTCTGTTCAGTTTAGGTCCATCTGCTTTTTTGGCCTAAATCCAATGGTTAATTCCAGTTAGCATAGACACACTGAATCAATACCGGTACTTGGCATATATATTCCATTGATTGACTGAGTCTATTCTAGTTAGATGTGAGCCTCTATCTTTTGTTTTTTGTTTTTACCACTTTACTAAAAATTATTTTATGCTCCTTCTAGGTGTAAGAACATCTCAAGGTGGTGTACAACATAATAATAAAAAAAAAACCCCAAAAACTCAGCACATAATATAAATTAATCATAACCATAATTAAACACTCATTAGAAACACAAGAAAAACAGGGCTTCATTTCAGAATCCTCACATTCCCCCCCCCCCCGCAAGCAGAACAATGATCACCCCTGAAAAATCGAACTGAATTACATTGATTTTTATAATATACTCAGAATTTGGGAGATTTGAATATGAACTTGTGTGACAAATGCATGTTTAACTTAACAGTGATTCATGGAACAGTGGCATCAGACAGAAAAATGTAAAGCCATCTGGCTGATCCTCAGTTATGGTTATTACCCTGAAAGCTTAGCATCTTTTCTACTTTTTTCTCCAACAAATATATTGGTTGTTTTTTCAGGTGCTCCCTCCATGGCTACATCCTCTAGCAAGTTTAGTCCCTGATGATTAGCTTAAATGTGGACTTCTATTTGATCTTTTCCCCACATTAAGTGCACTGTCCCATACTGTTTAATTTCCAGGAACAAGATGAAAGAACATTCACTGGAATACACTGAAACCAATAGAGCAGAATATCTTTAGTATAAAAATGTTCTTATTTTGATGGGAGCTGGTTATGGGTCTAGATGAAATTACTTTGAAGATGTTGTGTCAAAGTTTAGCAAAATAGTCCCAAGTCTTTTTGTCATGTCAGTGGGAGAGAATTTGCATTTGAGCAGTGTCCCTGGTGGAAGGATAAGGAGATCCAAAAGGTGGAAGTTCAAGATAAAATAGAGAACATTAATAAGCAAAGGATGAGTACAATGCCAAAGAAAACAGACAAGAGGCCTCGGGCAAGGAAAGTAGATCTGTACCTCCTTGCAAAATAAGGAAATTAATGTGGAAGTATGCAGGAATTAATGTACTTTCTTCATGCTGATTGCCAATTATGTACAAAATAAACAGTGACACAGATAGTTTTCTTGCCCTCTGTGAACCTAAGTGCAGTATAATGGATTTATGGACTGGCCCATTTTCAACAAACCAGCTTCATCTGGAAGCCTTACTGATAACCAAGTCAGAGTCCAATTATTTATTCATATAGCTCTAAAATACATTTTAGGACTTAGTCTCCCCACTGTGTCTAGTAGTGTTCATTTGTTGTGTGACAAAATCCACAAAGTCTTACAAAAGTTCTGTGTGGGACTGCTATAACTAGTAACAGAAGGTGAAAATCCGGTGGAAATAAACAGATTGTTTTATTCTGAGTTTGAAAAGGTTCTTTTCTAGGAGTTGTAATCCTTGAATCTCCTAGTTGGCACGGCCAGCAGCCATGCTGAATGGGGGAATTCTGGGAATTGTAGTCACACAAAATAATTTTTTCAAGCTTTGGTTTTATTATGTAGTCAGTATATATGTTCAAAACATTAAAGCCTTAGTAACAAATCAAATGTCCTTCAGAAAACAGACCAGTAATGTAACAGACATGCATTAAAGTAATTTAGGGCTCAATAATCATTACAGATGTAGGCAGAAGAGGTGACTCTGCAGGATTTCAAAGGGGACCATTTTCCAACAATAAAATGCTCCCATTTGACAAATAGTCTTGTCTGGAGTCACAGTAGTTTGTCTATCCAAAGGCAGGTGTGAGACATCATGAGTACTTCAACTTGTTTATTATTAATCCTTAGGGTCTGATACTTCTATGCCACCCTTCAGGGGGAAAAAAGTTCTCAGAGCAGTTTGCATACCAAAACAATTAAAATGGCCTAAAACATCTTAATGGTAATTTTCACTGCCATTTAATGTCTGGCTTCTTTCCTGAATAGGACATTGCTCAAGTCTTTTAAATCTGTCATCTAGAGAGAGGGTATCATTAACCTCCAGTTCTTTGAAACCACAGGAGCCCATTGGGAATAGTGATATATATGAAGTCCTTATTCTTCTTACTATTTTTGCAGATGTTGCTACCTTGTGGGTCCTGTGACAGTGCTAGGAGCTGCTAGGATCTGAGGTGGGAGCATCTGAGTTGTATGTAGATGCCCCATGTTGAGAGACACTGAACTGCGTATTGCACCATCTGCCTGCAGTTTAGCAATGTTAGGCCATGAACTAAGTCTACCCTCCCCAAGGCCTTGGATTCTTCTTGACACAAAGGATACTATGGTGGATCTCTATTCTAGTTCTGCCTTGACCTCTAGCAACAAGGAATGTGTGTGTGCTGCCATATGGGTGTCATGTGGCATGGCCAGATGTCATAAATGCAGAGGAGGTCCAAGCACTTTAAAATGCAGGGCATTCAAGAAAAATGTTGGCCATTACAAAATAAAAGCTAGAAACATTAATATAAATGCAACTTCATGTTTCTCAGTCATGCTCAAAATGGAGGACATTTTTGATATTCCTTCTGGACAGAAGGTGAAAATGTAGGACATGTCCTGGAAAAGGAGGATGTCTAGTCACCCTGGTGTCACATCCTCAGCTCAGAGGCTAGCAAGACTCTGAGTCCAATGAGAACTGGCCATGCCACTTTAGAGAAAACCCCGATTCCCTCATACCCTTCAAAGCCGGAGACAGTAGCTTGGACCTCATACTCCAAGGAGAAGCCACATGACTTCTTCTGTCTATCAGCCATTCAAGACTAAGATGCTACAATAACTTTGGGCTCATTAAGGACTACAACTGACATCCGGTGAAGGGGCAGAGTATCTGAACATTCTGGGCCATTCAGCCTCTTTAAGGCCCTAGTTGGCTACAGGCTCTTGCTGGGAGCAGTCCAGTCAAACATTCCCTGCAGTATGCTGTCCAGGGTCCTGACAGTAACCTTTCCTTGCTGTGGGCCTTCTCTACCTCAGTAGTTCTTCATCTTTGGTTCTCCAGGTGTAATGGCCTTCATTTCCCAGAAGTCCCAGTTGGCTTGGTTCAATTATTAGGGATTCTGGGAGCTGAAGTCCAAAACACCTGGAGGAACAAAGACTGAGAACTACTGCACCTAGCTGAGACAGGTCATTTTTGAGTCTTTGTGCAGAGGTGGGTAACTGCAACGGGGGTAATTTTTTGGCATCATGGTGACCCACACCAAATGATTTTGGAGCTGTGGACTGGCCATACATTAAACTGAGAAGTTACTTTTAATTGTGACCTCAGGGTCTGAGTCTGTTTCAAGCCTCGGGGAGGGATTAGGGGTTTTAGGAGGGAGTGTTTGGAGTGAATCTGCCACTCTTGGAAGTCTCTGAAAGTAACAGTTGATCTTATTTGTCATTTGTGGTGTGATTTATGAATAAAAACCCTGCTTCTAGGCATGAAATTGTTACTGCCTTTTTGAAGAAGGGCATTCAAAAACTGCCTTCTGGTTTACCTATTTCGCCCACCCCTATGGCCTGTGGAGGAAAATCTAACAGAAATATGAAAATGTGCATTGTTTTTGTGTAGGGGTAAGGAAATCAGTCAGTTTCATTTCTGATGCATCTTGATTTTTAAACCTCAAATATTTTTCCATCCAAAATAGAATTTAAATTTGCATATTTTGGACTTTTAGCCCCTTCCTAACAAACAAACAAACAAACGTTCTCACACATTTGCACTGACCTGATTTCACAGATATAGATGTTTCTGGAAAATCTCAACTTTAAGGTTATCTCCCACCTGTCCATGGCTTTTCTCAGTACTTGGAAGTGACTAATTAAAAGTAATTTTGATACCAGTAAATGGGAACGTCCCCTTGTTCTACTTAAAACTACTCTGTGCTTTTCTGATTTGCTTAAATTACAGTCATTCCTCAAGCTGGTGTGTTATATTAAAGAGAAAGTCTCCTTTCTCTGTTTATATTTCCTTTTATTCCTTGTCTACTTTTACAGCATCTCTCCTATTGTTTTATGGGTCTACAATAACTTAAGTTAATGCCAAAAATTGTTAAGTGCATGACCTCTAAATATTTAACAAGAATAAAAGTTTACCCAGAGAGTGCATGAGGTTGTTGAATCATGTGGATTTGTGTGAAAAAGAAACTGTGAATGTTTTACATGCAGGTTTAAATATTTTATCAGGAGTCACAGATGCTGTTGATTTCCCTTTCCTTGAAGCATCTGCTCTTTAAATTAAAAAAAAAAAATCAGCACCCTCTCAAATATTTATATGAATGTGCTCACCAATGTTTTCCATAGCATAAAGCTTGGGGACCCTATCAAATGCAATTTGATTTGTAGAAGATGCTGTAACCTATTGCTCTAAGAGAACAAGGAAGAAACTCATTTTCATCACACTTCTTTAATCAGTTTTCTTTAATTCAGATGGCCAAATAATTGGATTTCACTTTAGATTTGAAATGTGTGTTAGTTCTCAAGGCCCAGTTCTTTAGGGAGTGCAGTTTAAGTGAGGGGCTATACAGACCAGCATTTTGTGCTGGCCTATGGGTGGGGCAAGGGCTGAGTGTCCGCATGCTCCAAGTCCTTATGTTAGCATCCAGGTGTCATTTTGGCATGTTCCCTTCTAGATGGCACAAGCCATGATGACAAACCTCCGGAGCAGTGCCGAAACGGCGCAGCATGGAAATACCTTGGTACGTTGCTTATGACACCCCTTCCAGGGAGCTGCTTGGGGCAGCTTTTTTTTTTTGTTCTTTCCAGGGAGCAGATCGATGCCACTGCATGCGGTTGCTGTGGCACCAACCTGGGGCAAAAAGGAACAGCTGTATGCTGCCCACCTGTATAGCCCCTGAGTCTTTATGTTAATTTTCCAGAAGCATAGTGGTAACAATGAAGCACCTGAAAGACTAACATATTTAGTTTTGTGGCACCTGAGAAACTAACATCTTAATTACAGCAGAAACATTCGTGGACTGCAGCCTAGTTCATCAGACAGACTCTGTCTGTTCCCTCAAGTTGGCAGATTTATATATACTAGTTTGGTTGGGTGAAGATTGCAAACAGTGAGGTACAGTCCAAAAGCACAGGTAGTAATAATTTCCTTAACAGTGGGATTTGGCCACACAAATATTATTTGCTCAGAAATGGAAAGAAAATATCATTCCATCATCAGGTGACTGGCTGCTAAAACTGAAGGATCTCGCAGAAATGGACAGGTTTACAATACTAATCAAGGATAAAATGACAACTAACTTTTCAGTAAAACCACTATGCTGTGGTTTGTTGTAAGCTAGAAAAGTATGATAATTGTTCTTTCTCAAAGAAATATAACCAAGTTATACCCATGAAGAAACAGGCAGAACTGAAAATATTTGTTTTGTTATGAAGTCCAGTTGAAAGGAAGCCAGAATTTGAATAATTAGGCAGTCAGATTATCTGACTAACCCCCACCCCAAGATTGAAATACAGAAGGTAAGTGCATTAAGGGCTTCTTGTCCGTGGAAATATATACATTGTTAGGTGCTAGTGATGACCTTTGGTTTATTCCATGTACAGAGTTGCATTACATGTTGTAGGAAACAAAGGCTGAAATTCACCTACCTTTGTATGTGGACTTAAATCTGATAGAAGCAGAACTCAGTAGTTTCACAATGTCTGTATTCAATAAGAAGCTACTGTTATGTTATTGCATCAAGGAGCCAGCAAAGTGACTGTTGCACATTGAGACTGGTGCACAATGGGACCCAATGCACAATGGGACCAATAGGCATTGGGAACTGGTTACGGACTGCTGATCACATCAGTAGAACTCAGTGTGCATCAGGACACTGTTTCTGGTGCCCAGATATGTATCTTTGCAATTCACTAGGAGCATTATTTAGCACCTTCCTACATAGCTAAGTATACATAAATTTATATAACACAGACTTCAATAAAGAACTACAACCTAGTTTTGTTTTGTTTTGTTTTTACTCTTGCGTGCTTGCCTCAGTCATAGGCCTAGTTATGGATGGAACTTCACATTTAGTACAGTAACTTATGCTGATCTTTCTTGCAAGGTAGTTTTATTCTTGGGACTAAAACATGTCCTTAATTAATTCTTTAAAATTAATTAATCCCATGGAACATTAAAAAAACACCAACAGAGCTTAAAAAGCAAACAGACTGCACAGTACTTTGTGCACTGTCACTTTGAAGCTTTGAAGCTATCAAATTATAGCAGAGCCAAGCATCAGTAACATAGTTTATAAAGGGGCGGGGATGCTGTCCACAGAATTCTACGCTAATACTTTATGTCTGGACTACCAGCAATGCAACATCTTCTCATTTATTAATGATGATGTCAGCTTTATACTGTAGTCCAATTTGTAACCTGGAGGCCGAACAAATGAGCTTCTAAGGGTAGGAGAATATCATCCTACATCCAACATTTAACATAAAGATAACCATGAGGATTTCAAACATTTTCACCCATTCATAAGCAAATTTAATTAGCACTTAAAGAGGTCCTGCTGTTTTAATCCTTTACTGTCATACAAGTTTTAAACTTAATAAGAAAGCTGTATAAAATATGCAGGAGGTGGAGAAATACATAGAAATAAACACTATCTAACCAGGGGTCCTGATCATTTTCACATGGCAGTACATAGGTACTTTCCAAAACTTACTTACACTATTGTTTTAGGCTGTGGTGGCTAGCAGATCTGCTGAGGTGATTCTGCTCACAATTTATAATTTCAAGAAGCTATACAAAATAGGTTCAGTACATTGGACAGCAATGTCTTGACTAAAAACCAGAGCAGATTCACTGCCCCATGGACAAAGGAGCTCCCAGCTATCCCTGCTTTTGAGGTTGACTGCAGCAGAAAGGTCTTGAGAATGTGAACCAAATTCCATTAAAATCAGTGGAAGAAAGCACAGTTGGCTTGGGTTGCCCTTAGTGATGCATATAGCTGTGGGTGACAGGCTTTGGGCTTATGGGATCCACTCATTTTCTTCTCCAAGAATCTTGAAGTCTATTCCTCCTATACAATTGAAAATCAGAAACCTTTGAAGGTCTACAGCACCCAATAGATCTTGATCACTCATTCATTTGTCCTTGATAAAGAGCAGAAATTGGAAAGCTTACATTTTTGACTGCAGCTCTCATGGATTATGCAGGCCGGGGGATTTTGGAAGCTGTAGTCTTTAAAAAAAAGCACCCCCATTTCATCAACATTTGATAAAGAGTACATCTACATGTCCCCACATAGAGCTCCACTCCCCTCCCCTTCCCTCCCCTCCCCCTCCTCCTCTTCCCTTCTTCTTCTTCCTTTTTGGAAAACAGAGACATCTTTTAGATGTTACAATTCATAGGTTGCTATCTGAATTTTAGCACATGGTACTTCTGTTCCTTGACATACATTATCACAGCTCAAAATAGTAAGGAAAATCAATGTTAGATATACGATAAGCCATGAGAACATTGAGTAGTCCCACTGAGCCTTTTACTGTCCTATTAAAATTTCTTCAGGTTTTGGATGATTTAAGACTGCATTCTTTTCCCATGGACATTGACTTCTAGCAGGATTATTCCTGTCATTTATCATTGTCCTTCAGTGTTCAAGTTATGTGTCTATCATTTTATTGATATGAATCATTAAATTATGATGTTCCTTTATCTGATAGTTGTTCTACCTATATGCTGAAAAAAGCAAGCTTAGACTCAGAGAAAAGGGGAGTGAAGATAAAAATAAGGAACACCATTAATCTAAGATATGCAGATGACAACAAAATACCAGTGGAAAACATCAGAGACTTGGAACAATTACTAAGAAAAATCAAAGAATGTGCAAAGGCATATACACCATAAGACCATACAACGCCCCTGTTGAAACAGCTTCATTGGCTGCCAGTTTGTTTCCGGATACAATTCAAGGTGCTAGTTGTCACCTCTAAAGCCCTACATGGCTCAGGTCTACACTATTTGACAGACCATTTCTCCTGGTATGAACTGGCCCAGACTCTGAGATCCAAGAAGCCCTCCTCTCCATCCCAATATCATCACAAAGACGGTTGTTGGGAACTCGAGAGAGGTCCTTCTTGGTGGCTGCCCCTAGACTCTGGAACTCCCTGCCCAGGAAGATCAGAATGGCTCCCTCCTTGATGGCCTTCCGTTAGCAGGTTAAGACCTACCTGTTCACACAGGTGTTTAAGAAATTGTTATGAGGACAGGTTGGGATTTTGAACTATTTTTTTTAATGTTTTAATTGTACTGTTTTTAATGTGGTGAAGGTGCTCTGAGTCCCACCCCTGGGAAAAAAGCATGATACTACTACTACTACTACTACTACTAATAATAATAATAATAATGGCTTACTGCTCAACATAAAGAAAACAAAAATAATGGTGAAGGAGGATCTACATAAATTCAACCTAGATAGTGTGGAAATCCAAAACGGTGAAAGATTTCTTGTACCTTGGGCCAAATATTGACCAGAATGGAGAAAAAACTGAAAAAGATTATCTGAAAACTGAAAAATCGGAAAAAGATTAGGAATGGGAAAAGCAGCTATCAATGAACTAGACAAGATCCTAACTTATAAAGATATACTACTGAGCACTAAAGTTAAAATTGTACAAGCCATTGTATTCCCCATCACCATGTATAGTTGTGAGAACCGGAGAGTGAAGAAAATGCATAGGAAAAAAATCAACTCATTTGAGATGTGGTGGTAAGGAGGAGTGCAGAGGATACTGTGGATGGCCAAAAAGACAAAGAAATGGGTCCTAGAACAGATCAAGCCTGAACTCTTCCTGGAAGTCCAAGATGATAAACTAAGACTGTTGTACTTTGGACACACCACGAGAATGCGTGACTCATTAGAAAAGACAACAATGCTAGGAAAGGTAGAAAGTAGTAAAATTGCCTGGACTCAATTAGGGAGGTTGCGGGCATAAATCCAGAAGACTTAAGCAAAGCAGTGGAAGACAGGGGGTCTTGGAGATGTCTCATCTACAGGATCACCATAAGTCAAAGTTGACTTGAAAGCAGTTAACAATAGCAATAAACAGTTTCCTCTTTTAAGATGAATATTAAATAAAATGTGTGAAGTGATGTGTCTGCAAAATTCTCTCAGTTTCATACTGTTTTAATAATTGTTCATTTCTCTTTAAAACCCAAAGCACATTCAAAGCAAAGATAAAATTCAGGCAAATATAATGCCTTTATTAGCCCACTGAAAAGGCAAAGTTTGGCAAATTACTTTTTAAAAAGCGGTTCATTCCCAGTTATGGTTTCAAGACATAGTTAGTGTTAAATTACAATTACAATTTTTTAAAACTGACATTTTATTTTTCCAGTTCTGAAAAGTAACCAATGTAGTTATTTTAAATGCATCTGACTGTTATGCACCTTTTAAATACACCTGAGTGTTATAAACCACAGGGTCCTACACCCCCTCACTGCCTGACACAACAACAACAACAACAACAACAAAGCATTAAACATAACATGAGTCAACACATGAATCATGGGGTATTGCTCCTTCACCATTTAGTGACGTGATGCCCTTGTAGAGATGAAAGTAATTAAAAAGTACTGTTTTAAAAGTTACCACAAAAGCAGAGAATGTATCACTTGCTAAGTTACAAGGCATAATGTAATGTAGTTATACCTTCTTTATTAGGAAAAGAAGCCCAATCCATGTAACTGGTTCCTTATAAAAGGTCCCAAAAATGTTCCCCCAAAGGTTCCAAAAAGTATTTGAGATCTCCATTTTTTTTCACTAGGCAAGATGTTTCTAGCAGCACATTCAAAGATGAATAAGAGGAGGGAGGCTGACTCATTGTTGAAGTCATGTTATCTGTATGATCATTGTCTTAAAATCTGACACACACACAAAGAAAACCCTTATGTACTTGTTCAGATTTCCAGTGTATCACAGTCCAGCCATGGCAATAAACAAGCCTATAACTTTGACTAGTTTATAACCTTATACAAAAAATTGGATCTTGTGGAATAGAGGTTTGTATAGCCCAAACCAAAGTATTTGAAGAAAAACAGTGTATACAGTCAGTTAATTTTTTTCATATGCTTTCATCTTTTTTTTAACAAAGGTATTTCCATTCATATTTGGAATATCAAAATATAAGCCCAGATACCCTGCAGTGGAAAGTTAATTGAAAACACAATGCCAGTCAAAACATGTCTTTATATGTGCCACTGTGTTTGCAGTCTTGTGTATTTTCTATGTTTCTGGACTTCAGAGCACTATTCTTCCTGTGTTTATGATTTTCCTTCATGGATGACCATATGCATGGTAACAGAAATGCATTTTGAATTTTTCTTTCTACAAACCACAGAACAGAGCTTTAAACCTCATGTGTTGTTCTCTCTAAACAGAATGACTGCAACCATTTTCTGAACTCCATAAATATATTATGCAGGTTGAGGGAATATGGGTCAGTTTATACACTTGGGTATGAGAATGTAATGGATGCAGCTTATTGTAAGAAAATGAAATTCATATACTTATTTATTGACAGTAATAATCTATTAATAATTGAACCACAATTTCTTTCTAGTGCCCCATTATTTATATATGACCTCTGCTGTTAAGATAATAATGGTTGCAAGCAATACACCTGCATGGTATCTTTTAAATAGTTTTATTGAATTTTTCAACATGACAGTATTGCAGAGAATGGAAAAAACATTTTAAGATGTAACTTTATATCAGAACTGAGGCTTTCACAGAAGTGTGTCCTTTTAGCTTAATGGAAAGGTTTGATTCATTTCTGCATAAAAGGGAAAAAATCCTTCTGGAGAAATCTCAACATGTTTGTTCCTATATCTTCCCTTTCTCCCGATATGGTGTCCAAGGTGATTCACAAAATCATAGAGTCATAAAATCTTAAAATTGGAAGAGACCCCAAAGAACAATTAGTCCCCCCCCCCCGCAATGCAGGAATATACAGCTTAAGCACTCCTGAAAAATACTTGTCCAATCTCTGTTTAAAGATGAAGAATCCACCACCCTCTGAGGTAGTCTATTCCATTGTCAAACAGCTCTTAACAGTAAAAAAAATGTTCCTACTATTTAGCTGGAATTTCTTTTCTTGTAATTTAGTGGTTCTCAAATGTTTTCCCCTGCCCCCTTCATCTACATGCACATGTTGAGGGCTCCCATTAGGGTTTGGTACCAGAACCCACCATGGGTACCAAAATCTGTGGATGCTTAAGTCCCATTAAATACAATGTAAATACAAATAAAATGATGTCCCTTATATAAAATGGCAAAATCAAGGTTTGCTTTTTGGAATTTATATATTTTAAATATATATATAATGTATGCTTGAATCCATGGATAAAAAAAATCCATGGATACAGAGGTCCAACTGTATTCCAGGGGAGGCCAGACAAAAGTAGAATAGAGTGGCAGTAATACCACCCTTGATCAGGACACTATTCTCCTGTTGTGGAATAATATCTTAATAGTGAAACCATTTAAAACCTCCTGTGAACAATGCTAATATAAAACAGTTGAAAAAATTTAAGACATAACAATGAGGATAAAAGTAGAGCATCCTACCTCCCATTAAAAGACCTTTCTGCTGTTATCAATTAATAGCCCAAGTCCTGTTTGGATAAAAAGGTCTATGACTGTCAGTGAAAGGGGATGAGAGGGGCCCAGGCTAAGTTTCCATGGGATGTGGTTTCACATCCTGAGAGCATCCAACAAGAATGCCCTCTCATGTCTTTTCACCAAATGTATCAAGGAGGGTGGTGATAATATTTCCAATGGCAGTCTGAATGAACTAGGTACCACACAGAAGGCACTAACTGAATCGCCTCCATGTGGAAGTTGCTTCCTTGTAGCAGTCTCTATTAGCTACAGCTTATCTAGTTTTCTATGCTACTGCATAGCTGTAGTGTGCCCACCATCACATTTTGTTTCTTTATAGATGAGATGAGGCTTCACTAATGTCCTGCCTTCTCCTTCTCATGACCAATTAACACCCACAAGCATTGGCATCCACTAGTGACCATTATCTATCCTGGACTAAGCTAACTAGAAATTTACATTCTAACCTTTGAATCCTCTTAATTGAATGGAACTTAATCCAAGTAACCATGCAAAAGATATACTGGGTGCAGGGAGATTTTATGGCGATAGGCAAAAACATCTTCTGCTGGCAGAAACCTCTTCCCCTAGTTAATCTCAAAGAAAACTATGTCAGTAGAAAAGTGGTAGGACTAGGAAAGAACTGTGTTATGTCATCCCTAAACATCCTTCATTTTAGCAGCATACACAAAATGCTGAAAATTAGGCCAGGGTTCAAGGAGTGCTATGTAATTTCTAGCTTTACTAGTCTTTGAGAAGACTGGATGCAGCAGTTTCAGCTGGCCTAGTGTTGACCATTTTGGATTGTACTGTAAACTGACATGTACTTAGCTGAAGGGGGATCCCATTGGTACAGCAAGGTAGCTGAGGAGTTATGCTAACCCCTAAAAGACCTCCTACTGGTCATCTTGCTCACAGGAAAGTCTGACACAAGAGCAAATCTTCTTATGCTTCTGTAACTAATGCTTACAAGGGGCCCCAGGGGAATCACTGGATGTGTGTGTGTGTGTGCAGACTGCACCAGGGGACACCATAGTGTGGTGGGGGAGTGACACCCTCTGCCCGCTGTGGCCACTGGGCATATGTGTGGTGCTACTGTCATCCAGGGTTGGATGGGGCTGCTGGCTGGCCACAGACTCCTTTCTTTCCAGCTGTCATTGCTTCCCTTTCCTGTCCGATGAGTTGCTGGTGACAGCAGCAGATCATTACAGCCACCAACACCTGCCTGTTCTTCTCCACTGCCTTGAATTATCTCAACTGAGAGACCCAAAGCTGTGGAGAAGCCAGAATGAGCGGGTAGTGATGGTGCAGTGAGCTGGTTACAAGTTCACCACAGTCGCTGGCACCTGCCATTCTTCCCTGAAGCCTTGGTTTCCTCGGTCAAAAGACTCGAGGCCATGGAGAAGCCCAAACAGGAGGCGGCAGCTGTGGCAAGCTGATTGCAGCTGAGAATGAGATGGGGAAAAGGAATACAGGGCAGCAGCAGCCTACCTCCACCAGCAGCTACAGTGGGTGGAGGGATGGCAGCTAGGGTGTGTGCAAGGCAGCCTGGGTGGGACAGGGAGGGTGGCAAGGTGGTCAAGAGGGGAGGGTAGACAGTGAGCATCCCTTCCTGCCTGCTGCCACTTCTCCTTCCATCTCCTTCTCTCCTCCCATTCTCTCCTGATGTTGTCTCTCCTAGAGTGGCTGCCTGCCCACGTGTGACAACATGAGTTTACTGCACTGGGGTGGTACCAAACCTAGGGCCCGGAGGTGGATTCTTCTTAGCCTTTCCAAGACTGCATGCAAGGTGAATTGCTGGAGACAATTTTAAAGACATAAGGGCTGGAACAGTGCTGAAGGCAGGCTCAGAAGCCACAGATGTTGAGCCAAGCTTAAAGGAATCAAATTAGGAAGTCTACAGCATTTGGGGATCAGGGTCTTTGTTCATACAGAGATACTCGGGCTAGGTGCTACCTTCTACTTGGCATCATTGGTTCCTCAATCCCCGAGTCTATGTCCAAGTCAAACAACAGTGAGCTTTTGATACCCAGTGGGATTTGGTTCCAGGACCTCCTGTGGATACCAAAATCCATGCATGCTCAAGTCTCATTAAATACAAAGAAATAGTAAAATAGTGTCCTTTAAAACACAATTTCAAGGTTTGCTATTTGGATTAAAATATATATATATTTTCAGGATGTAGATAGTTGAGTGTCTGGCTAAAGAATCCATGGATATGGAGGGCCAACTGTTTAAGTATCCCAAGAATGGCCAATCTGGCAATTTGCTTTAGCTTGAATATTTTCTCACCTTCTATGTTGTGCTCACAGTTTTTACCTCACTACAGTAGAGCTTAACACCATGTGGTTAATAACCATGTTGGCTAATGATGAGAATGAACAGTGTAACAGTTTTGCTAAGCTATTTTTTTTTTTTTTGTGGGCATCGAATAAGGAAGATAAAATGTCCCCTCTCTCAGTGGTTAACCTTAAAAGAACATTTGAATCCACAATCAATGGCCACAAACATCACCATTTAACAATGCTTTTAGCCTTTTAATCACCAGGAAATCTGCCTTTGGGGTTATGTTGCTCCCAGGGACTCTCAAGACGTTGTGGTGTCCTGGTGCTGCTTATTCTCTTTTCCTGCGAGCCCATGTTGTTACAGTTGCCTCTGTTTCCCTTCTCAGCCCCTGTGAAGGCTGCATGTGCGTTTCCAAGCTATACAGAGATCAAACATTTAAAGAGGTGCTTCCTCAGAAGGATGGAAGCAATAGGAAAAACTGCAGTCTGTTGCCCTTCTGACTGTCAAGCAGCTGTTAAAGCAGGAGAGTGGAATACTTGTAGTCCTCTATTAGCTATTTCATTTTTTCTTGTTTTAACTAGAGATGGAATGGAACTTGATCAATTTCCCAACTGCAGTCGAACTTGTAATTTCAAACCCCTCATGGAAACGAAATTCATCATTTTCCCAACTGGGGGTGAATTTGGGGTTTCAGACCCTTTAAGAAAGTTATGGGGGGGGGGGAGGGCATGTCAAAAGCTCCCACAAATTGCTGTTTTTTAATGCAGATGTTTCACAACAAAAATCTTACGCAACAAAAATGTTGTGCAGAAAATAGCAATGTTTCCCAGCAAAACCATGTGTTTATTTTTTTTAAACAAACCTATTGGATTTTGTGCAACATTTTTTATTGTGCAAGATTTTTTGTTGTGCAGTATTGCTGCTTTCCATGTAAAAGAATAGGAGTCTTGAACAAAACCAAACTGTGGCTGCTGGAAACAGTCTTTTTTTGTGTGTGCAAACCCCATAATGTGAATGTTGAACAATTTCCTTTCCATACCAAAAGCTGCACAGTTATCAGGCAAGGCTGTGGTGTTCTCATGAGAAGTGGTGTGGTTTCCACAAAACTAAACCATTTTTTGGGGGGGGGGGGGAAACTATGAAGCTTTCATAGAAAAGCTACTTAGTTTCCTATCGTTACAGGGGCAAAAAATGACCGAGTGTCTTGAAAGTATGGGATGAAAAACTTTTCCATTGTTTTTGATGTCTTTTGGAAATTAGGGATGGGGTGGAAACAGAATCAGGTAAATCAGAATTTGGAGAATTTATCTGGATTACAAAAGGCAGATTTCCCATACTCTGAGATGTGCTCTCATGCCAGAGATGTTCTGAGCTAGCTTTCTTCCATAAAAACTACCTGGCTTCTATTTCCTCTGTTTTTGGAAAATGTAAGAGGTAAACACCACCTATTATACATGAAGGCATGGAAGAATACCTTGATGGACTTCACTGTTCTGTTTGCTTGTTCATTTTAAAGGAAAGATCCAGAAAGCTGCAACCACAAGGGATTTCTGCAGTATGCAGGCTCACTTTTTGCCATCCTGCCCATTCTAATTATGGACTTTTCTCTATTCAGGAATAAAGGTGATGAAGATGACTTTCTTCATCCGACCTTATATTGATTATACAGACATTAGCTTGTCTAATATTATTAAACATGATATAATTAATCAATATGATTTGACAACTTTGACTTCAAGGTGTATTTGAACTTCTCCATTAAATAGCTGACGGGGAAAAACACACACTAAGAGTCTTGATTTAGCTTGATCATTACTTGCATAGAATTATCCTTACAATATAATTTTAAGAGCCTTGTCTGCCTTAGTTTAAATATCCCCAGAGAAAGAGCTTCCAGTAAGCTCCAGATTACCAGGAAAAAAAAATGCATTTAGGAACAAACTTGTTTTTTCAAGAAAAGGAATAGTCCCAGCAGCAATTTATATTTTGATATCTTACACCGTGCAATATACATAGGCTAATGAAAGGTACTAGCAAAATATTTTTAAAACTAAAATTATCTAGTAGTTGAGAACAAAGGACATGATCCAGATTTCAGCTCTTACGGGAGCATTTAAGCCTTTGTACAGGCTCTTCCTCTTCAAATTTCATTTTATGATTCATCTGATGGAATGTTGCTCCTTCCCTCTCAAATATTCCTCAAATAGAACAAGAGCACAATTAGAGGAGATGGTGGGAGATAAGGAACAGAGGAATCTCTTAGACTTGCTTTTGAATTTTTAAAATCTCTCAGTTTTTTTATATCACATAGGAGGAAAAACCATCTGCAAATCTGTAAATTCTTATCAATGGAAGGCTGAAACAAATCCTTCAACTGTATGACTAGCCAAATCCAGAAGGTGAAAGTATTCTCAGCATGCAAAGATTTCATTGTACTTCTCTGTGACCTGGGTTCCAGACCTATCTTTGATTCTAATAAAGTTGCCAGGGAAGAAACCTGAGACCTGTCTCAAGATAATCAAAGATGGGTTTTTAATATTAGTAGAAAAGGAGTTTGTTCTAGTGATCTTTCAAACATCTTGAGATGAATATCCTGTTTCTTCCTTGTACCCCTTAGTTTCTGCTTCTGCAAAACTTTTTTTCTATCAAAGTAATCCATATGCATATATATTGATACATTTTCTTTATGTACTGTACTAATTTCTTTATGTAAATCCCCCCATTGACCAAACATTGACCAAAGAGGTTTGTGCACATTTGTCTCTTTGAATTAAAAACAACTGTGGGGAGTAAATACACTTAAGTTCTCTCCATCCTGCTTCTGAAGAAATGCATGGATTTTAACAAGTTCTTCTCAAAAATTGTGGAAACTGATTTTCAACAGTATTCATGGACCAATGGAAAAGAGACCACTATTCCTAGCAGGGGAAAAGACCATGTTTTAGTTGAATGTCATGTAGCTCTTAAACACAGCACATTAAAGATGAGATGGTGATCTCAGTTCAAATAAAGGCTGGATCTACAGAGTATCAAATACAGACATTTAAATAGCAGTGTTTTAAATGCTATTTACTTTGATGGGCAAATCTGCCAGTTTCATTTTCTTCTCCATTTTTTTTAACTCAGGGTTTTTTTTTGGGGGGGGGGGTGTTTGACTTTATGAAGAAGTGTGTGGATTTTGAGAAGCTATTATTAAAAAACAAATGAACCAAACCAAATTCTCACCAGCTACAAGTGGAAAGGTATTACCTCTCCCCCATATAACAATCTTGATCAAAATTCCTCCTGCTTCCATTTGTTGTTGTTGTTATTGTTGTGCCTTCAAGTTGTTTGTGGGTTATGGCAACCCTAAGATGATCCTATCGTGGGGGTTTGTTGACATGTTTCTTCAGAGGGGGTTTGCCATTGCCATCCTCTGAGGCTGAGAGAGCAAGATCACTCGGTGGGTTTCAGTGGTTGAGCTGGGATTGAATTGTAGTCTCCAGAGTCATAGTCCAGTGCTCAAACCATGACACCAGGCTGGCTCCCCAATTCTAAAAAGTGAAATATCTCCTCATAAGTTCTTCAACCTAGTTTGGCCCTTAGATCTCTGGAAGAAAAGTTCTCATCCCATCCTGATATTACAGTTTTCTGCCAATGATCTTTTTGTATGAAGGACAGACTATGATATATACCCCACCAGTAGTCTAAAGTGCTAGACTATTTATGATATAATCTCCCAACTATGGAATAAATCTAGTTGTTAGTTCCAACTAGAGTTAACTCATTGACTCAGGCTGTATTTGCACTGCATAAATAATATATTTTAATAACACTTTAACTGCCATGCTATGGAATCCTGGGACAGAGAAGGATATATATCTCACAACATTACAAATCCCAGGTTTCCATAACATGGAGCCATGGCAGTTAAAGCAGTGTCATACTGCATTATTTATGCAGTACAGATGCAGCCTCAATGGGATTTACCAAGTTTCCTTGATTTGATGGTTCTAGTTCTAATTGGGACCAACAATTGGCTTTAGACCACTGTCTTCATTATCAGTATTATGACTGCGATGATTAATTATTATTAAATCCATATTATTGTGTGGAAGTTGCCCGCTTAAAAGAAGCAGTAGCACTGGGGAAGTAAATATTTACCCTTTCACAGCTGGGTATAACAAGGAGTATCTGAGAGAAGGCAGATCTTGGAAACTTACTCCTCCCATAACAGAGTAACAATTCCAAGAATTCTTTGACCAGTGGTTAGGCTTACTGTGGGATTCTGGGAATTATGGTTTGAAAATGTAACATTTCCACGATTTGGTATGATTTTGATTGAGAAAATGGTCATTTTCCAGCTGTTTTTCTCATTAAAGAACTCCTCAGTGGTTTTCAAAGAATAGTTCCCTGAAGAACGATTTTACAAAAAAAAGCTTGTATAAAGCTGTTTACAGCCTTTGATTTAGTAAGCAACAGCATTTAATATAGACAGTATTATATTTGAGAATAACCATGCAGTGATTTTTTAAAACCTTGTAGCATTTGAGAAAGTGCAACAGTATTTTTAAACATAGGCATTATGCCAATTGATTGTCTCTATTATCTCTGTGTTGCTCAGTGTGTGTGTATGTGTGTGTGTAGTTTTACAGTATAGAAAGATACTTTACATTAATTATCTTTTACTATTTTTGAATGCATTTTTCTATGCTTTGAATGTATTTAACTGTTTTAAGTTAGTATTTTAATTAGAGTGTTAATTTTTTAAAAATCTATTACATTATTTTAGCTATATTTTGTTCTCACTCATAGCATGAGCTGCTTTGGGTGTTTTGGGAAGGCAATTTAATAGAAAGAAAAGAAAGAAAAAGAAAGAAAGATACTTTGGATCTTTAAAGGAAAAATACAATAAATCTTTTTTTAAATTTAACATTTTTTTTAAAAAAAGTCATGCAAACCATATACTCCATCAGCCATCCCATGCAACTATGTTTATTTTATTTATTTTTTTACAAAAAGCAAGGAATTTTTGTGCCTCTCACATGGTATATGTAGTCTGGCAGTGGGAAAACCAAGCCAAAGTTAAGGACATTAAAGCTGCTCTGTTTTCTTGAAAGGGATAACCTAACATTCCTCCCCCGAATCAAGTGTCCCTAGTTTTGAACTGAATCCCACATGGATTTTTGAAGCTTAAAAGTAGCATGTCATTTATCAAGAAAAACTGAACGCTTGCCTTCACTAACTATTTACTCCTGTAGTGCTGTATGTCTAGAACCAGCCCCTTCATTAAGCAGAGTGAGGTGCTTGCCTCAGGCAGCAGATTTTGGGTCTTGTGAAAGGTCAGCAAGTTGTTAGTTATTTAATTTGTCATTGTTGATTTTAACTACCAGAGGCGCTTGCCAAATTTTTGCGCCTCATATGATTTTAAAAACTTGACTGTATTTGGAAAATATGCACCTTGATTTAGGTAACCATTTGCTGCTCCATTGCAGGTAGCAAAAGATCATGGGTCACCTTAAGAAGTTTAACTTAATGGAGCAGGCACTGTATGGGGTGAAGGAGACACAGATTTGAATATGTAGGATGTTTATGGATATGCATTTCATTGCTGCTGCCTGAATTTCATGATATTTGAGGTATGTTCAAATGCATTGGATGATTTAAACATTATTTTAGCTCTTACAGATAGACAGGTAGAAATAAATCTCCTTTTCCAAAAGCTCACAGGTTCTATGAAAAGCAGCGCATAGAAAAGTTATGAGTGAGCAAATACCATAAGTAAGAAGGTACAATATAATAACAAGTCAAGTGGTTTCTTTGCAAACTCATAGGAGTATTTTAGCATGAGATTCTGTGGATTACAGTCCAGATGCACGGCTCTTCTTCCATACCTTGCTGGAAGTGACTAATATAGCTACAGGAGGACTGAGAAACAGAAAAAAGACAAAGAATTTCTCTGCTATACAAAGGATAAGACTAGATCTTGAGTCCAGTGTATTTAAATAACAGGAGTGCAGATTTTGCTTAAATAGGAGAAACATTTTAAAGGTAAGAGCAGTCTGACCTGAGTGAGCTGACAGTCCCTTTGGTGGTCTTCAAGGTGGGCAGTGTTGTTGTTGTGTGCCTTCAAGATGTTTCTGACTTACGGCAACCCTATGATGAACCAATCATGGAATTTTCTTGAGAATATTTGTTTAGGGGAGCTTTGCCATTATCTTCCTTTGAGTGTGACTTGCCTAAGATCACCCAGTGGGTTTGATGGCTAAGTGGGGATTTGAACCCTGGTCTCCAGGATTGTAGTGCAACACCACTAAGCTACACTGGCTCTCATTTCGGATAGTACAGTTGTGGATTCCTTGTTCCTGGTGGGGGTTGATGTGGATGCCTTAAGAAGTCCCTTCCAACTTCATGATTCAAATGCTTATTTCACATCTATGGTGCTGTTTCATGCCCTGTATCATATCAGTAAGTTGATGTATTTATGCATCTATTAATATGCATATATTTTTCTCTCTCCAAGACTTACATTTTAAATACAAGGACTTTATTTGATCATTTTGGGGTAATTCTCCAAATGACTTTTCTGGAATATGGGTTATTAAGTAAGGCTGCCCACCCATCCCTCTTCTTGGCAGGAACTGTGTTCATGAGATCAAAGGCTCCATGTGAGGATGGGGTTGAACAATAAATTTATTATAGAATAGGGATTCAGCCAAAGTGGAATCTCTTCTCTGTTGTCTGTTTGCTTGAGAATAAACATGTGTCTTTCCATATAATTGGTTTCTTAAAAATTTGCCCCTTCCCACGCAAAATGTAGTGCTTGCTTCTTATTATACCCAGTAATTATTTCAAAGAAAAAAAAATAGGGGTTTAGAAGTCCTGGTTTTATTGAAAAATAAAAATCCAGCATATGCATATTTGGAGAAAGATCTCTTTGTTTTGTTTTGTTTTAAAAACCCTAAAAGAAAACAGAAGAAAAGAAAAGAGGAAAAGAAAAGAATAAATATTTTATTTGTTTCTTTTTGGAAAAAGTTATTTACTACACAAAGTAATCAGCTAATAAAGCAATTTAGGCTGTAAAGATAATGACAATCACTCTCACTCCCATCAACACCTATTTTTATGGCTACAGAAAACCTCTCCTCATGGGTGGATGCTCTGATGTGACTGGGGTGGTCATTTGCTCTGGGTTTTAATCTAAATTTTAAGGCACTAGCTAAGCTGTTGAACATATTTGGGGGAACAGGTTCAGCATTTGGATAGATTTTTTAAATTTCAAACTTAAAACCAGAGAGAATTCATTCATCCTACTGGCCATCAGGGCCACCAGCATCCACTGCTCCAAAGCCAACAAATACACTCACCTGGGATCAAGGCTTTCCCCATTAGCTCTATTCAATCTCCACTGCGTTGATGCTGGATTGGGCAGGAGAAAAATGCTTCCACTGTTACTAAGACATATGAAGTCCATTTCAAAAACACTCATAATATTTTAGGGTAAGAGCAGCTAGACAAAGTAGTAGTTTGACTCAAGGCTGGCTTTAATATGAGGCAGGTTGAGAAAGTGGCTTTTGCTGCGGAGTGCTGAACGCATCAGTGACATCTCTCCTCTCTTTCTACTATTTTTCCTGAGCTCCCTGTCCTACACTCCACCTCCTAAACTAGCTTGCTGCTCCCTGGTGTTGTGGAGGATCCCATTGTGTTGCCAGTGCTGGAGAAAGATCTCCTCTTTCTCCATCTTGTATGTTACTCCTGCTTCAAGCAGACTGCTCCTCAAGGTACTTACTTGAATGCGTCTGTGGTCTTGTGGGAATGCTAATGTAAGATGGGATGCCCCATGGAACAAAAAGACAGAGATTCTCCAAACGCAATTTTTCTCAAGAATCATATGCTGTTTAATGATTTAGTTACTTTTTAAAGGCACTTCTTCTCCCTTAAAACTCCAAAATAGTGTTTTCATGGCACACTTTCCCTTTTTCTCATCTAAAGGCTGGGCTTTCATGCAGCCATCAACACACCTCTTTTTGTCAATCTAAAATGGGCCAGTATTGCCAGAACAATATAATAGCCATTCACTGATCAAATTACTAATAACTGCTGTGTTCACTCTAATATCCCTTCCATGCATATATATCAAAACCCTGTCTGTTTCTCCCCATCTCATAGAGTGCCCTTATAACAGCTGTCTCGAATCCCATTTTGGGAGAAAAGTAGGATATAAATCCCATAAATAAATAAATAAATAAATATCTGTAATGCCTGCAAACATTTTAGTGTATGTGTCTGTCTGTCTGTGTCTGTGCATGTAGAATTCAAAGATATAGCCATGTTAGTACATGTAGAATTAGTATGTAGAGAGATCATGTATCACCTTTGAGACTAACTGAAAGAAAGAAACTGGCAGCATGAGCTTTTGTAGACTCAGTCTACTTCCTCAATGCACCTGAGGAAGTACATTGAACTCTATGAAAGCTCATGTTGCCAAATTCCTTCTTTCAGTTAGTCTCAAAGGTGCTACATGATCTCTCTCTACAAACACACACACATGAATTTGCAGTCTATTTATGGAACCCACACTGCTAACTTTTTCAGACTTATACCTTCCAAATCAGAATAGCGACTGGGTAGGCAAAACATGGTCCCCATGCAACCTTCCTCTTTTCCCTGCCCAACAAATCTTTGCTGTTGTTCCCACCAAATTTACAGTTTCAATAATGGTGACAGTGGACAAAAGTGCAGAAATGTTAAATTAAGCTTTGTGCTGCCCACATACCTTGTTTAGAAATGAAATCTCATGTTTATCCCCCACTCTCTTTAAATCAAAGCACAGATTCCTGGTACACCTTGTTTTAGCTTGAAACATTATGGGTGCAGAGTATGCAGTCTATTTTAAAGAAGGGGAATGTCTTTTTCTTCACTTTTATGGATGAGATGTTGGTGGAAGCGGATATCAGTATGTGGTCCCCTGCAGCCCTGAACTTGCCTACTACAGAGCACTACTGAGGCAGCCATTATGTTGCTTGAAGTAATACATAAACTGATCCTCAGATGAGTTTCAAAAATGTTTAATAAATATTGAGTGTGGGAAGCCAAAACGTCTGCTGTGTACATACACAAGCACTCAGAATGATCTCTCCAAAAAATGGAGGTGGAACAAAAGGTACATTAACGGTACATTAATGGTTACTAGGAATCTGATAGGAGAGGCAAAGTAATATATAGCTGGCTCAGGGGCTGTTGTGCAGAATACCCCTAAGGGGTGGCCTGCAGCCACTTCCATCTTTGTCAGATTGGGGCCACGGCAAACGCACACCATGGCACTGATCTAGCCTTTCCAGGTTGCAAAAAGCTGCAAAAAGCAGCTCTTTTTTGTGCCCTGGAAAGGGTGCCATAGCTGCCACGCCATGGCTTTATGGCACTCCTTTGGCACTGTGTCATCTAAATGCAGTGCCAGAGGAGCACCATGACATGTGTTGCAGCATGTGGTGTTACGCTGCCATGGGGCGGAGTCGGGATGTGTGTCGTATGGATGCCACACCCCGACTCTGCCCCCAGACCAGCCTTAATGGCTGATCTGCACAACTCCTAAGACTCTAGAGACCAGGGTTTGAATTCCTGCTTGGGCATGGAAACCCTCTGGGTGACTTGGGCAAGTTATACAGTCTCAGAGGGCAACCTTCCTCTGAACAAAACAAAACAAAACACCCAGGATAAGTTGGCTTTAGGTTTGCCATAAGTGGGAAATAACAACAGCATAACAATAAGAAGGAATCTGGATTTTGAATACTTCTGTTTAAGAGCAATTGTATTTTCTTAGTGCCAAAGGAGAAATATATCTCACCACACCAACACCTCAGGAAAGATGGAAAGGTAATGTGCATTGCAGCCTACATTGGATGTTTTAATGTCATTTTCTCATGGAGAGAAATGTTGCACCAGAAAGGGTTCTGAGAGTGCATCTGTGTGGACAGAACTATCAAAACCTCCTTGACAGGCAAATCCTTAGACTTATAAAGTAACATTATAACAAGAGCCAGCATATTACTCAGTCTAAATGTGTCTGCAACTCTGTTGGGCAGAGAGAAATGTTCCTTATCTATAGGGTTCTGCTGTCTTCACATAGATGCCCTCCCAAAGTTTATCAGATAGTGGATACAAAGTAAAAGTGTATCAGAGAATGAGCAGAATTCAAAGAATTCAGAATAGTTCCTTTTTACAAGAGCTTTTAACTTGTTAAAACTGTATTTTATTCTTTTAATGAGTGATCTGTTCTAATGTTGTAATAGTCTAATGCTAATTTTTGTAAATGGGATAGAAATAAATATAAAGCCTGTGTGGTGTATAGGTTTGAGTGTTGGACTAGGGAGTTTATCAGACGTGAGGAATTTAATTCCAGTTGTGTTCGGAATGCATTCAGAATGACTTCCCATTACCCAAAAATGACCCCCATTGCCTGAAATTGCGTGAGATGCTTTAATATACAATAACATAAAACCCATGATTGCGTTCGGAATGACTTCCCTTTTGCCCGAAATTGCGTGAGATACACTCATACACAATAACGTGAAACCCCATGATTGCATTCGGATTGCCATTAGATTATACTTCCAATTTCCATCGTCTGATAAACTCCTAGGAGTCTGGAGACCAGGGTTCAAATCCCAGCTTGGCCACAGAAGCCCACTGGGTGACCTTGGGTAAGTCACCCTCTCAGCCTTAGGAAAAGGCAATGGCAAATTGCCTCTGAACAAATATTGCCAAGAAAATCCCATAATAGGGTTACCTTAGGGTCACCATGAGTTGGAAATGACAACAACAACAAATATATATATATATATATATATATATGAAGACCTAGTCTGAAAAATCAGTATGCAAAGGATCTTGCAGCACCTTTGAGACTAACTGTAAGGGACAAGCTTGGACCATGAGCTTTGGTAGACTTGAACCAGGTGGCCAGCTGTCTTAACTGAAAAACTCTGCAAATTATAGGATGTTCAAGGAAAACGTAGGCCATTACAAAATAAAAACTAAAAACACTAATGTAAATGCAAATTTATGCTTCTTAGTGGTGCTCAAAATGGAGGACATTTTGAAATTCCTCCTGGACAGAAGGCTGAAATGTAGAAGATGTCCTGAAGAAAGTAGGACATGCCTGGTCACCCTGACTTGAGCCTGCTTCCTCTGAATCTGAGGAAGTAGTCTCATGTCTAGGAAGGCCCATGCTCCCAGCTTTTTTCTTTCAGTTAGGTTCAAGGGTGCTGCAAGATCCCTTTGCATGCCAAAATTCCTTAGGGTGGCATGTATACCCTGTTGCTCTGGTTGCATGTGACCCCCAAGGTCTTATCTGTAGCCCTAAAAGATTTCCTCTATTTGACTGCTAAATCTCTTCCCCTTTCTGTTGATTTCCCACCAATTACCTAGAGAGCACTCTTTCTGCTGCTGCAAACATGGGCCTCATCCACACTACACAATAAACTAGTTTTCTAACTGGTTTAAACCACATTGAAGGGCCCTTGTTCACACTGGCATCAAATTTCTCTGATGGGGTTTGCAGGGGCCCCAGTGCTAAATCTGGTTCAACCGGTTCTTCCAAATCCGAGGCATTTACCACATCTTTTTAAATGATTCGGTTCAACGCAAGTGCGAATGCGTTGTCAATTGGATTCGGTTCCCTGTGATGCGATAATCCCTGCAAGGTGGCACATGGGGAATCCATTTTGAATTGATCCAATTGTTAATTGGTGATTAAAAAGGCAGTTTGTCCTCCAACGCCAGTCAGTCTTGGATGACACACACTTCTTTGACCCATTTCAAACTGACCAGGGCAGGATATGGAGCTGAGACTGCTATGGTTGCCTTAGTGGATGATCTTCGTCTCAACATTAACAGGGGGAGTATGTCCCTGTTGGTGCTTTTAGACCTCTCAGTGGCTTTTGATACCATTGACCATGGTATCCTTCTGGAATGCTGGGGGGGGGGGGAGGAGGTTGGGAATTGAAGGCACCGTTCCTTTCTTATCTCTCAGGCAGGTCCCAGATGGTGGTGCTTGGGGATATCAGTTCCTCAAAAAAGGAGCTGTTATATAGCATCCCACAAGGTGCCATTCTATCCTCAATTCTTTTTAAAATTTACATGAAACCGCTGGGAGAGAACATCTAGGGGCATCTATCAATATGCTGATGACACCCTCCAAAAATAGCCTCAACTAATGATAGTGTGTCTCCTCTGAATGAATGCCTGGAGGAGGTAATGGGCTGTATGAGGAAAAACAAATTGAAACTGAATCCAGACAAAACAGAGGTGCTTGCCATCAAGGGTCCTAATTTGGGAATGGAGGTGTATCAACTAGTTCTGGAAGGACTGTTCGCAGCTTGGACTACTCCTGGATCTGTCTGTCCAGATGTCAGCCCAGGTAGATGCGATGGTCAGGAGTGCTTACTATGAGCTTCAGCTGTGTCTCTTCCTAGATCTGGAGGACCTAATGAACATCTGTTGTAGCCTGGTGAAAAACAGAACAGGGCTCCTGTGTCTTTAACAAGTGGCTCTATAAGAAGGAAATTCCCCAGCCCTTGCTGGGCACAGAAGGAGCCAAAGAAAGAAAGAAAGAAGCTGACTCTATCTTTGGAGGAAGTGCAGGGAAGCTTTGATAAAACCAAACCCAAAGGGGATAAAGTGCAATTCGGGGACTGGCCATGGGGTGGCGCCAGAGCTCGCTGATGGCTGAAGGCACTGCGGTGGATTTTCCTGCTCCCTTTTTTTAAATTACTGCGGAGAAGAAGAAGAAGAGGAGGAGGAGGAAGAAGGAAAGGAAAAGGGAGGAGGAGGAAGAACAGAAGGGGAAAAGCCTCCCCTGGAACGACAGACTCCACGATCATTTATTCTAATGTCACCCATCCATCAAACACTTCCCTCCCAAAAAAAGGACCAGAAGGCAACCTCTCAATGTCCTCATTGGCGACCTCTTTCTCTCTCCTCTATTCATACATGTGTTTGTGTGTGAGAGAAACACACACGTAGGAGAAACACAACAACGGGAGGAAATTATATGGCTGAAGGGGGAAAAAAACCCACACACAATTCAGGTGTGTCGGCTTTTTCCTTCCATCCTTAAAACCCGCCAATTCGAGGCACCAAAAAGACCCGCAATGGCCCACGATTGCAGGGTGTGTGTGTTTGTGTGTGTGTATATATCCGAGCCACGTCCGCACTGCAGAAATAGCCCACTTTGAGACCGCTTCAACAGCCCTGGCTCCAGGTTCATAATGGGATTCTGTTGTGGTTAATCCTTTCCTGTCACAACAACAACAACAACAACAAACTGCGCATCCTCCCACCAAAAAAAGCCTCCCTTTTTGGGATGCCTCTTTTCTTTCCTCCTCACAGGTTTTTTTTTTTTAAATCAAAATAGTGAAGATTAAGAAGACAACGTTCCCGCTTCGCGCCTTTTTTATTTTTATTTATTATTATAATAATAAAGGTTGCTCCGTTTCAAAAGGGGGTAAAAGGCCTTTCCTTGAAGGGGCAAAAAATAAACCAAAAATAAAGAACAGAGGCTAGGAATAAATTCTTCCCGAACATGGCCGCAGAGCCCCCCCAAAAAACCCGACAAAAGGAGAATTTAAAGGCTGCGTCCGCATTGGGGAAATAACCCGGTTTGGCAACGTTTTAACTCTTTGTGTGGCTCAAGGCTATGGAATTCTGGGAGTTGGAGTTTGTTGTGGGGCCCAGAGCGGAGCGGAGCTCCGCTCTGGGCCCCACAACAAACTCCAACTCCCAGAATTCCATAGCAGTGGGTCAGACAACGAGTTAAAGCGCTGCCAAACCGGGTTATTTCCCCAATGCGGACGCAGCCTTTGGTGTGTGTTGTTGCTGTATGTTGTGGAGGTGTATGTGTGTGTGGGGGGGAGAATAATCCTAATTATTCAGTGGAGTCTCTGGCCCTCCTTGCGTCAGGCTCACGTCACGCTTTTGCCGGCGGCGGGCGGGCGGGCAGCAGCAGCAGCCCCTGGCTTTGGGGCTCGGAGGAGCAGCCAGCAGCGGGAGGACTAGAAAGGCTTTTTCCTCCTGAGCCTGAGCTGCAAAGGAGGCAGAGGAGGAGGAGAAGAGGAGGCTGGTGCTGGGGAAGGAGACGAAGGCGGCGTTTGGCGGCGGGTAGGTCTGGAAGGATGGAGGAATGCAGGAGGGAGGCCACGAGGGGACCTTTGCCTGCATCCCTGCGGGGGAGAGAGAAGGGAGTCGGGCAGGAGGAGAGGGGGGCAGGCTCCATCCTCCGCTGAGGGGCTGCACAAGGTCGGGGGCAAGTGGCCACCTGGGGGCGGGATGGAGGAGGAGGAATAGACCTGGGAAAACATCATCATCATCATCATCATCATCACCACCACCACCACATTATCATTATCATCATTATTACTATCACCACCATCATCACATTATCATTATTACTATCACCAACACCACCATAATCATTATCATTATTACTATCATCATCCTCACCGTCATCCCCACCACATTATCATCATTATCATTATCACTATCATCATCACCATCCTCATCACATTATCAGCATTACTATCACCACCACCATCACATCATCATCATCACCACCACTATCATCAACACCCTCCTCCTCCTCACCACCACATTATCCTCCTCCTCCTCCTCATTATTATTATTATGATGACCGTCACCACCCGCTCCCTCCTCTCCCCGACATCCTTCAGTCCCCCGAGGCAGGTCCCTCTGCTGCTCCCCGGCGCCCCCTGTCTGTAGGGCGGGAAGCGAGGCTGGGCGCCTGAGGGAAGGAGGAGGAGGAGGAGGAGGAGGGACCGTGGAGGGGAAGGGAAGAAGAGGAGGAGGAGGAGAAGGGACCTTAGAGGAGGAGAAGGTGGTGGTGGTGGTGGGGCAGACCCCTTCCTTAGAGGTGGTGGTGCTGGAGGTGGTCTGCAGGTAGACCCTTCCGAGGAGGAGAAGGTGGTGGTGTTGGTGGTGTTGGGGGCATCCCCCTTCCTTGGTGTTGGGGGTGTTGGGTCCCTCCCTGACTCATGGGCCTCTCTTCTCCCCTTCCCTCTCTTCTTTTCCAGCCTCCGAAGGTCTTCTTCTTCTTCTTCATCATCATCATCTCCATCATCCTCCCCTTCCTTCTCCTCTTCGGCTGCGCCAGGAGGGCTTGGAGAGCCGGAGTCGCAAGCCAGGCGGCCGCTGAGAGACAGGGGCAGATATCTATCTATCTATCTATCTATCTATCGAGAGAGCTTGGAGTGGCGGAGGAGGGATGCTCTCCCTCCTCCGGCCCCAGTGAGTGGCTGCTGGGCAAGGCAAGGAGGACCACCCGAGAGCCAGGAGGACCGACAAACCGACCGTAGCAGCAATGGGTCCCTGGCCGAGGAGGACGTGGTGGTGGCGGTGGCCCAGGAGGAGGAGGCAGCGGCAGGAGGAAGAAGAAGAAGAAGAAGGAGGCGAGGATCTGGAGGAGGAGAAGAAGGAAGCCCAGGGTCCGCTGCTGCTGGCCATGCTGCTGCTGGCGGGGCTCCATCTGCTGCAGCCGGGCTCCGGCTCCGGCTCCGGGTCCCTGCGGTGGGGGTGCTCCCGGGGCCTGTGGGTGCTGGCGTGGCTGGCGCTGGCGCTGGGTCCGTGGTGCTGCGGCCGGGGCCTTCCCGTGGCCTGGGCCTGCCCGGCCCCCTGCACCTGCAGCAGCCCCCCGGAGAGGATCTGGTGCAACGAGAGCGCCGCCGGAGCCAGCCTCCGCTCCTTCCCGGTCCTGGGCAAGCGGAGCGAGAGGGAGAGAGTCACCGACATGTGAGTCGCTCCGACGGGGGGCATGGGGACAGCCACACTGGGGAATTAACCCGCTTTGGCAGCGCTTCAACTCTTTCTGTGGCTCAAGGCGATGCAATCCTGGGAGTCGGAGTTTGCTTAAACCTCTTATCTCTGTCTCTGGAGAAATAAACCGGTTTAAGTGCCATGGCTCAATGCTGTGAAATTCTGGGAATTGTAGTTTGTTGTGGGGCCCAGAGCGGAGCTCCGCTCCGCTCTGGGCCCCACAACAAACTACAATTCCCAGAATTTCACAGCATTTGAGCCATGGCACTTAAACCGGTTTATTTCTCCAGTGTGAACGCACCCTACGGAGGCACTCCTTTTAAAAGATTGATCACACACGCACACATATATGTTTTCTAGCATATATAAATCCTTCCTTCCTTGGCAGGAAGATATTTCTCTTCCTTTAACAAAATACATGGCATAAATTTAAAAAACAACCTGAACTCACTGCTTTGCAGGATGCTAAAGATCCCTACATTCCTACCTTTCCCCCCCCCCCTTTTTTTTAAGGAAAAAAAATCCTTTCCATAGAAACAAATTTAGAAAACAAGAATCCAAATGAATCCAGGATTCATAGCAGCCATCAGCTTTTTGTAGTTTGCACTTTTGTGTTGTCATAAGACATAAATGTCCCTATAAGACATTTGTGGCCCCTTTTGAGAAGAGAGCCATAGGGAGAACAGCTACTATTTGGGTTCTGTTATGTGACAGGCCAAGATATAGCAAAATCAGAGATGGTTTGAGCTGCTTAGCTCTGGGATGATAAGGAGAGATCCTTTAAATAATAATAATAATAATAATTCCCACCTCAATCCTTTTGGTCCATACTTAGTCTTTCAGCTTCCCCCAAATATTTCAGCCCATGTCTGTGTATTGGGTGTGTATGTGTGTGCGTGTGTGTATGTGCAAATAACAAAGGCAGTAGTAGGCAACCGGAGTCTTCCTAAGGAGACCCTGAGATGTTTTGGAAAGGATGTCGGAAAGAGGAGACGGTCTCTGTATAGCCATGCAAAGGAACAAGCTGGAAGCCTAAAAGCCTGGGCTGATCTAATTTAGATTTGACTTTCCCCAAGATATCGTTCTGAAAGCATTTCGCTTATAAATCTTAATTGCCCACGGCCCAATTTCCCCGGGAACGGACTAGATGATAAAGCAATAAAGCACAGAGATGGGTGTTGGTTTTAGTACAGGGCTGGTGCTCGCTTGCAAACCTGCTGCCAGGCTTTGCCAGGGTGAGGCTGGACAACTTTCACATTCCTCCTTACCATTGGCCGTTCACACAAACAAATGCTTTGGTTCTGCAAATAAGAGGGAAACGTGGCAAATAAGGAGAAATTATGTATGTGGCGGGCACCCCCCTTCTAAGACTCTGCTAATAAAATCCTTTTGGATTCTCTTTATTTTTGCAGCCTGGGAATGTGTGAGGGGTCCTTACCCCCTTTACAGATCCATTGAAGCATTTGAAACAATTTATGCTTTTCTTTGAACGGCATGAGTTGCATAGTTTTATCATCGCTTGTTAATATCTGTGTTCTTAAGATTCTGTGTCTTGCTCACAGATGGCAAGGAGTTGGGTATATGTTAGCATCACCTATGAGTAAGGAATTGCTGATTTTTTCCCCCTTCTCTTGTAATAGACAACTAGATGTTTCTAGTGTTATACAGATTTTAGTCAGCACAGGATAGCCTTTACGTTCAGAAAGATCTATCCCTAAACCTTTTTCTACATCTGATCCTTTGGGAGAACACTTGTAGGTACAATAGTGGTATTCAAAGGAATGATAGAACAGAAGGACCCCCTCTTCCTCCTCCTTGACCTAACTGGGTTAAATGCACAGGAGAATCACTGATCTGTATTGGATTTATCAGATGATGATCATCAGTCTACTTAGTCGAAATGAATCCAAGAAAATCTACCCTGTTAGTTAGTCTAACTGTATTTTCTTGTATTTGGCTTTAAGAGGGCATCAGAGATGTTCTGCTCCTCTTCAAACATTGTAGTATCCGGTCTGCCGTTAGCGTACGCACTTTGGACGGTGGCATGCGAGAATCTCCACAGGCTCATTTGATGAACAGAAAGCTGGTGCTGAATGAGGGATGGCGGGCAGAGAAAGTGTCAAGAAGGCAGAGTTTAAGCAAGGGCCAAGGTCAAAACACCTTGAGACAGTCCTGTGTAGGCCTTCATGGGAGGATGTTTTAACACAATGTCATTTTGACAGATTACAGCCACAGGGTTATTTTAATTGCTGTTAAAACTGTTAACTGTACCTCGGTATTATCAACTTCTCTTTCTGCATCTAATGTTTAGTCAGCCCAGGGATCATGTTTCCTGAAACAGGTACTCGAGGAAGGTCAGAGGTAATCATAAAAGTAGGAATTATATAAGAGCGCTAATAAAGCCCATATTTCGCTGCATAGTTATGGGCAGAATACTTAAAAGGGACTCAGAGTGTTGTCTTTACAGCCCTTTTTAAAACTGAAAAAAAAATCCATTACAGACCAGTTACTTCTTTGCTTTGGACTACCTTTAAGCAGTTTATTGTAGTTTTTCTGCAGTGTTTTCCTGTGTATGCCACAAGGAGATGTTATTTTCTTGGACATTGTTTGAAGAGTCCCTTATTTTGTAGCTCTTTGCTTGATAGTACAAAGAATGGCTGATCCACCCATGATAGTGACTGGAGGTGTTTTAGTTAATTGTTAAGATAAGTGGCATTGATTTGGCATCAAATACTTTCCCAGATCTAATCAAGCATCCTTGCTGAAAACCACCTTGTTTTATGCTCTTTGGCTATTTTCCTCTAATCTGAAGGGAAACTATAGCTCTTTTTATATAGTTAGATTTATATCCTCTTTGCATTTCTGAAATGTGTTAGCGATACTCATCCCCTCTATGTTGCTGTCATTTAAACGTTCAATTTTGATGGCTCTCTAGACCACAAACGGCTCCTTTTTTTTTTTGCCTGTGTCTGACATTGTTTGCTAGGTGTTCTCATAGAAAAACGGCTGATTTCCCAGGAGAACCTTGTGCACAAATTTCAGATATGAAGCACTGAAGGGGGCCTTGGTGCTAAAAAGATGAATTGTCGAAGGCTGTTCATTAACACTCACTGTTAATTAAGCAGACAATTGCTTTTTGTACAATGCCTGTGTGCCACCTACACCTTAATTAAACACATTGTGGTTGTGCAGCATAGAAAGTTGTGTAAAGACACGTAATAAGAGTTCTACTGGTGTCATCTGTTGTAGGGTAGCTCACTAAGCTATGAAAATAACAGAGTCTCTTTTTTCTATTCATTATTTTATCTTCTCATAACTCACATTATCACTGTAAGCTAGTGGTGTTTCTCATGCTTTTTGTGAGGCTGTTTGCTTATGGTGATAGTATTTTTCTTGAAAACAGTGCTGGAGGTTGATGTCATGTTTTACTGCATGCATTTCCATCTGTTTTGCATGGCTTTTCTTTACAACTAATTTTTTAAAAAATTAATCCGCTTTTAAATTTTTTTTTTTATCTTGGAATCACTGGTAGACTGAGATGATAAACCAGCAACTTTAATAAATAGCATTCAGTCTAAGATCACTTAGGGTCCAAGCAAGTGTACTTAGTGGGTTTAGGGAAAGTTCAAAGTCTTGCTAATAGATTTGATGGAAAAGTTTTAGTGCATTTGGACATTAGAGGAGAATACACTAAATATCTAGACAGGTGGATGAGAGGAAAGAAGAGTTTTAGATTTAGGTGATAATAATGAGTACGGTAGGTAGTTGTACATTTGTAGAGTATAAAGTCCTGTGTAGGATATATAGGATGCTACAGCATTATCTATACCAAATGCTAAAATAAAATTCCCTTTCCTCACAAAATTAACCCAGTACTCTTTAGAGGGAGAAAAATCCATTGTCTTTACACTATTTGTTTCGAGTTTGGACTTACTGATCTGGATAGGAAGTGGGAGATATTTTTACTCACTGAGTTTTGCAACATCATTTTAAAAAAGAAAAGAAAAGAAAGAAAACACATGTTTTGGTCTCCTATAGAATTAAGAGTGGCTTCTCAGTTTGTGTTCCTTTGAATATAATGAGATTATGTTTGATTCTGTTCCATGGGGCCTGGTGTGGACTTGGAAAACTTCAATGCACTACACTTACTGCTTCTTAATAGACCATCGTCTGCTTCTGGCATGATTGTTTCAGGTTATTGACTGCACAAATATCCCAGTCTTTGCACACTACTAGAGAAACTAATGCAAACCTTGGATAGCTGCAGTTTGTATTGTGGGCCGAGGAAGATGTGACATGTTTATGCAGAACCTGTATAAAGGTATTCTGAAATGAAAAGTTTTCAGGACAGAATTTCTAGAGCTGAAATATTAATGGGAAATCCAGTGAGCCTCTTAAATATTCTTGATTAAAATAAGTCTAAGTCAACTTCACTGCAGTTAACAACAAAAGCACTAGAATAATGGGAGTACAAAATGCCCATATTTTATCATATCAGATTATTTCCTTGCACACAAACATATATTAGCCTGGATCTTATAATTTGAGCCAACTAGAATATTCCCATTGAATAAATGAGATTTACCTATATGTTGACTCACCATTCCACATTCAATGAGTCTGTTGTAGTTGAGACAAACCAATAGGATTCAGATGACTGTAGCTAAGTTTAGCTGTTCTTATGTCAAAGAATTACTACAGTGATTTGTAACTATTGAGATGATCAAAGTTTAAAATTAAATGTGCTATTTCAGGATGCGTGTGACAGGCCAGAAAAAAATTGGCAACTTTTCAACTACGGTACTCTACAGTGGCCCTGAAAAACATTGTGTTTGTGTATATTGTGTGTGTGTGTATAAAAACCACAAAACAAATTTGTAATGTAGTTATAGAAACCACTTTAGGCTTTTTAATAACTAACGCACACAATGCAATTTAAAGAATAAATTATTTAGTGAGATTGGTAAGCTTAACAGTGTGAGAGATTTGAAGCTTTGTCTTGTTAATATCTTGGGACTCTTCCATGTTTTGCTCATTATATACTTTGTGTAACACAGTAGAAGAATGTATGAATAATAGCTACTCTTTTGTCTGATTTTTTCTTTAATGTCCGTAGAAAATATTGCTGAGGCTGAATGGGTCCTGTCTTGGAGAGGACAGTTCATATTAGAGCAGAGATGGGGATGATGTGGCCATCTAGATGCTGATGGGCTGCATGGCCTCATAACCCTCCTCCTCATAGCTCACGGTGATGTACTCTGAAAATGGAAGTCCAGCAATGTCTGGATGGCCACATGACTCCAACCCATGGATCAGAGGATACTTCCTTAGTGAGATGGCACAGTCAGTCAGCTGGTGAGCCTTAGTAGACTGTCATTATTTTTCCCAATGGGTAATCTCTGAACAGGCCTAGATAAGTGTCATTATGTAAATATTATTGATGGCAAGCTGCCATTGTGATCATGCTATATGAGAACTGGAGAATTTGTTTGTTTGTTTTTAGGACAACAGATCCAAGAATTCCCCAGCAAGCATAGTCACGCTGGCTGGAGGATCCTGAAAATTTTATTCCGGAGGAGGAACTTTTTCAAATTCTTGCCTGTCTATTTCAGACTAGAGAAATTTGCAAAGGAGCAATTCATTCACCACATTATACCTCTCTGAAATACTGCATGATGAATGGCTTTCTGAGAATGTTTAATAGGACAGTTCATTCCTCTTTAAAACTAGCCAGGTTGGTGTAAAGTAAGTAAAAAAGAGCCAGGGAAGAACATTTTTGGAATGGAGTACAGGTTGAAGACGGATAATGTACAATTGGAAAAATGGGATGGGACTGAATGCATTGTTTATTAAGCACTGAAATGACAGTATTTATCAGCCACTCTTCAGAAGCTCAGTTTTGGAGAGATACCAGCTTGGTAGTTTACATGCCAATGTGACCCTACTCATTTGATGAGGCAGAAAAGAAGAAGAAGAAGGTGGCTCTTGTACTGGTGTGTCACTGAGTTGGGAATTACATAAATGTATGAGCCATTGCATCGTTTTGTTAGTTAAATGAACAAATGCAGTGCCATAGAACAATTCTTGCTATATAGTAGATCAGAGCGACTGATTTCCTCAGGAATAAAGCCTGCTTTGTGCTTGTTTGGCTTTTTAAAAACAAACAGTGTGGGGAAATATGTGGAGTTGGAATTGAATTTCTGCTTTAAAAGCAGGGGGGAAAGGGAAAAACACATGCTGAAGCAACTTCCAAGCAAGGTATGGCAGGCAGTGCTGTCCCTAGTTAAGTGTTGAAAAAACTCTTTGAGTGTCTTGGTTAATATAGCATCCTACCAGCCTTTAATCTATTTTTATGTGGGATTGATGATGTTTATTATTTTCCTGAGAACAGCTGAATTCCAGCAGAGAAGGAATAAAGCAGTTTTTCTGAGGCATTTAGCATTGTGCATAATAATTCTTCCTGTATGAAGTATGGAACTCAGAGCCTTTAAATAAACTCTTATTTGTTTAATACTTTATTGAATGTTTTATCTTAGAACACTTACATGAGTAAATATTTATCATGTAAAGCCTGCTACCTCTACACAATTTCTCTTCCTTTGCAACAGGGACATTATGATCTAGAAAAGATTTTTTTAAAAAATAGGAGCCAATGTAAAACAGAGAAAGGTGGGCCCTAAACACATCAGGTTTCATGCCAAGCAAGCACAGAAGCTTCAGAAATTGATTGTTAACCAGGAATAATTTTGCTTGCCATCTTGGGCCACTCATGGATCAATTTATCACTTTATTTATACTCTGCCCTTTACCCATCAATGGCTTTGTCACTGTGTTTATCTGCAGCAAGTATGGTCACTGCCCATGTTAGGTTTGGGATTATGCGAACCGTAGTCCTAGCAATTTACTTTTTTCAGGTTCTGAAGTGACCAGTACTGGACTATACCTGGGCTTATTGTTAGTGGCATGGGGGACTATTCCTTGTGGAGAGATCATGTGTTATCTGGATACAAATATATAGTTCTAACTGTGTTAATTCATACTGTTAAGAAGAGAGAAGTCTTGTATGCTTGTCCACACTCACATGCTTTCAATAGTAATGTAGCATCTTTTGTGGAGAAACACCTCCTGTGGCTCTAGTTGTAAGAAGGAAAGGAAGTTCAAACCTTTCCGTTTCAAAACTGGTTCCATGTCAGGGTCTGTGCAGAACAGCAAAAAGCTCTGGTGGTGACAAAGCTGATATGACTGGAGCCGCTTAGAAAGATTAGAACTCCCAGGATCCCCAGGCATCCTAACTATTTTGGTAGGATGATTCTTGGAGCTGTTGCCCAGAAATAACTTTTCTAAGTTCTGAGAATCTTTTGATTCTGAATTGCTACTGCCTTTTGATAGTGACAATATTTGCTGCCCTAGTCACACCTGATCTCATCTGATATTTTAAGCTAAGTATGGCTGAGGCTGGTTACTAACTGGATGGGAGATGACATGGAAATTACAGGCTTCTCCTGGTAGGGCTAGAAAAAATCCTTCCTCAAAGGCTGCAGAGCCCTTGCTGCTCCTCTCTTTCTATGGTTATAAATAGGTCTCCATGGTTATGGGAATAGAGAGATACTATTGGGAAAAAAAAAACCAAGATTTTTAAGAATCTTTACTGTCAGATACAGTGTCAGGTTTTAAGTCCCTAGAAAAAGACAAGGTGACACAACCTCAGCCACATGATAAATGGCTGCTTAAAGGGGAACCTGATCCTGTTTTAAAAGAGAAATCTTGCTGACTTCTGTTAACGGGGGATTTACAGAAGGGCAGGAGGGTCAGGATGTAGAGTTTTGCAGATTTCTTGCTTATTGATAATACCACAGGATGCTGTGCTTACTCTCCAGCACACTCTAGTTCCTAGTCAAAAAACTCACAAACTGAATGCAGGATTAAATGCTTCATATTTGTTTCTCATATTTATTTCGTATTTGTTTTTCTCTTTCATGATTATTCTGAGGGATTTGAAAGCCCTGTGCTGAATCATACTTTTGGGCCCGGACCCTTTCACATGTTCAATTGCAGTAGCGATGAGATTGGGAAGGCTGTCTTGGGTCTCACAGTGAATCATTCTCTGCCTTGGAACAGAGAATATTGTTATTTCTCTTCTCCATCATAAACAAGAATATCGTTATTTCTCTTCATCATGAACAAGCTGCATTCTCATATGTCAATGTTTACTGATGCGTAAGCAGCCAACGTGGTCTGACCTATGAGAATTCTATGGAGCCTAGTTTAAAAAATCAAAGGAAATCACCTTGAGTCTGCATACTTGTGCTCATTTATAGAGTAGGAACAGACTTTCAGTATACCTATGGCTATGCTTTATGGTGCAAGCTGAGGGACTGTTATGTATCTGAAGCAGATAGTATTTGAATGTAGGCTATTCTTTTAATGCCCCTTCTGATACTAATGCACATGACTCTTACACTTACACTTGGGATAAGAAAGCAGGAAACTTTTCTGATGACAAATCAATGCCCGCTGTTTCCCCTTAAATTTCCAAAATGATTGACTTGGTTTGCTGTTTAATTGTTACTTACACACCAGTTTCCTCCTACAGGGCTGCCCTGCCATTAGGCAGAGTGCCTCGTCCACTGTAGGCAACAGATTCTGGGTGTCATGAAAAGGCAATGAATTGTTATTTAATTTGTTATTTTATTGGAGAAAAAAAAGCTTGTGGGATTTTCTGTGTCATGTACCCTGAAGTGAGTGAGGAGAGGAGTTTTCTGCTTAGCCTTGGAAGAAAAAATTGGGATGTCATTATACTCCCCTCCTCTAGTTTTCTGACATTTTCAGGAGGCTTGTGAGGAGAGGAAGGAATCTGTTTAATTTAATGAGTTTCCTTCTCATTTTTACAAACATACTCCAATCCACAGTGTAAGAGAATTAATAGCGAGCTTAGCATCCAAGCTTTCAGCATTTATTAGAGAGCCTTGAGAGAGGTGATTTCATACCCAGTTTGGAGATGTGGGAGATACAACAGGTGTATCTGTTGTTCCTCTGTTTATCATGTGGGCTCCTAAGGTACCAGGTCACTGCCTGAACAAAGGGGTTGTCACTCCCATTCTCTAATATTATCAGTACTCATTCCACAACTGGTGGAATTTAGTAAGTATAGTGATTGTTCTAATTATCTCAGTCTATTCTTATGATTGCTCCCAGACAGGGTTCCTTTGATATCTTCCTGATGGATTGCTCAGTAACTGAGAAAAAAAGGATAGTGTATTTGGCATTGTGCCCCATCAAAGCTAAAAGTCTGCAGCTCCCTCCTCTTAGTCTTACTTGGAAATTATTACTGAATACTTTAATGTTTCCTGACTTTCTTTAGGTACTGCTCCAGGGTGAGTAGTGTCAGATATCCAGGGCAGTTTACTAGATGGCACTGCCCATTACCCTGCTTGATCATGGGCAATGACTATGGCTGGATGGCACTCTGTGTAGCATTCACCATGATTGACACACTGAGTTGTCAGAGCTGCTTGTGCACGCTTTTCTCTATTCTATTGTTTTCTTCTCTCACATCTAGTTTTTTGGTGGGAGTGTTGTTTGATTCAGAGGCCTGACAGGTAGAGCACTGTCCAGCAAGGGAGCTGTCCAACAGTGCCAGCAAGGTAGGAGGAACAAGTGTTTATCAGCGGGGGGAAATAAGCAGGGTGTCTGCAGCAGCTGAGAACATTTGTAATTATTCTGGTTGTTGCAAGCTTCCCAGTACTTTGCTGGGACAATTGTTCACACGTGACAATACTGTACTTAAGCTAAGGAGTCCTGTTCCTTCTCTTCCTTCAGGTAGTGCTCTTGTGTGGGATGTCTCACCTATCCAAGTGCTGTGCCATCTGGTGAGAGGTGTATTTTGTCTGTGAGCCTAGGGTGAATCACCCTACGCTCAGAGCCAAAATCCACCTCTCACCAAATGGCACAGTGCCTGGATAGGTGAGGCACCCCACTGAAGAGCACTCAAGAGCAATGTAGAAGTGTGTCCTGATATTCCCCCTGTCAAGTATATACATGCTGGATCCTGTAGTGGGATGTCTTTATAGAATACCACCATTATGCCACAATCACACATTGATTGCTGGTTTAGAGTGCAATGTTGTGAATGGTGGGTAGTGGTGGAATTCCTAGTGGTGGTATGGCAACCACTAACAGTGTTGCTGTTACTACCTTTGCATTTCACCAACAGATGCTGTGCTGCTAATTCTACTCCTAGTTGAGTATTGGGCTATAGCAATGTTATCCTGGTATTTATTGTGCTGTAGCACTTTGAGTAATATATTTTGTCACCCCTTTGGCTTAACCTTGCAAGTCATTACAGAGAAGCAGTCGCCCACATGCACACTAAGTCTCTGCTACCATGTTTTCTGTCTAGTTTGGCAGTCTCCAAGGCCAAACTGGTTGATGTTTCCTGGCAAATGATGTAATATAGAAGAAAAACTATCCTTTGCAGTAAAATCTGTGGGAGACTATCAGAATTATCATGTGTTTTTATGAGAAGGATTTCAGCTCTTCAGGTCACTGAAACAAAGCTCATTATAATGGCTCTTGCAAAATGCCTGTTATGACAACAAACAAGTGAATGAAGATTTCTGTACAGTATTTCAGACTTGATGCTGAGACCTGTGGCTACTGCTTTTTCTTGCTGTGTGCCATCAAGTGAGGTTGGATGTACAGTGTTTCCGTGAATAAGAGACCTCCAGGGGACCCTGTTCATGTCCCACAGGCTCAGGGTACGGCTTCCTTAATTGAATCAATCCATCTGTAATGCAGTTTTCCTCTTTTCCTATTGCCTTCAACATCACTAAGCATTAGATTCTTTCCCATTAAGTCATACAGTATTGTCTCATGGCATGTCCAAAGAACAATAGCCTCAGTTTAGTCCTTTTGTTTTCCAGTGACAGTTCAGGCTTGGTTTGCTCTTAGACATATTTATTTGTCTTTTTTGGCAGTGCATTTTTTAAAAAAATTATTACATTAGGTTGAAATAGCATCCCTGTAGAGAATCAGCATAGTATAGTGGTTTGAGTGTTGGAATATGACTCTGAAGAGCAGGGCTTGAGTACTTGCTTGGCCATGGAAACTCACTGGGTGACCGTGGGCAAGACACAAATCATGCTAAGAAAAACCCATGATAGTTTCATCTTAGAGTCACCATAAGTTGGAAACTACTTCACAGCACAGAAGAAGGAGAAGGAGAAGCTGCTGCCACCGCTGCCCTGTATTTTGATTCAGTTCCTGTTTTGCATTATCAGCTGTTGAGCCACTCTGGTATCTTAGTGTTTTTTTTAATGAAGAAGTGACAGGTTGGTCTCTGGGAGCCATTGTACTCTTTGCGCATCCAGCCAGTCTTCAGTTGGTTTGATAGATAGAAAAGATAAGCAGTTTCACAATGATGGATGGTTTTAGGGATTATCAGAATGACATTAGGCAAAGGTACTTGGTTGACACCCATCGATGTAAAACCTTGAGGAATTCTGAAACCATGAAAAATTCTTTTATTTTTTTGAATATATCCCTTTTTCATAATAAATATGCATATTTTATTTAATAGCAAATATGACCAATTAAGAGATCGAGCTGTAAGGTAAAGCATATTTTTTTCAAAGACTAATCTTTGGTGCTTGTTCTGATTTGTGAAATATGTATACAGTATATCGTACATGTTTTAAAAGAAAGCCAGTGTGATGTAGTGGTTTGAGTGTTGGACCCCAGAGACCAGGGCTTAATTCCCCATTCAGCCATGAAAACACACTGGGTGAACTTGGGAGAATCCACACTCTCAGCCCTAGAAAACCTGGTGATAATAGATTTTCTTAGGGTTAGGTTGGAAATGACTTAAAGGCACACAACAGTAATATTTTAGAAACTCTTTCCACTTTGAATAGTCTGAAGACTCCTGTTTACCTAAAGAAATAGCATTTCTGTTTGGATGATAAAATGTACATGTCAATAATATTCATAGAATTAATTACTGTCAAGGTAAAATTAATATTTTACCAGTTGAACTTGTATGTTATCAACAGAAAGCACCATGAGGTTTTGTGAAGCTTTCTCCCAGGTAACGTTTGCAGTTATGCCTCATAAATTTCATTGTGAGATTTTCATGTGGCTTTGTTTTGGATGTCTTAGTGATATAATGGCGTTTTTAATTACAGGTTTAGATCTTTTGAACAACAACAAGAAGAATTCCTAGTGCATGACTACAGCATGAATACTGTTGTCAGTCCCAAATAGAGCAGACCCATTGAATTAAAGGATGGATACATGGTAGATGGTTCTATAATAGGATTCAACCTATAGATTTTCCTTGCGGTCCTTAACAATGACCCTTTGAAACCTCAAAAGTTGTTGCTGCCTGAATCAATTTATATATGGGACACCATTTTACTGTGCCATTTTATTTAATGAGACTTGAGCCTTCACAGATTTTGGTATCTACATGGGTCCTGGAACCAAACCCCAGCAGATATATAAGGGCCCACTGTATATTTATGGTTTTGTACATTCCAACCCTCCCCTTTTGGTAAGAGCCAGGTACCAATATAGCCCAGGTGAATGGTCATCTGAAATTTAGATACATAGCACCAGCTTATTTCAGAATTCCTCTCTCCTAAAGGAGAAGTATAGATAACTGAAGTTCTCCCTACCCATGGAAGAATGGGAATTGCAGAGAGTATTTGGAAATATGTTTCCATAAAAGGGGTTTTATAACAGTCAAACCTGAGCCAAATTGTAGATTATTCCTTTTTATCTAAGTAGTTCATGCTAGTGTGTGACTGGTTTTTCAGAGTGCTATTGCAGTTTTCAACAGTGTAGTGTAGCTTCAATGGTGTTTGGCCAGGAAAATAACATGAATTACATCAAAAGAACTGTGAAGACATATTTCTGCTAACCAAATGTTTTGAAGCATAGGAAAAGACCATAAACATGCCATGTTTCAAGTTTTAAAAGCAACTGCTTTCTTGGATTATTTCAGCACAAAGCAAGTTAAAGGGTCCTAAAGTATGAAATGTATTCTTTTAGTTGGTTTGTTCATATTCCTTAGCTTTTCCAAAATATGTGGGCTGAGTGCAGCTACTTCTGCCGGTGGCTGTATTTATTGAAGTTAGTTTTGGAAAGACTAATCAACAATGTAAGCAGTCAGAAATGTAAAATCTTTTAAAAATTGTGAACACATGCGGGAAAAAATCTCATTTTCTCATGGGAAAATTGAGAGATTGATGTGTATGCATATAAAAACTTAAGTCAGTGGATGTGTTCAGACATAACAAAATATCAGAATTTCTACAAACTCTGGATTGTGCTTCTTATTACATCCGAATGCAGACCCCGATTTTGATGTTCCCTTAATAAAGCCTGAAACTAGTGTTTTGAGTCTGAACCTAACCTTTGGATCTGGCTTTTGTGGACTTTGAAAGTGGTTGTTGCATGTCTTTTGGTTACACTGGATCTTTCATGTGTGGTATGCCTTGAATGTGAAAAAGTGTGTGGATTGTATGGGGGCGGGGGGAAATAAAGGGGGAAGAACCAGCGGGTCTTTATGCACAGGAACATTGCCTTCACACAGATTCTCTCATCAAGATTTCCACTGAGTTATGTGTGAACATATTTTGAGGCATCAGTTAGGTGTTCCACTATCTCCTTGATACATTAATCATCAGTTTCCCTTTATCTTAACCCCATATCAGGCTGTCATATCATACATTTATCCCAGAAAAGACAATAGATGTAATTTGCTTTTGGGAAAAGAAAGCAATCACAGCCTGTGGCACTAATTAAACTTTGCCACTATTTTCTTATGATAAACTAAACTCCATAATGTTAAGAATTTAAGGTGAATAATAGAACCATCATTTCAATACTGTTTAATGTCTTTGAAAGCAGGCTGTCAATATTAATGCTGCATAATCTCAATTCATTTTAATTGAGCTTGAACAGTAAAAAGATTTGAGGGATCACAGCCAAACATGTGTGAATTCCTTTATTTTTACACAAATAAGATCAGTCAATCTTTTAGAGAGGTGAAGTTGCATACCAAGACATTCATTGGAGCATAGCTGTTAGCAGAATTTATTTGTGGGTAAAACTAGCAATATAGCTCTGGAAAAGCAAAAATAGCAAAATGTCTTATGGCACTTAAAAGAATAAAAACTTTTATTTCTCCTACATTTTCATGGTCTATAGTCCGCTTTATCAGATGCCCACTATAAACATGTAGCATTCTCAGGTTCCATATATCTTTAAGCATTATAAAGGCATTTACCTGTGATTTGTAGTGGAGCTTGATAAAACTGTTTCTTGTGGAGGTATCATGCAAGGCAAAAGAGGCCTAGATAAACCATACATACAGCCATATAAATGGAAGTAATCAAAGTAACTTGGCATAGTGTTCTGAGTGCTGGACTATAGCCCTGGCAACCAGGGTCCGATTCCCAGCTTGGCTATGAAACCTACTGGGTGACCTTGAGAGATTCACATGGTCTCAGCCTTAGGGGAAGGCAATGGCAAACCTTCTCTGAACAAATGTTACCAAGAAAACCCAATGATAAGTTTGCCTTACATCAAGAATGACTTGAAGGTGCACAACAACAACAACAACAAAAAGAAGGTCACAGCTGTGCAAGTTGATCTGGCATGAGACACAGATCCAGTGAACTGATTGCTTGATCAAATGACCTGACAGTCATTAGACTGAAACTCATCCAACTTTTCCCAGTTCCAGAGGGCCACTATGGGATGATAGCTGAGAAAACCTCTGTGTGATTTCCTGTCTCTGGTGGTAAAATAGGTTCATGGCCCCAAGTTGCATGTAACAGTCTCTATTTCCATTGTCTAAGTCTCTTAAGGGGACTGTCTTTCCCACAGCCATTGTATCTTGCCCAATGCCACACCATCCTTAAGTTGTGATGAAAAGAGATATAAAGAGTATAAACTGATAACCAAAGGGTGGGTGGGTAGAAAGGCTGTTCAAGCCTGAAAGGAGCAGATGAATATATGCCCCAAGTGCACTGGAGTGAAGCCAGCAGCTTCACTGTTGGTGCTCAGGAGATCTTCTGGTAGTGGATCCTTACCACTCTGCATCGACTGCTACAGCTTACAAACATTCCCCCAGATAAGTCTAGGATCTTTTGCCTTGCTGGGCGGGGTTGGTGGGTGATAATATAGCTCCCAGAATCTCCTATGCTGTCTGGAATATTCTAGAAGTTGTAATCCAAAAAAGGAACTTCTGCATGTGTGACATATGTAGGGGAAATTGATGCAGATGAAAGTTCTACTCCCCAATTGTACCTCAGTTCTTCATACTTTCAATGTGAAAATTTGAAAAGAGCTCTGTAGTTCTGCTTGGCTAAATGCATAGATATAGGAAACCCATTCATCTGAAAGTTTGGTGATTGGATTGGGTTTCTGATCACAGGTTCTGTGTAAGCAGGTTCAGCCAAATGCAATTAAAGAGCTCTTTTCAGCAATTCATGCTGAATGCATGAGGATATGGATGCATGAATATGTAAAAGACAGCCAGCTGCATGTCTCCTACACACTTTTAGTGCTACCCTGCTGCTGCTGAGTGCATGCTTTGGGCCCTAGAGCTTTAGTCAAGCTTTTTAAATAATTAGTTGGAGGAGCTCATCTGCCGTCCTTGCTCTGTTCAGTCCTACCCTATTCTTTTTTCTCCTCATTGCCATGATATGGGACTGCCACAGATGTGCTTTCTGTGTCCATAATTCAGCAAAGATACATGCTTGACAAGCTCCTCTTAAATTCAGAAAACGCAAGGAAGGAACCAGAATGGAATAGCACTGTAATGGTAGACATCAAAGTGCAGCACTAAGTCAGCAGCCATATTAGTTCATTCACTTAGTCTTTTCTTAAGACTAGAAGGGGGGGGGGGGAGGGCAAACAATACCCAGAGAGATAGTCCTTGGTCTAATTCCAGTTGTGAATGCCAACTGTTATAAACCCATTGGTTCAATCATGTCTACATAAGTGCTATTTTAAACAATGTTCCTATAGGTTCAGTGGGTATATTTTAGTTGGTACTAATAATTAGATTTAGATCATTATGGAAGTACAGGAATCCCTTGCTTATTTGTTGGGTTAGGGACTGAAGCACAGTCAGAAAGTGAAATTGGATTAAAAGTGGAACCTAAGGGTTTTTTTTAGAGCTTGCAAACACATTTTGGCTGCTGAAAAACATAAATAACACACTATCACTTTGTATCACTTTGGAATGAGTGCAAAAGCTGAATAACACACTACACACACACACAAACACATTTGTCCCTCCACATTTTCAGCTTTGACTTTTGCAGATTTGATTATTCATGGATTTTATTAATATGTTCCTTCTAGGAATATCTAGGTCCCCCAGCGCAAATCTATGGTCAAGTTTAACCAAAAGTTACACCGAAGGACCTAAAGATTCCTAGAGAGAACACCCCATTAGGCATTTATAGCTCCTCCAGTGCAATTCTGTGGTCAATGTCTGGCAGATTGACCACAGAGTTGTACTAGAGGACCTAGGGGTTCCTAGAGAGATGTTATTTCAGGTAAAAACATGGTGTTTTGTTACAGTATTTGTGGTTTTTCCACATTCATCGGGGTCCTGTGCCCTTAACCCCAGTGCATGTGGAGGGATGTGATTCAGCTTATGCAATCATTCCAAAGTTGTATATAATGTGTTATTTATGTTTGCATATTTTATGTTTATATATATATAAATGTAAAATAAAGAAAGGCTTATCTTTAATGTCCTGCTCTCAAATTCAGACAAAATTAATATTTGCTTATGCACTGGCATAGTGTTTTTAATTTCATCTAGCACTTCGGTATTATTCTTAACATTTGTACTAACTGTTGAGTGAGATCTGCCTAGTTTGCAGCCTATATTACTTATGAACATGCCTTACTCACTGTACTAAAGTAATACTTTAAGAGATGCACTGTGCATAATCTTAGAAGCACCACAAATGATTGAACTTAGTCTGAAGGAACACTGCCCATAATCTGTAAAGCACCATGTACCAAATACAGAGGGGGGGGGGGGAGGGGGAAACCAGGCAGTGCTTGTTTGGACCATTGCAGAGGCTTGCTTTAAGCTGTTCACATGTGCACCAGCAGTTCAAAGTGAGCCTCCGTAGGAAGAAGAACTGATGCAAGTCAGCTGTACCCATGCTTGCAAATCACAGACAAATTCCATTAATTCACAGAGGGGTCTGATCTTTTTGTAGGTAAGTCTTGGGACCATACACCTTTGTGTGAGCTATCCCACTTGAGCATCGTAGGCAAGAAAAACTTCTGAAAGAGCATATCCCTCATTAAATTAAAGGAAGTTTTCTGTAATTTGCAAGCATCAAAAGAGTGAGTTGTCGAAAAGCAACGTGTCAAAAAGTGGTGGTTATCTGTATAACGTAATATTAAGACATTTGCAAACAATGTATTCAGAATCAGAATTAAAAACTAATTGCTAGAAAGAAGGAAATGTGTATGGGTGTTCCCTACTGAAGGAAATGGGTTTGGGGAGGGGTTTGGAAATTCCTTCTTTAACATATCCTTTGAATGGTGAGGGTAATTGTTCTTCTCTGCTAAAAAAAATTGTGGTTTGGAGAGTTTTGGCTTGAAGGAGTCATGCTGCACTGTGCAACCTACAAAACAGTTATCTGCTGTGGATCTTTTCCATGACTAGTGTAGAGTGCTCTTTATTGCTGAAGGGAACTGAGTGGAGTGAAACACACACACACACACACTGTAAATCAACAGAGGACCAACTGTGTAAAGGACTACAGTTTGCTAGGGAAAAGTGAAGGAGAAATTGGGACCAGATACTATCTCTCACATAGCACAGGCCCTGCAAGGTTAATTTCCCCCTGAATATTTATTGCAGCTGTGAAGGTGAAGCCTACTCCTGTGTTTGGTGTGTAAAGACAAATCATAGAATCATAGAGTTGGAAGAGACCACAAGGGCCATCTAGTCCAACCCCCTGCCATGCAGGACCTCCAAATCAAAGCATCCCTGACAGATGACCATCCAGCCTCTGTTTAAAGACCTCCAAGGAAGGAGATTCCACTACGCTCCGAGGGAGTGTGTTCCACTGTCGAACAGCCCTTACTGTCAGGAAGTTCCTCCTAATGTTGAGGTGGAATCTCTTTTCCTGCAATTTATATCCATTATTCCGCGTCCTAGTCTCTGCAGCAGCAGAAAACAAGCTTGCTCCCTCCTCAATATGACATCCCTTCAAATATTTAAATAGGGCTATCATATCACCTCTTTACCTTCTCTTCTCCAGGCTGAACATCCCCAGTTCCCTAAGGCGTTCCTCATAGGGCATGGTTTCCAGTCCCTTCACCATCTTAGTTGCCCTCCTTTGGACCCGCTCCAGTTTCTCCACATCCTTTTTGAATTGTGGGGCCCAGAACTGGACACAGTATTCCAGGTGGGGCTGACCAAAGCAGAATAGAGTGGCACTATTACTTCCCTTGATCTAGACACTATACTTCTATTGAGGCAGCCTAAAATTGCATTGGCCTTTTTAGCTGCCGCATCGCACTGTTGACTCATGTTCAGCTTATGGTCTACTTGGACTCCTAGATCCCTTTCACATGTGGTCTCATTCAGCCAGGTGTCCCCCATTTTATATCTGTGCATTTCATTTTTCCTCCCTAAGTGCAGAACCTTACATTTCTCTGTGTTGAATTTCATCTTGTTAGCATTGGCCCACCTTTCTAGTCTATTCAGGTCATTTTGAATTTTGATCCTGTCCTCTGGGGCATTAGCTACTCCTCCTAGTTTAGTGTCATCTGCAAATTTGATAAGTATGCTCCCAATTCTGTCATCCAAATCCCCACTGGTCACTTCTCTCCAGGATGAAAAGGAGCCATTGTTGAGCACCCTTTGAGTTCGGCCACTCAACCAATTACAAATCCATGTAACAGTTAACTTGTCTATCCCACATTTTGCAAGCTTATTTGCAAGAATGTCATGGGGAACCTTGTCAAAGGCCTTACTGAAATCGAGGTAAACTATATCCACAGCATTCCCTTCATCTACCAAGCTGGTAATTTTATCAAATGATGGTAGTGAGTGCAGAAAAGGGTGTTACAGGAGAACCAAATTCAGAAATCACAGGGCCTGGACAGACTGGCACTTTGTGCAGGACAGGGCCCAAACTAGGGTTGCGTGGGAGCTGAACATTTACACGCTCAGAAACCCTACTGTGCAACCTGGGTGCCATCTTGGCATGCTCCTGTACAGACAGTGGTGCCAGATGATGCCCCTCATGCACAGTGCCTAAACAGCGCTGTACATGAGGGAAATCATAAGGGTGCACCGCAGCAGTTATGGCGGCCCTTTTCAGGGCTGCTTTTTGTGCTGTGCGCAGGTGGCAGAGTGTGGTTGCCGTGGTCTGCTTCCAGGGCAGAAAGGGATGGCATCTCACCACCCCTTTCTGCCAATCTGTTGAACCCTACAGTTTCCAATTTATGTCTTAGCTTATGCTCTTCCCAGCCCCACTTTTCTCTAGGCCTAAATGTAGGCTTCATGATTTCAACTATTTGGATTTTATCTTGGATTATTGACAGGTTGAACTGGTATGTGACAGTGTGACAGAGACTTGGTTGGATAAATTGGAAGGAACTAGTGTCTTCTGTGCCAGGTTTCCTACTACAGACTAGACCAGGAAAGCTGGAAAGTGGAATTTTAGTCATCTGTTGTAAGATTATTGCCCTGTCTGGGTGCCCAGTGACTAAATTCTGATGCTCAGTTAAAGGGGTGAGGGAGGTTGTCATTGCAGATTGCTGAGGCTTTGCCTAAAGGCTTCAAGAATTAGAATATGTAAACAGTGTCTTATTTGTGGGTATTGGAAAGAAGGACTGAGATTCTCTTTTTGGATCATCCAGTTTTCTACCTACCAGTACACATTTCTGAGTTGGTTGTCTCAGGATTGTTATTAGTCTTTCCCAGGCTCTTTGTATTAGAATCATTTGTGTCAGCTACCTGTGTCATGGCTCCATTCCAGTGGTTGACTCAAGCAGTTCACCCTTCTTGAAGTATGTGTGGCTCCCTTACTTCCACTTTGTTTATCGTCAGACCTTTTGTAAAGACTGAGAATGTTGTCTGTGATCCCTGATAATTTATACTTTTTTCTGTTTGAATTTGAACTTTTGTAGGTTTCTGTTTTACTCTTCTAATTGTATTTTATTACTATGTGCATGAGAATGCCTAAAAATTAGCATAAAATAAACTTTAGCCAACCCACTCTTACTACTGAAAGGACCCTCTGTATGTGGGGCCCAAAGTCTGCTTATCCAAGAATTTCTGTTTCTAACACTTTTGGGTTTTGTTTTTTTGAAATGGGTAGGGTTCTTTTTTCCTTTTTTCCTTTTGAACCTGAGAAGAGCCTGTTCAAGATGATACCTGTTTCCCTAAAAAGCGTGGATATACTTACTTTACATTGATACTCAAGTTAAGAAGGAGAACGAAAATGTCATTGTGGATTGCTGAGGCTTTGCCAAAAAACTAAAATAATTAGCATATGTAATGAGTGGGGTAGTTAAAATAATTTTAGATCTCAGAGTTGTTGACATTTGCTATTGCATATAAAAAATATCAGGACTCACCACATGACTTTAATGATCTACTCATATCTTAGACTGATTTTCTTGTACATTACAAAGGCTATTCAATTAAATAAAAGGAAGGCTATTTCTGAGAACACACTATATTTCTGAAGATTGCCCTCAGAATGTCAGAGCTTTTAGGAATATTAATGTTTGATAAGTAACATCAAGGTAGAGTAGTTGTCAGAGGTAAAAATAGCCCTTAGTTAGAGGAGAGGCTTTGCTTCAAATCTCTGTCTGTCTCAGGAGTATTTCACAGAATTACACAATGTGGTAGGGACAGAAGAGGGCATAGATTTCACAGCAGCACACATCACTTGTTGTCCTGCTGCCCCCAATTAACCCATAGTGTGAACTGAACCATAGTGTGCCAAAAGCAGTAAGGTGGAGCAAAAGTGACATGTTGATACTAAAATGTTTGCAAAGCAGAAAGTTTCCATTTACTCAGGCCAGTGAGCAAATTCAGCTCCATACGGTCATTAGCATGTCTGGTGCACTTGGAGAAAATCCCTGCCTTGCCCTTGACAAAACTGATATCCTGAGTATGAAGCAAAGTCAGTCCACCGAAAGATGCCTTAAACTTTACCAGTTTTACCTTTTCTTCCAAACATATCCTCTGTCTAAACTGTAGTATTCCCTACAAGATATAGGAACACCTTTTTGATTCCAGGAGTCTACATCTTCAAAACTCATACTTAAAAACTCTAGGATAACTAGCAGTGTGAGAGCAGAAGAGTGCATGTGCCCACTGATGAATTTGGGAGGGCTAGACGCCCTCACACCATTTTTTAAAATTTGGGCTGATCTTCCCCTCCTCCAATCCATGGGATGGAGGTTTTGCAATGTTTTGACAATCTGCTGGTCTTTTTCACTCCTAAGAGAAAGATTTTCCCATGCTGGAAGTGATAAATAGTTGCTTGATCCACTCGTGCTGTAATAACTTGAACTCCTGAGACTTACAGCCATTTTTAATATATGAAAATATATTGTAGCTAGTAATTATTGGAAATATACTAACCTTTTAGTTTAAATTTTCTTCCTTCATTTCACTGTATTATTATTTTTTCTTAAGCATTGTTTCAATACCGTCCTGGCCTCGCCTTTTAAATATACATGGAATAAGCTATTCTATCTTCTGTTCTTGGTACTGTATAAATTGTCGATTTCTTCAGGAACTGTTGCCTTTTTCGCTTTGTTTTTCTGGCAACCAGAATTGGGTGCCCTCTTCTTAATAAAGCTGTCCTGTTGTTTAATGTGTTGGTAGTAAGAAGATCGCCCTTTCCAATGCTGTTCATAACCCATGTAATACATGAAGATACTTAACAAGCTGGTTTATAGATACCTTGTGATTTTTGTGTTTACGTTGATGCATGCTTAGCTAATGTGCATGTGTGCACACACACACACTTGTGCTTATGCCTGCATTTTATTCAGTTCATTAAATTCTTGAGGTACTGCATATAGAGCATTAGAGTTTGTGTTATCTACAGGGTTTATCAACATGCTCCTCTCTTTCTTTCTCAGGTTCCTCATCAAAAAAGAATTTTATCTACAAGAATTTAAAACCAATCTCTTAGGATTAGTCGCTTAGTCTGCTGTGAAAATGTACATTCATTTGTTGTTCCTTTTACAGTTCCTTTGTTTATATCTGCAGCATGTGTTAATCTCCACATAGTTTTTAATCACAATACATAAAGTAAGCTAGTTGGCAATGCGTTTCCCAGATCACCCAGCAGAGGGCCACAGGCACACACCCAAAGCAGTGGTAGAAGCCTTCTAGTCAGGGTTCTTCAGTTGCCTTCAGAATTGTTGGGAAAAGTGGCAGAGCAATCATCAATGGGGCTGGTGCCTGTTACACAGATTCATGTGTTCCCTAGTCTGTCCCCATTATATCTACCATCCCAGTTTCAACAGTCTTCTTTTAATTCAGTGGAGGGATCTAGATGCAGAAGGCTTAGTTTGCAGAGCTTTGAACCATCTTGGAAATAAATCAATAAAATAAGCCAAATAAAAGAGTTATAGAGCATATCTCATAAAAATTTATCGCATGGGGAAAAATTGGAAATGGTAAGAACCCATTATTAACTCATGGTTGTGGAAATGGTTTTCACATGCAAAGTACTGTTATCCCGTGCAGAATCTGAGATCAATCTGCACTTGTGCACAAATGCACAAATGATTTTCACATGATGGGACCAAATGTGCCTCCACCCTGATAATGATAAAAGCGTGTGCATCCCCCAAAAGTGATCAAATGCACAAATAATTTTCACATGTAGACTTTGACAAATGTCTATGTGTGTGTTTCCCTGTCTTCCTTCAGCAGCTGTTCCTTTAACAGCCCTGGCTATGGGGGAAGGCTGAATCAGGAGTCAGACAGACAGATATAGGAAAGAGTAAGGGGGAATTCTGCCTTTTCTCTATCTCACTTGCTCTGTCCCTGCCTTTGCCTCAGTAGCTGTTTCTTTAAGAGCTCTGGCTCAGAAAGAAGACTAAAGTGATCCTAAACTGCCCCGTTAAGGGATTTTGGATTTCAGCTCCCAGAAGCCTCAGCCATGTAGGACAATAGCCTGGGATTCTGGGAGCTGAAGTCCAAAATCCCTTAAAGAGAACAATTTGGGGATTGCTGCGGCTGAAGGAGACATTCATACAGAGGAGCACTCTGGGACTCAGACATGCATTATTTTACTTATTCTGCAGCACTGGCAGTAAACTCACTCCAAAGAGCAATGGGAAATCTGGCAACAAACACAAAAGCAGGGAGAATCCTGTGAATAAACTGCAAGTAGCTTTCACACTACAACAATTGGGCAAAAAAGCAAATTCGTGAATGAAATGGAAATTAATTTCCAATATTTTCCTCAAAATGCTTATTTCCTGGTTCATGTCACTTCCTTGTCAGATTCTAAGTGGTTTGCACACAATGTCGTGTGAAAAACATTCACACAATTGTGCCTAATATGCTGGATAACTGTGGGTTCTGACCCTTTTAAACTTCCAGTTTTCCCCTTGTGATAAACTCCATAGACTTTTTATCGTGTGGGACTCATGCAGAAAATATCTTTCCTGGTGTTTAATGTTCAGTTAAGCCTGAACATTGTAACCAGAAATCAGAGTGATGGTAAGTTTTATGGCTTCTACTATATTTAAAAAAATGGCTGGCTGGATTGATTTGACATTTGGCAGTAGATGAGAGATTAGTCTGAGGATGATTGGTGCTGATTTTGATATAGAAATGGTTTATTATTAAGTATTTAAAATGTGGTGCGCAACCTCATTTCATATGAAAGGTATTCTCCATTTTCTTTCCACCAGCATTGCTGGGGCTAGGTTTGTCAGCTGCTTTCTCTGTTTCTACATTGTTTTTTGGGGGGGAAGGGAACTGTTTGTGTACATCAGAGAGAGAGAGACTAGCATGAACTGTGGTCTAGTAGTTGTATAGGCTATTTGTAGTTTTTATTAAACATAATTTTCTTCCACTCATTTTACTGTGTGGACTTCATAGGTTCTGTCCCACACATGCTCAATTTGTGTTGGCTATCTATAGGGACACATATGTGGGAGACACCAGGAGGAAGAGGGTTACCATGGGAGTGAGTGTGGCTAGTTACCAAGGAGATGGGAGAGAATGCAGTGGAAGAAACCCGTCAATCCCTTTTACTCTCAGAGAGAGAAGATTTCAGAAGAAACCTGAAACAACATTTGCTATTTGCAGATTTTTGAAAATAAAGAACAACTATTGGACTTGAGTGATTTAATTGATTTAGGTTGTTGTTGTTCTATTGGACTGTCTACATTTGTAGTATTCTACAGGTGTATTAGTCACCCTAAATAATTGAGGAAATTTCAGAACTGTACTGTTTTTTCGCATCAAAGCTGTGTTTAATACAGTTTGAACCCACAAAAATATCCTTAGGATATCACTGGAATCAGTGTCAAATTAATGTGAAAAAAGCTGTAACATGGGACTCTCTGCCACAAGGCAATCAATGTAGCAACAACAACCAGAAACAGACCAAAATAAAATCTTGGAGAGGAGTAGGTAGCAACATGGAGCTGTTTCACTAATGTACTGTAACTGTAACTAATACACTGACTTCATTTGCTACCGTTTTGTGTCTGGCTCTGCTTCTGTGCGATCAATAGAATTACAGTGAGCCCCAGTCGACACTCTGGCTGTAGCATTTGGGGCCCACTAAAGTTTCCAAACAGTTTGAAGGGCAACCTCACAATGCATTGCTGTAATCCACATTGGAGGAAATCAAGACATTGGAGATTATCGCAAGGACAAATAACCTGACTGCTCCCTAATGGGATGCAACCGTGTTGAGGGATGCGGGCAAGTATTATTGCTCATAATTTCCCAACAATTCTGCCAGCCAACTGCACCCCAGCTGCATCCCAGTTCCCAGGGGCACTTCAGAGGCCACTTTTCAAAGACACAAAGCTCCCATATTTTCTGCACAGGAAACAACAGAAATGCTACCTGTTCTTGCAGAAAATACAGATTCTGGTACAGAAAGGCTATTTTCTGTGCAAAACAACCATGTGGAAATTTGGCATAGAATAAGTCCTGAACTGTGAATAGAACTCAAAAGCTGCTCAGTTTTCAAAAACTTTCTTGCATCAGGGAAAAAAAAACAAAAACAAAGCTGGATTTTGTTGTTGTTGCTTCCTCTGGGATGAAAAGTAGTGAGGAATTACATCCCTGTTACACATCTGCTAAGAAATCCATATGCCATGGAATGGCTCTATGTTCGATAATTCTGGAGCACTTTTTAGAGTGAACATTCAGTTCTCATGAGGCACTGGCCAAGCTGTTTGATAGTCCATGTGTTGTGTGCCATGTAAGAATGAATTTTAGGTTATATTCAATATTGCCGTATGTTAAAGGCAGAAGATTGATAGTGGTCAACCAAAAGAAGAAGCAGAAGCAGCCAAGCTGTTTTTCATGGCTGCCATTACTGATCCTTCTGTAGAAGAACATTTGAAAAGCTTCCAAGTAACCCCAGGGTTTCCCGGAAGACAGTTTGAAAAGAACAAGTATAGTTCATCTGGAATACATCTGGAATGTCATGTCATTTCCCAGCAGGCATCCTGTCTTTTAGCCATGATGATGTGCTTGTTTCAGAGGACCTGGGAAGAAATGTCAAAAATACTCTGTCCTCTGTGAGGAGAAATACTGTTTCCCACACCACTCCATCTAAAAGAAACCAAGAAGAAGGTTTCATCTTCCTCTACCCTGCAGTGTTCCTGATCTCCTGTGGTGTTATTGGCTACAGCAAAAATTTTGAGAGCTCAGAAAAGTTATTTTTTGGACTACAATCTCTGAATTCTCCACCCTAGGGAAATCTAGGAATTGTGCAAAAATAACTTTCCCAGGATCTGGAACTGTTAACTTTGAAGACATAGCAAATGCAAAAATATGCCAGCCACCTCAAATACAACGAAGTGTATTGCTAATTGATCAGTTTAAATTTTAGATTGAGACATTTGCTTTTTCTTTGTAATCTTCTGTTTTGTCCTCTTGCAGGGCAGGGCAATAAGCTGATTGTTTCTCAGTTCCTAGTAGAGTGCCTGTGTTAAAAGCTTTTGAGAATGAAAAGGTTTGAAAGGCAGCAGGATATCTTTTACTATTGTGATTGCTTCCACAAAACTAGAGTTTAGGCCACCAAAAAAAAAAAAAAAAAAGGTAAGCAGAAATAGCAGTGCAATAATTTGTAGCTATGAAGCCCCAGTCTTGTAAAAGCTTCTCTCATGAGGGTGGCAGCATTCTTTTGGCTCAGGAATGCTTCATGGATTTAGAGATGTACAGTAATTCTTCAGAGCAATTTTCTTCCTGCTGCAAGAAAGTCTTTGAAAACAATGCAGGTGTGAAAGGCTATTGGCAATTTGGGAGTTACTCTGCGAACAAATCCAATGTACAGTCATCCCTCCGTATTCACGGCTTTGGAACTCACAGTTTTGATCATTCACGAGGTCAAGGCCTCCGCATGCACACACACACACACACTCCCCCTCTTCTCCATCCCCTCCCTTCCACTCTGTAACTAGCCCAGCTGAGCCAGCTACAGGGTGAGAGAGGAAAGAGAGGCAACCTCTTTCTTTTTCTTTCTCCCAAGGCTTTCCAGGGCATCAGGGTCTGGAGGAAGAGAGGACTCCCTTCCCCTGAGCCTTTGCTGCCTTGGCATTGTCCAGGGGAAGGGAGATCGAGTCCCCTGTCTTCCTTCTGATGCTTCAGACAGCTGATGCAAGCTCTCTTAAGAATTGGAAGAGAGGCAGGGGAATCTCATGTGCCCTTCTCTCTCCTTTCCCTGATGCCTTAAAGAGCTTGCCTGGGGTAAGTCCCCCAGCTTCCTTATGATGCTTCATAGAGCCCCGGCAAGAGGCAAACACGCACATGCTCTTCTCTAACCCCTCCCTGTCACTCTGAAACTGGGGGAGGGGTAATTTGCGAAATTTTCAAATTCGTGATGGTCCTTTGCCCATAACCCCCGTGAATACGAAGGAACGACTGTAGTTGTTTAGTTTATTTTTTTGGGGGGGGGGGGGAGTTGTTTTGGTTTTTTTGGAAAAAAAAATAAGCATTTTCTGTGCAGAAGCTACATTTTCTGTACGGAAAATAATATTCTGTGTAGAAATATTAATTTTCGCACAGAAAAGACTACTTTCTGTGCAGAAAATGCTATAATTTGCATATGGTTGCTTTGCCTAGAAACCATTATTTTCTGTATAGGAGCTAATATTTCTACGTTGAAATTTTCCACATAGAAAAGGCTGTTGTGTACCCTGAAAATTCTGTAATTGAAGATTTATTGTGCATAAAATTTGCACATGGGTGATTCACATAGAAAACATATTTTTTTTCTGGTCAGAAAACAGCATTTTCTGCACAGGAAACAAAATTTCTGTGTTCAAATTATATTCCACACAGAAACGATGTTATCTGCACAGAAAATGCTATAATTAGTTATTCAATCTATATAAAATACTTATACTGTATTGTTGATTTCCATAGAAAACAGCATTTTTTGTGCAGAAAACAGCTTTTTGTGGTCAGGAGCTAACATTTTTGCACTGAAACATTATTTTATACACAGAAAAAAACTGCTTCCTGCACAGAAAATGCTGATTTCTGTGCAAAACTACCACATAAGTCCCAAATTCTGAAGATTCTCATTAGACCAGGATTCTTCTTGTCACAGTTTCATTTTTTGAATATTCCATATATTTTTTCCATCCCTATTTGGATATCAGTGTCTACGGTGTAAGTAGGAGCTGTCATTTTCTATTTCTGTAGAATTTTACATACAAGTGTTCATCATATGTCATTTATTCGATTTTGAGTCAGTCAAACCTTCTTTTTGAAAACATTTCTCTCAGCCCCTAAAAGAAAACATCTCAGCAGCATTCTTTTCCAGTAGAATTGGAAATCTTCCAAAATTGGAGTGTTTCTAATGTTCCTGAAATTTTTTTCCATTAGAAAAATTTGAATTTTATCCTAGATAAAAGAAAGTGGAAAAACCTGTCCCACAGTGATTACGTCCACCCCCCCCCCCCCCCCAGGTCTTAACATTTCCATATCTGAGCTCTGGCATGCTGCTGATGCTTGTCCTCTAAAACATTTTTGAGCCTTAATCTGTCTACAATTTATTTTCTCACAGTGCCTCATGCTCAACATCACTTTGGTGCATTGTGTGACATTTATCAGTATGGGAAGACAAAGCTGTCCAGAGGGCTGATCCCAGGGACCACTGACCCAGGAGGAGTCCCACACCATGATGCTTGCCAAACCAGTCCTACATGCAGCAGCTGCTATGGGAAAGCTCCTTCTTGGAATACATTAACACTATATGGGGGAGGATCCACTCCCCATGTCAGGTTTCAGGGACTCCATTTCATAGTTGTCTTTCATCATGCAGTTTGATGTAAGTAAGGATGCTGCTAGACTGACATCCTGTGGAATCCTGGGATTCATAGTTTGTTGTGGCATCAGAGCTCTCTGACAGAGAAGGCTAAATATCATATTAAACTACAAATCCTAAAATTATATAGAATTAATTGAGCAATGGCAGTCAAAGCAGTGTTGAACTGCATTATTTCTACAGTGCAGATGAGGCCTAACTTCAGATATTTGATGTTCTATTAACATTAGAGAATTGCAACCTCAAAACATGTGGAGGGGATGCATGGTTTCCAGATCTCAAAAAGAGGAAAACAAACTGGTAGTGACTAATAAAGAATGAAAACATTTATTGCAATCTTTGTTTCCAAACTTTTAAACTTACTTTAGCTTTTGATCTTTGTTTACACAAATAAGAGTAAAATGTTGAAAAATACCCAGAGAATAATAATAATAATAATAATAATAATAAGGTTTATTTATAACCCGCTCCTCTAATAGAATACTCGGAGCGGGGTACAGCAAATTAAAAAAATACAAGAATAAAACAGCAGTCAAATCCCATTCCCAACCTCCCCCCCCCTTAAGACTAGATTAAATCAAAACTAGTTAAAATTGACATCATTTAAAAATTTTTAAAATAATAAACATAAAGTGCAGTTGATGGGCAGTACGAGTGCAATCCCCAGTGGGTGGGATCAGAAGGTTTGAACAGAGGGACAGCTAGAGTTAATCCCCCGGTGCCATTTACATTTTTATTTGCATTATTAGGGTCGGGGGTTGGTGATATATTATTCCCTCTTCAAGGGAAGGCCTGCCGGAAGAGATGCGTCTTTAAGGCCTTTTTAAAGCTGGTCAAAGATGTAATGAGACACATCTCGTCCGGCAGATCATTCCAAAGTTTAGGGGCGGTAGCTGAGAAAGTCCTCTGGGAGGTTTGCAACAGCCTGGTTTTCATAAGCTTCAGCAGATTCCTCCCAGAGGACCGAAGTGTGCGGGGCAGTTCATACGGGAAGAGGCGGTCCCTAAGGTAAGACGGGCCTGAGCCATGTAGGGCTTTGAAGGTTAATACCAACACCTTGTACTGTGCCTGGAAACTAATGGGCAGCCAGTGGAGAGCTTGAAGCACAGGTGTTATGTGATCTCTCCTAGATGTTCCATAAAAGATATGTAGATACATCTTAGTGGCCTAGGAAAGAATCTTAGATAAATGAAATAGATGGTTTGTTTTCAGAGCAAACAAATGAGTAATAACAACCTCATTTTATTTCCAGAACTGAGCTGATGTACATATTTTAAGCTTGAATATATAGTATCAATTCTTTTGCCTAGTTTAAGGGAAGAATAACTGTTGCATGAACTGATGAGCAATAACAGTTTATTACCTGGCCTTGCATTTCCTTCTGCTGGATGCATGTAAAATCATAATTAATATCTAGTGGGGAACATGACTGGAAGTCACAGTGACCTGATAAGTGTTTTGGGGGATCATAATGACCCAAAGAAATAAAAATGCATCCGTGTTTGGTGTCACTTGACCTAGGGCATGCCCATCCTGGATAGAACAAAAGGACAAGCTTCATGGGTTACGCTGATGTGACACATTCTCTTACTTGCTTATTTTGTATATCCTAAGGAAGGGGAAATGAAAACAACAAAGGAAAGCATCTGTTAAAATAAAACTGAGATTCCTTGCCTGTCTAATCGTCAAAGGTTTGTTACAGATCTTGTAACATTGCTTTGACATCTTGGGGCTAAAAGTCACTAAGAGGCAGCTTTGTGCTGGCCTGACCGCATACTAGGGCTGAACTAAGATGGAGCATTCACATGCTTCGAGCCCTAGTTCTGCCACCCTGCTGCCGTCACCACACAGCGCACACATTGTGCGTACTTGTCCACACAGTGCACACATCCGTGGTGTGCAGCACCCAAACAGTGCTGTCTGGAAGGGGTGTCATCATGGCATGTGAGTGTGCCTATGACGGCCCTTCCAGAAAGCTGCTCAGAGTATCTTCTTTTAGGGAGTGGGTTGGTGCCGCAGCGTGTAGCTGCTGCGGCACTGACACAGTGCAGGAAGTTTTCTGCAAGTTTTCTGAAAGGTTTGTCCATTCTCAGGAAAAAATGAAAGCTTTTCCATACCCATTATGCATATTCAACCACATGTCTTGACAGAAGGTTTGTGGATATAAAAACCTCTGAAATTGGAGCTGTCTTGATTCTGTTTATGGGTGTTTCCTTGCCTGCTGCCAAACCTTTAGTTCCCCCCCCCAAGTTCACTTCTTTTTGGGTTACCCTCAAATTGCTGTCCAACGCTCTGGTTTTCCCCCCACATGCATCTTCAGATGCTGCTTTAATGTTCATGGTCTACTCTTTCGCACGTCATTTTTCGCCTGATCTAGGCATGGGCTGGAAACGGACTTGAACAGGTGAAAACGGGTATTATTGCACACAAAAACATCGCCGATGCTGCTGGCATCCCCTAGCCATGCTTAGCCAGCTAATTTTGAAGCACAGAAAGCTTCCATCTTTCAAAATTGGTCAGGTAATGCAGTTGGGGATGGGTGGTAGTAGCTCAGCAGTGTTTTTGTGTACAATAACACCTGTTTTCACCCGTTCAAGCCCATTCCCAGTCCGTGCCTGGTTCGGGTGAAAAATGATGTGTGCTAATCTCCTTTTTAGTGTTCCCTGGGCTGTTTTCCAAGTGTTCCACATCCCCCCCCCATGTTTCCTCTTTAGTGATAGTCCCTTGATTGAATTAGTGGTGTCTTTTCTACAGACATCTCTGCTGAACTGGTAATTATTACCCATTTAACCCCTTAATTGTCCTCTATCCAATTTTACAAACCTCTTTTCCCATAGCTTTGTGTGAATCTTGGTTGTTTTGCTCTGCTCTTGTGTCTGTGTGTTGTGTGCATGCTCCACATTCCTAAAAAACCCCTCTTAGTTACTTGAAACTGGAGTATCATTGTGGTTCTTCTTGGTATAAATAGTCTAAAGATCAGTCCCTCATGTCTTTGAGCTAATTAATCCCCTAACATTTTAAAAAGACAGTGGCATTGATGGAGGGGGTCTTTTCAAGTCCGCCCCCCCCCATTGGGGGGGGGAGTTATTTATTTATTTCATGGATTTATACCCAACCTTTCTCTCACAATGGGATTCAAGATGGGTGTAGAATTCTTTTATTAGTTTTGCACTGTTCCTTCATTATGAGCATTAAAGGTATAAATGAGTTTGCTGTTGTTGGCCTGCAGGGAGGAGATTGTGAAGAAACCTCTTGTAATTTCTATTTTATTTTACATTTATTTTCTGTCTCATTCATATTCATGTTCTGCTATTTTGTCACTGTTTATATGAGGCACAGGATACTTATGTATGTAGCATGTAACAAGTCTCCTTGCATACACCAATTTTGGCTTAATTTTAGAGTGATCAAGGAGTTTTTGTTTAAACAGAATTAGAGATATACAGTTGGTTCTTCCCTTACGTGGGGGATCCATTCCGGACACCACCACCACCACCCGTATGTAAGGGGGGGGGAAAATGTTCGAGTCCTATTAGAAATACTCCTTCTGGGGAGCATCAGGGTTTTTTCTGGGGCAGCTTCCAGTGTATGGATTTGAGACTATCTGAAGCCAGTAAAGCATAACAGATATGCTTAAAATAGATGTTTGAGAATCAGAAATATTAGGAAAAAGGTTAATGCCTGGTCATTTTAAACTGAATTGAAGCCAAGCAATAAATTGTGTTAAATATTCAAAGACTAGTTCCGTAAAATAACTCATCTTCTGATCATTCTCCCCCCTTCGCTGGTTTTCTTGTTTTTTTTCCAATGTTTATTTCTTTTGAAACTTTAAAGTTAAATTCTGCTAATTTTCTCCAGATTTCTGCTGGGTGTATTTTCTCTCTAGTTCATTATGTCAAATGATTCTTTACTTTTGCCAATCAAAAACATGTTCTGGATACTCCTCTATCTATGTTCTGGATACTCCTCTATGTGGGTGAACACATCTGCCAATTTTTCTAATTTTTCCTATTTTTAGTTGGCTTTATTCAATTCTGTATCAATTCTCAAAGTGTTTTTAAAAGAAATATGCATGAAAATCCACCTGCTTTATTGTGTGCATCTCTGCTGATACAAGACTATTTTTTTTACAGATTTTGTGTATAAGTTTGCTTATTAAAATTTTTTTTACTCAATGTATTTTTTACAAGCAGCAATATAATGACCAGGTTCCAGTGGGGGTACAGACAGTGATTCATCAGCTTTCACAGACAAAATCATGAAAAGTAAAGTTTCCCTTCCCCACTATGCCCCCCTCAGAAAAAACAAAAACAAAAACAATCCTGTTGTGGAGGGGGAACCTTCTGGGGTTGATTTCCAGGTGACACTGACGGCTACAGGGCATAGCATTTTTGTATATATATTTTTAAACAACCAGTGCATGCATTTTATTTACTTTTATGCATTTCTGAGAGAGTCAGGGTGGCATAGTTATTTGGATGTTATATAAGGAGTCCAGGAAAATCTCTGCTCAGCTGTGGAAAGCCCCTGGTTGACCTTCGCAAAGTCATATTCTCTCAGTCTAAGAGGAAGGCAGTGGCAAACTACCTCTGAAGAAATCATCCTGAGAATTCATCTTTGGGCCACAACAACAACAACAATGATGATAATACATTTTATTTCTAGCCCGCCCCTCTGAGCGAGCAATCGGGGAGGGGTACAAAAGAGAATAACAATTAACAAAGCAAAAATACAAAGCAGTTATAGCAACAACAAAAATACATAGTAATTATAACAAAAAATAAAATTAAAAAAGCAAAATACATAACAATTAACATATCAAAACAAGTAAAAAGAAAATCTCCATTCTCAACCTCCATCCCAATCCTAAAACAATGTGAACTATACACAATCTAAAAAGAAAAGAAAAGAAAAAAGTGTGTGTGTGGGGGGGGGGGAGACAAGACTCCCCCTTAAGTCCAGGAGCCAAGGCATGGGAGTAGGCCAGGTGGAGGTAGGGCAAACAAACACTCTCTCAGCCGAGTTTTCTTCACTGGCAGATGTTGGGGAGTTGGAAATGTCTTGAAGGCAACTAAGAACAATGCATTTTTAGGGGGGATACATATATGTATAGCACTTCACAATTCAGAGAAGTTCAGATATTAAGGATAACTGCATTTTGATTCAGGAAGTATGAATTAGGTAGGCTCCCATTAAAATTTCACATTTATAGTCATCCCTCTTTTCTTGCAGACTTGAGATGCATTCTGTTATCCTCAATGGGGTGTGCCCCCGCAGTGCGTGCCCTGCGCATGTTTGCAGGGGCGCACCCCATTCAAGCCTATGGGGCTTGAATAAGTGCTTATCTCTGCTTTTGCAGGTGTGTGTGTCAGGAATGGATCCCCCATGAAAACAAAGGGCCAATTATATTTCTAGTTCTAGTATCTTATACTGAGTTCAGAAGTGCATACATAGTCTTTGCTAGTTTCCCTGTTCTGCTTATCAGGAAAGTAGTGAACGTGGGGAGTATTATGTGGAACCTATAATGGATGGTGAACTAGATTTGGACATCTGACATTCTACTGTGCTGATATCTTGCAAAAGACTTTCTCCCAAATTATGGTGATTGTTTATAGATGTGTTTTTGCAAGTGTATCTTGTGATTAGACTGGTAATGGAGAAAGGATTGAGTCCTCTACCTTCCTCCTTCAAAGTCAAATGTGGGAGGTCTCTCTGTGTTTGTGAATGGCAAAGTAACACAGCCTTCTTAACTGATGTTTATTTCCCTCCCTCTCTCTTTTTTCTTTTAAATAGTTATATTGCAAACCAGCGGCAGTTAGAAAGCATAAATGAAATAGATGTGGGACTGTACGTTGGATTAAGAAATTTGTGAGTATATTATTTAATTATTTACATTTGTTATTGTAAAGTTTGTACTTTGGTTCAGTACTGTTCTATAATGGCATCCACTGAGTTTCTAGATATATGGACTCTTATTTATTTCAGTGAAAGAAAAAAATCATACACATCCAAAAGATTGCTTTTCTCTCCTTATTGCAAGGAGTGGAGAAATCCATCGTGCATAGGATGAGCCCAGCTTTACACTAAAGCTTTCAGATACTCATTTAGATGTCTGAATTGGATTGATAGTGCTTGATAGTCAGAATACTATAGGATTCTTTGTGATTTCTAAATCAAACCTTTGCAAACCTTTGAGCTGCATTGGGGTAGTGTGGAGTAGTAGTGAATGTACTTGGCTGGGACCTGGGATATCTAGGTTTAAGTCCCCACTGAGCAAAACAACAAGAACAACAACAAAAACTCACTGGGGAATTTGGGCCAGTCCTTCTCAGCCTGGCTTTCCTGGCAGGGTTGTCATGAGGATTGAGTTGGGGTGGATGAGGAGAGTTATTGCTGTCCTTAGTTCAGGTGGCATATAAATGTAACTAATATGTATATGTATGTATGTAATCTGCGTATAAATGAAGAAAATCTGACAATTCTCAAATATGCTCCTGTATTTTTGCAGAACTGTTGTGGATTCAGGCTTGAAATTTGTTTCACGCCAAGCTTTTCTGAAGAATACCAACCTGCAGTACATGTAAGTAAAAATACACTTCATGGCTTCAGAACAGACAAAGCTTTATCAGACTTCACTACAATTTTTTTTTCTGACCAAGTGGGGAGATGTGAAGAGAGTTTACTTTAAAATTGCAAGTGGGAACCTGCAACAAAATGTTGAAATACATCTTTAGCTTTGCAGACCTCCAGAACAGGGCTCCAAATGTCTTGAAATAGGAACCTTACATTACTATTAGGGGTTAACTGAAAGATGTGTGAGGATATAATTTCAGGAGAGGGAAAAGGGAAAGGCACATTAAAACCTTTCTCTGGTCAAATATAAGATGTAGAACAAATAGTGATAAAATATTTGTACAAATTATAAGAGGGAAAAAAGAGAAATTTAAGGAGAGATATAGGATAAGACAGTTGGCCCTTCTTATCCACTTATCCACGGATTTTTTTATTCACAGATTCAAGCACCCACTGCTTGAAAATATTCAAAAAAGTGTAAAAAACTATAAATTTCAAATAGCAAACTTTGATTTTGCCATTTTATATAAGGTAAAAAGTAAAGGTATTCACTGTTGACAAGCTTGTCAAGTTGTGTTTGACCATAGGGGGTGGTGCTAATCTCTGTTACTAAACTGAAGAGCCAGCGTTGTCAAAGATTACTCTGCGATCATGTGGCCGGCATGATTGTACAGAATGCTGTTTATCTTCCCACCGGAGTGGTACCTATTTATCTACTTGCATTTTGCAGGCTTTCAAACTGCTAGCTTTACAGAAGCTGGGACTAATGATGGGAACTCACCCCATCATGCAGCACCCAGGCCTCAAGCTGCCAATGTGCTGAACTTGTAATCAACAGAGTCAGCGTCTTAACCTCTTGAGCCACCGCATCCCATCATTTTATATAAGGGACACCATTGTATTTAATGGGACTTGAGCATCCCCTGGATTTTGTTGTCCATGGGGGTGGGGAGTGTCCTGGAACCAAACCCCAGTGGATAACATGGGCCCACTGTACTTTACAAGGAAGTCAGTAAGAGAAGTAAATATCACCAGTATTGATGGGAAGTAAGTAAGAACAAATGTTGAAGTACTTTGAATGAAGGTTTGCAAAAGTGATAAAAGGAGTGAGGAGGAAGAGAAATGTGGAAGAAGGTTGGTGTGAGTGGAAGGAAAATTGTATGATTGAGGAGGATAAGAGATGGAAGTGTTAAGTACAAGGATAAAGGAAAGGAGAAAGAGGTGGCATGGTTGAGAAAGATGAGAAAGAGAGAAAAGGAGAAAGATGAATAAAGAATGGAAGGATAAAGGTAATGGTGAAATCTTTGCTAAAATAGTGGAAAGATAGCTGGAGAATGTGAAGAGAGAGATGTCAGTATTATTCTATATGTAGTTGTAGTTTGTATAATTGTTGTGTATGTATAAATGGAGAGGTATGTGCTTTAGGTGTCCCTTATAATTTTATGGGGGCTCTAAATATTCTAAAGGCACCAGATCCCATCTGATCTTGTAGGCCAAGCAGGGTCAGTCCTGGTTAATACTTGGATGGGAGACTGTAAATGAATGCCAGGTACTGTAGGTTATATTTCAGAGGAAGAAACTAGCAAAACCACCTCTGAGTATTCTTTGCCTAAAAAATCCTGTTAAATTTATGGGGTTACCATCAGTCAACAGGTGAGTTGATGGTGTGTACACATACTCCAGTCATGATGATTATATTTTATGTTCAGAATAAAAACCAATATGTCTCTGAATATCAGTGCTGTTGTACTCAGGACCTGCTAGTGGGCACCATATAGACATTTGTTTAACCATTGTGTGAATAGAATCCCAAACTAGATAGTCCATTCATCCAACCCATCAAAAGTCTTACTTGTATATCTCCAGATCCAGATTGCCTCTTCAGGAATGCTGTAAGCTGTTAGATCCTTAAGGAGAACAACTTACATCTTATTTTATGTGCTTTATTTTCTTTTCTTTAACACAACTGAAAAGACAAGATCTTGAAGTAAAAAGATATGTCACTGAATACTAAAGTTGGGTTTATCTATGCCATCATATTTCCCATTTCTATGTATTGTTGTGAAAGCCAAACAGTATAGAAAGCTAATAGGAAGGACATTACTCATTTGAAATGTACTGGAGAAGAGTCCTACAGATACCACAGATGGCTAAAAAGACAAACAGTTGAAGTCAACTTGACATCAGTTAATAACAACAACATTTAACTGACACTCTTGGTACTAAGCAGTCCTTTGGAGAACTGAACATTTATCTGTGTTGTGGATTTTTTTAAAAAACGGTTTACCCATTTTGGGGACATACTTGTTGGGAGTACCCTGCCTGCGATGGCCCCATTTTACTGCTAAACTGTTAGCAGTAGGCTGTTGCACAAGTCTGGATAATCTAGAAAGGATGCTTACTAGAGTCCAGATAACTCTAGCTATACACTGAAGGCGTGTTTTAAATAATAAAAAAGTAGCTTGCTGATTTGCTTTGGTTTTGGATTGTTAACTATTTCATAAACAAATCTAATGAATGCTTGCTTCAAAGAAATGGTTTCTCATTTAACCAAATCAAAGTACATCATACAATGCCAGCCATGTGGTTTTGTTTCACGAGGCCTAAAATCCCAAAAACCCATTTCTTTACCCCAGGCAGTAAAACAATTAATTAAATTATAGTAGGGGCATTGCATGGAGATAATGGGGAAATACTAACAGGAGACAAAAAGAAGATGAAACTATTCAACATCTTCTTTGCCTTGGTCTTCTCCTGAAGGGTTGTCTACTTAGTGAAAATAGAACAAATTATATAGTAAGGGGAATTCAGCCTAGAATATATAAAGAACTACTCTGAATGAATAGGGCCAGAAGAGCTCCATGCAAGGATACTTGCAGATGTATTCTCAGAGTCACTGTCAATAATCATTGACAATTTTTGGAAAACCGGAGAGATCCTAGCAGACTGGAGTTGTTTCCGCATCTTCAAAAAGGAGAAAATAAAGAGGGCTTGATGACAGATTGATGTCAACTACCAGAGAAAGTTGTATCATTAAACAGCCTGTGAGCACTTAGAAAGGAATGATTATGATTATTGTGAACCAGCATGGGTTTCTCCAAAACATGTAATTCTAGACTAATCTCCTTCCCCAATAGAATTACAAGTTTGGTAAATCAGGAGGATGCTTTGAATGTAGTATGTCTTCATTTTAGGTAGGCTTCTGAGAAGTCCATAATATTCTTAAAGACATGGTGGTAAAATGGGGGCTAGACAGTACTATTGTTAAGTAGCTGGTGGTGGATCAAACCAAAAAAGTGCTCAACAGTCATTTTGCTTCATCCTCAAGATAAGTGACGAGTGGAGTCTTAGTCAACCACATGTTAAACATGAGTCAACAGTGTGTTACCAGGCTGCATCATTATACAGTGTCCAGATTGACCAAAGTAAAAGTACCACACTATTTTGCTTTGTTCAGCCCTCATGTGGAATATTGTTTTCAGCTCTGGGCATGATAGTTCAAAAAGGATATTGACAAATTAGAATGTCTTTAGAGAAGGGAAACCAAGATAGTAAAAGGTCTGGAAACCAAGCCCCACGAAGAATGGCTTAAAGAGCTGGTTTGCTTGAGAGGAGATTATTGATAGGTGATATGATACTGACATCTCTCTCTTCACATTCTCCAGCTATCTTTCCACTATTTAAATAGCTGAAGATATATCCTGTAGAAAACAGAACAAAAAGCTTTCTTTTTGTTGCTCCAGAGAAGCAGTGGTTTCAAAGATTGTGAAGCAGTAGATTCAAATTACAAGAAAAGAGATTCCACGTAAACATTAAGAATTTATTCAATGTAATAGCTGTTCAACAGTGGAACAGATCATTTCAGAGTACAATGGCCTCTTCTTCTTTGGAGGTGCTTAAACAGAGGTTGGATAGTCATCTTTTATTTATTATTATGTATTTATTTTATCTTTTGGAAATGTTTTAGTTTTATATTCCAATATGACAGGGTACTGGGATAGATAGTCCTTGCAACCCTTTAATGAAACGCAGAATCTTCTGCCTCATGTGTACACGCGACTGTGCTTAATGTGCAAGCCCTGTGTGATGCACAGTTAGTACCTGATTCAACTCTGGTCCTGCTTTCACAAAAATATATGCCTATGGCCTGATACAGACAGGCCCGAAGAGGCACCTGGACGGCACTATTAGGGTCCGTGGGTGCGCGGCGTCCGCACACTCATGAACCCTTTTTGGGCGGTCTGTATTGCCCCTATGTGACCAATTTCATCAGAATGTTGATGGGGGATAACTATTTAAATGTACATTCAGATATGCATCTCATACAAAAATACATCTGAAAGCTCATGCTACCAGCTTCTTTCTTTCAGTTATATTCTCAAAAAGGTACTATAAGATTCCTTTGCTAAAAATTTACAAAATCCCTTTGATTTTCCAGATTAACACAGCTGTGTCTTTGAGTATATGCAAATAGGTACTGCAGTATAAAGCAAATATCCTATAGATGAAAAGCACCCACAGCCAGTTGCACATATATATTTGGACACACATCTCATGTATATGCATGGTTTCTGATTCAGCAGGTAATGTGGTCATAGCTGCTCAGGGAACTAAGGTCAAATGTTATGTAAATGCATCTTCCCTGGCATCTTTGTTTGTGAGTATATAAATGTGTGGAGAGGCCCCAGGTTTCCATAGAAAGTGCTGGGGCAATTAGTAGGGAAAGTTGTGGCAAGTTGATTGGTATCCTCAATTCTTATTTAAGCCAAAGAAAACGAAGTATATGCCAAGCCTGATTAACACTATTGGCAAAAATCCTGCCTTCGTTGGAAACAATTTTTTTACAGTGGCATTTACATCATCCTAGTGAGATCTTGCATTTATGCATTTCTCCATTTCTACCCTTACAATTTGTGCACATTTTGGAGTCAGAAACTTGTTTTGTTTTGCAGACTCATAATACTGCATGAACTTTCCAGCTAAAAAAGCTATTTTGGCTTTAAATGTCTCACAGGAGGAGCCTTTTAACTCCATTTAAAATCCCTTTAAAAATAAACTGATCTCCCACGATGTAAATCATGTAAGATTGCTAACAATAGTGAGCACTTTTAACAATTGCAGTGAAGTTAGATGCTAAAGAACCTTTAAGTACACATTTATCCAAAATATATCATACTTACCATTACTTCTTATCCTGTCATGTGAATGAAATTTGTGTAGCCAAAATGCCTTATCATAGCTGATGCATGATTATCAGAAATCTGCCGTAAAGTAAACAAAGGAAATGAAACTGCTTAAATGTAACCAATAACATCAGAGACTGCTCCTGCTAGTTGTGGAAATGCTGGCTCCATCATCTCATGTATATTTATTTATGATATTTATTTGTATCCTGTTCTTTTCCCAGGACTGAAACTCAGAGCAGCTTCACAGCATTAAAACAGTTCTCTCTCTCTCTCTCTCTCTCTCTCTCTCTCTCTCACAAGACTTCAGTATGTGTCAGGTGTCCACATACATCATGACTTTCTATCAGAAAAAAACTCAAATATAGTTGGCCCCTGGATTTTTTATCTATAGATTCAAGCATCCACAACTTGAAAATATTTTAAAAAGTATAAATTCCAAATAGCAAACTATTTTACTGTGTCGTTTTTAAGGGGATTTGAGCATCCACGGATTTTGTTATCCATGGGGGTTCCTAGAACCAAACCCCAGCGGGTAACAAGGACCCACTGTATCTTTGTAATAATGGAAGTCCTACATTCATTTCTTAAATACAATAGTCCAAAATAAATAGAAGGAATATCATGATAGCTCCTTGTTTCCTGTTGCTCTGAAAAGAGGATTGGAGTGTGACTTTATGTATGTACTGTATGTATGTGTATGTATCTCTCTCTCTCTCTCTCTCTTTCTGTATCCTTAACTTTGGAGGAGTCTTGATATTCTCGGCCAAAAAGATAACTTTTTCAAATTCCTCTCACACATTTCTTAAATGTTTTCCTAATAGTAAAATAGACATGGGCCTAAATTCTATTTCTAGTTCTAACTGGAGGAGATGTATGGATTCAATGGAACTTACATAACTGTTTTCTTATTTTAAGGCTGCTGCCACACTCCAGAATTAATATAGTTTTAAACTGCTTCTAGTTCCCATTGAGTCTAGTTGGGACTAGCAGTTGGATTTAGTCCAAAATTCTGATAAATTCTAAAGGGACTTGTGGAGATTGCAGTGAAGGAAGGAGGATGAGAAAGTACAGTGGCATGAATGAAAGAAAAAAAAGCAATCCCTCGGAAGGCAACCAATGAAAATGGATAAAAGCCATTGGAGCTTTATATATAAGTTCCTTCACTCACAATTTTGTTGATTGTTTCCCATGATACAAGTATTTTAGAGAACTCATCACTTGGTTATCAAAAGGGAGTTTCTTCAAATTGGGATCGAAATAAAATAACTCACACATAATTGTAATTAAATGGTTATATGCAAGACTGTTGAGCTGTTGTATTCCTCTGCTGCTGTTGTTGTTATATTTATTATACTTTCTTCTGGTGCATCCACAAAGAGTAGTTTTGATTTTATTTCCAGCTAACTCTGGTTACTAATATACAAACCTAGAAAATTGTGGTTAATGTTAACTTGATTTACTAACACAAGCCTACTCTTGATCATGGTTAGTGATCCTGGCTTATGGAATCCTAGGATTTGTTGTGGCACAGAGAAGATTGAATATCTCACAAAACTATATATCCCAGAATTCCATTTCAACGCAGATAACGTTAACCACAGATTTCTTGTTCAGATATCTACCTATAAATAATGTCTGTGGCAGCCATAACTCATGAAGACATCATTCCATGCATATCAAAAATTGTAAAGGTTGCTGCCACGCTGCAGAATCAATAGTTCGACACGGCTTTAACTGTCATGGCACCACCCTTTGGAATTCTAGGATTTGTAGTTTGTTGTGGTACCAGAGCTCTTTGACAGAGAAGGCTAAGTATCTCACAAAACTATAAATCCCAGAACTCCATAGCATTGAGCCATGGCAGTTAATGTGGTGTCAAGCTGCATTAATTTTGCAGTGTGGCAGCACCCTAAGACAATTTTGGGATTTCACCTAAGTTGTATTGCTTACTTTCAGATTCCAAAAGTAGGTTCTCATAACTCTTCAGGAAATGATGCTAGATGTCTTCAAATTTAACAAAATATTTTTGGTTTCTATTCAGGTTGCAGCATCTTTGCTATTCAAGTTGCAGCATCCAGATTTCAAGTCAACATTAAAAAGGGTGTCTGCCATAACTCATCAGGACATTATGACAGAAGCTTTAAAATTTGACAGAATATTTTGTTGTCACCCAAGTTGCAGTAACCATTTTCAAATTCCAAACAGAATTCTAGAAGCAGAAATAGGCCCTTCCACAGCTCAGGGGAATTTTAAAGGATTGGACATAAAGGCTTCCAAGCTGGTCCACATAGCAATACCAGCGGATAAGGGTAGGGTGGAGCCTATAATCCTGAAGTTCATACACATAATCCTAAATTATAATTCACAATTTATAAACCAAGCCAGAATCCCATTATGACCAGTCCAATATGTTTTGCTCTCTTAGGTGAATTTAAATTCTTCCTTTTATGCCCCACTGCATCAGTATCTGCATAACAACAGCTCAAGCATTGACTATGATGCTGCTTTCACATTTTCACTTTTAATTACAATAACTTTTTCTCTTCCTCTTTAGTGGGGATGGTAATCATGTCACCTATAGGAAGCATGTGCCCATTTCTGGATCCATTTCAGCCCTTTGGACTTGTACCAGTTCCCCAAACCCTGGCACCAATTATTTATTTTAGCTGATAAACTCAAGTGATATTTTCTGGAAAGTGTCTTTAAATGAAGAGAGCAAACCTTTGCAAGCCATTTGCGAAGTGCCCCAACCCCAGACAGCCATGGCCTGGGAAGCAACCCAAACTAATATGTTTGCCATTTCTGGTCACTCAGAATTTTGGCCATAATGATGTCCATGATACTCTTATGCCATAGAAGACCTAGGTTTTGGCAGAGTAGTCTCTAGCTACTGGAGCATGTCCACCCCTGCTCTTCATGGTGTGCTGTAACTGAAAGTATTATATAGCACTTCTCTTGGTTCCACCAGCACTAGAATGTAGGGGGAGAATACACCATTGGAACATCATGAAAGGTCATATACTTGCTCTCAATCCTAGATAAGGGGCAGAGGCTTTCCAAAATTTGGGGGAGCTGATGTTTAACTAAAGAAAAGGAGAGACAAGAGAAGTACTACAGAGAAACCACTTTGTTCAGGCATAGTGCCTAACAGCCTGGGGGCTACTCAAAATGTGAAGGAGAAAAACTCCAAGTATGTTTCTGCTTCAGAAATCTCGATATCTTGCCACTTTATTACTCCTTTAGTAAAGATCTGCCTCCCACAGCGTAGGTGCCCATGTGAACATAGTCTAGAGCAAGAATGCCTCTGATCTTCAATCTGGTGGAAGGTATTAAAGTTCTTATAGTATGAAGCAGTAAATGCTTAATTGATGTGAAAGGCCTAATGACTCCTGTGATCTTTCACGTGGGCACACATTGTACATGCAGTTTGAAAAGGATATCTTAAAAGGCTTAAGATGAAGATAGTTGGCACATGGTCAGGCATCAATGAAGGATCAAAGAAGATATGATAAATGTGTATTTTGCTTATGAATAAATTGAGCATGTAGTCAACATCTGAGAAGCTCTTTTGAAAACATTTTATCCACCATTTTTCCTTTACATGAATAGACCTGTCCCAAGACCATTTGTAATTAAAACATTTCCATTATGTTCATAATAGTTGTCAAGAGAAAGTACAAACTGTATGACTTTTGGACATTATCATCCAGAAGTATAAAGTTTAATGGGATCTGGACTGTAATGTTTTAGTTATTGTTTCAAACCATCATTTTTAATCACAGTGTTATTATTTTTCTTTACAGTAACTTGTCAAGAAATAAACTTTCAAGTTTGTCCCGAAAGTCTTTCCGACATCTGAATTTGACTGATCTGTAAGTAACAGATTTCTTTTTAAGGCTGAGGATTGTTATGATTTTGTTATCATTATTACCACCAGCAGCTACTGTATATTCCAGGATGTTGATTGCAGCAAGAGAACTTCATCTCTGTTTTTAAAAAAATATAAATCATGGTAGACCTAACTTAATTGCTTCATTTGGACTTCTTATTGTTGGGTAATAGGTCATCACATAAATCTGTAATATGAAAGTATTAAAAAGATGGGGCTTATGCTTGTGAGGAAATATCAGAGGATACCTTCCTATGCTCACCTCAGTCCACATAATGTTACTTCCAGAGATTACATTATGAATTCACTATTTTGTTTAATTGTTCCTTTTGTTTGCAACAGGATCCTGTAGCACAGCGATTCCTAAAACTTGGTCCTCCAGATGTTATGGACTGACTGTCGGCCAAGCTGGTTAGAGCTTCTGGAAGTTTAAGCCCAAAACACTTGGAAGACCAAGTGTTTGGGAACCACTGCTGTACCACCTTTGAGACTGAGCAGTTGAACAGACTGCCCTTAAGTGGTGGCCTGTAGCCGAATCTTTCATCAGCGGATTGGAGCCTCAGCAACTACACACCATGGCCCTGATCTGGCATTTCTGCAGCACAAAAAGGAGCTGCAAAAGCGTCTCTTTTTTGCTCTGTGGAAAGCTTTTTGCTGCTTCTTCGGCACAGTGCATGTAAGGGCTATATCGCACACCCACCCCACCCCCAGGCTGGCTCTTTATGCTGGTCTGTTGAGGCCCTGATTCTCTAAGAAAGAAGTTGGTAGCATGAGCTTTCATAGACTTGAGCCTACTTCCTCAGATGGGGAAGTAGGCTCAAGTCTACAAATGCTTATGCTACCAACCTCTTCTTTTCCTTAGTCTCAAAGGTGCTACAAGATCCCCTTGTATGTTGTTGTTTTTTTTAGATTAACATGGCTATATCTTTGAATTCTACCAGTATGGTCCTTTTGCTTGTTTATTCTCTTTATTTATGCTCCTTTGAGACTTTTTTTGGGACAGCCTTACCTTTTTTGGACTTTCTGACATGTTAAGTAAATATTTAGTCTGTAGTGTGTAATATGTAACATGTATCAGTGAAGACTAGTTTATACAATAAGAGGTGGATTTTGTCTTGTAAGCCAACCATTGTTGATTGAATATCAAGATGATTTAATGATTTAAATGTGTTTGCTTTTATTTCTCATATAATTTTATCTGAGTTCATGTTATCTTATTCTAATATTATCAAGAAACAGCATTCACTTGAATATTTTTGGTAATATGATAATTACTGAAAAGCTGGATGGCAATGTTCATTAGCTAATAAAATACTCTGACTTGCTTCATTGTTCTCTAATATTTTAATATTTGAAGATTTCTCTCTTTAAAAACCTTAGCCACCATTGCATGAAAATGAACTTTTTCTTAATAGTTATTCTGCTTCTAGTATTTTATCTGATATAACATCCATAGCAAAGTTAATATTGTTCAGATGAATGTGATAATTTTTGTCAGTTCATGTTAATGTCAGGTGTTGACATAAAATGCCTAATGATGGCATTTTATGTTTTTCCTTTTGATCTTCCTTATGGGTGCACACTAACTTTGAAAACTTAAAAAGCTTATGCAAGCATAATTCCACTTTTTAGTTTAGGATTAAAGGACAGGTGGGAGTCACCCATTTTGTTTATGGCTAAATTGAGCCGATAACCCTTATTATATAAATTAGCTTGATAGGGCAGTTTGTCTTACTTATCTAAGTGGATGGGGAGAAGAATACCCTAATAAACAGATTTGTTTCTTGTGTTTAGTAAATGTGGGCTGTATCTAGAATTATTCTAACAAAAACAGTGAAGTCTGCTGCATTGACTTCTCTACAATAGTAGATATGGACTGAAAGTTTGTTAAAAAAATAGCTTTAAATAATTTTTAAGAGCTATTTGGATGGTATTAAAAACAAGAATGAAGTACAGATTGCAAAACAATAAACAACAGGAAATGTGACTGAAAGAGAAGGGAGAAGAAATATTACTATGAAAAGAGAAAAGAGGAAGTAACAATAAGCCACAGTTGATGTGCACAGAGTGTGGAGTAAGGGCTTGGTAATGATTATGATGTTGTTGATGGTGATTTATATTCTGTATTTTCCCACAAAACCTGGACTCAAGGCAGATGTGTCTTCTGCTGTTTATGCTGCATTTACTGCTAGAATGTATTGGTAGTATATGGAAGGGAGAGGAAATACTGCTTTCAGCTAGCCCATTAAATCCGCTTGGGGTGGTAAGCACATTATTAGAGATATAAAAATGCTGTAACTTTTTTAGGGCAATTAGAGAAAAATGTTCCCAACTTAATGTATGCTAGCAAACATACACAGAAAGCCATGTGGTAGTTTTCAGAGAAGTAGCTGTGTTAGCCTCTTGCAGCATAAAAAAGAAGGAAAGAAGGGAGGGAGGGAGGAAAGGGAGCAGAAGAAAAAGAAATATAGCAGCACCTTTAAGTCTAACAGGTTTTTTTTAAATTTTCACATGAGCTTTTGTCTACATTTTTGATTGTTCTACACAATGATAACAAATGATGACGTATAAAGCATATTTACACCGTTGTAGGAGTGAGATGGAATGTAGCAGTACCCAGAAAGAGGCAATAATTATTTTTGTCCTAAAGTTTCAAAGGACTCTGTAATGCAATACAGGTAATTTCATCCAACTCCCACAACTCTAAATATGTTTCATATCTGAACATTTATTAACCCTCTGTACTGTATACAGTTGGCCCTTGTTTTCCACTGGGCCTTGGTTCCAGGCCCTCTGTGCATAACAAAATCTGTGGATGCTCAAGTCCCATTAAATATAATGGCACAACAAAATGGTGTCCCATATATAAAATGGAAAATCAAGGTTTGCTATTTGGAATTTATACTTTTTGGGAATATTTTCAAGCAATGTATGCTCAAATCTGTGGATAAAAAATCCATGTATAAGGAGGGCCAACTGTACGAAGAAGTGGTTGTATACCAACAAATGCTCACGTGAAAATAATAAACCAGTTAGTCTTAAAGATACTGCCATGTTACAGATATATGGTGGCTTAGTGGTTAAGATGCCAATTGTGATTATTGTAAGGTGAGAAAGTTGGCATTTGAGGTCCAAGCGCTGTGTGACAGAGTGAGCTCCTGTCACTAGTCCCACCTTCTGCTCACCTAGCAGATTGAAATCATGCAAATGCAAGTAGATAAATATGTACCACTTCGGTGAGGAGGTAACACCATTCTGTGCAGTTGTGTTGGCCACATGACCACTGGAGTTGTTAACGCTGGGTCTTTGGCTTGGTAACGGAGATGAGCACCACCTCCTGCAGTTAGTTACAACTAGACATTCATGTCAAGGGGAAACCTTTACCATTACCTTTATTCACTTGAAATGGGGAGAGGCAACAGATCCCTTGTTGTACTTTTCAATGCTGTCTTAACTTAATTTCATAGTGGGAATAATTTAAGTCTAGGAAAGTGCACTGATTATTTTAAGCCAGACGGAAAGACTTCTGCCACCCACCCCCTCCCAGTCTTTGCTCTCATACTTGTAGCTTAGGTCAGGGCAACTTCAGTTTTGGCTAATAGCGTTGCCTTGGCAGGGAAGTATGAAAACTACCTTGCTGGTTGCAGGAGTTTGGCAGATACTTGACATTTTCTTTCTACAGATATCTATCACTGTTATATGCTATTAAAAGGTTAGTCCATAGTTAGCATTCTCTTTATATTTAAGTTTGCAATCCCATTTATATTTATAAGGGAATAATAAGTTTTACTGAATTCAGTAGGATATACATTAGAGTAAAAATAAAACAAAACAGTCGTCCCTCAGCGTTTGTGGCTTTGACATTTATGAATTTGATCATACACAAGTGTCACTCTGCATGCATGTGCACTCCCCCTCCTCCTCCCTCCAGGGCTTTCCCCCTTAGGACAGGAGAAGCCCAGGTGAGAGGAAGCTGAGAAGGGTGTGCACTCTGCTCTCCCCTCCTTTATGTCTCAGAGACCTCTGGCAAACACTCTGAGGCATCAGTGGAGGGGAAGAGAAGTTCGTGTCATTCCCTGCCTCCCTTCCAATGTCTCACAGAGCTCAGGCAAGCTCTCTGAGGAATCAGAAGGAAGGCAGGGGATTCGCATGCACACTTCTCTCTTCCCTTCTCCAATGCCTCAGAGAGCTTGCTTGAGTCCTCCGGTATTCACACTGTTCTCCAACCCCTTCCTCCTGGCCTGTAACTAACCCAGCTGAGCTAGTTACAGGCAGCAGGGAGAGGAAAGAGGAGCAAGTGCACACACTCCTCTCTAACACCTCCCTGCCACTCTGTAACTGGGGGTCGGTGGTGGGTTATTCACAATTTTTCCGCATTTGCGGGGGTCATTTGCCCTAACTCCCCCGTGAATGTGGAGGGATGACTGTATACATAAAATGCTTGGGATTAGGCTGCATATTATTTAAGAAAACCTTATAGATGTGTAAGTCCTGTTATCCTCTTCTTCACTTTGCCTATGTGCATTGATTGACACATCTTGGATATATTAGGACAGTTTAGCTGAAATCTAGTTGCTAGTCCTATTAAAGTAAAATCATGAAATTGATGGGATTTATGTGATTCACCATTCAGCAGTTTTGTTAGACAATTTGGGACTAGTAATTAGAGTTATTGTGTACCTTCAAGTCATTTCTGGCAACCCTAAGGCAAACCTATCATGGGGTTTTCTGGGCAAGATTTATTCAGAGGGAATTTGACTTTACATCGCTCTAAAGCTCAGAGATTGTAACTTGCCCATGGTCACCCAGTGGATTTCCATGGCTGAATGGGGATTAGAATTGTAGTCTCACGAGTTTGGTCCAGCACTCCAACCACTACACCAACCATACTAGCTCTCATAATTAGAGTTAGGTCCCTGTATTTGTGAGCGTATTATGAAGTGCACATGTGCTTGAGAAAAAAACTGTTTATCGAGCCCAATTTCTAGCAGTGGCTTAACAGCATGTTGACAGTTATCGTTTAGCAATGCCTCTGAGGAAGATGATAAAAAAAAAAGGGGGGGGGGGAGAGATTTCAATACTGTGGAGGAGAGGAACATAAGAGAAGACCCAATCTACTTCCACCTTCCCTGCCTTGTGAAAATACAACTCAAGTGGAAGAGGAGACAATTTCTTGAAGTAATGTCTTTATTGCAAGAATTCTGTCTTTTTCTTGTCTCCCATGCTGCACTACTGGAAAGAACCTTTTCTTGCCTCAAACCACAAAAACTTCCCCTGAGACTGGGTGCTTAAAGCTTTCAGTCTGTTTGCAAGAATATGTAAAACCTGTAGAACACTCTGTTTCATCTGAATATTTATTTTGGCCTGAGTCCAGCTAGAGCTTTGAAAGCATCTGAACTGGTATTCATATCCTGCAGAGATTGTATCTGCAAAAGGATTGTGAAGATTGTAGTCATATAAAATATAACTCCTGCAGTTTATTAAAATTAGCAGTTGTTTGTTTCTTCTTTTTAATGAAATGTCTTAAGGCTATCAAGTAGCACACCAGAGAATTATCATAATGAAGCATAAGTATGCTTTTGGAAGGAAAGCTGAAAGTTTAATCCTTGAGCCAAATGTCTGGAATTTGTGTTGTGTTTCACTTGTGGTCTGTACTTAACACTGAGCTGTTTTAAAGAGCAGATCAACTGAAGTCTTTGCAAATATTTCATTATAATTCTTGAAGATGTTGTTATACATTTATCACTATGCACTTTTGTTCTTGCTGTGGTAATACTAGTTACAACTTCTTAGCATCTGTTCCAAGAAGTTTAGGTATATATCTTAACAAAGATATTTTTGACCATAAGGGGGAGCTCACTTTATCCCAAAAGAGAGAAAAGATGTAAAAATCTGTTCTAGACTAAAACACACATTGAATCAGATACTGTTCTCATTCTTAGTCTAGAATGATTTTGCTGAAGTGAATTGAGCTACTCAAGAGGCTGATTTCTGTTCATAGTGCTTATCAAAATGCTTGCAAAACACTGCTGCATTGAGTAGCATTTCCTTCAATTCTAGGTCTATTTGACTGAACCATTTAGTCAATCCATCACTTAGTTTAATAGATTAAAAGCCTTTTGATTGACCAAGAAAATGACCCTAATTATTTGGGCAGGAGAGTTTTTGGAAAACTGTTCTTTCTTAGTACAAGAATTTACAAAAAGTATGGATAGCTTGCATCAGTATAAAAGAGGAACCTTTCTCTTTCACAAATACGGACATAAAAACACAAGTGTGTGTTTTCTGAAATGGTGACTGCTGTCAGACAGCAAAATACTTGTTTTATTAATATACAGATTGAATGTATTAGTATATATGAAAATTCATGGTTCTTTGCAAAATGCATGTAAATCCTATGAATGTCTGGAAATGCAACCCCATTGAGTGGGAACAGAGGGCAGATGCAAATTTGCTCACCATCAAGCTTAAATTCATTATTCATTGAGAGGCATCATTCAATCACATTTAAGTGTTGGTTAAACAGGTAATTACCCTGCCCGGCCGCATTTTAAAGTGTAGGATTTTTATTATCTATTTTTGGAATAGTTTTTCTTAAATAAAACTACTTTAATACCTATCCTTTCTTATTATATTATTTTTTTTACAATTATCTGTTTCCTTGCTATAGGATTTTAGAAGGTAATCCATTCAAGTGTTCCTGTGACATTATGTGGATCAAGGTTTTCCAAGACTCGAAGACTCCAAAATCTGAAACTCAGGATTTTTACTGTATGAATGACAACAACCAGAGGATATCTTTGATGGAGAAGCCAATTCCAAACTGTGGTAATTCACTTTTAATATAGATTAATTGGTGCATATATTTCAAGTTGTTAAAACATTTGGACCACAGCCCATTAAGGCCCATCCCTGCCCAAACCACGTTAATTTGGATTTTGGTGGATTACATAATTTATATGGGGCCCTATAGGCAATTTGTAGACCTCAGGCAGTTCATGGATCTAGGAGACAGGACCCTCCCCCCATTTTGGAATTAGGTAACTACCACAGGTGTACATACTATTTCAAGAGACTGTTAAAGGTGCATTCCTGTGCACAGGCTGCTTATATCTTATCAATAGGGTTTAAATAGCCTAAATGAATATAGTGTTTCTGGCCCCAAAACATTCTGTGATATTGATAACTTTTGGGGTTCACCTTTGGAGATCTCTTGTTAGAATGTGCCCCCCGCCCAAAAAAAACCTGGCTCACTAGATGGTGCAACTGTTTTTGATGGTAAACAATTGGAATACTGTAGAGATGGCAGGAGTCCTGAATGCAATTTGGAGATTATTGCATGGCTTCTCCCCACCCTCGATCTGGGCACGGGCTGAGATCGTGTATAAACAGATGTTATTGCACCGCTCTGTGCCTAGACTGGAGACATCCTGTACCCAATTGGGACTTCTCCTATACTTTGCAACGAATGGAAAAGTACCGTTTTTTGCTGAGAATTCCCAATTGGGTACGGGATGCCTCCACTCTGGGCATGGAGTTGTGCAATAACACCCGGTCTCAGTCCAGTCTCAGCCTGTACCCAGATCAGGAGAAAACAGCCGGCATGATAATCTTCTATTTCTGCAAAATCCTTTGCACGCAAAACTTCTAACAACTTATTTCCAGTTTTGGGAACTCATCTTTCTTCAGGCTTTAATGCCTGAGTTTATAGAAAATTATGTGAAATTTTATTTTTTTCTATTGACATTGTTTTTGTTCTGAGGTATTCCCACCTTGATCTGTTTGGTAGAGGTTTCTTCTCCATTCTTCTTAATTGATTCTTATTGGCCCCTTTAAAGTGTGTAAAAGATATGATTATTTGTTAATACAACATGAGCACTGAGGATAATTTCCTGTTAGTCTCATCGCTTTAGCAGTTTTCAATGTTTTAAGGTATATGACTTGGAGAAAATATCTGTGACAGATCTGTGAGATGCTTGACAATTCCATGATTTTTGCTGTCCTCTGAGTAACAAATCAAGACTTTCTTAGTCCTTTGCTTGGCTACTATACACAGTTGTTGGTTTCTTTTGATTGTGTGGGATAAGTTGTTCAGGCTTATTATGCATCATAGTCTTCACATTTTAAACAGGTGCTGGCTCTGAGACAGGGTAAACATTCCTACTTTTTAAGAACACTAGTCTCTTTGTATAATTCTGATAGATGTATGATAGGTAATTACTAATATTTGTTGTTATTTTCCATCATATCAGTTCTATGGTCTATGAATGATAAACCTTTAAAAGCTACGGCCACCTAACTGTCCTGTTCTTGATTTAGAGTTTGCTAGAATCTGCAGGTCCCAAAGCTCAAACATAAGCAAACCTGTTTCATTTCTTTTAAATCTAGCATTTGACTTGTAAACATCAAGAGTTACAAATCTATAAGGGATGATGCCATAAGATCTCCTTGTTTTATCTGTAGCTGGTGAAAATAATTTTGTTCCTGCTTCACAAGATAGTTTCATTAATTCTAACAGCAAATAACTAGTAATAACACCAAATGATGTACTAATCTTTAGTAAGGTTAGTAGGTAAAGTAAAGATAAAGGTGTTCCCTGTTGACAAAGTTGTCTAGTCTTGTCTGACCACAGGGGGTGGTGCTCATCTCCATTACTAAGCTGAAGAGCCAGCATTGTCAGAGACTACTCTGTGATCATGTGGCCAGCATGATCGAACAAATGCTGTTTGCCTTGCCAATGGAGTAGCATCTGTTTATCTACTTGAATTTGCATGCTTTCGAACTGATAGGCTGGCAGAAGCTGGGACTAGTGATGGGAGCTCACCCAATCATGTGGCACCTGGGCCTCGAACTGCCAAACTGCTGATCTTGCAATCAACAGAGTCAGCATCTTAAACAGTTGAGCCACCGCATCCTGCTTAGTACAATAGTATATCTGTGGAGACATCAACAAACCCACCTATTACTGGATTTCTATATATAATTCACTTGAAATGTGTAGATATCATATCCATAGGGGTGGGGTGGGGAAGGATCCTGGAATCAGCAGATATCAATAGTAAAACTATTCTTGGGGTATCCTGCAATTTATAAGTTAACTGGGCCTCCTTGTAACTTTTCTTCTGTTTGGTTCTAATTCTTAGGATCATAGAATCATAGAACCATAGAGTTGGAAGAGACCACAAGGGCCATCCAATCCAACCCCCTGTCATGCAGGAACTCCCAATCAAAGCATCTTCGACAGATGGCCATCCAGCCTCTGCTTAAAGACCTCTAAGGAAGGAGACTCCACTACACTCCGAGGGAGTGTGTTCCACTGTCTAACAGTCCTTACTGTCAGGAAGTTCCTCCTAATGTTGAGGTGGAATCTCTTTTCCTGCAGTTTGCGTTAATTGTTCCGCGTTCTAGTCTCTGGAGCAGCAGAAAACAAGCTTGCTCCCTCCTCAGTAGGACATCCCTTCAAGTATTTCAACAGGGCTATAATATCTCCTCTTAACCTTCTCTTCTCCAGACTAAACACCCGCAGATCCCTAAGTCGCTCCTCATAAGGCATGGCTTCCAGACCCTTAGAGAACTTTGAACTTTATCGCATTCATTTCCCCCCCTGTTATAGGGATGGGAACGGGACTCTCAGGGGCGCATGTGAATGCATTTTATTGCACACCCAAGCACCCACAAAAAGGTCCCATTCTGGCACCCGTCCCCGTTAGTGCTAAGAACTATTTTTTTTTTTTGTGGTTATAATTTTTATTTTGACATAAAGACACATACCATATGAAATCCATATAAAGCAATGGAAGAGGTCACAGAACCACAAACAAGAAAGGAAATTACATACAAGGTGAACGGATATACATATTATATATATATGTAAAAAAGAAAGAAGGTGAAAGAAAAAAAAAGGGGGAAAAAAGAAAAAAATGAAAGATAACTTCCTCCCTTTTGTGGGGAAATTTTTTTTTTATAAAACCCATAATATACATTGTTACATCTATCTCTCTACAGCTGAATGTTTTCTTCACTTTCTTATATATTTTTCACAACCTTTATTGTTTACAGTTCCTCTTAACAGTAACAAGCTTTGCCCTGTAATCTCTTTCCCTCATTCTTGAGCCCCAATGTTAGTTTATATTAAGCTCCATACTTCCAGTGTTTTAATCTGTTTCTTCCTTACAGTCTTTCTACCTTGGTCCATAAAAAGCATTGTGAAAGTAATGAAAGTAAACGTCAGAATGTATGCTATACATTGATCTAAATTATTGTTTTTACACAGTAAAAAATGCACACCAACTTTTTATATTCTTCCTTTATCACACAATATATTTCCCCATTCTCTCTGTAAGTATTTATATAGGGGTGACCATTCTTTTCTTTCTTTTTCTTCCGTACGATTTTTCATCCAACTCGTCATGATCTCCATTTCTGCATTCTCCAGTGCCTTTATCATCCGTTCTTGTATGTTAGGTATCTCTTTCAATTTCCAGTATTTAGCATAGATGATTCTAGATGATTCTAGCACATATTAATAACATAAAAACCATTTTGTCATATCTTTTGCTTACTTTAACATCTGACATTCCTAAAAGGAAAGTTTCTGGGGTAAATGAGATGTTAATTTCCATGCCTATTGCTATACTGTTATATATTTTTTTCCAGTATTTTTTTGCTTGAGGGCACGTCCACCATATGTGGAAAAAGGTGCCTACACTTGAGGAACATTTCCAACATTCTGAACTTGTTTTTTTAGACATAAGAGCAATTTTATATGGGGACAAATGCCACCTATAGAACATTTTATAAACATTTTCTCTTAGGTCTTGAGATTTAGTAAGCTTTATTCTTTTACCCCAGAGTTCTTCCCATTTTTGAAAGTCTATATTATGCCCCACATTTTGCGCCCATTTTACCATACATTCTTTGGTTGTCTCTTCTTCAGAATCCCACCTTAATAAAAGTTTGTAGCATTGGGAGCTACTAATTGCAAAATATTTACCAAGTAGGCCTATCAAGTGATAAAGGAAGCACCTAAGGATCTCATCCAGATTCAGTAAGGGTTGGAACAGACTGGCAAAATCAAAAACCCTGGCTTTCTGGCTGTTTGGGGGCATGGCGTATGCACAAACCTGAATACTTACCATGCTACTAATAATTCAAAACATATTTTGGGAGTTAAGTGACATGCTGTCTGAAAAGGAACATAGTGTTCGTAATTAAAGTGGTTGTGACAGCGGCATTTTGCTGCTTCTTTTTGCACCGGAAAAAAGCCACATTGGAGCCATGGTGTGTGGTTGCCATAGCCCTGTTCTGGAGCTCAAAGGAGTACATCAAGCCACCCTATCTGTTTCGACTCTAAGTCTTCTCCAGTCTGCTGAAAAGGAAAGTCTTTACAATCAGGAATAAAAAGGTACTATAAATACTTGTATATATGTTTAGAAATTGTAGTCAAAAATCTAGGTCAGTGTAGTGTAAGTACTGTACCTTAATGCTTATTTTTTAAAAAAAATAAAGAAATCATTCCGTCCTCTGAGCAGAATGTCTAAAGGTGAGAGCTTAGTCCATCCTGGAAAATCATAAAACAAGCACCAACCTCCTCTGCTCTGTCTGTGTGGTATATAGTTAGATTGACCAACAGGACGTCAGTTATTTGGTTTAACTGAGGAACAGGAAGAATTCAGGCTGGCATCCTATAAATACTCACCTAGGAATCCTACTCACCTAGGCATCCTAAACATACTTACCTTCCACTGAAGTCTCACTTCCCCCTGTGTGATATTCTTCTGTCAAAACATTTAAAGTTCATTTAAACATTTAAATATATGGTCACTCTTTTATCTTTTTTCTTTTTTGCCCTGTTCCATGGAAGAAAGCTGCTTTTGAGCCAGGCTTCTGGATCCTCTCAAGAGATACACCCACTTCTTTGATGAATTAGGCTTGAGTTTTTAAAAGCAACACAGAGGCAACATGGGGAAAATTGTATTTTATTTATCCAAATAACTAGATTCTCATCATTGCTTCATCTCAGTCCCTGTGAACTTATGCAGGGGCAAGCAGATACTTAAAAAAAAAAAGAGCATAGGAAGTTGGAAGTCAAAGTTCTTTGTTCATTTATTTTGACAGATGTTTTGCATTTTGTATAGTAATAATTCCCTGTTTAGCGTTGTGTAGAAGACAGTATGAGTGTTGGTAATGTTATGCCTAAAACAGCCAGCTGCTAATAAATTACTTGTTGGGAAATGGAGTGAGACTGTTGTGGGTTTCTAGGAAGGTTATTCATGTTAGCAGAGCAATGAAGCAAGAAACAGGCATTGTTGGTGGTTTTATCTGAGCTTGCCTTTCTGGCTGAAATGGTCCAAAGCTTGCTTTTAAAATTCCTTTGCAAATGAACTTGAAATTGCATAGTGGAAGATCACTACTTTTGAACTGCAGCTTCCTGTGGACAGCTAAAATAGTGTTGTTCCTCTTGGCTTTGTGGGTTTCAAATGGCCCTTCTCTGTTTTAATAGCTTGTTCTAAAATTATTTTGAAATACTATTTTAGATTATTTTTAAAGGTTCTTGTTGGATATTTTAATTTGCTTCAAAGGATTTTATCTTTGTATTGTTTTAAATTATTTTTACCTGTTGTGCATTACCTAGAAGAGCTTCTAGAGCTGAAAGATAATATATATAAATTATAAGGAAATAAAAGGTAAAATATTAAAAAGCAAGAATTAAATATGAGATCATTTGATTTCCTCATTATCTAGGTTGAATTTATGTAAATCCTCCATGGTCATCATTTTTGTTTTCCTTATGTTTAACGTTAAGCCTGCCTTTGTGCTTTCTTCTTTGACTTTCTTTACTGATTTTCCAAGTCTGTTATGCTTTCCATTAGTAAATTAGTAAATTAGTTTGTGTAAATTAGATAGTTGACGTTCCTTCCTACTATCTTCCTCCTTCCGTATCTTAAACCTGCTCTTCATGTAATATTATCAGCATACAAGTTGAACAGATAGGATGATAAAATGCAGGCTTTCTTGACCCCTTTGCCAAGTGGAAACCATTCTGTTTCTCCATAGTCTGTTCTTACAGTAGCCTCCTGTCCTAAGTACAGCTTCCTCATCAGGACTATCAGATGTGCTGGCACTCCCATGTCTTTAAGAGCATTACATAATTTTGCAATTACAGACTATAGGCCTTGCTATAGACACTAAAGCACATGCTGATTTTTTCTGGAATTCTTCGGCTCACTCCATTATTCATCATATGTTTGCAATGTGGTCCCTCTTGCCTCTTCCTTTCCAGAATCCCCCTTGGATATCTGGCAGTTTTCTCTCCATATATGATTGGAGGCTATGCAATAGAATTTTGAGCATGATTTTGCTTGCATGGAAAATTAATTCTATGGTTCTATAATTGCTGCAGTTTTTGTGTGTGTGGAAATGTATATAGATCATTTCCTATGTATTTGCCATTGTTTTGTTTTCCATTATTTAGTTGTATTCCACTATTTTCTCAGATTCAGACTTAAAGCAGCTTACAACAATTAAAAAACAAATCCAAAAAATGCATTTTTTTAAAAACAAACAAACAGAAATATAAAATAAAATTAGATTATGATAACACACACACCAGCCATTCTTTGGATCTGATCTGTGTAGTTGAATATATAAATGTTTTGTGTAAAGGTTAAATTGATAAATAAAGGAATAAATTTGGAGTACTATAATTTAGTTTGATAAATAATAGAATCATAGAGTCATAACATTGGAAGAGACCACAAGAGCCATCTAGTCTATCCCTCTGCAATGCACAAAGGGGGGGGGGGGGGTCTGCAGCCGCCCCTTTACTGGCTGGATCAGCAACCTCATGCTGCAGCCCCAATCTGGTCTCCGGAGAGCACAAAAAGGAGTTGCAAAAAGTGGCTCCTTTTTGTGCCCTCCAAGGGCTGCCATAGCTGCAGCAGCGTGGCTTTATGATGCCTGTTCAGTGCTGCATCATGTGAATGCAGCACCAGAGGGGCATCATCATGGCATGCACCATGTAGACTGGTGCACACCAAAATGGTGCTCTAGAGGCAGAATTAGGGCATCCAGTATACTGATACTACTCCTTAACTATGCCAAACTCACAATCAAAGCACCCCTGACAGATGGCAATCCAGATGGCAATCCAGCGTCTGTTTAAAGACCTCCAAAGAAGGAGATTCCACCACACTCTGAGGGAGCATGTTCCACTGTCAAAAAGCTGTGAGGAATGTGGAGTTGAAGGCTTTCATGGCCGGCATCCATAGTTTTTTGTGGAGCTTTCGCGCTATATGGCCATGTTCTAGAAGAGTTCCTTTCTGACATTTCGCCAGCATCTGTGATGCCAGCATATGTTTTGCTCAGCCAAGGACAAGAGAGACCCTCTCACCACCTCAGGAATCTACCGCATTCCATGTAGCTGCGGACAGGTCTACATAGGGACTACCAAGCACAGTGTGCAGACAAGAATCAAAGAACATGAGAGACACTGCAGACTGGGTCAACTGGAAAAATCAGCAGTAGCAGAACATGCTATAAACCATCCTGGGCATAAAATGCTGTTTGAAAGCACTGAAATTCTGGACCATTCCAACAACTACCATGTCAGAATGGACAGGGAGGCCACTGAAATCCACAAACACCTGGACAATTTCAACAGGAAAGAGGAAACCCTGAGAGTAAACAAGGCTTGGCTCCCAGTCCTGAAGGACAGCAAGGTCAAGACTCAACCTATGCAAATGAAAAACAGCCTTAGGCCAGGGGATCCCCAGCAGACAATCAGCACCAGTTAGCAGACATTAATCCTTATTTACATATCCTCCCACCCTGTGGACTGCCATTAGCAACAGAACAATACATTTGCAAATTACTCCTTCCTTTCCAGGGTCACAGGGTCACCAGGGTCACGCAGGATATATATCTCCAAATCCTTTCCCAGGCTATCATTCTCTGAAGATGCCAGTCACAGATGCTGGCGAAACGTCAGAAAGGAACTCTTCTAAAACATGATCACATAGCCCGAAAGCTCCACAAAAAGCTATAGCTGTGAGGAAGTTCCTCTTCATGTTGAGGTGGAATCTCTTTTGGGCTCTATTTGATAGGTACTTGGGATGAGCAGAGAGTGCAAAACTCTTTCCTAATTTTTGGTGAGGAGCAGACCAGAATACCCAAAAGATATCAAATCCCATCTGATCTTGGAAGATATCAAATCCCATCTGATCTTCCAAATCCCATCTGATCTTCTCTGATATTTCAGAGAAAGGAACTTGTGGAACCCCCTCCAAGAATGCTTTGCCTTAAAAAAAATCCTCTATGAAATTCATGGGCTAATCTTAAGGCAGCAGACAACCTAAAAGCACATACACAGACACTTTAGTAACTTTTGGATTAGCAGAAAACTTTCATTGTGTTTGGGACAAATGCTACATTTGGGAAATGACCAAGTCATATAAAGACCAAGTCAAAATATATTTCATATATATATATTTTTAAAAAACAAGTTAACAAGGGATAACCACTTCTGCTGAGCAGCAACTGCTATCATGCAAAATAAAAAAAATCATTTATAAAATGACACTGGTGCATTGCTACATGATGATGTAGTTCCCAGTGACACTCTACAAAAGAAAAGATGGCTTTTGTTTCATAGCTAAATTTCTAGGAATTTAGTAACTCATCATGTAGCAATGTTCTCAGCACTATTCTTTGGAAAAGATTTTTAATGCAACTGGCTTGCCTTTGTCTACTGTTTAATATATTTAAATGATGGAAAAACAAGGTCACTTTGTTAAATTGTTAAGTGCTTCATGGATTTGAGAACTCTAAAAAGTTTGCTGAAATTTAGATGACTTAAGGTGAGGGTTCAGCAGAATGGGAGGTGATGTTCTTCACAGCCTCTTTTAATAATAGTGTTGAACCTGAATATTTTGTTACAGCAAACTAGTTTGCTAATCATATCAGTATATAGTGGTCCTCATATTACTGTTGTTGTTCTTACTATTATTATTATTTTTTACATTCAGGTTCTCAGCATTGCTTCTAGAAATGAAAACAGATACAGTTTTAAAATCTATGTGTTACAAACTTAAATAATTAAACAGTAGAATTAAGACTATGATTGACCCTTCATATTTGCAGATTTGATTATTCATGGGTAATTTGCTGTTACCTCTGCTGCTGCTTTGTGCCATTCTTAATAGGGACTGAAAACCTTGTGAGACTATGAACAAGGCTTGTAAGTTCCTATTAAAAATGAAGTTGGGCAGCAGAGGAGGTGGCGCCAAACCCCACCATTCACTCATTTCTGCCTTGCAAAGAACACTGCCACCTCCAAGGCATCTGTGATGGGTTGAATCTGTGGAACATTCTTTGTGTGTTAAATATGGGTGGGGAGAGGTAGAGTTATTCGGGGTTTTTCTACTTTCGCAGGGGTATTTGCCCCTAATCCCAGCAAATGTGTCTGGACGACTGTAGTTTAAAAAGAAAACAACAAATAAACAGCACAGTATGGTCTGAAAGGCCCCTTTCCCCTTGAGCAATCAGCTATCAAAGGCCTAACAAAAAAAAGTTTTTTTACCTACCTATGAAGGATAATAGGGAAGGCAGCAGTGTAACCTCTCTAGAAAGATAATTCCTGAAACCCAAAGCAGCCATGGAGAGGGCCCTCTTCCCATTAGATGTACCTGGTGGGTGAATAGGTTGGAGAGAAGGCTGTCCCAGAAAATCTTAAAACACGGACAGGATAATATGGGAGAACACAAAGGCCATACAGACCGGCCATTAAGGATGGCCTGGGGGCAGAGTGGGGCCATGGTGTCCACACGACATATGTCCTGACTCCGCTCCCGGTTGACATGATGCCGCGTTTCATACCACACGGTGGCAAGCATCATGGCGCTCCTCTGGTGCTGCGTCTAGATGATGCAGTGCCAAAGAAGTGCCAAAAGGCCACAGTGACAGTGGCTACAGCACCCTTTCTGCAGCACAAAAAGGAGCTGCTTTTTCTGACTCCTTTTTGCACCATGGAAAGGCGAGATTGGGGCCATGGCGTGCAGTTGCTGCAGCCCTGATCTGGTGCTAAAAGGCAAGGCTGCAGGCCGCCCCTTAGGGATGCTCTATACAGCCCCAGTCCTTCAGATAACTTGGACTTAAACTGAATAAAGCTTTGTAGGTTGACCAGCACTTTGAATTGTGTGCTGAAATAAATGGACTGGCAGCAAGCAAGTAAATATCATCAGAGCCATTTGGGGTTCTTTGTGTCTGTACTTGGGAAGAACATTTATGTAATTCAGGGCATAGCTACACATGCAGAATTAAAGCAGTTTGACATTACTTTAACTGCCATAACTCTGTCCTGTGGAATCCTGGGAGCTCTCTGAGAGATCAGACTGAGTATCTCACCACACTACAATCCAAGAATTCCACAGAATGGAGTCATGGAAGTTAAAGTGGTGTCAAACTGTTATAATTCTGCAGTGTGGCTTACCCTCAAAATCTGCTTACTTTCCAAAGCATTTCCCCTTTCATCATCTGTTTTTATTGGCAAAGTTGAATGCTGGGGGAAGGGTAAGCTGTCAGTCACATACACCCCTTAGCTTAAATCCATACAACTGTCAGCAACATCTGGCTCTTCATGCATTATGGGCATGGTTTCTCTTTGCATTGTCCTTCTGGGTGTCCTTTCACCCCTGCTGTATATCATGTGTGTGTTAGTTAAGGTGGGAGGCAGATACCATTTTGTTTTGAGTTTTTATACATAATAGTGATTAACATGAGGGTCAGCCTTTAAATATCTAGCCACAGTGATAGGGCTTAAACTGTCATTCAGAAAAGTCAATGTTGGTCCCATGCACATGAATCAGAGAGTTTTCCCTAGTTATTTTGTGTGCTTTTCAAAAGCAAATAAAAGATATTTCAGGCTTGATATTTAACAATGTTGAAAAGATTTATTGGAAGAGCTACGTATCTCTTCCAGCAGGCCTTCCGGGATAGTAGTTAAATCTCCTCGGCTATAAAGCTACACTCACAGTACACCATGTCGCCAAAGAACGATTGACATGACATATTGGATCGACGGTATTGTTTTTATTGTTTGTGTATTATTACTCTGCTTTAACTTGTACTAATTTAATCCTATTTTAAGGGGTGGGAGGTAGGGATTGGGGTGTAAGAATTTTTAAATTTTGCTGGATCTGCCCCAATTGCTTGCTCAGAGGGGTGGGTTATAAATCAAACTATTATTATTAAAACTATTATTAAGTGCTATGCAGTGGCATCCCTCACTGGGGTGTCACCCAGTGTCGGGGAGAGGGCGAAGCTTCAGGGCCAGGGCCAAAAGGGCATTCCTGTGTGGCATGGCTTTACACGTAAGTAAACCCCCACAAGACAGGGATGAAGGGATGACTTGGGCCTCCCTTTCCCTTCTGGCAAGGCTTTATACATGAGTAAACCTATGCTGGGCAGGAAGGAAGGGGTGCCCTGGGCCTCTCTTTCCCTGTCTGGTGTGGCTTTACTTATGACTGCACCGGACAGGGAGGAAGGGATGCCCTGGGCCTCTTGTGCCAGGGAGGTGGGGGGGGGGGCACTCAGCTTGGTGTCACCCCTCTTCTGGGGTGTCACCTGGTGCAGTCCGCACCCCACACCCTCTAGTGACACCACTGATGCTATGACATCATGTGGTAAGGCATGGAGAAATCCACTATTCTCCAGCTTTATTTTGGCTTTGCTTTCTTGTGTGATAAGGCTCCTAGTATCCAGAACCACTTTGTAGAGATAAGATATTGTAAACCCACAAAGTGATGTCTAAGTTCCTTCACACACACATACATACATACGAACAAGTTGGTGTGCTTATAAACAAAGAGGCGGGATTAGGTATGGGCTAGGTGACTTGCCATCTGTCAAATTTCCTCCCTTCAAGCAATTTCACTGTAAATTTCCAGGCATTTCTCCTCTATTCCCATTATTTCTCTTTTTCTAGGCTTACTAGGATTCATCCAGACTGACTGAAAAGGCCCAGATTTTGTTCTTGTCTTTTCTGATTTTATACTGGGTTTATACTAAGGAGATGGTATAAAAAGTCTCTGATCATACTGAGTTCTGACAGAAAGTATTCTGGGATAAATAAAATATGTTTGGATCTCCACAGTAAAATTTGACAGAACAGGAACAAAATCAGGGAATTTCTGGTCTGGTTAATCAATCTAGCTCTAGATGCACCTGTAGCGATAAGGAACAGGCAACAATGGCGGTTAACTGTGGTAGATATAGCTGCCCATTCTTTCTCCTTTTCCCTTTGATTGAGATGTGTACAACACTGCGATAGCAGTAACTCAGGCATCATAGTAATATAATATGTAGTCCTCCAGAATTCCTGAGTAATTCATTCATAGTTAAAATGGATTCAGTTTTTAAATCAGATACCTAAAATATATAGCCAAAAGTATAAGCTCAACAAATCAAATGTTGTGTACGAGTTAAGGATGATGTGAAGAATGTCATTCTGCTACAGCAACATGTTTACACTGAATGAATATCTGAATATGAAAACAGATTTATGAAGCAATAAAATTATATTTGAAACTTCAATGTGATAGATGTTTGTTTTTAACCACACTAAATTATTTAGTATGTCTCTTTACAACACTTTCAGGAATGTGCTGGAGTAGATGTCCAATAAGGATTTCAGAGTCAGATGGTGTTTTCTTCCAAGTGGGGAAAAACTTTGATAAATATTTTACAAAAAAGTAAAAATAAATAAATAAATCATATTCTTTATGTAAAAATAGCTAAAATTTATAATATGTATAAGAGGAATTGGCTCCATAACATAATGTAATTTATTTTTTACCTAATTTTCATTCTTTGCTTTCAACAGAAACTTAAGGTTTTATGCATTTTGAGTCCTCAAATAGATAGCTGAAAGTTTGCACAATACTCCAAAAATTCTCTGCTGTGAAAATGATTTAGGTCTGAATTGGATCTAACTAAATGAAGGTTCAATTTGGTCAGAACCCATGCTATAGGAATGATATGACTTCCACTGGGACAGTTATTGTGTAGTACTTCTTATAAAAAAGGCACATGCATAGAATCATAGAATCATAGAGGTGGAAGAGACCATAAGGGCAATCCAACTCCCTGTTATGTAGGAAGACACAGTCAAAGCACTCCCGACAGATGGCCATCCAGCCTCTGTGTAAAATCCTCCAAACGAGGAAACCCCACTACACTCTGAGGCAGCATGTTCTACTGTCAAACTACTCTAACTGTCTGGAAGTTCTTCCGAATGTTTAGGTGGACTCTCTTTTCCTGTAGTTTGAATCTGTTGTTTCATTTCCACATGCCTTAAATGTCTTCCAGAATGTTGATATTTTTTCTCCAGGAGCTCAGCCAGTATAAGAAGTTTTCAGATAGACTCTTAACTTATAGCTATGAATTTTGGATGACATTCTAAATGTAAAGACTTGATTTATTGCTATAGCGGACAAAGTATTTGCTCATCCACCCCAGGAATAAGGAGACAAGACAATGGAAAGCGGTTTCAAACAGGGCCATTTATTAACTATTAACTGTCTATTAATTTCTTAACAGAACTGCAAACTAGGTGGGGAAATAGCCAAGGACGGGAGCAGTTGTAGCCGGTGGTCTGTCTCTGAGACCACCTCCACAGCCTTCCCTGGCGACTGAGATACCCAACAGTAACCCAAAAACTAGGTTATCCTTTGGCTGACCCACATCAGGAAGACTAACATGAAAGTGTCTCTCCCAATGCCCAAGAATTAAAGAGAGGGGTTTATACTCCATGCAGTCCCAAGGGGTATCTCTTTCTCCACCTCCCAGGTTCCAAGGCCCAAAGAGGTAGTTCTGCTTGATTGCTTTAAAATCTTGCTTTGCTTGCAAGACCAAAGCAATCCCTTTTAGCAGACCCCCTAAATGAATAACCACAATTTGGGGAGGAATCCTATGATGTTCCTTAAATAACAATGGCAACATGTCATGCCAATGCAGCCCAAACTTGCCGAGCCATTCAAACTGAGCAACGTCACTCAATCCAAGATGGGATCCGATGTGGCCCAACTTGGCTTGGCAGGCTTCCTAATAGATCATGCTGTGGCCATGCACCAACACTCAGTGTCTCCTTGACCACCAACTGTGATCTGAAAAAGAAGAAAAATATGTTAACAATGAAAGTTCTGAACATATTTTCAATAAGCAGAGGACTTCCATTGGCTGATTTGCTTGATAGCTTAAGAGTGAAATCCAAGCACAGCAGCAGTTGAAGTGGCATCTATGCGAAAAAAGTGCATGGCAAACTGCATATTTGCAAGACCAAGTGCAGCTAGCGCCATAGAAGTAATATCCCAGAATTGATAGTTAGTGGTGAAGCATCCTGATGAATAAACAAAGGACCTGCACTGTGTCCTCTCACATGTATGTAGTCAAGGAGTGCTCAAACTGGGCAGATGTGAGGGTTTGCAGCTAGAAACGGTTGAGCCCTTGTCTTGTTGGTCAGTTCTGGAAGAACAAATTAACAGTGTAACAGACTGGGGTGTAACCTGGAGATCAGCAAAATATAAAGTTTTTTGAGATGTCTCTCATTTGGAGGAGAAAATCGATTCACTTTTTTTTTAATGCTCCAAAGAATGTCAGCATGGAATAGTAGAGCCACATATGGAGATATGCAAATATCAGACCATACTTGGCATAAACCTTTCAAGCGCCCTCTCAGACCTGCTTCCAAAAATAAGGCCTGGTATACAGAAGATCTCCGGGCCAGGAAGCGGGTTCTGCGACGGCTAGAGCACGCCTGGCGGAAACACCAGCGTTTATCCGACAAGGCTCTCCTAGACCACCTTTTGGAGGACTATGGAGAGGCGATTCGAGCAGCTAAGAATTCGTTCTATGCTGCTCGTGTCACGTCCGCAGAGTCCCGTCCAGCAGAGTTGTTCAGGGTAGTGAGGGAGCTAACTCAGCTCCCTCCTGCCCCAAACCAGATCCTTGAACCTACCAAGGCCTGCTGTGACCAATTTAACAACTTCTTCGCGGATAAAATCTCTCGGATAAACGAAGGTCTGGATGCCAGTGTTACAGGAGAAATTAGAGTAGAGACGTCCAGAGCCTCCGTGGACTTGGTTGTACTGGATCAGTTTGAGTCGTTTAGTACCGAGGATGTGGACAAGCTCCTTCAAAGTGTTAGGAAAACAACCTGCTCTCTCGATCCCTGTCCCTCATGGCTAGCAGCACAGGGGGGACCGGCGGTTACATCACTGCTATGCCGGATTTTAAATGCATCTTTAAGGGAAGGGCATTTTCCTGACAGCCTTAAATTGGCTATCGTAAAACCAATATTGAAAAAGCCCTCCCTTGACCCCCTGATACATAATAACTATCGGCCAATATCATTGCTGCCATTTTTGGGGAAGGTGATCGAGAGGGCGGTTGCGATCCAGCTTCAATCGATCTTGGATGAAACGGATTTTCTAGATCCATTTCAAACCGGTTTTCGTGCGGGCTATGGGGTTGAGACTGCCATGGTCGCCCTGGTCGATAATCTCCGTCTGGGCATCAACAGGGGTAGCGTGTCCCTGCTGGTGCTCTTGGACATCTCAGCGGCTTTCGATACCATCGACCATGGTATCCTTCTGGAACGCCTGGCAGAGGTGGGAATCGGAGGCACTGCGCTCCAGTGGTTCAGATCCTACTTCTCTGGGAGGTTCCAGATGGTGCAGCTGGGGGACGTGTGCTCCGATAAGAGGGCCCTCAGCTCTTGGGTCTCTCAAGGAGCCATTCTGTCCCCCATGCTCTTTAACATTTACATGAAACTGCTGGGAGAGATCATCCGGAGACATGGGGCGTGGGGTTATCTGTACGCTGATGACACCCAAATAGTTTTCTCTATGTCTCCGACTGATGCAGTGACCAGGGATGACGTCGCTCCTCTCGTGGCCTGTCTGGAATCGGTAATGGACTGGATGAGGGAAAACAGACTCAGCCTGAATCCAGAGAAAACGGAAGTACTGGTGATAGGTTCCCCCGGCCCAGGGATGGAGGTGATTCCACCTGTCCTGAGCGGGCTCACGCTTCCCGTTAAAGACACTGTTCGCAGCTTGGGGGTGCTTCTTGATTCGTCGCTCCATCTTACTTCTCAGGTGGATGCGACGATCAGGAGCACCTGCTTTCAGCTTCGGCTGATACGCCAGCTGCGTCCCTACCTGGACCGGAGGGACCTTGAAACTATAGTACATGCTCTGGTAACCTCTCGATTAGATTTCTGCAATGCGCTCTACATGGGGCAGCCTTTGTATCATACTCGGAAGCTGCAATTAGTGCAGAATATGGCAGCACGGGTGGTCACTGGTGCTTCCAGGGCCTCCCATATAACTCCGATACTGAAAGATCTTCACTGGCTGCCTATTCGCTTCCGGGGTCAGTACAAAGTGCTGGTTATTACCTATAAAGCCCTAAATGGCTTGGGCCCAGAGTACCTGAAGGACCGCCTCTCTCCCCACATAATCCGCCCCGCACACTTAGATCCTCTGGGCAACAGTTACTTAGAGTTCCAAAGGCAAAATTATCAACTACTATGAAGAGGGCGTTTTCAGTCTCGGCCCCTAGCCTTTGGAACTCGTTGCCCACTGAGCTCCGCCTGGCTGCCTCCCTTACCTTGTTCAAGAAGGGGTTAAAAACATACTTATTTGAACAAGCATACCACTGATTTCCATCCCCCCCACTGTGATCCCTCCCCCCCCCCCCCCCGTATTGCAAGCTGCCCTGGTATATTTTTATATGTCATTGTTTTATTGATATTTAACTTTGCTTTGTTTTTATACTGTTTTATTTTTGTTTTTATTGGAATGTTTTAACCATCTATGTGTTGTGTATGTTGTGCACCGCCCTGATCGTTGGAAGGGCGGTATATAAATAAAGTTTTATTATTTATTAGTAGTAGTATATCTGGAGAAAGAATCCTAGCATCCACTACTCTACCCCTCTCCCTAGTCCAGCCCTCAAGCACTTTTCTGATGTGAAAGTCAACAAACCCCTTGTAATTTCAGCCAAAATGCAGTCTCTGAAAGGCGCAAATGAATAGAAGGAGGAGTCAATCCTCTACCATGTAGGTACATGCCATAGTGTAGTAAATGTGGAACAGGTGGAGTTAAGAGGTTAGTAAAGTGTGCCTAGCCCTAAACTGAAAAAAAAAAAATCTTTTAAAGCCCTAAGGTAGCTCTGCCTGGTGGATGGTGCAGTGGACAAACTCAATGCTCTTGCTACCTTGGATTGCCAAGAGTCCACAGATGTTTCAGCATCGGTTCTGGTATCAGTGCTGCTTCTGGCACCAGCATCCTGAAACATTTCATCTGTTTACAGGAAAGAGCCTCTGGAATAGCACTATCAATCCTTGGCATGTGTCGTGCTGTAAACAAAATGGTAAAGCATAGACACTGAAGAGTAAAAGTCTGGACAAGGTGCATAACCTTTTGGGATGTGGAGGTTAATGGGTTAATAATATGCACAGTGGCAAGGCTGTCACACCAAAAATGGACTGAAGAGTTCAACAACTCTTAAGCCCATATTGTCACAACCACCAAAATTGGAAAAAAATTAAGAAAGTTCAAATCAGTGGTCAATCCAGTATGAGCCCAACTATCAGGCCATGCCAGTGCACACCATTTCCGATTAAAGAACATTATAAATCCCACTGAACCTGCAGTGTCAGATGCTATTTGCAAAACATCCTTAAGCCAAAAGGAAACACTATTAAATCTATTCAAAAATTGTATCCAATCCTTCAGATCAGCCTTGATGCCAAATGTAAGCTGAATTCTGTGGTGTGGCCTATGAACCCCATGCTCTGCCTGGGGCATCTACCTTACAGGCAAAATTCAAGTGATCAATGATCTCCTGAAAATCATGTAGCGTAGCCTTTTGTTGGGTTGAACAGTGCTGTAGACCCTGCAACAAGCTAGAAACTTTATCTCCTGGAAGCATAGAAAGTTGTTGAATTGTATCAATAGTAATCTCCCAAAATTCCAGTCAAATGGAGGGTCCTTCAGTCTTCTCAGAGGCTGGTGGGACACCCAGATCAAGAGCAAGGGCTTCAAACTCTCTCAGTAAGAAAGAACAGCGACTGGAACCTGACTGATCAATGAATAAGAAATCATCCAGATAGTGCACCACACCACGATAACCAGTTCTCTCCCTAAGGGCCCACTCTAAAAAAGTGCTAAACATTTCAAAAGCACATGAAACTGAGCAATCCATAGGGAGGGCTCGGCCCATATGTCTTCCGAACATATTCTGAAACAAGAGTTGGCTTGCAGGCCTCCAGATGCTGGACAGCACCTTTTAGCATTCCTCACTATTGGCTCTTCTGACTTAGGGCTAATGGAGCCTGCAATCCAATTATATATGGAAAGCCACATGACTATGACTTATTCAGCAGTGACTGCCTTCTCACTTCTCAGATAGCTCTCTTTTTGTCATCAGTCCAGTATCCCTCTGAAGTTCTTGGAACCATTTGACAATTGTTGGGAAAACAGAAGAGGCTTCCAAAGCTTCTTGAAACTCTTCTGAATCTTACCTAAATGAGCTGGTGAGATTACATAGACAGGCATGACAGTTCTTTCTAGCACCAGGTGACAAAGGCCATCAGAAATCCACCAAGATTGGATTAAGAAGGTCTGCTCCAACCCAGCAAGTGCAGCTGTCATTGGGGGATTTAATAAAATATTTGCCTAAATGCAGCTTTTGGTTCCAAAAGACTAAACTCATTAGGTCAGTGGAAACTTGGTATATCAACATAGACATAAGTTCTGTTGATTCAGTGTTTCTAGTGTTGGAACTATCAGGCCAGCTCTTCAGCAGCTGAACTGAAATTTAGAATTTTCAAAATCTTGACATTCACGGTGTCTTGAAATTCATTATTTACTTACTAGGACTTAAACATCTGAAGGAAGTTAACATGATAATGTAGAACATAGCACATTCATATATTAAAGCAAAATAGTTGCCACTTGTCCTTTGTAGGATCTTTCTTTTGACAGAGGGAACTGTATCCTGTGGAGCATTCCCATTGGTGGAAGGGAACAGGGAATCAATTTTTGTTGATTATTTTTCTCCCTGTCCCATTTGCTAGCAGGAGAGTACTTCACTCATTCTTCTGAAGGTCCTTCCAACCCAGGGACCATATTTTCAAGCACATGGGAGGTGCTGCAGGAGGGGAGATGGAATAATTGAAGGTCATTTCTGTGCCCACCATTCCCGTGAGCTCATGAAGTTGGGCAGAGTTCTGTTCTGCACAGCTTTGGCTACAAGCCAGTGAAAACAGAAGAATGTGTACAACTGATAAACCCCACAAAAACAGAGGTCTTTTTCTAAAGGAAGAAAGCCATTCAGGAAGGGACTGTATGGATTTCCTGAGTCAGGGGATTCCAGAGACTAGGCCCAGTAATTAAGAAAGCCTCTTGTGTATTGCTGTTAACTAGTGTTCTGAGAAGTACAGGATATGCTGGAGGGGTTTTAAGGTTAGCTATCAGTGACAGCCAATTTGGCAGTGATTTGAGTGCTGGACTACGACCCTGAAGACCAGGGTTTGATTCCCACTGTCTCATAAAACCCACTGAACCCTCTCTCATGAAACCTTGGGCAAGTCACATGCTCTCAGCCTCAGTTGAAGGCAGTGGCAAACCTCCTCTGAACAAACCTTGCCAAGAAAACCCTGTAATAGGTTCACTTTAGGTTCACCATAAGCTGGAAACAACTTGAAGGCACACAACAACTACAACTACAACAAATGTTAAGTGTAGGGTGCATTTGAATGCTATAAATTCATATATAAACGTCCTTAGGATCATGAAATGTTTAATTGTTTTCATATCCCACAACAGATGCCAGGCCTTCACATGACATGGATGCTGTTTTGTTTTGTTTAAAAGAGTTCTAAATTTTAAATTTTAATAATGTAATGTTTTAAATGTTTAATTTATTTTTAAACTTTGTATTTTTAATGATTTATACTGTTTAAACTTGGACTGTTTTAGATTTATTAGCTGCCTTGAGTCCCTGTACTAGGAGGAAGGTGGGATATAAATAAACAAAATCATCATCATCATCTATTAAAATGCTGTTTCACATGGTATTCTTTGGTGTTTGTTACAAACATAGTACAAAGAAGTATTTCTTGTTTGTTTCATAGGCTTGCCTTCTGTCAAATTGAGCACACACAACCTTACTGTTGTTGAAGGAGGAAGCTTCACATTGTACTGTGATGCTCCAGGAAGTCCGCCACCAAGTATATCTTGGATTTTCAGTAATATTGCTTCAAAATATGAGGTAAGAATTTTTTTTATTTAAATATGTAGATCTGTCAAGGCAGTGTCTAGGTTTGGAGGAACAGTATAACCAGTTTTCATATTGCTTTTTTCTCTGATAAAATCTATGTACGTATAACTCAATGTAAATAACCTTTTACAGTATTTTTTGATAGCAAGTGTGTATTTTGCCAACAGTGCATAGGTCTGTGAGTCTGGTTCCTTTGGGACTAATACAGGTGTATAAATCCATCAAGATCATGTAGTAAGATCCCACTTAACAAGTCCTGCATTGAGCCTGACATAAAAGTGCCAGCGTTGACAATGTTGACCATGTAGAATGCTGTCCATTTCATACAACACTGAGTCTGCTTAAGTTAAAAATACTTGGGATTCCAATGGCCAGGCATGAAACTTCTTTCCATTCTTGTCTTCTGGTGACTGGACAGGATTCATAGCAGTACTGTATATGCCAAATTTGCAGCCTCCATTAAGGCTTAGTGGAAGATAAAACTCAGGTTTGGTTGGGCTTTGATTCCCCCCCCCAACATTATCCCTTCAAATGGATATTTCTGGTGTTTCTGTTATGAGTTGTCTTTATGCTGATGTCACTGGATGCATCTAACAAATGCAAAAGAGTAAGTTCTCAGACAAAAACATGCACACTAAGCAAGACCATAACTGATGAAAATAAATAAATAAATATTATATCAACCACGTGTGGAAACTAATAACTGCTTGCTTTTAATTTTGCACCACTAAAGTTACCAATGAGAGGTTGTGTAGTCTGTTGATATTTAATAAGAAAGGTAATGGTCCATCAGATGTGACCCTTAAAAGCTTTAGGAACTTCCTGACAGTAAGGGCTGTTTGACAGTGGAACACACTCCCTTGGAGTGTAGTGGAGTCTCCTTCCTTAGAGGTCTTTAAGCAAAGGCTGGATGGCTATCTGTCAGGGATGCTTTGATTGGGAGTTCCTGCATGACAGGGGGTGGACTGGATGACCCTTGTGGTCTCTTCCAACTCTATGATTCTATGATTCCAGATCCCTTGCCTTAATATTGTGGTGACGAGTCTATCTGTGCAAGTCCATGAAACTAGATTTTATACATAGAAACTAATATTATTTTGCCAAATCTTATTGATTCCATTTAGTCCACTTTAACCTATTATAGAATCATGGAATTATTATTATTATTATTATTATTATTATTATTATTTTACCATTTGCCCTTTTGTTGCTTGACCAGATCTGTAATAAGTTTCAAGAAGTTACAGGTACTACATTTGCCCTGTAGATTGTTAAAAGCAGAACAGAACCTGCCAGCTCACGGAAAAGATAATACTTAGACTTTACAGAACACACTGTTCCCTTAGTTCTTGGCTATCCCTGTTACCAACTGCCATCTCTTGATTATAAAAATGACTTTATCACATGAGGATCAAAATGTGGAATTAGAGCAGGATAGCAGTGTCTGTGGCTACACCTTATCATGTGATTCTGTGTCTGTCCCATAGCTGGTCTTTACTCCATCCGTTCTTGCAGTGCTCCTTTTCATTGATGGGCAAAACCCATCAGTGCCTCTCAATTGCACTGCTTTTCCATTTTAAATCATGTGTTGTAAGTTTCTCCCAAAGCCGTGCAAGTGGACATGATTATGCTCCTCTCTCTCTCCCCCCTACTCCTTGCTATACCCAAGCAGGCTATTTTTCTTTCTTTCTCCCCCCCCCCCCCCCGGTTATTATTATTATTATTATTTAACCTAATGGACTGCTATGATCACGCAATTGTGCTAAAAATAAAAATATATAAATGCAGTCTGAAAGGCAGGGTTCAGGGCAGGGAGGCATGGCTATGGAGGCAGACAGCAAGATAACAGCAGCACCATCACCGTTTTGTGTGATAATTTCTGTCCGCAACACAGTATGTTTGCATTTTCTATACAAACGCTGTTGGGCCACCTTACAAGCCTGGAATAATAAAATGCTAAGCTTCTAGGGCACTGTGTACTTCTTGTCCCGTTGCAAGCAAACAAATACCAGAAACTGATAATTTCAATTAAATGATGTATGTGTGCTTGTGCAGCTTTCCTTCAGGGATTTCCTCCAAAACCTGTTCTTCTACAAAGTAACTCTAATCCAGTGTAGAGTGGGATGCTTAGACAGAAATCAAAATATAGTCCTTCAGACTATTGTCACTTTATTAATATTGAATAAAACGTGTTGTAATGTGTATAAGGGCCCGAATAGGCAAGCAAAAAAAGCGTGATTCCAGGCAGCATCAGAGCATGGCATTTTGACAACTTGCTGTCTGAAGCCACCTGGAAGCCAGCTTCAAGCCGCTCAGCTGCCCAGATGTGGGCTGGCTTCCAGGCACTCCAGGGGCATGCCCTTTACATGCTGCATGCCACCAGAGCATCATGAAGCCAGCTTCCAGTTGTGGTGCAGGAGGCAAAGTCGCCTTTTTGCTGGCCCAAAAAATGAGACCATAAGTTGAAAAAGTCTTGAAGGCACAGAACAACAACAAATATGTGGATTATCATGTTAGGGGACTCAGAAAATACATCCATTGTTTGTTCGTTTGTTTTCTCCTAGAGTGATACAAACAAGAACCCAGCTTCTCTAACCATAAAGAATGTTTTCTCAAATGACAGTGGTGTGCAGATTTCCTGTGTAGCAGAAAACAGCGTTGGTGAAGATCAAGATTCTGTTGACCTTGCCGTGTTCTGTATGTAAATAACTTTATATGTTTTTTTAATCTGTCAATAATTATAGCCAAATGATAATGGTGAAGCCCTAGAAGTTAAGAATTTTTGTTGTACTGTGGAGGTTTTTTCCTGATTATCATGAAATACTCCTATTTCTTTCTTTTCTTCCCCCCCCCCTTGTCATTAAGTATTTATAGGCATAATTAGAACATCAACTTTGCAGTGGAATTCCTTTGAGGCTGCTAGAAAGTTCTGTGTGTATGATTGTGTATGCCTGCATGACAGGGGGTTGGACTTGATTGCCCTTGAGGTGTCTTCCCCCTCTATGGGGATTCTGTGTGCGCATTGACCAAGTGATTGGAGTTGGTTTAATCAATTAACAGATGCCCTTCCCTTAAATGATGGCTGGTATGCTATTTAGTAGTTACAAGACTGTAAGACAGATTTAGAATCTTGTACCTTTTGGAATTCATGTTTATAGTTGTTAAGGACCAAACATGACACCCCCCCCCCAAATACCCCTTCATTTTCAATCAGGTAGCATCGCAACTGAAGGGTTTTATGGGGTGCATTGGGAAAATCAATGAGACCCTAAGGGGTCTCTCCAGCTGTCTGTTCTCAAAATGCTCCTTCAGAAGAGTGCTGCAGATGTCAGTCCTCAGTGCCTGGATCTACAGCACCTTGGAAACTCTTTGATTGGGGCACTGCCTGGCTTGAAGCGTAGGGTTTTTTGGGGTTTTTTGGAGGGGGGGATGTATGTGTGTGTGGCATCATTAGATGTAGCTATGATGGAGGAACTCTGGCATTGTAGTTACTTATTTTGTTACATCTGACAATGCAGGATCACAATATCTATGCAGGATCTCAATTAATATCTTTTTGATCTGACCTAATACCATAGACTACAACAGATAACCCATTCATATGCACAATTGATGTTCTTAGCCATAAAACATTATATGAGCATAACTACAGACCATGTGAACACACTGTATCTCTTCCTTTTTTCTCTTCCTGCAATCATGCATGAATCAAGAATACTAGGCAGTTTTTAACTTTGGCTAGTTCTCTGAACAGCTGCTACTGAGAACATGTGCTGAAGTAATATTCATGACAGTGTAGATTCAAAAAAAGAAGTTAAATATGAGATCTCTGACAGCTGAGACAGGATGAATGACATCTGATGAAGTTGTTTTTTCTGATGTAACTGCTTTTTTCTCCAACAAAGGGGTGGAACAGTTGGGCAGGAAGGAGCTGCAAGAGTGTCCTGAGACTGCAGTGGCCACATGCCACGGTCCTGATTCCAATCCTTGCTGGGGTCCCAAATGGACTGCAGGAAGGAGCAGAAAAGACCTAGTCCTTAGGTGGCCTGGAAGCAACCTTCGTGCAGCTTCCATGTGGGTTGGGGGGCATGCATCATCTAAAAGTCATACCCCTAAACCATACAGAAGTCAGCTTTTTACGTCCTTTTGTTTTGTGCTGAAATGGAGAGGGGAAGGATTCCCCACTGCAACCAACAGGATGTCCACCAAAAGTCCAGGCCATATTTTGGATGGGTAATGGGGTAAAGGAGAGCCAGTGTGGTGAAGTGGTTTGAGTGTTGGACTATCACTGTAGAAATCAGGGTTCAGTTCACTGCTTGGACATGAAAACCTACAGGGTGACAGTTGGCAAGTCACTCTCTTGGTCTAGAAAACCCCATGATAGATTTGCCTTAGGTTTGCCATAAATCAGATACAGCTTGAAAGCACACCACAACAACATAGGGACAGGGCTATGGTGAAGAGGAAAGCAGGAGAAAGTTGCATTGGGTGATGCTGGTTTCCATCTGATTAATATAATGATGAAGAAGACAGGAAGTACTGGATAACTTAAGGATATAAACAAATCAATGCCAAAAAAGTGTATAGAAGGAAAACACAAATCATACTATAAACAAGGCTTTCTTATAACTTTCTGTACAGAAGGGGTGGATGACCAGTGACACTTCAACTAGCACAGCCAAGGACCATGGATGATGAAAATTGTAGGCTAGCAACTGGAAGATTGCCAGTTACCCTATGGGTTACTCACTCCTGCTGTAGGAAATTCCTACATTAATAGACATATAATGAATAATTTTTATTTTCAGAAATCACTCATTTGTTGCATTTATATTTTGCATTTCTGCCAGTTCTTTAGTTTTAAAACAGGCTGATTCATTTGCAGAGAGATGCATATATGGGATACTGATGTTGCCTTTACTGTTCTTAATACAGTTCCGCCAAATATCACTTTTCTTGAAGTGCCATATCCGGACCACCACTGGTGTATTCCTTTCAGCGTGAGAGGGAATCCACAACCTACCCTGACATGGCTGCATGATGGGGTTAAGCTGAATGAGACGGATTTTATCTTCACTAAAATACATGTTAGTAATCGGACTGAACACCATGGCTGCCTTCAGCTGGACAACCCCACTCATGTGAACAATGGAAATTATACCTTAGTGGCACAAAATCCATATGGAAGAGATGAAGCAAATGTTACTGCTTATTTCATGGAAGATCCTGGAGGTAGTATGTAATAATAATTTTATAATATTGTTAAAACAATTATTAAACAGAGCTATTTATTCTGAATTTATTTATTGATGATTACAGTGAGCAAATCCTTTATTTCTGCATGCAACCTTTCAGTGGCAAAAAAAAAATCAAATTAAGTGTACCATTGAAACATAGAGCACACATAATGTTGAAAAGTAAAAAAAAAAGTTACTTTGAGGAAATCATCCTCTTTAGTGGACAGAATAATAGCCTTGCAAGGTGAAACAAACTGTTAAATCAGTATGCTAATGTTCTCAATCATAATATTATGATAAAATGAGAATAAAGCCTATTTTCTTATTTTTCACAGTGCAGTACAAAGAAAAAGTATTGCTTACTGAGGACATCAATACTTTCCTATATTTGCTTGCTTAATTTTTACTTCAGACATTAAAATAAAATAAAATAAAAATGCCACTGAATTGTCTGAACAACCAAATACTAATTACAGAGATGCAGGCAGCATGTATGCTACTAACCAAGAAGTTTTGTTGTGCACTGGAATCTGTGTTAATTGAACCACTCTTTTATTAACTTTTAAAATGTTCCTCTTGAGAGGGAGGGAGATGGGCGAATCATTACATGTATGTGTGTGAGTCTGCGTGTGCACATCCCCCTCTCTCCATGTCCCTGTCATTATTCACAGCTGAAGTGATATATCCCCAATCCCTTTAAGGCATTAAGCTATGTAGCAGGAGGACACCTTACATTTCTTCTGATTAGATTACATGATTTTTGCTTAATAGTTTATTACAACCGCCTGTGATTTTGCTTAAAACAAGCTACTTCATTCTGTGATGCCAGTTTTACCATCTCTTCCTTTGCCATTATACATGCTAGTGTGTTTCATTTAAATCATAAGGAACTTTTAAACTGTAGAAAACTGGGTAGGTGTGTTTCTGCTTTTATAGTGTTTAGCCAGTATAAACACAAAGCATAGTGGTAGTGGAATGACATGATATTCTTGCATACTCATTGTGAACACTTCAAGAGATCTTAACATGCCAGTTATGGCCACCAATTGGTTAAAATCTGGAGAAAAGGCTGGCACCTTTGGTCATCCAGAGTCAAATACTTAAAACCCTGGAAGCTTGCTTGTGCAGATCTAAATTGTGCAGGGACTTAGCTAGACATGACCTGCCTAAAGTTCATGTGACAAAAACTAAATTTCTTTTGTAGCTATCAACAAATATTAAAAAGTCATTAATAATATAGAAAATGTACTTTTCTGGTCCAAAAATAACTTTTCTAAGCTCTGTAAGGAATCAATAGGATTAAGCCATGTTGTGGAGGAGCCTCCAAAACAGTTTTTAACTTAGAATATTGTGACTACATTGCTCAGTCTTCCACTTTCTTTCCAACTTCCTGCAATAGAAAGACAAATGTGGAAGATAAAATCTGGTATGATTACATTCATAGTTTCTGTTGCAGTTAACAATAAATACAGATCAGTCTTGTAATGTTAACAAGACTTTGATGGCCATTGTTGTTCTGCATTGTCATTGTTAATTGTACATAGTGCACAATGAAGCATAAAGATTAGACCCATGCCCGGGTATTATATTCATTTCCATGCCTACGTGCGAGCAATAAGTATCACACTGGCCATTTGTTGAAGAGGGATATCTTCCATGATATTAAAATGAATCTCTAGTACTACATTACTTTATAGTTGCTACTCACCTTGAAAATTAAAATGCACTAAACATAGATAATAATTCTTAGGTAAGTAGTCATTCTAATGTTAGATAGTCTATATAGGAGGTTTTATTTTATTTTGTTTTGTTTTAATTTATTTAATTTTATCCTCCCAACATGGGACTCAAAGCAATATACAAGATTTATCTAATGATAGAATTCATAGACTTAAGAATGTTAGTCTGCAGTATCAGTATGCAAATTGATCTTATAGCACCTTTGAGACTGAGTGAAAGAAGTTATAGCATATGCTCTCCTAGGCTTGGTTTACTTCCTCAGATGCATGGTGCTCAAGAAGGACCTTTATAATCACACTGTGTGAACAGGCATAGATACACAAAAGCTGAAGGTATGGTGACGAGGTGATATGTTCAGTTTTAACTATGGGCATTAAGGGGGAAAGACAGTGGGAAGGATGTTGTCTAAAGCCAGGGTGGACATGTCACACTCTCAGCCTCAGACAGAAGCAATGGGTCCAGCTTATTTACTTTGTCTCATAATTAACAACTGTTACCCCTTTTCTAAGGGAACTGTGGCAGAAAAGAGTGGTAACAGTTGTTAATTACTGTATGGGACAAAGTAAACAAGATGGAACTAGCAGCTTAGTTCCATCTTGATTACTTTTTTAGAGGAGCCTGACTGTAAAGCAAAGTGTTCAATCAACTCTTAACTAGAGGAGTGCAGGTAGAAATGTTATTCTCATCCTCCTACTCTGGGTGGAGGAGTATCATTCATTTCCTTTTAAAGGGGGAAGAAAATTAGCTTCCGTGGGGCCAGTTCCCTTTCTGTCTTTGCTATTGCAAGGGATTTTAACTGTTTGTTGCATTCACAGTACACAGTGTGTTAGGAGAAGGAGTTCTTGTTGTCTTCTTTGGGGCAAAACAGATGGTGGGTAAGAGGCGGCCCGCTTGCCGGGTTGGGGCGTGGCAACCACATGCCACACCCCCAACCCAGCCTTTTCCTGGTACAAAAAAGAGCAGCAGAAAGTGCTCTTTTTTGCACCAGGGAAAGTGCACCTTCCCCGCTGCTGTGGTGTTTTCTCAGTGTTTCTCACTGGATCCGTCGCATGTGCGGTCAGCTGTGCAGCTGCTATCTGAAAGCCATGCCCCAAGTCCACCAGGAAGCTGGCTTTTTGACCATCTGTTTCACCCCTTTGCTTGCTTTTTTAAAAAAGGACTGTATATACTCATGTATAAGTCTAGAAATTTAGGTCAAAAAATTGACCCCAAAAACCTGAGTCAACTTATCCGTGGGTCAATGAAAGTACTGTACTTTATCCCTCATTTTTTAAAGGAGGAACCATCCCCTGGTGAAAGGAAAGAGTGTAATTTGTCCTGAAATTACTGGCCTCACTCTATTCTCTCATCCATCCAGCCTTTAAAGTGAGCACAAAGTTATGTCTGCTGGAATTTTGTTAAGTTCTTTGGTGTTGTTTTCCTTTGGTTCATCATTTAGATGCTTTGTTATATGCCCCTATGTTTTACCCTCAACTTATCCATGGGTCAAAAAAAAATTGTATAATTTTGGTCCCAAAACCTGCCCTCAACTTATACATGAGGTTGACTTATAGTCGAGTATATACGGTAATATTTGTCTAGATTTGTGCAAGACTCTTCTAGGTAGGCAGAGGAATCCTGTTTGTTTTATTGGGTGTCCTTGCACTGTTCACTTTTATTATTGGAACATGACCAAGAAATTTGCTATTAGAGAGAATACATTCATATATAGTTACAAAAGATGGCACACTTTCCTCAATAATTTTTTCCTGATTAATCTCAGAGGCACACTTGGCACCCAGATGTTTTGTGAGCAGACTCTTTCTGTTCCTAAAAAAGGGAAATCCTCTTTTTGGACAAAACATTCTGAGGTTGTTTGCCTTCAGTTCTTACAGTTCTTTGTCATAAGGATTATTCCAATAACTCTTATCTGTATATGATATTATTAAAAATGTAACTGAGGATCAAGGAGATCAATTTACTTTCATTATCAAAAGGGCTCAAGTTTGGGAACCAGTAGAAAAAGGCCAACAGTTCGTTTGAGTTCTTCAGGAGATTTGTTATGGCTTTGACATGATGTGTAAAATTAATTTCGGAGAAAATTAGCTACAACAAATTATAAAACCAGCCAAATTTTTTAAAAAGAAAAACAGCAGTGTTAAGCTGAAAAGAAGAGAGCTCCTCAAAGAAAGCAAGTACATAAGATGCCTTAGAGGGAGTCCATCTGGGACTGAAATAAAAAAGATCTAGATTCTAGTAGTTTTCTCCTGAGACCAAAGGATGGAAAGTCTAAAGGTACAGAATGTCCTTTTTCTTTTTCAGATCTGAGCCTGAGGTTTTGGGATAAACTTCTTAAATATTAGTAAAGGAAAGTGGACTGAGTTGATGGGGAAGGGTAAGCATGACTCCACTTCCTTCTCCAGTATCACAGTCTCCCATCCCAGGCTGAGCAGTTTTTCAGGGCTAGTACAGATGGGCAGCTGGAAGCCCTCGGTGCCGCAGCAGCTGCACGCCGCAGCACCAACCCACTCCCTAAAAGAAGCTGCTCTGAGTAGCTTCCTGGAAGGGCCGTTATAGGCACCTTCTGGTCAACACCATTTAGGCGATGTGTGCCATGGACGTCATCATGGCATGTGCCGTGTGGATGGGTGTGTGCCATGATGGTGGCGGGGCGGCTGAAATAAGGCTCAGAGCATGTGACTGTTCCTCCTTAGTTCAGCCCTAGTACGCGGTCAGGCTGGCACAAAGTGCCGGTCTATACTGCCTCTCAGTTATTCCTTTTTAAGCTTATCTGGATATAGTTTGATGTTTTAAAATGTACAGTAAAATAAAAGCAGAAGTGAAAAGGTCACCTTGGCCTTTGGGATACAGGTTGCTGTGATTGCTATTGGGAGCCTTCCAAAGATTAATTAGCAGATCTAGGAGTGCAGGTCAATAAAGCATACCAAGCATCATGACACAGATTGCTTTTGCATAGGGCTGCTGTATGTTTGCTGGTGTGTGTTTGCACATTGGCCTTGATACAGTGTTGCTCCTCCTTAAGGTGGTGATCCTACAATTACAGGGTGTTATATTTGGCACCAAAGGCTTTAGTGTCAGCAAACAAGTGATGACATCCCTTGACAACTCAGCTTTTTCAAGCTTGTAGCCCTGTGTTCCTTCTCAAGAAAGTTAAGATGTTGTTCAGAGAGATACCACAAGCAAGCTCACAGAGGTCTTCATCACAGGATATTGGGCTGCTGGTTTCTCAAAAAGGTTTGCAAGAGCACTCCCCTTCCCCGCCCAAGCCCAGATAGTACAGGTCTTACAGGTAGGCACCACAGAGTCTCATAAGCAAGCTCACAGAGCTCTTCCTCCACAGAGCAGTACGCGGAATGCTGGTTCTCAAGCTCAGATGAGACAGATCTTACAGGTAGGCACCCCAGAGTTTCCCAGTCAAGCTCATCATGGGAGACTTACTCACAGGCACCTATAATGTATCAGCTTTCTCTACACCCCATGAAACATATTTTTCTAATAACTAATAAAATGGTTAGAGGGACATTAAAACATTATGTACCTACCATCATCAAAGAAAGGTGCAAAGATATTGGGTTGTATTTGTTCATATTAGGAATGACCCACTGTCTGAAATACCACTGACTTTAGTGGGACTGCTTTTACTATTGCTAAGTCTAGATACAATCCATTTAAATACTTGCTTTTTAATAATCAAAACAGATGATATATGTTCTAGTCTTCTCAAGTTCTAGTTGTATTATCAGGTAGCAGTAAAGTTCTCCTCAAAACACTTCAGAAAGCATAAGTACTCTATAGCCTTTCTTCTGATTTAGAGCAGTTAGTTTTGTTGCCCAGGCTCTTTTGTGCCATATGTGAAAATTCAGCTTTTAGGTTTGCTTTAAAAAAATATTGAAAATACAAATTCAATAATGAGTGGAATTGACCTTGTTCCTGGTTTTATTACTGAGTCTGGTAATTTTATAGATTTTTCCTATAGATGTTAGCTTTTATATTAAAAACTCCCTAGTAGAAAGCAGTCCAAATTAAAAAATGAATTCTGAGTCTGTGGGTATTGCTGATTAAATTAATACATTTATTGGCTGAAATCTGTAGAGGTTTTCTTCTAAATAAATAAATAAACGATCAGTAATCCCAGGAAAGCAATTATAATTCACTTGTTTTTAGCTGTTTTTGTTTTTATGGAAATTTACTCATACACAAGCTAGAAGTTCCACTTAGGCCACACATTTCAAAACAGCCAGCCACCAGCATGATTGTGTTGTATCATTCCAAGCATCTGTCTTCCTAGTGAGTTCTGGTTAGTCATCAAGTGATTTGTTACAAGTGATTGTGCAAAATCCAGATAGCACAAGTGGCATATATAGAGCCACTGTCTAAGAGCACAAATGAGAAAGCATATCAGGCCAAAAATATGTGTCAGTTCTTCTCTCTCTTTGTTTTTAGCTCAGGAAACAGATATGAAAGAGAAATTCCTTGATGTAAAGGTTGACTTGTTTATCTTTTTTGGCTAATTTTCTGGGGAAATGGTGGCAACTCCCCTCTGTAAGCCTTAGCCTATTAGCAGTTGTAACATAATTGCTTTTGCAATGAGGCCTAGCAGGCTGAGGTGGAAAGAAGAAAAGATCAGATAGAAATCACACTATAGCTATACAGTCTCTTTTGAGAAAAGGTCCAGTTTACCTCAGAGTCATTACTTAAACCATCAATGTAATGGCTACCCTTCTATTTTCAGGATTTTACCAGCCCTGAAAGGAATCTTTCTCAACTGTTTCCAGGGATGAAGGAGAAGGTGGTAGACACAGATCAGCCACTATCAGTGTATTACTGCTTTTCCTGTCACTATGCAGACATACTTATTGTAAGAAATATAGAAACAGTAAATTATGACCGTTTCCTCTGTATAATGACAGAGCACACAAGAGAGCAAATTGTGGGTGTGATGAATGGGATTTGAGTTCAGCTCCAATACTAACATTGAAGTCTTGATTCCTTTTATCTTAACTTTTGTAAAGTTATTGTCAGCAAAGAAATATATTAATCATGAACTTTTAAAACAAATTATCTTAATGACATGGCGGGGAGAGGTAATAAACAAGCAGTAAACTATTCCTGCTCATGTCCTGACTTACAGGGGCAGGGGAATATACTAGTCTGTCACTGCTTTACTCATATGAAAAGTGACTGGTTTGATTAAGACATTCTCTCTCCATGCCAAGTCTCTGTAAAATCATAGTGCACTTTGAGAGTGAGTATTTCTATGGATAGGTCTCCTTTTCACCACCATCACTTTTTATCTGAGTGAAGGAAGTAGGGTAGCATGCATACTTCCTTGTATATTGATTTAATCATAAAATAGAATTCCTAAATAGGACTATTCATTCAGACCTATCTGTACACTGGGGGAAAGAGGGCTGACCACTACTGGCTTTATAATTACTTCAAAAAATGATGAATATTTTTGCTGTCATAGGGAAATTTGAGACTTTAAACAGACTTTTAGAATAAAATACTTAGATCTCAAAAATCACAACAGTAACACAAATAACTACATAATGGAGTTAAATTATTATTAATGCAATAAGAGATTTAAGAGGAATCCCTCCCACTAACTGAATACATCCTTCAGCAGAGCTGTTCCTACCCTCCTTCCTGTAACCCCTCTGTTCCTTCCAAGTCTGTTTTGAGGGCATTGGTTCAAGAAAACCCTTTTATGTTGAGTGGAAGCCTATTCAGACAATGTTGCATGCTGTCCATGAGGTAAAGGAAACATTTAAATATTATTTATTATTATTATTATTATTATTATTATTTCTAACACATAATGTGAAAGAAAAGAGTTCTCTTGTGTGTCATGTGCTTATATATGCTGTGCTGGATTTAGGGCAAAAAAGGGCATTTTGTACTTATCTGAGAATATTTGTTATACCGTCTATAAAATTTAGGCCAGAATTTGATTCTATAAGTAATAACTTGTGTAAAGGCTAATGTACTGTTTGCAATTCAGCTCTTCATCTGTTGCTTAATAACCTCATTTCTCTCTCTCTCTTTGTTCCTTAGGTAGCCCATTCTATGATCATCCCGGTTACAGTGGTATATTTTTATTTTCTATTCTAAATGTGTATAGAATCCTAAATGCAATCATCTAACTGACTTAATCTCGTGAAAGATGGACTTTTATTGTCCGCTGTGCTAATTTCCACGCTGTGTTATCATCTCTACAGTTGCTCATTATAGGCATGATCTAGTATTTTAAAGTATAATTTATTTCAATGGGAGAAACTTCTCCATACATTTAATTCTTCCATTGGAATGGATACAACAGATGTGTTAATTTTTTTCCACACAACTTTATTTTCTCTTAAACAACATAATATATTAAAATAAAAATGTCTAGCTGAAAGGATGTTTTTTTTTTCTTTTTGTTATTCATAACTAGGATCCTAGTCCTCATCGGACCCATGGTGTATGGATGGAATAAGGTTAACCTTCTCTATCCATCTAGTTTAAAAACCAAATCCCCCTCCCTATGCAAAGATGATAAAAAGGAAAAATGCAGTTAGTCTGGATACTACATGCTTTTCTATGAATTAAAAAAGAAACACTTACAATGTATTGTCTGATTTGACTCATAATATACTCCCTTAAACATGTTCTCCCACATTGATAATTATATCGACACGCTTTAGCATGAATGAAATTGACCCTCCCCCAAATGATTTAGGATGTTGCTGTAGCCTGATTTTACAAGGAAGACTATTCTATTATATGGATAAGAGTTTTATTAATATTCTTGTGATTTCCAATGGTATTTCTTAGAGAATAACTGTACAAGACTGCTATTATCAGCTTCTTAGAAGAAGTGTTGCATTTCTTTAGATTTAAGCCTAAAAAAAATCTAAAATATGTTTTTGATATTTTAAAAAAAAACAATTTTAGTACCTTTCCCTTCCATTCCAAATTTCACACATTTGCATTAGTTAGCATGGTTTTATGTGCTGACCCTATGTTCAGAATAGAATAGGCAACCAAAGAATGACAAAGAATAGAGAAATCCCTAATGAATTGGTATTTTTGTTATTGTTAAAATTGTTAAATTATGAATGTTTCTGTTACTCATACACTTTTTGTATTACAAAGTGCTTCATAATCTTTACTTCTTGTTTTTCTTTACAACAATTTCCAATTTTTCTTTAAGACAATTTGAGCTATAATTTTACCTTTGTTCTAGCTATTTAAAAAATTAGGGTAGAAGGTAGACTTCTGCTAATGGAACAATAGAATCCATTAGAAATGGAAGGGGCAGCTCCTCAGTTGTCTTTGCCTCCCCAAACTGGCCCTGGAGCGCTGGAACATGCCCCCCCCCCCCAAAAAAAACCCAAAGCCAGTATATGAGTAGTATAAATGGATGTAAAAATGGGATGTGAAGAAAATTCTTAACAGTCTGCCAGCAGTGCACTGGAATTAGTCCTATAGTTGCAATCACACTGACCCTGATCTGAGAATAATTCTCACTGAACTCAATGCAACTTATTTCTGAGTAGGTATATTTGGCCCTGTTAATGGAAATGCTCATTTAAGAAAATAGATAGCATTCAGTTAACTTTAAAAGTCCACTTTCACGTTACTGTATTTATAAGAAATGTATATTTCAATCCTAAGTCACCAAGAAAGCTGAGGGTGAGGTCAGCTGATTCAACACTATGTCCAAACCCCTTCATCTTAGAGATGTTCAAAACTATTTAGGATTAAGCTGGTCCTGGCCTTATTTTGTGCTGGCATAGTGGCTGTATCCCTGAGTTGGAGGAGGTTTGTGGCTGGTATAACTCCATTCCCTTTCTCTCCATTATTCTACCTACACCTTTGGCTCTTCTGCTGGTTGAGCCAGCAAAGAGCAGTTCTGCTGGCAGATTCTTCTTCTGCCAGCTGATCTCTCAGATGAACTGTCAGAAGCAGGTGGATCTGTAATAAAAGCAGTTCAGCCAGCACAAGGAAAATCCACTGATACAAGAGGCACCTAACTTTGACTTGTAACTATTATAGTCAGTACGTCTTTGGATTAGGATAGCAATGGTCAATATCAGTAGATATTCCTTTTGTCTTGTTCTTTCTTTTGATGGATATTACAGTATTTTTATTTTTTTAATTGCATCCTTCTGTAATTATTAATGATTTTTTAAAAATATATTATGTTGAACATGTTAATTATCCAAAAATGAAAAATAATTTTATACAGAGCTGTGTTGGTTGAAGATTGCAAACCTACACTGCAGACCATTTAAACCTTTCCCAGAAGGGCTTAATTGTTGCAGGATTATAGCCAGAGCCATTTTCAGAGTAGTATGCTTCAAAGGCTATTCTACTACAATGAGATAAAAAAGAGCAACATTTTAAAATAAATAGAATTAAGTAAATAGAATCAATGCTTTTTATCTGTGAAAGTCCATCTTAAACGATGTTTCTGTTGTGGCTTGTTGTAGTTTCGTCTCCTTTAAGAGAAAAACAAACAAACCTTGGTTTGAATAAAATTACCTAACATAAATTGTTATGATTTTATCCCAAATCTTATACATGTGAGGGAGTGATATTATTTGTTCTTGGCTTTTAGCATATTGTTAATTAGCTGAGTGGACTGGAGTACAAAGTGGCTCAATTCTATGGAACAAAAACAATTTAATTCTATGGAACTAAAACAAAATGAGTTTGTACCATTAAATGTCTTTTGTGGGGGGGGGTGGCCTGTTTCTAGACTTAGAGACGATTACATCATTTTTTCCAAAACAAAGCATAAAAATTAACTCTGTGAAGCATATAAAAATTCAGTCCAGTTGTGCAGCTTAAAAGGAGCAAACAGAAAATGCTTTGTGTGGAATCACCTGACAACAATGTGAAATTAAATATTCATGTTTTATGTTATATTCAACATCCTACTTTATACTTTATTATACTCTAGACTGCTTTATTTATTTCTAGGTTTCCAAATCCCTAAAGCCATTTAATCAGATATTTCTCCTCTTGTCTCATATTTTGTGATTGTACTATATATAATAGTGACTAGTTGTCAAATGTCAGTTTGAATGTTTTTTAGCTTGATAGTAACATGTGGCTTCTACTCCAGTAATGTGCCAGCATGTATATTTTAAAACACGAGGAGGATATCAGCATATGGGATGGGAAAAATATTCCTAATTATGTATTCCCAGGTAGAAAACTGGGGTTCCCAACAATTAGACAAACTTGACCTCAAACAGCTGGCCCCAAAGGGCTGCTGTTAGGCCTATCCGGTTGCTGGACATGCACATGACACACACCCCTGGATCTTGCAGAGACTGCACTGGAGCCTCCTAAAATGGCACAAACCTGGCAGCAAAAGGAGTAGTTTTTCTTCACTCCTTTTTGCGGTCCATTTGGGACCACAGTAGTGGTCGCCCTCAGCACTGTGGCATCTAGTTACTGCACTTTTATGGCAATAGGGGCGGGACTGGCCTCTCCTTCTGCCCCATCTGCTTTGCACCCACATTAAAGAGAATAGAACAGGTAGAATATTGTGCAATTTTCTGCTGGTGTTAGAATGTCCTGAAGTATTGTGGAGGAATTATTCTGTAGAGAAAAACACAAGGCTTTTTTTTTGGGGGGGGGGGAGGGGGGGTTGTACAAAATCATGTAGGTCCCCTTCCCACAGAATACAGTCTCTTTGTGCAAGCCCCCCCTCCCCCCATCGCCATTTTCCTCCACAGAATAATTCCTCCATAATATTTCAGGACATTCAGTTTGTAAGATGCATTCAGCTATGCTGAAAATACTGCAGAGGAATATTTTCTCCTTCATCAGGTGTTGCCTTTTGTGCAACCAAGTAACAAGGAGCACTTGCTTCTACAGAGCCATTAAAGATACAGGAGCCTTTTCTAGTTTTCATTCTGGCAACCCTAGTTTTGATATAATGAGCTGTTAAAATCTTTAGGAAGTTCAGTTTCTCCCCACTTAACAAAAAGTATTAGAATTTATCATGGGAATAGAGTAGGCAAAAATAAGTGTAGACATATTTTTGCTGGTGTGCCTAGCAAAGAGTTTCCCAATAATTATTTGAATATATAGTTGCCCCTCCATATGCATGGATTCTGCATACATGGATTCCACCATCCATGGCTTGAAAATATTTTTTAATTGAAAAGTAAGCCTTGATTTTGCCATTTTTATATAGGACACCATTTTACTGTGTAGTTTTACAGTCAGCCCTGGATCTTAAAAAAAAAAAATCTTTAAAAATGGGGGGGGGGAGGCTTACTTTTTCAATTTTTGTGTGAGATTCGTTCCAGACCCCCCCCCCCCCTGCAAAACAGAGAGTTGCCGATATTCAAGCCCATAGGCTTGAATGGGACACGTGCCATTGGGGCAGTGGGGGCATACCCCAATGGATTTTGGTATCCACAAATTTTGATATCTGTGTATGGATTTTGGGGCATCCGGGAATCTAACTCCAGCAGATACCAAGGGCCAGCTGTATTTCTTTTATTCAAAATGAGCTTTACTGACTTTACCCCCTTCCTAGAATATTTATGAGGTACTACCTGTCATTCTCTCTTTAAATATCAAATATCAAACTTCACTTTATTCATGAAGACTTTGATTTAATCCCCTTCAACTTCATTCACCATTACTTGGATTGCAATCCTTACTGTATTTACTACAGAATAAATCTCAATGAATTCAAGTGAGATTTACTTCTGAGTAAACATGCTTAGGTTCCCGCTGTAAGTATATGAAAAGGAATTTGATGCTACCATTCTCTAGCCTGTTTCTCTCTCCCTGAAATATAAATTATGAATGTTTAGATCATGGATCTCTCTTTCCATCTTGTGTTTTTCTGTGGCACATAGCCACAGAGGAGGTGTGGAGGGCTGATCAACCCAATGTTCCTTTAATTTCATCTTGGAGAACAGTGACAGACTGGGCATTGATCTCAGTTTTTGGCCTACCAGTGCACATATTTGTTTTTAAGGTGCAGAAAAATATACATTTGTAACAACCTAAGCTATTTAACAAAGCATTTGCCAGTATTGTGCTTCATTTATTTAAGCATGCTGACTGTGCTCATCATACTCAACTTGCCTCAAAATTTCTGTCCCTGAATGTACCATAAACATTGATGGTGTTGTATGGATAATAGTAAAAGCTTATATTTATAGTGCCTTTGAGTATTACAATGTGCATTAATGGTTTCCTAGATTGTTGATCTAATTAAGGAACAGAGTATTGAATTTAATGAGTAGAAGCTACTTTTAAAATCACAGAGCTTTGTTGTAAAAGTCTGGAATAAACAGCCCTTGGTTTTTTGGTGTTTAGCAAACAAACCAAAGAGATAAAGCTGAATCATAGAACCTAAAATGCTACAAATTTTATTTTACTGTGTTAGTTGCTTTTAGTAGAGACAACAAAGACAGGGAAGTTAATAGTGCATTTTTTTCTTTTAGAGGATTATGGAACGACAACAAATGATTTCGAAGACACTACAAATAATAGTAATCCGGTTACTTCTACGGATGTCTCAAATAAAGACAATGAAGATAGCATCACTGTGAGTATATACATAGTTTCCTAGTTGTAATGTCAGCAGACCTTCTGACTAGGGATCAGCTTAGTTTGTAATATTTTAATTTGTAACTGGACACCACCTTCCTCATACCCCAGGGCTTTTAGCTAGCATTTACTTAATGTGAAAAATTGCTTTTTGAAAGAAGTATGGAATGGATGTAGTCTAGACAGACCACAATTTGCATACTTTACTATTAAACTGACCTTACTTAATTGTGGCTTCCAAGCTGAATCCATGAATCTCCCATTTACAGCCCCCAATATTTTGGTTACCTTTCTGTGGTGTGAGAAAAGGCACCCACCTTAATTTAAATGTTTCAGGTAAGCAGTGAAATAATTGAAATAGCTGAAAGGCTGAGTAAACGGCATGTTCTATTGGAAGTAAGTGAGGAATGGGGATAAGGAGGAGTTTGATTTCACATTTTTATACGAATTTACAAAAATCTGCAAATTTTTATTTAGCATGGTAATAACTTAAGGTTTTAAAAAACTGAACATGTGAGAAAGCAAAACTAACATGTATCCCTCATTGCTATGTTACATTGGTAGTGTTCTAACAGAGTTAATCCTGGGTTCTTTTGTGGCTCAGGGTTCTTTAATACAAAGTCTTCCTAGTCATGTTTTACAAATGGTTAATCTTTTGCTTAAGACTCAGCATCTTTATCCCAAATACTATTATGACTATGTGGAAGATCAGGTTTGGTGTCCATTTGCACTATGTGCCAAGGGGGCAAATTCCATATTTTAAAAACCCACTTTGATTCAGATAATATCAGTGCTCAACATCTGCTAGTAATGCAACATTGCATTGAATGTACCTTGTTTTCTTCTTAGGTGTATGTTGTAGTGGGGATCGCAGCATTAGTGTGCACTGGCTTAGTAATTATGCTTATTATTCTCAAGTTTGGAAGACACTCAAAGTTTGGAATGAAAGGTAAGAAAGGCTGCTTTTATTCCCCCCCCCCCCAGTAAATTAGTTCATATTTTAATCCAAAATATAAAATATATTAAATTATTATTATTATTATTATTGATATAACCTTATAAGTCTTATTCTTTGAAGTTCTTTGCTTCCACCACAATTTTCTTTTTATAATAAAATGCCAGTTACAAAAGCACCAATGAGACATGACATATACAGAGCTTAAAACTCAGAGTGCTGGCATGAGTGCACACTGAGGCCTTGCCCTCTGTGCACCTAAGCACCTGGAAGTAAATTAGATCTCTGTGTGCTAAACATGTAGGCCTGAAGAGGGTTCTGGAAAATCTTTCTGCTGAAAAGTTTTTCAAACCAGAATTCCCAATCATAAAGGCTTTGTAATCATATTCAGCCAAAGACAATTGAATATGCCTCTCCATGCCTTGCTCAATTTGTGAAAGTTTAACTTATTTCCAGTATGGTAGGGGAAGAAGGGCTTATATACCACTCACAACCTTGTCTCCAGTTTTAGATCAACACATGTTAAGGTGAACAGAGCTAAACATTTTGTCATATTCTTGATCAGAGGGCAGAGTTATAATTAGTTTTTAACACTGCTGCAAGGCAAAACCTGGTCGTCAACCTTGACAAGTGGTTGAAAGCAGTTAACAACTCATGGTGTTGCTATTGCCATATCTTAATTTAAAATGACAGCAACCTGGACAGTAGCATTAGTTCTTCCTTTGATAGGCAGCCTACTAGAAAGTAGCCTGCACTATTTGATCAAAACTTACGTACCATTCCCTTACATGCAAATATTTCTGATAGAAAAATGGCATTTGACAAGGCATAGACTGCTTCCTAACTTCCCAGGATGTATCTTAAAAATCAACATCCCAACTCTTTATTCATAGTTAAATCCCTTCTCCACTCCTACTGCACCATTTCCAAGTGAGGCCATTGCTTCCTGTTTAACATTAACTTTACTTTGAATGGGTGTTTAGAGTGCTTTATCAGTTTGAGAGGATGTCACAGGAAGAAGTGTGTGACCACCATCATACAGTGAAGACATTTTGATGTGGTAGCTCTTCTTCTTGTGGCCTTTAATAATGAACCTATTGCCACAGTTTCCTATTATTCCAGTGATTAATAAAAGTAACCAATTGAGGGGGAGATAGAGTTGCATTTTCTATCTCCATTCTTTCACTCTTATATAACTATTTAGTTTGGCCTTTCTGGAACAGGGAAATAATATATATACTCATTCAGTGATACAGAGGCTGTATTCCAATATTTTGCATGGAGAAATAATCTTTTCAGAAGGGATCATATTTGCAATTATTCCTCTCTGCCTTACAAAGGAAATAGTAAGGGAGCATGATGTATAGTTAAATCAGTGATTGGGTTAGCTTCTTTTCTATTTGCCCAGTAAGTCAATGCTGTTGTGCATGTCCACCATATGTGGTAATCTGTACAAATTTCATTCCTATAGTCATTTCTAGCAAGTATGATTACAACTGTTAATAGCTTTTTCCAGGATATATTTAATAGTTCAGTAAATCTGCTCTTAGATTTTAATATTAAAAAAGGAAGTATTGCCACATTCCCAGATGTATTTCCATTATTTTAATTTAAAAAGTGTTGCATATATCACAAGTATATTTTCTGGTGTGATTATGTTCAGATGTGCATTGTTATTGGGGTTTAGTAAGGATAGGATTGGATAACAGTATAGCAAATATTGTAATGCCTTTTCTATAAACATATTATGGACATATTTGAATATTATGTACAACTCCATTTGTCCCATCATAAAAAGTCTACTACAGATGTGAGAAAGATGGAAGGGCAGCACCAATATGAGTGATGTAGTCAGTTCTTTCCTATGAGGAAAACCTATGTGTTTTGAGAATTTTTATTTTTTTCAAATATGTGACTATATCTGTGGGTGCTAGTTTCAGAAAAATAAAAAAAAATACATTCTATAATTAATGTATAGAATTCAAGTCCAAAAGATATGATAGTCAGTTACTTAGGCTACATCTGCATTGCACAAATTATTCAGTTTGACACCATGTTAAATGTTATGGCTGGATGCTGTGGAATTCTGGGAACTGTAGTTTGTTGTGGCACCAGAGCTCTGTGACAGAGAATGATAAACATCTCCTAAAACTACAGTACCCAGAATTCCATAGCATTGAGGCATGGCAGTTAAAGTGGAGCTGAACTGGATTATTGCTACTGTGCGGATGCAGCTTTTGATAGTGCAAAGGAAGGTTAGACAAATGGTTGAAGACTCAGGCTACAATTATGTTAGGTATAGTAACAACACAGAATTTCTAGTTTCCTATGTAGTAGTCTATTGAATACCAGTTTTTCAGATACCACCAATTATGGAAGAGCGCTCTTAATTTCCTAGATTGTAGATTTCCTAGAAGCATTTGACACACCATTATGCAAAATACATTCCTAGTCTAGATAGACCTTTTCTCTGGCCTCATCCCTGCTCTTGTATTCAAATAATCAGCTATGTTTTTGAGATGACTTGACTTCCATTGCTTGTTACAAGGATTTTAATTGCACCCAGCGGTTATCACTTTTTCTCTAGGGACAACAACTTACACACAGAAACAAAATACAATTAATATGATCTCACTTATATACAGCGGTCTACAAAACATGGAATAGTGAAATATGTACAAGTCATACTTGCACCACAATACAGATTCCCAATTCTCTTTGTGGCTTGAAATCACTGTAATTTATAGAACTGCTACTTCAGGACTTAGGGCTGAACAGACCAGCATAAAGAAGTGATTTCAGGGTGGTGTGGACTGTGGCGACTGCCCACCAGCGACTCCAATTCTGCCCCCAAACTGGTGTCACACTGTGTGCCTGACCAGATGGCAGGCAGCCGTCACGACGTTTCTGCAGTGCAGCGTTTACACATGCTGTGCTGAAGAAACATGGACGAGTTGCCACCATGGCAGCAAGGATGGCTTTTTCTGCCCCTGAAAAGACCAACATTTTGATGCTTCTTTTGGACTTGGAAAAATGCCAGATTGGGGCTGCAGCATGTGGTTGCCACAGCCTGGATCTGGTGCCCAAAGGGGCGGCACAAGCCACCCCTTTATGGCCATCTGTTTTGGCCCTTATATATCCCATTTCATTGTCGAATAACATTCATTTTTTTGGTTTGTTTTTTGGTTTGTTATTATTCTGTACACCTGAAAATATGCTTGCCTACTTGTAAAACGTCACCATAAAATGTCACCAGAATGTGATATTTTGTAGAGAAATATGTTTGCAAAGAATGCCATTTCATTTTGGCTAATCTTATGTATGATCAAGGAAAAATGTAGCAAGGGACTCATGATACAAACCAGGGCTGGGCAAAGTGTAGACCCATGGACTTTCTAAAGCCTCCTCCCAACATTGTTTCTATATACCTCCAAAAGACCTCAAGCCCAGATCCCAAAATTTTAGTGATATCACAAATTGCACTTTCATGCTTCTGGAGAAGAGTGCTGTTGTGATCCAGGATTACAAAAGAGTCCTCACTTATTTTCCCTAAAGTAGTTCAAGGCTTTCTTCATCCAGAAACTATGTATGTATTACTGGTTCTTACCACACTCAACCTTACACTTTACCCCTCTTTATTAATAAATGTTTTCAGATACTTGTTAGCGTGTTTCTGTTGTTGTTACTAAATAATCACTGCAGGCCACTCTGTTGTGAACAAGAAGAAAAATACAGTTGGCTCTCCACATTTGCACTCCACATAGAGTGGTTTTGATAATTCACGAAGTCATGGCCATGTGCGTACACACTTCTCCTCCTCCTCCTCCTCTCTCCCGGAAACAACTGTAGGAGGGAGGGAGCAGCCAGGAAGGATGCATATGCTATCTTCCCCAGGCAACTATCCCATTGGGAAAAGGGGAAGGAGGATTGATCCCCTCCCTCACCTTCCTTGGGGAAGACGCTATCTCACTGGGGAAGGGGCAGGAAGCCAGTTAATGGGATAGGAGGGTGGGGGAAGAAGATGAGTGTGTGTGCCTCCTTCTCCTCCCCTGCCCACCCATCCCTTTAACTGGCTTCCACGTGGGGGGATTATTCCATGTTCGTGGAGGTATTGCTCCCCTAACCCCTGTGAATGTGGAGGGCCGACTGTAGTCTTTATTTACTGTAGTCTCTTGGTAGCTGATTCTTAAAACTTGTGGTTACAAAATGTTACTCTCAGTTCTTTCAGTATCTTCAGTTACACTTCGATGGTATTACATTTGTTTCCAACACTTTCCCCTACAATCCATTCAATAGGAGTATGAATCATATGAATATTAGACTTTATACACAATTCACAATTCTTCAGAACTATTGTGGATCTGAACCTTCAGTTCACTAGTTCGCCACTTCTCACAGAACCTATTACTTTAGACTGGTTTCCTAGGACTTCTCTTATCCCCTTTAAATTTATCTTTCCCTATCTGGGAACCTAAATCCCATGTGGAAAAACAACCACCCACTGTCACCACTTTTGCTGGAGCAGGTAAGGTGGGGGATTTGGATACAAATCAGAGCCAGAATTGTATCCCTGGAGTATTGTACCTCTGGAGTATTCTGACAAACATAGAAGAACCCAAAAGCTATCAAAAGGCCACTTCTCGAGTATTGACAACTATTTTAAAATAATTTTTGTAGCCAGACCTGATATCATCTTTCATTGAGTAGAAATACTGAAAAAGTGAGGAACAACTGTAGAATCACTTTCTTTCAGCGCATATTTATAGAGTAATGGTGGGAATAATGTGACTCACTAGCTGTGACTTTTTGTTAAAGAAACTTTAGCCAACATAGCAAATGTTGAGTAATGCAGAGAATTTTAGTGTAAAAGCATCAGGAAGGCTGCATAATCCCTGATATTAATCTCTGATGTAGAGGCTTTTAAAAAGGAGCAGCTCAAGGAGATTCTTGTAGCAACTCCTTTGTCTTTTTGCTCCTTTCACAACTATAAAGGAACAATAAAAGGTCAGAAAGGCATGTCTAGGAAACTAGCTAATTAGTCAGACAGAAAGACAGGGCTACAATACAACACAAAATTAAGCATACTTATGCTTAAGAGCACTCTGTGTAGCATTTACTATGTTTGCGTATGGATGTCAAGAAAAACACAAAATGAAGACAAATTTTTGTAAAATTTGGTCTTCAGATGTTCTAGTTAGCTGACTTGTCATCTAAACCAGGTACTGTTCTTTGGTTTTACAGTTAAATATATCATAGAGGCTGTACAGACAGCCCTGAAAGGGAAGCATTCAGCCACCCCTGTTTCAGCCAGATCTGGGCTATGGCAACTGCATGCCGCAGCCCCAATCTGGCAGCGTCGACCGGGCATGTGGGTAGGCTCCCTCCTCCTCCTCCTCCTTCTCCATGCCATTCTCCAGTGCCTGGCCTCCTCTTTCTCTGTCCCGGTAGGCCTAGAAGGAGACCGGGACAAAAGGAGAGAGGCAGGCCCAGAGGATGGAGGACAGAGGATGGAGGACACATGTGTGTGCATGCCTCCATACTCCCAATCTGCCTCTGGGCCCCTGCACACGCATCCTCCATTTTCTGTCCTCCATCCTCCGGGCCTGCCTCTCTCCTTTCACCCCGGCCTCCTTCTGGGGCAGAGAAGGAGGAGGCCAGGCACTGGAAAATGGCGAGAAGGAGGAGGGAGCCCCCCGCATGCCAGGTTGCCACTGTCGTCGCCGCTGCCTCCAAGCCCCACACCAGAAGCCACGTAGGAGCGAGGAAAGGAGGAGGAGAGGGCAGCTCTGGGGCCAGTGCCAACCTTGGATCACTTGATCCAAGGGTGGAAGAGGGGAGGGAGACCCTTGAGACCCAGGAGGAAGAGTTTTTTTTTAAAAAAAGAGATAGATTAATCAATTGAATGCTCAATCACTTAATCTATCTTTTTTTTAAAAAAGCAGCACTGACCTGGGGGGGCAAGAAATGGTGAAGCTGTCAAAAGTTCTCTACCATTTTCCCCTCCTCTCAGGAAGAATTGATTCTGAGCAGGCATTCCCACTTATTTGCCTCGCTTCACAACTGATCCTTCAGGAATGTACTGCCAAAAGTGTAGTATCAGGAAACCCCGCGCTTTTGCCGTTTGTCCCGGGGTTTTCTCATTGGAATTGATCCAGTGGGGATTGAGATCAAATTCCAATGGGAACTCCAGGCATTTACCTTGCGTTGGGACCGGGACTTTTTTGTAGTGGGAATGAGGCCTATGTTTCATATGAATTAGGAACTCATTTGTTCAGTCTTTGTTCTGACTTTGTCCACCAACCCATGTCATGTGTTATTGATGCACACATGACCCATCTCTGTTTGATGTATGAGGCCATGTAGAGAGCACACAGACATTTTGGTGCCTCTTCCCTTGGATCATTTTGGTCATTAATCTATGCTTTGAGCTATCTCTCTGATCTGCCTTGAAGGTCATTTAAGCTTATTCTACTCAGGTCTTGGCCTCCTCAGCTGAACCCCATTGTGGGAGAAAGGTGGGATATAAATCCTTGAAATAAATAAATTTGTAAAGAGTGTGTCATTCATTGAATCTTTCAGGGTAGCTGTTCTAATCTTTTTGAAGAATTATACTTTTGATATTCAGCGCAGTTAGATGTTACCCTTCAGATTGTTATATTTCCTCTTTGACTAAAATCACTTCTGTTCAGTTTCAAGGTATACCACTGGTTCTGTTCACTTTCAAGGTATGCTGCTACTCCCCTGTATATGTTGGCTGCATGAATACTACCGAGAAAATGAACAGGAAGTTATTTACACTGAGGATGAACTGAGTTGTCACTAAAAGCAACTGCTAAAATCCCTTTTATTGCTGTGGATGTCAGAGGGTTTAGTACTTGCAGTGGTTATCTAGTATGAAATGAGTGACAGAATACATTAGCATAATAACAGGAAAGAAGGAGGGAAAGACAACATAGCATGTAGAAGAAAACTGAGGAAGGAGTTCAGAGAGACCTAAAGAAAATACAAGAGAAAATGTTTGTTGACCCTGATATGGCAGTCAAAAGAGAACTCATGGAGGGTGCACAAGACTCTTGAGGCTCGTGTCGCACACTAGGGAGTTTATCACATGCAAGGGCTTCCATCGCTCAAGCATCACCAAACTGGGATGGAAGCATCATGGTGGGATCATGCCTGGTGCTATTAAAGTGTAACATTTTTGTTTTCGTCATGGACTTGTTATAATAATTGTAAGGAAAACGGCCTTTTCTTATTAATGGATTAAATAAGAAAGGGCCATTTTCCTGACAATTGTTAATAAGAAAGGGCCATTTTCCTGACAATTATGATAATGAGTCCATGACGAAAATGAAAAGTTACACTTTAATAGCGCCAGGTGCGATCCCACTACAACGCTTCTGTCCCAGTTTGGTGACGTCTGGGCGACTCGCGTGTGATAAACTCCTAGATCAGTGGGACCTTGACAGAAAAATCTAGGCTTTAGCCTTAGAGCAGAAGTGTACAATTTCAAATGGCCTGGAGAGCAATTATTCATAGGACTGTAGCAGACTGGCAATGGTCTGAAAATTTAAAATCCCACTTTGATTTTAAATTTTCTGGTGGCGCAGTGGTTAAATGCCTGTACTGCAGCCACTCACTCAAAACCATAAGGTGGCGAGTTCAAGACCAGCAAAGGGCTGAAGCTTGGACTCAGGCTTGCATCCTTCCGAAGTCGCTAAAATGAGTGCCCAGATTGTTGGGGGGCAAATAGCTTACAATTGTAAACCGCTTAGACACTCCTTAAGGGTATGAAGCGGTATATAAATGAAGCTGTTTGTTTTTGTTTGTTTTTGTTTTGATTGTCTTATTTTTGTACTTGAGGAACAGATGTTGTGGGTCCTGCACTCTGTTTTAAGATAAACAGATTTTGTTGTGGTTTGCACCCCTGGGCTTCATAAGGGCTGTGGGCCTCAAAAATGGTTTGGAAAACATGTGGCCCCCAAACTGCACTTTATCAACCCTTACTTTAGAGTAGCACTTTCTGCATGTGTTGTGGCACAGATACACACTGATGTGCACTGGGTGATGACAAGGAGCCTATTAGTACTACATATTCACTGTAATCCAGTGATTTACAAAACAAACCTGTGCATCTTTCCTTGGAATTAAATCAGTAGGATTTACTCCCTGGTAGGCATGTGTAGGACAGGACTGCTGTCTCATAGATAGTAGAGTTTCCATGAGCACAAAGATTTTCCCTCTGCAATGGCTGTGGTATTCATTTCACCACAGTACAGAGATCCATATCTTTATCCATTAGCATATGCAGAATTAAGTGCTCCATTGCAATGTATAGTTAAGATCTTGTACACAGGGAAAAGGAAATAGAATTTGAAAAAACAAAAAACAAACTCTCCCCCTCCCCATGCCCCCTTTCTAGCTAGGAGGAAGCATTAAGCCCCTGTTGATTTCCTCAGCACTACTATTGAAAAATGTTTGTAGTCTTTCTGACCTTTTCTTCTAAGATGAAAGATGAGAAAGTAAAACAGACTAAGTAAGAACGCTTTTACGAGCACCTCCATGTGTGTAGGCATAGTACTTTGTATTAAACTCTTTGGTTTATTTCTTGTGATAGTATGTCCACTGAAGATCATTTACTCTGTCAAGTGATAAGATGCTCTCTGACAGAGCTGGAGATGTCTGGGGTACTTTGTCCTGTAACTTAAGAATGAGTTACCTTAGCACAATGCTGTTTGGCTCACTCTGCATCCATGATGTAAGTATAGGTGGTACGTGACACACTGGTGCTGTATGCCTTCTTATTCACCTGATTTCAGGAATAGAAGTCATCCTACAAAGAAATAAGTATGTGCCAGAAGTAGCATACATGTGCAGAAGATAGGGCCCTTTAGGACTACATCCTCTTGAGGTGGTGCTGTGCCAGTGAATGCATTAGTACTCCCTTCATCTAATATATAAATACCAAAGCATGCATTAGAGTCAACTAGTATGTATGCCTGTGAGCAACTAGTGCTTCAAAAGAGCCCCATGAGGGGGGAAAATCCAGGCAGCTTAGCAAAAACAAGGGCTAAGAAACCGCTAGAGAAATGTGAATTTCATTTCAGATAGGAGCTGAAGCAATCTCACTTTTCCTTCCTTCTTCCACCATATTATTCCATTCCTTTGTTTTCTGAATTATGGTGAGCATAATTTGTTTGGCTGTGTCCTGACACATTTACATAATAGGGCATGCAAATGAATACTCTTTTCTTAACTGAATTGTTGGGGTACTAATTTAGGTTTCCTCACTTTCAGCTAGCCATTACTTAAATTGTAAATTTGAACACATTGTTACCAGTAAATAAGATGTGCTGAGATCCACTGGAGTCTTTGTGGGTTTCTCCAGCATTTCTCTCTCACACACATACTGTCTCTCACACACAAATAAAACGAATATACAGATACACACGTACACACAATTCACTGTCATTGCAGACATTTTGCTACTAAAATAGATTATAAATATTATAATTTAGGGATCTGATGGACAATTAACCTAACCTTGTAGATAGTTTTGAAAAGTTTGCCTGACCACATGCTTGCTACTACTTCTAACCTTCCTCTTGCTCCATCTTTCCATTGTTTTCTCAGTACCTTTATTCATTTCCTGTGTACTAGATAATCCTGCAGCACGTTTATTTGTCCTAGCTAAGATAAACAGTGCAGTGGCACTGTTTCTTGTTCCTTGGAAGCATTTGATACTCTGATTCTTTTTACTGGGTCTGTTGCTGCTATTCTTGAATGCATAGCATGCATCTCTTCCAAATGCATAGTCAATTGAATTGATTTCAAAAGAGGTTCTCACTCTTTTTCATTGTATGGATTTAAATTGTAGGCTTTCAGTTTTAGCTTCCTAGTCTCTTAGAATTTGAAATAGTATTCTTTTTAACTGTTGGAAGGAGGCCCTGACTCATTAACAGTGGAAGCAATGGTATTGCTGCACAAGCTAATAGTTTCATGTTACTGTAGGAAGGCATAAATTTGATACTAAGTGTACTAATTTTCACTGTTGTCAATAGAAGTACATTGTCCTTGGGGCAAAGGTTAAAAGCAATGTCTCCTTTTCTCTCAAATACATTTTTTGTGGACAGCCGCTGGCTTCTGGAAAAGGATGTTGCTCTTAATTACTCGGTAAGAATCTTTGCTTATTTAGTGTTTATGTCCATGTCAGGGAAAAATAAGGTGTTTGCCAATCACTTTCTTTGGCATATTCTGCACCATCTTACATTAAAAAATGAACTCATAATACAGTGAAAAGTGTCATTTCACACTAAAAACAGGCAACTAACAACTCAGTGTTGGCATCATTTCAATGAACAACAGAGATGACTAACTAACATAATAAGTTTATTCATTGACAAGTTCCCAAGTTCCATTAGTCATCTCCTGAACTTTCACCACTTACCTAAAAGATCAGAGAGTTTAGACAAATAAGGGGCAAAACAGACTGCCTCCTTGCACCAGGTTGGGGGTTGCACTAGAGTCAGGCGTTTAGATGCTGTACGCTACAGCACCACCCCAAAGCCAGTGTCATGCCACCCATCCAACTACATGGGGGTGGCTTTGTAACACTCTGGCAAGCATGGCGTTTACATGGCACACACTACAGGAGCACCTCAAAGCTGCAGTGGTGGCAGAAAAGCCAGCTTTAGCCAGCTCAAAAAGAAGCTGCAATTTGCCGCTTCTTTTTGTGCTAGTAAAAAGCCAGGTTGAGGTCATGGCATGCAGTTGCTGCGGCCCCAACCCAGAGTTCAAAGGGGCAGTCTGTGTCACCCCATGCTTAAGCTTCAGTGGCTCAAAAAATCCCACTTTAACTGACCTTAGTAAATGAAATGCCATGTCTATGAGACAAGTTTCTTTGTCCATCTTAATATTCTAATTAAACTATTGTTCCTACTGTAGATGTTAAATAATTTGCATGTACAAAGGATAATGTCATTTCAGAATGAATTATACAGAATAGTTTCATTGAGAAGACAGAGTCCTGAAGCTTAACAAAAATGTGCTATGTTTTAAAATGGCAAGCCTGTGGATATTCAGGAAGAAATATGGGGCAGGGGAGGTTTCTTTTTGTTAAACAGAGAAATGAAGTTCAAAGTACACAACTGAAATTCATTAATGATTCAGAATGGTTGGTTTCCAATTCCGTCATTCTAGTCATGAAACAAATCATGGTCGATATTTCTCCGTCAAGGTCATTGCAATTGTGACCCCCCCACCCCAGTTCATTGCACCCTTTCATCTCTTTTCATATGATCCATCCCACCCCTACTCTTCATTACCAATCCATTCTATCAAGCATTTAAGGCCCATTAAAATGAATGATCAAAAGAGTTTCTTGTACTGTAAATGCTTCCTGGTAAACAAAGCACAATGTGCATGCAAGAGAGAAATTTGGAATTATTTGCATGTACATTTCTCACTAGAACAGGTTTTATCCAGAAGCTCTCTGCTTAGTTTTTTCCCTATATGGCTGAAGGCACCACCTAGCTACAGTCAATCGTAATGATGCCTGACTTCCTGTACATGTTGAAACTGGGAAATACAAAATCTTTCATTTCATATTTATGTATCAACAGCATTTCTTCTTTACTTTGCTTTTCAAGTTTTGTTTGTTTGTTTGTTTGTTGTTGCTTTGCTTCTAGAATTTTCAGATCCCAAAAGATCCAAAGGCATTCCTTCTGGAAGAGAACACCCTCATACATGGTACCTTACAACCTGCTTTTTCTTCCTGACTCTAGTGTCTTTGATATTTGGAGATAATTAGGCTCCCAAATTGGAGAGCGAACATAGTGTAGTGTTTGAGCATTGGACTACAGCTCTGGAGATTAGGATTTGATTGTTTTTTGTGGGGCTTTCGGGCTATGTGGCCATGTTCTAGAAGAGTTGAGTCTTAACCTTGCTGTTCTTCAGGATTGGTAGCCAAATTCAATTTTTTAAAAGGTGATAATTAAAACTTTATGATACTCCCTCGTAGCAGTAAATTACTTAAGTTTAATTAATAGCTCAAACTAGAGCATGTGCATTGTTTTCAATTGTTGAATGGTATGGTAAGGCAAAGCTGACATGAGTTCTATTGATTAGGTGGGTCTGCTCTGGTTGGAACTAGCACCTGTGTCCATAGAGCCCTGATGTTCTTATCAGTTGGAGGGACAGTGTACTGGTTTTATTTCAGTTTCCTCTCAACTTCTTAGTGGTTCTCAGCAAAAAATTTTTAGATTGAGTCTTCCTCTCTCCAAACCAAATAAACTTGACATTGGTGATTATCTACTAACATGGAGAGGAAGTCATTCCATGTTTATATCTTTGACCAAGCTTCTGTAAATTATTATTTCATCCCTTGACTTGGGTGAGATTCCACTTCAGACTGGAGTATCAAAATCAGGTTACTGATTGTCTGAATCCATAGACATGGATCCCTCAGAGCTTTGCCACATTATCTGTGACATAGGCTGCCTGTCAAGGAATTATTACAAAAGGTACTTATGATGTGTTAGGCCATCACCTGAACTGAGCTTCCAGTTTCATTGTCCTCATCTTAAAGATAGTGGTGGCAGTCATTTTGGAAATTCATGCATTGCCATCAGTGGTAATGCTCCTTTCAGTCTTTTATTCTTTAGATTAATGCAGTAATCCACAGGATAGAAGAACTCCTTCTTTTGTTCTGTCATTATATCACTACTCATTCAGATTGGATTTTTGGATTTTGCAGCCATAACTTAAGCAGTTGACCATGGCTAGCCACCTAATATTTATGATTTTAAAAAACAGTTTAGGAGGACCTGCCCTTCTCTCCTACAGGAGAAAGAAAGAAGTATTGTATTTATCTGTAAATTTTTAGTTATTCACAAGGGAGAGAAAGAGGTAGGATCCATCCTACATGGTGTTGTTTTATCTGGTATAGCACAGAAAGATGTCTTATACAGTATCAGGCCATTGATCCATGTTACCCAGTATTATATGCACTGGGTGCTAGTGGTATTCAGGATGTCTTTCCCAGATATAACTGGGAATTTCAAAAACTGGATCTAGGGCTTGTTCCATGAAAAGCATGGGTTCTGTCATAGCTGCCTGTTTTCACGTATACAAGGTTCATCAGTTTCCTTCCTTTCCTTATGCTCTCTGTTCCTGTGCTAAGATTAGGCTTTAATTTCTCATGAAAAGAAAAGTAAAAGAAAAATCACAGGAATGTCTACAGTATCCCCATTCTGGGCTGCTGGAAATACAGCAATAGAAATTCTATACTGTTATAGACTTTTTAAAAATATTTCACTGAACTTTCTGTTTCCATATCATAGTTGATTATTTTGTAATTTTATATAAGAAGCCTTTAAAAGTGCAAATGCTAAGTAAGAATTTCCCATTTTTTTCTATTCTTCTATATTCTATTTTTCATATTTTCCCATTTTTTTCTATCTCTTAGATTTTGTACTTTGCTCCAGTATGAGATTAGATTTCTGCCTCTGATTTCAGATGTCATGCAATTATCTCTAAATATTAGTATTTTTAAAATCTGTGGTTAAAATATGAACAAATTTTTCCCAGAGGTCTTGTGTTCCCTTATGATTTTTTCAAACTTGTTTTCTCATCCTCTTTCCAATCCACTTTTTATGCCTAAATCCACTTGCCAATCCAAACTGGACAAGCCCCACTGAATCAACTGCCAAACAGTAAGTCAATATGTTTGCAAATTACATTCATTCAGAGAGTCTACTTGAGTTGGAACTATCAATTGGGATTTAGGTCTGAGTCATTAAGCTTTGGATAAAACCATTTGTTACTAATGAATACATGTAACAAAAATTGATGACAGCTTTCTTTAGACAGGAAGTATATCTTAGCAAAGAGGCAAATTAAAATTGAGAAGGAGTAGAAAGAAAGAAGTGCTTAATTTCCCCCCAACTTCCACTTTCCCCCTCAACTTCCATTATATTATCCTGCCTCTCAAGATTAAATATAAATGTTCATGAGCATGAATGCTGGTTTAAATCTTTGTAAAGAGAAAGCTATTCATTGTTGTCATTACAGGAGAAAGCAGCAGCTCAAAAAAGACTTGTGTTCGACTCATTTTGCCACTTTTCCATTCCCAATACCCATCCCACCCTGCGAGTATCAGCCGGTACAGACTGGCAAAAAGAGCTGGTTTCAGGGTGGCATGGGGGCACAGCATCCACATGCCTCAGCTCTGCCCCCAAAGCGGCATCACTCTGCCTACGTGAACCAGACAGTGGGCAACATTTTGACAGCATGGTGTTTAGACACCGCAAGCCAAAGAAATGCTGGAGAAATGCCATGGTGGCAGCAAAGGCACCCTTTCCATGGAGCAAAAAGGAGTGGCTTTCTGCTGCATGCAGTTGCTACAGCCCCAATCCAGGGCACAAAGGGACAGCATGACGTTTCTCCTTTAGGCCCGCCTGTTATGTTTCCCTAGGAGGGACAGCAAATGGATTGTTTGCATGTGTTCAGGTGCTGTGAGTGGCAGATTTACCTTAAATCTGGCAGTTGAGTTCCAAAGGGAAATAGAAATAGCACAAAGCATAACTTTAAGATGTGTTAAGAACTTTCGTTACATTAACTAATACATGTTACTTAGGAGCAAACAGATTGAAGCTTAATCTAGACAAGACAAAAATGTTCCTGATCAAAAACCAAAAGTCAAAAGCAGGTTGAGTATAAAATACACCCTCTGTTGAATGGGATTATACTTCCCTTGAAATCTCAGGTTCGTAGATTTGGAGTACTCTTAGGAACAGTCAGTGATGTAAACTTGAGTCAGCTGACTAGGACTTCGTTGGACTCAGGTCACTTCAATGACTTGACTTAGACTTGACTTGACAAAAATGACACATTGACTTGACTTGTATATTTTCAGTGACTGACTTGCTGGCGCCATTCAATTTAAGCATCAGTGCTTGGTGCATTTCTCGGGAAGGAAAAGCAAATGCTTTAGGCAATGGGTTTGAGGTGGCAGTTTCCTTCTTTTTCAGAAGTTTTAGAAGACTCCTCTGATGTGCAGAGGGGATAGGCTGCTAAGTGAACCTCAACCCCATTGCCTAATGTGTTTGCTGTTTTCCTCTGAGAAACGCACCCTGTCTCCTTTTTTTCTGTTAAAAATTGGCTCCAAAACTTAATTTGAGACTTAACTTGAAATTTTCTTGGAAGGATCTGAGACTCAACTTGGGATTTGAAGTAGAGACTTGACTTATGACTTAGACTAGAAGACTTGAATATATCACAAGTCTCAGTCGTAAGCCTGGAGACCCAGGTGTCACCATTGGTCAGAAGTATGTTTGCACAGCTAAAACTTGTGTACCACATGCACCCATTCTTTCAGACATCAGATCTGGCCATGGTGACACATGGCTCGATTACATCCTATTTGGATTACTGTGACACATTTTACATGCGGCTGCTTATGGACACTGAAAACTACAGCGGGTCCAAAATGCTATGCGCAGATTACTGTCCAGGGATGGTCATAGGAAACATATAACTTCCCTGTTGAAACAGCTTCACTGGCAACCACTTCATTTCTGGACACAATTCAAAATACTGGTCATGAACTATAAAACTAGGGTCCAGAATATCTGATAGTGTATTTCTCCCTATATGAAAGTAACTGAGTTTTACAATACTTGGAGGAAGGCTTTCACTTGGTACCACCACAGTCTCAATAAATGTATATTTTTGCCCACTTTCTATGATAGCTGCCTTGCTATTGAAAATAACAGAGCATTTCTCAAAACTTTCAGAGAAAACAAACATTGCATTGTTGGACACACAAAATGATGGGTACCCTGCTCCAGATCTCAAATACCCAAATATCTACCCAAGCACCCTTTTAGATCATACCAGTATCTAACATGTAATTGTGTGACACTGACATTGCTTGGTCAACAAGGCAGCCTTTTGGCTTGGTTAGAGGAGCTGAGGGACTGGTAGCAATTGCAGTATTGCTGGTTCCTGTCAAACCATCTTGACAGCTGCAGCTATCAGCAGCTATCTGATAGTGCCAACCCTAGACACCAGGCCTGAGCTGTGGTAATAGGGTAAACTTGGCATGAGCTGTGGTTATAGGGTGAACTTGGCTAACTGCAAGGTTGACATCCAGATCTAAGAGAAATAAAGAAGAAACTTAATGATGCATCAGCAGCCTATTAGTGGTGGTCTCCAATTTGATATAATACTAAGTTACTAGAAATCTTTCAGGATGCCTGCCATACATCTGAGATTCATCATATGGGCCCAATTAATTATGATTGTTAAAGAAGGCAGATCCATATTTATAGTAGATCATAGGTCTTTATCACCCAGAGACTATATGCTTTTTACTTTTATTAATCCCCATGACATTATACTTATGGTCAAGTAGGTTTCACATGTGTAATATTGATCTGATGTTGTTCATAAAATGCTGGTAATAGCAAATCTATTTCTATTACCTTTTTCCCTGAACCATATTGTCTGCATCATATTAAAATGAACAACAAGAGAATGTCCATAGGAACACAGGGAATTTCTGAATAGCCATTATGCATTAAATCAAGATCTGTCAATTTCAGCAAGCAGAGGTTGGAGGAATTTTCTCCTCCAGGACCTTTGAACAGCCCACACAGCCTTGCCAAAATGTCCCCAAATAAAACACAGAACAAATTCAGAAATGCCCACAAGGCTATTTCCGATTTTGAAAAATGGTGGAACATGTTTACAAAACATGGAACATGTTTACAAAAGAAGTTGCTGCTCTTGGAGAGTTTCAGGGTGACAATCGACCCTTTTCTGTGTCTAAAAAAAGAGTCATCCAGGAAAAATGCGAAGGTGTGGGTTATCAGGGGCATAAAATAGCTTTATTTTGCCAACTCCTTTATTTTTTTTAAATATTTTTTATTCAGTTTTTTTTAATACATACAAACACTTCTTCAAATCATCCGATTTCTTCATTTCATACTACACATATATACATTTGTATTATTTCCTTACCCCTCCCCCCCCAATCCCTTCTATATGTATATTATTAAACCCACAGTGTAGGGTTATTTATCCAGAGGATTGCCAGGGCTGTTTTCAAAGGGCCAAATAGAAAAGCATTGCCCTTCAAAATGGCATTCTCAGTGGTTTCCCCTAACTGAATTTTCCTGTCCTTCATCTGTCACATTTCTTCTGTTCTAATATGTATAAACCTCAAGTGTTTTTGTGAAATAGCCAGAAGATAACTTGAACCCCACTTCATTGGCTACAGGTATTGCTGCCTACCATGGCAGTAAGATGAGCTTCTGGATGGCTAGAAGAATATTTTGTGACATTTATAGGAAACAGAGAGCTTGAATGATCCATCTGAAGCATCAACAATTTGTTGTTGCTCTCTGTCTTCAAGTCAGCTGTGAGTTATGGCAACTCTCTTGTAGGAATTTCTTTGCAAAATTTATTCAGAGATTTGCCATTTCCTTCTTCTGAGGCTAAAAGACAACAACTGCATGAGAGAGGCAGTTATCATTGCTTTTTATTGTTCCTATATTGCAGGTTCAGAATTTGTCCTTCTAAACAGCTATGGAAATATACTAGTATATCTTGGATCCTGAGAAATTGCCTGTAGGATTTCATGCCTTCTATGCCAGTCAATGAGAATGGTCATTTCAATGGAATTGGCAAAGCTTGAATCTGGCTTAATCGCTTCCTCTGATACAATCTGTTACTTTCATCTTTATTTGCATAAAAATCCGCAAGATTTTCTGAATAGTCATGGAAATGCTTTGCAATGAGATGTGGGTCTGCACCTTGTCCTTCCAGATTCCAAAGAGAGCCATACAAAAAGGTTATTGAAATACAGAGGGTTGTATGGGAAGAGTGATTCTTGGTTAGTGCCACATAAATGGATTAGAATGGCCACAGGAATACCAAGAGTCCTCCAGTCAATCACAAGGGCACATGGGCCCAGAGACACAGTAATTGGCCCTGCCAGCTGATGTTGATGGGAAGTACAGTCCAAACTATCTGTAAAATTCTAGCTGGGGAAGTCTTCTAGACAACTACTTGCATCCATATGCTCTTTCACAATTTTCAAATACATTATTTTTCTAATCTTTAAACAGTAGTCTGAAGCATGCCAGTGTCATTTTCTTGCCTAAAACCATGTATATACATTGTGGTTGAGGAGAAGTGATGACCAGTATAGCTACTCTAGGAAGGTAATTCTACATCCTGGAAGCAGCTACTGAGGGGCCATTCAGACTATGTGTTCTACATGTATTTTTTTCCCCTCGCTGTAAGGTATAAATATCACAAAGTCATATACACAGTACAAAAACCATTAAAATCACCCAAGAGTACGTAACAGTAGCTTTAAAGCACAACCTATTAGATTATAACAGGTCAGTGTGAATCAGTTTTGGACAGAGCTGAATTATGGCCTTTACCCAATTGTGGTTGATATCTGTGAGTGACCATCTCACATGTCATGTTGTTCCCAGTAATGTAGATACACACACTGTGCCCCAATATAGATGCCACAACATATTGCCTGAGTGCCAACTCAATTACGACATTTCAGATTTATAAAGATACAACTACTGAACTTGAAAATGTTGTATAAATCAGAGCATATTTCAATCTGTCTTGAGTAAGAACTTTGTTTACCCTGACTTGATTCTGGGTATTTATTTCCATTTTCTGTCTCATTCTTCCCAGCTACATTTAAATAAGAATATGCTTTCCCAAAATACTTTTCTTGTATATGCAAGCCCATCCAATTGCCCCATGTGCCTTCCATGATCAGAAATAGTTCCCTAGTCCTGTACACTACCTCTACCCCCGATAGTTCAGCTTCATATCATTAATTCATATCATTAGCACACTATCCTTACTTGCAGCAGAAATTAGGACTATTTTCCCCTGCTTGCCTTTCTGTCATTGAATAGTTGGAAGATATCCCGTTTGCTCAATTTTGATTCTCAGAAAAACAGAGAAGAAAAGAGAGATGAAGGATGCTCCAGCCATAAATTTTTGCTCTGGCTTACTGACCTACTTCTGAGTCCTTTGGAGTAGAAACTTGAAAAAGAGGTTTGCCGTGTGATGGAATGTGGAAGAGCTGCAGTTTGAAAAACACACGTCGAAAGCCCCCTTGGGTACATGATGCTAATCATGCAGTTTTGTGCATCCAGGGTTTTATTTGATCATACTGTTTTATCATTTTGAAAATCTACATTTTGATGGCAGTGGGTTTGTATCTGTGTAGTTGTAAACAATGGTTTAGAATTTCTGTCTAGACTCAGCATTTCTTAGCTTCTTCTCCAAAACTCAGTAGTCTTCTCCTAGACTCAGAAGTATGTAAGACAGAGCAAAAATGACCACATTTTAAAAACAAAGAAATAAGGAACAGAAAAAAGGTTAAAGATGCTCTTTCTATGGAAGACCCACTAGTCTGGACACTTGTTAATAATTCAACTCAGATATTCAGAATTACGACTATTTGCTAAAACTGAGCACTTTCACAAACATTTCTTTTACTTATTCTTCAAGGGACAAACTTGAGCTATACAAATGTATTTTACGAGCTGATATTAAGGTACAGATGCAATTAATGTGCATGGATTTTGTATATAGAAGCTGAAGGGAACACTGAACTGGTTTGGAACTGTGAAGAGGAAGAGTTAATGTCTTCCCTTGGCACAGATCAGGAGAGAAAAAAAATGCCTCCTGAAAGCAGCTACAGTATTTGCATTTCGAGAAAAGCTCATAATGGAAGCATCCCTTGAATTCCAAAAAGCAACTTCCACAGATAATTTTTGTTTTGTGTGCAGTGAGTGAGAAGAAAAGGCTAAGAAGCATTTAGTCCTCTTTCCTGCAACCCACCCCCATGTCTTGAAGATAGTGAGCCGTTCCACAGGTTTTATTCACATAAAAATGCAGTGTTAATTGCATTTGTGTTTTTAACTTCATATCTAGTTTGACTTTACTGTAACAGTGGAAATGCTTTCATTTGGGAGTCATTCATAATGTAAGTGGAGATTATGGCTTATAATATGCCAGTGTATTTACACCAGTGTAGGCAATGGACACGTGGCAGCCGCAAGAGGAAAAAATAGCTGTAGGCATGGCAGCAGTAAAAGAATGAAGAAGTACATGGTGTCGTTATTAGAAAGAAGGCTTCCAGTGGGATCTTTGGAGCTCAGCACTTGTGAGGGCTGGCTTGGAAAATTCCCTGTCCAGTGTCATAGGCACAGGCAGTTAGTTGTCCAGGCCATCTCTTCCAGAATGCCTTTGCTCAAAGGGGCTTCCCCTAGGAAGTAGGAAACAGGTAGCTCAGAGCCACCAGACATTTCTTCTCATGGCCTCTGCTGCCACTCCACCTCCCTCCTCCCTATACAAACATGAAGAAAGTGAAACTGCCAGAATGGTAGACCATTCTGCTAGTACACCATCAGGATCCCAGCTGTAAGGTTCATTCACAACTAAGAGCAGTATCCTTTGTTCCCACCAAGCAAGGCTGTGAGGCTGTTGAGACAGAAGGAAAGACATCTCCAGATGATCTTAGAGCTCTGTTGGGCTAATAAAGGGAGATACTGTCCTTCAAATATCCTGGACTCAAGCAATATAAGGCTTTATAGGTGAAAACCAGCACTTTGAATTGTGCTTAGAAATAGACCCATTAATGGAGCTGTTGCAACTAGGGAATGGTAAGCTCCCTGTAGCCAGCTCTACTTAAATACATGGCTGCAACTGTTTGGACCCACTGAAGTTTCTGAGCACTTTTCAAAGGCAGCCCAAGTATAGTGCTTTATAGTTAATCAAATAATATGTAATCAAAGCCTGTACCACTGTGGGCAGATCCATCTTCTCAAGGAATAGGAACAGTTGGCTACCTTTAACTGTGCAAAAGCATTCCTGGTCACTGATGAAACCTGGGCCTTCAGGCTCAGAGCTGAATCTAGGAGTACCCCAAACAGCAAACCTGTGTTTTCAGGGGGGATGTAATCCTGACTAACACAGATAAATTCCCTATTCCCAGATCTGTCTTTCAGTTGTCCAGGAGCACCACTGTCTTGTCTGAATTAAGCTCCAATTTGTTTACCTTTATCCATAACAACTGCCAATTATCAGTTTAGTACAGAAACAGATTCCTTGTAATTAGGTGGAAAGGAGTGGTAAATCTGAGCATCATCAGCATACTTATGACTCCTGACTCCAAAACTCTGGACAACCTCTCCCAGCAGTTTCATGTAGATGTTAAAAAGCATAGAGGAAAAGTCACCTGAGGGATTCCACAGGCCAGTGGTCAAGAAAATGAGCAGGAATCACCCAGCAGCACTCTCTGAGGACAGAGCCATAGTAGAATCATACCTGCAAGCCTCATCCCAGAGGTGATTCAGAAGTAGACCATGGTTGATTATATCAAAACCTCTTGAGAGGTGTGGCAGAACCAACAGGGACACAGTCCTCCTGTCCAGTTACCTGCATAGGTCATTGACCAAAGTTTCCAACACTGCCTCTGTCCCATAGTTAGATCTGAAATGAGACTGACATGGATCTAGATAATCTGTCTCATTCAGGAACATCTTGAGATGAGATGTCACTTTTCTTCCTGCAGAGATGATGATGATGATGATGATGATGATGATAAAATTTATTTATATTTCTCGCCTCTCCCATTGGATTGAGATGGGATTACAGCAAGTTAAAAATACAATTAATAAACATCAAAGTTATTACAATTATACCAGTATAAAATCCAATATTCAATCATAAAATCAATTCCAAACTGTCATCTAACTACATTCCATCTGGACCAGTCAGTTACTTAAGTTGTTCTTCTGTTGACCGGTTCTCATATAAATCTTCCATAATCATTATACCAAATCTGGTGGATAAGCCCTGGTGGATAAGAGATCCATCTTAAGTGCTTTCTTGAAAGCATCTAACGTTGTTATCTGACGGATCTCTTCCGGTAGGCCATTCCAGAGTTTCGGGGCCACAGCTGAAAATGCCCTGTGAGAGGTAGATGTTAATCTGGTGTTACAACCTTCCAATACATTTTTCCCTGATGTTCTGAGAGTGTGGGGTGGACTGTATAGGGAGAGACGCTCCTTCAAGTAACTCGGACCCAAGCCATATAGGGCTTTAAAGGTAATGACCAACACTTTGTATTGCGCCCGGAAGCTGATTGGCAGCCAGTGTAGAGATTTTAAGATGGGGGTGATGTGGTCCATTCTTGAGGCCCCCGTAAGCAGCCTGGCTGCTGCATTCTGGACCAGTTGAAGCTTCCGGACTTGGTACAAAGGTAGCCCCATGTAGAGCGCAATGCAGAAATCTTATCAAGAGGTTACCAGTGCATGTACCAATGTTTCAAAGTCCTCTTTACCCAGGTAGGGACGCAGCTGGCATATCAGCCTAAGCTGATACCACACATTCTTGGCTGTTGCCTCCACCTGAGAGACCATCTGGAGGGATGAGTCCAGAAGTACGCCCAGACTGTGAACTTTGTCCTGTAGGGGAAGTGTGACCCCATCCAGGACAGGTTGGCAAATCTCCATTCCTGGGCTAGGAGAACCTATCACAAGTACCTCCATTTTCTCTGGATTCAATCTGAGCTTGCTTTCCCTCATCCAGCCCATTACCGACTCCAGACAGGCATTCAGAGGGGAGATACCATTCTTGGTCACTGCATCAGTCAGAGACATAGAGAAATATATTTGGGTGTCATCAGCGCCCTGTGTCTCTGGATGATCTCTCCCAGTGGCTTCGTGTAAATGTTGAACAGCATGGGGGACAGAATGGTACCTTGAGCAACACCAGATGTCAGCTCTCTTTTACGAGAGCAACTGTCCCCCAGCGACACCATCTGGAATCTGCCCGAAAGGTAGGAACGGAACCACTGAAGCACAGTGCCTCCAGTTCCCAACTCCTTCAGGCATTCCAGAAGGATAGCATGGTCAATGGTATTGAAGGCTGCTGAGATGTCCAAGAGCACCAAGAGGGTCACACTTCCCCTATCGATGCCCAGTCGGAGATCATCGACCAAGGTGACCATTGCAGTCTCGACTCCGAACCCCTTCCTGAAGCCGGTTTCAAACGGGTCTAGATAATTGGCTTCTTCCAAGACGGCTTGGAGTTGTACAGCGACTGTGTCATAGAATATAGAGTTGGAAGAGACCACAAGGGCCATCCAATCCAATCCCCCTGCCATGCGGGAACTCCCAATCAAAGCATCCCTGACAGATGGCCATCCAGCCTCTGTTTAAAGACCTCTAAGGAAGGAGACTCCACCACACTCCGAGGGAGTGTGTTCCATTGTCGAACAGCCCTTACTGTCAGGAAGTTCCTCCTGATGTTGAGGTGGAATCTCTTTTCCTGTAGGTAGCATCCATTGTTCTGGGTCCTGTTCTCTGGAGCAGCAGAAAACAAGCTTGCACCCTCCTCAATATGACATCCCTTCAAATATTTAAACAGGGTTATCAATACCCTATCATATCACCTCTTAACCTTCTATTCTCCAGGCTAAACATCCCCAGCTCCCTAAGTTGTTTCTCTTAGTGCATGGTTTCTAGACCCTTCACCATTTTAGTCACCCTCCTTTGAACACGCTCCAGTTTCTCCACATCCTTTTTGAATTGTAGTGCCCAGAACCAGACACAGTATTCCAGGTGGGGCCTGGAACTATACTATAGACACTATACTTCTATTGAAGCAGCCTAAAATTGCATTGGCCTTTTTAGTTGCTGCATCGCACTGTTGACTCATGTTCAACTTGTGGTTTACCTTGGACTCCTAGATCCCTTTCAAATGTGGTCTCGTTCAGCCAGGTGTCCCCCATCCTATATCTGTACATTTCATTTTTCCACCTTAAGTGCAGAACCTTACATTTCTCTGTGTTGAATTTCATTTTGTTAGCTTTGGCCCACTTTTCTAGTCTATTCATGTCATTTTGAATTTTGATCCTGTCCAGCTACTCCTCCTAATTTGGTGTCCTCTGCAAATTTGATAAGTGTGCCCCCAATATTGTCATCCAAGTCATTAATAAAGAAATTGAATAGCACTGGACCCAGGACAGACCTCAGTGGGACCCCGCTGGTCACTTCTCTCCAGGATGAAAAGGAACCATTGTTGAGCACCCTTTAGTGCGGCCAGTCAACCAGTTAAAAATCCATGTAACGGTTACCTTGTCTAGCCCACATTTTACAAGCTTGTTTGCAAGAATGTCATGGGGAACCTTGTCAAAGGTCTTACTGAAATCAAGATATACTATATCCACAGCATTTGATGATGGCTAAGACATCATGAAAACATTTCAGATTTCCTAAAATTATCTCTGACTTAAGGAGTGTGACCTTCTCTTTTCTTTAATGGAGGCCACATTACTTTATAGAATAACAGACTCATAGTATTGGAAGGGACCACAATGGACATCCAGTCCAACTCGCTGCCATGTAGAAATGCACAATCAAAGCACTCCTGACAGCTGGCCATCCTGTCTCTGCTTTAAAAATCCAAAGAAGGAGACTCCACCATAGTCAGAGGCAGCAAATTCCACTGTCAAACAGCACTTACTATCAGGGCGTTCTTCCTAACGTTTAGGGGGAATCTCTTTTCCTGTAGTTTGAATCTATTGCTCTGTGTCCTAGTATCTGAATGAGTTTGCTCGATCTTCAATATGACATCCTTTCAAATATTTAAACATTGCTATCATGTCCCCAAGATCTTAAGCTTCTCCAGAGAATATCCACTACAGGAAATATCAGGAAATATCTAGATACCATTTTAAACATTTAGATATTTAATTGAAGTATACCTATTTCTACTCTACAACCTTACTAGAAAGGATTAGACTGAGAGTTAAAGTGGAATACTTTGTGAATAGTGGCTTGCATTAAATGACCTTAAATTATGCTGAGCTTGATCAACACTTATTTCCATTGCATTAATGCCAGTGCATCTCGTTGCAGTTGAATTAAAACAAGTTGGTCTGGTAGAGCAAATGTGGCTGTCATTGCAAGACTGCGATAACGAAGGTGAGATCATCAGCTGTATAGACTCATAGGTCAGAGACCTAAAATCCATTTTTATTTCTAAAAATGGGTGTAATGTAGAAATGATTTCATCACAGTAGCAGTTTTAGTATGCAACATTTTTGCCATTATTTCACTGTGCAGTTCCATATATTTCATTTATTATTTTAGTTTACATTAAGTGTAAACATTTAGTTTACACCAAGTGGGGGATGAGGAAGAATACTCCTTGCCTTACATTTGGAGTTTCAATTGCAACAGTTGTTTCCCTGTGATTTTTGCGAATGAGAATGAAGGGTGAGAGGAAAATGGATATTGCCAATACCTCTTTTTTTTTCTAGAAGCAACGGTATCATTTTGTTGAAACCAGTGCATAGTATCATGGGAGAGTAATAACATGCAAATTTCTGAGTGTTGATAATGACATGTGAGGGAAGAATGTCTTGGTGTCCTTCCTCTGCTTTCCATCCCTTGCACAAATGATGTGCTTGTTTGCACTTGGACATTTAATCGGATGCCAAGTGAGAATGTACAATAGAAGGGGAGTCAGATGAAAACAAATATTAAATCTAGGAGCTCCAACACAGACTTTTATAACAACACAGCACTGGCACATGTTTTTGGATGCCTTATAATTAAACAAAAAAGGCATGGAGATCTGTAAACTTTTGTTTACATTAAACTTGTGTTCAAAAAAGCAACAGCTTTATTTGTCATTTAGGACTTTTGAAATATTGTTTTTATATATTTAAGTCAATCCAAGTTTACTCTTTAAAATACTTTTTTTGCATTTTTTTCCTGGGGGTAGGGGAGATTTGAACCAGTCATGTCTTGGTTTATTTCACAGTTTGAAAAATTTTAAAGGAAAATTTGAATCTCAGCCAGGAGATGTTTTGAACCATTCACAAGACTACTTCAGTATGTCACTGTTGTGAAAAACAAAACAAAAACCCAAACCCTTACTCCATTCTTCTTGGGGCTTTTTTTGCTTTTCTTTATTGGGACTGAAAATGGCAAGGAGAAGGCAGAGTATACCTCTTATATGAATAATTTAACTGTTAAGTAAGTGGTAAGACCCCCTATGTGCAAACTTTCAGAGGTGTTGCTTGTCAGAGAAGAAAATACAAAGAAAGAAAAACAAATAATCTTTTCAGGAGCAAGGAAACTTATGGTCCTAATAAATAGCAATTGAAAAACTGATTTTTTAAAAAAAAAACTTAAACAATTTGACATCATTCTAAGAAATGCTGAACAGAAATTTAGTCACAGAAGTGCAAGTGCCATTGAACAAGAATTGGCTTGATTTTTAGACATCTAACTGGTTGGAAGCATTCCCTGGTTACCAAAGCAGTAAACCACCTTTAGCACGCTATCCAGCACAGCTGAGCTTTCTGATTAATAAATTTAAGATCATTTATTAAGGTTTCCATGCTAATTCTACATGCAATTAGACTTGGAACTAGCTAGACTTTGTGTATGGTTCCTTTTTCTGATATCAGAAAGATATGTAGTAAAAGAAAGTGTCAACAGGATGAAACTCTCCAAGCTATCCCTCCAAAAGCCCCCCCCCCCCAGCCTGGTGTCATCCTGTAACGGCTATACCAGATGCCATTTCAATGAATCTGGCCCAAACCTGGCCCAGCCAGTCCTCAGACGGGTTTTTAAATAACTCAGCAGCTTACAGCAGGGTTTCCCGGAAAGCCCACTACAACAATACTACACAGTTCTTTTAGACACTCTGAATGCTTTATTAAATGCAGTAAAAGGTAAATTCTTCTTTCTTCTAAAAGTCCTTAGATTATTTCCCCCTCTAACTGCATTTAATATAATAACAGTCCATGTACGAAAGAAAAATGAGTTGCCAGAGTAAAGCTTATACTGATTTCTTCACCACATCTTTTCTCAGTATAAGTTGGAAATCACTTTATGCAAGCAACTCTGAAATATTTGAAAATATTTTATTCCATTGACTGCAATCATTTGTGATCTCTTTTCACACCCATCCCTCTCTCTTTCCTTTGATGTTTCTGAATTATAAATTTATAGCACAAATGCTGTCTACATATCATTTTGAGAAAGATCTTATTTGTAGGTTTTTAAAGGCCCTTGGTCCTAATCAATAAAAAGTGAAGAACCATAAGTTCAGCACCAGCAGTATTGAAGAAGGAAGTGCTTATTAGACATTCTGTAGGGCAGTGTGAGAATAATGACCCTGCATTTTGAGAAATGCACAGTAAATCCTAGATTAAATGCTGAATACAATATATATATATATATATATATATCTTTTCAGTGCCATGCCAGGAAGACATATATGCCTTTCAAGGTATTAGTGGGAGAGAGCACAGTAAAGTAGCCTAAAATAGCCCATTGCAGGGAATGCCACTCCAAGAAGCTTAAGAAAATCAGCAGTCATTGTAGGTAGGGCATTGGGCTATTAACCTCACATATATATTTTGCTGTTCAAACTGCTGAGTATATAGGTCACATTTTAATGCATTATTCCCCTAATTCATTTTATATTGAGATAAAATTTATAAAAGGTTATTCTTTTTGCATTAAAGTGCATATAGTTTTCTTTAGCTCCATCTCTCCACCCCTGCTTTTCATTATATGAAGTTGTAGGTATTTAATTCAAACCATTAAACACTGAATGAATGCTGCCTGCGTTAGTCAGGTTAGAAATTTGAATTTTATTAAGCTAAACTGAACATTCACATGACTGACTGCTTGAATGACTGACTATATATCTGAATTTATTGAGAATATAAGGTGCCATAACTGTGGAGAAGGGCAAACTTTTATCGGTTATACAACAATGTGGATGGTGTTTGTTTTTTTAAAAAAAATCACATAAACATAACTTAAGCCTTGATGCATTTATAAATCTTATTTATTTAATAGTTCTTACTTAGGTGTATCTGTGTGGGGAAATGCAAACCCAACTTTTAATATAAAAGTAATTAATAACTAGTGTGATATTGTAGTGTTGTAGTATGTTGTGTCTATTCCTCTGCAAGGATTATGTGTCTTGTGCAGTGCACGAAAGACTAAGAGGAGAGTCAGGACTCTGGTGTTCAGCATGTTTCAGACACTGACAGGATATGTGACCTTGTTCAAGTGATTCACTTAACCTCCTTGTGCATTGATTAATGCGTCTGCAAAAAGAGTGCAGTCATTAGAAATTGTCTAAAGTTACATATCATGGGCTCCACAGTAGATTTCTAGCTTGGGTTGGAGCCTTAGTATCTACTTATGCCCAAAACAAAAGCAACAACCAGAAATACATCCACATAATAAAGGCTTCCCAAATGTGGTCCTGTCCAGCTGCTTCAGTCTGCAACTCCCATTGTCCCTGAGCTTGCCTGTGCTGGAGGGAATCATGTTGAGTAAATTGTGGGTAAAACCTTCTGCCAGACACTACATTTGTCTTATGATTTTTTTTACTTATTTTGGTTTTCACACTTTTAATCAGAATGGTACTCTCTACTGACATCTTCCATTTATTTGTACTACTGTGAAACCGTGAATAATAATGTAGTTAAATGTGTTGAGATGTTGTACAAACTTTAACGGTTGTCTTGTGAATAGAAGTATACAAATACCCTTCTGAAGTTACTATTGGAAGGGTGAGGTGAGCTGCCAATATTCTACCAGTACTGTCTTTAAGTCAGAAGCTCTAATGCATGTGCAGAATCTAGTGGAGATGGGGAAATGTGCAATATATGCAGAGGGGTCCTTTTCACAGAAGGTAAGAAGAGATTCCATCCATTCCTCCTCTCTTAGCCTACCACTATGAACTAATTTTATTAGAGTCTTATTTAGCATAAAGTGAGCCAGTTTCTAAGAGTGTTTTTAAATATTTTTTCAGGCTGTTGAAGCATGTCAGATTTCCCAATGATATTTGGCTAAAACCCCACCTCCACTTCCATTTTATCACCCACAAATAGCATGGAGAATTTTGGAAGACCATTTTTTACTCTGTCCAAAACAATATGTCATATATAGCATGTGGCTGTTCTACATGGCTACATCTAAGGCTGTGTTTAGCTTTTGTGTTCAGTTTCCTTCCTCTTTCTCCCTTCCCAATCATCATTCCACAACCAGAATCAGTCCATTCCACAACACAAGCCAATTAAGAGTAGAAAGCACAAGAATGTCACCATGAACAATTATCTTCAGTGTTCAACACAGTTGCTAGTGGTGATTCCAAAACTCATGTAAGTTAATTGAGGGGTAAAAGCAATTAAGAAAAACAATGTGTATCCACAATACGAGAAGAAACACTCAATCAGATATTTTCTAATGCTAAGTCCTATACAAGAGTTTTCCTTTTCCACAAGGCTGTCAGTTGGATGATATCTTTTGAATGTTTTGATACATGTATGCACATTCACATATGAGTGATGTTAGTGAAAGCAGCTAAAATAGGAATTAGATTGCACAGTATTTTCATTCTGAGATGTTTATGCATTAGTTCTGTCTACAATTTCATATGAAGCGTTGGCATTTTAATAATGATCTTTCTTGCTTAGGAAAAAGTTTTCAGAAACCCAGTCAGCAATATTAAAAAAATAAAGTACAAATATGACAGCATCCTTAGCCAGCATCACTTCAGAAAACAATGTCATAGTTCCAAGTAGCAACTGAAAATAGGCATGAATTATTGTATTTTGCATTCTGCTTCAAATCAGAATCCGACAAATTTGATATGATTTCCTTTTTAGGTAACATTTCTGCATCTCTCTTCTTACTTTTTTCTCCTCTCACACTCAGCAGTTTCACTTCCAATAAATCATTCTCCTTTTAAATAGGTCACAGATACATGTCATGTTGCAGTTGATTGCTTCCAAGTTGTATTAATGCAACATTTATATTTATCTTGTTTAAAATGGCCTCAATGGCAAGGGATATCAAGTAACACCACTAAACTTGGAACTTGGAACTACACTGTAAGCAAGAAAGTGAGCACAGTTTTAAAGAGATTTTAGAAGCCAAAAGACTCTCCAGATTTCACACTTCCAATTCATTCCTGCCCTAATCAGGATGAGGCAGGGGAATCCTAAGAATGGTGAAAGCTCTTAAGTTCATACTTCATATGGATAATTAACCATTTTGATGTGGCCACTATAGTAATAATATAGTAATCAATGTTGAGAATTTTTCAGCCACAGCCGGAAAACATCTTTCTGGATTACAATTCCCTGCCCTAACATGACATGCACTAGCTCTGGTTCCAGCACATGTGACATTAGTGGCTCACCACAATTTTCTCAAAGCTAATCATTGTACTAAAAAAATAAGGGGGGGGGGTTCATTTTCATATCAAAAACTGGAGAGAGAACTGTATGAGTTGTAGAGGAGGCTGGGGAGGCTAGCACTCTGAAAATTGGAGCTTGTCAGCATAGTATCCCTGGCAGGATGTGATTAGCTTGTTGGCTAGGTAAGAGAGACATCTTTTTTTGTTTTGTTTTGTTATTTAAAACCACAGTGAAGTGTTAATAATATCAAATGAATGTGGTATTCTTCAGAAGTAGATGTCATTATAGTAAATCTACCTTATGAAATTAATCTTCTTAATGTCTTAGAGCCTTTCCTTTAAAACATGCAACAAGAACACCCCATTATAGAATGCTGGCAGTTCTAAATTGATTATACTTGTTTGGAGATTATAATTTTTACGTGTGCTTTAGCCAACTTCCTTTTACCTTCTATGTTTTTGTTGGCATTTTATTCCAAGTTACAGTGATTGTTTCAGTTAAAAGGAATTTAGGCAAGCCTTGTTAGGAACATGAAATAGCACCTAATAATCTTGTTGGTTTTGCACATGTGTCATTACCTAAAACTAAATAAGAGATAATTTTGCCTCAGGTGTTGAACTAGCAATCAAATAGAATGCAAATGAAGTACTGTAACTGCTGTTCACTCCTTTCTAAACTCCAGAGTTAATGTTGATAAATTTAGGGATGGAGGGTAAATCTCCCAGAGTCACTTCACACATTATGAGTTTCCTATACAGAAGTCATGTGTTGGAAAGTGTATGGACACTGCATGTAATTCATCAGATGGCACATATGTATATGACTGTATTTTGTCATATCAGTTTAGGACTGGAAATGCTAAGGAAAAAATTGTCCTGATTCATGCATTGAATTTACTCTAATAGCATAGTGAAGGAATAGTGCAAGTGTTTCTTTTCAGCAATGCAAGTAGCCTGCTGTATAAACTGAGCTTCATGCCTGAGTAGAAGAAAAGAAGAATGGGAGGTAATCATACATCATCAAAAATAGACGACAAAAAGGGCACAGACTTGCATAATACCTACACATATTTTTTCCCAGTACAGATGCCAACTTAGTAAGAATTGGCTATAATTTAGGCAAAAAAAAAAAACCCAAAACAAAACAAAAAACAGTACATCATGGTGGGAAGGAATGATACCAAATGAATTTGCTTGCCAGGTACAAATTGTTGATGGAGAATTTCAAGTGCTCTTTGGCTTTTTATTTATTATACCTTATTTTAATTATTATACCTTCAAATACAGTATACTTTCACATAAAGGACTGTCATCTGACAGCCTTTCCTCTGGAACACTTGCCTTACCCTTAAAAATTGGACATGAAAATGAACAATAGCTGTAGTTTATTTTGAGGAGACACCCTAATGCTTTTCAAACACAGGCTTACTGAAAGAATATTGAAAGTATATTTTTGAGCGTGTTGTTTTGTGGTACCAGAATAAGCCACATGAAAACCTTTCCCCTTATGACTTGTAACACATGGAGGACCCCCCCCCCCCCCAAATGAACAGTCACATTGTAGTGCTCACATAAGGCCATTTTTGATGCTGCCCATTGTTCCTATCTGCCTTCAACATGCACTGCAGAAATAATCCAGTTTGACACCACTTTAACTGCCATGACTCAATTCTATGGAATTCTGTGAGTTGTAGTTTGTTGTGGCACAATAGCTCCCTGACAGAGTCTAAATGTCTCACAAAACTACAGTTCCCAGAATTCTGTAACGTTGAGCCAAGGCAGTTAAAGTAGTGGCAGTCTGGATTATTTCTGCAGTGTGGATGCAGCCTAAGTCTCCATACTAGTTGATGGGAATGTAAAGGGCCCAGTTCACATTGCAGGATGGTGGGGGAGGAAGGTGCTGGCACTGGTCTTCAGTTATGGTATTGCAGTGCTGCTTAGACCTGAATATGCAATCCAGACTCAGTGTGCACACTGGTATGTGTCTGTCTATTTTATTTAATGTAAGTGGAGTGGGGGTCCATACTTAGAAGACACATAAAATATTTTTAAGGCATGTGTATGTCCCCCCCCCTTTTTTTTTGGTTGTGGTATATGTTTTATAACTGCATTTCATGTTAATTTGATTCTTGGAAATTCATTTGTGTTTTGTTCTTTGTGTTAATTTTTGTTTAACTATTATAAGCATGATTTCTCATATGTTTATTCTGTTTCTTTTAGGTTCTGTTTTGTTTCATAAGATCCCACTGGATGGGTAAATGAAATAAGAAAAAAGAGAGAGGGCTGTTGAGCATGATTGTTGAAGCTATGTGCTGCTCACTAGGCAGTGGACATGTTTATTGTGCTGTCAATTGCTACGCTCCTTGGACCTCTCTTGTAGAGATTGGTTATGTTTGGAGAACTCTAGAAGTATGCACAGTTTGGCAACTTCACTGCAAAATCAGCCCCAGGCAGCTATAAAATTCAAGAAGGCACAAAAATAAACTATTGTATTCTGTTACAATTATCCTGTTCATAAAGTTGACATTTCAACAAAATCCATTGCATTATTTCAATTTGATTGTCTGTCTGAATTTAGCAGGAAAAAAGAATTAATTTTATAGGTACTATTTATTAAAGGTAAACTGCAAATATTATATGTACTAAAAAGTTTAAATATTTTATGTTCTGCTTCTGCATACTGTTAGATTTCAGCCTTCAGATTGACTCCAGTGGGCAATTGCTCACTTAAAACTTGAGCATCTGCAAAGTTTGGAGAATTCTGCTCTGAGATCCTAAAGTTGTATTAAAAGTTGTTCTGCAAATCCTCATGGGAACAGTCCTTAGAAGGGAGTGGGTTCACTGGAGATGCTCTCAGACAAGATGGGGAGGAAGTGGCCCTTCATATGTTTCTGGACTACAGATCTGTATAGCCCCAGTCAGTATAGCCAGCCCAACAACAGTCCTGTATAAGAACATCTGAATGGCCACATATTTCCCATTCCTCCTTATATGTAGTAAAAATCATCTGTCAAAAGTAGCTGCTGACATGAGATATTATTTAATCAGAAAACTACATAAATAAATGCATCTGAGTCAAATAGTAAAAAGGTTTTGGTTCTTCTAACAATAGCACCATGAGATTTGCTGAATTATTATCTATATGCTTAAGGTAACCTTAATAGTATGTATGGCTTGAACCCAGCATCAGCAGTGTTGCTGCTGCTCCTAAGCCACCATGCCAATTTTAATATATGGGGCTCTAAACAAGAACTTTCATACCCCCTAGTATACCTATTTTTGCTTCTTCTTTTTTCTTGAAGAAGAGCAGGAAACAAGTCTTATGTTTAGGTACTGGAAGGATATGAAAATGGCAAAAGCAGTCATTTTCATCATTCACCTCTCCAATTTGGTGTATACCTCACTATCTTACATGCTGCTCTGTTAAATATAACAGTTGTAAGCAAAAAGGAAAGCTCCGTAAGTTCTGGTGCTGTAACCTGAAAGGTTTAATTAAATTTAAGAATGGGAGGATGAAGTGAAGAGGCATCCTGCAGCCTACTCCTGAAAGTAAACTGCCATTTCTATATAATTCATTTATATGCACCTTTGGAGCATGGGAATTGACTCTGGGACTATATGCATGGGCCAAAAGGCTCAGGTTGCTTTCAGCCTGGCATCATCCTGTGTAGATGACACAGGCCAAAAGCTCTGGACCAGCATCAGCCAAAACAGACATTGATCGGGCACTTCCGATCTGACCACAGTCCAGAAGCATGATCTTTTAGAACCAGTTGTTTGCCGCAGAGTTTCCTGGAAATGCCACCATGATAGCTGGAAGACTACACAATTGCTCACCCCTTTACCTGCTGCTACCACATCCCCTAAGCTTCAGATCGCTACAGCTCTGTACTAAGATACACTACCTGGACCATCTTGGCTCAATCAGCCAAATTGCTCCAGTGTATTCCTGAACTCCAGTAGAGAATTATAAGAACCTCACCAGCTACAAATAGCAGGTTTCCATAACATGGAGTTGTGACAGTTAAAGTGGCTTTAATCTACTATAACTGTGTAGTGTCGATAAAGCTCAAGTCTTCTTTGTGAAGTAACAAGTTATTATAGGTGTTAAAGAAATAATTATTTGGAAAACAAAACTAATGATACTTTTAACCAATTCCAGTCTCATCAAAACTGCATATTTTCATATGTGTAAATAGGTTCAGTTGGTGAAATTGCATACTCAGGGGTCAAAGGGGTGGCCTCCAGCTGCCCCTTTTACAGCCAGATTGGAGCTGCATCAAGCACATGCTGTGGTCCCGATCTGGCCTTTGCAGGTTGCAAAAGGAGCCACAAAAAGTGGTTCCTTTTTGTGCCCTGCAAAGGGCGCAATAACTGCAGCACAAGGGCACCACGGCGCTCCTTTGGCACTGTGTCATGCGAACGCAGCGGCAGAGGAGTACTGTGATGCCACACTCCATGTGGAGCAGCGTGCAGTGTCACGCTACCCTGGGGGCAGAGTCTAGCCATGCATCATGTGGACGCTATGCGCTGACTCTACCCCCAAGTTGGCCTTTAAGGCTGGTCTGCGCAGGGTCCCAAATTTGCCAAATATGTCAACAATCATAACCGGATTCTTTCAAACTACTTTAGCTTCCAAGCTACAACTGGATTTTATTCCCTTTGTTCTGTACCTCTTCATGCTTTCTCAGACATGTTCTAGGAGGCTGTGAAATCTACAGCATCCCAGAGCAGGTTTCAATGGAACACAGGACAATTACCCCCACTGCTGATCTTTTGTTGGAAAAAGTTCCATCAGTCTACATTGGAGCCCACCCATAGTATGCATAATTATAGGTTTGGGATCTTTAACAATCTTTCCACAATGTATTCTGGTAAGCTTTTGCAGATCAACTTTAAGATACAGCCACAGGTCTTATTTTTGAATAGTTCTACATGTACTGACATAATATTTTGGATTCTGCATAATCAAGACATTTATTTTAATGAACCAGAACTGATTTATGCATCACCAATTTATATATGCACATATACAATATAGGAGAAAAATCTTTGAATGTTTTAGTACTACACATGCATTGTTCACACTACAGTTACTCACAGAGGTTTATGGATTAGAGCACAATAGCTATTTACTGCTTTTGACTGAACAACAGCTAAACTTAAATAATGAACGAGGCTATATGTTGCTAGCTGATTTCTTTTCCTGGTCCCTCTATGGGAACAGATAAATCTGACTGAACCCGACATTGACATTGGGGGTTGCAGTATGCTCATTTTGTTTGAATTATAAATTACCTTGTCTTCCATTCTAGATATTTTAATTGGCCCAAGTGGTAATGGTTTACAAAATATCACAGTGCATTTCAGACCACAGTAAAAATTTCTGAGTGTTTTTCATTCAGTATTAGAGGTGACTAGCCAATATTTTTTTTAAATATCACTGTTTAAAGTCTGTATTGCACATTAATAAACCTGAAAAGGTAACAAAATATATTTGCCTTTGTGAGGTTTGAATTTACTTTATTTATCCCATAAACTGGACTAAATAATAGGTTAGTAGCTAAAGATGTAGTTTACAGAATAAGGTTATATCCAGAATTCCCATACTTAGAGTAGAGCCATTGAAGTCAATGGGGTTTAAGTTAAACTGATTTCAGTGGGCCTATCCAAAGTATTACTGAGTCCAACCCAATACAACCCAGTGGCTGTTATATAGCACACTGGTGGGCAATTTACAGCTCTAGAGATGTTGGACTGAAATTCCCATTGCCCTTAGCTAGATAGTATGTAAGGGGCAATGGGAATTGTAGCTCAATAACATCTGGAAGGCTGTTGTACACCATCTCTGCATATGGGTCATGCAGTTTTCACCACACTACTATGAATTTCCCTCCTCTGAAATTCCTCTGGTTAGTGTGATGACACTTATAATGTGTAGTGATTTTATGGTGGCAGAAACAACCGATCAAAATGGTTTAGAAGGTAAGACTTTCAGAAGATTCTGCATAATAATCTAGAGGGGGAGAGAATTCCTATATATTCTAGTAGTATCTTTAGCCCTTAGCTGTGGTAGGATTAAGAACCAAAAGCAAAACTCCCATCTCAGCTTTGTAGATTTGGTAATTTCAGGTCCTTTAATAAATTTCCTTCTGCTTTTATTTTAAACTGAATTCAGTTAGAGTTTTACCTTTGGTACAGCTGAAACAAAGTGTTCTGTGAAAGTGTTAATGCCTTTGAGCTACAGATGAATGCATAGTTATTCATAGATTGCATTATTGTTCTGTAGTAAAATCCAAAGAAAAGGCTACCATTTAGAGAGGTTAGCTACCCATCTTCAATATATATAGTATTGAAATACAATTGTTAGATGTATATTGCTTAGATTTGATCATGTTAAACATTGTTTTTTTATGTTATATAATGTATTAGTGTAGATCTGGATCCTTCTTACTAATCTTCTAGGCCCTATTTAGTAAGTCATACAAATAAGGCCTCAAATAATTTTCATTCCCTTGTGACTAAAATTCTTCTTAACAAAAGACAAGGTAATGCTGTCACATTAGTCCGACAATTTAAAATGGTGACCATTTTCACTTAACATTTTTAAAACAGAGAACAAAACCATATAAATTGTGCATATAATATGCTTTAAATAGGACTATTCATGAGACCGGGGATCTAAAAGATCCAATTTTTATTTTCAGCAAGAGAAAAATATTTCCAGAGATGATATTATTGTCTTTCCAGCACTAAAACTGAGAATTCCAATTTAATTAGAATTATTTCTGTTTGCAGAGAATGCAAACATTAGGTTTCCCATTCAGTGATAGCTGGTAGCTCCAATATCATTGGGTTGGTGAATCCATTCCAAGTATTAGCTTGAAGTTTGAAAAACCTATCCAAGGTCATGAATGCTGCCTCCAAAATAAGTTAAGCACCACGAATAGCTCATTTACAGTTCGTACTAAAATCAAAAGCAGGTTTGCTGCACCAATTATATCAGAGCTACAAGACCATTGTTCCCTTCACCAGCTCTTGGGAAAGCATGGTGTGAAATAGGGCAATTTATTGCCCTCCAGAGGTTGTTGCATTGCAAATGCTATCAGCCCTAACCAGCACAGCCAATGATGAAGAATCATGGGAGTGATTCTACAACATCTCAAAGGCCAGACATTCTTCTTGTTATAATAATTCACTGCATCTTCACTGGACAAAGGTTTAACTGTTCTAATAGATATCCTTAATTACATTATTCAAAGCACTTACTTTAACATGTCACTCTGATTCAGGGTCACTGAGTGACTTGAAGATTCTAGCCATTCAAACATCACTGAAACTAGATCATCGTGGACTAGATTTCTTAACTATAGGTTGATCCTGCAAGTAATTTCTCCACCTGTGCAAATTGTATAATTAGAGTATGTCCATGATTTATTTTGAACTGCAAGATTGTGCTGTAGTGCTGAAACAGATAGGTGAGTCAGTATAGGATGCGTTTATATCCCATTCATAATATGGATATTACATCATAAGAATCATTGAATTAATCCCATGGAGCAACATGCCACAGAGATAGAGGGAGGGAGGGAGGTTATTTACTATTTAATTAAATCATATCAAAGCTTTAATATAGCTGCTATGAGTAGTATCGTTAGGCCATAGTTTTCTTTATGAATGGAAATACTCTGCATTTGCTCTAATCCATCAATACACTGTGAATCTTTTAAATACTCTGCCCATGATTTTTAAAGTATTTTAAATATATATTTTATGTAATAATTGAGAATCATTGTTTTTATTTCAAAACACAGTCTTGACATTATGGACAGAATGTACTTGCTGAACTTTCTAAACTTATTTTTAACAGGCCAATAAAGTTTTATAATTCGTATGTTTGTGTCTTGAATTTTTTGTAAACACATGTAACATCCATTTGTTCCCTCACCCATAAAAACATTGTCAGAAATTGAATTCATAAGCATACTATTCTTTTCATATATATATTATGTTATTTTGCTTACTTGAATACTGTAGATACTTGTAAAGATTTACAGACTGCTATATGGAGGTTGGTAATATTTGTCTTGCTTTGTTCACATATAGGTCCAATTTTGTTTATTTAGAATTTACAGTAAGAAACATGTTCAAATTAAAAAAAAAATTCTAGATTCAGGTAAGGAAAGCATAGTGTGCCAAAGCAAACATTCAGAGTTAAATTGCCATCCAGAAATGTAAAAGTCTGAAGATGGAGAAAGTCCTTGGAATATCAAGCTAACACTTATAAGCCTTTGAATGCTTTGTAATACAGAAGAAAGTTACACTTTCCCCCATGCTTAGATTGTGAAGTGGGGAGAATAGAAACAAAGAATGCAGAGAAAGAAGGGAGAGAAGTACTTGGTGTCATGTTCATAGAGGCAGAGAATATATGTTTCTTTGTAATAGCCTTTCCAGATGATTTCACCTTTATTGAACTATCATACTGTCACTTCTCTCACATTTGTTTTAAACACTACAGTATGAAAATAAACAGGTAAGAGACATTTTACAAGTAAGAGCAGATATACAATGAATGTAACTGCTTGCTTAGCAGTTTCATAAAACAGCTTTAATAGTACCCTCCCCACCTCAAAAAATCCCAGCCAGATCACAAATTTGGTTTTCAGTTTCAGTTGGCTGCTAGCTTCTGGCTTCTCTTTTTGACTGGATTACCTTTCATCCAGGATTTGAGATTAAATTTATCTGACTCCAGACCAACAGTAATCTGTGCTGGTGAAATGCCAGGGCTCAAGGAAATGTATGGGGCTCAGCAAGGTATCTGTGCTTTCTTTGTTCTGATAGTGCTTGGGATGGATGAAAAAAGCATGTCTCTTCCTCCTGCCTCTCTGGCTGTACAACCAGAATGAGTGAGACCTTGTTCATCATAGAAAGATTTTCAGGATGGAATGGGATGCACTGATTTTGTTTGGGTCTAGGAGTGTCAGCAGAGTGAATGCAAGACAGAATATTTATCAGATTATAAAAACTCCTTATAAAGTGGGAAAAAGGGATCATATCATTCACTTGGATATAGTAGCAGCTGGTCACTCCCATGTCAGCATGGTGGTGGTTTTAGTTTGAACTTCAAATGAGCTATTCAAGGTGCTGAAATGTTTGACAGTAGGAATCAGTACTGTGGAAGCTGCTTTTAAGTCTGGGTGAAAATCTGCAACAGATTCACCATCCCGCTGACAAGGAAGCCATAGCCCTCCCTGCTTCTGTGGGAGAACAGAAATCTGTGTACATCTATGTGTGCAGCAGAATGAGGTGGTAGAATTTATGCTAATTTGGACTGCAGGTGGGGATGGAGTGTCAAAGTTGTTTGTTTTTTAAATTACTTACTATGGGATAATATCTACACATGGAAAAATTTGTATTTTTTCCACTAATGTCCCAGTTTGCTTTTTATCTGTAGGAAGTGTTAGTATGGACTAGTGTTTCTCTTGTTTGAAATAAAATATAGTGCTATCTATTTTACCACCTTGTTCTTTTGAATCTGAGGCCTCAGCTTAAGATGCTGAGATTTAGCTGTACGTTTTTCCCGAGGCCACCTGAAGAGCCTATGGATGAGTTGGAACTGGAATTCAGATTTCTTGAACTACTCTAAGTGTCTGGTGAAGGCACTTTATTCAAAGAGGTTGTGAGGCCTTTTGATCAAGCCAGTCAATGTGTTGTTGCTGTGTTGTCACTTTGCACCTTCATTACCTACCTTCACCCCCCTGAATTATGTTATGTGTAGGTCCCATTCCCTGTGAAATTCACTATGACCTGAAACACACAGGCCCAAATCGCCAGCTTTGGGACAATCTGGGAGTGTGGTGTACAGATGACACATGCCCCCGAATCGGGCCAAAGTCATGCCACGGGCACCAGTGAAAGGAGCTTCTTGCCAGTGCTTCTTGCCTGTGGCCTGTTCTGGTCACTGTGTTCCCACAACAAATGGGGAATAACCAGGGCTGGAGTGGCCAGAGGCAACCCCAAGCTGCCAGTCTGCCTGACCCCCATGATAGCAAAGTTTGGAAAAGGTACTTATTTGGACTCCCAGAATTTCCTGTGCTGGCTAAATCTGATCCTTATATTTCTTCAAGCTTAAAAAAAAAAAACCCTCACAGAATATATTCTGTATTGCCACTATGTGAAAATGTTCTTATTGCAATATAGTAAGAAAGAATAATATTTTTTTAAAAAAATATTTTAATAGATTGTTTGAACATCATTGTATTATGAACCAACAGTATTATCTGCATTTTTTTCTGACACAAAGGGGGAAACAGTCCCTGAGTGTTAAAGCAATTATGTCTCCGCATTGCCCTTTTTTGTTATTTGTACAGTCGTGTCATACTTTTCCCATGGATTTCAATGTTATAGTTCTAATGACTTGGCAGATACAGATTTTATGTTCTATTTTGCTTACGTTTACAAAATGTGCAGGCAGATATTTTCATTCTGGGAAAAATGAAAACCCCTGAGCAACATAACAATCAGTCTAATTTGGTCATTGGGAACAACAGTTGATTTCTAGTATTAGACATGATAACTGATGCTCTTGCATAAATATATAGACTGCTTTTCAGCTCTCATGTGGAATGTGCTGTTACTGAAAACACATTTCTAAAAGTTCTCACCATTGGATAATAATATACCCCCACTGTTCGGCCCTAGACTGTCCATGTATCATCCCACTTCCCACCCAAGTCTCTCATGACTTAGATGGTTTATCATAATTCCACAGTGGCAGAAATTTCTTGGCTTCCTGAAGCCTTGAGGCTAGAATGTCTTTTGTCAGTACTTCAAGCCAGAGGTTTCATTCACACACTTTTCCAGTTGGTTTTTGTTTGTCCCCATGGACAAAAGAATTCTATTTAGGAAAAATTATCTTTGCAAGTTCCTATCCAGATATCACAAATGTTCCATACACTTCCCCTTCTGTACACACAACAGGCCACATGAACTTCTATACAGTCTTCCCTCCATTCTCATGGTTTTCAAACCAACATCCCTTGCTTATGCGTGAGGGATAAACAGAGGGAGAAATAATGGGCCGTGTGCCCAAGGCATGCAGATGCACGTTCCCAAGGCCATGCACCTATAATCAAGCCAATGAGGCTTAAATATATGCGAAACTCCATTTTCACAGGGTGGGGTGGGGTGTCTGGAACAGATCCCCTGCGAAAACAGAGGGCCGAGTGTATCTTATGGTTTCTCCAGTTATTTTGACATGAGAGAATTTTTCATGTCCCCCCGCCCCTGCCACCATGATAAGAGTAGGGAAAATGCTACTCATTGGGCACATGCAGCCTCCAAGCCCCACTTATGATGCCCTTAAAGCCTTTGGCAGGCCCTCAAAGCCCCCTCAAAACTGAATGCTTTTTCAGCTTGATATTCAAGCAGTTTTTCACCTGGAAACTATCCCAAGTGCCACACACACATTGTGGTTTGCCTTTTCTTCCAGAACCCACCACAATTCCAAAAGTGTCCCCCATCCTCAGCCAAATTTAGGCTGAAATCAGGGACTGGAAATGGCATGATGTCACTGGGATGTTGTGAACCTATTCCTAGAAAGGGGGTTGTCCCAGATCTCTGTGTAGTTGCTAACCTTTGTCTTAGAGCCATGGCTTTCTACTTTATTTAAAAATGGCAGAATCATAAATAGTGCTTCATGGAGCCAATTTCCCTTCACATTTCCCACCTCAGAAGGGAACTAAATGTCAAAATGTTTTTGTAAAAATCAGACTTGAATGAACGTTGGGATCTGAGCTTGGTACATTCCAGTGTCAGCTCAGGCCTGACAACTAGGAGTCTGTGCCCTAAGGGTAGAAAATGTGTCAGATTTGAATTCTTCTGCCTTTAGAACTTTAAACCTAGTTATGTTTATTTTGCATTAACCAACCAGGCTTTTGCATACAATCATAAAAAACAAACCAATCTCATGTTCAAACAAAATTGAGATGAAATATTTAAATTGGTAATCAAAACATAGAAAATAGGTCTAAGATTATATCTTGTCACCAGATAAGCTAGAAAGTTCTCTCTCTATCAGAGCTTTTAAAAACATGTTCTTTACATCCTTGAAGTTCTTTAAGTTCTTTACATCCTCAAAATGCAATTTCTGGATATTGATAAATCCTTCAAAAACAAACTGAAATGAAATTCATCCCCATTTTCAATGTCTGAAGCAATACGTACAGAGGTTCCCTTCATGGAAAGACCAGGTTTTATCTGTCTACCACTTAGCTATTAAAGATGGGGGAAAGGGAGGGGGGAAGCTTTTCAGATCTAATATGGTTAAATATATATCAAACCCAGACATTTAAGAGTTATACAGTCAAAGCCCCCTGGGCCTGGATATATGAAGCTGTTAGTTTTGGCTTTTACCACATTTGCATTTTTTAAATGTCAAGCTGTTTCCTTCCTAAACAGGAGAGGGGGAAATGTTGGCAACTTCTCACCAAAAACAAACTCACAGGAAGTTCTCACCCATCCTTATTCTGCCCTTGGTAAACCCTCATCCTTCTTCTGCTACAGAGGAAAGAGCCAATTGTACCACTCAATGCCTTAAGGAGACAACAGTGCAATGGACAAAGATCAGTAGGGCAGGGTCTCTTGGTGGTAGGCTGACTGACAGATAAGGTCTTTGGCAGGCTCTTAACCATGCCGGTCCCCAATGCTGATTCTGGTTCTGAAGTCCACTATTGTGTTCAGTAGTGGATATTTCATATGCCACATGACTTGTTTTATTCTCATTTTAATTGCTTGATGATGGTGGTGGTGGTGGTGATTAATATTCTGCTTTTCTGTAACAAAAATGAAACATGCATTTTGAACACTGAGCAGCTTTCTCTAGTGAGTACATGTCAAAGGTGGTTGGTGTCTACCATGTCAGTAAGGTAGTGAATCTTCTCTGGGTTTGAGTTCGAACTTTAAAATGAGTTAACAAAGGTGCTGAATCCTATCCCCCAGAATATAGTTTAGATTAAAATCTGTAGGAAATTCACTGTCCTTCTGACACCAGCTTTTCCTGAGCCATCTTTTTCAACTGTACTTGAAAGATTAATAGCAGCATTTTTTGTTGTTGTGTGCCTTCATGTCACTTTGCCTTATGGCAACCCTAAGGCAAACCTATAATGAGGTTTTCTGAGACTGAGGGTATATGACTTACCCAAGGTCACTGAGTGGGTTTCCATGGCTGACCAGAGATTCGGACCCTGGTCTCCAGAGTCATGTTCCAAAGCTCAAACCACTATTCATCACTGGTTCCTAGCAGCATTTATGGGGCTTTTTAGATTGGCAGGAAAGTGTGACATGAAGTTGCACTTTCCTTAATGCTTAGCAGCTAGACTGCAAGCCCCAGGTGTGCATTTAAAAGGTACAGGGCAGCTAGACTGAGGGGTTTGGGAACGACTTATCTGAGGTCTTTTCTGTGGCTCAGCAGCTACATGGGAAGCTGTCAGAACACTACAAACACAGGCGGAGCAGCTATATGGGCGGCAATAAACTCGGCTTTTAGCCGCGCTTTAAAAAAAAATTTCCTTGCCGGCTGCGAATTGCGCAATTCGCAGCCAGCAAGGAAAAAAAAATTTAAAAGTTCAGCAGTTTATCACTGCGGTTCCTCTGCCTTTTTAAACTGTGCCGTTGCACTGGTGCAGCATGAATGAACCCCCTTATTTTGTGAATGAATTGACATGTTATCCACAGTAGAATAACAGTAACGGCATCCCAGAGTCCCTACTGCGCATGTCTAGGGTTCCGATTAGGGCTGGAGCTAGGGTTTGGGAGCTTTAAAAAACTGCGCGGTTAAACCCCAGCTTTTACACCTGCAGGGCATTGAGCGTTTTAATTAGAAATGAAGTCCACACCACGCATGCTCCCAATCCACGATCCATTATGCTCCGCACCTCTATCGCTGCCTTTAAATGGGCGCCTTAAAGAGACAGAGCCCCATTTAACTGCACAACTACACCTTAGCCTTTAGATGCACGTGCGCTATAGCGCTCTTTTTTAAAAAAGAGTAGGGAAATCCAGCACCTTTTTAAAGGCGCATCTTCTCCCTTAAAGCGTCAAAATGGCGTTTTCATGGCACACTTTCCCTTTTTCTCATCTAAAGGCTGGGCTTTCATGCAGCCTTCATCACACCTCTTTTTGCCAATGTAAAGTGTGTGTCAAATAAAAGTCCAGAGGGAAAATCTAATACAATGAAAGGCCTTACAGTAAAGTATATTGGAAGTATTTTTGTTTGTTGTTTTGATTTCATTTCAACTAAGGGTTTTTGTGAGTTGTTTGACAGTTATCACCCAAGGAGAGTTTGTAATAGTCATACTGGTGTATCTTAGCTAGAAATGTTCATCTTAGCTGTGACTACTCATACCTCCCTGCCTGTCCCCCTGCTCTTTCTAAATATAGATTAGTGATCAGTAAGAATAGCATTTGCAAACATCAAAATTACTTAGTAGTTGTGATTGAGGGATGATCTTTTACATGTTGGGAGCAGAATGACTCCCTTCTCCATTTTCCCTTGTAGTTGCAGATGTTTTACCAAGCTCTCTTTTCTAGAGATTGAAATATCAGCATGATGGCACTGTGTTCCCATAACTATAGCTCCATCTCCCACATGTTTAAGAAATGTCAAGTATGACTTAGGCCAAAGTCAGCTCCTTCAGAGCACCATGTATGACTTCGGCCAAAGTCAGCTCCTTCAGAGCACCAACCTTATATGATAAACAGCAGGAGGACACGAGGATTCCCAGATGGAGTCCATTTGCTGTTTCACTTCTCTTTGAAATTTGACTTAAAGAAAAGAACTGGGCCAAATAATTTCTTCAAAGGAAACTGAAAATTTACTTTATTATTTAGTCAGGCAGAACATATGGTGATGCATATTATTAAATGTAAGGTTTACATTAGAGAATGCTGAGTGCTGTGGATGGCTGGACCCCCATGGTAGTCACTTGGACAACTAGCTTATATGGCCAGAAGCATCATAAACTGGCTTGTTGCTAAAGTGGATAGAAGATATGCACAAATGGGCTTACGGTAATCTTGCAGTTCTGCAGACACAACCACATCCCCTCTACTGGTCAACTGTATTCATTTGGAGCCAAACCCTGGAAGAGTTATTTTTTTAGACTGAAGTTCCCAAGATCCCTCAGCCAGCAAACATGGCCAGTAGCCATGTGGACTGCGGGATTCTGGTAGCTGTAGTTCAGAAAAATGTTCCTTGTCTCTGATCAGTGCTGTGAAAGACCTATGCATTCATGTTATACATGTAGCCACTGAGTCAGAAAAAAAATCACAATTGTGTGGCAAAAGTTCTAGCATGCAAGCATTAAGGGGTGAAGATGGGTCAGTGGTCTCTATTTCTTCTCTTAAAATATGAATGTGACAAAATCTGCTTCCCCCTGTTTAGCCACTTTAAAAATACATTTCTCCTGTTTTCATACTATATCATATATTTAAAAGCCTACAAGAAAATGCCCATGACAGAATTTCAAGCTTCTGTTTCACTAGAAGGATATAGATCATGTCTCTCTAAAGTTAATTCTTCAGCGAATTGCTAAAATATTTCTCAGATGCAAAAGCTTGGCAAGCTCTTTTAAGTATTTAATTCAAGCTAAATCTCCTGTCTGTATTACTCAAGTCATTATTCCTCTTTTTAATATAGTCCAAGCCTGTCTTTAAGCAATATTATGCCTTTGTTTACCACAAAGGTTTTGAAGATGAAGAGGAGGATGAGGAGGATGTTTTCTATGTGTAAAATATTCGTTTAAAGGAGTTCTTTCCCACAAAAACCAACAGCCTTTTCTCATTTATTTAATAGTTTGTTGTAAAGTTATTTGTCCCTTTCTTGAATGAGCTCAAGGCAGCCAATGTGGCCCTCTTCCTCCTCACTTTACCAACACAAGAACCCTGTATGGAATGACTGGCTCAACATCACCCAATGAGTTAGATGGCCTAATGTGGACTTCAGCCTGGATTGCAATGTCCCTGTAAATGCCAGCCATTGAAATACATGGCTAGTGGATATTTTGGCTAGGGAATTCTGAGTGTTATAGTCCAAAAAGTACCTTTTACCAAATTCAGCCATGAAGTTTAAGGAAAATGGAAATTTGAACCTTAATCTTCCTACTTCTTGTTCATTACCCTAACAACTCCTCTTTCCAAAACAAGAGTAAGGCCCTTTCACACTACACAGTTCTGTTATTTTTACTGTAACTGTTAATTTGTCTGTATTTTTGCTATTGTTGTAACCCAGCCAGATTCTACATGATTGGGCAGGCTATAAATGAAGTTGTTGTTGTTGTTGAGCTCTGATTCCACTTGAACTACCATACAACATCCTATGGAATCCTGGGATTTGCAGTTTATGGAGGGGTATTTAGAGCTAGAGAACTTTAGTGCCTCACCAAACTATAAATCTCAGAATTTGGTGATGCAGTCTGAGAGTTAAAATGGAATCATAATGTTACAATTGTATAGTTTGAAAGGGTCCCTGTTCTTTTTGTGTTCATGCTTGGAGACCAAGCCCATGTGGACTGAATGGGGAAACTGTGCTCACAATTCATGTACAGCAGAGGTAGACAGTTGTTTGACTGCAACTCTCAGCATCCTCCATCTTAGGTTAAGCAGACTGGAGCTGATGGAAGGTGAAGTCCTACAACATGTGTAGGGCTTCCCTATGGCCTCTGCATCCAACACCTATACTGCTTTTCTCTGGTTACTTGGTCTGCTTCCATGTATAGCCTTGGTCTGCTTCCATGTATAGCCTTCATAGACTGAATGTTAAGATTAGGTAAACGTTTTACACTTTTAAGGAGATCACAAGCATATAAAACACTCCTGAAACACTCCCACCCTCGCACATCCCTTAAATATATTCTTGGTTTGAAGTTAGGTTTTACTTGGAGGGGAAAATAAAAATCACATTGGATGGAATCATAACTTTTTTGGTAATATATTACTTTATAATGAAATCTCATATACCATGCAATTGTCAGACAGAAAAATATGACACAGCTGCTTTCTGCATTTCTGCAGTGAATCACTTTACACATGGAAGTCGAACAAACATTTTAACTTCCATTGGCCTAAATGTGAAGCTGGTTCATATAAAATGAATCTGGATCTGCCATATTTTCCATAACAAAGAAAGGTCAACCTGTTTGCACTATCCAGTAGAAGAATTGTAAAATCTTAAAAGAGCTGATTTGTGCAGTCAAATCAAGCTCATGGTTGTGTGTTTCTGTACTGAACAAATATACCAGTTTTATGTCACTTTAAAAGTCATGGCTCCAACCTACAGAATCATGGGATTTGTAGTGTGGTACTTAGAAATTTCTGCTAGAGAGCCTTAGTGATATCATTCAGGAGAACAGACTTGTGCTCTGCACTGGGGAATTCTAAGGGCCTCATTCTCACTACAAAATAAATCATTTTTTGAGTTGAATCGATTAAGCAATTTAGCACTTAATAGATGTTCACACTATTCAAGCCATGTCCGAACCTATCTCTTTCAATTTAATCTACTTCGAGTTCACATTCAGCAATGGATCATTTCAACATGGAGTCGCCTCACAGGGGTGACTGCACCACAGGAATCAAATCAAATGGACAGCGTGTTCACACTTGCACTGAATCGATTCATTTCAAAAGAAACAAGGAATTTCATGGATCTAGAAGAACCGGTTTAAACAGGTTTAGCGATGTCTCCCCAACTGTACCAGAAATTCAGTGCAAATGCAAACAAGGGCCATTTAAATTGGTTCAGATTAGTTTGAAAATCAGTTTGCTATGTAGTGGGAATGAGGCTTAGGTAGTTTTCCAAAGTATAAATCCCAAGGTTCTGTAGCATGAAGCCATGGCAGTAAAGTGGTTTTAAATTGCTATAATTGTCCAATAGTGCCACATTCATAGTCTCCTGAAGGATTACTATAGAATCTAAGGCTGGATCAAGGTTGCACAATTTGTGTCCTCCAGCTTGTGGCCCTCTGACTTCATTGTTCATCAGTCCTAGCCAGCATAATACAGTGATGAGGGATAATGAGGGTCCTAGATAAAAAAAGCTTATCAAGAAGTATAATGCTATCAAATGATATGTCACAGATATAGTCCCTCTACCAGATAGAACATCTTAAATTATGGAAATAGGCAAAGTTGTATTCCCAGAGTTCCCATTCATTCCAATATGCATCCCCATGAATTCCCATACCCAGAAATGAATGAGATTACTCTTGGGAATGGCATTAGTGTTTAAGATCTGTCTCTACAAATTCAGATCATCCAAGTCATGGCTTTATAAATTCTGATGGTGCAGTGGTTAAATGCCTGTACTGTAGCCACTCACTCAAAACCATAAGGTGGCAAGTTCAAGACCAGCAAAGGGCTCAAGCTCAACTCAGGCTTGCATCCTTCCAAGGTCACTAAAATGAGTACCCAGATTGTTGGGGGCAAGTAGCTTACAGTTGTAAACCGCTTAGACACTGCTTATGTGGTATGAAGCGGTATATAAACGAAGCTGTTTGTATGTTTTGTTTATTTCAAGAAGTATTGTTAAAGGCCCATGATACCTTTAGTACATTCTAACATCCCTGTTATGTAATGTTCAGTCAAATTTCCAAGTCTTTTTTTTTAAAAAGAGAAATTGGAGCCTCCCTGTATTTTACGAGATGCCAAGGAGAAACGTTTCCTTGTCAGATTTGATTTGCACGGTATGATATTCAGGGTTGGAGAAGGGGGGGGCACAAGGTTTTTGTTGTTGTTGTTTTGCATGTTATGTAGATGTCATATGTGAATGGTTTATGCACACCAAGAGAGGGGATTTAACTTGGTTGGGGAGCAGTTGCAATTGAACATTGCAGTGCAGGAGGGAGGTGGCCAATGGCTTCCATACCTGTATCAGAATATAAAGACTTGAATAAAACTGAGAGTGGATTCACTGCACTGTTAACTCTCTGGATACTCTGGGGAAAGTCCCCAATTCAATCCCTGGCAACTTCAGTTAAAAAGATTGCAATGTATAGGGCAGCAAATGACATTTGCCTGAGTCCCTGGAGAAACATTGTTGATGGAGCAGGTAGCTTGGGGCTGGATGCATTCATTCCTAAATGTTTCCTGAATAATAGTCCAAAGGAAACTGAAAATTGTGATCCAAGAATTTGTTGGAGACAACAATCTTATTTGATTTGTTCATCCATAGAAATGCTAGGGAAGGCCCATTGGGCTTCTACGCCTGTTTCCCAAAACACACCAGTCACAGACCTGGAGATCCTTTCTCTTTATTCTTCTCTTCTGCAGAGGGGGCTTGGTGCCTGTCTCAGAATAGACTCTGTAATTTGCATTAGAGAATTTAATCAGTCTCTATACTGGTCAGAGCCTACACAGAGCCAAAGTACAGTCCTGGTAATAATTGAAGTAGCAGAGGTTGAGGGAGCTACAGTAATGACCATCTTTTAGGAATTCAATAGCATAGTCTTCCCAAATTTTCATTTGAAAGAATGAGTCTGTGGGCCATCACATTTTGGAAATAAAACTGTGTACACATGAAGTATTGTGTGTCCTACCTAGGAGTTATGTAGAATCCTTTCTTTTATTTCATGTGATGCTTTCAGGATGGGGTGGGGAGGAGGCAATGTCACAGGCATGCTGACTAGATGAAATATTATTATTACTTAGAAGAGTTGGAAATTGCTCAGTCTTGCAGTCATCCCAAATGTGTAACAGCTGCTAAGACCTAGTAGACTGTGCCAAGGAGTCTGTTAAAGCAAAATGTTAGGACTTGAGCAACGTCTTCTAGACATAGATGGATTGAGGTAATATCTCATATTCTTTGGCTGTGTGAGCCAAGTTGTGCAAGTCCTTAATGCCTACTCTGGCATTACTCTCCTTGGAAGTTTTGCCTCAGCATGAACCCAGAAGATTTGGGGATTTGATCCTATATTAGTTTTTGATGAGTTAAATGAGGATTGTATAGATTTTCATGTAGGTATGAATCAGTTGTCCTTTGTGAACCTGGATACACATCCAAGAACCACTTTGTTTTCACTGTGTTTTGATCTGTTCATAACAGCAGACTGTTAAGCTTCAGTTGCATAAAGAAACTACTCTCTCAGTCATTGAATGAGGTGAAAAAAATCATTTGCCCACAAACATAAAATCAAAGAATGTTTGAATTGCATTTGTAGAAGGATTAATATTGTCACGTTGAGGCAGCCCCAGCTCTGCCAAATGGGCACGTATGCATAGCTGCATTTTGAAGGTGGAGGAATGTCAGAAGGATGTGATTCTGATGGCCAGTGGTGGCTGGTGGCTACCATTTCACCAGGCAGTGAATCTTCTTCAGGTTTTAGTCTTGAAATAGGCTATTCAAAGTGTAGAACCTATTCTTAAAATAGCTGCCTTATAGTCTGGACTAAAACACAGATTGATTTACGAGGCTGCTGACACTATTGTTGAGTCTGACTTATGACAACTGTATCATGGAGTTTTCTAAGCAAGATTTCTAAGCAAGATTTCCATTGCTTTCCTCTGAGGCTGAGGGAGTGTGACTTGCCCAAACATTACCCAATGGGTTAATTCAAACTTTTTGTCTTCCAGAATCCTAATCCGGTACTGAGATCACTTGTGTACACTGATTTTTCATTTACTGACACTCCTGATGCCCATCGCCAATGAAATCATTTATGCTCTCCCATGTTCAAAATATACACAAGCAAAGTCACTTATGAATTATACATAAGCATGTGTTGTTATTATTTATTTATTATTTTAAAAACCACCTTTCTACAAGACCTATAGCTGATGAGGAAAATTCATATAATGCTCCTGCATCCCCTGCCACCCACAAGAAAATCTTGTGTAAATTAATCCTGAGCCATGAGGAACTTCATATCTTATCAGACCAATGTTTCCAAAAAAGTAAGGAAAGTTGATTTTTTTGGACTACAGGTCATAGCACCTGCTAGCCAGCATGGCCACTGATTAGGAAATTCTAGGAGTTGTAATCTCCCCCACCCTCTCCCCCCCCCCCCCCAAATAATTTTCCAAATCTTTCATCTCCAATCCCTTTCATTAAGGGCTACAGTAGATTTTAACTTCAAGACTTTGCTTTCAAGAGATACAAAATGACTATGTATGAAAAACTTTCATAACATTTGGAGCATGTTTCTCAGAAAACAGTTTCAAATGTATAGAGAGAATTTTCTGCAACTGGCAGAAACTCCATTGTTTTCAGCAGCAGCCTGCTGGAATAAAATTATTCCAGAATGAAATGTACAACTCTGAGCTCCTTTGGTGGCAAACAATTAAAAAAATGCAAATCATCAATACATTAATAGTGTATATTTGATTCAGTAGTAATGGCTTGTGTTTCAGTCTCCCTAAGAATCTGGTGCATTTGATAGAAACAGTATTTATGATGCAGGGCCACTTTATTCTTTAAGGTTTAGCTGAAGCCCTATTTAAATGAGCATGAGTGACCCTGTGACATTGGTGCAGATTATTTACTACCCACAAACAAAACACAACTGTTTCATTGCCCTCCCAGTTACTTATTTGATGTGAAGAACACTAAAAATGTCACTCTGGTGCATTTCCTCTTCATCAAAGTCAAACTGCAAGGTAGGCATACTGTTTTCCCCTTAGGCCCTGGAAAAATTGATTTTCTGTGTCAGACAAAAAAGTGTAACATGACAATGGCCTGATAGGTGAAATGAAAGATACAGAAAGAGGTGTTTCATTCCAGCAAGGTTCATGAACTGTGTCCTTGAACATGGATTCCCACTGAGCTGAGGGTAAGTAAAATCCTGCAGGTATTTTCTTGAACCTTACACACAGACAGAGCACTTCCTATCAAGGATCAAGAGGGAGTCCTCCACTTCCTACCTGTAGCTGTCCTTCATGTTGACAGGCTGCCCAGAAGGCTTAAATGGGAAAAACTGCTATCTTTCAAGATTAAACAGCCCTCTTAGGAAGGCAAGAAGTTTGTGCTCATTTTATGCTACATAAAGCCAGAGAGACCTGTGGCCCTTCATGAGCTACTGAATGTTTTATTCTCATCCGTCCTATCTAGTCTGGCCAATGGTGACACAGAACAGGAATACGAGTTTATCAATATGTACAGAACTAAAATGTCCCCACCCATGAGTTAGCTATTGTTGTAAAGTAGGATGGATTTATTTATTTATTTTCTGGATCTAGTGGCTCAAAATTATATGATCCATTGCCTTGACAAATGAGGACATATGACTGAATGCATAGCACATGAACATTTTATCCTGGACATACTCCAATTATTCAGCGTTATCTCACTGAGCATGGCCTTCTTCCCATAAGCTGATGTTTGAGGAGCTAATATGCTTCCAATTGCAATAAAAAACCAGAGGTGCTGCCAAAGCCCAGAATGGTATCAAGGACTTAAAAATGATGTGCAGTGAGAAAAGATCTGGAGGCCAACAAGGAAGAATACAATTGATAAAGCCCAGTGACGTTTGTGTGAAAATGGCGTTACTGTAGAACATTCCAGTCTCTCCCTGCCATCTCGCCTTTCTTAGATTATGAGACTAGAGATGTATGTCTTCAAGTTGAAAATACATGAAATATATTTTAGAAATATATTTGCATGGTTGAATAAACTGTTATTTACTAGTCTGTACCAAGATACCCTCCACTAAATGTTGAAAATCTTGCACATTTATTTGAAAATACTGATGAGGCTGCATGCACTTCCAGTCCATCTGATATTGTCTCTGCTTTTAACCATAGCCTTCTAGAAGCTCAGACATTAGCATCAGCAACTAGTCAGGTACCAGAGACAGAGGTGAACAGAGACTCTGTTACTTCAGGGCCATGACTCTGTGCTTGGTTTTACAGGAGGTACATTTGCTTTTATGGGAGTTATCATAGGTACATAACCTATTTTAAGAACAGAGTTCAACACCTTGGATAGTTCCCACAAGTTGGTCCTATAAAACTTACTATGGATTCATTGCCCAAAATAACAGAGCCTCCAACTGCCTCTGCCTTTTGGCCATTCTGCCTAGTGGAGTGTTTGGCTTCTGCCCAGCTGCAGGGCCAGGATATTCTGGGCTGCCTCTGGAGTATCCTGGCCAGTGCAAACAAGGTCCAAGTTATTTTTGCACACAAGGCAGTAAATCTTCCAAATTCCGCTCTTTATTATGCATGTGTTGGGAGTGCTTTGACTGTGTCTTCCTGCATGGCCAGGGGTTGGCCTTGTGGTCTCTTCCAACTCTAGGATTCTGTAATTCTAATAGTAAAAATACAATAAAAACAAATGAAAGCACTAACAATTTGCTGCCCTTTCATGAAAGCCCAACTCTGCTGCCTGAGGCAGCTGCTTCAACCTGGTTCCTGGAGAACCAGCCCTGTGCAGAAATATAATACCACTGGAGAAATCCCACTTCTTGATGGCACATCCCCAACCATATTATTAGAAGTGAGCCCTGTCATATAGGCCCATGCAAAAGTAGGAAGGGGAGGGAATAGGGAATGAACATGCAATGTGGAAGTGGAAATCTACCCTCAATTTTTAATCTTTGAGAAATGTCATTACACTGTACATGAAAGAAATAAAATGCTTTGAATACTACTACACTGTGTGATTGCCAGGAAGTTCCCCAGCACAGGTTGTGTGTAAGCTCTTCCACCCTATCCTAACAAATAATAAACAAAATAAGAAGGCTGCAAGGACAGGCCAAACTGAAGTAATTCCTGGTGCTTCTAAACAGTTTACTGTAGCAAATGTATCCTGGCCTTTGGATATTTTGTGGGAAAGATCTAAAAGAATGAGAATAGAAGGATGGTGTGAGAGAAATTGGCCAGATGTGGAAACCTATGCATGAGGAGACACAAGGAAGGATTTAAAGGATGACATGGGATGGGATGGGTGGAAAAGCAGGCGCCTGACTCAGAATGCAGAGCAAGCTTTTGCCAGAAACAATGGATCAATGGTAGTAAAGTGAATCAGTCTGTCTAATACAACCTGTGGCACTTTCATACTATGCAATTACAGTGCTATGATTCCACTTGAACTGCAGCCTATGGATTCCTGGAATTTCAAATTAAGGAAGTGATATTTATCATTCCCAGCCAGAGAGCTCTAGGGCCTCACCAGACTACAAAGCATAGGATTCCATAGAATGCTGCTGTTACAGTTAAAGTAGGGTGCTAGCACTTTAGTAATGATTCACTTTGAAAGGGCATTGCTTTCTCCTATCTCTCTGCTCTGGGAGCTGTCTGTTCATTTTGACAACAATATAAAGCTCTGTTTTCTATCTGTGGTTTCCCTAGCCAGCTCCCTCCAAAGTGCTGTAATTTCATTAAGGTTTTTGTTTGTTTGTTTGTTTTTAATTAAAATCATCTTCTAACATTGAAATCTGGAAAAGTCATATTTATGGATTTCAATCTCCCAGAATTCTTCAGCAAGCATAGGAGATTTGGAGAGACAAAATCCAAAAAAGAGTAATCTTTCCAAGCCCCAGTAGGGACATAGGAAGGTGCTTTGTTGGACAACCATGATAGACCATACAGTATTACTGGGCAAAATAATGGCCATCTTTATTGACCTTAATACCTATTTACAAATGTAATGCCTGTGGTGGATCCAGCAAAAAGAATGGGGGGAGAAACCTAATGCAAGTGCAATTGAGGCCCAGATGTCTATCCTTGACACCTGTTCAGCCAAGCCTTGGGCGAGACACCAGACTCCGAGGGCAATTGAAAGAAATTGGTCGCTATCTTCATCAGTCATCTTTGGAAGAACAAACTGGAGGGCTCGTTCCCAAGTCCTGTGACAATATAAGAGAGAGCAAACCTCTACAGTATATCAGCCCCAAGAGTCAACTCCTTCACAAACCTCCTGGCCCAATACCCCTTGGAGGTATCTCCAGAGTTGAACCATTTACCACAATGGGGTGCCATTGTCTCCCCTGCTACCTGCCATAGACAAGGGACAAGTGTCTTTTTAATCCCTTATAGGCTTGCTCACTGTCCCTTCATGTGACACCACTTGGCCTTATGGGCCAAGTCCACAGCCTAGCCTCCTGGTCTCCATTATGGAGGCCAAAAAACAGTCCTCTCACCCACACTGGCAGTCGTCGTGCGGCTTGGGGATGACTTGTATTCAATCAGACTGTTGGACCATCTAGCCCACTTTGCTTTCCAAGGATTGAAACAGTAATGGTTCTATACCCCCGTTCCTCAAATTCCCTGTCCTATGTGGAAATGTTAGGGACCTTTTGTCTGTAAATTATGGACTCAACCATTGAATTCAACTGCACATCCAAATTTTCACTCTGTGGGTGGGTAGCAAAATCAATTTCATCCTTCTGCATTAAAAAGTGAATTTGTAATGTATTCTCCTTGTAATGTATATCCCTGCATGAGTATATGCAGGATAGCAGCATATTGCAAGATTGAAAATGGAGTTCAATCATGCAGAGCCCTGTCTACTCAGTTGGCCCACAGATACCAGTAGCAGTGCACAAGTGAAGAGCCCTAACTAGAGATGGAAAATAATCTCTTTTTTAATATAGATTTTTATTATTAAAATTAAAATTCATATAATGAATATTATACAATACGTGAACCTGTATGTGTGTATGTATGTGTATATGTGTGTATATGTGTGTATGTATGTGTGTGTGTGTGTGTGTGTGTATATATATATATATATTCTATATTCTATTACATGAAGGGCCAGCAAATGTAGCAGAAGTTCTTCTGGATTACAATTTTCCATGTATTCCATATGATAACAAGTGGGAAAGTATTTGTTTTGAGAGGATTTAGTGAACAAGTCCTCAACTTTTAACACATGATGGTGCAGATGGCTCCTTAGAATGGCAGCTCTCAATGTGGGAATGTGAGCCAGTGTATCTCCTGTGTGGGAGTGTGCCTTTCATGGGGGTGGAGATGATGTGAGTGTTTCTAGTACTTCCACAGCATGTGCAGTGGAAGATAGTTCCACCCCCACAATTACCACCCCCACATGGAGGCCAGTCACAATCTTTGTGTTTTGACAAAAGATAATTGCTTTCCTTCTGACTACACTCCATGTTAGGGTATGATGCGTATGTGAGGAGTATGTCTAACAGACACATCACTCCTAAAATCTCTGTACACATCAGAAACTGTGTGTGGGAAAAAGAGATTCCACATCTGTTTGTCCCTCATCTCTGATCCCTATTTTTTTTTTAAAAAAAATCTCTATCACTATCCATATCCATTTTTTTCCTCTGAAGGTAGTCTTGTAACTATGTGTAGTGCAAAAGAGAACTGTATTTGGAAAACTAAGGCTGGATTTCTCTGGTGGACCTATTGAGGCATAGGTGGGGATAAGAAGAAAAAAGCTACAGGTGCAGTGGCCATAAAACAGGGTCAGGAAGAGTGTAGCCTATGAGCCCTACATGGCCCCAAGCCTCACTTTTGTGGCACCCCAAACCCCTCTAGGAACACCCAAGCCCCTGAAATTCCCTCAGTGTTAAATAGAAAAATCCTGGGGTGATTTTGGGTGATTTCCTTTCCATTTGAAAGTGATCCCAAATTACCAAAACCACCCACAAACCTGGCTGTTTAACTCACCCACTGTTTAACCCTGGAAGCCTCTAACACTCCAGAAAGTCTTTCAAAACAGCTGAAGTCAGCCAAAAATGGCATCCAGGAGAAATGATATTGCACCACTTTTGGTGCTGTCAGGATGTGTGGGTTTAGCATATAGAGGACTGGTAGGAGTGAAAATTGGGTCCCTTCCCAAGTTGCCCACCCCTACTGTAAAGGAAATGAAACATTATTGTTGAAAGCTAGGAGATTCCATCTGCCCTTCCTTCACTGTTGCTGAATAACCCTGAAAAAGTGCAGGTGTGAGCACAGCACAACACTACAGAATCTGGCCAAAATTAATAGTGTTGTTGCTGCTGCTGTTGTTTAGAGTGCTAATTGTTTTGGACTTATGGTGACCGTGAGATGACCCTATCATAGGGTTTCTTTTGCTGCCCTCTGAGGCTGAGACAGTATGACTTGCTCAAGGTCAATGTTGACAAATAGTTGGTTGACAAATAGTCAATGTTGACAAAAAGTAAAGAATTGCTTTCCCTCCCACTAAATCAACCTCAGGTAGACCCATGTTTCTTTGCTTCCCCACATCCATGCCATGCATGTTGGAGAGATGATGGATAGTGAACGCACCTTCCAGTTCACCCAGAGCATTTTTACATTGTCTCCCTAAAATTTGTTTTACATACTTGAAAGCTCATACATACATTTGGTGGTTCGATTAGGTGTTGGCTCCTCACTCTAGCCCTTGAATGCAGTGTAGTTTTGGCATGCATTAAGGAAATGAGATTTAGCATTTTGTCTAATAGCTAGTCTGTCAGATAAGTGAGCATTAAAACAGTTTGCACACCAGTTTACTCACATTTATCAAGGGAATTGACAAACCAGGCATTTAAATAGGTGTAAATTTAGCTGTCTTCTGACACACAGAAGCTTGCCATCTGTTAATTACATAACAAATGCAACTCAAAAGAAAAATAAGTATTGCAGAGTCTGAAAGCTCTCACTTAGCTCCTTCATTGTTACTGTTTTATTCAGAACATTTTATGAGCTTCTTTGAAAATATTAAAATGCAACCATTATTTTTGTTTCAATATTTTCCCTGTGTTGCTGTTCTTGTGCTGTTTATTACAGCATTGATTGAAAGCACAGTTTGTACCCCTGTATAAATACACCGAGTGCCTTTTCCCATCAACAGCAGTGTCGAAGAAAGTTTCCATTCCCAGCAGATATGAGCACATGGGTTCCATGGGAAACCTGTTAGGCATAAAGATTCAGTGTGCATCCACCATAAATAAGGAGATCCTGGATAAGGAGAACAGCTACAATTGTGTGCCTATTTAATATAAGAAACTCTACAATTGCACAGTCAGCCTCCCAAATTCACTAAGGTTAGGAGTGCAGGACCCCTGCAAAAGTGGAGAAACCGCAAATAGCTGTAGCCCTCCCCCCACCCCAGCCAACCATATTTAACATATTCAAAAAAGTATGATCTGCAGATTCAACCCACCATGGGTGCCCTTGAGGTGGCAGGGTTCCTTTGCAAAGCAGAAGCGGATGGCTGGCGGGGTTTGCTGCCGCCTCTGCTGCTGCCCTATGCCATTTTTAATAAGGACTTACAAGCCTTGTTCACAGTCTCACAGTCTCGCTAGGCTTGCAGGCCCTATTAAAAATGGCATAGGGCAGCAGCAGAGGCGGCAGCAAATAATCTGTGAATAATCAAATTCACAAACCTGCAAATGTGCTGGGTTGGCTGTATTCATTAAGCAAAAACATAATTGGACTGGTGTGAACGGAGGTTGAAAAAGGCTACTTTATGTGACTACATCTCCCCAAATTCTTCATCCAGTCTTTAAGATACTGGCTATTAGTGGTGGGCAGTGTTTCTAATTTAACTTCTTTGTTTACACTAGTCTTCCCAAAACTGAAACATCCTAGAAGTGCTGGAGTACAATTCCCACCATCCCAGGCATGCAATATCTGTGGTTGGGGATGATGAGGTATGTAGTCCAAGGTATCTAAAGATTGCTGAGTGGGGGGTTGGTTTGTAAAATCCTTTAAATTACTTTGCAGTCATACAGTGAATTTATAACAAACAAGCCAAAGAGGGAGGAAAGGCTAACAACAGAATCAAAGAGTTGGAAGAAACTGTAAGGTCTAGCCAGTCCAACCCCTGCCATGCAGGAATACACAGGCAAAACACTCCTGACAGATGGTCATCCAGCCTCTGTTGCAAAGAAGGAGACTCCACCACACATCCAAGGCTGTATTTTCCACTGTTGAACAGCCATTATCACCAGGAGGTCATTCCTAATGTTTAGGCAGACTCTCTTTCCTGTAGCTTGAATCCCTAGACCCATGACCTAGTCTCTGAGGCAGCATAAAACAAGTTTGCTCCATCCTCAATATGACATGCCTTCAAATATTTAAATATGGCAATCATGTCGCCTCTTAACCTTCTCTCCAGGCTAAAGATATCCAGTTCCCTAAACTGTTGTTCATAGGGCATGGTTTCCAGACCTTTCACCATTTTGGTTGTCCTCCATTGGACACATTCTAGTTTGTCAACATTCTTTCTAAATTGTGATGCCCAGAACTGAACACAATATTCCAGATGAGGCCTGATCAAAGCAGAATAGAGTGACACTATAATTTCCCTCATTCTATACACTATATTTCTATTCATGCAGCCTAGAACTGTATTGACTTCTTTAGCTGCCACATAAGACTGTTGATTCATGTTCAACCTGTGGTCTACTAGGACTCCTAGGTTCCTTTCACATGGACTGTTGTCAAGCCTAGTGTCACCCATTCTATATCTGTGCATTTCATTTTTTTTTTTCTCCCCAAGTTAGTATCCTACATTTCTCCCTGTTGAAATTCATTTTGGTTGTTTTGGCCCAGCAATGTTAAGATAATTTTGAATTTTAATCCTGTCCTCTGGGGTATTAGTTGCCTCTCCTATAGTAGTAGTTAAATGACAGGTTAAGGTTGGCAATGATTCTTGATAAGCAGAGATTATGACATCAGCTCCCATTCCCCTTGAACTTCCTTGTTTCTGTTAAAATTGGCAGACTTCACAGTGGCTGATAGGAGCGAGGAAAGTTTTTCCTTGCAATATATTGTAGTGAGTTCTCACAGTTATAAAAAAAATACATTGAGTTGGTTTGGTCCTGAATGGGAAATTAAAATCCATTATCTTTATAAACACTTGGAGATAAAAACTGCCCAAACCTGTTTGTTGATGTGGATCAAGAAGGTAATTTGCACTTTATATACTGTCCCTGGTGATTCATGAGTATGAAGACCAATATGACAAGTGTCTATAGAGTGTAAAGAATATTTGCAAATTTACTCATTCTTCGGGGGGGGGGGGGGTGGCCAACCATTATGAGACCCTTCATCATTTCATTTTTCAGTGGGCATTGTATTGCTTTTGCACAAAAACATAGCAATGCTTTTTGTGTAAAAATGTTTTGTGGCAGAAATGAAATATTTCCAATTGAGTTTGGAAATGTGAAAAACAATTTAAAAATTGTCATCTTACTCTAGGAAAAACACCTAAATGTTTTGTTTTGTGAAACTGGAATAAGCAAAGATGTACATTCATCATGTACCCAGTTCAAATTGACCAGTGCAACACTGTATGGAAATGCAAAAATACTTGGCTTTTAAAACTTCTCTTTTCTTCTTTTTACAAAGAAATATATAAATATGGTGTAAGGATATAGCATGAGAATCTTACTTTTTTGGACTATCAAATATTTTAGGAGTTGTAGTTTTAAAAGTAACTTTTCCCAGCTCAGGGAAAGGGTGACAACTGTGCACATGCAAAGCAGGTGAGACCTTCACTCTGCGTCTAATGTGCATTTCTGTTCAGTGCATACGTGACAGGAAAGAGCAAGTGAGAAAAGTATTTTCATATATTAATGAGAACATTGAAACTGCAGAATGCTTCAAGGTGCCTCTGTTAAATTATATATCTAAGGGGCTTTTTGAGTTGTAATCATAAAATGAACTCAGTCCTTCACAGCAAATTTATATTAAAATATAAAGAACTGTGCTTTTTTTCTGACAAGATAAATTCTTTTTTGTTGTTGTTGCTGGCCTGGTGTCATCCTAATATTGAAATTCAGCAAGGGCAGTATCACAAGGCAAACAACTGCTTTAACAAAAGAGAGAGTGGAAAATATAATTTCCCCCCTTCCACAGTTCTTTGAATTTCTTTTGCCATTCTGTGATAGCATATCTTTTACACACAGAATCTCAAAACACTCTGTGACGGCTTCAATTATTCAGAAGCTCTTCTTCCTCTATCAGCCCCCAATTAACCCTTGAAAGCTCAAACCTGTTAGTGATTAAAGTGAGTTAAAATTCTGGTGAGGCCTGGAAAAACTGTTAGGTTGATCCTAGTGTCTATGGCTGCTGATAGCATCCACATCAGAGAGGCAGTGGGGAATGAATCTACTCTTAGTTTTACTCTAAACTTTGGAGGATCTTATCCAAGAAACTGCCTCCTATCATTTAAAGTTCAGGATGAATCCCAAAGCAGATTCACCACCCCACTGGCAATGTTTAAAGTATGTTACTTTTAGAACACCTTGCACCTGCAATGGTATTAGGGACCTTGATGATTCAGAGTCATATGAGCATGAGGAGGGGGTGGAAGAAAAAACACCGGATTTTCTGTTGTGAGGGCCTATAATTCACATTTGTTAGGCCTTTGTCAATGGTGACGTCTCAATTTTGGGCTATCTTCCCAAAGAATGCTGTTACTTGTTGTTCTGTGTCTTCAAATAATCTCTGATTTATGGTGAACCTGTGTTATGGCTTATGGTAAACTGGGTGAAAATTTCATTTGCCCATAAATATAAACCAAGGAATGTTATGATCCTCTTCATCTTTGATTTGCATGTAGAGAAGGGTCAATATTGTAAGGTTGGTGTAACCCCAACTTTGCCAGGTGTACATGCACAGTCATGGGGATTTCTTGGCAAGATTTGTTCAGAGAGGGGTTTGCTATTGCTTTCCTCTGAGGTTTAGAGTGTGTGTGACTTGCTTGAGGTCATTCAGTGCAATTCCATGGGCCAGATGATTAAAACTGTGGTCTCCTAGTGTCCTAGTTCAACAACAATCAAACCACTACACCAAGCATGCCTACATAACTGCTTTGCCACCCATTCAGTATTGGGTTAAGTTTTTAAGAAAAAATAACTTGGAATTTTAATGCGTAAAGCCTCTCACCGTGTCTTTCATTTTTTAAAATCTGCCCTTTTATATCTACTTAATGTTCCCCAACACTGTTGGCTCACCAAGTGAAAGACATTGAACAGATTCCACTCTTTCCACAACCTTCTTCACTCAGCTGAAATCTGCAACAAAAATCCATCTTCTTTTTTTATATATATATATATTTTAATTTTATTAATCACGATATAGAAAAAACATCAAAACCAACATAAACAATTGACATATATACACATATGCAATGAACACTCCCTATACAAACAAACAAACAACTTATAGAAAAACAATAAAAAGAAAAACGCCAAAAAAAAGGAAAAAAGAAAAAAACTCAAAAAGAGATTCTTGAATTTCCTTTCATATAATCTTCAAATGGATTTTTAACCATATGGGTAGCTGCAGTGGGCAAAGGGAAAAGAAAAGAACTGTGCACTCCCATTACAATTTAATATATAAGTGCACTGTGTTAGTCTCAAAGGTGCTACAAGATCCCTTTGCTTGTTGATATTGCAGACCAACTCTTTACACTGCATTGGTTTAGTTTCAAATAAATTTTTAATCTCTTGTTTTACACTTCCTAATTTTATGAAGGACAATGAATTAGAATTTAAAAATTGCCCCATTTCTCTGAATCAGGGATGGAAACGTGGCTCTACAGATATTATTTCAATGCTGGCTTGGGTGGATGGGATCTGCAGTCAACATCTGAGACGCCACATGATTCTCAACCCTGCTTTATTTCACACAAGTATGAGACCAGGGAAAAGAGGGCTAGGTCAGGAAAAAGACATAATTCAGTGGTAAAGCATGTGCTTGGAGTGCAGAAGGCCCCAGCTTTCATCCTTTGCATCTCCAGAACACCTGGAAGGACTCCTCCCTCATACTGAAGAGAACTTTTGTCAGTCCATGTCAGTAATGCTAGGCTATATTGACTTCTTCCAATGCTTCTACATACATACACTATCCTTTCTCCTCTGGGGTATTTGTGGTGTTCTCATTTATCCAGCATGGATAAAGTGTGAATCACCCGATGTTATTAAATTACATCATTGTGGACTGTGTTGGCTAGGGCTGCTGGGAATTGCAGTCCAACAACATCTAGAGAGCCACATTTAGTACATTTCTGTGTTAACCTAAGACAATGAGGGGTTTGATGTAAGATACAAATTCACTTGCTTTTATAATCTGTGGTGCTAGTTTGCTCTGTGACATCTCCAAGTAAGGTTGCAAAAAGCTTCTGGCTGAAATCCTGAAGAGGTGCCACCTGTGTGTGTCAACAGTGTTCCAGTCCAAAACAGAACTCTTACATTGTACACCATGGGGACATCAGGTACAGAAAACACATGGCACTTGAGACCTATTCCATTACATTCATATCCGTATCATACCTCCAAATCTGCTTAGGGCTGAATCTTTGCTCTACACATTTGTACAGCTTCTTTCCTATTGTTTCTAAGAGTATGGGTCATGCTTTGGTGGGATGGGGGTGTTAGCTTCCCAAGTGGTAGCAGAATCAAAGCCATAATATCACAGGACTGAAACAGGATTTATTTTATTTTACAAAAAATCAGGGACAGTGAAGTCATTTCCTCCCATCACCTGCTTCAAAGGCTTTCCTTTTAATCTGATCTTAGGTGCAGTCATCCTAGTAGGCAGGGAGGAGGGATCAATTTTAACAGCAGCAACAGATGTAATGGACTAGCCCTGTGCTACAAAATGCTGGTCTTGAATAGCAATTAAGATTCATTGGATTTACAAGAGACCTGCTCTTGGTGGAGAGGAAAACTTGAACAGGACTGTTGATATGGATCAACACAACTGCTTGCATATTTGGACTCACCTTTGGTTTCTAGCCATGAGGACTTCCATACCGAACACCTGAGCTTGAAAATTTACCACAACACCAGTGGGAGCAAGCCATTGGTACAGTGAGATCCAGGGCAAAAGACCAGTTCTACTGGTGGCATTAATTGACTGGAATGGCCAGAGGCCATCATCTGAAGTAGGACTAGGAAGTAGTAGACACAGTTCCTTTGATAGGTATGATTCCTTGGTTGTGCAGAAGGTAATGTACAAGCAGTGAGTGTCATCTGGGAATCTTGATGTGAGACATTGTTATCATTGCTGCTGCTGGGTTTTGCATTTATTTATATTTTAGGCACAGTGGTGAGTACCAAAGGGATGGCAGAGGGAGGGGAGAATTATATTGAGTTACAGGGGAATCTTTGTTTCTAACTGTAGGACCTTCTTCAGTTATCAGTAATGACGACGACTCGGCAAGTCCTCTCCATCACATCTCGAATGGAAGTAACACTCCATCTTCTTCTGAGGGTGGCCCAGATGCTGTAATTATTGGAATGACAAAGATTCCTGTCATTGAAAATCCTCAGTATTTTGGGATCACAAACAGTCAACTGAAACCTGATACATGTAAGTACCCTGATTTCTACTTTCTTGGATTTTTAAGAGATCTTGAATTAACAAACCATGTTCATTAAAACTAAGCTCCATTATGTCCATTTGCATTTACTCCCATTAACTGTGCATAGGATTGCAGACTATGAAAATGTTTTTGAAAAGGGAGAAATAGGGACCAATTGAAGGCTAGTTCTCAATTATTTCATCAGGCAGTGAGCACATTCAAATTTCTGACAAATTTGACAAAGCTCAGATTGTGGTACACATTTATTATATCAAATAATTATAGCAGTACACAATTATACTGTTTGGAGTTAATTTTTTGTGTTGGTAAAATTAATAGTTTCTCATAAATCCTGTTCTTCCCACTGATTTCTTCTGACAACGAATTATGCATGTAGCAGGATGGTAGAATGGATTGTACCATTATAAACTATAGGCAGGAGGGTCATGTTTTCATGTTCCCTTATTATTAATTTTAAATCTTCAAATGAGGGCTGAGTTAGAACCATGCTTTCTGGTATATTAATTTTCTGCTTAGGGTTTTTGGTGAGAGGGGGCTTTTGTTTTGTATTGTTTTAAATTTGGAGGAGCATTGAAAATGAATTCTAAGGTGATGCAGTCCATTTAAGCATCCTGAACTCCACCATATTCTTCAGCTGTCCAGATGGATTAGTTATAATATATCTCCAAATGTGAATTGGATTTATTTTATTGATATCCTAAAGACAAATCTAAATTTGTTTTGAAAAGGTAAGTGATAATGAAATAAATTCACTATTACATGTATAGTGTAGGTTTTGGGGGGTGAGTGTCTTCAAAACTGACTTCTTTTTTTGCTACTATGGTAACCATAGCCTGCAAAGAGTACACTTATTGTATTGTTTGCAGCCCAGCATTCAAGTTTGAAAAAAAGTGTGAATTAATTACTGTTGAACCACATGAGATTTTGGCACATTTACAGAGCATGGGGAAAATGGTTAAAAAATAATGTTATTTCTCAATGTAGCAAAATTCTAGTTTGCCTAAAACATTCAATTCTTGAGTGATGATCATTGCACAGTGGTTAAATGCCTGTACTGCAGCCACTCACTCACAAACCACAAGGTTGTAAGTTCAATACCAGCCACGGGCTCAACTCAGTCTTGCATCCTGTTGCTTTGAGCTCAGAACAAGATGCCCAGCATTGATAACTGACCTCAACAGTGTTACTGGAAAATGAATAGGGACTGATTGGGAAGGCATCCATCCATTGTCGCTGTGGAGAGAGTACTGGTAACAGGGAGACTTTGAGGGCAACCTAGGGACAGGATACTCTGGGGGGCAGCCTGGTGTGTTCTGGCCAATGAAGGCAATCATTGGGGAATAAAGCACCTATACAAAACCTTGTTCAAAGCTTTAGACAACTTGATGCCTCAAGGTGGTTTGGACTACAACTCCCTAATCTGTAGTGATTGCTATGCTGCCTGAGATTTATATTAGTTGGAGTTGAAAATATCTGGATGATAGCTTGCATTGATCTAGTTGAACTGACAACTAGGCAGTAATACACTTTAATAAGATAAACCTAAAGCAATCAAACAATAAAGCCATGACATGTACTGTGAGAGCTGATGATTATTTGATCAGAAGTGCCGGCCAATATGGATTGAAAGAATTTTGCATTCATACCTAGCAGCAGAGTAATCAGTTTGAGCTTTGAGCATGTATGCAAAGCACAACACAATTCTTTAAAAACAGCTGAGGGCCTCAACAGACCGGCATAAAGACCAAGCTTCAGGGCAGAGTGGGAATGTGGTGTCCACACGCTGGCCACTAGGACGCCACCTCCACACCAACCACCTGACCAAATGGCGGACAGCTTTATGCCATGTCTTTGGTGCAGCACTTACTTCTGCTGTGCTGAAGAAGCAGCAAAATGCCATGTAAAGGCCAGATCGGGGCTGCGGCGTGTGGTTGCAGTTGCCCTGATCCAGCAAGGAAAGGGCCGTTTATACAGCCCCTGAATGAATAACCCTTAACCGTACAACTAATATGCTTCATTTCACTTGGAGTGCCATTAATGTTTGCTTTTAATTGGTAGAAATTCATCTTTACGTTATAGACAGAATCTGGAAAATGTATTTTTGGACCATAACTCCCAAAATGCCCCACCCAATATGACCACTGTCAACAAACAAGGAATATTTTAAATGTCTCTATGACTAGGCAATGCCTCTCACATAATTTTTGAACAACATGAGCATTGTTCCCCCTGGGATCCAAGGCTTGGATGAGGTAATAGAACTAAGGTTGCTTTCTTGTAGCCTACAGCACCGTGATGGATCTTTTGTTGATGATTATCTGAACAAGGCTTCTCAGGATGTTGCCTGTACTATATACTATATCAGTTTCATGGCATTTTAATTTTCATGGCTCTATTCACAGGAATTCAGTGGGTATTTTTGTTTTCTTTTAATTTGAAGAGGTGTTTAGAATTCTCTGTTAGAGAACTATAGTCTAGTCTCATGAATTATAGTCCAGGCACTCTTACTCTCAGAAGAGAAGTGCCAATGATTAAATCTGGGTATCATTATAATTGAAGTAGTATGAACCTGATATAAGTGTGTATACACCCTCAGAAAGCCTCCCTTGTCTTTCACTTTCCAACAATTATCATTTTCCAACAGTTCCAAGTATTTCATCTCTGCCATTCTTAGGGAGTGATAGGAAATGGCATCACTTGGAAGGCTACTTATAAGAACAATTAATATAATACCAAACTGAAATAATCCATAATGGAGCAGTAATAAGATGATACTCTGGGACTCTCCAAAGTTGAAACTGGGCATGAGAAAAAGAAGATGCTGAACTGATGGAGTGGAGGAAGGATCTACAGCCTTCCCACCCTTTCCTCATATGTATAGCCTCTCTCGGCATTAGATGATAAAATAAACAATTAACAATTCACTTTTCACTTTGCAAAACCATAGGTTTCTTGTCACCTACATCAAAGCAAACCAAAAGCTACAAAAAACAAAACAACCCCCCTGCACATTATATGACTTTAGCTATAAATGACACTGAAAAGTGATTCTGACCCAAGGACAAAATGGCTGTAAGAAATGGGTAGCCTGGATCAGATAAGAGACTGTTTCCAAATGAAGCATAAAAAGTCTACACTTTGAAGTTTGTTCCTTAAAAAATAGTTGAGGTGTACACAGAAGAGAGGTGAAATGTGTTTTCTTTATTAGGGACAGACCTTGTATCAAAGTTCTCAGCAAGAGTTTGAAATGAAATTTTAAAAATACAAATGTAATGTGTATTTAAAATATCTTTGAGAGGAGTTTCTGCATAGTCACCTAAGAAAAAAGTCCCAGAACCACCACTATCCTGTAAATTAGTTAGTATCAGATTCTTCCTGTGTACCATCTATTTATTGCTTTCCTTCATTTTAGACTAAGAGGTGTATTCCTGTTAATCCCTACCTCATTTCGCCTTCAACCTTCACTCACTTGATGAACTCTGCCTTTCTCCCCTATCTCTCTGATTCCATCCTTCAGGGCATCTCATGCCCTCGTGGCATATTTATTGCTTGGTTCATGCACACTGCTTGCTCTTCTGACTCTCCTACTTCCTAACTTGCCTCACCTTGCACCCTCACAGTGCACCTCTCTCTTGCTTCTTGCGCATCATTGCTCACACTGCTTGCTCTCACTTCTCTCATGCCTGAAATTTCCAGGCAGATTTCTTTCTTCAGAGTACGTATGTGGATTATGTAACTACTATCCTCAATGGACATCACCTCTTTATATTCAGTGTTGCTGCCACAGACATCATGTCTGAATCCAAGCTCTCAGACAGACGGCACTTCCCAAGGTCCAAAGTGCATTGAAACAAAAACAAATCTTTATTTACAGAAGTGAAACATAACACAGCAGATTTATTTAAAATACCACACTCTGTCTCACACACATTCATCTCACATTGAATCAAAATTCTTTTCTCTCACTCAAACTCTAACTCAAACATCTCTCAAACTCTTGTCTAACTGCACTCTTCTGGAACCCTAAGCAAACTGAACTTGCCACTCAAAATAACTCCCAACTGTCAGTTACCAGCCTTATGCAAGCCTTCTCAAACATTCCACCATTCGGCATTAATATCAACACTCCATTCTTCCCCTTCCAACAGCTCCTTACCTCTAATACACAATCCATAAATCAAACAACATTTTCAAATACAAACACGTAATATCACAGCAACCACATTTTAGTTGTCCTCTTTACAGATCCACCACCTCAGGTAACCAGCTTTTATCCCCTTGCAGAAAGGGGACAGGTGAAGCTGGCTAGCTGGCAGTACCTGGAGGGGATCTGGTCCCGTTGGAAACACATCAGGCAGCAGTCCCCAGGGGAAGAAATGGAAACAAGCAGACCAGCATCAAGGCCTCCATCCTATCTGCGGAGTGGCATTGGTGGAGGCAGTAGTGATGGTGGTTCTCCCCCTAATCTGCTGACTAGATTTTTTTAATTAAAGCGAAGCTTAACCTAGTATAGTTTCAAGCAATCCTAAGACTGTGAATTTTTTTTTTTAAAAAAAATTACATTTATTTTCATTGCAATGGAATCAAAGATCTATTTATCCCATTCTTATGCAGATGGCTATGTGCTCTTGCAAGTATTTCTCAAATTAAACTGATTCACATTGGCTGTTTTATAGGTGATTTTTGGATTATGGATATGAATAAGGGATGCACAGTAACACTATCAGTTTAGGGCTCTGTATTTTGTAAACTACCTTTTTGAGATAAGCTTTTAGGTCTGTCTGTCCACATCAAGGGGAAGCAAAACAGCTGAACAAATTATGCGTTTAATTGGGCCTAGCAAGATTCATCTTAAAGTACTCTTACATAACATCCAACAGTTGCCATGTTTTATGTACAATCCTGATTAATCATCTGTCATCCCAATTCTCAGCTGCTTTAAAAATGTTTCAGTTTCTTTCTCCTCCATCCACCTTACCCCTTTGTCCTCAGCTTGCTTCACTTGCTACAAAGTGAATTCAAAGAGAATTCAGTTAACTCTGCAGGGGAGAGAAGAGAAGAGACAAGGGGAGAAATCTTGCCTTCCCCAGTCAGCTCAGACAAATGCCAACTGCTCTATCCCCTCCTGGCTTGTGTGTTCACCCACAGTAATAGCTTCTGCTATCTTAACTACCGGTATGCTCTGAAGTTGCTTGGCCACATGCTTCCTGGTTTTCATCTCTGAAATATTGGAGGGTATGCTCTTAGTACATTAAGGATATTTAGGTACATAGTAAGACTTTGGCTTGAATCTTACTAATCATTCCAACTAAAGTAGACAAACTGAGTCAGTGGGGTTTTTCTATGTGTATTAATCTATTAATTCAGTGATTTTACATTACTTAGGAGTAACCAATAGCCCCATTTTTGCTCTTGCAAGGCTAAAGTTTTATACTTCTTGTCCAGCTGGATACAACGGCCACTCTGATATGGAGAATCAATCCAGTGCCTGAAGATGGTCCTGCCATTAGGCAGAGTGAGGCACTCTGTGGGGGTAGCAATGTTCTGGAAGAGATCACTGTGTATTCTTCCTATCCTGTCCAGAGCACCTTCAGATTCCCACCCACTTAGGTCCTTGAATCTTCTGCTGCCCTCAGATACAGTGCCATCTGGTCATCAGTTTTGTGGTTAGATTTAGCTACCAGTGCAGTCAGCATGCATACCCTGTTTCCCCAAAAATAAGACATCCCCATAAAATAAGACCTAGTAGAGGTTTTGCTGAATTGCTAAATATAAGGCCTCCCCCGAAATTAAGATCTAGCAAATTTTTTGTCTATAAATATGTATACAGTATATAATAAATGTTCATATTTTTTGTTCAACAATAAATGTGAATTCTTCTTCATGGAAAAATAAGACATCCCCTGAAAATAAGATCTAGCACATCTTTGTGATCAAAAATTAATATAAGACACTATCTTATATTCGGGGAAACACGGTATTATGTTGGCTGCCATATTGTCTTTTCATTTGTGCTACAAAATATCTTCAGCTAGTACTGTTCACTTGAGAAGCTTCCTCTTGGACGTCAGTGGTTCCCAACACAGACGTGCAGATTCAGTCATCAGGCACTTGCCCATATCTCCATGCTGTGAATGGAGAAGCCTAGTTTTCAGAATGCAATAGTGTGTCAAAGTGTGTGTCTGTTTTAGCAATGGTGTCGACTGACCCACAGTTATTACAGAAACGATTGATCAGATTGATTGACAGATAGATCTCATGCCATCATAGCAAAGGACCCCAGTTCTTTAAGGAGATTTGGGAATTAGACTGATACCCAACATGTCTGCAAACAGTGAGCTAAATCCAGTTGTAAGAACCTACTAATGAGATTCATTAACTCAAAGGGAATTTGGTGAGTCAAAATGTATGCATACTCCATTGATTCAATGCTTCTACTCTAGCTTGGACTAAGAATGGGATTTAATATTGCCAATGGAACAGAATTTCCAGTCCCCCACACTGAGTACTTTGGGTTAAATTTAGCCTGAAATGAAAATTCACTGTTGTCATTGCTGTGTTGTCTCCACTTAACACTAATAGTACCCTGATGAAGATGATTATCTTCCATGTGCTCTATTAACACACAGAGAGAGAACTATTTTGTCCCCCAGCAATGCCTTAGCACCCATGTCTTCAGATGAATTCATGCAACTGCCCTTATATGTGTATGGATCCCTGTTTGGTTACTGTTCTGGCTGTCATGGAACCCTGGATTTCATATATGTCATATGGTTATATACATGTAGGAACCAATTTTGTGTGAATATTCCTGTACCAAAGAGTAAACACAGCACTTTAGGTACGTATATTATTTTTCCTTGTATGAAACGGTTTCTTTGGTTGCCATCCAGTGTAATGCATAACATGAACATAAGTGTTAGAAGACAAAATTACTCTAATAGCACTTAATATGGATGCTTTCCTCATTTGAAATCTTATTTGAACAACAAATGTAAGCCCATAGGAGGGAAAAATACAAAGATTACAGGATACAAAGGGAAAATAATTCAATTTAACTGATAATGGATGAATGCATGCTTTTTTTAAAAAAAATAACATTAAAGTATCTTCTGAATCTTAAGGTGAGAACAGTAGGAGTAAATCAAAGAGCACGTAGCCAGGATTATTCATAAATCAAGCAAATTCATTTCAAGGGATCATGTCATTAATCAAATGTTTGTGCTTGTACTATGCTCCTTGCCTCAGGCAAGTGTTCCAAAGATGAGCTGGGAAGAAAGTAATTGTCGATTCAACAGCCTCGCTGTTGACAAGGCAGTATGCAATTAAGAGAACAATACCACTGCTTCTAAATAATTGTTTCTGCTGTCATACAATGGGATGAAGCTTAATGAATAACCTATTAATATATAGAATCTGCTGTAGGACAATAATTTCATGTTCTCTTGTATTCTTAAGCAGGCAGTACGAACCAGCATGGTTTACTGGTTTGACTGTAGGATTAAGGTCAGGGTTTGAATCCTGTACTCAGCAATGGAAACCCACTGGGTGACTTTGGGGTGTGTCATACTCTCTCAGCTCCAGAAAACCCTATGCTAAGGTCACCATGAGTCAGAAACAACGTTTAAAAAGAAAAAGAAGGTGAGGAGTCGGAGCTTGGAAAGTTACTTTTAAAAATAAATTTGTTATTTAACATGTTTCAAAGCGGCCAACTCCGAAGTAATTTCTTACCATTGAAATTTTAAAAGGCAATTTGTTGTATTATCGGTTACATTACTTATTATGTTTGTCATTCTTGGGACTGATAAAAGGAAACATAAAACATTCCTGACTTTTGAGTGCTCATGTACCTGCAACACAATTCAAAATCACTGCAGTACACCTTCTCTTATCCTAGGAGTTTATCACATGGGGGGAAATTGGGGAGGGGGGGGAATCAGGGATTTATTTATTTTTAATAATTTTTTAAATTAAAGATTCATAAAAAGACTTACAAAACTTATCATGATTTTCGATCATAATATATACATACACATATACAAACATGCATATATTTAGGGATTAAAACTCAGGCTTTCCATAGCTAAGTACTCAAAGTAATGGTATGGAAAAGTTACATTTTTGAGGCTGAATTGAGTGAGGCTAGTTGGGAGCTGTGGTCCAAAGATGTAAATTCTCCAAAGCCCATTGCCTGCATGGACTAAAAGAAGTGTCATTTCCATGTTCATCCACTTTCCAATTATTTTAATCTGAGTTCTTCCCATCACATATGTCACCATTTGCAAATGTTGGAATGTATTTATCCAAAATGAAAAGAAAGATACTGAAACAACATTTTTACTGATGACTAAAATCAACCAAACTGTTTTCCTATAGAGAAAACATGCTAAAAATGTCAGCAAGAGCTATCCAGGTGCCACCCTGTGAACTAGTCCCCAACCCCACCCCACCCCCCCCAAAAAACTGATGTAATGTATGTAGAAAGAGGGAGGGAAAGAGAATGGCAAAAGAAGACTATAAAGATGAGAAAAACAATCATGCCGTGCCTTGTATTCTTTTGGATTTTATACAGCAATGTCTTAAATTAAAGCAAGATTGTGCAGCTGTGTAGTCAGTGCCACATCTCAGACAATTAGAGCGATTAAATAGATTCTTCCCCTCATTCTCTGACAGTGTATCTGCAGAATCTGGGTTAAAGCACTGAAGGCATTTGGGAGTGTTACCATCTCTTTTGATATTTTTCTTGGCTGGTGTTAACAGCAGCCATGTTGAATGATGACAGAGCTTTTTAACTGGCTTTCTTAGGGGGAAATGTGCTCGTTTCAGTTATTCTTCATATTGGCACTTCTCTCAGAGCCACCCAGCTATTTGAATTTGTACTGGCTGGGTAAGGAAGAGGCTTTCTTCTCTAGCTTGGCAAAAACAAGACAAAACCTGGGGAATGGGTGAATCCTGAAAGAATTGGGGGAAATATCTACAATAGCAGATAGTAAAGTTTTCTGACATGATAGATGCTGACTATGAGAACTTTTGTATCAGGGTGGATTTTATGTGGCCCAGAAGCTGCAGGTCTCAACAGAAGTCTTAACGTCCTTTTAATGTCCATTATTTTGTTATTGAAGCCAGCATAGTGCAGTGGTTTGAGTGTTATGATTTTATAGAGACCAGGGTTTGAATCCCTTCTTGGCCATAATCTCTTTGTTTTTATAAATGCATTGCCAGTGCAAGTTTCATAAGGCAAGCTTTCTGTACCTATCCATGACAAAATGGCTTGAATTAAATTTCCAGATTCTGCCACTGCATGCCCCAAGGCCCAAATACTAAAGCTTCAACCAGCTGAGGTATCAGTAGATGAGAGAAAACATACAGTGTGTTTTAAGCTGTCTAGCAGACACCTCTAAGCAGCATCAACAAATGCTTTAGGTTATTCAAGATTAATGAATCTGAATTAACAGAACTTAAAACACTTAAACAAGAAAATAGGGACAAATCAGGTTAGTACTACAAATTAACTGAAGTCTGGAGACTTGCTTTTCTTTTGAACTGGAATGGCTTAGTCATACACCTGCCTCCTGTTATCAAGAATTGATGCCTTCCCCTCACTTCCCTTAATCCCCTCCTTCCACCCTTCCCCTCTTTTTTCTAAAATACCTGTGTACAGAAACATTTTTGCCTGCAGACAGCAATGAATGTGCTAAAAGTGTGCATTTTAAAACCTGATGGATCTCTTTGCAAACCTTTACATAACATGTACTCTCCCTAATTCTTCTCATTCATCTACTTCCCCTTCTTTCTTAGTAACTGTTGTGGTCTGGTTTCTGTATAGCTACTTTTTCTTCAGGAAACTCTTATCAAAAGAATGGACCGGGGTGCGAGAACATCAAACTCCCTTTCCCCAACACTGGAGCACTGATTTAAGTTCTCCTGGCTTTTTGAGTTTTCCACAGTGGCAGCTGGTGCCTTCCATTTCAGTGAGGCAGCAAATCTGATCAAGGTTTTATTTTCAAGAGCCTGTCCAAGGTGCTTGTCCAAGGACTAAAACCTGGAACAGATTTACTTGATCACTGACATCGGCACCACAGGTAATCGCTGACTTAGCAATGGTAGGATGGAGGAACAAATAAGAAATACAGATCCATTCATGAACTTCTGTCCTTTTTCATCTTCTTGGATCCTTTAGGCCACAATCCTATTTGTTGCACTATGCTAGTGGTTGCACTTAAAATTTTTTTTTTTTTAAAAAAAACAAATCTTCATATACTAAAATTTAAAAAGAGCACACAAAAGCATACATTCAACATAATACAAAACAAAGCACACAAAGAAAACAGCAAAATATTACCAAACTATATTACAAACTGAGTATCCCTTATCCCCTATCCCTTATTTAAAATGCTTGGAACTAGAAGTATTTCGTATTTCTGATTTTTTTTTCTTTTAGAATATTTGCATATTCATAATTAGATATTTTGGCAATGGGACCAAAGTCTCAATTTTAAATTCATTTATTTTAATATATACTTTATACATATAGCCTGAAGTTTTTATACATAAAATTTTTAATAATTATGTCCATGAAACAAAGTTTATGTACATGTTACGATTAGAAAGCAAAGGTTTCACTATCTCAGCCAGCCATATGGACAGTTTTGGATTTTGGAGCATTTTGGATTTCTGGATAAGCGTACTCAACCTGTACTAGTTAGTCTAACAAAGGTTGGCTACCATCTATTTTCTTGTGTGATAATATGGTATTTACTAAAACCTTAGTTCACTCTGTAGAGTACTAGTTACATTTCATCTGTCAGTACCGTATGTAGAGAGATCTTGCAGCACCTTTGAGACTGACTGAAATAAAGAAGTTGGCAGCATGAGCTTTCGTAGACTTCAGTCTACTTCCTCAGATGCAAATAGATATAGATATGCATCTGAGGAAGTAGACCAAAGTGCATGAAAGCTCAAGCTGCCAACTTCTTTATTTCAATTATTCTCAGAGGTGCTACAAGATCTCTCTACATACTGATTCTACAGACTAACATGGCTATATCTTTGAATTTTATCTATCAGCTTAACTCATACTAATTTTCAAAATCAGTGGCCATTTTTATTACCTTCATTATTTCTCAAAAAGTCAGTCAAGAGTTTCCAATCCTCCATAAAACTTCCCAATTACATTTATCTAATGAAAATAGACAATTTGTCCAGCTTTTTTCATAACAACGATTCTTCTTTAGAAGGCATTATGTTACTCTTCCATTTCTGAGAATATTAAAGTCTTGCTGCTGGGATCATATATTAAAGAATTCTTCCATAACTCTTTTCTAGTTGATCATCCATCAGTCCCAGAAGAAAAAGTTGAGGTTTTAACTGTTTGTTAATCTTTAAAATTTTCTGGGGTATTTCCAACACATATGATAACTTGCCCCATCTTGATTTTCACATTTCCAGCATACATTCAAAGTTCCTTTATACATCTTAGACAATTTCTCAGGATCATATAGCAATGGTACATAATTTTATTTAAAAATCATTTTTGATCATAACACAAAGTAAATTTCACAACCCCCTTGACAACATCCTTGCCCATTGCTCCATCTATATATTATATCCAAAGTTCATAGCCACGGTGGTTGCACTTATTCAAGGATCAAGCAGTAGCAGTAAGGAAAGGTAGATAAAATCTGCCAGCTCCAAAAAGGAAATGCAGCCTTTCCCCTCAACCTCCTATGCCAACATACTTAGATCAGTTTAGAGCACCACTAGGAACTTTATTGCACCCTTCCCCCCTCCCCATTATGAGCACTGGAAAGGGACGCTCAGGTGCGCGTGCGACCAGGAAAAAAACGGATTTTATTGCACACCAAAACATTCTCAAAAGGGCCCCATTCCGTCCCTGGCACCAAGCCATCCTCATTCGGTGCTAAAGAGTACCATTTTTGTCTGATGGATGTGTTTATCAAGTTATCAGATATCTGGCTAGAAAAGTGAAGTGTGAATAATTGAGGTGCTGATAGCCACTGGATATTTAGGGTGAGGTGCAGTGTCAAAAACTGTGCCAAAATTGTGCCATCCAGTTGTGCCATTCCACCAACAGAACTGGGCCTATCAGAACCACAACATTTATTACGGCACATGGCAAGCACAAAGAAAGAGACCGGTCTATCAGAACTGAGAGGGAGCATGTTGATGACATTCTGAGCTCATTAGCAAAGTCCTGCTTATTCTTACTCCTCTGGCTATATATAGGCCGCATTTTCTGGGTGATTTATGTGCATATGATTGCTTGGCTGGCCCTTCAGGGAGGGCTGCAATTGCATGTCATGTACTGGTTAAGTTCAGTTCGGAAACGCAAGCCTTATCAAGTTCAGAAAGATTTATTTATAAAACAATATTTGATCACAGCGTAACAATATTGTCAGGACTGAAACATTTTCAGTTACATAGCATATTAAAAGTACATAGCAATTCAAGATTTTTACATGTTCACATTTGTCTTCAAACCAAAACATTCTTTTTCCCAGGACTACCCCCCTTTCTTCTCCGTACCAAGTGTTCCCACAGATAGCTCATAGTGTGTAATCCCCCCCCCCTTACATCTGCTTATTATCCAAGGATGATAAGCATCTTTCCACCCAGCACCACCAATTGTGTAACATAGCCCATCACCCACTATTACAAAACATATCGAGAACATATGGCTATCCCACATGGCAGGAACTATGTTGCTGACACTGCATGAATTGCAAGAGAGTATACCTCCACACACTCAGGTTTCTTCTTTTTCCCCTGTAGGGAAAGGAGATTGTTGAAGAAGGCACTGGTCACTGGGAGAAAGTGCACTTTCTGTGACCAAGAATGTCAAGTGCTACTGAAGTTTAATGAAGTTTATACAAAGAATTTTTAAAAAAAAAACTATAAGGATTTCATCAGGCTAGTAAGCCATCATAAAACTCAGACCTTATGACAAATAGGAGAGGGGCAAGTGATATCAGTAGTGAAAAGCAATATCTGAAAAGCAATGTGAACAGCTACATCCATTTAACATGATACAAGTTGAATTTAAAAAAAAAGAATGGCTGAAGTATTTGCAGCTATTAAAAGTACATATCTCTGTGTGGCTACATCTTTTGTTGTTGTACTGGAACAGACTAATATGACTCCTTCTTCAAAAGTCTTAATATATTTCAGGTCAAAGGAATTGCCACTTCCCTTCACACAGCTTTTTTCATTTGTTAGTTATGTGTCTCTATTCTATTCTGGCAGTCTCAAAACAAGTAAAAAGTTTCTCATGTATGTATGTAAAGTGGACCTGGCTCGCCTTCTGAAAACTCCCTGGGTACTACAGATCCTGAACTTAAGACGAAATCTCCAGTGTTCCAAATTTAGCTGTTATTATCTCTTCCTTTCTTAACAATCAAATCACACAGATGAGGTAACTCAGAATACTTTCCTGTGAGCCATTATGCTTTTCATGTTTTGAACGCTACGTCCTTTTGCCCCATATAACAAAATCTAGTGATTTGGCTGAAAGAAAAAATAATGAAACCTACTTTGAGGAATTTTCTCAGTAAGACAACATGTGTGTTGGATGAACCATAGACTTTGTAGTGTAAATATGTTTTGGAATCCTAGCATAAAAATAGAGATGGAAAAGAAACCACCACTAGCCAACTAGTGCAGGTTCCTTTTCTAAGAGCCAACATAATGTAGAATTGTGATTGGATCTCCTGGCAGTTGTTCCCCATAATTTTAAAGTGGCTGCAGAAAGCTCAGATTTAGATCAAAGCAGTGCTTCCCCAGCCCCCTTTTTTTTTTTAAACCCAGCAACTTTGAGATGGGACTGGGGACTGTAAACAAATAATGCAGAAGAATTTAAAAGCCTTCCTCAAAATGACAGTGCTCCAGCCAAAACCAAAACATACAAAAGCATCAGGAAGTCCTGTTCTAGTCATGGACCACTTATGCAGTCACAGACATGGCTTCTAGTGGAAAATATTTTGTGGAGTATGATCCCAATTTAGTTTGAATATACACCCGAATCCAATTTCATGCCTTCTGATCAGTGGTGAAAATTTCCTGCTTTGCAATGGAAATTTAGTTTGAAAATCTTCTTAATTTAAGATGAGTAATTACACCAACAATTTCTGGAATATTCAGCTGATGAGTTTCTTGGTTCTCAGTTGAAAGAACACTAGTCCTGAAAGTCTGCTTGTAGTGCATGCAACTCACCTTGGTGCTTTCCACAATTCATACATCTTTGATAAAAATTACCCTGCCAAAATTTATACAGATGTCTATCAAACCACAGCTCACTGCATGGGCACTGCATTTTCCTTTGACTCCATGCCCACTCCCCAAAGCACAGAAGAGACCCCGATCAGACTAGGAGTGCTCATGGGCAACATATCCAAACCTCATTTCCTCCAAAGGATTCAAGACAGCATATATGACCTCACCATGTTCAGTCTCCTCTCTCAGGGATGTTATAAGGATAAAAATGTGGAGGAAGGTGTAATAAATGAGGTATCTGGAGGAAAGATGGTGTATGTAAGATATGGAAAAAATAAACAGGTTTTGTGATGGGCATTCATACAGTACAGGTTGAGTATCCCTTGTCCGAAATGCTTGGGACCAGATGTGTTTTGGATGATGATGATTGTTGTTGTTGTTGTTGTTGTTGTTATTATTATGGAATGTTCACATATACATAGTCTGAGGTAATTTTAAACATAATATCTTTAATTTATGAAACAAAATTTGTGTACACTGAACCATCAAAAAGCAAAGGTGTCACTGTCTCAGCCATCCATGTGGACAATTTTGGATTTTGGAGTATTTTGGATTTTGGAATTCCAGATAAAGGGACTTAAACTGTAAACTCATTCTGCAGCTATGAGGGGGTATCCAAAAGTTTTAATGATCACCTTTTAAAAAAATTGACAGAAAGTTTGTTTTGATTTGTAATTGTTAACTTATCTCTATGTAGTCACTATCTAGATTTATACATTTTTCTCACCGTTATCTTGACCCTCGAATACCTGATATTGTAGAAATCTGCAGATGGTGCCTGATGAGGATTTTACACTTTAGTCACTTCTGGAAGAGCCAGTCACAAAAATAAAGGATGAAATGAGTTGATTTTCTCAGCAATGTGCACTTAGGGACCAATTATGACACTGACAAAATTTCATCAATATCCAATAATAACTTCCGGGTGATAATTGTTACTTTACGATACTCCCTGGTAAGGCACAATCTGCAGACTTCTACAATATCAGGAGGGTCAAGATACACTGGGAAAAATGTGAAAATCTAGATAGTGACTACATAGAGATAAGTTAACAACTACAAATCAAAACAAACTTTCTGTCATAGTTTTTTGTGGGGCTTTCGGGCTATGTGGCCATGTTCTAGAAGAAAATTTCAGTTTTTTAAAAAAGGTGATCATTAAAACTTTTGGATACCCCCTCATACATCTATGATTCTTATTTATGTTGAAAGTATACTAGAATATACTTTGTATGTCTTGATATATCTTAGTATCATAGCAATTTTGAACTTGTACTTGTAGAGTATAGGGCAAGTTTATTGAAAATCAACAAAAACCTTAAAAATTAGTCATAGTGATGGGCAGAAGATTGCATGTGAAGGCTGGAATTTAGATGGGGACAACCTAAATTAAATGTCCCTTATGTGTGTGAATGTCTTTTTCAGGAGTTGCAGGGGTTGATATTCTCATCTGCAGCTTGCAGCGCTGAATGACCCCTCCTGATTAACTTCAAACTCCTGAATATGCCTCATACAGGCATTCCATGTTTCAAGGTGAGCAGGCAGAATTGGAGAAGCATCTGTCGTTTCCCTCTCTCAAGCTGAATGCAGAATGATTATAGAAGCACTGAGACTTCTGGAAGACCCCTGTGAATCTCAGCACTGATATCATTGTGCATCTGGCTGTGTGGGGGTGGGAGGTGGCCAGACCTTCTCCGATCCCGCCTGCTCACACTGAAGCATGGAAAGCCTGTGTGGGGTGGCTTCAATGCTTTAAAGCAAGTTATAGAAGGTGGTATATGGGTGAATGTAGCATAAGGTGATGTTGAATTGAGACCATAAAATTCAGCTTTCAGTGACATTTTATTCAATCCTCAGTGGGTTTTAATAGATTAATCAAATGTAGCTGAAGATACTAAGAGGGGTAGGTAAACATGATTTCTGATGACATCTTTTAAAAAATGCTCATGGGTGGGACAGGCCCCTCTGGGCCCATAGAACAGCTAGGAAAGGGGGTGACTTTGACCTCACAGCCCTGGTGGCGCAGTGGTTAAATGCCTGTACTGCAGCCACTCACTCAAAACCATAAGGTTGCGAGTTCAAGACCAGCAAAAGGGCTCAAGCTCGACTCAGGCTTGCATCCTTCTGAGGTCACTAAAATGAGTACCCAGATTGTTGGGGGCAAGTAGCTTACAGTTGTAAACCACTTAGACACTCCTTAGGCGGTATGGAGCAGTATATAAATGAAGCTGTTCATTTGGTTTGTCGTATCACATTTGAAATATAATGGCCAGAATCCTCTATCATTGTCTATCTTACAAAACTTTATATATACTTAGCTAGATATCAGAGGTCCTAACAACAGTAATGAATTGCAAAGATGCATAATAGAAGACTACCAAGAGTGTTGTAGTACCTATTGGCACTCCCTAGTTGGTACCCCAATGAACAGGGGACCCAATATGCATCAGTCTTAACGTGCATCAGTTCAAATGCACGTTGATCATTTTGTTGGCTTTCTTAGTAATGTGACAGTAGCCCTTTACTAGATAGGGACATTATAGAACTTCCCAGTTCTAATTCCTTAAACCACAAGACCACATACAAGGAGATAAGTCTGCAAAGGAATGCCAGACAACTTCATTAAACCATGTTTCCCTCAAAGTAACTTGTTACAGGTACTTATGTTGATTGTAATTTGTTACTTCAAAGCTCTAGGCAAAATGGCTATGGGATTGGATTTAGATTGAGGAAGGTCAGGTCCAAATCTCCACTAGGGATGAGTGAGATATATTGTTGGATATATTGTTTGATAAGAATTTTTCAAAATTTGCAAATTTATTTTAAAATATCCAGTAGAAAGAACATGGAGGTTCATATAATCTGAGTGTGAGTTAAAACTGACCAATTCACTCATCTCAGTCAAGGGTTTTTAGTACCTAATTCTTAAAAGTCTAGTTTTGCATCCTTGTTTATTCCACTATGTTCATGGTGCTGAATTGAAGTTGTTGGCATCTCTTCCTCTTTTTCTGACAGGCTTCTTAACAGCTACTTGGCAGGCAGTTACAACATGCTTCTCCCAGTGATGGGAACACTGGTATCTATGAAATTTAGCCAGTGCAGATGGCTTGGAAATCTGTTTGGTTCATTTTTTATATGAACTTCTCAAAATCCCCAGATCTCTGCAGAAATCATAAAGATTTCAAGATTATTTTTAAAAAACCAACAACACCCAGGATGTCAGAGAAAGCAAAACTGACAGATTTCTATATGCCTGTCTAATGCCCACAAACCTTCAGGAGGTTTGTCCAAATCACTGCCTCTTTTTTGTTGAAGTTAAAAGGGGTGGGATTGTGTCCACTACTCTAGGATCCTGTAAGGAAGAGTAAAGTTTTTGAAAATGTGTTCAAATAAACAAAGGTAGAATAGATTTAGAACTTCAGAGTTTGAAGCCTACTGTCTTAAGGTCAAGTTCATTCGGCTAATTGAGTCAAGGCTGAATAAAGCTTATTCAAGCATGCCTGACCTTTCTCTTCCTCTGTGTGTGTATTTTTAATTGCTCTTTGTCAACGCATGCCCTCATTCACCAAAATCTTGCATCTGCCGGAAGATTGGACCTGTGCCCTTTTCTGAATACTAACCAGCCTTGGATGTTTGCCTGATGCCCACTTTTTAAGCAACAGTGGTGTTATGTGTTATTGAGGGGGGGGGGGGGGGGCAACTGTGGATACAAATTCTCCTAATTGTTTCCTCTTCTTTCAGTGGTATCAGAACAAATTGTCCAAGCCCATCTTCCTTCCAATTCTATAGAGGGAGGGTTGTGAACAAGTTCATTATAGTGTGATAAACTAGCCAATAAACTTGCTGCAATTGTACTGCGGAAGTGTTTGGGCAGCTCTTGTTCCTTTAGTGACAGCTGCCTGGCATAGAATGTTGTAATTATCAACGTAGTGGGAAAGAGAGTGAGATTCAGACAGTAGGATAAAGAAAATGGTTGCTTAGGTACAGACAGCACCAAGGAATCATAGCCAATGTGTTATTTGTCTTGCTCTTGGGCTTAAATTATATCAAAGGGCCTGATGAATTAGGTAACCTCTATGGTGCAATTCAGGTAGTTTCCTGCACTGATTCACATGACTGAACATCACCCACCAGCTGAAGTGTATTCCTTCTTTCTGCAAGGCTTGCTCTCAGTAGCAAAGCAAAATGTCTGGCATCTGCAGCATTTGGAGTCCTATGTTATCTACTTCAAAGGTATCACAGCTCACTGACAGAGCTGATGCAGAAGATTCCAAGGTCAACAACAAGGCAGTGGTATATTCTGAAGTACAAGCACTCAGCATGACAGTCCCCAGGAGACTAGGAAATTGCAGGCAGCTGTGTTGATCTACATCCATACACACCCCCGGCAATTCTTATCCCCAGTGGGCCTTAATTGCCAAATCTGAACCAAGGTATCCCAATACTATGCATTGTAACAGCAAATTATTGTTTAGAAAATCAGTGTTCACACACTGCATCTAGGCTCAGAGATAACAGGGAAATCCAAAGGAGATGCCAGCCAACATAATCATCCCTGCTACTTGTAAATCTCTGGCCCGTTGACCCTATAAACCCTGGTTTTACACAAGTGATGGTCAATTTCTAGCCTCTCTAGCTAAAGGATTTCCTGTGGTAGGTACAGGAAAGGTAGATTGTCTGAACATTGGGCAACCCCAGTGGATCTGAACAGATAATGTAGGGCTACATGGACTGGTGTATAAGGCAGCTTAATCTTTCATAAAAGTGGATCCTATGTTCAGTAAGTTCAACAGGGCTTACTGAAGGCTTAGTTGCAGTGCATGGGACTACAAGCTTAATCTTCTCACTATGTTCAATATAAGAATTTAGCCATTCTGTAGACAAAATATATAAAGGGAGGCAAATAAAAAAAAGAGGTATGGAAGAACATCATCATCACCACCACTACCACCACCATTCCTTTTTCAGTTCCACCTGCCAATTGAAGTAATTATAGAACTAACCACATAGATTTAATCAGACCCAAATGTAAAGTTCTGCATTTAGAAAGGAAGAAATGGTTACACAATTACATAACTCTTGACTTGGCAGCCATATATCTAAAAAGAGGTCTAAGTAGTTGTAATAGACTACAAGCTAAGCAGAAGAAAGTAGCATGATATAACAGCTTAGAAAAATAACAGTACAGTTCTAGGTTGCCTCAAGAGAAGTATACTGACCAGGTTGCTATAGTCCTGTTTAGTGAGCTTAGGTCAGACCTCACCTGGAGTACAGTATCCAGTTTTGGGCACTGCATTTTAAGAAGGACATTGACAAATTAGAAATTGTCCAGAGTCAGAAATGGAGTATTGGAGACCAAGTGCTATCAGGAAACATTGAAGAACTATGTATGTTCAGCCTGTAGAAGAGACAATTAACCATATGAGCAACAGTTTCAAATATCTGAAGGGCTGTTAACTGAAATTTCTATCTTGTTATTCTCAAGGACCCAAATCAACAATTTGAAATTACCCCATGCCAGCAAAAGGGGGATTTCAAATAACTTTAGGAATTATTTTCTGGTTTTTTGACAGTGGAGCTAATTTCATTGGAAGATGGTTGTACCATCATCAATTGGATTGTACCACCATCAGTTTTGTCCAGAATCTAAACAGCCACCAATCAAAAATTTGGTAGCATCAGATTTCCAGTATCAATAAAGAGTTGAACTACACAAGCTTAGAGACCCTTTCTAATTTTGTGATTCTATCATTTTTAAAAAGGCAGAGGTTAGAAAGACTGTAGTTTCCAGAATTCCCCAGCCAGCATGGGGAGGGGGGTTGATTCCAACCTAAAAACAAACAGAGATGTTTGTTAGGTGTCTGACAGGTGTTATTAATAGTATCCAAAGTCGAAGGCTTTCATGGCTGGCATCCATAGTTTTTTGTAGGTTTTTCAGACTATGTGGTCATGTTTTGGAAGAGTTTATTCCTGATGTTTCACCAGCATCTGTAGCTGGTATCTTCCAGAATGTGTCCAAAAGCACCTCAAAAAACTAAGTATCCATAGAAGTCAAATGTGAGTCTGGTCCGGTATGAAGCATTGATCTCTGTTAGAAAATAGTGACAAACTAAGATTTAAATCTATCAAGAGCCAATTCCTTTGGCAAATAGCTACATGAGCTCCGTTGGCAATATTGTTCCATGTTGTCTTATTTCTCCTCTCCCCTTTTTACCTCAGTGCAAGAGTGTAAAGCATATTTGCTAGAATGAAATATCTTCTTTATCCTGGCTGTTGAATGAAAAAGACAGAGTAACTGGCAGTTTAATTTAAGAGGAGCAAGTGAAGGAAGCCACTGAGTTGGTTGGATTTAATTAAAAGAGGACATACTTTATCTTCCTGGATTATTTGAAATTTCCCCAATCTTTCCAGTTTTTTTTTCTTTTTGCAATGTGATAAAGGAGAGCAGCTGGCAAAGAAATAAAAAAAATGGAAGTGACGAGAGATAAACATGGTCTGTTTTCCAGTATTTTCCTCCTTTTAATTCACTTCTTGAAGCAGCAGTGTTCAGAATTGTTTTCTGCAGAGCTCATTCAGTCCTGATGATCAGAGACATCCCAGGATGATGGCTGACAACCTTGATCCCCTTTGGAAATGAATGTATGCTTCCCTCCAAACCTTTTCAAGTTAAGACACACACCCTTTTAACTGTAGTGTCAACCCCCTCAGTTCTGCTGTTTCCTGTCTAACACCTATTAACACAAGCACATAAGAAAAGCCCTACCAAATCAAACCAAAGGCTTAGGGCTCCAGCTTTTCTGTTTCCCTGCCATGGTCAAGCAGAAGCTTATAAAGAAGCAGTGCTGAGGACAACAACCCATTCCTGCGGTATTGTTGCTTTTGCATTGGCCTCATGGGTAGTAGCCACTGATAGCTTTGTCTGCCATGAATTTGCCTAATAAAGCAGTGTAAATTGGTAGCCATTACTACATTTGGCAACTGCAAAGAACCTCAGTAGTTTCCATACAGCTGTTGCAGATAAGCTGCTGGGGGTGTTAGCTTCAACTCAACATTGAAATTGTCACATCACCACAACTAGTTTCACATCAACAAATGTTTGCCCCTGTTTTGTAAGAAACATTACCACCTGTGCACACAACATACTTATATTGGTTTTATATCAGTTAAACTTGTCATGACTTAAAGGGAAGAAGCCTGGTAACTATCATTCAGCAACTTTTTTAAAAAAAAATTATGGTCTTCTGTGTTTATTAATCTTTTTGTGTCTTACTTGAATCATTTTATTCTCTGCTGCTATAACATTCTTTACAATGTTTTGGTTAGAGATTGGGAGTTGGGGTATATTTCAATGTTGGTTTTCTCACATTTAATATTTTGTGCTTGTTAGATATCTGGGCCATGTTCCCACTATGATTTAAAGTGAATTGTTGATCGGGTTATATGACCGTTGTTCCCATTTGAAACCGGTTCCGATCCTACTGTGATTGGTTTCAATTTCCATGAAGTGAGGCAAACACAAAAAAGCAAAATAAAAAACCCGCTCTTTCCTGACATTTCTGGATTTCTTTCTGAAGATAACATAGGTGAAAACTGTTGAAGTAAATCAGTACAGGCATACCTGAGGTAAAGCCTCTGAGAAAGATGCTTATTTTTTTACAAAGTTTTTTTAATGCCTCCCATCCCTCCCCTTTCCTCCTTGTTCTCTTATCTAGATAGCAGGGTTTTTTTTAGTAGCATCAGCATTAGGAAGATGGTGAAGGAGGGCAGGAGAAGCACAAAACTTTTGGCGCTGGGTTGCAGAAGCATGTCTGTAGTAAACAAATCAATAAAGCTTGAGCAGGGAAAGAACAAGATTCTACTCTGTCCAATCCACCCATAGCCATGTGTGCCTCCTTCTAAAAGCAAGGTAAAAAGCAGCTGCCTTTAAAATCTCTTACTGAGTATGTGAACAGCAAAGAAGAGAGAAACGATGGGGGAAGTAGATTAATCTTACCAGCTAACACCATGCTTTTGAAAGCATTAGTCTATAAGCTTGGCCAGCAAGCTTAGAAAAGTGGAAGATGGTGAAAAAAGAAAAAAAATATTAATCTGTGGCTGTCTTTTGGAAGAAGTCTTGAAGTAGTTTCTAGAATATTCAAAATGTTTTGTTTGCTTGTGCAATGTTTACCTGACCTGGTTGTTTCATTTCACTTGTGCATATCTTTAGTTCTCAACAAAGTCTGTTGAAAGATGTCCAAGCTGCTCTTGGGTTTTTGTGGTATAGGAACCTATCCCTGTCCTTTCCATTTTATGTCTTCCTCTGGTACCAAAGTTTCTGTTAAGTAATGCCCAAGAACACATCTACAGTATTTCATTAACTGAAGTATATTAAAGTTATGTACAGACACGTATGCAATACTGCATGGTGAGCTCACAAATAATATAGTAATTAACAAAAGCTGTCTCCCCTATCACTCTCTCTATACAGCAAGATCTTGATCATTTTGCCTGAATGAGGCCCCTAGGTTTCCATTTATATGAAACAAGAGACATGTCTCAAGATGCTCAAAAGATGGTTTGTTTATTAGTTTTTCAAAAGCCCCAATTCCAATAAATTCTAATAAACGGACCATCTTCTGAGCATGTCGAGATGTGTGTCTGTTGTTTTTTTCTATGGATTCTATTGGATGCTCCTCTAGGTTTTGCTTCACCATTTATATGATATAGATCAGTAGAATCATCTACAGGCAGAATATGTGGAGCTGTATGTGAGGCAGAGCAATCATGACAATGTAGCTAATGCCTTTAGAAATATATGTCAGTTTCAGCGTGTATTGGGCTGCATCTACACTGCAGAATTAATGCAATTTGACACTGCTTTAACTGCCATGGCTCAGTGCTATGGAATTCTGGGATTTGTACATCCTGGCACCAGAATGACTCCAGTATTGGGACCAATCAGGTCTTGACAGGGAAACTATTCCACAACCAGGGTGGTTCAGGAGAGAAGGGCCTTCATCATTCTAGACATGAAATACAGTTTAGTTGTAAGTACAGTTTAGTTTATAAACTTATAGCGCTATATAAATAAAAGATAATAATAATAGTGAGATAAGCTAGCTGTCTGGAAAGACTGCAGGGACCCGTTTTTCTATAATTTCTAATAAAAGGTTAGCCAGGCACATGTCAGAGATTCTTTATGGGAGGACAGTCTGTCTCAAAGCAGGAGGTTGGCCTTGCTGTTCCTTCTGTCCCACTCCAATTACATGATTCCTCATGCTTTATTATATTTCTTCTCATTCTCCTCAACTTGCAATTTGTTTGAAAGCAGAAGAAAGTACAGTCACTGCCCTGACTTTTCCTGTTTAGTCCCAATTAGAGTAGACCTACTGAATCCATTGTTGAGTTGTGAATCTACACATAGATGAATCCCATTGATTCAGCAGGTTTACTTTAACTGAGAATAAGAGTAGATTTGAAAGCTAGCATGGTGTAGTGGTTTGACTGTTGTACTAGGACACTGGGAGATGAGAGTTTTATTTCCTGCCTGGCCATGGAAGCCCACCAGGTGTCCTTGGGTGAGTCACATACTAGAAAAATCCTCTGATAGTTCTGTCTTAAGATAATTAATTATTATTATTATTATTATTTGTATTTCCCGCCTCTCCCTTCGGATCGAGGCAGGATTCCAACAGTGTTACAAATACATGTACAATACAATCTAAAAACATTAAAAACAATTACATAATCAATAAAACTAACTACACATTCTGTCCTTAATTCAACAATTGCTACCATATCTGTTGTGGATCTAGTTCTGTCTATCCATTCCTGATCCATTAAAGTAGATCTGTTGGGTAGGCCCGCCAGAAGAGATCCATCTTAAGAGAGCACCCAAGGAAGTGATAAGACGAATCTCCTCCGGCAGGTCATTCCAAAGTTTCGGGGCTACCGCAGAGAATACCTTGTGGGAAGTTGATACTAGTCTTGTGTTGATGGAATCTAACAAATTCTTCCCTGATGTTCTGAGAGTGCGGGGTGGATTATGCAGGGAGAGGTGCTCCTTCAGGTAACTCAGGCCCGAGCCATATAGGGCTTTAAAGGTAATGACCAACACTTTGTATTGTGCCCGAAAGCTGATCGGCAGCCAGTGTAGAAATTTTAATATAGGGGTGATGTATTCTGATCTTGATGCCCCTGTAAGTAATCTGGCTGCTGCATTCTGAATTAATTGAAGCTTCCGGACTTGGTACAAAGGTATCCCCATGTAGAGCGCATTACAGAAGTCTAAACGAGAGGTTACCAGTGCATGTATCAGTGTTTCAAGGTCCCTTCTGTCCAGGTAGGGGCGCAGCTGGCGTATCAGCCGAAGCTGGTACCACGCACTCCTGGCTGTCTCTTCCACCTGAGATGTCAGCTGGAGCGACGAGTCCAAGAGTATGCCCAGACTATGAACTTTGTCCTTTAGGGGAAGTCTGACCCCGTCCAGGACAGGTTGACAAACCTCCATCCCTGGGTCAGGGGAACCTATCACAAGTACCTCTGTTTTCTCTGGATTCAGCTTGAGTTTATTTTCCCACATCCAGCCCATTACCGACTCCAGGCAGGCGTTTAGAGGAGAGATGCCATCCTTGGTCGCTGCAGCAGTCGGAGACATGGAGAAACATATTTGTGTGTCATCAGTATATTGATAACACTGTGCCCCATGTCTCCGGATGATCTCTCCCAGCGGCTTCAAGTAAATGTTAAATAGCATTGGAGACAGAATGGCGCCTTGAGGGACGCCAGATGTCAACTCTCTTTTACGAGAGCAGCTGTCTCCCAGCTTCACCATCTGGAATCTGCCTGAGAGGTAGGAACGGAACAACTGGAGCACAGTGCCCCCAATTCCCGATCCCCTCAGGCGTTCCAGAAGGATACCATGGCCTACGGTATTGAATGCCACTGAGATGTCCAAGAGCACCAACAGGGTCACACTTCCCTTATCGATGCCCAGACGGAGATCTTTGACCAAGGCGACCATGGCTGTCTCAACTCCGTACCCCCTTCTGAAGGTGGTTTGAAATGAGTCTAGATAATCGGCTTCTTCCGAGGCAGCTTGGAGTTGGAAGGCGACTGTCCTCTTGATCACCTTGCCCAAGAATGGTAGCAAAGAGACCAGTCTGTAGTTGTTTTTAATCAAGGGATCCAGGGAGGGCTTTTTCAAGAGTGGTTTAACCACGGCTTGTTTTAGCTCTGATGGAAATTTGCCCTCCCTGAGGGATGTGTTGATGACAAGCTGGAGTAATGTCGTCACTGCAGCCCCTCCTTGAACAGTCAACCAAGATGGGCAAGGATCGAGAGGGCATGTCGTCCTCCTAACACTTCCAAGGAGCTTGTCCACTTCCTCAGTACTTACAAACTCAAAATGATCCAGTTTAACCAAGTCCACAGAGTCACTGGAACCTCTCTCATAGTTTCTGTATTAATTCTGGCATCTAGATCGGCCCTTATCTGCGAGATCTTATCGGCAAAGAAGTCATTAAAGGCGTCACAGCAGGCATTTGTTGGTTCTAATAATGGATTCAGGGTGGGAGGGGGCCGAATTAGATCTTTAACCACCCTGAATAGTTCCGCTGGACGAGACTCCACAGATGCAATACATGCAGCATAGAACGAATTCCTTGCTGCATCGATTGCCGCTCCATAGGACCTTAATAGGTTCTCTAGAAGTGCTTTGTCAGATAAGTGTCGGTGTTGGTGCCAGCTGCGTTCTAGTCATCTCGCTTCATCCTCCAAAGATCTTGTGTGTACCACGGTTGTTTATTAGAAGCGAGTTGGAGAGGACGCTCGGGAGAGATACTGTTTATAGCCCTGGAGAGGTCGGTGTTCCAGGTATTAACCAGGGCATCAACAGAATCGCTGTCATTCCCAACCATATATCCCTCTAGGGCTTCTTGGAACCTTTTGGGTTCCATCAGCCTTCGAGGGCAGACCATCCTAATAGGTCCTCCACGCCCGGGGGGATTTGGATAGTGGCCTTTAATTTTAGCTTGACCAGGAAATGGTCCGTCCATGACAGGGCAGTAGTACCAATGACTTCTGCCCACGGATATTCCTGATCCATGCTAAAGACCACATTGAGCGTATTACCGGCACAGTGTGTTGGCCCTGTAACCAGTTGGGACAGGCCCATGGTAGTCATGGTATCCATGAACTCCTGAGCTGCACCAGTTGGATTTGACAAGCCGGCCTCAGCAGGGATGTTGAGGTCCCCCAGGACTAAAAGCCTGGGAGAGTCCAGCACCAGCTCCGAGACCAGCTGTGTCAGCTCGGTCAGGGAGTCTATTAGACGACAGGGTGGACGGTAGACTAATAGAATCCCCAAACTTTCCCTGGTCTTCAGGGTCAGGTAAATACACTCGATGTGGTCAGTTTTACAGATAGGTTTCCTGGTCAGTTTGATTGTCAACTTGTGAATTAAGGCCACTCCTTCCCCCCCGCCCACTTTCCCATACCTGCTCCTGAACAGTGTACCCGGCAGGGAGGGCCTTAGCCCATGTTACATTGCTGTCGTCACCTAGCCAGGTTTCTGTGATACAGGCCAGGTCGGTGTTCTCATCTCCTAACAGGTCGTAAATCATGTGAGATTTGTTTTTCACCGACCTGGCATTACAAAGGAGCACGGTAAGGGATTGTGTTATAGATGGGTTGACCCTCAGTTCTTTTAGGCTAATTATAAGTTGGAAATGATTTGAAGGCACACAACAACAAGATGACTAGAATTTTCGGGTGCAGCAACTTAAGTGAACACAGAGTTTGACTACACAGCATTATTATAGCAATTTCATAATTTAACAATCATGTCTTCATCCATACTTTATCCATCTAGTAGTTTCATGCTTTAGCTGGCATGGTTCCATTCTGTGGAATCCTGGATTTTGTAGTTTGGTGAGGTATTTGGAGTTCTCTGCTGAAGTTTAGTAGAGTGGACCAGAGATCTTGAACACACTCCCTTGGAGTATAGTGGAGTCTCTGTCGTTGGAGGTCTTTAAGCAGAGGCTGGATGGCCATCTGTCAGGGATGTTTTGATTTGGAGTTCCTTCATGGCAGGGGGTTGGACTGGATGGCCCTTGTGGTCTCTTCCAACTCTATGATTCTATGATACTAACAGAAAATTCTAAGTATTCTGCCAACCACAAATTACAGGATTCCACAGGAAGGAACCATCACAGTTAAAGCAGTATTAGACTGTTGTGACTGTGTAATGTCTTAGTTCACTTGGATAGTAAACTCATGTCTTTCTCTGCCCTGGGCTTCTCTTTCCTTTTCTCATTGTTATATCATGCATTGTATTGAACTGTCTGGTTATCTGTTCACACTCTTCTTTTCATCACAGCTTTTGGCTGTTTATAAAGAGTTATGACTCAATCTTTTTTAAAAAATGGGAGAGAGAGAGAGATTAACAGATGCCACTGTTATTATTTGTTTCCCCCTCAAGCAGTGTGTGCCATATATAGGTCTTGGCCCTTAATGGGTGTTTCGTCTGTTCTGCAAACAGACAAATGGCAGAAGATCATTCACTGTGCAAGACCTTTCCCACCATCTCCATGAGAGGGGAAAGAATTGTCAGTCCAAATCCTCAGTATGATGTAGTTAATGGAAACACAGGCACAGTTTGAGCAGAGGGATGCTCAAGCCAGTATAATTGGAGTGGGGAATACGAAGCTCTCCAGATGGTGCTGGACTATAGCTCCCAAAATCTCTCAGCACTTGTCATGCTGGCTGAGGTTGATGAAGGTTGGAGCCCAACATCTGGAGAGTCAAATGTTTCTCATCCTCTATACTGCAGCAAGTCCTGTTCTACATTGTTAACTCCTGACTGCTTCCAGAAATTCATTGCTAATCCTCACTTTACCTTTATTTTACAGTTGTCCAGCACATCAAGCGACATAATATTGTTCTCAAAAGGGAGCTGGGAGAAGGAGCCTTTGGGAAAGTTTTCTTGGCAGAATGTTATAATCTGTGTCCTGAGCAAGACAAGATCTTAGTTGCTGTGAAGGTAAAGGGGCCATGTCTCTCTGATTATTGTGATGCAATGCTTCCTTCCCTACTTGTGTGTTAATCTAATCCTAAAAGAAAATGTCTGAATAAGGTTTTGTCACAAGCTATATTCACAATAGTGCTATAGGACTGCATTTGCTAACCTTGGCATCAATCTGGTGTGTTCAGCAGAAAGTGTAAATAAAACCCTATATATGTACGAGTCTAGCTGTTCATGAGATTAGAGACCCACTTTACAGAAGTTCCCAGCTAAGTGGAGGAGACTATGTACTTAGACTGAGCTGTGTATAGGGCTCTTTTTCTGACCACAAAGATGATGTGGACAGAAGCAATATGTGTAATATTAATTCTCCCTCTCATCCACACCCACACCTTCAGTGAGTGTAATTTGAAGGCATGAGAAGGACTACAGTGCATAAGATTTGACAGATCTGGAACTCTCACTTTGTAGTTAAGTTTTATCTCTCTCTCACTCAAAGTTACTTTGTTGTTAACATTCTAATTGTCACTTTGATATAGAGATGAAATGTAAGAGCACAAATAATACAAGAAGAGTCTGGTCTCTCTCTCACACACAATGCATACACAGAGACAGGGTGCAATTCTGTGCATGTTTACCAAGGAGTAAGTCCTGTTGGAAACTGGGATGAAGGGGAAATTCATTTATTTTCCATTTTAGTACAGCCTTACCTGATTCACAATTTTCAAATGTATACAAGTTGAAAATGCATTTATGTATCAATATTCATGTTTCTGAAATTTTTACTGCAAATCTCCTACCAAAAATGCACACAAAATGCATGTGTTAGTGAAATTTTGTATACTCATCAAAACAACTTATAAAAATGCATTTGGGGTAAAATTGTGAAATTGCTTGCAGAAATGCACACGTTAGTCAAAATTGTATTTATACTACATATATTCTGGGGATATATGTATGAATTTTTGAAGCAACTTGAAAAAAACTGAAACTGATACAGAAAAGGTATAAAAGGATTTGCATCTAGGATAATGAGAAATGAGCGAGTGAGACTGAAATTGGCAGATTTGTCAATCATAGAAAAGTGAAGCTTAATTCTGAGTAAATATGTATACTATTGGAGAGTAAATCTAGGAGCTGTTCCTCTTCTTTCCTTTCCTTCAAAATACCCAATGTATGTGGTGGGACTCTTTGGTATTTATTTATTATTTTATTTTATTTTTTTATATCCCAACTTTCTCCCAATATAAGGACTCAAGTCGGCGAACAACAAGTATAAAACAATACAATTTTTACAAGAATATTAAAATATATAAATTTAAAATTTAAAAAACAAACAAGTTTAAGAGTTAAAACAGTTATAAATTAAAATATAAGATGTTAAAATACAAACCATTAAAATTATGTCACACAGCATTAAAAAAAAAAACCTGGGATGAAATGTGCATTTTGTCCCTAATATGTCAACTTCAGAAAGATTTTTGGCAAAGAAGTTTCTGAGCAAGTTTCCCCCCAGAAGGGAACATCATCTCACTTAATGTTCAAGTGTTGTCACTATTTCTTTTCATTCATTGGATCTTTGACATGCCTTCTTGTTGGTTGCTGGGCAACCTAGAGAGACATTGTGTATGCATGTTAAAAAATAGCTGTTATTGTGCCCTGTGGGAAGGCAAAAACTCAAAATGCAGTGCAGGATAGAGAGATAGGGAGAAGAGAATGACAAATTTTCTTACTTTCCATTGAGAAATAACTCAGGAAGTAAAGGTAATGAAAATATCTAGTGTTGTATAGAAAGAGGGCCAATACGTCCACAAATGCACACACACACCCCTACCACTGTTTACCTGTTTAGGAGAGGGAACTTTAACTTGCACTATTTTTACCTTCAGTTTGTTTGGAAAGAATTTGATTTGTGTGTAGCCATTCTGGAAATAGCTCCTGTAAAGAGAAGGACTGAGCTGGGATTTAAATGACATGCAGAGCCACTATTAGCTCACTAAAGGAATGAGATGTGGGACTGAGAGCAGAGTGAACATGGCCTCCCAAAATTCTCGATCCTGTTTCTGGGTTACTGAAAATGGCAAAAGGTGGAGATTCTTTTGCTGAATTCTCCAAGGAAGAGAAGAGATTTTCTAATGATTTCTTGGGAATAAGGCTCATTGCTAGAGGGAGTAGCAACAGCACTTCTGTTGTTGTTCTTATGTTACTGTTGTTGCTGGTGGTGTTGTTGTGATAGCAGTATACTAATGGCCATGGTTCTTTTGCTGCTGCTGCAAGTTACAAGTACAGCATTTGTCCAAGAAACCATTTTGCATCCTCAGAATGCCTCCACCTAGTGTTATTCCAAGGCATTGTTACGTTTGCAGGAAAGATGATAGCTGACAAAAATCTGATAGAGAATATTTAGAAAACCAGCTAAATTTAGTGCAAAATCATATACATGACCATAACCCATATACATAGATGCACTTCCCATAGTCTTCACTGTAGATCAGGTTTTACTATTATGGAAATATATAAGTGAAAAATATTCACAGAAGATATTCTAAAGACAGTTGCAGTAATTCTCCATCATTAACATAATGTTTGGGCTTTGAGATATTGTGTAATTTGTTTTACCAACAGAATCAGCAGCTACCATTGTAGAATTGAGCTGCTTCTCAGAAATTGCAAGCACAAGTTCACTGTTCCATCTGGGGTGAAGGTGGGGTGGGGGGGTTCCATCAACATTTATTATCATCCATGTAGGTTCCACACATAAACTTCCATTTGCTCTCCAAATGGTGTTTTATGATAATATCTTCTTCACTGCTGTATGACATTTTCCCCCACCCCAAATGCTAGGGCCTCTTTATCTCTCCATGTCTGAGCACAGTATTGAGAAAGGTCATTATGCTATTGAATTCAACATTAAAAACAACAAGCAAGGAAAAAAGATTGCTGCCGGAAATTGGCATAACGTAAGAGATAAATTAAACAGGGGTCATAGGATATGTATCTATGTTACACACCTTAGCTGCTACGAATGCATGTTACTCAATGGTGGCATTTATAGTTTGGTGAGGTAGAATTTTCTCTTACAGAGCTTTAATGCCCACTTCCCTGAACTACAGCATTAGAACTTCTTTGTAGAGAAACCTAAGTATCTAAATAAAACACAAATTCTGTGCTCTTAGTAGAGAATGTCAAGTACCCCAACAAGCTGCAGATCCCCAAACTCTGCCCAATGGAGCTATAACAGTCAAAGAGGTATCAAATGCTTATGACTGTATGATATACTCAAAAGCTTTGATTATCTATGATGGCAGGAACTGTTGCAGTAAAAGGGCCAAAGAGTATATTTATGAACTAACATCCTTCAACTGAATGGTTCTTCCTGATTTCTCTTCATTCATGTGGATTCCTTTCTTTGTAGACACTAAAAGATGCTAGTGACAATGCCCGCAAAGACTTTCATCGAGAGGCAGAACTACTAACTAATTTACAACATGACCACATTGTGAAGTTTTATGGCGTATGCGTAGAAGGAGATCCTCTCATCATGGTCTTTGAATACATGAAGCATGGGGACCTCAACAAATTCCTGAGGTAAATCTCATGAAAGACCTTCTTCTGATTATATACAACAGTGAGATTCACCACCAGAGTCAGTGCTTGTGTTAATTTGCTGCAGAACTGCAATGGAATTTTAATACTTAAACATTGATATCATGTTGCAGTGGGGTGCTTCTGCTGACAGATCTCCTTATTTCCAAAGAATCAAAAAAGAGATAACTCCTTTCCCCTCATATCCCCTCATCCAGCCACAAAATCAGCTCTGAGTGGGCCAAGGGACCTGGTTCTTTCTATGCTTTGTTTTTCAAGAACCCTTGTAGAATATTACACTGCCTACATTGCAGTCCCTGGGCAATGATGCGTACCTGTGTTAGGCAGTGTTGCCTCTGATCCTCAAAATCTTGCACAATTTCTACAGAGAGAAGGCTGTGCTTGCAGGGTGGTGCTTACCCGAGAGTAAATTCCACAATCTTCCAAGGGTATAAGTGCAGAACTGCCGCCTTAAAAAGATATCTATAGTATTCATAGACAGATTCTGCTAATAGATCCTCTGTGAATTTGTGGAAAGGGACAGCCTCCCACAATTGAATGCATGCATTAAAAATTAATAATAATTGCACCCATTTAATAGCATTTGAAGCTAGTTCATTTATAGGAATGGTGGTGTTTTTTGTCTCTTGCATTTTGATTTGGAACAATGCAAGAGCAATACATGTTGCTGCTGTTAAAAATGCTCAGCATAGAACACAGGATTTCTTAACAACAACAACAACAAGTCTTACTAACCTGAACTGAAATCTGGCATTCTTCTGTCATTTGTCACAGCTTGTGATGTAGATAAAAGGCAGCACATAATAAGGAGTTAAAGGAGCACTTATTTCTTACCCTGCAGCGCCCCCCAAGGCCAACAAGAGAAAGTAAATCCTTGCAGGCTAAACCTCCCACCACCCCACCCTGCAATGTGTCCTTCAGCATTTGCTCTTTGCAGAACAGCTTCAAATTTCAGGCCAGCATTTGAAGGTCAGGAAACCTTCCTGAACAGTGCGAACGATATAGGAAATACGGGTATGCACCAAAGCCATATAAGAGACAATGCTATCGTGTAGAGTTGTTCTCTCTTGTAAACAGAAATTGGACAATCATGAATAAAGAAAGCCAATACTTTAGATGCCCTAAGCCACCAAAAGTTTGTGTTTAAATGAAAATAAGAATTTACTGTATGGTGCCTAGTAATTTATTTACCAACACTTTTTATACAATCTGCTGCTCTCCAGATGTATGGAATTATGGAAGCTGTAATTCAACAGATTAGGAGGATGCCAAGATGGGGAAAATTACTTTAAACTCATGGCGAAGATTCTGTAAAGCACAGTGTAGTGTAATAATTTTGCATGTGCAACTGGACTATGACTGGACATTCAACACCTCTGTGATTTTCTGCTGAGATGCTGCAGGCCTACATGGGTGGTAGAAGTGAGGTTTGGCAAAGTGTCTGGCTATTGTCCCTGTAGTCAGATGCAGAATGTTTACATTATCCACTGATATTTGCCAGGATCCTCAGGAGCTCTCAGCAGATGATGTAATCATTTTGCGTCTGGCTATGGAGACTAGCCAGATACTTCTCCAATTCCTCACCACCACCAGGCCATTGCTTTGTAGGTGTGGTGACTCAGTGATACATGGGGGGGGGGGGGGATCTTTGGTTGTTAATGAAGGAGGAAGAGAATACCAATGTCCGCAATAACCAAAAAAAAAACAAAAACAAAACATATACCAGCATAAAGTGGATTTTGGATGCCAACTAAAATACTGCATGACAGTGTGTGCTGATTTCAGAATCAATGCAGCAATATCATGTGTATTTTTCTGGCTGTTCCAACACAATCAAATGGGGCATTTCTCAAGGAACAGATACGTACTATATCTATTCCAGATGCATAGTTGCATAAAAGTGTATTTGATACTTCAGTAAGTAGGATGCAGGAAGTAATAGGATAGAAAGATGACTGGAATGACTGAACAAAGTTCTACTGTAATTAAATGGGCACATTCTTTTTTTCCTTTACAGCAGTGACATACATCTTTAGGATTTGCACAACCATATACTTCTTCACATATTTATCTGGGCATAGGTAAAGCACTTGAAAAGGAGGAACTGGATGGCTTCCAGGTGATAGCAAGCCAGCCCTGTGGTTCCACTACTTACTGCAAAGTTTCAACTTTTAGCCATTGCCATTTTCAAAATTCTGAGAAGCTTCACATTCATTCCCAAATCAGAGTCAACTTTTATTTTGTCAAAATATTTCTAATTCCCATGGAGCTAAGCTATAAAATTTTTGAAGAAATTCCTATCTGGTGCTCACAAATCAGATGTTGTATCACAAAATCCACTCTTTTGACTTCAGAATTTGTTTTTACTAACCAGCAATGCCTTGAAGTTCTGTTGTTGTTGTTGTTGTTGTTGTTGTTGTTGTTGTTGATGATGTTGTGTGCCTCCAAGCCATTTCCAACCTATGGTGATGCTAAGATCCTATAATGGGGTTTCCTTGGCAAATTTCTTCAGAGGGGGTTTACCATTTCCATCCTCTGACACTGAGAGAATGTGAGTTGCCTAATGTCACCCCTAGTCTCCAGAGTTGTAGTACAATGATCAAACCACTACACCATGCTATCTCTCCTCTCTCTTTTATTTGTTTGCTACTGTTTTTCTTTTATGCATATCCTCTTCTGTTCCACAGTTCCTTCTTTAAGAAAAAAAATGTTGTGCATACTCAAAAATACCGAAACAGAAGTACCATGTTTCCCTGAAAATAAGACAGTGTCTTATATTAATTTTTGCTCCCAAAGATGCACTAGGTCTTCTTTTCAGGGGATGTCTTATTTTTCCATGAAGAAGAATTCACATTTATTGTTGAACGAAAAAACAGGCATGCTTCCAAGCAAAAACTTTGCTAGGTCTTACTTTCAGGGGAGGCCTTAGATTTAGCAATTCAGCAAAACCTCTACTAGGTCTTATTTTCAGAGGATGTCATATTTTAGGGGAAACAGGGTAATAGACTGCTAATTTGCTCAATTTGAGTATTTAAATCACTACATTTCTATCTTCTGGTTGCAATTTTGAGCAAATTTTTTGACTCTCCCCAGAATAAGCGATCTCAAGACTGATTTGCCATCCTGTCAGAAGCCGAGCTTTGAAAGGCTTTGGGGTTTTAGCCGGAGGTGAGGGGACAACACCTCCCAGAATCCCCCAGCCAAAACAGCTACTTGCAGTCCTGGCAGAGGCATTACTGTTCCAAACATTAACTTTCCCAAGGTCAGAAGACATAAACTCAAAGTGAGAAAACTAGGATGGATACATTCCATTTTTATCATTCATTGCTCCTATCGTCTTGGGTCCTGCAATTTGTCAAGAAAGGAGAGAAGCCAAGTTATCTGGCACATTTCTCCCATTCAGAAAAGCAATAACTGTCCTGAAAGCCAACAGCCCATTGTTAAGAGTAGCAAAAGTAGTCTTGGCACCTTAGTGCTTGACATTCCACTAGTGAAAATCATCCCACTATCAGAGAGCTCACAGAATTGGTTCTGTGCCTTGCAGTCAGGATTATTCCCTAATTGTGAGCAGAGACCTTTTTTATCTTAAAGAATGCTTGTTTTTCAAAGTCATTTTTGGACAAATGGAAGTCAATGGCCTTTCCTACTTTGCTTTCATTATGTTGGCAAGTACGCTGTTATCGCTGCCCTCTCTTTTGAACTGTTCTGTAGCTTGGCAGTGGTTGCAGACAGTGGTAAAATCATTCAAACAGGACCTGGAGTAAATAAAGCAAATTTACAGATTTGTTTTTTCTGTGTAAGGATGGTGAATAGCATCAAATGTATATTTACATCACTTACAATACATCACATAACAGGAAAAGGAAATGAAAGCACATCTCATGGTACATCTTCACAATGTGAATGATTTCTTACATTCTTACAAAAATGATTTCTTACATTTACATTTCATCCCCCCCCCCCCCCCAAAAAACCCTAAGGTAGCTGTATAAAGGTACTAGGCATGCTCCTGTCTGGATACTGACAGGAGCAGGAATAGGGCACATGAAGCTCTCAAGAGTTTGTGGGATTGCAGCTCCTATCAGCCCTTACTATTGACTAAGGTAAATGAGACATGATATCCAGCAATATACAGAAAGCTACATGCTTGCCACTGCTAAACTAGCCTGTCCCTGGCTAGTTAACAACAGCAGAAACCAAAGGTACTTTCAGTTTGTTGATACCAAAGTCTGTTAATCCAGATGCCACCACTCTGCATCTGGAATCCTTAATCTGGGAAAGAACTACGTATACAAAGACACACGTTACAAGAGAAACAGATAGTTCAAGCAGTCCTCAGAACAAGTATTTTATGTGCCTTCTGTCCCACTCCAATTACATGATTCCTCATGCTTTATTATATTTCTTCTCATTCTCCTCAACTTGCAATTTGTTTGAAAGCAGAAGAAAGTACAGTCACTGCCCTGACTTTTCCTGTTTAGTCCCAATTAGAGTAGACCTACTGAATCCATTGTTGAGTTGTGAATCTACACATAGATGAATCCCATTGATTCAGCAGGTTTACTTTAACTGAGAATAAGAGTAGATTTGAAAGCTAGCATGGTGTAGTGGTTTGACTGTTGTACTAGGACACTGGGAGATGAGAGTTTTATTTCCTGCCTGGCCATGGAAGCCCACCAGGTGTCCTTGGGTGAGTCACATACTAGAAAAATCCTCTGATAGTTCTGTCTTAAGATAATTTATTATTATTATTATTATTATTATTATTATTATTTGTATTTCCCGCCTCTCCCTTCGGATCGAGGCAGGATTCCAACAGTGTTACAAATACATGTACAATACAATCTAAAAACATTAAAAACAATTACATAGTTCAAGCAGTCCTCAGAACAAGTATTTTATGTGCTTGGACCTTCATTTTTCACTGAGATATTTTATTGCTCTTAAATGTGGCTGTCTGTTTTTCGCTATTGAAGGTGTCTCTTATTTACAGTAAATGTCTAATTGAGTCTCCTTACATGTTTGTGTTTTCAATGCAGGGCACATGGACCTGATGCAGTTCTGATGGCAGAAGGTAATCTTTTGGCAGAGCTGACCCAGTCACAGATGTTGCATATTGCCCAGCAGATTGCGGCTGGCATGGTCTACTTAGCATCACAGCACTTCGTGCACCGTGACCTTGCCACACGGAATTGCCTAGTTGGTGAAAACCTGCTGGTGAAGATTGGTGATTTTGGGATGTCAAGAGATGTATATAGTACAGATTACTACAGGGTAAGAGAGGTATTGATTTTAATATTGTGACTTTGTTCTTTCATCTTGCTGCAGCTACTGACGCTGGATTTTGTCTTGCCAACATATTCCTCTTCTGACTCTACAAAGCGGTTAATATTAGTAGGGCTGAGTTTCAAGTTTCAAGGCTTGACACTCTGAGAAATAAATGCTGCTAAGGGCTTCAATGGTACTGTATTTATATGACTTTTATCTAGGAGATCTAAGTTAAAATCACTACTCATAATTGAACTGAAGACCATTGGACAATTAATTAATTGTTAGACCTGTCTTTCTCTTTATAAAACTGAAACATAAAATGGATTGTAGATTGCCACCGTGTAAATTACTTTTGAATTGAGATAATTTTATGTGGTGATAGCTAGCTGTTCACGATATCCAGCAATGTAGCTTCTATGGCCACAAAGTATATAATTGTGGCTTTCAGATCCTTGGGGCCAACAGCAAAAATCATGTGTTTTCACTTCCCCTTGCTTATGCATAAGCTTGCATAACCATCAACATATACTGGCCTACTGGCCTACTGCTTTAACCCAACTCAGTAATTGTGTGACATTTTTAAAAAAGAAACTAGCATGTCCTCCAAGAAGTCTTTTCTTTTTCTTTATCAGTAGCTTACAAGGTTCTTCTAAGGGTTGAGAGTTTATCGCCAGATTTGTATGAGCTGAATAAGGCAAAGGGATTTTTCAACAAATGCGTGTTGCTCAGTTTTTCAAAAATATAAATCTGGCAAAATACACATGGCCATCCTATTTATTCTTAAATCTGGAAGGACCAGATCTTACTGAAGGGGAGTGGCACATTAAGTTAAAGGAATGTGCCACCATTGACAGTTTCCCTTTTAATGAGATACATGCTTCTGGCATTAGTATTTGGTACCCTGTCTTCATCTCTCAGTATCTACCTTGTGATGATGACATAATTCTGTCCTTGTGTATTTGTCTGAATTCTGAACTCATTGTGGAGCAGCAGTTAAGTCATTGCTTAAGAACCAATTTGTTAAATATACAAAGCACTTTACAAAAGATAAAAGCTCATATACAAACTGATTATTTATGGCTGTCTTTGTTGTTACTTCCTTTAATGGGGCAAGTGGCTGTGGTTATTGTAAAACAGCAAGTCATGGGCTAATGGCTTTGATCCCAAGTGAATGAAAGGTCGTGTCCATATAGTGTTATGGTCAGAACATTTAACCATCCCTGCCAGTTCATTCTTTGTTAAGTGGCATGATTCTGTGAGAGGACAGGACCTATTTTGAGCAGCTCTATTGTCTCGGAGAGTAAGCTTCAAAAGTGAATTGTTACATATGGTTAGTGGCAAGACAGAGGAAGTTACACACAAGGACAGTATTTATTTTCATACAGCTGTTTTAATTAAGAGCTAAGGAGAAGACTTTTATTTTGGTTTGTATTGTCTGTTCCTTGCTTCGTTGATCCAGACCTAGCAATTAGGAAACATCTGAACTAGATTTTTGTCATATGTTGTCTTCTGGAACTGTAGGGTTTCCAAGACACTTCATGACAATACAAAAATGACATCACAGTATACAAGGGAACTTGGGATGGAAAAGACTAACTGATGTGCAACTTTGTGATTTGGATGTGGAAAAAGCCTAACCTTTGACATATATCAGCAAAGTTTTAACAGTTTTCTTCTACTGTGTCTTCTGCAAGCTCATTTTTACACTTGAGTTTTGTGTAGCACATGCAGTTTTGACAAGCAATACTTCCAGTAGGGCAGGGATGAGGAAAATGCAGCCTGTGGTACAATTATGCCCCCTGAACCCTACTTCGGTGCGTTCCAAACATCTGGCAGTCCCTTCAAGCTCTCCAAAAATTGATTGATTTCCCCTTCCAGTTTGATTGTTTTTTGACTGATTTTCAGGCAGTTTTTCACCCCACAATGGGTCAAAATGTCAGAAAACCATTTAACAAATGTGAAGTTTTAGCTCTCCTCCCAGTCTGCCCAAATGCCTGTCTTTGGCTGGAAAACAGCTGGAAAAAAACAACCAGAAGTTTTGTGATGCTGCTTCTGGTGCACCAAAATGTTCTGTTTTGGACTGTAGAAGGAGACACAAGAAAAACAATTGACCTGTACCTTCACATTGTTGTCCACTTTACTGCAGGGTAATAGCTGTACCCTTGTATCAGGGATAGGTATTGGCTTCCGTGTCACTGAGGTAGTGAAAGTTTGGATTTTATAATCTACCAACGGTGTTATTTGCAGTATATTTGGATAGTTCCTTTAAACTTTAAAGTTCAAAATAAACACAGAGTAGGTTCATCACCTCACTGACATGGAAGCCACCAGTCACCATTGTATGTTTGGTGATTAGAGGTAGGGAAGGTCACTGTGAGCTATTCTTCTCTCCACATGCACTCCTTTCTGGTCAAGACAAGACACATTGCCTGTGTGTTACAAAACAGACTTTCTTCCTGTCCACCAATTTTCCACCCACAACAGAGAATGAGGCGACAGAATAGACCGCTACACAAGTCAACACTTGAATCATGGGAATTTCTCCACCACCACACAGATGAGGTTTTATCCTCCATTGTAGCCTGTTTAGACTCAGGTTTAATCAGATGTCTGTATTGGCCTAAAAGATGTAAGTTAAGATTGAAGTTACACAAAGACTTTGGCCCCTATTGCAAACAGAGTTCAGCATACCCTGTTTCTAAGGCGAATGATGTTGCACAGTGTCCAAAGCTCACGTACTAGCCCAGTTTCCCATTCTTCTCTGTCTTTAGCACAAGACACATTTTGGCAAAACAAGGACTAGCCAGGTGTGATTACCCAGAGCTATTAGTAGGCTTTGTTCATAGGAAAGCATATTTAGGAAAACCTCATAATGGAATATGAGAAATCCACTATAAAAACACTACAGCACCCAGTAAACTTGAATCCGTTGATACTTCATTTCATACTTTGCTGCTGGTTTTTGCATCAGCCTTTCATTTGTGCATCTTTTAGCTCTGCAATGCACAGTGGAAAAGAATTTAGCTGTTCCTACATAATCATCTTTATTAATGTGTTAGAAACTGGCTGTCATGATGCTTGCAGTGATTTACTGAGATACTAGTTTGCATTCCAGATTATGGCCTGCAGTTTCTCTGTTTACGATGAAAACAAGCCCAGCCTCTTGTGCTCAGATTGTGAGATTGTTAATAATATTCAGGACTGTGTAGGCACAGCTGTTAAGCGACGATGCTGCAGGGACAACTGTGGAGAGAGATAACCTTTGGATAATTGGCATGTTGTGCCATTGCATGGTGTTAACGACACAAGCATTGTTTGTTTTGAGCCTGCCTGGAATGGCAGTGCAGATAGGGTGGAAAAATACTTTAATTGCCCTGTGTAAACCCACATGTAATGAAATTATTGTTGTTGTTTTCTCGAAAGCCAGGCCACCCAAGCCTTAAGACATGAAGGACATAGATTACTCATTATGTGTTTGTTTATACTGTCTGAAGTGTGTGCCTCCTTTTCCCCTTCAGGAATGAGTCCTTCAAAACAACTAATGAAATGCAAACAAGAAACACAAGGGATGCTTCCACATAAGACTTTCACTGTATAATCATGGTGCATCATTCACAGAATCTTACAGAGGGGCCCTGAGGATATCATGATCTGGGATGTGCAGATTTCTCAGTCTTCATTTGTTGAATTTCTCCTAATCCCGCCTACATTATTTCCAATCCTTGTTTCCTGTCAGGTTGTGTGACTTGGGGTGGGTTTTTGACATGTGAAAATTTGTCCACCTTTTATTGCATTCTTCCTAATATATTAATTTGTTTGAGCATCTTACTTATCTTATGTATTTTCCTCCCCAAAAGAAAAAAGTGTGCATTTTTAAAAATTTATATGCATTTTCGTCTGCTTGCATTTCATAGTGTATGCATTGCATACACTATAAAGGTAATGTCCAAGGGGCTGAACCTATTTGAGAATTAAGGTTGAGCAGTTTGGTAAGTTTTGTTAAAGTCTGTGATAAAATCTGGAGCACATTCACTGCCACACTGATGTGGAAGTCAGCAGTCACCGCATCTTTCTTCTCTAAACTGGGGGGAGGGGGGAGCACAACTCCATAATTAGAAGTATTCTGAATGCCAAGAGATGTGGCAGTTGTGGTCATGATAAAATTGACAAAGGGGAGAGGGAGCAATACTGTTGACTTTGCATGGTGTCACCCATTGTGTGGATGGAACATAGTGAAATCTACACTCTGATAAAGCATTAGATGGCCTGAAGCAAATACAGTCAATGGGAATTCTCCCTTCAGCTTAAAAAGGAAGAACAGTGATCAGCAACACTAGGAATCCTCTGTCTAAAAATACCCAAGGATAAAAATAATAATATTAATCCCTCATTAAAATAAAAACACCAGACTAAAAGCATCATCAAGAGCAAAAAACACAAAAGAGCCACAGCTAAGAATAAAGAAGTTAAATTAAGTAACAAAACAAAAAGCTTGTTTGAAAAGCAACATTTTGTATTGTTGGGAGAACACACACAGAGAGGGAAATGGCAGTGAGTATAACTGCACAGGGGGCAGTGCCATATTCAGAGCTCTTTATGCACATTGCCACCAACTGTGCCTCAGAAGACAATGACATGTACAAGAAGGCCACACTGGCTGATCTTAAGGGACAGGCTGGTTCATGGATTGGAGACACTTTTTCTAGTTTTCCAAATATCACCCAGAATTAGAACAGAAATATTTTATTTTTGTCCTTTGTTCTAAAGAGTTATTTTGACATTCTGAAAATTGCAGCCCATTTATATGAATACCATATATACTCAACTATAAGTCAATCTCATTATAAGTCGAGGGCAGGTTTGGGGGCCAAAATTAGGAAATTTTATAAGACCTATGTATAAGTTGAGGATAAAACATAGAGTCATGCAACAAAGATGTAAAGAATGAAGGAAAAGAAAATGATGCCAAAGAATGCTGCTGTTTTCCTGTCCAAGCATTCAAAAAGGCCAGAAGCTGCACCACAGTGGAGAGAACAGAGGTGGTTGGTGCTTTTAGGTTCTCCCAGGATGGACTAAGTTCTTACTTTTTGTCACTCTACTCAAAGAGGGAGATGGTTCCTATTTTGAGTTAAGGTATAACACTTATATTGACCTGTGGATAAATTGACCCAGGTTTTTTGGGTGAATTTTTTATCTCAAATTTCTAGACTTATTCATGAGTATACACAGTAATCTTCTATGGAGTATGGAAGTTACTTTTTTGGATTATAACTCCTAGAATCTCCCAGATACTGGCAGTATGGCTGAAGAGTTCTAAGCACTGTAGTTCAAAACAATGGTGTGCCCCATCACTGAGACTGTCACCCAGAATAGGTGAATCATTAACATGTATTTAATAGCAAAAAATTTGCTAGATGTCTTCACTGTTTTACACAGGATGAAACTGAAGGGATTGTAGGCACCAGCTCAAATTATTTTATTTCTTCAGATATTAATTCATTTTGAAAGTACAAAAATAGACAGGCATTAGTGACAGATTGAAGAAGTTTGAGAAAGAGAGCCATGGATGTGTGTGTGTTTGTTTGAAGTAGCGTGCGCGCACACACACATACACACACATATATTACTATCACTAGCTGTCTTATGCCATTCAAACTATTTGTCTGTCAATCCATACATGTCTACTCTGACTGGTTGTATTTCTCCAGGGTCTTAGAAAATGGTCTTCTCCAACACCTGCTACTCCATTATGCTAACATGAACTGCCAGAGATTGAATGGGATTTTCAGCATGTGAAGCATGCGTTTCACCATTCATCTTTCTACTCATGGGATCTTTTCTTCTTTTCTCCAAGGACATCCTGGTTCTTTATGCATAGCCACTGAAATGTGCATGTTTAGTTAATATTATTACATATTTTGCTAGGAGAAATAACGAATTGAGCTCTGAATGGGAGTTTTTGTCCATTGTTTGACACCAGAACTTGCAGACGTTCCTTTTTAAACAATATTTCCCAGGACCCCCCATATAGCCTGGACACTGGCTAGGGCATTGATGAACATGAAACCCCCTCACCCCCAGATAACTTTGCCAGGCACTTTGTGACACCTATCTAGCATTCCTTTCATCTATATGTGACTCTGCCTTTCTCTGAACACTAAGTAGCAGCAGTTTTGCTGCCTCCAAGTCTTCACCTGTGGTTAAACATTGACAGTGAGATTCTACATCTCATCTCCAACCCTGAGTCCCCAAACCTATTTTAACAGTCATGCTGCACAGAGTAATGAAGATCTCCAGCTGGTGATGGAGGAACAGCAGAATAATATTTCTAGTCCCCTTCTGCCAGTGATCTGCAGTGCAGCTATTAAAAACAGGTCCTCTATCACAATCTTTCATTTTGCTGCAGATCACTAGTGGGAGGGAGCTGGAAACATCATCTTGCTGTGTCCCAGTCATCAGCAAAACAGTTAAGATAGGTTTGGCGGGAAATTTGCATAGCTGGATACAGAGCAATTACAGAGTCATAATACTAGGTTACAAATCCATAACTGCAATGTAGGGTGGTAGTTTGACTTGGTGTTTTGTTTTTCTCCTTCTTTCCAAAATTTGGCTTGCTTTGCTATAAACTTCAAATGAATAAAGCCCATAGGGCCGATCTAGACATGCCAAAAGAGGCGTGTCTAGGGCTCAAAAGGGCGCGAATAGGGTTCGGGAGGGCGTATCTTTTACACCCTCCCGAACCCTAGCGCGTATGGATGCCGCCATTATTAAATGTCGGCATCCATAAGGACGCGCCATGATGGCATCATCATGTGCGCAGCTTTTAGATGCACTGTGCACATGATGACACCTTTGCACCACGAGAGGGCGCAAATTGCGCCCTTTCCAGGGCTCAAAAAAGGAGCTCCAAATGGAGCTCCTTTTTGTGGGCAGGTCTTTGCCGTGGCTTTTACACAGCCACATCAAAGACCCTGGGAGAAAGGGGCTGCAGGGGTGGCCCCTTTCTCCCTTCAGCCCCGCCTCCGCAAGGGGGGTGCAGAGTACACCCAGGGTGCCTGCTGCATCCCGCTTGGAGGCCGCCGGGAACCGCCAGCTTGCCGCTTCCCCGTGGCCTCTAGAAGTGGCGGGATGGGGCCGCAGAGGCTGCCAGTGTGGCAGCCTTGGCCCCATCCCGTTGCTTCCTGGGGCGAGTAGAGACCGCCTTTTTTGGGCGGTCTATATCGGCCCATAGTGTTTATTATTTGTTTAATTATTGTATATAGCACTGTAAATTTACACAGTGCTCTACATACAGTCCTATAATTAGATGGATCCCTGCCCTCAGGCTTACAATCTAAAAGTTTGTATGGTCTTTTCCAAGACCTGCTGAAACAGTTTGCACTGAAACTGACAGGAATTGAACCATGCACTTCTAAATGTTTAAGTCTTGTTGAGATTTAAACAGAAGTAAATGGGCTCAGTCAGAGAGAACACGGGCATGGGCTTGCAGGATCTAAGTAGAGAAGTGGAAGATAGGGATTCTTGGAGATGTCTTGCCCACCATGAGTCGAAATCAACTTGAGGGCAGATAACAACAACAAGAAGTGCTTAATTTTTCTGGGATATTCTAATAACCTTTAATTCTGGCATTCATTCAGAGGACCAAATCAGATAACACACTGGAGAAACCTGAGTAGTTCTCCCACCTCTTTAAATCTAGGGAGTTTGGGGCAGCAGTTGCATCAGGTGTGGAGCATTGGGGAGCAGGAATTTAACCATCTCTTCTGCAGCTTTCCAGTGTAAATCAGCCCTTCTCTTTCTGAAGCTGCTTTTTATCCCTGTAAGGACAATTTACTGCATTGGGGTTCTATCTAGTTCTATCATGGCACAGGCTTGTGTACATTGGTGTTGACCAGTAAAATATTTTTGTACTGAAAGAATCAGGGCAAAAGGTCAGGAAGATAAATTAGATCTATTCCATTGCATTAATATTCGATAAGGTCAGGAGCATTTTTTACCTTAGCATTTTAATTAATTGATATTTTTACATGTATATCTTCTCCTCTCCCCCCCCCCCCCCACTGTTTGTATCATCAGAGGCCAATATCATCAGGGGCCATTCTCTCTCCAATTACAGGGTTCTCTTTATCTTAGAATAGTCCATCTAATCATAGCTTCTTTCTAGATGTCTTTCCCTGCAGATAAAGGCTGTAATACATATTCCCTCCAGCACCAAAGGCAAAGCGCCTTGGTGTATTAATTGCTGTAGAAGACAGGACAGAAGGTACATTTGCACTCATGTCCTGGTGATGACCTTTCCATAGGCAACTGACTGGCCAACATCTGAACAGAGTGTTGAAGAAGATAGACCTTTGGTCTGTTCTTGAGCCAAGATCCTACATTGTGCTATACCACAATGTGTTATTTCTGCTGAGATTATGCAACAGATTTTGTACATGTCAATGTGCTTGTTTATTGTCCCATTGTGCAATGGGGAACACACAGTGGTTGCTTCTGTATTCTCAGGGAATAAATGATATGCTGAAGGCACAGATGGATAGTTATGCGCTGTCCAAGAAGTCACAAGAAGGCTGGAATCATATTGACTAGTTCAAACTAGAGCAGACTAGTTCAAACTCAATCAATTTTTGATTGTTGAATAAACAAATTACTATATCCAATTATTCAGTGGCTGTACTCTACCGTAATCAGAACTAACAATAGGATTTAGGCCCTTGTGAAATGGTTACATCTGTGGAACTATTTATGCAACCATGGTATCAAAAAGATTCCAGTTCCTATCTCCTTTCCCTCCCATTACATTTTTCTTACACAAAACATCATGAGATAAGGAGAGTTTATACAATGCCTTAAAATATAGTCTCCTAGGCTATTTTCCACCTTCCCCTTCTTAAAATTGGCCTGTGATCATTTTCTATCTAATGGCTTAAGCTATATATATTGTACATCTTTGCAATAAAATGATGGAAGCCCTAGCATGAGTTTTCTACTCATAGCCTTAGGGCATCCTTGGGTTTTCAAATTCTTTTGAAATATTTTGCTAAGAAGAAGAAAATAGCCTACTATAAGCATTGTCCATGCAAATGGACCTCCATAAATAGAAGAGGCAACATGACTGTACCATTGACCCACCCCTCAGATTTTCTTCCTATGATCCATGTGTTGAATATGGCTATCCACAGAGGTGACATCTAAACAGATATGAGCATATGTTTCTCCAATGAAAATACCTAGCTCATGCATAGATTTGCTACAAAACATCTTAACTATTATTATCCCTGTTTCCTTCTGTTTTCACTTTCCATTGTACCACAAATTTAATAAAATTTGAGACTCAAACACGTCTTGACATGTTGCATCCCATCTACTTTGAAGGGGTTGTTTCTCATTCCCTGTGGCCTTGAGATAATGGAATAGCTTTATACAAATCTCTGGCAACATCCATCAAATCCTAAGAACATACCAAGTTATCTGATTATGACCGATATCCTAGATCAGCTACTTAGCTACTGTATCTAACTGGCTTAATAATACAGCTAAGTAGCATCTCACAGCCCACACACCCCACAATCCTGATAGATTGGCTACTCCATGTCATGAATGGAATCTCTGGTGTGATAATCAGAAGCAGGATCTCGTTTTTCAATTCCTCCTCACACCAGAGATTGCTGGAGGGAAGGATGTGAGAATGTCTGTCTGCTGTGTTCCAGTCAAAAGGAGAACCAGGCCAATTGTGTGCAGCAGTGCTGCCTAGTAAGTCAGAACTGGGGGAATTCTATTTGAATATTAAATATACAGGGACTGTGAATATGAACCAGTTATGAGTGTGTAACTCTGGATTATACATTCATAGTTGCAATCATAAATTCCAACCTGTTTCTTGGCCAAGCATCTGCTGACCCTACTTGCGAAAAACAAAAGATATGTGAAACAAGCAGTCTTCTCAAAATCTTCAGGAGGTACTCTTATTGAGTGGTTATTTAAAATAAAAGTTAAATAATCTAGAAATGCAATGGCTGGAATTCCATCGATGACACGGAGTAACCTATCTTTAAACCAGCATATGTGCCTGTTACACAATCAGGTACTCACCATCTCCTTGCACAGCCCCCCTCACCCTATATGCAAGCCAGGTGAAGATTGATATTTTTGCTGGCACTGAACAGAATCTTGGAGAATAAGTTCAGTAAAGTTCATGTCATATACAGTCAGCCCTCCTTATCCATGGATTTTTTTATCCACGAATTCAAACATCCACTACTTGAAAATATTCCCCAAAAGTATAAATTTCAAATAACAAACCTTGATTTTCCATTTTATATAAGGGACATCATTTTGCAATGCCATTGGATTTAATGGGACTTGAGCATCCATGGATTTTGTTAGCCACAGAGGGTCCTGGAACCAAACCCCAGTGGATAACAAGGTCCCCCTGTATGCTGTACCTGACATGTTGTTCCTGTCACTCTCAGAAGTTGTAGGTACATATAACAAGACAGCATTCTAAATTTTGAAAATTTCATTTCCAAAAGAAATGAAAATGAAATTCTAACCAAGAAATTGGAATACTATTCTGTGTACTCTTTCAAACGGGAGGAATTTCTCCCAACTTCGAATGGAGCCAATGCGGATTCATGTAAATTCGCTTGTTTAGCGAATTTACCTGAACCCCTGCTCCGTTCGGAAGAACCCCTGCTCCGTTCGGAAGAACCCCTGCTCCGTTCGGAATTACTTCCCATTACCCGAAAATAACCCCCTCCTGCCCGAATTTGCATGCGAAGCTTTAATTCGCAATAATGTAAAACCCATGATTGCATTCGAATTGGCTTCCCTCTTGCCCGAATTTGTGTGCAAAGAGTTAATTCGCAATAACGTAAAACCCATGATTGCATTCGAATTGACCTTAAATTATACTTCCAATTTAGCCTCGTATGAAAGAGTCCTGTATTACACTATATGGTCAGGTTCTTCAGTGCAGTAGGGCTTACATAATGGATATTTTCTCCCTAATGTACCAATCTGGATATATAAGAGCTAGAGTCTTGTGGTGTCTATTGACTCCACTAACAGCCTTTGATATTTGTATCTCTATAATTACAAATCCTAAGTAAGGCACCATCTGTCTTCCAGCCCCTTCTGTCTCAAGTGCACTGCTCTTTATGAAACAAACACACTTGGTCGAAGATCTCACATATTCCTGTTACTTGTCTCTATCATGATCACATTACTTCACTGACATACACCTAAGTTTAATTAACAGGCCCTATTAATTTCTGGATTATTTATCTAGCACTCATTTTAGTTGTGCTTATCTAAGGATCTCTTGGTTGACAGATTTGCTTGTTTGGTTTCTTTACAGTTGGTTCAGTCTTGTTCCAAGCATACATTTGTTGTTGAAGTGAAATGGAGTTGGGAGAGTTGTCCCAGCACCTTCTAAAATGTCATGTGTGAAGGAAAAGCTCTTATGTGTTATAGGCTTCATATTCTTTTGTAAATAGCAAGGATTTCTATCATTCTGGCTTTGACATCCTCAGTTTTCTGATCTTACTCTTTCCAGTTCAGTTTGCTAGTATCCTGCTTCACAGTGTTCCTTGCTGTCTCCTTCAGACCTTCTAGAAAGCTTTTTTAATTTGTTTTGTCAGCTGCAAGATGTTCTTACTTAAAGCTCTTCCTTTGACATTTATTTTCTTAGTTTTATCTTTTCCTATTCACAGTTTTTCAATTCATTTAGGAATTTAACTTCATTACGGAAGTCCACAGATAAGTCGACCAATTTTTGTAACTTTGAGGGCAGTCAAAAAAGATTGTTCTGGGTTCTTTAAAAAGGCAAGTGTCATTCACACTAGAAAATTATTACACTATGATTCCAGCCTATGGGATCCTGGGATTTATAGTGTAAAGAAGGATATTTAGAATTTTCAACCAGGGAGCTCAGGGGTTTGATAGTATGCAGCCATGGCAATTAAAGTAGAATTGTAGTATACACTCTAATATTTCACAGAGAAAACTAGGATATGTGTGGCCAAATAACATCAGACTGTGTCAATATGGCAAAAGTTATTAATGACAAAGAAACACAAGCCAGGAGAGGCTGTGGCAGTTTACTTTGGCCTAAGCCTACTGAAAAGGGCTAAATTCCATGTGTCCCCTTCTCTCTTCTGCCTACTTAGTTAATTTCATGCAGACTACCTTTGCACTTTGAACTCAGTGTGCAGCAACTGAAATAAGCTAAGGACACTGGGGGAAGTGGGAAGTAGAGAGATAAGCTGGAACACTTTAAACACATCTGAAAAAGTGGGATGACAGAAGATTAATTGGGACTGTCCCTGCCAAATTTAGACAGTTGGAGGGTATGCTATAATGTGTAAGAGTCTTTACTCTTTTACAGAAGTGCCAGGACCAATATATTATATTCTAATGGCATCAAAAGCTTCAACAATCCCAAGAAATGAGTTAGATGAAAAGATAGTAGGCAGTCTAGTAGGGGGTTATCCTATTTCCACTTACCAAGGAGGAAAGCAGCACTTACATACTGAGAAAGCTTGCTGAGAATTGTGCAATCATAAACTGGTAAGCATCAGAGAACTGAGCCTTAGACACTTATGGATTCTGTCTTCTCTAGAACGTTAATAATTGCAGATTCCTGCCTGCTCACAATCCAATAGCAGTGCTAGAAAAGCAAGTGCTCAATAACTTCTCTGTCCTTGACATTTTCCGGAAAGTCATCATCTTCAATCAACATTCATGCTTCAACTTGTCTTGTGAAGTAATAGAATTATTTACAGACTCTGGGTAAACTCCTGGTTGCAGGGTAGGGGTTTCAGTTTAATTTCAATATTAACTGCAGTCTTAGCTTCATCAGATGATTTAAAGACACTTTCATAAATTGTATTACATAGACAAACAGCAGTGAGAAAGTCTGTCACACTATCATTTGTTTTTAAAACAAAAGGAGTCTCTAACACTTCAATCAGGGCTGCCCATGACTACCCCCAGATTCTGGGAACAGGCTGCCTCTACACTTACTATAGGGTAAACTTTTGTTTGTACCTCTCTGTCCTTGGTGAGTGTAAGCTCAGGATATTTATGCTCCCTGTATTGCGATTGCCATAGCAATACTTTCAATTTGTCGTCTCCTCAAAATAATTGGGCTTAGCAAAGCCACCTTCTCCCACACCACATTTGAAATAGTGCGAAATGGCTCAGTAGTCCAGTATTGAATTCGGATCTTGGTGTACTCCATAAGCAAAAAGGTGAAGTCTGAATCCATTTCTGCACATGATCACTTCATGTTCTTTAAGTCCTTAAACCTGTGGATCTCCAGATGTAGTTAGATTTCAGATCACATCAACCCAACTGTCCTGGCAAATGGTGAAGGATTATGGAAGCTGGGTTGCCAAACCCCATCCTGTTGCCCCAACTCTTCCACTGAATTTCCAGCCTCTAATATTGCTGCCCCACAGCTGCAGTAGAGTAGCAGTGAGGGAAGCAGTGGTGAGCTATTTAGTTCTTCCTTCATTTCTGATACCTAGAAGAGAATGTGGCTATCTCCTGTCCCAGATACTAAGGAGATTCAGAAATGTACTTCTTCAGGGTTCCTGAGTCCAAATTACGGATGTCTCTGGCATATTGGAAAACTCCACTCAACCAAAAGCGATACTCATCCACTCTGCAGTGCAAAAGAAAGCCCTCAGGGGAAAGAAATTCAGATTCTGCCAAAACATAGCAGAGATTGTCTTATTGAAAAATAAATATATTTAATTATAAAAGCCAATGTTACTAAGTAAATAGGAAAATATGTATACAACAACAACAACAACAACAATAATAATAATAATAATAATAATGTTTTATTTATACCCCGCTCTTCAGCCAAGACTATCAGAGCAGCTTACAATTTGTTAAACAAACAGCTTCATTTACAATTGTAAGCTATTTGCCCCCAACAATCTGGGTACTCATTTTAGCGACCTTGGAAGGATGCAAGCCTGAGTCAAGCTTCAGCCCTTTGCTGGTCTTGAACTCGCCACCTTCTGGTTTTGAGTGAGTGGCTGCAGTACAGGCATTTAAATATATAATGTCACATTACACTGTTGTAGTACTATCATTCCAATTTAGCTATTATGGCTGTCTCCTGTGGAATTCTGGGATTTGCAGTTTAGGGAAGGGCATTTAGAATTGTCAGCCAGAGAGCTCTTAGGCCTCGCTAAACTACAAACCCCAGAATTCCACAGCAGGCAGCCATAGCAGTTAAAATAATAGCAATATAACACTGTAATATGGTAGTGAGCACAGTAAGTCACTGGAAATTTCAGCTTCTGTATGATGTAAACGCTCTTCAATAGTGGGAAGAATTCCGAGTTCTGGAGTTTCTCTTTTTTTCTGATTGTCAGAAACAAAGAAGCCTACCACAAAATGAGAAAATACTATAATCACAAACATCTACACACAAAATAAGACTTAGGGTTTTTTTTCTTTTTCTCCTGCTAATAACCTTAACAGGTTAGAAAGCCAGGCCAAAATTAATCACATGAATTTCAATAGGGAAAAATGTAGGATACTTCACTTGGGTAGTAAAAATGAAATGTGCAGATATAGAAAGGGTGATACCTGGCTTGACAGCAGTACAGTTAGTCCTCCGTTTGCATGGGGGCTCTGTTCCAGACCCCCCCCCCCCAACAGAGGCTCACATGTATTCAAGCCTCATAGGCTTGAATAGGGTGCATGTGCCATTAGAAATAACAGAGGTTGCCCCCCCCCCGGCATAATCAAGGTCATGGATCTCAGATCCATGAGTTAGGAGGGGCAACTGTACACGTGAAAAGAGATCTAAGAGTGTTAGTGGACCACAGGCTGAACATGAGTCAGTGGTGTGATGTGCCAGCTAAGAAAATCAATGCAATTGGTTGCATCAATAGGGGTTAAGTGTGTAAATTGAGGAAAGTAATAGTGGCTCTGTAGTCTGCTTTGATCAGCCCTCATCTAGAATACTGTTCCCAGTTCTGGCCACCATGATCCAAGAAAGATGGTGACCAGCTGGAGCATGTCCATAGGTGGGAGACCAAAATAGTGAAAAGTCTGGAACCCATGCCCTATGAGGAGCAACTTAGGAGCTGGGTATCTTTTGCCTGGCAAAGAGAAGGTTAAAAGCTGACATGATACTCCTGTTTACATATTTGAAAGGATGTCATGTTGAAGTTGGAGCAAGCTTTTTTTCTGCTGTTCCAGAGACTAGGACATGGACCAATGGATTCAAGCTAGACAAAAAGAGATTCCACCTAAATATTAGGAATTCTAAATATTAGAAGAGCTGTTTAACAGTGGAACACACTGGCTTGGAATGTGGTGGAGTCTCCTTCTTTGGAGATTTTTTAACAGAGGCTGGATGGCCGTCTGCTGTTAGTGATTTGATTGTGTCTTCCTGCATGGCAGTGCATTGGACCTTGTGGTCTCTTCTAGCTCTATTCTCTTCTTGCCACTGACCTATTGTTGTTCCTTTCCCCTCTGGCAGATAGAGGGAGAGGGACTTCTAGGTATCTATCAATATCATCTATAAGTCTAAAAATGTACGCCAAAAAATTGACCCCAAGATCCCGGGTCAACTTATTTACGGGTCAGTATGGTAATGTGATAATAGCCCTTTCAGATTTCCCCATGCGGTGAGAAGATAGTTTCTTTTTCTCTTGAGCTATGCAGAAAGAGTCCTGGGGGATTAATTGCTTTTAAACAATAGAGTGAAGGACTAAAAGAAAGCTGAAATGATGAAGCAAAAGGCCTCAATCAGTCTTTTGCCGGGTGCAGACATGCACACACTGAAGGAGTCTCAAAGTTTTACCCTCAACTTATGGTCATGGCAAAATCCATAATTTTGTCCCCAAAACCTGTCCTCAACTTATACGTAAGATTGACTTATAGTTGAGATCCTCCATTGAGTTTGGGCTGCATTAATCTTGAAATGTAGAATTAGGTATTGATTGAGGTCCAAAACACACTGCAGAAATAATCCTGTTTGAGACCATTTTAACTGCCCTGGCATAGTGCTAAGGAATCCTGGGAATTGTAGCTTTTTGTGGCACCAGAGCGTCTCTGACAGAGAAGGGTAAATGCCTCACCAAATTACAGTCCCCAGAATTCCCTAGTATTGAGCCAGGGCAGTTGCAGCGTCCCAAACTGGATTATTTCTGCAGTGTGTTTTGGACCTTGATTACATGAGCTTTGTGTTGAATGGCAACATTATGCAATGAACACACAACTAAATTTATTCTATCCTGCTGTCAGTATCAGAAGGGACAGGCAGATGCCCTTTATGTTATAAGCCTCATCTGCAAACACAAGTCCGCAAGTCCACTTTCATGATCTTGGACTGAATATAGACCTTCCACATTGTATAAAAATATCCACCCACTTCTGGCCCCATTCTGATTTCTGAGAAGCTGACCTCAGCTTTTTATGTTTCAAATGAAGCTTGAAAAAATTATTTTTTGAATATAGTTTCCCAAATCTCCCAGCCAGCAGAGCCATTGGCTGAGTGATTCAGAGAGTTGTAGTTCAACAGAGTAACTTTCCCAATCTTTGATTTCACTGACTCCAGCCATTCAGTTCTCTATGTTCTGGCTTGGCTGCCTTGTTGGTTTTCATTCTGATTGACTCTGTTGTTTGTCCTGTCAGAAGCCCAGAGGGGAATCTCACTTTGCAAGCTCCTAGTACAAAATGCCTTTTCATTAAGAAGAGTTAATGAATGACAGCAGAATTGTTGTCCTCTCCCTGCTTCCAGCCTTTAAATAATGCTAAAAGCTTGAGCTTGTCGGTACAAACACAAGAGTGTAAATATAAAGAGGGAGTTGCTTTTCTCTCTCAACCTCTTTCTCTCTTTCTTCAGAAATGGCAGTCCTTGCCAACACCTGCAAGACTCAGTTGTCCTTGTGCAGCTGCATACCTGTGTGGGCGAGTGGTGTCAAACTCTCACACAGTAAAAGCCAGAGTGAGCTATTGACAAGTCAAGTGGCTTGCCAAGGGTGTTTGAACTGAACTGTCACCATTTGAAGGCTTCTTATGAGATGCTATTTCAGCAACTGGTACTCAAATGAAATTAGCTCCTTCATAATCCTCATTTGCTTTTCAGTTGGATGTCATAGCCCACTTTGGCCATTGCATCATGTGGGAGGATGCTCAAAAATGGCAAAGGGGACTTTCAATGTGGGGGACAAAATTGCCTGTAATGGTTGGCTTTAGCCCAATAGTAAGGACTTTCCCTACAGGCACATCCTCCAAGTCTTAACTCCTTTAACCTAGAGTAGTAGTAGTAGTAGTAGTTGATGTTGTTGTTGTTTGCCTCTAAGTCATTTTTGGACATATGGTGACCCTAAAATGAACCTATCATAGGGTTTTCTTGGCAAGACGTGTTCAGGGGGAGATGTGCCATTGCCATTCTCTGATGCTGATAGAGCTGATAGACTTGCTATGGGTCACCAAGTGGGTTCTTATGCTAAAGTGGTGATTTGAGCCCTGATCTCCAAAGTCATAATCCAACACTCAAACTACAATACCATGCTCTCTCTCTACCCTAGAGTAATTCTCTATAATCTATAAGAACAATGAATTGGTTGATTATAAAGATGCTACAAGCCCTTGTTCTTCTTTATTTCCTTTACTTTTATACTGAAAGAGATTGGCACAGCTGTCTCTGAAAACTGAAGACAACATATTTTAAATTGAAGACCCATGTCCAAATTATATGGGTGCCTCTGGTGGCAAAAAGACAGAGCTTGAAAAAATTATTAATTTGGACTGGAATGCCCTGATTTTCCCAGCCAATATGTCAATTTAATATGCTCATTCTATTGGGCTGTCTTGGGTCCTCTCCAATTAATTCTACCCTCCCCTCCAAAAAAAACAACAACATATTTCCTACTTAACACCAGGGTTTATGTGTGGGGTAGGAAACAAAGGAGAAAGACAAAAGTGGGCCTTTGATGGATACAATGAGAATGAAGCACTTAGAAAAATAATACCCTTCAAACATAGAAATGATAGATTTGGGCATCTGTAGTGTTTCAGAATAAACACTCATCTGGAACTCTACAGAGAAAAAGAAGATTATAGGGCAGCAATTTGAGACAATAAAATAGCCTTTAGAGAAAGGATTCAACATCTCCATTCCACCCATTCTGCTCCTTTGCTCAAAATCACACCTTCCAAAGTAGAGATGGAAAATACCTTTGGTAAGAGGCATGGTTCTCAATGGAAATACGTTTTTTCCCTTTACGAGACTCACTGTTGATACTTAGGGTGCATCTACACTGTAGTGCAGTTTGACACAGTTTTAACTGCCATGGCTCTGTCCTAGGACAGATCTGTAAAAGGACAGGTCTGGAAACCTTGCCCTATGAAGAACGCCTTAGGGAGCTGGGGATGTTTAGCCTGGAGAAGAGAAGGTTAAGAGGTGATATGATAGCCCTGTTTAAATATTTGAAGGGATGTCATATTGAGGAGGGAGCAAGCTTGTTTTCTGCTGCTGCAGAGACTAGAACGCGGAACAATGGATGCAAACTGCAGGAAAAGAGATTCCACCTCAACATTAGGAGGAACTTCCTGACAGTAAGGGCTGTTCGACAGTGGAACACACTCCCTCGGAGTGTAGTGGAGTCTCCTTCCTTAGGGGTCTTTAAGCAGAGGCTGGATGGCCATCTGTCAGGGATGCTTTGACTTGGAGTTCCTGCATGGCAGGGGGTTGGACTGGATGGCCCTTGTGGTCTCTTCCAACTCTATGATTCTATGATTCTATGTAGTTTTTTGAGGTACCAGCGGTCTTTGTCAAATAAGGCTAAAGAACTTTTAAAATTACAGAGTTCAGGATCCAATAGGAGTGCACTACAGAGCTTAAAGTGGTGTCAAACTGCAGTGTAGATGCACCCAAAGGGGATATCACTTGGGAAAATGATCCAAACTGTGAGTCTTGCAGTGTGTTTCTAAGAAATAAAAAATGCACAAAATCATCTGTACGTTTAAGGCTCCACTATGAATTAAGTTCCAGCCAAATTTTTTCAGGTCTCTTGCTTCCTTAATGTACATTTAAATACCTCCATGGCATGTAATATTCACTTTGCCCCTGGAATCACACTGTGCATGAGAAGAAATATGATGAATGCTGTCAGGTTGCAGTGAGCAGAGTAGCAAAAACACTGCATGTCTTTTAAAAAACAAAAAACAAATACTGGGCATAAAAAAAGAGAGGGGAAATAGTCTCATGATATCTTTGATACTAATTGGTTTATATCCAGCAGATCTTAAAGGTGGCCATTAAGAATTGTTGAAATGATGTAGGCGGGTATAAGTGCAGATCTAAATGGAGATTAATAAGCAACTACGAATGGGGGCCATTTAAGAATTTAGAGCCCTCCTTTCAGGGACAATGGAGATCATTTTTAATTTTATTCACATGGGAAATAGGAAAGACTTGGTTACCACGATCAGTTCTACTATTAAGCAAAGAAAGATTAAGGGAGGAAGGCTAGCTCCTTCCCTTTGGTCCTTCCAGTTCCACCAGCAGACAAAGCTCCCTCCTTGCTGTCCTTTATTTGGCACCCTTTATTTGGCACCCTTGGGAACTCCCAGGTGGTCTCCAGAAGTCCTGAAAGATCACAAAATTCCTCTGAGACAAATTAAAGGCATACCTCTGGATGTTTCCCACTGCCACCACATACTTCCAATCTCCACTGGCCAGTAAATGGCCATGTTAGTGAGAGGGAATCCAGCATATGAAAAACAGATTTTGTGGACATGAGAGAAGAGATGGGGATAATTTCACATTAGCAATACTTTATGCTCTGTCTTCTGGTGCATTATCTTGGCCAGAATAAAATTAATAATTTAATTTATGGGGAAACTGCACATGATGATACATGCTTGGAGGAAAGGAACAGATATGTGTACAGTAGTGGCAAAGTACTGATGCTGTGTTGTGACTATTATTAAAGTAAGAATCACCTGCTAGTTCAGTTGGTTTCTGTATATGGAAGTACAAAGTGGGAATGAGAATCTCTCTGCCTCTGTCTCTCTGTTTCCTTTACCCCAGGCACCAACTCGGTGGTCTGCTGTGGTTTTAAAGTTCTCCAGTTCTTTTCTGAGTACCCATGGGATTATTACTAGGGAGGGGAAAATTTGTGTTAAAATGCTCTAAATCAGTAAAGACTGGTGGTACTACTGTCTGCCGTGATGAAAGCATCATGTGTTTCAGTCCAGACTTTAAAAGAGCGATCCAGGGTGCTGAACTCTAGATACAAAATGGGTGCGGCATTTGGATGTCTCCATTAAAACTGAAACTGAAGCCTGGAGCAGTCACTGCCTGACATGGAAGAAGCCACCATCTTCCACTGTACTGAGTGATCAAGTGGAGAAGCACAGTGTATGAAAATGAATTAGAAGGCTCTAGTCCAGCAGGAAAAGCCCAGATGTGACTGTTCATAATTCCTGTGCCAGTCTTGGGGTATCAGCTTGATAATCATGCATAGTGAGTTTTAATTTTAAAGCTCATGGAGTTGAAGGGTCTGCTCTCACAAGCAAATATGTTGTTTTTGGCACCAAGATTTCAAAGCTCCATGAGCCGCTCTCTGCAGCTGTAATTTTAATTACATAGAGACACTTCCCTGCCTTCTGTGAAGCAACCGCCCAAAAGTCTTAAAGGAATCCGGAGACTGCTGGGCATGGACAGGTTAAATTACAGTTATTAGAAGGAAGTTATTTAAAGATCAAAGTTGACTATCTTGTGCAGAGGAAAGCCCCCACTTCCCCTGAACTGCAAATTGTTTGCTTATCCTTCCAAACTTCCTCTTGTTTATTACAGCTTGCCTGGAGATCCAGTGCATTGTCCTGTTATTGTTTTCTTTACTAAAGAAATGTGCTTTTATTTGGGTAGTAAGGGAGAAGGGAGGGTGTCCAGATGGCTAAAGGCACGTAACTGATTCAACAAGGAGTCAAAGGCCCAAATCCTGTTGTTGTGAAGTGCTAATGGTTACAGTTTTTCTAGGGCCATCCACAAATGATAAGGAAAGAAAGACAAAAACTGACAGGCCCAATGGCAACACTAGGGTTGGTGTCACATCAGTGCATTAACCCATGTCGTCATCCCCATGATCTGAGCTAACAGGCCAAAGGTCCCACTGAAGCAGATTAAGCCATTGTGGATGAGAAAGGCTCTGGTCTACTTGCTGAGGACGGTGGATGATGGCACCTGAAGGGACCATCTGTGTCCCAGTCTGTTCTGGTCTACTTGCCTTATTTGCAGCTCCTGAAGGGGTCCAGGCATCCAGGGAAGGGAGCAACCTCCAGTGTTTCACCATGGCATGCTGATAGCATCCTGGTCATTGCCATCTCCTGGTGGGTTGATCAGAACTTCTTAGAACCTTCAATGTCTAGGCGTCCTGGTCTACCCATGGAGAGGTGCAGCACACTTAAAGGCATTCCCTTCCTACAAGCCTTCCTAAAATTCAGACTAAAACCTGGAATGGGATCACCATTTCATTGACATGGAAGCCACTAACTGCCAATTGAGGCTCACACAGGAAGATGTCTTAGGCCAAGTTGTTGTTTTTGTGTACCCTCAAGTAATTTCCAACATTATGTCCCTAAGGCAAAACCCCCAGAAAACCCCATGATAGTTTTGCCTTAGGGTTTTCATAAGTTAGAAATGACTTGAAGGCACACAACAACAAGCAAGGTGAACCTGTCATGGAGTTTTCTTGGCAAGATTTGTTCAGAAGGCTAAGAGACCGTGACTTTCCCAAGGTCACCCAGTAGGTTTCCTGGACTGAACTGACATTTGAATCCTGGTCTCCAGAGCCATAGGCAAGGCTCAAGCCATTACACCATGCTTTAGGCCAAGAGCCTGGGGCCAAATTAGGCGAAAGTGCAACCCAGATCCAGAAGCAGTGGCCATCTCCTTGGAAGCTTTGTCAAATAGCTATAGCTCCAGGCAAAGCCAATATAATAAGTTTATCTTCAGTCCTCACTGGAGGCACTCATACAGAAGGCTTTCATCCACCTGTACAATGAATTCTCCTTCTCCCTCTCACACTTCTGCTGCACCTGTAGTTCTATCCAGAAACATTTTAAATGGTGCCAGTAATTGATTTGACAGATTGGCATCTTTACTGCTTAATTTCTGTTCAAGACAGCCAAATCATTTGGTGGCTAATTAAACTGTCCCAGACTAAGGAAAGCAGCTTTGCTGGTTGCCACCTTAGTAGAGAAATGAGAAGGTGATCAGCAGCAATATCTTGGGTTTGTGGTAAATTCTATATATGTGTGCATTTTTATTTTTATTTTTAGACATTTTCTGCTACTTTAATTATTATTTTAGCATAGTTTGTCAGTGGAGTATATATGTGAGCATCTCCTACCCATAACCAGGAGTGTATATGTGAGCATCTCCTACCCATAACCAGTCTCTCATGATCTTAGCACTGTGTCCATAAAGGCAATCGCTCTCCCTGTGTCTATCCCCTAGCTGATTGTGTATTTTTGGAATTCACTGGCAGCACACTCAAACTGTTGATGTGGTGAGTTTTGCGCATTTAGAGACTTAGTTTCCATGGTAGCGAGCTTCATGTGCTTGGAGCTGGCAATTCAGGGGAAGGGAATAGGCAGGGAGGGATAAGAGACAGAGTATGAAGGAAAGGAGTCATTAATGTATGTCAATTAGTATGCAATGCCATTACTGTCTTTCAAGCATGCCCCTCAATGCAAGCAGCATTTTGTGTCACTGCAGCAGTAGAGGGGGGCATGGACAAGAAGAGAAGGAATGCTTTTTAATTTTAAACAAGTGGCATACAGAGCTGAATGGCAGGTAGATTTTACTGACGTGAATGTACCTTGTAACTGGGAATGAAGGGGGGAATAAAAATGGTGGACATCCCTCTGGGTGCTGTTGTGCTCTGTAGAGGGGGAGCATCTCAGGGGGAATGAATGGTATAGTCTTTATCATTCCTGTTGTCATTGCACTCCCCAGAGAGAACAGTCAGAGTTGTTTTAACTGTGAGTTGATTAATGTATTGCTACATGTGAGAACAGAAAGGCATGTTCCTCCTTTACTACTGTTCCACTGATTGAGGGAGACAGATGGGTCCATGATGCCTGTATTTTTTGTTTCTAATTTCAATAACAGACCTTAGACAAATTACCTTTGAAGGACTACAGCACTGGCCATGCTGACTGGAAGATTCTGGGAGTTCTAAGCCTCAATCCCATTGTTAAATTCAACTACAGTAGACCCAATGAATCAATGGGTGTTACCTACCTGTTGAACTATCATTCAACAATTTATTCACTGTGTCTGCTCTAGGTGGTGTTAACCAAAAGAATTCAGGCCTGCATCCACCAAAGTATTGTTTCCATGCTTTGAAAAGGGATGAAGTGTCTGCTGGTTCTAGCACACTCTTGTTTCCATATTCAGCCATCAGCCTGCTAAGCTAAGTGGACTTATTGTCAAGAAGATGTACCTAATGCCCATAAGGCCATTGCCATTTGTATATAATCTTAATCTCTGCAAACATTTGCAGCAGCCTGAACTGAAAACAATGTCATTTTCATCAAAGAACTAGCACTGTGTACTGGTTAAAACATTTTGAAAAATAAAAGAAAATATAATATTCAGCTATAATGGACACAAAATGCCCCAAAACTCTCTTCCCCCTGTAGTTGGGAATGGATGCTAGCTGTGCTCCCAACAGACCAATGTCCAAGAATTTAGCTAACAAGAAAATGGCCATGCATATCAAATGATGGAGATTTGCCTGTTGGGATTCCAGCTGACATGGTGATACTTTTTTCTCCTTCCTTGCCAGTGCACCAGAGCAGTCACAAATCAAGCTTCTCATACTACTTTCTCAGTCACCTGTAGAGCTGAGATCTGGAAGAGTGAGTGCCAGCCTTACTCACAACAGATGGACCCCTGTCTGAGGCCATTTTGCTGCATACCAAATATTCAAGGATGAGTGTGCTGTGAATGTGGTTGGTGTCTGTTTCCCCCCAAATCAGATGCCATCTCTGCTAACAATAAGCCAGCTATGGTACAAAATGGGGTCAGATGGGAATCTATCTGTTGTGAGTGAGCTGTTGCTCACTCTTCTTGATCTCAGTTCTACAACTAATGGAGAGAATTTAAGGCAAGCCTACATAAGGCCCACTTCAAGTCTTGAGAGAGGAGGACCTCTTCCAAGAGTTCAAGGCTCCCATGAAAAGCTTGTTTTCTGCTGCTCCAAAGACTAGGATGTGGAACAATGGATACAAATTGCAGGAAAAGAGATTCCACCTCAACATTAGGCGGAACTTTCTGACAGTAAGGGCTGTTCGACACACTCCCTCGGAGGGTAGTGGAGTCTCCTTCCTTAGAGGTCTTTAAGCAGAGGCTGGATGGCCATCTGTTGGGGATGCTTTGCTCTGGAGTTCCTACATGGCAGGGGATTGGACTGGATGGCCCTTGTGGTCTCTTCCAACTCTATGAGATTTGAGATTATGAGATTTGAGGTGGGTTTTCTATAGGCCTATCTCATGCATACCATCCACCCCTTGAGGTGGCTGCTGGGCAATAGAGACGATTGACCCATTTGGGGGACTGATGAACTTGGCAATCCTACCCTGAGTCACCAGCAATAGAAGACAGATATATGCATACCCACACACCACTTTCTGCCTCCAGTGAGGTGGAGGACACTCTCCCATCACTGATGTTGATAAGATTCAACTGTCAGTCCAGTTGGCTTCTGTATGAAGTGTCCAAGACACTTCATACAGAGGCATCAACCTCTGGCACCAAAATGTCTAGGACACTGCAGTGGCTGAGTGAGTAAGGGGCTGTACAGATTGCCCCTAAAGGGCAGCGGGAGGTCATTCCTTTCCTGGCCAGACCTCATGCTGTGGCCCCAATCCAGCCACTGTAGGGCACAAAAAGGAGCCATAAAAAGTGGCTCCTTTTTGCACCTTCCAATGGACACTATAGCTGCAGCAGCATCATTTGGACATAGCACCGGAGGTGCGTCATGATGGCATGCACCATCTGGAGTGGTGCATGCCATTAGGGCACCATGGGGGCAGAATTAAGGCAAGTGTCATCAGTACGCTGAGCCTTGACTCTACCTACAGGCCGGCACAAAGTGACAGGCTGTACAGACCCTTAGTAAATGAAATACAAACATCTTTATGTGGACTTTGTGTTTGTGTGATTGCATGAACATGCATTTTAGATATTTAAAATATTAAGAAATTCTCCTGTGTCTGTGCCATTATTTTGCAATATCTAACTATAGAAGCTATTGAGAACAAGAATAGGGCTTTTTTTTCTTAGAAGTTTTTACATTCCATATGTCAGTGAAAAACTTAAATCATAATAAAACCTCAATAAAAGAGAGAAACATGTTTTACAATCACAGCTTTCATTAATTTTTTAAAGACTATACCATAAACCCACTGAATCAAAGCAGTCATAGATCCCATATGATGAACAGGCTTAAGAGCCACTTAATATTTAATGAACCAAAAAACCTCTAACAACTAATAATGTTTTAATGGCACTTGCCCTTTGCTCTGGTGTATAGTCATGGATTTCTAAGGGTCTTATTTTAAAAAAACAAAACTTTGTAATGAATGCTTATCCACCAGCCAACCAGAAGAAGAGAGCTATTCACCATCTCTTAGAGCAAGGGTCAGAAACTGAATCCATTTTTGTGTCTGAGATGCATATTGGTAATGCATTATTAACACTATACTTTACATACTCATCTACAGGTCATATTCATTCAGTTAAGAATATTTTTTTACACATCCTGCTTCTGTTACCCTTGATACCAATCACAATTGTGGATGCTCCACAAATCCAAACAATACCAAAGAGCAGCAGAAAGGTTTATTTCATGTGTGCTCCATCTTGTATATGCAGAACTAATAGTGGTGATATCTACAATCTAGACCAGAGATAGGCAGCAGTGGAGAATTCACATTTGCCCCATTTCTTATCCCACAAATCTACTCTAGAGGAAAGAGAAGTCACATTATGCAAGCAGAGGTCCACACACATATAATATTGGTTGTTATCCATTATAACCTGAATGGAATATCTTCATTGTGAGTTCATTGTGAGTCTATTGATGCAAAAAGTTCATAGGTGTGTTTCCAGCCAATGTGAAGTCGAAGGCTTTCATGGCCAGCATCCATAGTTCTTTGTCGGTTTTTCGGGCTATGTGGCCATGTTCTAGAAGAGTTTCTTCCTGACGTTTCACCGGCATCTGTGACTGGCATCTTCAGAGAGGATGCTGGCAAAATGTCAGAAAGAAACTTTTCTAGAACATGGCCACATAGCCCAAAAACCCCACAAAGAACTATGTTTCCAGCCACTTCTTGAAGATCTTGTCAGTCTTTTGACTGACAGCATCTACCAGTTGCTTTGATTTGAGATGTTCAATGTGTAAAAAAGCAAGCCACATAGAGAAAATAACAAGGTGTGTGCATGACTGCATACCTGATGAATACTTCCTTACTGGACATGGGCAACTGTGCTCCACTTTGTGGTGCTGATTGCCATGTTTCACATGTTTTTGTGAGCCACCTTGCATTCTATCACTGGAAGAAAAACAGGATATAAATCCAATACACATATACATTCTGGACAGGAAAAATAGGGAGAATATGCAATACACCATCTGTAATCTGGAAGGCATTTAAGAATAGCTATAACTTGACCATCTGCTTTAGCTTCAGTGAAAACAACCATGAGTCCTGGTTTAGAGAAAAGTTCTTTACATCCTTAAGTACATGCAGAGGTACTTTTCACAAGTAGCTCAGTAGTACTAGATGTACTTGCATGTTCTAAATATGATGTTTGATTTACACAGTAATTAAACTCTGACATGCAGCTGGAAGAAAATGCTATGTGAACCCTAGTTGAACTTTTGCTCAGCTTTGCTAATATTTGCTGTGTCTAAAGGAAAATTGGGAAGTATTCTAACATACATACATGTCTAAAAATGCTGTCTCAGAATTAAAATAATTTCTCCTAAAGAGAATTATCATACAAGGATTAGGTCCCAGATATCTAATAGGACATGAATGAACAATCACAGATGATATGGTGCTCTGTAAAAAGCAAAGAATCACCCAAGAACTACACACTCATGACTGTTATATATTCATGGTCCCTATATCATCTAGAAATTATGTTGGGACCTCCAATCCCTTCTTACTAGGCAGCAGCTGCTTTGATCTATGGGGGTCTGCTCTCCTGTTGATCAAAAAGCAGCTGGCTTACATCTCCATCTGCCTCTTGTGCAAAAGGGTATTATAATAGGGGTCTTGTTTTTGCTTGTCACACTGGAGATTGTTCATGGGAGGAATGAAAACAGCACTCAGCTATTTCCTGGGTGAAGGGGAATGGACTCCCCATTGATCACAATAGCTATTTCATTGTAAGTTGGGGTCAGGGGGCACAGGTATGGATTTACCATGTTGCACCATAACTACAGTGCTTAAACATACCTATCTCCTATACAGGATTCTGGCCCACATTATTTTCTCAATACATGTCACCTAACTTCAGAATGCCACCTAAATTCCTTTTAATTTTTTCATCCAGGTTGGTGGGCATACCATGCTACCCATTCGTTGGATGCCTCCTGAGAGTATAATGTACAGAAAATTCACCACAGAGAGTGATGTCTGGAGTCTCGGAGTTGTCCTTTGGGAAATCTTTACCTACGGCAAGCAGCCATGGTATCAGCTTTCAAACAATGAGGTGTGTCCTGGTATATAAATAGTGAGTTGTGTCCTGACGTATCAGCTTACTAATGCAAAACTTCTACCATTTTCCAAACCTCATTTTTCATCCCTTGGCAAGCATCAATTCCAATATACTCATTCAACATGAGAAAGCAATTCTATGAATAATCTTATAAATCCTTACACAAGCAGGATCACCAGTACTGAGACAAGTCCTTGTATGGTCCATTATGACTTCGATTAGCCTAGCTCTTTGAATTAGCAGGGTAACCATGTTGATTATACAGAAAAATACAATAACATCCCAAATCCACAAAATGGTGATACCATCATCATCAACCAAAAATGCACAAAATCAGGCAAAGGTGTTGAAGAAGTAAAAACAATGGCAATGTTAGAGTCACAGGCCCACATTTTGTGAAGATGTTGTTTTTGTTGTGAGTTAAGATGGTCTAGAGGGATTTGCATGCATGCAGAGGCCACTTCTCTCTTTTGCCACGTGGACTGTGGGAGACAAAGAATCATAAAAACCAGGAAGTAAAATTTAAAATCCATTAACATCAGAAAAAGTAAGTACTCTTGATATCAAGGCTGTTTCTGTCTCCCCTTAGGCAAAAAACACAGAATTTCTCAAAAAGCCTCTGTACTGTTGCATCTGGAAAATCCTTAGGTGCTGTATATGTAAAACCAGCAAAATACAATCCCAATCAGATACTCTGAATATAGGAGAGGGGGTTGGATTTGAGGATACCTTATATTAGGCAATAAAGGTATCACTGTTTTGTGGACTTTGGATGTTATTGCTTCCACCACCACCATCCCCCCTCCCCCCAAAAAAAGGTTATTTGTCTCATCAAGGCTTACATAATCACAAGGATGATCAACTGTTACCCTTCAGATGTGAGTTCAATACAACAAAGATAGTGATGAGAGATTATGGGAACTGAAGGCCAACAACATGTGGAAAGCCATAGTCGCTCGCCTCTGCACTTGCAGTACACTGTGATCTCTTGCAGATTTCCCACTAGCCTAACATTGGATTCAAGGCAATATGACTTTAAAACAGTTAGACTGTGGTTGGTTCAATCTAATCTCCTTGGGCCCAACCAGACACTTCCTTCAAGACACTTGTAAAAAAAAAAAAAAAAAGAGTACGGAATTGTTAATCAAATGCTAATTGGGAGATGGTATTAGAATGCATCAGCCGGTTGTTTGATGAATCAACATGAAAAGAATAAATGAATGGGCTCTCTCTTTGTCCTCTCTTTCTCTCTCTCTCCAGGTGATTGAGTGCATTACTCAGGGCCGTGTCCTGCAACGACCTCGTACATGCCCAAAGGAAGTATATGATCTAATGTTGGGGTGCTGGCAGCGGGAGCCTCACATGCGGCTCAACATCAAAGAAATCCACTCTCTCCTTCAGAACTTGGCCAAGGCCTCTCCAGTCTACCTTGATATCCTAGGATAGAAACTGTCAGCATTTCCTCTGATGGAGTGCGTGAATGAATGTGTTCAGTTGCCACTAAACTCCATTAAAATGTGTTCTTAACTCCAAAAGTATTAAATACAAAGATATGGAGAAGCTTTCAAAGGGCAAGCTGTGTGCATTTTTCCCTCTGTAGACAGAGTGTTGACTTTGTGACATTATTGACATGTATCTCTTCTCTCCTTCATTCTTTGTTTCTCTATTCCCCCACCCTCGATTTCTAGTCAACCAGGCTTCTGCATTATTATAACTCTGCATAGACAAAAGGCCTTAACAACCTGACCTGTTATATCAACACTCAATTTTGCCCATCACAACTAACAATGCCTTGTTGTATTCATGCCTTTGATCTGGATAAAAAAAGGGAAAACCTGACTCGAACTTGGTGACTTCTACTGTATGGATATCTGGAGCTTCTGTGGATTCATCTCTACTTCATTTGCTTTGGCATCCTGGTGGAATACAGAAGATTGACATTGTTTAAAGGAGTTTTTCCCCCCTAGCTGAGATCAAGCCAGAAGGAAAGAAATCTGCATATGGAGTAATCTGCTGTATGGTGAAACTAAAGGAACAGATTGTATCCAGTGTACCTTTTAAAAAACATAATGTAATTGTTGGGTGAAAGGGAAGGAATTCAAAACTTTTCCCTGGGAGATACACAGAGAACAGTAAAAGGCTTCCTAAGTGTGCTACCATTTTTTTACATTGAGAAATGCTTCAACATGGTCTGTTGTGTAACAGTAAAAGGTGTTGCCTTCATTTCCCAGAAACTGCATAGCCCTTTGCTCATCTAGATAGAAAACCCCCATCTTATGACACTGTAGGGATTTCTGATATCACTGATACAAGTTGTTTTCAGATAGTCTTTGACCATGTAAGTGGGAAGTGGAGCTTATTAAAGTACAGTATAATCTCTTGAGCCATTTCCTAAATTATGACGCCTTTGCTACAATAGGACAAGAGCTAAATAAGAAGCTTGTCTTATACAGTGCTGTTCTGACAGCATGCTCACTACATTGGTCCTTGTCTTCTTTCCCCTTTTACCCCCTTCCCATGCAAACCAAACCCAGCATGGACCCTGTCAATAAATATCCAGGAATCTATGCTGAAAAGAGTTGCACATCTCATTGCACATCCACATAGGCATAGCAAATTCATGAAGGAAAAATGTACTTAGTTTTAGGACAGTTGTTAGCTGTATTCAAACATCTATAAATTGCTACAGGTGCAATAGGCTGGTATAACAATATTGAAGATTATATTACTAGTGAGAGAACATGTCCAGGAAGACTCTAGCAGAAAGAAACTGGAATGGTTATCAACTGATAAGAGTATGAAGATCTGGAGTTCAGAATCAGTTTCTGGTTCATCAAGAGGTTTTATTCCAACCAAGCTTTATATAATTTTATCCATCAATATCAGATTGATAGGCATTGTATGTGTATGAGATGACTGTTGGGCTGAAGATGGCAGGGTCATGACCAATAGATATGGGAGGTTTAGGAATCTACATGTCATCTTATTTTTCTTATTGTGAATTCCTATGATGAGAAAAAAAAGCAAAGCTGCTTTCTCTGAGGATGAAAGTGGCTTTTTAAAAACATCACAAATGGTGTCATAAACACACAGCTTGTCAACATTTTGTTAGTTATTTTATTTAAGAAGTCAGGCACTTATTTTAAGTATCTTGTGATTGTTTAATATATGTTTTTCTTGGATTTCTTATTTATTAAGGCACATTCTTTCCCTCAGCAGTTTGGAATGATATTGATCTTTTCTTTTTCAAAATCTAAACTAAAATAGCAAATGTTTAATAGTGGTGAAGTTGGACTCTTATATCTCATAGACAAAAGTCGGTGAATGAAACATTTAACAATGTAATTTTAAAGCCATATATCTATCTATCTATACATATATGTTCGTTCCTAAATAAGATTTGAAGAGGGTTTTTTAACCACTAAGAAGCATTAATATAAAGTGGACTTTCAAAATTATTTCAGTGATTGCCGAGAAGAACTAGCATGGAAAGGAGAAAGGCTGAACATTCAGTTTTACCTGTTTATCTTCAAGAATTTATTTGTTTTAAGTGTCATTCTGTTTCATTTCCTATATGTAAGAAATACAAGAAATAAAACTTGAATTATCAGAGACTAATAAGAGACACAATATTTCTAGATATAATGTTACATTTAAATTGTAGTTGCTTCCACAATAGTGAGGGTAAAAGTACATTATTTCCTATAATTAGCTGAAAAGGTGGAATTAAAATGGAGGTTCCTCACAGCATTTATTTATTTATTTATTTATTTATAGTATTTCTGTATCGTCACCCAGCCCACAAGGCAACGAACAAATAAAAAACAGTTAAAACAAAGATGAAATGTATTAAAAAATTATTAAAATATTCTTTAAACAAGTTTAAAAACATTCCTAGAATACAGTTTTTAAACAGTAACAACAGCAATTTCAAACATTGAACGTCATGCAGAATAATACTGTTTTGGCTACCCATCAGAAGCTTAAAAGAGATGGGGCCAGCCTAACTTCCTTGGGTAGGGAGTTCCACGATTGAGGTGCTACACAGAAAGCCCTGTTACATGTACCATCCTACCTTTATGTTACCTCTATTGTTCTCCCCCATGGCCAAGATCTAGCTATATTCTGTGATGTTTAATCATAAGTAAATACTGTTCATGAAAGTTTTTCCCCAGTATGAATTAAAACTATTGCAGTGGTCCTTTCATTTTCTGGGACACACTTCAGTTACAGTTTTCTTTGCATTTTTATTGTAAAAGGATAGTATTCCATTACTGAAAATGAAAAGGGAAAACAATATAAACTAGTAATCAAAACATTCTTCTGCCTCGCAGAACTAGAATGGGTACTGAAAATTATTCATCAGAATTTATTTTTTAGCCATGTTCAACAGGAAGCAATAAAAGAAGACTTACAACTAGAAACATTAATTAAAGGTACAGTAGGAAACCTTTTCACCCTCAATAGCATTTGACTTTCCACATTGGACACATTAATGTTCCACTTTCATCTTATGGGAGTGGCAATTGCTACAAATCAGGTCTGAAAATACATGGAAGAACAATATATAAAAGAGGGGCCCAGAATTTGGCAACACCATGGTTTTTTTTAATTTAAAAAGTGAAACAAAGGACTGTAGTTCCTTTGAAAAACACTAGTATGGAAGCAAACAACATTAAATGTATCATTTTCAAAAATCTAAACGCAGTTGTTAAAATGAGGTTTTCAGCTTGAAAATAACCATATATATCATTTCACTACTAAAGGCTTGTACAGTAGGCCCTTGGTATCCACTGAAGTGTGGTTCCATGCCATGGATACCAAAATCCATGGATACTCAAGTTCCATTAAATAAAATGGCATAGTACAATCATGTCCCTTATATGAATGGAAAAATCAAGGGTTGATTTTTGGAATTTGAATATTTTTACAATATTTTCAAACTGCAGATATGGAGGGCCAACTGTATACCAGAACAATTGTAAAATTTGACCAAATTGTATTCCCCCCCTCCCGCTGCTTACTGGAAAAATATAATATAATAATTAAAAATACTGTGTCATAACATACTGTGCAGTAGCATCACCTTATCTCTGTGTTAAAGGATTAAACATTCTTTACAGGCAGTGTTCTATAAGGTATGGCTGAAAATAAATGCAAGTGTGGATCTTAGTCAATGCAAGCTGCTATTGTGATATGAAAGGTGTGAACTAACTAATGCTGAACTAACATTTGAATAGATTAATTCAAATGCATTTAAGTATAGTAAACTGAGAAGAAAAGAATATATATATATATATATATATATTATAAGGGAAAGAAAGGTAAATAATCTACTGTGTCCATTGTCATGCCTCTAACTTCTGGTAACATTCTCTACACTGAGAAAATATGACAATCAGGCCCATTTATAAAGAGATTACCTTTCCTGACTACGCTACAAACACACACATACACACACTGCATATACATGTGGGTGAGTGTGTTTACATAAATTTTGTGTATATAGCTGCAGTAGATACATACCTGTATATGTGTTTTATAAATATTTTATTTATACATATGCAGACATATGTGATTGTGTGTATATGTATAAATGTTTGTACACTGCACATATATTCTTACTGGAGATGTATAGACAGTAAGAACAATAGGTTGATTGAGTATGCTAAGTAACCAAAATCCATTTATTTTTCATTGTTTCCTTGGGGTTGCTTTTTAAAATAATGTTTATTTTATTATTTCTATATATTGAAGATTAGTATTTAACTTGCATGAAGTTCTGCATAACTGGAGAAAATTTAGAAACGAATAGCCTAAATCCAGTTGCTAGCCCCAGCCAACTAGAGTAGATTGAATTAAAGAAAAGTTGATAAATAAGCACTTATGTAAATTCTATCTAGTTGGGATTAAGAACTGGATTTAGGATAGATTATTTACTAAAGTTGCAATCCTATACACATATACCTGGGAGTAAGTGCCACTTTAAATTATGGGCTTAACCTCTGAGTAACATGGACAGGGTTGTGCTATCAGTGTGTACAAAACCCCAACATCTTTATCCCATCAATTGATTTATTTCAAACTGGTTTAATCATATCCCTTGGGGCTAAGATTTGATTCATTATAACTGCAATCCTATATACATTTACCTAAAATGTCTAAGTATGTGTAGGATTGATGTGTAGCTTCAGTCTGCTTTGCAGTGATTTTTTTTAAAAAATCAAACTTTTACTGTTGTGGTGATTTTTTCCATTTGGGCAGTAATTTTTCCAAGAATAAACTAGAAAGTTAAGTTAAATTAAAATGGACTCATGAAAAAGAAGCCAGACTGTTCAACAAGAGCTTCATTGGAAGTGAATTTTTGTGAATTTGGAATCAGAATTGCAGGCCTGGTGAGACTTAACCTATAACTGACTGATTTAGGAGATTTCATGCCTTTTTGCCAAATCATAGTTTATACATATTTACAATTTAAGAATTGCCCCAGAGATACCAAGTTATTCTCAAGGCCTAAGGAAATAGCACAGTCCTTAAACTAGCCCATCAGATTTACAGTCCTCAAGTTTGTCTGGTCTGGAGTGTGTCTATGTTACACAGCATTCTGCTTACCACTTTAAATATTGTGGTTCCCATCCTATACTGAATCCTGCCCATTGTAGTTTCATGAGGTTTTTAGAATCGTCTGCTAGATGTCTAGTCCACTCCCAGAGTTACAACACTAGCATTGCCAAACAGAGCAACTCACCAAACAACAAATCCCAGAATCCTGTAGGATGATATCATGACAGGTAAACTGCTATAACTGTGTTGCATTCCAGGTTTTTGTCAATGTTTTGCAGAATGCATTGGCACCTTAGATATTGTCCAAATTCTCCCCAAGACTATGTCCAGTCTGGTGGACTGGTGGAATGGACTGGTGAAATGCTTCCAGAGTGTAAGACTTTTTTTTTTTTTAACTAAAAAATAGGTTGAAAAACTATGGCCCAGCTCAGAGATAGCACAAGATTATTGTCAGGCACCATCTTTTAAATTGACCCAAGCCTTTTGAATAATTCATCTTTTCTGGCATTGTGACTTTTCCAGAAATGCTTGCTGGGGGATTCTGGCAGTTGCGGTACAAAATTAACTTTTATAAGCACTGACCTTTTAAAAATCTAGATCCTAGGTTTATATTTAGGAGTGGGGAGTTTTAAGGGCTTATACTGATTTTACAATGTATTTTAATTCTGTGTTCATTTTTGAGCCACCCAGAGAATTTATGTTATAAGGTAGCTTTATGGAATAGTAATAAATTGTAATATTGTCCATGGGAGGAGAGTACTTTCTGCACCCCTCTAGTATCTAGAAACTTCAGTTACTGTTCAGTTACTAAGTTTCATCCAGTATAGCCAACACCACAAAATATTCCTCATATTGTCCTCCACATTTGGAGCAATTACACTGATCAAATCAGTTACTTATTGGTGTGTGTGTGTGTGTGTGTGTTGTAAAGCAATAGAGTTGTGTGTTCAATAAGGAAGGTGACCATTCTTCTTAAAGGGGTTTCTTTATTCTGAATTATCTTTCTAGGTAATCATCCAAAATAATCACTATTTATTATTATTATTATTATTAAACCTTTATTTATATAGCGCTGTAAATTTACACAGTGCTGTACATACAATCTTAAAATTAGAGCCAAGTCCCACAACTGACATAAAATACTCACCTCAGCTGGTGACACTGCCCCCCATAGGTATCAAAATGGCTGTCACCTGTTTCATCTCCACTCAGTTTTAGTTGCACTGAGCAGAGGGGTTGGAGTAGGTGATCAGTCCATTCCACCTCTATGATCCGAACAACCGCACCTTCCCACAGCAAGCAGCCAACTGTAGCACACAACAGTTGAGTCCATACTAAAAGAGGCAGACCAAAATAAAGCTGCTTCGGGTCACTTTGGAGGTACGCTGTTTAAATGACACATGTATCTTAAGAGACCAGAAGCTGCACCAAAGCTGTGCTTCAGTCCTTAGGACTGGAGCAAGGCTTTGGCACAGTTTCCGGCCTATTAGGATGCATGGTGCATCATTTAAACAGCATACCTCCAAAGTGACCCGAAGCAGCTTTATTTTGGCCTGTCTGTTCGGGCGCTTAGCCTGCATTTACACTGCAGAATTAGTACAGTTTGACTGCTTTAATTGCCATGGCTCAATGCTATGGAATTCTGGGATTTGTAGTTTTGTGAGATAGTTAACCTTCTCTGTCACAGAGATCTGGCATCCCAACAAACTGCAAACCTCAGGATTTCCATTCTGTTCATGCATACCTGGGTTTGATCCTCATTGAACTTAATGAATCTTACATTTGAGTAGACATGCATAGGATTGCACTTTTAAGCCATCCATACTTAATAATGCTAGAGGTTGTTCTTCCTGTGCCCCTCTGCAACCAGGGTGATGCTTAGCACCAAGCTCTGGACAGAGGAAGGCCAGCATTGCTCTCTTTACTCTTTGGAGTAAACTAGCATGCAATTTTTAGAGAATAATTGTGGCTGACATGGACTTTTATAGAACAATTTGAAGACATGAAACTGCCCGATGCAGTTACTGAGTCATTGTTTGAGTAAGAAAACAGCCTGTGAAGAAATTGCAAATGTCGCTATGAGAACAAAGTTTGGGTATTAGGGCTTGCTGCTAAAATATGAAGGTGACAGCATACAGAGATTTTTATTATTATTATCAGGACTAAGATCCTGCTGCTTTGATTCAAGGGATCCTTCTACAGCCTTAGTTAACATTCATTTTAATTTAATTTTTATACATTCATTGCAAAAATGAAGCAAAAAAATGTATGTTGCAGGGAAAACACTGTGAATTTCACATGAGCAACAAAGTGACTATTTTGCCATCTTTTAACATATGTCTCAGGAGAAGAATTGGGAACTGGTGGTTATATGTTATTTTTTATTGTCTATGCATTCAAAACCAGGTCTATGATTTTGTTGTTGTTGTTGTTGTTGTTGTTGTTTGCTGGGAGAAGATTTAAGAAAGGTAATTGGTTAAAGCAATGAGCAGGAGCAGCAGGCGCTGTTCATGACAAGGCTGTTTGACAGCAAGATTGAAGAGAATAGAAATCAAACCTTTTCAGAGACCTACATACAGCTTTTAGGTATCTTTCTGTAACATAAAGATAAAACCAAAATGTTGAATAAACAGCTGAGAATGTTTTGTAAATCAGCAACTGAACCCAGTATGGGTTTGAGTGCATCACAAATCAATTTTATTTAGAAAGTATTCATCCCAGTGCTATGGACCACCTATAGTATATGTACATAGATATATGTATATAGATATGTTTCTAAATCTTCCTATGTAATTCTCCTTCTCGGATGTGAGGGAGAGAAAGAGGAAGATTTAGATATCAATATAAATATCTATATTGTCACTCAGACTGTGACCTGGTGTTTGGAGCTCTCTTGATAACTTTTTTTTTCATTTTTATTTGAATGTGATGTCTCCGTACAGATATCTAGTGGTTCTTGTTTTGCACTTTGTTATCAACATCCATTGCTTTAAAAAAAAAAAAGACCTATTGCATCTTGGCTGAATTTGAAGTGATGCCTGAGTAGCAATGTCAAAAGTTTTGTTTGTGAATCATGTGACCAGCTTCTCTCAGCCTGACATGGAAAGTCTCTTGTACTAAAGTGTATTTAATGAAAATGATGTCCAACAATAAACAACGTTATCTTAAAAGCCATGATTAGTGCTACAGTGACTATTACTAAAGAAATCACAAACCTTTAATCAATCGTTGTATAATTTTTTTCATCAAAAAGGTGCCGAAATATCTTTCAGTTGAGGACAGAGTTTGGAAAAGTTACTTTGGGGATAAAAAATCCAGGAAAGACCTGTGTCAAACCCTTTTATGAATTACATTCCCTTTTCCATAGGAGACAGCATGCTGATAGTATGTAAGAGCAAAGTTTGCTGAAAAAGCATGGAATTGGTTTTTATACTTTCCTCTTTGCTGTTCTATCTTCTTATCCACTCCATATTTTTTCCCATCCTTTTTCTTTCTCCTCCTGCTCAACTGAGTTCTGAGCTAATTGTTTGCAGACCTGTTTTCAAATTTGGCCATGGATGCAGGGAGTGGTATTATTATTATTATTATTATTATTATTATTATTATTATTATTATTCTTACCTCTCCACCAGGATTGAGGCAGTTTACAAGGCAAACAAATAAAATCCAAAATAATCCCAAAAAACTCCCCACATTATAATAATAAATAACAAAACATTATAAGAATCATTAAGTAATCAGCGAGGAGAAGAGATGGGGAGAATATCCAATGTGATGGTCCTTTTCAGAAGGCGCCCAGGAAAGGCCTGCCAGGAGAGGTTTTAAAAAGATGTCAAGGCTAGTAATATGATGGATCTCCTCCAACAGGCCATTCCATAATCTGGTCCATGCAGCACTCCCTCTGTGTTTTCCAGGTTATGTGTGTATTGATATTATCACACTAGGGTCAATTCCAGAACTATCCCACAATTATCCCATTTCCAATAATGGGATATTCATTGCCAATAATGGGATAATTGTGGGATGGTTTTGGAATTCAAGTCCTCTGTCAACTTATGGCAACCCCATGAATTCCTCTTAGGCAAGGAACACTAAGAGGTGGTTTTACCAGCTCCTTCCTCTGAAGTATGGCCTAAGAGCCCCTTATATTAACTGATGATCTTCCATCCAAGCTGTCCCCGCTTAGCTTCCAAGATCAGACTGGATCTGGTGCCTTTAGGGTATTCATTTCAATCTTTCCCTATCAAGTTTAGGCAGGTTTGCCACCATATTTGACATCTTCCTCTGGAAACATATTCCCAGTTTGCTGATATACACCTTACACTAAACACATTGGAGTGAGGTGGATGACAGAAAAGAGAACAGGGAAATCTCTTTCCACCACCATTTTCAATATCTCCTCTATGCACACATCTATTTTGTTCCTGCCTAAATATCTTTGTTTTTTTCATGTTTTATAGTTGTTACCATTGTTAGGTTGAATTACAGAAGCATATACATTGGCCTTATTATTTTGTGCGCAGTACAACAATCCTCAGCCTATAAATATGTAGGCCATTTAATTTTTCCTAAAACACTTAGCAAATTTGGGGGAGGGTTGTATCTCAGTAGAATGGTACATGTTTTACTTGCAGAGGATCTCAGCTTGGGTCATTACTAGTTTCCAAAAACAATTTCTTGAAATGTTGTAGAACCACTGCAAGTCCATCTTGACAAAAAAATTGAATAATGATCTGATTTAGCATCAGGTATCTTGCTGCATTCCTATGTGCATACACTGTCCACTTCTGAATCATTTATCTTGTTCACCTTAACCTAGCAGTGAGGAAAGGGCAGTGCTCCAGGTATTATTGCAATTCCCAGCTTTCCCTCTCCCTTTGCTCTACAGGCTGGGACTATAGGATTTGAAAGCCAACAATGTCTGGAGGTCCACATGTTGGTTACTACTGCCTTAACCAAAGTCAAGCTTGAACATAAGGAGCTTAAGACACAAACTTATTGTGGCTGCAGTCCAACCTCCCCTCAGCATAGTGTAAATATTAGCAAGATAAGCTATGTGAGTGCTACGCAACCCCCATGCAAAATAGCAACATTGTTTAAAACGTGGTAATAACAAAGTGCTGTTGCACAATGCACAACACAACCTTAATGCAAAGGATGGGATGTGCAGCCAAAGGACATAATTCATAATGCACAGCTTGCAAAGACAAGAAATGAACATGCTGCCTGCATAACTCCATTTCCACCATTATCAGCAGAATAAATCTGTTGCACAATAGTATCTTTTGGCCTCACATACATAGCATTCTTTATTTAATTGTATGTCCTAAACAGAATTCTGGCGTCTGTTTTGTAATCTACTGTGCTTGCCAGTCCCATCTACATCTCTCCACCATCGTGACCACATAATGGGGAATACAGTTCATTCCTTTCAAGTTTCTTTGACCTCTTCAGGTTCCTCTAGCATCTGGTTTAGCCTGCTACAGTTCTTCCATCAAATAGATTTGTGTAATATTTTGGGAGCTGGTATGCATGCATGTGCGTGCACACCAATTACTAGAGTCTCAAGTGAGTGTGGGACTGGTAGAAATAGTTGTCCTGTCTCCTAGCAACAAGGTTGGTTTGAAAAACCTAAACCCAGAGACCTGGTTGCCGAGCAGTGCTCTGTATGTCAGGCATTTACGCATTTTGCCTTTGTTGTATTTGAATGCTATTTCTAAAATAGAGCTCCTTATTCATCGAACGATGCTTCCGTCACCAAAGTTACCTAATTTAAAAGAACTGCGGTCACCTCATGCTCATACCCATAAACCCTACAATCAACATTTCAAGCAATCATAACCTGGAAGTGAGGGCTGGTAAATGACAAAATAGGATATGTTTCTGAAATTTATTTCTGATTCCAGGTAGAACACAGTTCCTTTAACCAACCTGTTTAAGGCAAATTATTGCCCTTAATGTTGTCTCAAGTTTTTTGAGAGCCATGTTAAAAGAAAGTGAAGTTATTCTAATTATACCATCTACCCACCCTTTACACAAAAATATTCATGTTCATTGCTTCTTTTTTATTCTTTTTAGAATCTCAAAATGATGTTCACTGTCAAATTTAAGTGGCCTTTTTCATTTTTATTTGATTCTGATACATTAAAAAAGCAAACAAATATATTAGCAAAATTCATACTAGCACTTGGATTTCAGACTGTTTGGTTCCACTATCTAGGCTCAGTCTATTGGGGGTTTTACACAAATACACACTTTGCATTTTCTATGATTGCAATAAAGGATATTCTTCTCCTTCAGAATGTACTTTCAGAAAGACACACAACAACAAACACAACAAATTCACAAATGTGATACCAGCCAGAATAATTAGTCCATGATTACAATGTCAAATAGGTTGCTGCTCCTGATATAATTTCCCATGTGCTACCATCAGTCACTGGGGTTGATGTCACCCAGTGGGGTACCTCATGGTGTCACCCCCCTGCAATTGACCTGTGTTTTTAGAGCCAGACTAAGTGCCAGACTGTGTGTCACCTATTCCTAGAAACATTGGGTTGGGAATTTGAAAAAGGCTTCAGCATTTGGGTAGCTAATAGTTAATTATTTCCCGCTAGCTGTATTAATAAAGTCTCCCTGCTCACTGTCCCAACTCTGGAAAGGAAATTTCAATTACCAAGAAGACCAAGGGCAGGAATGGGTCAGGACTACAGTGGATGAGGAAAAGGCTATTCGCACCTCACTCAGAGTCTAGTTTGCTCCTATGTTGAGACTCAAATTAGCATCTAGAAATCCATTCTACCCATTTACATACATACCCAGCCAAATGAACTTTCATGACTTTTGCAAGTAGGGTTATTTAAGGGTTAACCAATTTAGTTCAGAACCAAATTTGTTGATTCAGAATAAATCACAAATTGATTTGGACAAATTAATTCCCAATTTGACACACTTATTAGGATCCCAAATCTACCACAAAGATTCAAAAAATCCAAATTTTTGGGTTCCCTGTTGATCTGAATCTGGAAGCCAAAATGGCTACAATATTTCCATTTTGTTGCACAAATGGATGAAATCTGGAGACATGGTAGACTCTTGAGAGTAAAATAAAATCTTGTTTAATTGCACAGGAGTGGGGGGGGGAGTAGAGTGGTGCTTCTTGTTTTTGTTGTGTGCCTTCAAGTCATTCCCAGTTTATGGTGCCCTAAGGCAAATCTGTCATAGGGTTCCTTTAGCAAAATGCTGTTCAGAAGGGGATTGCCTTTCCTTCCTCTCAGGCTGAGAGAGTATGACTTGCTCAAGGTCATCCAGTGGATTTGCATGGGTGAGGGGGGATTTGAACCCTGGTCTCCAGAGTCCTAGTCCAGTGCTCAGACCACTTCACCATCCTGGCTCTCTGAGAGTGGTGCTAGCCACCTTTAACTTTGATTTTCTGAAAAACTTCATATATTGTTAAAACAGTGTAGTCAGGTTGAGTGCTCAGTGATGCTACTTTCTTTTGCTTGGAGCACTCTAGTGCCTGTGATCCCTATCAACATGGCAACTGTATGTGATGTTACATCACTTCCTGTTGTCATTTTGAGAAGGACTGTAATGAAAACTAAGGAATTTAGGGTAATTGGGAGGGGGGGCCTGGTGAGTTCTTGGGGTGGTTACCGGTATTTTCACATGTTTTTATGCATGGTTTTCAGGTGACAACTGCCTGAAAATCATGCCAGTTTTTAAATGGGAAAGCTGGAAGAGTGGAATCCAGGGACCACATGCAGCCTGTGAGCTGTGTTTTCCCCATCCCTGCTTTTCAGCATCTCCAATGTCTGGTGGTCAACAGATGGAATGAAAAGCACAGATAAAAGGCCAAAATGATCAAAAAGTGGCACAGGAGGATACTGTGTGGACAGGGGTGCAAGCAGACATCTACTGCTTGCAACTAAATCAAGAAAACAGCACAAACCTTTGGGATGGACCTGATTATATACAAGTCAGTGACCTCAAATCATCCATCCCCACTCTATGAAGTCCTATATGTCCAGGGTGTTTAGTTGCCCTGACTGGGAACTAGAGCCATCACTGAGCCTAGCTTCTTTGACTATTTCTATTTGGTATAGCTGAAGATATATTCTGCGTCCAGCCCACCACAAGAGGCCCAGGATGATCTGCTCTGGATCCAACTGAGGTTGGTCCACTGTACTTTGCACCTTGTCTGTATTATCTCAGTAAATTCTGGAATTCAGAATTTATCCAATGCAGTTGCACAGCCCTGTCCACAAGCAACTCCAAATCTTTATTGATTTATTTTCACAGCACTCATGTAAAGGTTGCTGGGAAAGTGAATCAAGGCCAGCAACTGAACAGAATGTTCCCTCATTCTAACAAAGAGCCCTAATAATTCGGCCAGCCTTTTTTTACTGCTCTGCAATGAGCCTTATTTAAATACAGTCACATTAATTCAAAGCAGTGATAGATTTTATTCACAGCCTGTGATGTGGCTTCTGTCTTTCCCCATCTTTTCAAATAATGGAAACGATGTGGCAAGTACTATGGAAATTTGGTGGCAAGCCAACATCCTCTCCTTAAAAACTAATCTGAGGTTGCTAAAATTATAGCTTCTAATCAACATACTGTGCCCAAAGAGTTATTTCTTGTGTGGCTCTAAATCATCAGGCCTGTTTCTCAAAAAAGTTAATGCCTAAAGACAGTCTAAAAATCATCTGTGCACTTGTGTGTGCATCTAAAATGTCTGTTGTGATGCTGATCAGTTTCTTGTATTATAGAAGGATTTGTAAGACCTTCTCTTGGTGATCTCTTCTGGGTTTCTTCATAGGGAGACTTTGCTCAGCAGAAAGTCCCATCCCACTGAGATTAATGAAACTTGTTCTCAAGAAAATACCTGAAGAAGTGTGACCAGGTTTAGTCATTCACTCACTCACTCACTCACTCACTCACTCATTCATCCATCTATATGGTTTATACCCTGCTCCCCGCCCCCCACACGCATGGAATCCAAAGATGCTTAGAAAAAGTAAAATAAAAGTGTAGCTAAAACATTTTTTTTAAAAAAAAAATCAAATCACAATTCTATTTTTGAAAAGGCACTTGATTAAAGCTGTTGTTGTTGTTGTTGTTTTGTTGTTGTCCCTCTTTTTTCAGTTCAGAATTTAAGGCAGCTAACAAAAGATGGGGGGGTAGTTAAAAATTCACTAAATACAAAAGTTGAAAAGTGATTAACTATCAAAACAATTAAAACCAATCATTAATCATAAGAGGGGGAAAAACACAACAGCACTACAAAGTAACAGACAGATAAGGCTGGCACATTATACAAGGCCCATCCCTTCTCAACAGTAAGCTCTGAAAACCCTGAGGAAACAGAAAAGCTTTTACTTTTCTATGAAGTTTTAAATGGATTCTTAAATAACTGAAAGGATACAAGATGGTTGAGTTTTATCTCTAAAGATGTCCAAAAGATAATTTAAAGCAAAAAACATGTTTAATATTTTGACCAAAAAGTAAATGGTTTTTTATACCAAATGTAGACTCAGATGAGTTTTCTGGCTTACACAGATTCCTAGAAAGTCTGAAGAAACAGAAGATGGCGGAACAGAAATCACTACAGGACCTTATCCCTGGCACTTATTTACAGTTTTTGTACAATGCCTGTCACTGAGAAACCAAGAATGTCAGACAGGGAAAAGGACATCCTTGTTTTGTCCTTTTCCCATCCTTGTGGCACAATCGGGAAAAGATTTTCACATGATGTTGCGCAGTGTCTCATCGCTGAACCACATTCGACCACAATTGTGCAAAAGACTTTCCCATGATGTCACGCTTATCCTGTCATTAACCAGCCATTGGAGATCCAACTCCACTTTAATGACAAGTTAATGACAGGATAAATGTGACGTCTCTGAAATGTTTTCACACGATCAGGGCAAGGACATGGAGAGTGATCCGCTTCGCTCCTGACCCCGTCCCACCCCCATCTGATAATCTCCCATGACTCAGCATCACAAATCTGGCACTGATCTTGAAAAGTACCACTCTCTTTTTTCTTGGGCAGACCTTACCTGAAATATTGTGTCCAGTTTTGGGCACCCACAGTTCAAGAAGAAAATCTACAAAGTGGAAAGTGTCCAAAAGAGGGCAACAAAGATGGTAGATACTCTGGAAATCAAGCCACATAAGGAACAGTTGGGACAGTATGTTCCATCTGGAGCACACTGAGAAGTGATATGATTAGGCCTAGAAAGAATATTTGAAAATATTTGAACTTGATGAATAATAGGTTTCCTAAGTACACTAGAGGAATAAGAATAGAAGAGGGATGAAAATCTCCACAGTTCAAGACAGGCTACACAAAAAATGCATGCAGGTTGTCCCCACCCCACCCCACTCCCCAAGAAAACTGTAGTTTTCTGCATAGAAAGCAAGTCCCCTACACAGAAAACATGGTTTTCTGCACAGGAAAGAATACTCCTGTGAAGAAGAGAACATTTTTGCATAGAAAATTTCATTTTGTATGCAAAAAGTCGTGTGTGTGTGTGTGTGTGTGTGTGTGTAAAAGAGAGAGAGAGAGTCCCAAATTTTCTCTTCATGGGGAAAAAACTGGCAAAATTCTTGCTTATGAGAGCAAAATTTACAAAGTATTAAAGCCCTATTAGATACAATGTCCCTCTTCAAATATCTGAAGACCAGTCATATTGTAACTGAAGTCAGCTTGCTTTCTCCTGGTCCAGAAGACAGGATTCTAATTTCAAAAAGAAGATGCAGACTACATATTAAGAATAATTTCTAGGTTGTTATTCAGCAGTGAAACAGACTAATTCAGAAAGTATGGGGGGCCCTCAATTTTGCTGAAAATTTAGATAGGCCACCACTTGATGTGGATGCTTTAGTTGTGCATGCCTTCACTGAGACAGGGAACAGGTTAGAAGTTTGGCTTCCAACTCTACAGTTGGCTTCCAACTCTACAGTTCTAAGATTTGATTATGCTATGCATTTCCACCACCCTGTTATTCTGGCCCAGGGCTTTACAGAGGGTTAGACTGTGTGGCTGGATTAAATCAGCCCGCTGTGATTTAGGGGTTTCAAAACAGGCTGAGGACAGAAAAGAAAGAAGGGTGAAGTAGTGGGCATGAGGCAACCCACTTCCCAGGAATCAGGAACTGAAGGAACTGAACAAGAAGAGAGAAAGATAAGTGACTGAGGCACTTTCTCATCCTCCTGAGTGATAGGGATTACTTTAACCTGCACAGAAAAGATGGTTAGCTACTGCCACAGCTGCCTCCTCCTTCAGCTGGAGTGGGCTGGCATCTCCTTATCAACAGGCACAAGAGAGGCAGAGTAGATGCATAGCTGCCACCCTTCCAAGAGATCTGCGGAGAAACTCACAAGTCACATACAATATAGAGATGCCTGCCTCTTTCCCTTTTCAAGCAATGAGAGAGTTCAGGGCAGCTCTCTACAACAAGCTTTTCACTCATTCAATTTCACCCCTGTATGCAACTTTAAAATGTTTGTTGCTTTTAATTTTTACCCAGTCTGATCCCTTCTTGATCAGTGGAATGGGAAAACATGATTGCCCTTGGTTCTTTGATAGTTAATCCTGCAGTCTCCAGTGAGCTGTATATTCAGAAAAGAGGAGGGCACAGCATCTTGTTTTGTTTTGTCTTTTTTTTCCCTGGTGATGCTGGGTTGACTCTTCTGCTAACAGCCTTGATCTCACTGGCTAACTGAAGTTCAGCTTCTACGTACTCTAATTTGGCTCTGACATCAGGCCTTTGTCAAGCGAGACTAGTTACCATGGCAATGTATCAAAAATAGAACAAATCCAATACACATCAATACCTGTGCAATAAATAGAGCAATGTTCTACTAAAATACATCATACTGCACTCTGTAAAGTACTTGCTGGGGCAGAGAAAGTGGTCTACAACTATCTCCTTTTCTTATTTAATTATAAGAAAGAAGCTCTCCAGGTCAGAAACGAGATGAAAGCAAAATCAGGTGGACTAAGCAAATATGAAAAGCCTGCTAGCACCTGTATCTTTAGCTAATATCTCTTCCACAGCTAGTACATCATGAAAAAAATGTAAATGAAATTGAAGCAAGTCAGGTCTGAACAGAGTTAATGGATGTCTGGAGTGTGGGCACTTTGGTCTGTTTATATGGAGTTGGGCTTCTGCGCTTACTTTGAGATAACACTGGTGGAACAAATGACGAATATAAAGACTGTGGGTGAGCTAAAGTTACTTACAGTTTTTCAAAAATATTTTAAACAGTTTTAAATGGAAGAAGGAAAGGGGAGAGGGAAAAGAAAGAATTGTGACAACATTTAAAAGATGAATTGGTTTTTATTTTCTCATGAGCTTTCATGGATATAAAGCCCCAACTTTGGATGCTGTATAGAGTGATAATAAATTCTCAGGGATAAAGCATATTTACACAGTTGTGGGAGTGGAATGGAATGTAATAGGCTCTAGAAAAATGCAAACAGTGACTTTTGCCCTAGGTTTTCGAAGGGCTGCATAATGTGATGAAGCTCTTTCAGATCTTTAGAGTGGTTATTTAGTATTGATGTGTTAAAGCAATAAATTGCTCATAAAAGTCATTTTCACAATTATGTTCAGTAGTGAAGATGCTTGTGTGAATATATATCTTCCTTTTTAATTTGTCATGCTAATACCCAAAAACCAGTTGCAGAACATTTCAAAATTTATGGACACACAGTATGGATTTGCAGGATGCTGTCCTTGAACAAGGAAATTAGAAAGGAACTCTTTACCTTTGGAACACTCACAGTTGGTGCTTCTAATTATATGGACAATTTCCTTAAGCCTTATGCCACCATCACTCCCAGCTATGTGAAGAACACTGTTGACTTCCTGAAGAAAATACAATCCACCCACAATGTCCCAGGGAACACCATCTTAGCAACTATGGATGTGGAATCCCTGTATACCAACATTCCACACAAAGATGGACTACAAGCCTTCAGGAACACCATTCCAGATGAGACCTTAGCAGACCAAGCTACAAAGGTCTGCCATTTTGTTCTCACACACAATTACTTCACGTTTGGTAATAACATAAACTTTCAAGCTAATGGTACTGCCATGGGCATACTGGCATGCATATAGCACCACAATAGGCCAACATCTTCACGGCTGACCTAGAACAATGCTTCCTTATCTCCTACACCCAGAAAACCCTTCTTTGCCTGAATTGCATTGACATTATCTTTATAATTTGAACTCATGGAGAAGACTCGGGCACTTATCACATGCAGAAATAATCTGTCTTACCTCTTCCACCTTCAGTTCAGGATCTGGGATGCACGTAGATGTTATCAGACTTAAGCACCACTGATCTAGCCATGATGCCACTGGCCAGATGCATCCCAGGTCAAAGCCTTGCTCAGCCAGCACTTTTTCGAATTTGGAGAATTTCCAACTTCAAAAAATGGCTGGCTGAGCAAGGCTTCAGCCCGCGATGCATTTGGACTGTGACATCATGGCTAGATCGACAGCAATTTAGGTCTGATAACATCCAGGGGCATCCCAGATCCTGGATTGAAGACAGAAGAGATAAAGCATATTATTTCTTCGTGTGATAAGCTCCTTACTCAAGACATTCCACCAGAGATACAAATCCAAGGATTCTGTAGGATGGAGCCTTGGCAGTTAAAGTGGTGTCAAACTATGTTATTTCTATAGTGTAGGTCCACCCTATACAGTCAGACCTTGGCATCCACAGATTTTTTTTTTATCCATAGATTCAAGCATCCATGGCTTGAAAATATTTTAATAATATATAAATTCCAATAAGCAAACCTTGATTTTGGCATTTTATATAAGGGACACAATTTCACTGCTCCATCGAATTTAATGGGACTTGAACATCCACGGATTTTGGTATCCACTGGGGGTGCTTGAACCAAACCCCAGTGGATGCCAAGGGCTAACTGTAATTCTTTGGAAACTACCACAACTTAAAACAATTAAGTAAAACAAATTTCCCTTTCAACAGCTTTTAAGAAATATTCATCCCAGTTGTTCTCACTCTTAGGAGTTTATTGCACAGGAGGAATTTCTCTCAATTTCAAAAGAAATGAAAGAGTTCAGACTAGTTTGGAAATGAGTGAATTCGCTAGTTCAGCGAAGTTACGTGATTGCATATTGACGTTGCATTGCATTTGGAATGATTTCCCATTGCCCCAAATTGCCTGAAATTGTGTGTGACAGTTTCTCATGCAATAACATGAAACCCCAAGATTACGTTCGGAAGGACTTCCCATTGCCCGAAAATGCATGTGGTAGTCTTTCACGCAATAATGTGAAGCCCCATGATTGCGTTTGGGCTGCCTTTAGATTATGCTTTCAATTTCTGTCGTCGGATAAACTCCTTAACTAACTTCACCTGCCCTTGGTGAGGTCTTCACATAGTCAGATCTGAATTGCTGTTTGCTTGTATGCAGTTGATTAGTTTGCAATGAATGCCCAGGTTCAGCCACATGATTGCTCCCTCCCCACCACAAATAGAACAGAAGGCTATTGTTGAAGAAAATACAAGCATGCTCTTTCTCTGAAATATAACATCTATGCTACGCATCATTCACACCAAAGCATTAGCATGTCTTGCTTAGAATCCGCAAACAATACTGTATATGACTAATTCATATTACTTACTAAGCAAGGTCACTAATTGATTCTGTTTGATTTTAAATTATATGAGCTTCAGTCAAGGTCATGTCAAAGACCCAGGGGCAGTGCTTAAGTAGGGCCATTATGGAACAAAATGCAGCCCAGCCAATTCTTTCTCCCCACCCCCCACCCACACATGCATGCACTGTTCTTGTGTTGCTAATTTGCATGCAGAGCTCTATTGATTGTGATTAATCATAGAAGTAAAAAAATACAAGTAGATCAGTGGTGACAAGTAAGTGGAAATATTGATTTCTCTGGGTTCTTGGTTTATGGGGGGTGAAGAGGGATGGCGCAGTATCTTAGTTCTTTGAAATAAACCCATAAGACATGAAATGTCCCACTAACATGGAAGTCACAAGCCTCCACTAGAGTTGTTTATCTGTTGTTATCACTGTCATCTCTTTCACCAGAGCAAGAGGAGCCATAGATTTCTGGTACCTTCTCACTCTTCTAACACAAGTGTTACCATCCTACATTCTAGTACATGGTTAGAACAGATAGATTAAAGCTGTGGTAGGCAAACGCAGAACATTCGGGGGTGATTTTTCTGCCCATGGGATCCTCTGAAGGCTGCACAGACTGCCTAATATCCACCATCATGTATTTAGATGTGTATTCTGTCCTTAATTACTCAGAGCTCCATACTAGCCTCAAATACCTTGGTTATTCTTTACAATTCCTCTCAAAATGACACCAGGATGTGAATTCCAATCACTTCTTGTCACCATTTTGAGAGGGATTGCAAAAGAAAATGGAAGTATTTGGGTTTTTCTGTAGGATAGTGCAGTCCACAGGGGAGTCATTGGGAGAAATTTGGCCCCTGGTCTCACACAGTTACCCACCCTTTCTCTAAGGTCTGTGTCTTGTAGATTAAGGTCAAAATAGCAGAGGGTAGGTCGCATTCAGACTGATGGAAAAGGCCTAGATTTTACTCTTGTTCTTTCCAGTTTTATACTGGGTTTGAAAATATCATCCTGGAAAGCTGATATAAAAAGTCTCCATCAGGAGCTGTCAGAAAATATTCTGGGATAAAGAAAACATATATGGATCTCCAAAATACAACTGGAAAAATCAATAACAAAATCTGGGTCTTTCTGGTCTTCTTAATCAGTTTGGATGTGCCTGAAGTTAGTTGATATAAGCAAAAGGAGAATGTGTTGTCTATTTTGTTTTGAATTTCTACCCATAATTGTAGAATCACAGATCTGGAAGAGACCCCAAATGCCAAGTAGTCCAAGTGACAGCTAATGTAGAAATCTTCAACTAAAGTGTCCCTGAGAAGTGGCCATCCAACTTCTTCTCCTAAAGCCCCACCAAGGAGATTTTTGCATCAACAGATGGATGGCCACTGCTGAGGGAGTTGGTCTACATGATTAAAATACACCTCATTCTAGTTAAATAGACTGTGATCTGGAAATATAGGATTTTGGAGGAATTCAGGCTTTTTTGTAGAGGGATTCCATAAACTCAGCTGAAAAAGGATTTATGTTTTTACCGAAGTATCCATGTGGCTGTTTATATTCAAATGGATTTGCACAGCTGAGCATTTTCATCATAGGGAGGATGAAAAGATGCAAATTTGCACAATAAAGTGAAAACAATTACATATCAGGTGTGAATATGCAAAAATACACAGCCATTCACATAATACATGTGTAGAACAACCCAGGGATGGCTTGGTTGTCTGTGGATTTGGAATTGGGAAAATCCAATTTGTAGCCATGTAAACCCATTGTATTACCTTGGGCCATCAGAGGATATCCATGGCAAACCCACTCTGAAGAACCATGCCAAGAAAATCCCATTATTGGGTTGCCTTAGGGTTGCCATAAGTCGGGTACAGCTTCTGCAGTAACAAGAGACTAGTTACAATTGTAAAATAGGAGCAGTTGTAAAATTGCATAAAAGTGGCAAATTCAATCTGGGAGACTCTGGGAGCTGTGGTTCAAAAACGTAGTTTCTCCCAGATCTACTTGAAACCTAGAAACTGACCAATCATGCCAAAAGGGTGGGAGACCTGACATTAGAATAGGACTGGTTTCCAGAATCATGAAATCATGAAGGAGGCATGCAAAGTCAGACTTCCCCTTTGAGGGTGGAACATTCTCCACACCCCATAGGAAGAGTTCCCCAAAAATGGGCTTCCCTCCAAAAGACTGCTGGACTGTAGTCTAGTGCTTTGAATATGAATATCCTCCTCCTTTTTATCCCTGTCATTTCCCCCCTTCTTGTTCTGACCACATTTTCTAAATGGGAGAACCACAGAATTGTCTCCAAATAAAATTCACATTTTCTTTTTTAAAAGAATGCTATGGGGAGAGGGGGAAGGGAATGAATAAAAATGAAATTAAGCAATCTTAAACAGGAATATAGAATTACAAGGCCTCATCTGGTAAAACCCCTATTCTAGCTACTATGCTGATTATGTTTAGCTGTAATTCCCAATGCATTAGAGAACTAACAATGGTATTCAAGTGCTGGGAAAGCTCTAATTCAAAGCACTTGGATTTGAAAGTATTCTAAATATTACCAAGGAGACCATTCTCTTCCTGTCTGCTGAGGTCCTCTTGGCTCCAGCTCTAAAATCATTATTACTTTTTTTTTCCCCATAAACCCATCTTTAAATGCCTCATCCCTCACAAATGCAAGTTAAACTTTGTTGGTGATTAAATTTAAATGAAAGGAGACTGCTAATTCCTAACAAGCTTGATGAATGTCTGCCTTTGTTGTGATGCTTGTGGAGACAGCATGTTTTAAACAAACACACCAGGACTGTGCAGGATTGCTTTTCTTTGGCAAGATGGAAAGGGGAAAGGCGTTGTGTAGGTAGAGATGAGCAAGGATTTCACCACAGTTCAGTTTTTAAAACAAGAATGTATTCAGATTCATACATATTGTCATCTTTGGAGAAAAAGAAATGAGGGTGGGGGAACAAAAACTGACAGGTTCATCCATGCAGGCCTAGGGCCTTGAGTGCTTAGTTCTTGAATCTCAATATAGTTAGCCATGTTTTAGTGCCATACTCTCCAACATTTCATAGATGAAAACTGGACAAATGTGGCCAAGCAATATTGGGGTGTGGTCAAGGTGAAAAAAGTTATTAATGAGAAAGAACACACAATTTTGGAGAGAATGCAGCAGTTTGCTTTTGCCTTGATGGGTGAAATTCTGTCCCTTTCTCTCCTCTCCCCCCCCACAGAAGCATATGAAAAAGGGGGGGGGGTGAAAGAGGATTACATGGGACTGCCCCTGAGAGTAAAAGTGTAAGCAGTGCTGAATTAGAGTTGCCATCACATTTCAACTCCCAGGGAAAAATGGCAGGCACCCATGACCCTTGCCATTTGGCTTGGGCCCAGACTATCTGAAAGACTGAATCTCCTTAGATGAGCCTGCCTGAGTTTTAGATCTATTAGGCAGGGCTTTCTCTCATTCACACCACCATCCCAGGCATGACTGGCAAGGACATGAGAGACAGCCTTCTCAGTGGCTGCTTCCACATGGTAGCATTCCTTTCCATGGGAGATCCGGTTGGACCCCTCCCTTTTTTTGTCTTTCCACTGGCAGGAAATGCCTTTTTATTTAAGGAGGCCCTTTGTTTTTCACTTGTTATAACATGCAGCACTTTTAATGGGATATGTTGTGCCTGTATCCTTTTTTTAAAAAAATGTTTTAAATGCATTTTAAAACTGGTTTTAATGTGTGTATTTTAAACTGAACTATTATTCAGTTTGTATACAATATTTTAAATAATTTTCTGCCTGAAACCAAGTTTCTGTACAATGAACCATCAGAAAGCAGAAATGTCACTTTCTCAGGTAGCCATGCAGACAGCTTTGGAGTATTTTGGATTTCAAAATAAGGGAGACTCAACCTGTACTACTATTCCCAGTTATTTATTTAATTTTGTATTAGTAATTTTAACTTTGTATTAGTACCCCTTTAAAAACTGAATTTTGTTTTAACTTGTAGTAAGTCACCTTGAACCTGGTGCTGGAAGAAAAGTGAGATATAAATTAAATAAATAATTGGGAATAGTTGTACAGGTTGAGTCTCCTTATCCAGAATTTCAAAATCCAAAATACTCAAAAACTGTCCACATGGGTACCTGAGGTAGAGGCACCTTTGCTTTCCAGTGATTCAATGTACAGAAATTTGGTTTCAAGCACAAAATTATTTTAAAAATATTGTGTATAAAATTACCTCTAGGCAAAGTGTATAAAGGTGTATACAAAGCATAAATAAATTTCATGTTTAGGCTTAGGTCCCATCTCTGAGAATGAGATATCTCAGAGTTGGGACCTAAGCCTAAACATAAAATTTTGTCTAAACATTGATCTATATGCAAATATTCCAAAATCCAAAATGAAATCCAAAATATGGATGTCTGGTACCAAGCATTTTGGATAAGGGAAATTTAATCTGTATCTCTTGATTTTGGCTAGTACATATGGTGGATAGGTGGAGTGGGTGTCATTTTGCTTCATATTTTGGAGAAATGAAAAACTTCCACTTTCAAAAAAATGAATGTGGGAGAAATTAAAACCAACAGATGTTTCCCCATCCAAAACATGGAAAAGGTCATGGTACTTTTCAATGCTGCACAGAGAAGGGAAAGATTCTATCAACTTCTCCTGTCACTGAAGAGGTCTTTCATGTTACAAATTAAAACAAATATATACAGCAGGTGAGAACTTACTTGAAAAGGGTGGCTAGACCAGCTTACACAAGCAGCAAGGATTGAACTCCTGCTGGGCATTTCACTTGCCTTAGTACCCATTTATCCTCTACATTTTCCAGTGTCAAACTTTTAGTTGGTATGTATATAGTTGGTATACATCAATATGCTGATAACACCCAAATATATTTCTCTATGCCTTCAAATACAACCTCAGCTAAGGATAGTGTATTCCCCTGAATGAATGCCTAAAGGAAGAATGGGATGGATGAGAAAAACAAATTGAAGCTGAATCCAGACAAGGCAGAGGTGCTAACTGTCAAGGGTTCTAACCTGGGTTTGGTCATGTGTTAACAAGTCCCACATGTGGTTACACTCTCCCAGAAAGAGTGTTTTCAAACCTTGGGCTTCTGGATCTATTGGTCCAACTGACAGATCAGATAGATGTGATGGCCAAAAGTGATTGTTGTTGTTATGCCCCAATTACATGGGATTACATGGGACTGCCCCTGAGAGTAAAAGTGTAAGCAGTGCTGAATTAGAGTTGCCATCACATTTCAACCCCCAGGGAAAAATGGCAGGCACCCGCGACCCTTGCCATTTGGCTTGGGCCCAGACTATCTGAAAGACTGTCCGTGCATGCACTGGTAACCTCAAGTCTGGACTTTTGAAATGCACTGTACATTCGACTACCTCTGTACCAAATTTGGAAACTTCAAAGTTAATTCAAATAAGATTGGTTACTGGGACATCCAGGAGTGAACATTTCACCACCAATATTAAAATCACTCCACTGGCTGCCAATTAGTTTATGGACAAGTTACAAAGTATTGGTTTAAAAGGGCTTTGCCTTTAAAGCCCTACATGGGTTTGAGTCCAGATTAACTACAGGATCATCTCCTCCCATTAAGGGGCAGAACAGACCATCAAAAAGTGTGGATTGGGGCTATCGCTTGGCACTGAAGCAACCACATGCCACAGCCCTAATCCACCCTGGAGCTGGCCCAAATAGGAGCAGAAAAGATCCACTCCTATTTGGGCCAGTAAAAAGCTGCCTTAGGCAGCTGGCCACAACCCCAGGGAAGCTTCATGGCACTCTTATGCTTTGTAAACGCCACACCCCCAGAGTGTCTTGAAGCCACCCACATCTGGTCAGACAGGGTGGCTTTCAGATGTCTTGGGGGTGTGCAGCATCTAAACAGAAAGCCCCAAAGCCACATGGAAGCCAACTTTACCAGCCGATCTGTTCGGCCCTTGATCTGCTCCATACAGGCTGGTCTTCTGGGGGCCATTTTCTCCAATTGCAACTGTCAGTTAGAGGACTTTTCTCACCCCTAGACTGTGGAATGACCTGCCAGAAGAGATCTGACAGCTGAAAATACTGACTGAAATTAAAACAGAATTAAAGACCAGTCTCGTCTAGCAGGCCTATCTAGATTTTTTTAAACTGTAAATGTTAAGTGGTGAGTTTTTAAATGTGAATTGTTTTAATATGTATGAGTCTTGTTTGTTCTTTTAAATTGATGTGTGCTTTTAACTGATGTTGTATATTTGCTCTTCTGTTGTTGTTCCCTACCTCGATCTATGGGGAGAGATGGGTAAGAAATAAATATTGTTGTTATTACTATTATTATCACTAGCATGAACAAGAACTTGTTAATTTAAACCAGTGGCTGAAGTGGTTAAGACGCTGATTCTGTTCATTGCAATATTGGCAGGTTGACAGTTTGAGGCCCGGGTGCTGCATGATGGGGTGAGCCTCCCTCACTAGTCCCAGCTTCTGCCAACCTTGCAGTTCGAAAGCATGGAAATGCAAGTAGATAAATAGAAACCACTTCTAAGCATTCGGTAGAGTCATGCTGGCCACATGACCACCACAGCAGTCCTCAGACAATGCTGGCTTTGGCTTAGCAATGGAGATGAGCACTGCCCCCTACAGTCAGTTACGACTAGATATTCATGTCAAGAGACTACCTTTACCTTTACCTTTAACAAAAAGCAAACCAAAAAATAAAATTGCTTGAAATAATGGGATCAGTTCAAATTACAAGAATGCAGACATTGTAAAGCACATCCTGGAATCTGTGATGCTAATCCCAAATAGGTGCTCAACTTAGAAGTTATAATGCCACGCAATTTGTTGAAAACTTATTTTATTATTGGAACTTCCAGTTGCCAATTAAAATTTCATGTGAAACTGTCAATGTTGTCTTTATAATCAAGGCTATTGAAGAACCCAAGAAGACACTGCCTTGATTTTACTGTAAAAAGATTTCTTATGAACTATAGCATTCATCTATGTAGGCATTAAAGGTAAAGCTATTCCCTTTTGACAAGGTTGTCAAGTCATGTCTGACCATAGAGGGCAATGCTCATCTCTGTTACTAAGCCAAAGAGCCAGTGTTGTCAGAGACTACATTGTGATCATATGGCCAGCATGATTGCACAGAATGCTGCTTACTTTCCCACTGAAGTGATAACCACTTATCTACTTGCATTTGCATGCTTTCGAACTGCTAGGTTGGCAGAAGCTGGGACTAGTGATGGGAATTCACCCCATCATGCTATATTATTACAACATGTTGTATTGTTACAACATTACAATACAAAATTTCCGTTGCAAATATATCTTACATTTGTGAACTATGGGGAGGGGAAAATGTTGTCATTACTCATTACAACAGAACTTGTATTTTGTTTTCAAGATATTTATTATTTATGAATCTACAATTTTCATCAGTTCTATGGCAAATTGCCCTGATTTACACATAGAGCTTCACATGAACCAGGATGCCCTTATTGTCTTCAGTCATAAATGGTGGTCTATCCATATGGAGGCTGCCTCACTATGTTACATCATGATCACATTAACTGTAAGTTGATTATATAAATCTAAGCACTTGGTGCTAAATTTTATTATATGACAAGATCAATCATAAAGCTAAGCTAGAATGCTTGAAAGTTAGAGCGTCTTGACATTTTCCAAGCTCCTTCTCTGCCTGGGTTCCTTCTACTCCATTGCAAGCAATAGCAGTAAAAAAAAATTAGATTAGCCTCAGGACTGATCTTTTCCTGTGTGGACAACAGCAGATGGTAGTATGGAGAGGAGTTTGGTAAACTTGTGTTCCCAGAGACTCCCCCATTTCAACCATGCCACAGTCTGTTCCACCTGCTTCTCCCTCCCTCTGATGTTGGAGCTCTGACATTATAGAAGTGTCAAAAGATTCATGGAAGTAGGAAGCTGTGATCCAAACTGGAGCTTCTGTGAGAATGATGTATGACCCGCAAGGATGCTGTCCCAGGGATCATAAATGCCTCTGACGGTGAAACATCCCTTAGTTATATCCTAGTTGGATTATTGAAACACAGTCTATGTGGGGCTGCCTTTGAAGAATGTTTGACAACTTCAGCTGCTCTAAAGAACAGGGAGCATAAACTCCATTGTTGCAACAGCTCCACAAGCTGCCAGTCCATATCCAGGCACAATTCAAGTGCTAGTTATGACCTTTAAATTCCCTATACAGCCTAGGTCCAGCTTATTTGAAGGACTGTATTTTCCCTTATGAACCAGTCATGCTCTTTTCTCTGCCCCATCTCCCTCACAGGTACATCTGGTGAGAATACTGGAGAGGGCTTCCAGTGGCTCCTCCCTAGGCTCTGGAATTCCCTTCCCAGAGAAGTTAGACTAGTATCCTACATACTTTATTTTTTCAGACAAGCACTTTTCTATTCCGACAGTCATTTGATGAGTGATATTATAATATAAGGCCAATCTTAAACATTGCACTAAATATTCCTAATTGTGTTGATGTGTGTGTGTGCTAATGATATATATTTTAACCTCAATTTAATTTTTTTCTGAATGTTTAATTGTGTGATTTTTGTATCTTGTGCATTTTAATATTTTTCAATCATTGCGAGTCACTTTGAGTCTCAATCTGAGAAAAAGGCAGGAATAATAATAATAATAATAATAATAATAATACATTTGTAGCCTAAGTATACCAAATAATAAATAAATAAATGTCACCCGTACTTAACAACAGATAAATAGCTTAAAGAACTTTTTTATTTTCATTCCAGCTCTTAAAATCCCCCATCAGCATTAACACAGATCTGTAGTTCAGAGTATTGTTTCTGAGCTCTTTATTCAGAAGCTTCTCAGTCACAAAATAGCTTTTGCACAAATTATAAATGAATCAAAGAATCATAGATTTGGAAGGGGCTCTATGAGCATTCCCAGCAGGTAGCTGCCCAATCTTTTTTTGAAGACTTCCAGAGAAGGATACCTCACCATCTCTCTATGCAATTCCTTCCATTGGTGAACTGCTCTCACTGTCAAGAAGTCGTTCTGCATTTATTATTTCAAGGATTTATATCCTGCCTTTCTCCCACGATGGGATTCATTAGTTCTTTCTAATGTTCATTTGAAACCTACCCTCCCATAACTGAACTAACAGCTTTTCCACTTCCATGTACTGACAGCCAGTAATGGACAAATCCAGTTAGACAACAGATTTTGAATGTAAATAATATGTGTATATACACACATGTATATATTTACAGAGAATGTTGCTTTTAAAATTAGTGCCTATTGTTGTTTAAATTGGATTTTGTTATTGTAATATAATACAAGATAGTTACCCATGCTAGTACAAATGTGTTCTTAAAGACAAGTTATTTATACCTTTCATAAAGGGATATAAAGATTGCCTTAAAATCCAAAAATGATTGTTTGTTGTTAGGGTACAGTAGCTTAAAACAGGCTGGCCAAAATGCAAATGCAGCAAAATGTGTGAAATAGACAGCGAAGAAGGTTTGGCTGTAGTTGTAAGGCAGGATTCAAATAATACATATGTCATAGTGGCGATATTGAAAAAGGCTTAATGATTAACACCATATAATGAGCACAATGCTTGAAAGTAAATTCCATTCAGATCAGGTCAAGTTGGGCTTCATACCAAGGATAACACCTCCACAGTACTGAGGATAGAGGAACAGAACTTTGCAGTGTAAATACTGAACCATATGCACTCTTCCAGAGTTGTCTTTAAAGCCTAGGTTAGGGCCAATTTTCCAATAGTCACTTGCCATTAGTCATTCCCACCTTCACAATTAATGAGGTGCTACTCAAGTAGTCATGCCTGGATCCTTTACATGTGTTCGAGACACATAGTAAAGAAGTTCCCTACACTTCAATTCATATTCCTAAGAAGGGACTGTGAGATAGGTTCACTAGAAAGGCAGTGAATTTTGTTTCAGTTTTGTTTATAAAAATGGAATATCATATTCAAATTGTGTTTGTGGAGAGGAACATTACAGTGAGATTACATGTTCTCCGGAGAAAAGTTTGTGTAAACTTTTCCCTCTCTGATTTTCTGTTGTTTGCATACAAACCAATTCAGCAACATGTTTCCTATGAATCTCTTGCTCTCTAAAGTTGTGTTTACCATGTGTTTTGATTTGTTTTGAAGATACAGGAATTATTTGGGCATGCTATTACTCATTTGCTGCTGCAAAATTATGTACATAGACTAGAGTATGAAACAAACAAATGTCAAATACACTCTGAAGAACTCTCACGTAATAACAATGGCTGCTTGGAGGGAACAGAGCAGGGTGGATTGACTGAAATCTACACAATTTAAATCACTGACTGTAATCATGATTTAAATCAAATACTGTAAAGAGATTGTCAATTTAAATCACAGACCTGAATATGGTTTCCTTGATATTTCTTCACATATTTTTTGAACAGTGGTGAAAGTCTAATCACTAAAATATGTTAATTTATGATTCAACAGAAGAGTTAATATCTAAGAGAGCATACTCTGTGTAAGTTTTTCAAGTTTCTTTTTATAATTTAGTACATAAATATGCTTGTTACCTATTTCATACTGCAAATGATGCATCTGTATATTAGAAGCGATAAGCCATAAGTCACTGACACAGACATAATGACCAAATTTCAGTTTGTTAGTCCCAACCACAGTAGACCCATTGAACTAATAGAGACTGAGGACAGAGTTTACTATACATGGCTTTTAAACTGTAATTAGATCCAGGGGAATTAAAAACTAAACACAAAAAAAACCCCTAAAGACATATCTAACCTTTGGTAATACTTGGTCCACAATGACACCTCCAACTCAGTGGACCTTTTCACACAGGGAAAATTGGAAGATTAAACTGGTCACAATGCAGGGTCATCCAGGGCATTAGGGACAATTTCACAATTGCTCTTAGACAACGCTGCACACAAACCAATTAGAATCCAAAGAGAAAGTGAGGTGAATCAGAGAGTTAGTATTTATGCAAAAATACCATGTTTTCATTTCCAGTTCATTCACGAATTCACTTTATTCATATAATTGCAGCAGTCTGAAAACCATGTGCCGGCTTCTCCCTGTTTCCAAATTTCCCAGGGTTTCTTTACTGTGTTGAGGAGAGGGAGGCAGCCTTGTTCTTAAAGGCACACACACACAAGTTTATTGACTAGCCCCGTCCTCTTTCTCTCTAGTGTGTGTGTGTGTGTGTGTGTGTGTTTTTATAGGAGTTTGCAAAGGGAAACCTCAGCCTTCGTCCCTCTGAAACAGCTTCTGGGGCAAAGAGGATGCCAACACTTTAACCATTTTCAGGATGGAAGCACATAGGTCCCCATATGATAAAGTCCAATGAGAAGGAATGCCCTAATTGTGGTTGCAGGAAGCAGCAGCTATGGATTGGAGGCATCATTGTGCAACAAGTATTACCAAAGCCACATTTTCCTGGATCTAATTACACTTTAAAAGCCATGTGTAGTAACCCCCTTAATGACCTCCGACTAGCACAAGTCCCTGAGTGTGAAATGTTGCTGCCAGGGAAGTCGTGTTATTGGCAGTCACATGGTGTCAGTGTCCCCTCATCTCCCCATTCCCCTCCTCACTTCTCCCAAGCAACCTGAATACCTTTTCTTTCTATTTCTTCTAGATTTTTTTTTTAAAAATCACAGCAGCAGAATGCTGAAACTGTGCAAAAAAGTATAGTTGGTTTTTTAAAAAAATGGAAGACAGGGCATAGGCCAGAGAGGCAGGGTTAAGGAAAGTCAGGAAGACAGTGAAATGGCTGCAGTCACACAACTGTGAAAACATTTGGTGGACTGGTGAGTACAAACAGGTATAATTCTGTTTTCACTGGCAAGTGTGACTGCAGAAGTGAATAGGCTTTATGCGGTAAAGCCCTGAGTAACACAATCCTTACATAAGTTGTACTGATTCACTGCATCTACTTTAGTTGGGTTGACAACTGGGTTCAGGACATAGGTTTGTAAACTGCATCTGAAATGTTTCGTACTTGCTGTTTTAGATTGCTGCCTGTATTTAAATACATACTTATTTTGCACTCAGTCACATATCCATAAGTGTTTAGATGATTTACATTGGCATTATATGTGGAATAGTCCTCCAGCAAAGCAAAGAGAACAATGGATACAGAAGACAGTAAGGAGCCATGTGGGTGCAGATGGTGATATGTTTTGAATGAAAAGGCCATAGCATAGACTATTTGTGCAATATATCAGTTTACTTACTTTTTAAAAAAATCCCTTTTTACATTCAGTTCTTAATTCTTTACATCTCAACAACAAATCAGTGTACAAATCTATAACCACATCTCATCGTCCACATTCCTACTGTCATTTTTATTCATAGACTGAAGGAATTTTCCTGTCCCCCCTCCCACTTTTCTGTAAATAACTTAATATGTGTTTATGATGGACCATTAATTCATTTTATGAGACCATAAAAGTAAAGTCTTTAGCTAGCATGTTTGTGATTGGATCTAATTTTAACTGCTATGACAGTTAAGAAAGTCACTTCTAAATTCAATTGCTACAACCAACTAGAGTAGACTTGCAAAATAAATTTCTGAATGGCAAGTTAAGACTCATTTAAATCACTTTGATTCAGTGGGTGTACTGTAGTTGAGGCCAGCAACTGCATTAAGGCCTTACACTTTATTTATGATTTGCAACAATAAACAAAATAGTTTTTTTAAAATTATATATTTCTGTCAGCCCCCTTACAGAGTGTCTTTTGGAATTACTTTCCTCATCTACATTTCCTACTTTGAATCACTGTTATACAACCCAGAAGGATACCATGGTTGATTGTCTCAAAACCACTGAGAGGCCCAGTGGAAACAACAAAACATCCTGCCCCTATTCAGTTCCTGGCATAGATTGTCCACCAAGGCAACCAAAGCAGTCTCTGCCCCATAACCAGGTCTAAATCCAGACTGAAATGGCTCTAGATAATCCATTTCATCCAGGAATCCTTAGATCTTGGAGACCACTACACGCACATTAGAACCTTGCTCAGGTGAGCAATATTGAAGACTGGCAGGAAATTCCCCAGTTTAGTGGGTTTTAGAGAGGGTTCCCCCACCCCTCATTCCCCAGTAATGGCCTCACCATAGCCTCTTTTAGACATGATGGAAAGTTGCCTTGCTACAGCAAGGCATTCACCACTCCCCTTACTCACTGAGCCAGTCCTCCTCTTTTAAGCGCCAGAAAGGACAAGGGTACAGTATGCATGCTGTGGCTCTAACTACTCCATGAATCCTAGATTAGATTATGAGCTAAATCCTATTGATAGTCATGTAATCAAAGTAGATATATTGATTCAATGAGATTTACTCGTTCAAAAACTGATTCCATTCAAAAACTGATTCAATCAGTCTGCTCTGTCCCATAAGATTCAAAGTGTCTGTCTGTCTGTCCTCTCTCTCTCTCTTCATATTTTCAACTCCTTTGCTGCAAACACACCCATGGATGCACACACAATTAAAGAACTGGCTTGGAGCCTTTCTTGATTTTGTTTTGTAATCATTATAAGATTATTAATCTTCCTCAAGGCTTTTGAGACAGTTAACCACAAGCAATGAAAAAAAAAACAGTCAGTTGGGAGTGATGAAATGTTAAAAGGCTTCAGCTTATAGATCTGGTTTATAACCACAATAGTACAGCTTAACCTCAAGGAAACAAGAGATTTAACACCCATCAACCTTGTAAGGTTAAAAGGTTGCAACCAGGGTGGGGTATTTACTTATCATTGAGAATGCCTGTAACAGTGCATTCTGTGCTCTTACAGAAAATGCCATTTGCACCCTTTGCCTATAAGCATGGATGTCAGCTTAAACATGATGGTGGCTATTTTGTTTTATGCTGGAGGGAGTTAAAGGCAAAAAGCCTCCCATTTTCTTCCATCCAGTGGAAAAAATCAGGATCAAACCTCTTGATACTGCACAATAAGACATTCATTCCATGCAGAGCTTGGAAAAGCTACCTTTTAATTATACCTCTCAAAATCCTCCTGTCAGCATGACCATTTCAAAACATGAACAGCAAATGGTTTGGAAATGCACAGTTTATATAATTGCAGAAGGCTGTAGAAAACAAAAGGTTCAAGAAAACCGACAGAAGAAAAGTGTAAAAAAAATCCTTCATTTTTTAAAATCAGAATTTGCCACAATGTGAAAATATCATATTAAGGCAAAAAAAAAAAAAAAAAAAAAAAAAAAAAAAGAAACAGATAAAGGGGGAAATGCAAATATGGAAGAAACCAGAATCACCCATTCCAAGAGTTTGGGGGTGATTAAATGCATGAGCTTGGATGTCTGTGTGGCTCTCTAGGTGTTGTTAGTTTGCACCTCCCTTAATTTCTTCATCATTGGTTATTATGGCAAGCGCTGCTAGGAATGGCAATGCAAAAACATCTGGAGAGCAACAACTGTGCTCCCTGTTCTCTGGTATGGATTACAAAGTTTACCAGCTTTGTCCGTTGTCTCCTATCAATATCTGCTTAGCCTGAATATGATTCTTTGGTCTTGGGTCTTCAAATCAATACAGTATCAACAGATTACTCTAATGGCAATGCTATATATATGGCATAGAAGCTATGTCCCTGGGGACTGGGCTATGGAATATCATTCAGCTCCTATGTCTTTTAAACCTGATTCTGTTGTAATTTACCATCTAGATCTCAAGGTTTTAGACAGAATTATCACTAATAAGAAGGATTTCCACTTTTCATGTTTTGCCTGGTGTCACAGAGTCATTGAATGAAAAGAGATTGTAAAGAACTATGCTGTTTTCCATTTTCTACAGACTACAAAATTCCTGGACCAGGTGCTTTGGCATTAGTTGACCTGTGAAGAAAGAATACCAGAGACAGGCTACAGCCAGTGACTATTAGAAGTTGCTGCTATTTAGCTATACTGTTGGGTGTCCATTAATAACAGAGATGCTCTGTGTGTGTGCCCATGCATGCATTTTCTCTGCATAAGGACACTTTTTTTTGCTAGCTTTAAGGCATGTGTCATCTAAACACCACACCTTCAAGCCAGCCTGAAAATACCTCTTTTTGCCTGTCTGTTTAGCCCCTATGAGTTGAATATAATACAGCCACATCACTCCATTATATTCCAATGTGAGAAATTAAGACTGGTAAACTGGTCATGACTAACTACCTGAATATGTGGGGGATGAGGGTGCATAATCTTTTTTCCTTACTGCTCATGAACACAATGTGGAGAACTGCAGTAACAAAAAAAATGATGCAAATGACTGATCTCCAATCTACAAAGTTTCCCATCAATAAAGATTAATGTGTTTGTGCCCTGGTGTTTTCTTTAGTTGAAAGACAGTAGTTCCAAATAAATTATACTGAACTACAATAATGGGCAGTGAAAATAAATCCTACAGCTGAAAATAAATCCTGGTTTCTTCCAGAGTTATTACATAATGTTAAGCATTATTTTTTCCAATTTATTATAAAAACACATAGTAACACAGAGAAACACATAAATGACAATCCCAAATCTACAAACAACATTTAAACACACTATCAGTCTGTCTAACATGCTTGTTATATTCATCTGACTAAGAAAAAAAAATCCAGCTCATTGTTTTCGACTTCTGATATTCATATATTTTCTTGATCCCAAACAGTATTACTTTAACAAAGCTTAGTGGTTAATATAACTTATTTTTTATTTTCTTATTTTTAAAATTTTTATTTTCCATCTCTCTTCACAGAATTCTACAATTGGAGACCATTCTTTCAAATAAAACCAAAAATCTACTTATTAAACATAAGAAGTATGGTCAAGAAAAGTGATGAGAGAAAATACTGGATATTAATTTTATATATGGTGATCGCTGCCAGACTATTGGTAGCACAATAATAATAATAAATAATAATAAAGTTAATTTATAGCCCACTCCTCTAATAAAATACTCGGAGCGGGGTACAGCAAAATTGGAAAACAAGGGAAATCCCCTCAGTAGATGACTGGATACTGAAGCTAATGGAGATGTCTGAATTAAATTAATTGATGATGAAGCTGAATAATAAAGATATCAATATAATAGATGAAGAATGTTAAACTATATGAAATGATTTTCACAACCTGTAGAGCAAGATAGCTGCTACTTCTCTGAGGCATTTAAAGAGAGAAAAAAAACTGCAACAGAGAAACTGTCATGACCACACCTTATTGACATCTATCATTCCATTTTGCTGGTCTTCTAGCTTTTCCTTGCATTTTCTCAGCTGAGCAGTTGGAATCCCTCCATCAGCAAGGCCTGTCTTGGCTTTGGATCTAACAACAACATCTGCCTTTAAGCCTGGTTATATAAGGAGGGTTTTGCCAAAGAACAATTGGACTAAAAAACAACAACTTAAAAAATTCTTTTCCGTTCAGCAATCCATCTTGAACAGAACAGAAATGGAGTTCATCCCTGTTTCTGTCTTCTTCAGGCTATAGAAGATGGACAGGGGCCCAAGAGTTGGGTTTCCAAACATGGTACAAAGCCAGTACAACTGTTTCCACACAATACACAACAATGTGTGAGAGATTTTGAGAGGTGTAATTAAAAGGTTTGACTTTTCTGTAATTGCATATAGGTAGCAGAACATTTGAGAATGGGTAGACCTTCTAAACCAAATCAGCCACTTTGTGTCAAAACTGGATTTCCAGTGCCACCAGTGTGTAAAGCATGATACAAGAGCATTTGAGATATTCACAAGGGATTTGCCATGCCTCCTACTATGCAATATTAATAAATGTTAGCTATGATGCCACTGCCATTGTCTCTGAGAGATCCTCTGCAAGTGTCACCCTCCATTACTGCTGCTGCCCAATGGCTGTTTGGCACAGTTAGGAGATTATCACACCTCTGAAAAAACCATCTTACCACTGCCAAATTCAAGATTCATTCAGGCTGTACTCTAGTGTTATCCCTTGGCTTTTCTCCCCAAAACCACCATCTGAGCACAGCCTGGCTCCATGTGGGTCCCTGAATTCACTTCAGTCGTCATTTTTCAAAGTCGGAAAGCTCCCAACTTTGAAAAATGGCCACCAAAGCGAGTTCAGGGACTGCATTGGAGCCGGGCTACACCCGGATGGTGGATTTGGGACAAAAAGCCATGCAATAACACCAGGGTATAGCCTGAATGAAGCTTGAATTTGGCATCAGTAAGACACTTTTTTCAGTGGTGCAATAATAAATCAAAACAAACTGCTTCATTTATATATCGCTTCATACTACCTAAGCAGTGTCTAAGTGGTTTACAACTGTAAGCTACTTGTCCCCAACAGTCTGGGCACTCATTTTAGCAACCTCAGAAGGATGCAAGCCTGAGTCAAACTTGAGCCCTTTTGCTGGTATTGAACTCGCCACCTTATGGTTTTGAGTGAGAGGCTGCAGTACAGGCATTTAACCACTTGCGGCACCTTAGTCTGGCTCCACAGCAAAAACCTGTATGACATGGGAGACCCTACCAGGAGCACTGCTTCTGTCAGCATAGCCTCTTAGGAGCATGAAACCCCGCCCCCCTTGAAAGGTAGTGTCATCGTTGGGTGAGTATAAATTACTTTTACATTTTGAATTCAGTTTGCTGCATTTGAATCAAACCAGGGACAAAGGAAAAAACTGAGAAGAGGGAGAAACTGGAAAATTTTAAAAGAAGGTGAAAAAAACAGGATAGTAGAAGATTAATTGGGTCTGTCCCTGCTGAACAAGGACAGTTGGAACTTATGTGAATGGAAATGCCATGTTGTTGTGTGCCTTCAAGTCATTACCCATCTATGGCGACCCTAAAGCAGCCATATCTTAGGGTTTTCTGGTAAGATTTATTCACAAGGGATTTGCCATATCCTTCCTCTGAGGCTGAGAAAATGAAAGGTCAGGCTGGCTCCATCTGCTCTGAGTAAACAGTCTTTGCATGGCTTTCTGTCCTTAAAATTGGGGGTGGCTGCTCTGGCTGTTTTAAACTGTTTTTTTAAATTGTCTCTGGTTTTAGAATGATTTTTAAAGAGGTGTTTTAGATTGTGTTCAGCCATGCTAGTTCTTGTTTTAAGTGTTTCACCTATTGCACATTGCCTTGGGACTGAGAGGTGATAAGCAAATGCCTAAAATAAAATATATTGACCTAAGTGGATCCCTAGCTCAGTAAGAGAGCATGTGGCAGGATGTTCACAGACCTGGTTAACACCAGGAAGTCTTGGCAGGCTCTGAATATCTGGCAGGGCATTATTCATAGAATCATAAGAGTTGGAATATACCACAAGGGCCATCCAGTCCAACCCTCTGTCATGCAGGAACTCAAAGTATCCCCAACAGATGACCATCCAGCCTCTCTTTAAAGACCTCCAAGGAAGGAGACTCCACCACTCTCCAAAGGAGTGTGTTCCACTGACGAACAGCTCTCATTGTCTGGAAGTTCCTCCCAATATTGAGGTGAAATCTTTTTTCCTGTAGCTTGCATCCATTGTTCCAAGTCCTATTCTCTGGAGCAGCAGAAAACAAGCTTGCTCCATCATCAATATTACATCCCTTCAGATATTTAAACAAGACAATCACCTCTTAACCATCACTTCTCCAGGCTAAACATACCCACCTCCCTAAGTCTCTCCATGTTGGGCATGCTTTCCAGACCCTCCACCATTTTGGTCGCCCTCTATTGGACACATTCCAACTTCTCAACTTCTTTTTGAATTGTGGTGTCCAGAACTCAACACAGTATTCTAGGTGAATGCCTAAACCCTCCAGAATAAAAACTTAGGTCTGCACATTGTCATTTAATTTCCCACAGTGCCACCAGCTGAAGATTGTGAGAAATTAAAATGGTTGCCAATCCCTATCATCAGGCAAATCCATAGCATCCAAGGGGACCGCTGATGTTGGGAGGGGCTCATTAGATCTTTACCAGCTGGGGATGTTTGCAGATTGCCAACACTAGTGTCTTTCCCCCAAGTCAGAAACAGGTGCCTAAGGCTACTGCTTCATGGCAGAAATAAAACAGTTTGACACCACTTTAATTTCCATGGCTCAATGAAATTGAATTCTGAGATTTGTAGTTTGGTGGGGCACCAGAGCTCTCTGACAAGGAATGCTAAATATCTCACAAAACTATAAATTCCAGAATTCTATAGCACTGAGCCATGGCAGTTAAAGTAGTGTCAACCTGCTTTATTTCTGCAGTGTGGCAGGAGCCTAGATGTGCTCCATGTGGCAACTGAAACATTACTGAGCAAAAACCTATGATAAACTTTAAAAAAACAATAACAAACAAACCCAAATCTGTTTGTACTGTTGCCACAAGAACAAGCAAAAATCTCTTTAAAACCTTTTGTCACTTTGTATCACAGAAGCTGAATGAAAACTGTATAATACAGGCACTGTAACAAAGTGCAGACTATTCAGAGGCAATATGAAAACCATTTTGAAATTGAGCTTTTTAATAGTTAGAAATGGAAAAAGAGGAATATAGTTGATTAGGCTTTGTAATATGCCAAATTGCAATCATGGCAAATATAAATAGAGTTGGATACTGTGAATGTTTCTGGCTTAAAAACAAAACATTTCAGATGCCAATTTCAGATTCAAATGCCTATGTCAATTTCCCCTTTTCTTACTAAAGCTTTTCACAATGAATATCCATGCACTAAGGCATGCAGTGAGTAAGAATGTGAAAATGTATGTGCCATCGGCATACTTGTCCCATCTCTCTTTGTATTGGATTGTAAATTAAAAAATTGAGATTTGTATATGTTTTCTTTAAAAACTATACATTTTCATATATAGATTCCCCACCCAAGAATGCATGTTTCTCTACCTTTTTCAAATCATATGCATTTTTTCTCTATCAAAAAGCAGAGTGAGACTTGGAAAATATACAGTTTTCTGAAGCAACATGCATTTTATCCCATTACCAGTTTGAGAGGTAGAAAACAAGAGTCCAATAAATTCCTTGTCCATTGCTGGGAATGTTTAAAGATTATGCACAAACACTTTGTGATAACAGAATGAAGCAACTATTAACAAAATGTTTTTCTAGTTCAAACATGTTAAGTGGAAAATACAGTAGAAATAGATGTTCTCCCCTGCTTGTGCAGAAACACAATTGCCCCAGTCCAAAGAAGTGTGTGTGGAACAGTTAAAATAACAGTACATGGCAGGCTGGTGAGAAAGTGAGCACTGTTGCTTAAGCATCATTTGTTGGCAACCTGTACAAATTTATAACATCCCTTATCAGTTTAGCAAAGTGGAAAAGAAAATCCATGTGAGCTTTGAAAAACTGGATTTCTCTGATCCTCTTTTTGTTATCTTTCTTTAAGCTTCTTAATTTCTGGCTGGCACTCATATTATTTTTTGACAGGCCCAGCAGTATTATGGGACCTGTAGTCCCAAAAAGTGACATTCTGAAGCTCTGGATATGCATGAAGAAGCCCACATTCAAACACAATGGGCTAATCTGCCAGTATGTGTGTATACCTTGCGGCCCTCAAAATATTGTTGGACTGTAATTCCCATTAGCCCATTGTCTATCCTGCATAGACAACAATGGAATTCCATCACAGCTGCATTTAGAGCACCATAAATTGTCCACCTCTGCCTTAGGCTTAGATCTAGTGTTATATAAACTGGCATTCAAAACTTAACAGGGTATAGGTAAATTATGTGTGTGTATACACACACACACACACACACACACACACAAGCCAGTATGGTGTAATGGCTTGAGTGTTGGACTAGTACAAAGAGAAATAAGGTTCAAATTCCTGCTCAGCCGTGGAAATCGACTGGGTGGCCTTAGCTTCTTTCACCCTCAGAGGAAGGCAAAGGCAAACCCCTTTTTGAACATATTCTGTCTAAATAAATTTTTAAAATATGATAGGTTTCCCTTAGGGTTCATATAAGTTAGAAATGACTTTAAGACATCCAACAACACCACTCCACACACATACAGTACACCCACATCCACACTATCTGTCATATGTGTAAAAGTTCTAATGGCATACAAAATACCTTTTTAGCCTGGCCTGCATTTATTGATTTCTGATATCTGAGTTCCACATGCAGTATGCAAAAAGTGTACACAATGATGAATAATAAATGGTCATCTACAAGGTTTTGTAGAATGACTGACACCCTTTACTAGTTGGCTGTCAAGCTAATTGAGCATGATTTGCTCTGGGAGTTGTCTTTTGTTTTGTTTTTGTGTGTTTGTTTAAAAGCCTGCTGCCAAAGTTGTGGCTATTTTACAAGCTCAAAAAAAAAGTCCCTTTAAAGAATCTTCTTTGGTACAACAAGGTTGCCTCTCAACCAGTGTGTGTTTGTGTGTCTGTGCATGTGTGGTTTATTGAAACAAAATATCAAAGGGTTATTATGGACAGACACTGGTCAATAGAAGAGTTTCTAGATTTGTGTAGAGGTTTGAGTGTTGGACTAGGACACTGGGAGACCAGGGTTCAAATCCCTGCTTGGTCAGGAAAACCCACTGGGTGACCTTGGGCAAGCCATATTCAATCAGCCTCAGAGGAAAGCTAGAGCAAACTCCCTCTGAATAGATTCTTCCAAGAAAACCCCATGATCGGTTTACTTTAGGATTGTCATGTTATAAAATAGGCACAGAACAGAACAACATCAATTTTTTGCTCTTAACAGACTTTTAAAATTAATCTTAATACAGTACCATGGACCCTTTCACACTATACAAGGAAAACACTCTATTCTATTTTAACTGATACAACATCCTATAGCACCCTGTGGTGTGTAGTTTGGTGAGGTGCTAGAGCTCTCTGGCTGAGAATTCTAAATTTCCCTCTCTAAACAGCAGATCCCAAGATTCCATGGGACTGTGCCATAGCAGTTAAAGTGGAATCATACCATTATAGTTATATAATATGAATGGTCCCCATACATTTAGCTCAGATGCGAGGGTGGAGCAGCTTGTGGCCCTCAAAATATTATTGGATTGTAGCTCCCATTAACCCATTGTCTATCCTGCATAGACAACAATGGATCCTCAGCCCAGCTGCATTTAGAGCACCATAAATTGTCCACCTCTGCTATAGGCTTAAATCTAGTGTGATCTAAACTGGCACCCAAAATTAAACAGGTCATAAATAAATTATAAGGCTGGTGGCTTAACACAAGAGTGATTTCCTTAGTCTCCTTTCTTTACATTGTATAAACTGCTCACTTCCATTTGTGATTGTTTTTACATGTAATGGTGGGCATAGAAAAAACTAGCCACCAACTTAGCCATCTTCTATTCTCATAATCATTTCAGCTTGTGCCTGCTATTCCTTTTGGGCAGAGTTCCATGTTCCTTCTATTGGGAAGATACTCCCCTTCCCTTTATTGGAGAATGACGACATCCACATTCAATGTTGTAAGGAATATTACAAAATATTTGATAAATGGAAGGTGGTGGTCACACTCATCACAACCCAGTCCCCCTAAGACTGAGGGAATGCCCATGGTTTTGGACCTCGAGGGGCACATGTAATGCTGGGTTGAGGGGCATGAACCCACACATATGCATGTATACACACACACATCAGGAAGAGAGACACCTGTACCTGAAGTAGGGACTGGACACACCTCTTACCACTATCTTCTTCAGCGGTTTGCATAAAGATATTGTTGCCTGGTGAAAAAACAGGACAGGGCTTTTCTACATTTCATGGGTCTGCAGAAGAAGAAATTTCAGCAGGTGGAGCTTATGTGACAAGGAAGGGCTGATAAAATTCCTTCTTATATCCAACTGTTAAAGACACAGGAGCCCTGTCTCATTTTTCACCAGGCTACAATTGGTATACAGCTATCTGTTCTCAATGCTTGCAAAAGCAGAAAGAACACTCTCTAGGAAAGGAAAGACACAGGGCATCTTTAGGGACTATACATAAGACCTTGGAGAGCCATATGCAACCCAGGACAACAGGGTATGTATCCCATTCTAAGGAATTTTGGCATGTACATGGATATTGCAGCATTGCTGAGCCTAACTAAACGATAGAAATTGGTAGCATGAGTTTTCATAGACTTGAGCCTCAGAAATGTGGTGGAGTGGAAAATCCAGGGATAGACCTATATAATAATAATAATAATAATAATAATAATAATGTATATTTATCTTGCCTCTTCCAGAAGGACCGAGGCAGCTTAAAACAATGATAAAGCACAACAGTACAACAATACAAGTTTAAACCCGTCATCCCTCCCTTCAACATACAACTTAAAATTACCATATAACAATAATAAAATAACATCCGATCATTAAAACAATCAGTTAATGACAGAGAGATGGGTATCCTAGAGAGATGGAAATCCTAGAATATTCTATATGATTTGACACCTGAAGCGATGAGTCCAGCAGCACTCCCAAGCTGCGAACACAGTCCTTTAATAGGAGTGTAATCCTGTCCAGGACTGGTTGCCTTATCCTTATACCTGAATTAGGGATCCCAACAACGAGTATTTCCGTCTTATCTGGATTCAGCTTTAATTTGTTTTTCCTCATCCAGTCCATTACCTCTTTAAGACATTCAATGAGAGAAGAGATGCTGTCCTTGGTCAAAGCTGCCATCTGAGGCATGAAGAGATATATCTGGGTATCATCAGCATACAGATAACATCCTGCCCCATGTCTACAGATGTAGCAGGTTGTGTGAGAGAATGTCCATAAGGATGCAAAACTTTGTGAAGATGAGGCAACAATTTCAGTTTTTAACAATGTTTGATGGTCATTGGGGGATAAGGCAAGAATGCTGCCTAAGGCCAAGGTTACTAGATAACCATTTGAATATTAGAATGTAGTGTTGGAGCCAAAACGAAGATAGGATGAAACTGGCCAAGAGAGCACCATGAGGCTGGGAGGTCAGCTAGTGTTATAATGAGTGTAGTGTGCCAGGAAACCACTCTTTTGGTTTTAGAAGAGAATCTGTTTTGGTTTTAGTAGAGAGCCAGATTTGGTTTTAGTAGAGAACCTGAATTGGTTGGGGATCTACAGAAGGGTAGAGAGGCATTGGATTGTGTGTCCCATCAGCCCTAGAAGGTCAGAAACAATGGGGAGGACTATGGGAGTTACAGGCCAGCAGTATCTGACAGTGCCTCATGTCTGTACCATAACATACCATTTGAAACATTTAACACAAACCAGTTTTGCCTTGGCACAGGTAGCTCACTATCTCATCCTTTATTTCAAGTTAAGAATTGCACAATTTTGATTTCTCATCTGAAACACTGAGATTAATTATCTGCATATCATACTTACTCATTGTTTCAGTTCTTGCCAGCTATACATAGTAATGGGAAATTACCAACTTCTTCATTGGGTCTTGGGTTTGGTTCACCTGAGTGTATACTTAAGAGTTGTTTTTTTGATGTAGGCTTCCAAGATTTCTTCATACAGACTTCATAGCTTTCTTTTTTAAAAATGAATATGGCAGGTAGTGCAGCTGAGAGGTTCATTTTTACCACACCACAAATTCAAGAGTATGTTATATGGTCAGTGGGATGTGTGAGAGAGATTCTAGTTAGATTCCCTTTTTTTTCTTTTCTTTTTTTTTTTCTTTTTGCCTAACCAAGGGAAATGTGAGATAAATTACACATAACATAACATGTTGGCTGAAAGAATGAGAGGTGGTTTTCTCCATCATACTTTCCCTTTTGTTTCCTCCTATCTTTGAGTGTTGAAAAAGAGAGGTGCTACTTCCTAAGCCGGACTGAGGAACTGTAGTTAAAAAGGTCTGCTTTGATCATCTAGTACTCAGAAATAAGTGACTCAAGAATCCAGCTAGCCTGTCCTGTGTATAAATGGACAAAGAAGGTACATACGTAATGTTTTTCGGGATAAACAGACCAGTATTTAAGAAGCTCTAAGAGCCCTTTCACTCAATGTGTTCCCAGAACACTTGACTATTTCCAATTATCCCTGCCTTTTCTTGAAACCAAGAAAAAACAAATGAATAACAGATGTCAACTTCTATTGAAGGCTACTTAACTGAATGTGAGCTGTTCCTGCTTATGGGAAACCCTTTTAGAACTATTTCTTTTTCTAACTGTTACCATGACAATATTTAGTCTAATCCCATGGCTTTTTTCCCCCACATCTCAAGAACACTGTGTAGGCAAATAAGTATGATAGTGCCCATAGTTCATAATAAATTTCTTTAATGTAGCCTTCCTTGTAAGAATATATTATTGTAAATATCAATAAGTGAGACAATCAGGAATGCATACACACTAGCCCATCTTTCCTTAGGAAGAAATGGAACATGCTAAAGTTTGATGGGGTTGTGACTGTTTTTTGTTTGTTCATTTGTTTTAAAAATATATCATCCAACCTCTATCTTAAGATGTCTTGTGACCAACCTGGGAAAATGTGAATTGTTTTCCAGCAATGTGGGCATGCAGGTCTTGTTGTAACAAAATTATCTCTAACCCTCATGCACCAGGATCGAATATTTTAATCCCCAGAGTGATGTTTTCTTGGAGAATTCACAAAAAACTAGTTCTGCAAAGTAGGGATCCTGAAGAATTACAGCTCTGGAATTTTAGCTGTTTGCCATGCACAGGTGTTGCTGTTTTTTTAAAGAACACACACACACAAAAATAATTGGGAGAAAAACATCCCAACAAATTTATTCCTTTTTGCCATTGGGGTGCTTTTTTGAGCCATGGAGCATGAGGTGTCATGGCAACTTGACTCTTTGATCATTAATGCAAGTGAGCGACAGCTGGTCTTCAAAAAGGCAAAGGACAAGATGGTGCTCCTGATCCCCACTCCATACACAGAACCAGCACAGGTGATGGGACAATATCCTATGCTACTTCTAAGAAAACAGGCTAGCTTACACACCCCAGGACAAACGCTTCAGAATCGTATTTTCCCAAAAAACACCACTTTAAAACTAGTGTCAGGAAAGCCCGGGCTATTTGCTTTTAACCCGGTCCTTTCCTCCACTAATCGATCCGATGAGGATCAGAAGTCGATTCGAGTGTGAACTAGGGTCATATAGCCCGCCTCACACTTCAAATCAAAATGTTGTGGGAATGGGGCCCTAGAGTTGCAAAATTGTTTTATCACATTGTAATTTTGCCTTTCCAACATGGATTTTGTCTGTGAAATGTTGGAGGGTATGCTCCAGTGGAAAATAACATAAAACAGAATGAGAAAAAGTCTTGGGATGTATAAAAAATGGGTTTACAGGTTGACTCTCCATTATTTGAATTGCTTGGGACCAGAAGTGTTTTCAGTTTTTTAGTTGTTTATTTTTTGGACTTTGGAATACCTGTATTTTCATATACATGGATAATGAAATATACTGGAGATGTTTCATATACACTTTATACACATAACCTGATTTATGTTTCATGTACACCTTATACACATAACCTGAAGGCAATTTTATGCAATACAGTTGGCTCTCTGTATCCACAGATTCTTTATCTACAGATTCAAATGACCACATTTTGAAAATATTTTTTTTTAAAAAATATTAATTTCAAAGAGCAAAGCTTGATTTTTCCATTTTATATATGGGATGCCATTTTACTACTCCTTCGTATTTAATGGGACTTGAACATCCACATATTCTGGTATTCGTGGGGGCCCTGAAAACAAACCCCAGAAGATACCAAGGGCCCACTGTATTTTTAATCATTTGTACCTGAAACCAAGTTTGTGTCCATTGAACCATTAGAAGCAAAAGTGTCACATTCTCAACCACCCATGAAAAATATTTTGGCTTTTGGATTTCAGAATTCCAGGTAAGGGAGAATGAACTTGTATTACAAAAAACAGTCTAATCTGTATAGCCTTTTTTTTTTGGGGGGGGGGGAGGTAATTAGAAAAATTGGCTGCAAGGATTTCAGAGCAGACAGTCTCCAAATACTGCACAATATAACCATTTTAAAATACACCCTTGTACTTTGAATCTCTTTTACACTGAGTGGGGATTTCAGCCTCTCTGTCCTGCACTCTAATGATAACTGTACTTTCTTTACATAGCAGAAGGACTGGGAAAATAGAAAAGTAATGGAGCAAACAACACTTATTTATTTATTGTATTTATATCCTACACTTCATCTAGGACTGGAACTCAAGGTAATTTGCAACATGTTTAAAAACAGATAGAACTAAAACCATGGAAAATAATAAATATTATAGACAAAGTGATTGTCACGTTATAAATAACTGCATTAAAACAATTTAAAAACACATGTGACCAAGTATCTTATTATTTGATGATGATGATGATGATGATGATGATGATGATGATGATGATGATGACCGGAAAGCCCTCCCCAGATTAAAAGCACCATTATCAGCAGTTAATATGGCAGTTGCTTACAAAGTCAGCTTTCTGCAAAAATGTGATCTGTTTGGGAGCGGTGCCAGTGTTTTTCACCACCAGCGGAATTTGGGTTATCATTTTCCATTTTGCCTGTGGATTTGTCTATATTTGATTTAAGAAAACTTGTAACATCAGCTTGAATCATGATACATCACTTTTCATTTGAAGTTCATCTGAATTTCAGAATTTATGAAGTTTGGAGCATGGATAAAACAGATAAAATGTTGCCAAATGTTCATTACTGTCATTCTTCGGGAAATGCATACACAACACTCTGCTATTGAATGAAAACATACCATACATTCAGGTTGGAGTGCACGGATCAAACTGCACTGTTGCCTGGAATAAAACAGAGAGAACAACCAAATAATAGAAAAGCTCTCCCATGAGATGTTATGTGTATTATTTTTTTCAAGAAAAGAATGCTTTAATGGCCTTGGTGTTTTATTACACTGAAAACTACTAAAATTGCAATTCTTTTTCCTAAATGGAAAGCAAGAAAAGCGACAGTCATTTAGAGATGCTTTTAAAATTGCTTTACTTGCATAGGAATAAATAGGATAAATATGTAATGACTACTGAGGTTTGTAAAAGCTGGATTAGAAATAAAAGCTCTTATAAATGTAAAAAATGATTGCTATGTATGATTGCAGTAGATTTCTCTCTTCTTTTCCATGCCCTAGTATTAATTAGAAAGTGCTAATCTATAAAAATAAAAGTGTCTGTCTGTTACAGTGTCTTGTGAAAAACTCTGGACATACTACCAGATTTAGAAAGGATGTTTGGGATGATCATACTTTAAGTACAAATTTGATGATGTACACACACAAGTCACCTGAAGCGGGTTTGGAACACAGTAAATTTTTATTTCTTTATTTTCACCTTATTCGGAGGGTATTTTAGGATTGTCTGACTTAAAATAAAAGCTATGTGGTATACAAAAATTCACTTGGGGCTGGGCTACCACAATTATTTTTTTTATTCATGCAGGTTTGTGTTGTGTACCATTTGTAAGATTTCAACAAATCTAGTGATGATCACTTGTGCTTTTTGACATAACTATATAAATAGCTTCTGTATGCCTGGTTTTTCACTGCATCACACATAAACAGCTCGATTGATTTTTACCAGATTTGGAGGAGATATTGAAATAGTCTGATTTAAGATAAAGGCTATGTGGCATAAGCAGGACTGTGGAGTTTATCATATGACGGAATTTGGGGATATAATCCAATGGCAATCCGAACGCAATCATGAGGTTTCATGTTATTGCGTATTAGAGTATCTCACACAATTTCGGGCAATGAGGGGTCATTTTTGGGAAATGGGAAGTAATTCTGAATGCATTCCGAATTCATGTAATTGCGAATTGGCTCCATTCGCAATTGAGAGAAATTCCTCCCATGTGATAAACTCCCGTGTTGGGAGAGGCAAGGGATAGCCCAGTTATTTTTCATTCATACAAAGCATGGCTGAACAGAAGAAGCGTGTTCTCTTAAAGGCAACTGAAAGTGATACCCAATGTCAGGAACATTTGAGCACCTAAAGAGATAGCAGTCATCCTCCACAGCAGTTCAAACTTAATGATCAACAACAAAGCTCTATTTTCCTAAGCAGCATTGGACACTATAGCATTTTTGTACTTCATTATCATTTTCTTTGAAATTTACCAACTTTACAATAGGGTCAAAAACAATCGTGAAGCAATGATTCTACTGAGAAAAACAAGCACATATGAAACAGGGGCAAAACAGATCAGCAATAAGAGCCAGCTTCCCGGTGGTGTGGTGTTGAAACAGTGCATGCTCCCAGGCCATTAGAAATCCAAATGGCTGACCACACATGCGCCAGCTTCATGGCGTTTATACAACACTGTGTTTACATGCATCATGCTGCAGAAACACTGAAAAGCCACCACCATAATGTCAAAGCCAGCTTTTTCCTGGCTCAAAAAGGAGCGTCTTTTCTGCTGTGTCTTTCTGAGCCAGGAAAATGCCAAATTGGTGCCACGGCATGCAGTTGCCACAGCCCCAATCTGGCGATCAATGGGACACTGTGACACCACTCCTTCAGGGACGTCTGTTTGGACTCCTTTCTAAACCACTAGGTCCTGGTAATTTATACCTCACCACTTGACCTTGACATCAATGGCACATAACTTTTGAGGAATTTGAAAGGTAGTCAGTTAAAGAGTCTGATTTCTCCCCCACCAACTCTAACCATTATCAGTAGGTGAACTCACTCAAGAAGACTACTGTTTCATTGGGATTCCTGGAAACCATAACCCCAATAATTCCCCAAAAGCTGGAAATTTGCACTAACGGTTAACATTGAAAAATGAGAGTGGGGCCCTGGAATGTTTATGAGTGAACTGGACCTACACAGGGTACCTTCATGGCATTCCAACAAGGTGGTGGCTACCCAAGAAGACAGAACTGTGCTCTCTCCTGTCTGGAAATGGTGATAGGAATGCAGGTCGAGACTGGGCAGGTAAAAAGAAGCTGTGTTTAGAATCATAGAATTGAGAAGCAAAAAGCACACTTTATTTCTCAGCAGCAAAGCTGAGGAAGGAGAAAGTGAGTTAGGATAGAATTGCAAAACGACCACTGCCTTCAGTTTTCCCATAACTAAAGTGTCTTCTTGTTTTCCCACAAAAACCACTCTTTGTTCCCGTCCTGCAACACAATGAGATTGGTGGTTTAAGTGTGGTCTATGGGGAAAAAAAACCAGTAGAGGTCTCATAAGTGGTCCTCTCTATGATTAACAAAAATGGACAATAACAATTGAAAAAATATGTCATTTTGACCTGAAGCTAGTGGAAAACATAATCAGTTCTGAAGAGCATGGATAAATCTGCAGGTGGAGGGGAGCAACATACTACCATCTTAATTTGTAAAAAATCTGAAAACTGTTTTTTCGTATACTTTTCTTAAAAAAACAAAAACAATATACTGTACAGCTTGTATCTTTAGCAATTTAGATGCTTTCCAGCAATGCCATGTTCTTCTAGTAAATATTAGCAGCAGGGAAATATAAGATACATTCATTTACACTTCCCAGTATTGCTATAAATGTTCTATTGCCTCACTGCCCATGTACATACAAATTCAACAATAACATAATTTATTAGCTAGGGGATGCAATACCATTGAGGATATATATTTCTACACAAATAATATAAAATACACTGACAGTTCCCTGGCTGGGTGGCTTTTATTTTTCTCTCCATGTGTCTCATGTTCTTTAAAAAGAGAGTAATTCTTCTAATTCAGCAGTAAAATGTCTGTTTACAATGCAGCCTGCATTCCTCTTTTACTCCATATGGCCCTCAGGCTAGAACTTGGAAACATTACCATTTGGACTACAAATACCAGAATCCCCCAACCAGCATGCATATTTTCTTAGTTCTGGTTCAGCTTGATTTCATTGGCCATGCACAAACTACCACATCACATCTTTGCAAAAATGGGAGGATGGCTGTCCTCCCCACTCCCCCAGCTAGAAGAGAAGGAGAGCTGTCACAGGGAGAGGTGGGAAGGAGGAAGAAAACAGAATGTAACAGTCAGGAAAAGAAAGAAAAGGGAGAGAAGGGGGTATTTGAATCCAGGTACATGACAGTGGCTCCATCCACTGCCAGCTGCAGCCAGGGTTGAGAAATGTTGACAAGCATCTTGTCACTGACTTATGCTTGCACAAGTTCCCCTACAGAAACTGTTGTAAATGTTTGTCTGATGCAGACATCTTTATTCAATTCAAGGTTGTGGAAGCAAGGCTGTGTGTGTGGTGCCACAGCATATGTGGTGCCATTGTGCACTGCAGATGTACATTGTGCATTGCAAATTGCACATTTAATTCTACAGTGTCTCAATTCACTAAAGCTCATTTGTCAATATATAAAGAGATCTTGTAACACCTTTGAGAATAACTGAAAGGAAGAAGTTGGCAGCATGAGATTTTGTAGACTGAAGTCTACTTCCTCAGATGTATATGTCAAGTAACTTTATGAATGTCAAGTTACTCTATGAATGTCAAGTTACTCAGGGGTAGAGCAGATGGGCCAGGATCTTTAACCACAGCTTGCAGTTACCCAGTGGCTATGCTGGCTGGGGGATTCTAGGAGTTATAGCAAAAGAAGGAAAGAAAGAGGTTTAAAAGTTCTGTCTGTGCTTTTTCCACCAGCAGAATGGAGCTTTTGAGAAACTAATACACATACCATAGGAATTTATCAGACTACGGAAATTGGAAGTATAATCTAATGGCAATTTGAACGTAATTGTGGGGTTTCACGTTATTGCGTATTAAAGTATCTCATGCAATTTCGGGCAAAAGGGAAGTCATTCTGAACGCAATCATGGGTTTTACGTTATTTCATATTAAAGCATCTCACACAATTTCGGGCAATGGGCAGTCATTTTCGGGTAATGGGAAGTCATTCTGAATGCATTCCGAAAGACATTGGAATTCACATAAATTCGCTAAACTAGCGAATTCATGTGAATTCGAATTGACCCCAATTGGCTCCATTCAAAACAAAGAGAAATTCCTCCCGTCTGACAAACTCCTTAGAAAAAGCTGGTTTTTTTCTCACTGTATTTTCATACTGTAACAGATCATGTTCTGATCAGTAGTTTTAATTCAGACTGGGTAGAGTTGCTATAAACAGAGCAAACAGAATCTGATTTTGGCTGAAGCTGTTTGAAAATATATACACACACCTCTTTTCCATGGGAGATAAATGTATTCCACAAAAGAGGAAGTCTTAAGTGATGTGTCCACATGATGCAAGGATTTAATTCTAGGAGGCAACAAATGTCTGTGAAACATGATGGCAAAGTGGAATTCATGATTCAGAGAAAGAGGAAAGTGCACATCTGGAAGAGTGTCAACAAGTATACTTTCCACTCTGAAATGATATTTACCCTGAAAGAGAATGCCATTTTTCCTGTAGATGATTAACAACAGCAAACATGTTGCATCTGAAGGCAGCCAGAGGGTGTTTCTTTGCTCCAGCAGATATGAAGAAAAAACAAATTGCATATCTGTCCCCCATGAGAGACATTTAAGAGTACTGTATACACTCATCATTCACATTAGAGAATCTGGGATTTAAAAATCAGCACTATTTGAGTGTATTTTAATAGTAACAGAACATTTTAAAAGACTGAGGGTGAGAAATTCTGTCAAGAAATTCTAATTCCCTGCCCTAATAATTTTTGTTAAATTGATGCTTTTGAAATTCTTGTCATCTGAATTTCTCCTGGATTTTCTCTGTCATGTGGAACCAGTCCATTTACAATTTTCTGTATTTTTGCATTCTCTCACCCCATTTCTGAATTTTGTTCAGCCACCATCTTCAATCTAGTGTCCTCCAGATGTGCTAGACTACAATCCCCATCATGCCAAACCAGAACAAATGATGTCTTGTCTAATTTGGTCTCCAGGGAACCTGCAAGAGCAGCAGCCTGTGGGCCTTATGAAAGTCATCTTCCTTGATTCACCTCCCAGAATCATTCTGTGTTATCCATTCATACCTATCTGGCCAGCTCAGCACCAATCAGACTACAGCTGTCAAACAGTGCAAGTCTTAATACTATAGTCTAAAAGCAACATAGAAGACATATAAGGTGAGATTCCTACATCTTAAAAAAAAAATACTGCCCAAGTATTCAGCTAGATATACGTGAGAATGAAGCATCCCCTCTCTAGCACAGAGAGGATTCTGCAGGATGGAGCCATGGCAGTTAAAGGGGTATCGAACTACTATATCTATGTAATGACACCTCCCAGATCTAAATACAGCCCCTTCTGTGATTTTATATTAGCCACCTTGACAATCTTTCTAGGTCAAAAGATGGAATAGATATGAAGTTAAACTAAGCAAACAAAAGTAAAATGAAATAAAATATAATTCCCAATTCTTGGGCCATTAGCCGTTTCAAATATTTATTCACCATATGTGTTGAAAGTGAGATTTCATCCAGGTCCTCCCAAAGGAAGGCTCCCAAGAGAGATTTCTTGAAGAAAAACAGCAAGCATTCATTTCAAAATACAATAGAACACAATCCAAAAATACACCACAATACAAAAGAGCCCCATTAAAGAAAAATACATTTTGATTCCATTATCCCTTAGGGAGGCTTTGTTTCAAACATCTTGGGGTTTTTATTACTTTTTTTAATCTACTCAAAATAAGCTTCTCATTCAATATGAGTGAGGCTTGCTTCTCTTTGTGGTTCACATTGCTCTATTTTGTAGTTGCTGTTTGCCTTTTCATTCATTGAAAAATATTGAGTTCAAATAGTAAGTTTCAGGCCATAAATCATCACTAGAACAAACTCCTGCCAGTGAAATGCATGTGTGCCTCATTCCTTTAGGAATGCCTTCTGGATATTGATATATAGGGTTTTTGTCACACAGAGGTGAAAAACTAAAATCTCTCTCTCTCTCAAACACACACACACACACATCCCTACAACTTTTTGAGGAAATGTTTTCCTGAACCTTCAGCATTTGGGATTATAGCATTATCATCACCCTCCTCCAGGTTTTTTTCTTATTGGAGTAATTCCCTGATCCCAATATGCATGCAGGCATTATTGATTTAGAAACATATTTTTAATTGTGAGATACAATGGTTTGCATCCAGCTGCATCCTTCTATTCACAGAAGGCATTTTGATTCAGCTGAGGTTTCTAGAAGGAGGTTTGAAGACAATATTCACTGATTTTCCCTCCGTTTGTCTACAGATTTTTCCAATGCAATAGACTTAAGTATCAATTGTGGCAGCACTCAGTGATCACAATTTGGAACTCACTTCTTAAGTTCTTATCCTTCTCCCAGCCATGTGTTTTCTTCTTTTATTGAAAGAAGTCACTTTCCACTTCTCTTCAAGAAGTCTGCTCTGAGTCTCTCTAATCGACTACAGAGAATATTTATCATGCCTCAGTTTGCTGTTTGGTTTGTGAAAACCATGTGGATTGAAGCCACCATGCTGTGAAAGTAACTATGCTTTTATATTAGGATTAGCGAACACTGTTTTATGAAATCAGCTCCTGACATCAGCAAGCTGGTTTAATATACAGTTTAACATACAGCACACGGAAGTGTATTTTACAATTTGCACATTTGCATCAAGGCTCAATTGTCTTCACTTTCATTTGCATCAAGGCTCAGTTGTCTTCACTTTCCCATGCAAATGTGCATCTATTTGTCCTTCTGCCAAAAGTGTGCAGCCATGTGAATCCATACTAACTGTATGGCCAGCCACATGTTTGATAATGCCCATCCTTGCAGGTATTTATGGATATGCCAATAAAAACACAAATCCTCTTTCAGTGGGTTTTATAGAGTTTTGGGGAAGGTGGGAGACTCACAAAAAGCCCAAATTTCTCCAAATCATGTGTGGCTGAATTGCAATCTAATCTGCTCCAATGAAGAGTATTTTAATGGTAGTCAAGCCCCCAGTGGCAAAAAGACCATAAGCCAAGAAACAACTGCTTTTTATTATCAGGACTATGAATTTCCAATGAAGTTTTGGGTAAATTGCTACATCTCCCCAACATATCATAAATCCAATTGCAAGTGCCAACCAGAATTGACCCAGTGATTCAATATTTACGCAAGTATTGACTTTCCATTCAGCAGTTGTTTCACTGGAAGTATTCTGTCTGGGACTAGTAACTTGTTTAAGACTATGCCTTACATTTTGCATTAAAATATAGGCATACATATAGGGTGGCATGGAAGAGAATGTTCTTCGAAATGATAGGCCATATAGAAGAGAATCCTTCCCCAACTCAATGCCTTCCAGAGGTGCTGCACAATAACTGCCATCCTCCACACACCTATTGAGAAGGCTGCTCTACAGCCAAGCCCATTCTCCACTTAGTACAGACAGGACTGTTCCAAAGCAATTGTGTTCTTAATTTTGAGTTTCTAAAGCAATGTTAAGACTAAGAAAGAGAGCAAATAAATTGAAAAAACAAACACAGCATTGAATGTTGTGGTTGATGTACTACTATTTTTACTGTTTAAATGTTATGACCAAAAAAGGGGGAGGCATTGTTTCAGATTTTCCCAGTGTCTGCTTGTATTTAGAGACGGGAACTATTTGCATAAGCCAACCAATGCTGCCAGATGAAATTTCACACAAAAGCCTTTCATTTCCTCTTTTACTCAAAAGAAAATAAGTGGGCCATTTTGGAGAAAAAAAAAATATATGTTTCCCACTCGAGAGGTCTGCCTGCCACACACACAAATGCAGTCCACCACTGTAGCCTAGCAGAAGCCCGAGATGGAAAGGAGCCTCTGTGTGTGTGTGTGTGTGTGTGTGTGTGTTTCAGAGAGAGAGCTTCATTCACACCCCATTACTTCCCATTCTGCAAAACTGCCGAGTGATTGCTACTACACTGTGGCTTTTACCTTGACATTCCTTTGTCAAACCTTCCAATAATCAGGTGCTATTACAACTCTGACATTATTTGAACAGCTTTCCCAGCTCTTATAGAGAAATAAACAAACCTGACATGCACGGCAGGGCATGTGAGCTTCCTTTTGAGGGACTTTTTGACAGAATTCAGCGGCTTTCAACTTTCCCCTCTCACATTTATCAAAACATTTGTGCAGGAGATGACATGACCGCCAAATGCTTTGCTTGCACGCATGTTTTGTGAGTACATCATTTGAAAGACTCTTTCTTTCTTTCTTTCTTTCTTTCTTTCTTTCTTGGTTCTGACTGAACAATGCAGGCTTCTCCAGTCTAGCACCTTTTAATTGTTAGTATATCTAAAATGTACTAGTTTATGGAAAGCTGGAATAATGTAAGGAATTAAAGGAGCAGACACTAAAAGTTAAGTGGATTGTTCTGGTGCTGATTTTTTTTTTCTCTCCTCCAACAGTTCTCATCTTAGGAAATTTTTATTATTAAAACAGGAATAAGTGGTTTGAGTGTTGGACTATGACTCTGGAGACCAGGCTTCGATTCCCAACCCAGCTATGAAACCCATTGGGTGACCTTGGGCAAGTCAGATCCATTCATCGTCAAGGGAAGGCAAACCTCCTCTGAACAAATTAGGCTAAGACAATACCATTATAGGTTCACCTTAGGGTCACTATAAGTTGGAAATGACTTGAAGACACACAACAACAACAACAACAACAACAACAACAGGACTAAAAGAATGCCCTTTCCTCCTTATCCCTGACTGGATGGAATAATGATCAGGAAACTTTATATTTTCTTGTGACTTTGAAAGTGTGCCCCCCCCCCCCAAAAAAAACTAATAAAGAGATAATGGCTTGATGCTTATGTTTTATGTTAAGACATGATATGAGAGAGGGAAAGTACATGGCTGAAAAGTCTTTCATTGGGCTCTTCCAGATTGGTTTAATGAAGTGTGAGATTTTGCATAGTTCCTTCAGTTTTTGCAAGTAGCTGTTGCTTCTATTCTCACTTTTTCTGTTCTCTTGAGGGGCTGTTTATACCAATTTCTTGGATTGCATTAGGGTCCTTCCCAGGTGTTGTTGTTGTTGTTGTCCCACCTGGGACATGATTTGTTCTCTTTTCTGATTATTTTTAAATAGAGTTAGTGAGTTATCATGCAAAAGTGCCATTTTAGTGATGCCCTCCAAATTGTAAAACAAATCAAACAAAAATGGAAAAATATAGGGGAAGATGAGAAGGAAGCAAAATGTCTTGGTATTAAAATGAAACCCACTCAAGAGTGGGAATAAAATGTTGCATCTCCTTTTGGAAATTGCCTGAAAATAGTCTAAGACAGAAGAAACACCCTGGGGATATTTGATTTCAGATGTACAGCAACAAATACTGCAGCCTTTAAACACTTTTGTCCCATCTGGAGGAACACGTTGCTTTTAATACTAGCTCAAATATACTACGTGATCTCTTATTTTTTTCCCTTACCTATTTTTATATTAGGAATCTCACCGTCACTCAGAGAGCTTTCTGCCATTTTCCCACTCATTTTTTCACCTCAACAATCTTAGCAGTAGTGCCTCCCTTTCTATTTTCCTGTTCCTCATCTCTCTCTCTCTCTCTTTCTCTTTAACATTGGTGCCCTTTCACACTACATAGTTATAGGACTATTATTTCACTTGAATTGTATGGTTCCATTTTATGTATCCTGGGTTTTGTAGATTGCTGAGCCACAAGAGTTCTCTGGCTGAGAATTCTAAATATCCCTCCTTACACTGCAAATCCCAGGATTCCATGGTATGGAATTATGACACCTTAAAGTGGAGTAATAAAAGCACCAGATCTAATCTAGGAAGTTAAATGGGGCCAGCCTGGTTAGTATTTGGATAGCAGACTCCAACAAATACCAGATGCTGTAGGCTATATCTCAGAAGAAAGAACTGGAAAAACCACCTCTGAGTATTCCTTGCCTAAGAAAACCATATGAAATTATTATTATTAGCTTTATTTATAAAGTGGCTTAAGTGTACACAACACTGTACAAAAACCAAATAAAATCAAGAATATGTAAAAAGCCTGCCTATGGCGTACAATCTAGAGATTAAAACAATGAGTTAGAAACATCATAAGAAACAAGTTAAAACAGCAGATATCAAATATTGAATCAAGCATCAAAACAACCAGGTCACAGTCACAAACTTCCTGGGAACGCTTCCTTAAACAATATGGTCTTTAACTCAGTTTTAAAACTGGTTAGAGACATGTTGAGCTGTCCTTATAAGGAGAGGAGGTTCCAGGAGTGAGGGGCAGCAAATGAGAAGGGATGAATCTGGGACAGGACAGTGGAAATCCTGGGCTGGAACAGGAGACCTTGGCTACCAGAATGGAGGGAACGGGTGAAAATGTAGGGAGAAAGAAATTCAGAGAGATAGGGAGGGGCTAGCCTGTGCAGGGCTTTGAAAGTGAGCAAGAGAAGCTTGTACTGAATACAGAAGGGAAAGGGGAGCCAGTGGAGGGATGACAATAGGGGGGAGAGCTGGTCGTACCAGCGAGCGAGTGAGATCATACAAGCAGCTGAGTGCTGAACAGAAATTAATGGGTGGGGGTGAGAGAGAGGAAGCCCTGCCAAGAGAAGGTTACAGTAATCTAAACATGAGACCACTAGGGCATGGACCAAAGTCTTTGCAGTAGAAGCCGAGAAATATGGATGGATTTTGGAAATATTATAGAAAAAAAATCTACAGACCTTGGCTATGGCCTGGATCTGAGGGATAAATGACAGAGAGGAGTCAAAAATGAAACCAAGACTGCGGGCTTCCTGAACCGGCTGAATAGAGATATTGTCAACAGAGATAGAAAAAGAATATTGAAGGGTGGGTTTAGGAGGGAAAACAAGAAGCTCCGTCTTGGACATGTTGAGCTTCAAGCGCCGATGGCGCATCCAGTGGGAGACAGCTGTCAGGCAAGATGAAACTTGCTGCTCGAGCCATGGGGAAAGGTCTGGGGTGGAAAGATACAGCTGAATATCATCGGCGTACAAATGATAAGAGAAACCAAAAGAACAGATAAATTTACCGAGAGACAATGTGTATAAAGAGAACAAGAACAATTCACGGGGTAGCTGTAAGTTGAAGATAACTTCAATTCACATACAATTCTATAGTTTTAATGGGACCCAGGAGTCTTACAGCAGTACTCAGAGAGTCCTCTCCCATTTTCTTGTTCACTCTTTTTAACCTCAGGAAACTGCAGACAACTGGTCTTGCAAATTAAGAGACATCCTTGATATCAGACAAATTTATTCCGGTCCTTCAGCAGTTTCCCTTGAAGAGGGAGATAATTTAGCATCTGAAACGTGGCATATGGGATTGCAGGAGCAAAAATCAAGGCATAACTTCAAGCACTGGGGCCTGGAAAAAGCAGAGTTTTTAGAAGCTAGTCTGAAAGGATGTGTTTCATTGGGGGAAATCTGGTTCAGCCTCCCCCTAATGTTATGCCACCCAGTTGTTTGCATACCCTCCAGCATTTAAAAGATGAAAACAGGGACACCGGTGGCTGCACATCAGAATGTAGTCTAAAAGGTGTGGTCAGGCACCAAGAGGGCAGAAGTTATTAATGAGGAAGAACATGTTAAATTACTATATTAAGCAGAGAATCCCTGAAATTTCTGTACTGAGATCAGGGTAGCCTGCAAAAAAGGAAAAGCTAAATCAATAAATACAATATTTTCTATGTGTGAAGTGACCCTGCCCTCTGTCAGAGTGTACTGATGTTCTGGTATTCTTCCACAAAATGTGGAAGGGTATGCACCTGTCATTAAAGACCATGGCTCCAATAAGGCCCTAAGGAAGTGGGGATAGTTTATGGCCTCAACAAAAATGTTATCAGGAATCTTTTGACCTACCTTGCTTTTCTTGGAAAACAAAAGCTGGACTTATTAGAATTCTAAGAAGAGCCTGCCAAAAGGAGGATTCATTTATTTAAAAGATGTATATCTTGCCTTTCAGCTATGTAGGGAATAAAGGGACTTTGCCTTCCAGCTGCTGTAGAGGAAAAACACTTTAAAAAGAAAAGAAATATTACCTTTGTTCCTTCATCTCCAGGTCCATCACATGCTATACAGTTAGGCCAAACCATCTAGCTTTCACATGTTAAACATTAGGTATTGGCCAAGCCAGACATTTTCGTTTGATCACTGACCAGGCATTTGTCCTTTTTAGATTATTTCTGAGACTGTTCCATGTGACACAATCATGAAATGGTCTGGATTCACCTGTATTAGACATCTGCATTTTTGGCCCTCTTCCCAAACTTACTTCACAGTACCACAACACAAAACAAAAAGAATGCATTCACTTTAATGAGCGGCAGTACATGTTTGGCAAAAAGATTACACCAAGAAAAGAATGGACAAATGTACTTCGGCCTGAACATTTATGAGGAACCCTTTGTTTCCACATGCCACAATTTTCATTTTAGCCGGAGCTTTCTTTTCTTGCCAGCAAAGTAAATCCTATTTTAGTTTCTTGTCTAAATCGCCCTTAGAATGGGAATAGAGCAGGCCAGGGAAACTGGACTCAATCAACCATATGGCATGGCATGGGGGGGAAGAGATCATTTTCCAAGCTGGCTTAAAGAGATTTTGGCTAGGGATTGTCTGGGACAAAAATGAGGTGAAAAAATATACAATAGAATATCGGTGTTGTTTTATATTTTTTGAAGGTGTTTTTATGCATGTGTGCCTGTGTATAAAACTATAAATATAACCACATTCTCAAAAGACAGAGGCGTATCACTAGTAATTAAAATAGATTATGGAACAAGCCTTCATTATGGGAGAGCCTTTTAGGATAGAAAATAATATTTTCCCATTGGAAAACTATTTGAAAAAGAAATTATTGTTCATTTCCCCCACATTTGAGTTTTCTACCTACCACAATGCTTGTGTATTTCTGCACATAAGTCAGATCTGGGCAACAGCTGGATTTTATATTTTCAAAAATGAGGGATCGACTGTTGTTTGTTTCTTCATCCCAGCAATCCTAGGAACACTCTTAGGTGCAACCTGAGACCATCATAACACATAGTGGAGTCTTGTTTAAATATTTTCAGTCTTCTTCCACATTTTGTCTTAAGACTGAGATTAAATGTAGATCCTGTGGCTTCAACAGTAGCCTTTCTGTACTCCTTTTTGCTTTATTTATCATCAAGCTCTGGGGTGGTGAATACATGGCTTGTAGGCTGCACAAGACCTCTTACCTCTTTTTGTGACCCTTGAAGCCCTCATAGTGCCCAGTTCATTGACTAAAGTGCCCAGTTCAATGACTAAAATCATTGCTAATTTTAGTGGCAATAATAGCTTTAACCTTCCTCCTAATTTTTCCCTTTAAAACAAGATGCAAAGAGAGTGCATGCTTTGTTTTAAAGGTTAATCATGCCCCTGAAAGCAAGATTTTCCTTCCTTCCTTCCTTCCTTCCTTCCTTCCTTCCTTCCTTTCTCATAGCTACTACTACTACTGCCACAAAATTTTGATGGTGTATAGTGACAACTTCTCAGAGGGGAGAAGTGTCTGTAGACTCTCTGAAGTTACTCACATCAACAGCCTAAGAGAGAGGGCTGGAGACTTGTGCACTATTTTGAGATCTTTGAATTGGCCTATTATATATAGCCCTAGTATGGATATGAGATTTTCTTATCACCAACTGTGCAAATAATCTTACTCATGTATTCCAGTTCTGTTGTTCACACTATTTTTTTTTATTGGAACCACATCTATGCACATCTCCGCAAGTTCTGTTTCTTACATGTGTTAACAATGAGAATAAAGATGGAGACGATGATGCAGATGTATTTGAAACACATTCAAGGCATGCAGTTTTATCCCAGTTTATTCCAGGTCTATTCACATCAGTTATTCACTCAGCTGACAACACAAATCTTTTGGGAAAATTTGGGGACAAAACCAAGATTGATTATCCTGGGTTAAGTGGGGTTTTTGACAACCCCCTCAAACTTATTCAGTTGCATTCAAAATGCATATGAACAACAAAGATTCAACCCACATCCTACTGGGATTATTTTCACTGTCTGAACAACCCCTTAGTAACTTCCCACTTACCATATAATGGAAGATATATAGTTGGGGGTGGGCAACTTTCATGGATGGGTGAAGGGCATTGCCACCCAATGAACCAATGGGGACAGAACACTTGCAACCTGGTGCTGAATATGCTGCCATGACACCTAATTTTGGCATTGTGATGACAAACACGTCTTCCTCCATTTCCCTGAAATTAACGACACTCAAGAGAATGCACTTTGTTTTCAACCTGAATTGTATTTCCAGGAGGATTGAAAACACAATTCAGCTTTCAAAAGAATATATATTTAGAGAGGTAAATATTCAATAATATTTGATCTTCACATGCAAGGTCAAATAATTTCCACAGATTTCTCCTGACTATAGGAGAAACTGAATATATTTGCATGGTTCTTACCTAATTTTGGTCTTGTTCCCACTTACCGTGGTATCCGATTCCTGAACCAATTCCTGAAACCGGTTCAGCAAACAACATGGTCCCCACAATGTTTGCGTTGGTTTCAGGAATCTGACCAGAAATCAGACAGCCAACTTCCACGGCCTCTCCAGCCATGCCTCCTCCAAGACATACCTCCTTCCCTCCCTCCTTCCTTCCTTCCTTCTTTCTCTCCTCCTCCTATTTTCTCCTTCCCTCCATCTTGCCTGCTTGCTTTCCTGCTGGCAGAGCGGTGGTGCTCCTCTGAACTGGACCGGGGACCCTTCTCCACCGCCCACCCCGGAGTGCCTACGCTTCCCGGCCTGTCTCTCTCCTTCTGTCCAGGCCTCTACTCTGCTCAGTTCAGAGGAGGACTGCCACCACTGCTGCTGGGCTGCTGCAAAACAGAGCCACTGGCAGTTAGGAAGGTAGGCAGGCAAGGCGGAGGGAAGGAGGGAAGAAGAAAGGGGGACAATAAGAGAAAGAAGGAGGAAGGAAGGAAGGAAGGAAGGAAGGATGGTTGGGAAGATGGAGGGAGGCATCGCTGGGGTGGAGAGGCCAGGGAACCAGGGCTGATTTGAGTCCGATTCGAAACTGCCTGGTTCCCACATGGCTGAATAGATTTATTTCCCAAATAAATTGATTCAGCCCAAAAACGTGGGTTAAATTTATAAAAACCATGCCCCCCTTTTCGAATCACTTTCGCAATTTGAATTAAGTGGCAACCATGGTTGTTTAAACTGGATTATTTCAAATCACGATCCGGTTTAAACCATAGTGGGAACAAGACCTTCCTCACTTTCCAGTGTGCTTTGGGAGAGTATTCTGGGCAGAAATACTAGTGAGGGTGTTTTGGTTTTGGTTTTGGTTTTTGGGGTTTTTGGGGTTTTTGTTTTGTTTTGTTTTTGTTTTGTTTTTTGCATTAAAATAGTGGAGGTTTTGTTCCAGACACCTACATGGGTTTTTAAGAGAAAGCAACTGTATAAAGCAGCAATTTGCACACACACAAAAAAACATGCCAACTCTTGGAAACGGGGGAGGGGGGAATGTTTTATGCTAAAAGCACATTTTTGTGGGAAAAAATATATTGTTGTGTAAAAATTAGTTTCTAGAAATCCACATAAGCTTTCCCCTCAGATTAAACAAAATATGTTCATTAGAAACACGTGTTTGTACAAAAAAAAAAGGTGGGGTGTCTGGGAGGTATAAATGCAATGTTTCGAGAAATGTGGGGATTCTGTGTAAAATACATGTTTCCCTCATGAAAAAAAAAGGTTAATTTTACAGAAAAGAAACCAGCACAGATTTCAAGAAACAGTGTTCTCATGCAAAATGTATTTTTCTTGCAAAAAGTACTTTTTTAAAAAAAAATCGGAAAATGTCTTGGTTTGTGAAAAAAATTCTTTCAATACCTATGTATGATCTCACAAGCCTTATTCCAAAAGAATATTGAGAAGATGTACCATTGCTACAACCATACTACATAAATTAGATAGTATGAAAAAAAAATGACAGCAGTGGAATAGACAATGGGGATTATAAAAGGAGGTGTGATGCCCACATGCAGCCTTTGAGCTGTGTGTTGCCTTACCTAACCCTACTCTGGCTCAACTACAAAGGGAATAGTCAGTTGGGACTGTGGGATGGGGAAATGAAGGATGTACTCCTTTCCATGATCAGTGCTCCAGTTTAAATCAAACTCTTTCTCAAACTTAGCTCTGGACAGGATAACAGCATCTGTATTATATCTGTTGTTATTCCCGTTTATGGTTAAAGCCATCTGGAAGGGGAGATTTAAGTAAGTAAAACAGAATAGGGAAGGAGAGGGTTTTAATAAATATACTTCCTTCCACTTTTAAAGCTGTGGTCTAGTCAAGAACCATTTCTTCATCATGGTTCTCACATGTCATGCCTAGCTTGGCCCTCATGTGAAAACTTGCATATGTTGGCCAGAACATATCTGAAGAGTTAAAGAAATTGAGAGAGGTCAGCCCATTGGCTAGGAGATTGTGAGTGCTGCTGGCCAAAAAAGTAACTTTCCCAGGCTCAGCACTTTCCTAAGGGCATAGCTTTGTATTTTCCATTCCACATTTGGCTAGTTTGATGAAGCCAATAGGCTGTAAAACATGGCACTGTTTCCTGTAAATGATCCTTAAAATTAAACTTAATAAAAAATAAAATTTATAAGCATGGTCACGCCAAAGCCCACACCTCAAGAATAGAAGAGAAAAAACTCTGCACACTATTTGAAGCCATCCTTGCACAGAAAGATGTTAAACTGGGGGAAAGGCAGTATGTGCCTGCTCTGGCTGAGGTCACCAGCGAAGACCTTCATGGTGTTCTAAAATATTTATAAAGCAGCTATTGACTAAATGTAATATAATTTCCCTGGTACTCTCCATTTGAATCTTTCACAGCCATATTAGTTTGGCCTTAACTTTCCTGCATCTGATGTTGGATCAATACTGTGTGAGAGAGAGAGAAAGAGAAGAAGAAGAAGAAGAAGAAGAAGAAGAAAAGAAATTTAAAACAGATCACATTTTGTGTGTCTTTTGTTTTGTATTAAATAAAATAAAAATGTGTGAAGGGATTTGGCTTGCGTTTCCTTTCACCGCTGCAGGAATGCTGTAAATACTGACTCAACATGGTACATAAAGTTCTGTCTCCACCATGTCATTTATCTTTATTCAGGAATGCTATAACTTTCTATGAAGCCCCTTGGTGTCCAAAATACTTTTTTAAAAATTGATCTATGGAACTTCCAAATATTCATGAAATTCCACATGCATTGCCTCTCTACATTGTCTAAGTTAACAGGATCTGAAGAGAACTATATTATTATTATTATTATTATTATTATTATTATTAATTACTATTATTATTATGCCATACATTTTACATGGCACTTTATAAAGTCATTAAAACAACATAAAACCTGCTGATGGTATACAATCTAAAAGTCATATGATATAAAACAATACACAGTAACTAGCAATTTATCCCATTAAAACACAACTATAAAACTATAAAACTACAAACAACTAATACACCATTTGTCTGGTTTATCAGAGAATATCAAACTGCAGTCTGGAAAGCTTCAGAGAACAGAAAAATTTTGAGTTCAGATTTGAAATTAATTAAAGAAGTAATAATCCACAGGTGATCCAAGTTCCAAGAATAAGGTGCAGCAAGCAAAAAAGGATGAATCCGATCTAGAGAGGAAGAAACTCTTGGCTGGGTGAGAAGCCCCAAAGCAACCCCTAGATCATAGGACTTGAACCAGATGGTAAGATGAGATGAGAACTGATAAATTGGGAGGGGTGGGCTAAATTATGTAGGGCTTTGAAGGTTAAAAGAAGAAGTTTATACCAGATCATTTAAGGGATGGTCAATCAGTGCAGAGGTGTTAGAAGTGGAGTGATATGATCAAAACAGTGAGGCAAAAAGATAATCCTAGCAGCAGGATGTTGAATAGAAACCAAGGGATTAAGGCAGGAAAAAGTAAGCCCCATCAGAAGAATGTTGCAGTAGTCAAGGTGAGAGATAACCAAGGTATGAACCAAAGACTTAGTGGAAGAAAGTGGAAGAAAAGGTCTGATTTTAGCAATATTATGAAGGAAAAATCATCATGACTTGTCTGTAGCTTGGATCTGGGGGACAAATAAGAAAGAGGATTAAAAAATAAAGCCAAGGCTATGTGCTTCATTCACAGGATGGACATAAATATTATTGACCCTGACTGAAAATGTGTATTGTGAGGTAGATTTTTGGTGGAAAAATGAGTAGTGCTGTCTTCAGCATCCGAGTGTATGAACAGAGGAGCGGGCTATAAATAAACTATTATTATTATTATTATTATTATTATTCAGCATGTTAGGTTTTAAGCACCGATGTAACATCCCTGTTAAAATGGCTGAAAGACATGATGAAGCACGCTGTTCAGTATCTGGAGAGATTTCTGGAGTGGAAAAGTATAACTGGCTATCATCAGTATAAAGATGATGTTGAAAACCATACAAATGGATAAGATTGCCAAAAGATAAAGTGTATAAAGAGAATAACAATGGAACCAGGATGGAGCCTTGAGAGAATCCAACCTGCAGGGAAACAAAAGTAGATACCTGACCAGCTACCACAGCAAATGACAGATCTGAAAGATATGATCTAAACCAATTAAGTATTAGATCAGTAAATCCTAGGTCCTAAACCAAATCTACCAAGAGCCCATGATCAACTGTGTCAAAAGCTGTGCAAAGATCAAGAAGAATAAGCACCGAATATAGGCCTTTTGATTTGGCCAAAAGAAGATAATCTGTAATTTTCATAAGAGCTGTCTCTGTAGAGCGCAATGGACGAAAGCCAGATTGAAAAGGATCCATGATAGAATTGATAAAAACTCAAGACAGCAAGGGGGTAAACAGGACGTTCCAAAACCTTAGAGAAAACTGGCAGTAAAGAGATCAGGCAGTAGTTAGAAAAAGAAGATGGACTGAATGAGGGCTTCTTGATAATGGGAGAAACTAAAGCACGTTTAAACACAGAAGGAAATATACCAGTAGAGAGAGAAAGATTGATGATTTTAAATATATATAAATTTATCATCATTATCATCATCATTATTATTATTATTTGAAGAAGAGAGGGCAATATAGCAGGAGCAACAGTGATTAGGAAGCAAGAGGGAATCAGATCAAGAGAACAGGTGGAAAGAGGACATCAACAGCGTAGGCAATTCATCCAAGAAAACAGGACAAAAAGTAGAGAATTTAGCCGATGCAGGTGACTGGTATGTTGATACAGTTGAGGATTCGGGAACTACAAGATTGGAAAGGATAGTTTCAATTTTGGCATTAAAGAAAATTGTAAAATCATCAGGAGAAAATGGAGGGAGAGGTGGATGAGAAGGCTTTAACAGAGAATTATAAGTTGAAAAGAGATGCTGTGGGCATCGTTCATTAACTTAAATCAACAAGGAGGACACATGTGACTTTGTAAAGTTTATGGCCAAGCAAGCATCATTGCAAGAGTGTGCCCAGGCAAAAATTATTAGTGAGTAAAGCATGCAGTGCTGCAGTATTTTAAGCCATTAAAACTTTAGAATTGTGCACTAAATTTAGGAAAACCTGAAAGAAGGGGGGGACTCAAATAAATAAACATTGTGAATGTGTATGCATGCATGGCATAATTATACAGTGCATTACTGTACTGTTTAAAATGCAGCATTATACAGGGTACTGTTGTAAAATTAAATTGTTTTTACCACATTCTGCTCAGAATTACAGCCTTCACTCAGATCCATGATCATTACATGAGCTCTTTTCTCACACCCATCCTCACTGCCCAGTACACATTTAATATCAGATCAGATCCCTTAACATAACACTCATGTTGTCAACTTGAACCAATTGTAGTTTCTCAGCACATCCTACTTCACGTGGTTGTTCTTAAAATAAAAATGGTATGGGCAGCTGGGGGGAAATTATTTGCAATATTTTTAGCTCCAGAAGATACATGGAATGTAATTAGTTAAGAAAGATAACAGTTGGAATAACATGATTGTCAAAAAGAAATCCATGCATTTTAAATTGCTTTATAGAATGTCTCAGGCTATAATCCTATACATATTTACTTGGGAGTAAGTTCCAATGAATTCATTGGGACTTATGTCTGAGTAGATATGTGTATAACTATATTGTTAATAGAATACTGCTCTGTAGTGGCAGCCTCCATCCATCCATGCACACACACATGAACACAGTTCCCTCTCTCACACACTCATATACACCCCCTCTCTCATACACAGATACACAAAGTCATATTCCTCTTTCTCTCATACAGAGACACAAATGTCTCTCTCACACACAATTTTGATAAGCTTATACAATAACTTTGAATTACCCATTGCCTCATACCATTCTGTCTACAGGTGAGTCCACACACTGATATGTATTTATTTAAAATATTTCTGTCCTACCCCATATCACAAGATATGACAAGATATATATTTCCCATAGTTGCAAATGTCACCATTTTTTAAAAGTGGATTTACCCTGTTTCTTAATAAACCAATGTAACTTTTCACATTAACTTCTCAGAAAAGGTACCTCTGATCCTGTTTCATGTGGCCACTAATCTTTCAAGTGCTTTTTGACTTGCTTTGGTTGTCTCAAGGGAGATTATTGCATTTCTATTTTTGCCAGGTTCAGGCACAGGCTTGAATGGGTGAAAACGGATCTTATCACACCCCTTTTGCCTAACTCAGCTACCGTCACATACACAATCCAGACTCCTGGCATACTTTTTGAACCTACAATACTTTTCCATCCTTTGAAAAGTATACCAGGAGTCTGGATTGGGTACGCAATGCGGCTGAGTTGGGCAAAAAGGTGTGCAATACAATCTGTTTTCACCCGTACAAGCCCGTGCCCAGCTCATGCCCAGATAGGGCCAAAATAGACACGCGATAATCTCCAGAGTGGGAGTCGTTAGGGCCATAAATGATCCTGCATAGGATTATGGATGTAAGAACCAGGAGGAGCTGCTGTGGTGCTTTTATGCCACAGTTTGTGCGGTGTAGGGGCTGTGTGTAAATGAATTGCTTACATCCAACAAGCTGGGCAGAAAATATGCCTGAAATGTGGCTAGAGGAATGAGGGAAGACAGCACTTTACTAATGAGGCCAGTATGGAAGAGGAACAAAAGCATTAAAGAATTGTGGGATAGCGAAACATGCCAGCCCCCAACCCCCAAAGAAGTGACTGCTGTCAGGACAAATTTAAATTTAAATTGTTGCTTTATTAAGCAAAGGGAAAAGTGCTGCTGCATGACCACAGGAATGTTTTTGTGTATTGTGTGAATAAAGAGTTTAAAGATCAGTATACTTAACTGTAACTTTACCCCATATGGCTTTCCTCCTCTATGCTAGACTGCCCCTTTTATTTGTTTCTGGGACATCCTGGAGACATTTAAATCCTGCTGGGTGGGAGTATGACTCTCCTAGGGCTGCAAGTGTACTGGGATTCCTGTAGCTTCACTGGGGTATTTCTGCAATTTTCTTTGAGGCAGTAAAGGGGTATGGAATTGCAGGCATGTATCTATGAAGAGGGAAATGAGGTTGCATCTCTTAAGAATTCTGCCCTAATGAAACTTTCTTTCATTCCCTATGATTTGCAGCATTTCAGAGCATGAGACACTGAAAATTGTTCATATCTTGAAATAATAATAATAATAATAATAATAATAATAATAGTTTATTTATAGCCCGCTCCTCTAATAAATACTCGGAGCGGGGTACAGCAGAATAAAAAGATACAGAGTAAGAACAACAATCACATCCCACCCCAACCACCCCCTTTAAAACTGAATTAAATCTAGACAGTTTAAAATTAACATAGTTAAAATTGGTCGGGTAGTTATTAAAACAAAGTGCATTTTCATGAACAATCCGTGTGCAAGGCCGCATTAAATCGATTCAAGTAAGTATTAAGTAAAAGGATCGCTAATAATTTCCAGTGCTGTTTATATTTTCAGAGCAGGGAGCAAGGGTTTCACTTATTCTCTCCTTCAGGGAAAGGCCTGCCGGAAAAGATGCGTCTTTAAAGCCTGTTTGAAACTAGCCAGTGATGTAATGAGACGCATCTCGTCCGGCAGGCCGTTCCAAAGCTTAGGGGCAGTAGCTGAAAAGGCCCTCTGAGAGGTCTGGGACAGCCTGGTTTTCATCGGCTGCAGTAGGTTCCTCCCAGAGGACCGAAGTGTGCGGGGCGGTTCATACGGGAAGAGGCGGTCCTTAAGGTAGGATGGGCCTGAGCCATGCAGGGCTTTAAAGGTTAGTACCAACACCTTGTACTGTGCCCGGAAACTAATGGGCAGCCAGTGGAGAGCTTTGAGCACTGGCGTTATATGCTCTCTTCTAGATGTTCCTGTGATAAGCCTGGCTGCCATATTCTGAACCAATTGAAGTTTCCGGGTTAGGCACAAGGGTAGCCCCATGTAGAGCGCGTTACAGAAATCCAGACGTGAGGTTACTAGAGCATGTACCACAGTCTCCAGGTCTTTCGTATCCAGGAAAGGGCGCAGCTGGCGTATCAGCCGAAGCTGATAGCAGGCGCTCCTGACTACCGCATTCACCTGGCTAGTCATGTGAAGCGAAGAGTCAAGGAGTACCCCCAGACTGCGAACTGAGTCCTTAGGGGAGAGTGTGACTCCGTCTAGGACTGGGGACTGTATTCCCAATCCAGGTTTCGGACCGGTAACTGTTAGTACCTCCGTTTTGTCTGGATTTATCTCATCTTTGCCGTGTTTCCATTCTCTGGGAAACATTGCCTACCCTTTTTCTTTGGATGTCTAAATGGTATTTCTGAGTACATTCTGCCCTCCTTATCCACTGATTTTTTTATCCATGGATTCAAGCATCCATGGCTTAATTATATTCCTATATATATATATATATATATTCCGAATAGGAAGCCTTTATTTTTCCATTTTATATGAGGGACACCATTTCACTATTCCATTGTATTTAATGGGACTCAACCATCCATGGATTTTGTTATCTACGGGGGATCCTGGAACCAAACCCCAGAAGTTAACAAGGATCCCACTGTATTCTACTAAGTTTTAAGTTATTAAAATGTTACAGATGGGGGACTGCATGTAAATCTCATGGGAGGGATCAAAATTCATGGGATGGGGGAGAGACAACTTCATCCCACCCAGCCTCTACTTCTACACCCCTAGGGAGCTACAGCCAAACTGCATTTGTCAGCCAGAAGTTCCCCAACCTGGTCCTAGAGTGTTGTTTTCCATAAGAAATTAAGTTGCTGGCAATTTCTTCTAGGCAGTTATTTAAAAAAATATGAAGTCTGTCCTGTTCTAAATCCAGCCCATCTAATATCCATGTAGAAGAATACCTTACAACAAGATTGGCAGTACATTCTGACTGATAAAAGAAGGAAGGGAAGTCTCAAATGAATGTTTAGCCCCCAGACCTTTTGTTGCCTTAGAAAGCGATGGGACCTGTTTGTCTCACCTGCAAAGCTCCAGAGATGCTCCTACACCTTAAATTAAAAAGACCTAGCCCAAACTATGCCTGGACAGGATGGGATCCACAAGGTAGTGGTCAGAGTCATCTTAAGGAAAAGCTGGTTTGGATTTTACCAGGAAAATCTTCCTTTAGCTTGCCTTTCTTCACTGAAATTGCAGATGGTGGACTCCTAGCTCTACCAATCATAAGGTATTATGCAGCTATTCCATCTTTAACGGATATTTTTCCAGTAGGAAACAAGATGAAAGAAGAAAGAAGTACAAGGAAATAAGATGAAAGAAGCCTGTAACTTTACAAAATTATTACCTGGGTACCACATAAAATACCATGAACAAGTATAAGCACCTCCACACTGTATATGGGGTTTTCATATCTGGAGCCAGGCATGTTCTTAAGAGGTTACTATGAACTCTGGAACATCACGAAGCTCGTCCATAGAAAGGGCACATTGACCCAAAGATATGTGAAGGACCCAGGTAATACAAAGGTAAAACTAAAATGGGTTTGCAGATAATGCTTTCTCCCCCTCAGGCTTTCAGCGTTTCCTTTCACACTAGAAACAACGGTGAAAGTAAGACCATATCTCCTACCTACTCCCTGCCATACTCCAAGGCAAATTCCCTATCCATTTATCTTAGGGTTGTCCTACATCCATTCACTGTTTTGTTAATCCAAAGTTAAGTCCATTACTGAAAATGCCCTTTTTGACAATTCTGCAAGAAAGCACTCACTCTTTCTACCTTTTCCATATGATGCTGATTTGGATTGCAACCAAAACACAAGAGTCATAGTGGTTTTAACCCCTCTCATCTGAGTTTTATTTTAAAATGAAACACATCCACACTCCAGGCAGATGAAAAAATGAAAAAGAATGCTGTTGTCACACTACACTGTACTAGCATAGGTGGTGGGTACAGGAGCCACTGGTGTAAAGGAAGCCAGGCTCTGAAGAAATAGGTTGCTCAGAGCTGGCAAATTTTGCCTGCCTTCCCATATGTGACCATGGAAAAAGTGTAGCCTCTACAGTAGTCAGCCAACATTTCCAGCCAATCTAGGTACTAGTGAAACTTTTATCTCCTTTCATTGATTAGCTCAAAATAGAATAGACCCAGCAAATCAATTGTTGAATGGTGGGTCAACACCTTGGTATGTCCCTTTAATTCAATGGGTCTACTCTACTTGGAATTAGCAACATAATTCATGCTGTAATGTGCAATTTAGACCTAAGAGAAAAAGCAGGGAAACAATCCAGAGGATATTAGTGATCTATTAAAGTCAAGGATGCTAGATGTCTATGTGCCTGAGCCCCATTGATTTCAGTCTTTCACTTTTCTGGACTGGATCCAGTGCTTTTTACAACGTTCCTTGAGTATTTATCATTTTTATTTGGGTGGCAGCTTTGTAATAAATTTCAGCAGTAGGCTTAAAGTGTCTGTTAAATTAGACATTTATGTCTCTTTTTAACAAGCTGTAACATGGAGGTTAACAATTCAAATTTTGATGGACGGATAGTTTTCAAAATACACTTTTGATGATAATGGCACAGAAGAATCCATAGTAATGACATTAGAGCAGTTATTGGCCTGACATTCACAAAGAGCACTCATTAATGGGGGGAATCTATTCTCATGATTTATCCCTGATATACTTTCATGATCAGAAAGGCTAATGTGCACATAATGAGAATTCTCCTAGCAAATGATTAGTACTTGAGAACATTTATATTATTAACAGGTGAACAATTAAACCAGGTTCTGGCATTTTCTTTTCAGAAAAAAACAGAGATTATTCTGGAGTAAATTGGAGTACCATAGTGTTGACATATTACTTGGTTGGCCAGATTTTAACCAGATTCTTGGCATGCATTTGTACCATTAGCTGGCCCAGATTCCAGGCACACTCTCTTTTTAAAAAAGTTTTATTTTAGGAAAAGATAAGTCTCTGTCCTTTCTGGAAGTTGGGATAAAAGGCCAAAACAGTGTATCCCAATTGTTTTGCAAGAAATAAGCTTACTACTTTTTAGTGTTTAGCTAATGAGTAAAATCTTACAATTTGCTTCATGGAAATTTCAAACTCTTCCACTTCCTCATATAAATGCTGCACTTAGGAAAGCACTGAAAGACACTGAAAGGGGAAAATGTAACAGAACAAAGTACCCAGGCAAAGCAAGGGGAAATGCAATAATGCCGTAACAGAATTATTGCTGTTTAAGGTGCCATGAACTCTGTTGTTTTTTCAGCAACAGACTTGGTATCAAATTATTATTCATCTTTACTGAGTTCCCAGTTTAAAAAGGACCAACAAACTCCTTTTGGAAGGACTAATTCCATACTTAGGTGTCTTCAGTGTGTATGTTCAGGCTGATCTGTTTACAACTGTTTTGTACTATTCTGTACGACTCAGGTCTAAACTGCACTGCAGAAATATTGCAGTTTGACATCACTTTAACTGCCATGCTCAATGCTATGGAATTCTGAGATCTGTAGTTATGACAGCGTTATCTCTGTTTAGAGCATTCTAGTGCCACAACAAACTACAAAAGATTTGATTTTCTTCCTTTCAGCTTACTTCATTGTCCAGTTTTCACAACTATACATAGAAATGGGAAACATCTATTTACAATCCTCTTCAATATGATGCTCCAAAGGGCTACAGCAGAACTCGAAGAAGAAGACAGCATCTATATACGGTACCGTACTGATGGTAGCTTGTTTAACTTAAGCCGTCTGAAGGCTCACACAAAGACTCTGAACTATCTAGTCTGTGAGCTGCTTTTCACTGACGATGCTGCCCTTGTTGCCCATACAGAAGCAGCTCTGCAGCGCCTAACATCCTCCTTTGCAACAGCTGCAGAGCTGTTTGGGCTGGAAGTCAGCCTGAAGAAAAGGGAAGTTCTCTACCAGCTGCACCACAGGAAGAGCACTATCATCCCCACATCACCATAGGTAAATCTGTGCTTAAGTCCGTTCAGCAGTTCACCTCCCTGGGAAGTATAATCTCTACAGATGCCAAGATTGTTAAAGGGATTGATCACAGATTAGCAAAGGCATATAGTAAATTTGGAAGGCTTCACAAAAGAGTCTGGAGTAACAAACACCTCAGGGGAAGCACAAAAATCAGTGTGTACAGAGCCATTGTACTCTCTATTCTCCTCTATGGGTCTGAAACATGGTTCATCTATCGCCAGCATCTATGACGCCTCGAACACTTTCATCAGCGCTGTCAACACACAATCCTAAACATACACTGGACTGACTATGTGACTAATGTTGCTGTCCTAGAACAAGCAGAGATCACCAGCATTGAGGCCATGCTATTGAGAAAGGAGCTGCATTGGGCAGGGCACATTTCTAGGATGCAGGACCACTGCTTCCTAAAAATAGTACTCTATGGTGAACTTGCCACGGGCCAGCAAAAGAGGGGTGCCCCAAAGAGGAGATACAAGGACTCCCTGAAACAACATCTCAGGCTCAGCCAAATTGATCACCAACAATGGTGAGGCATGGAGACACACTATCCACAATGCTGCAGTCTCTTTCGAGAACTCATGCTGAATGAGTCTCGAAGAGAAATGACAACACAGAAAGAACCAGAACTTGGAAACATCACCCAAGGAGACCTTCTGCTGTGCTCTCTGCAACTGGACTTGTTTACCCCGGATCAGCTTTTTTAGTCATCGACCCGCTTGTAGAAAGCATGGGATGAGTTCTTCCTGAATCTTCGTTAGTGAAGAAGAGCCAAGGGGGGGGGGGGGGGAGAGAGAGAGAGAGAGAGAGACGTAGAAATGGGAAACATCATGACATCATGGCATGGACAATCCTAACTTTAGTATTCAGTGATATATTTTTACATTTTGGGTCTTACACATCAGTAATATATGAAGGAGATTCAGATATTTGTGTTTGTTAGGAACCCATCCCATCGCAGTGTAATCCACCTCAGCAAAATAAAACAGAAGTTACTAGGTAGATGGGCTTGTGAAAGAAAGAAGTTAGGCTAGCACAACAGCAACAAACAGGAGTATTAACTACTGCCACCCTTGAACAAATAGTAGTGGGTGAGCAAGTAGATGGGAAATAAAGAGAGCAGGAGAAGGAGGACCAGGGAATGATAGTGGGCAGCAGGTTTGACAGTGATTGCAAGAAGGAGCAGTCCTGTTTCAGAGTGATGGATACCTTGGTGGATGCATCTATGGCTGTTGCCACACTGCAGAATTAATGCAGTTTGACTTTACTTTAACTGTCATAGTACCATCCTGTGGAATCCTGGAATTTGTAGTTTATTGTGGCACCAGACCTCTTTGGCAGAGCAGGTTAAATAGCTCACAAAACTACAAATCCCAGAATTCCATAGTATTGAGCCATGGCACTTAAAGCAGTGTCAATTAATTCTGCAGTATAGACACAGCACAAAACACCAGAGAACAAGCCATGTAAAGACCAAGCCAGAACAGGAACAGAGGGTCCATAAGAGCCAAGGCACAATCAATGCAATCTTGGTTATGAGCACAAAAAGTAGTCCAAAAATGGTCCAAAGCCAAGGAGGGAGTCACTGAAGACAATGGTTCAAGAAATAAGTTCAACGTCAGGAAATGAGAGAGCAGAAAATGTAACACAGAGAGAGAAACAATGGATCTGTAGTCTTGCAGCAAAGAAATGGCCTTGGCTTGGTTAATCAGCAGCACAGCTGGCCTAGTTGGTTCAGTGTTTCCTTTCTGAAGTATGGCAAGGTAGATCTGCCTCCTCTGGTTGCAAAACATAACAACCAGCCTCCTCTGGCTCTGACTAAAGCATATTATCTGGGCTCGCCTCTTCTCTTTCTTCTTCTGAGGTGGCCTCTTCCAAGTAGGGAGTTTATCGCATTCCCTTTTTCCCAATCTGGGCACGGGCTGAGACCAAGCAGGGAACGTGTGCTATTGCACAGCTCCATGCCCAGATCATTACCATCCTGTCCCTGATCAGAATGCCTCCCACTGATCGAAAAGAAGTGTTTTTAGCCAGGGAAGGGAGGAGGACAGGATGGAAACAATCTGGGCACGGAGTTGTGTGATAAGACATGGTCCCAGCTTGCTCTTAGCCCATGCCCTGAGGGGAAAAAGCCAGTAGTGCAATAATCTAGGACATGATAGGAGCAATACTAGGTGTCGGCATTGGGTGGAGGGCCAGGAAATGGGATAGTGATGGGCAATGCAGCACTGAGGTGAGGTAAGGTGTGGTGAGCTGGGAAAGTTGAGACATTAGTGGCTGCCAGCCGGACCCTCTTGATGGGCTTCTGGTAGTATGCATATGGATGGGTCCCACCTTGTTCATGAACTGCCCATTTCATCAAATGTGTAGAGTGTTTCACAGTTAGCAAATTATTATAAAATTCTTGGGTGGGAAAGTGAGAATTCAAGTGCAAAAAGTAGGAACATTGATCATTATTCTACTTGTGGTTATTAATAAGCAGTAGCTGGGTGGTAGCTCAGCCATCCTCACACTGGTGAGCTGTTTAACACATTTACAGGTATACATCAATTAACAAAGTAGATGTGAGCAGTGGTAGACTCATGGGACTCTGGATGAGCACAACTGTTTCCATGGATGTCAAGGAGAACAAAAGAAATTACCAGAACTCAGAAACTGTTTCCAGATGTTCAGAAGCGATTCTATACATTGAGAGCCAGACGGTGCAGTGGTCAGAGCAGAGCTTGGAAATATTACTTTCTTGGATAACTCCCAATCCATGGCCACTGACGATGCTTGCTGCAGGCTTAGGGAGCTATAGCCCAAGAAGTAACTTTTCCAAGCTGTGCAAACTTGGAGATCTAAATTCCAGTGCACCCTGAGAGAATCAACACACCCTTGGTTAGTCTATTTCTCTCTCTTTGACAAATCTAACTCATAAGTAGTTGTGAGGGTAAAGTGAGGAGGACATCTGTATGTGCCAACCATTCATTGCAGCAAAGGCAAGACAGATACATAATCAATGCAATACAATGCACACCATTCTATGGTGAGTTCATGGAAGCAAAACTCCATCCCTGCAAATTCCATCACAAATCTGCAATATGTCTGAACTGGCACATGCATAGATACCTCTGCCTAATGTCAAGAGTTCTGCCAAACATCAGTACAGCATGCATATGTACATAGCGGAGGAAGTGGAATATGATAGTCTGATATCACTTGCTGTCCTTTGTACATCTGGTGGGCTCCTCACCCCTGAAGGTTTAAAAGAAATGAGATTCCTACCATATAGGAAACATGATCCCAAGTAGCTTCCTGTGCTATTGGCAAAACAAATGGATGCTACCCTAGATAAGATTATGTTGTCATGGTGAGAGGTATGTGGCCATCTCTGGAGCTCTAGATAGTCTCCAAAAGTTTATTCAAAAGGATCAGATTCCAAGGCCAACTTTTCAAACCCCTTATTTAAAATAAAATAGAATATGGCTCAAATGCCCGCTCAGCTCCATGGGTAAACTTGCCCAAATCACTCTCTTTCAGTCTAAGCTATCTCACAGGGTTGTTGTGGGAAGTTGGGAACCATGTTCTGAGCGCCTTGGGATAAGAGCATGATAACTCAAAAATAACAAAGAAATAAAATAAACTTATGTTCTGATGTCCCCTTTAGTCCCTAAACTCAAGCACAAACATTGAAATGCCAATCTGCAAGCTGTATTCAGAGGAACAATGCTGAAATCATATTCCATCTCCCTCCAGTGCTGTAATTATGCCCACATGGCTCCTTTCAAATTGAAATCTATTATTACAAAATCATGTGTAAGTTAAGACAAACACCATGGTCAAAGTGCATTCAGCAATTTTGGCACCCTTCCTTCATAACTCTTGGAGACTTAGAGAGAGAGGAATGTTACTTCTCAGAGCTAATTGTGCTGGCTTGGCAGAATGCAAGATGTCAAGGGTACTTTTGCATATGCGGATGAATAAAAGGATTTATTCAGGCCTGGCATAAATAGGAGCAGTTCCCAAGGCTATATCTGAACCACAACACCATTTAGAAAGATAAGCATCTGGATGACTTATTTATGCTCTCTGGGGTGATTCTTAGAGATCTCAGCTTCCCTTTAGAAACAGAGAGAGGGCCTTGTTGTCTAGCAAAATGTCTTTTTCCCCGGGCTTTTCCTTAGGATGTGGATTACTAAACCAGGACTTGATCCAAATCTCATACTCCCTCCTTTCCTACTTACAATTTAATGATCTCTCTTGGGAACTTGATTTGGAATGGACAAATCAATCTACTTCTGGCCCATGATGATTCTTGTATGTGTTTACTCATAATTTTGTTTCATCCTATTTCTCTATTAATTTGTTTTTTAAAAAAAGAAGAAGAAATGAATGTGCATTAGAATTGCATTAACCTTCTTCTGCCCTGTGACTCAGCCTAATCTGAGAGCATTACGGTGAAAGAGCGGTGAAATCCGTCCTGGTCCTCTTGCATGTTTCATCCTCTGCAAATAGGCAGTGAGGCAGCAAATGCTTTCCTTTAATCTTAAGGTTTGCATGTAAAAATTAGAATATTGATATATTGATGATGTTGCTAACCCTCTGAGGGAAAAGGAAAACTGAATTGTATTGAATACCACAGTGATATGTTCAACACAGATGGCCCAAGATATTTTCTTGCCTGAGGTGACATACAAGATGGCACCCTTCTCCCAATAGACTGGCAGCTGAATGTTACTCCAATGGGGCAGGTCTTTTAATGGGATGGATCTTCTCTACCACACCTGAGGGCAGATGCCAGACAATATGGCTTATGCAGTTCTGTCCGCTTAACACAGGATTGCCACTCCTGTCTTTAAACACTTGCTGCTTGGGACAACTGCCTCACTCTGTGTAATATTAGTATCACAGAGTTGGAAGAGACACCCAGGACCATCCAGTCCAACCATCTGCCATGCAGGAATTCACTATCAAAGCATTTCCACAGATTGCCATCCAGACTCTGTTTAAAAACCTTTTTAAAAAAGGAGATTCCACCACAGTCCAAGGCAATATATTCCACTGTTTAAACTCTTACATCATCATGATATTCTTCCTAATGTTTAGGTGGAATCTCTTTCCCTGTAGTTTGCATCCGTTGTTCTGTGTCCTAGTCTGTAGAGCTGCAGAAAGAAGCTTGTTCCATCCTCAATATGCCATCCCTTCAAATATTTAAACAAGGCTCTTATGTCATCTCTTAAGATTCTCTTCTCCGAGCTAAAGATACCCAGCTCCCTAAGCTACTGTAGAGCATGGTTTCCAGACCTTTCACCATTTTGGTCCCCTTCCTCTGGATGCACTCCAGCTTGCCAATATCCCTCTTGAATTCCATTGCCCAGAACTAGACACTGTATTCCAAGTAAAGTCTGACCAAAGCAGAATAAAATGGCACTATTGCTATTACCATGTGTATGGTCTTCCCAAGCAAGCCTGTCTAGGTGCCTTTTCTTAGTGCTAACTCAGGGAGATTTTTCTTTCAATGTTGTTACCTGTGCAGACTGAGGGAAAATATGCAACCAGGTACACATTTTGCACAGATTAAATTCCCAATTACATCATCTTGCTATTTGCATTTGCAGGGGGTTTGAATCCTGTGACCTAAACATTGCAAGTCTTCGGCTATGAAGCACTAACAAAATTATAGTTTCAGGTTTTCAGAAATCCAATTAGACTGGGGTAAAAAAAAACCCCAAACCAGCTGGGTTATTTTTAGCTCTCTGGCATGATTTTTCATTGAACTAAATCATAACTTAACTAATAATTTAATTCTGGAAATTAACTTAATCAATTAAGTTGCATCTATGTGTTAGAAAATTTCTAAATTAATTGATTTTAACAACTTAGATCCTATCACTCACTGCAGGGTATAAAATGTTCCAATGCCACTGGGGTGTCTCTAGGTGTAGCAACAAAAATGTTTCATAATACCCACAATACTAGTGTGTGTGTGTGTGTGTGTGTGTGCTTTCAAGTCTCCTATCAACTTACGGTGCCCATATGAATTTCATAGGGTTTTCTTAGGAAAAGAATACTCAGAGATAGTTTTACCGTTTTTTTTCCTCTGACCTATAGTATACAACACCTGGTATTCATTGGCAGTCTCCCATCCAAGTACAAACCAGGGCTGACTGCTTAGCTAAACAAAGAATAGGGGGGAAAAACACATTCAGATGAAGCAGAATGTTGATATAAAATGGCACTATTGCCATTTGAATTTCCCATTCAAAACAACAAAAATCTTATTCTGAACCCTCTCCCCTCAGGCACAAAAGAGTGGCCTGAGTCCATGTTGGTTGGAAGCTGGTCAGAACCTCACTGTCCACACTACTTGCTCCCAAGGTGGGTCATGGATGCAGGACCTGGCCAGCACCACCAGGAGTTGGACTATCCTGTTGTCTTTTAGGTCCAGTCCTAAGGACCAAAGCATGGCTTCTGACTGCTTTGGAAATATGCGTAATTTAAACAGCAGCCTCAAAACTTTATTTGGCCCATCTGTTCAGACCCTTAGTAACTAAGCAACATCCCCTAACCTGCCCTGACTTGACCCAAACCAAATGGAAACATTATTCCACCTGTGCAGCTGATAATTGTAGATGATCTGGACCTTAACCACCTGCAGCTGGTATAGAAGATTGGCTTAGAAAACAGACATAAACCTTGAAGGAAAACAGCTGTTGTTATTTTGGAATATTCTGGAACTCCTTTCCATGGGAGGCTAGACTGGTCCCCTCCCTGATTGCCTTTTGATGGCAGGCTATGTTATTATTTCAGTACCCATTTAAAACATAAGTGTGCAGAATCAGCCCTGGTGGTGCAGTGGTTAAATGCCTGTACTGCAGCCACTCACTCAAAACCATAAGGTGGCGAGTTCAAGACCAGCAAAAAGGCTGAAGCTCGACTCAGGCTTGCATCCTTCCGAGGTCGCTAAAATCAGTACCCAGATTGTTGGGGGGCAAATAGCTTACAGTTGTAAACTGCTTAGACACTCCTTAAGGGTATGAAGCGGTATGTTTGTTTGTTTTGCTATGGTGCCTTTTACATTAGGCCTATGCATTTGCCATGCCTTTTCTGCTTATTTTTAATGTAATCTTATATTGTTTTAGATTATTTTAACTGTTTTAAATGTTATTGTGTGTTTTTTTAAATCTGTGAGCCATCTTGGGTCCCTTTGGGGAGAAAGACAGCATAATAAATAAATAAATAAATAAATGTGCTTGAATACCTACAACTAAAGATATCATGAGACAATTTTATAGCATAAAACTCCAATAACTTTGTAACTCCAATAACATTAAAAAAACCTTCAGAGGAAAATGTCCCCTCATGAAGAATGATATGCTTGCTGTCAGCAAATAAATGCACAAGGTTTAAAGGCCCTTCCACCTCAAATCCAAATCAAGAACTAAGAATAAGGAACCAATTTCAGCCTTACAGGTTTGATAAGAATTCATGTCTTACAGTTATTCAGCTGGATGACCTGACTGTGTTTTGATGTTTCTTGCAAATCAGGTGCTAAGAAGGAGAAACCAACTTCAGCCTCACATCCAAACTGAAGTAAAATAACAAACACCCTTAAAAATCTTCATTGGTATAAATATTTGTTCATAGGCACTTCATTCATCTGAATAAATAGACTACAAAAACATATGATACCAACCTCTTTCTCTCAGTTAGTCTCAAAGGTGCTGGAAGATCCCTTTACATATTTATGTATATAATCATATATATGTATGATGTTATTTCTTACATGGGAGTGTTGCTATCTTATATAAGAAATTTGACATGCTTCTACATAAGACAGTGCAGCCATCATGCATCTGATTAATGAAGTGCAACCCACAATTAATTTTAAGACTGAATATTTAGATTTAATCCTTTCTAACACAATTCTCTCCCAAGATAAACTGTTTAGAATCTCATTGTTTCTTACCGTTTTGTGGATCATAGCATGACATCTGTACAAATGGGGTGCAATGAAATGTAACAACCCTTACTCACACACACATATCAAGAGCGAAGATGTGCCATTGCTAATTAATGAAATATCTCTAGGAGGTAACACCACTGTGTGACCCAACTGCTTTGTTATCCCAGAAGTACTCTTTGGATGACAAGATTAATTTCAACAGTTACACTGTGGCTGCAATTATAGAAAGGTGTTTGGCATTAAAGAATTCCTTCAGTAAATTGTAATTCAACATGTGTGCTGTCTTCTATGAGGAACTGGAGGTCTTAGAAACATTGACATTGAGTGAGAGACAGGGGCATGCAGGATATATTCGATTACCCCTTGGAAGAATTAAGGGAAGAGGTCATGGTGTTCCAGAAAATATCTTTATGAAAACAAACTACACAATGCTGTTATGAAAACAAAGAGTCTTGGATTCTTGCATTCTTCTGATTTTCATTATTAGGAAAGTTAAGTAGTTGACTGTCTATCATGTTGGAAGTAGATTACTGTATACACTATACTCAACTATAAGTCGACCTCATGTATAAGTCAAGGACAGATTTTCGGGCCAAAATTATGGCTTTTGATATGACCCATGGAAAAGTCGAGGGTAAAACGTAGAGGCATGTAGCAAAGAATGTAAAGAATGAAGCAAAGGAAAATGATGCCAAACAACTTACAAAATTCAAGCAAACATCACTGTTTGTGCTCACACTAAAGGCTGGGTGGATGAGAGAACAGAGGGGAATTAGAGCTTCCAGGACAGATTAAGCTCTTGCCTTTCATCAGAGGCTGGTCTTTCTTTCTTTCTTTCTTTCTTTCTTTCTTTCTTTTTTTTTTTTTTCCTTCTTTTTGGTAAGAGTCAAAGTAGGGCACTTACATTGACCCTTGGATAAGTCGATGCAGGTTTTTGAGGTCAATTTTTTGACTAAAATTTCTAGACTTATACATGAGTATATACAGTAATAGTCAGATGTCTCCCTGGGTACGCAGAAGTATACAAGTTTTTAAACTAAAAGAAAAAATGATTTTTTAAAAAAAAACCAAAATGGCCCATCAAGGACTATGAGCTTGCAGAATTCATGCAATATTAATGTCAGTTGAGCTTTTAGACAGGAATCCTTGACTCTGAAGGGGGGGGGGCTGTAAGCACATTTGCAATTTTGATACTGTCTTATGCACACCATCATGAATAGGAGACAATGGAGGTGGGGGCATGATCATTTTTAAAAATGGGACTATTGTATTGGGACTATCAATTACAAAACATGATTTTCACACAAGGTAGTTAGTGAGGATGAGAAACAGTTGGTTTACCCCAGAAAATGAGTACAAGCCACAGATGGGATTTGAACCCTGAAACATTGAACCACTATTGAATTGGGTGAGTTGTCTGTTTCAATACTCCTGCCGCTTGACAGAGAGAGGATTATTAGGGTCAGACTTTACCCCAAAGTACTCTGGATTTTATTCTAACGGGATTTGGATGTGAACTCATGCAATCTAATATCCAAATCCTTGCATTTTCAAACTCCATTCCATCACTGCGACAATCAGATGCAAACAATATGTCAAGAGCTGCCACACTGTAGGCAAACAGGAGCCAGAGTCTTGAATTACCTTCTACTGTGTGGCTGCCATTCATCTGCCTTCTATCTTCTCCTCTGTGTTTATAACTGATTCTTTTTAAAGTGAGAATGCAGTGCAAAGAGTCTTTAAAAAAGCTTTTAGTTCTTGGCAACCTCTTTTTACAAGGCCATCATTACACTAAAATTTAGAAAGCACTGCTGTGCACTCCATGTGTGCTCTGTGTGAAAAGATAGGATCTGATGCTCCCATCAGCTGCATTCTAGCTAGTAGACTTTATGTCCAGACAATTTCTGATAATATTAGCTGATTTAGTAGTACAGTTGGCCCTCCATATCTATGGATTCTTTATCCATGGATTCAACCATGCATGCCTTGAAATATTTCTTTAAAAATACAGTAAATTCCAAAAAGCAAACTTTGAGTTTGCCATTTTATATAAGGAGCATTATTTTACTATGTCACTGAATTTAATGGGACTTCAGCAATCCATGGACTTTCTTATCCACCGTGGAGGGTGGGTCCTGAAATCAAACCCCAGCAGATACCAAGGGCAACTGTATTGTTTACTGACTCTATAAATAACAATTTTGACACTACCGAATTGTTTTTTTAAAAAAAATAAGAGTCAAATAAAGATGTACAGTGGGCCTTTGTTATCCAGGACCCTCCATGGATAACAAAATCCATGTATGCTCAAGTCCCATTAAATATAATGGTGCAACAAAATGGTGTCCCATATAAAATGGAAAATCAAGGTCTGCTATTTGGAATTTATACTTTTTGGGAATATTTTCAAGCCGTGTATGCTCAAATTTGTGGATAAAAAATCCGTGGATATGAAGGGCCAACTGTACATTTTTGTTGTTGCTGTTCTGCAGAAAACATGGGGGATTTTCTCTTCTTTTTTGACATACAATATAATTTAGTATTTTTCTAGAACATCAGCAAAATAGTACATTGTTATCACAGCACACTCAGCTGTTACATTCCCCCTCCCTCAAAGATAATAGAGTTAAATAATACATGCATTAGGACATTAATTCTTCAAGTGGATTGAATGTACAGATTCTGCTCTCAGCCATACCTCATTGTTAAATTAGTGAAATAAAGCAGCAATATGAATGTTAATTTCAATGAAGAATCTTTGTCCTCGGCCAGAATGTTACAAACACTGTATTTTGAGATGGATGGCTACTTTTCTGTTTGCCCTCAACCCTATTTTAAAAGGCTTTTCAAAAAACATCTTACAGTGCCACTTTGTTCTTGGTTAATGAATATTTTATGGAGAAGGGGGAAATTATTAGGAAGTTCTCACTGCAGATGGTACATTGAAGGGCATCTCTCTGTAAAGCACAAAAGCCCATTTCAAAGGATACTGGTCCAGTAAAAATAATTTCCCTCTGACATTTTCCAAATTTTGGACTACAAAATGTACCCTGTAGCCTACAGGAAACAGCCACTGTGGTGTATAGTTTGAGTGTTGGACCAGGACATTTGGACACCAGGATTTGAATCCCTTCTCGGCCATTTAAACCCCCTGGGTAGCCTTGGATAAGTCACACTGACTCAGCCTCAGAAGAAGGCAAGAATAAATTCCCTTGCAAACATTTTTCCAAAAATACTCCATGATAGGTTTGCCTTGACGTTGTTGTTTTTATTATTGTTGTTTTGTGTGCTTCAAATCATTTCCAACTTTTGACCGCCCTAAGGCAACTCTGGGATTTCTCTCTCCATGTCTGGTTGGAGTCTGTTGCAGAATTTTGAGCATGATTTTGCTGGCATGGGAGATCAGTGCTATGGTCCTAAAGTTGCTGCAGTCTCTTGTGTCTCTCTTTTTGTGGATGGGGATGCATATTGATCGCTTCCAATCTGTTGGTCATCGTTTTGTTTTCCATATCTATTGACATATGTCCGCTAGCACTAGAGTTGACTCTATCAATGTGGATTGCACCAGTTCAATTGGAATATTGTCTATTCCTGGTGATTTGTTTTTTGCTGTTTCTCTTATTGCAGTTTTTATAATTTGTGGTTCACTTTTTAGAATTTGTGGTTCACCTTCATATGGCTCTTTGTTCCATGTCCTTCATTTTGTCTTGAATTCTGGTCTTCATCCTGGTCTTGAATTATATTATTTTTATTGTCATAGAGCATCCCAGTCCTTCGTTTGAATTTTCCTTTGATTTCTTGGATCTTGTGAAATAGATCTCTTGTTCTTCCCTTTTTGTTGTTGTCTTCTATTTCTCTGCACTGGTCATTGTAGTAATTTTCTTTATCTTTCTGCACAAGCTGTTGTACTGTTGCATTTGTAATTCTTAGTTTGTTCCTATCTCCCTTTTGTTTTTCTTCTTCTTTTTTCTTTATTGTTGATAGTGTTTTTCTGTCATTCATGGTTTTTTCTCTTTCTTTTTGTTTATTGATAGTGTCTGTCTACATTTTTTCTTTTATTATGTCTCTGGCTTCAGACCATAGTTCATCTTGTTCTCGGTCTATTATGTTTAGTAGTGCAAATCTGTTTCTTATGTTGTCAGTAAATTCTGTTGAGTTATTATTTAGGTTATATTTTGGTATAATCACTGGTTTTGTTTTCTTCTTGAGTCTTACTCTTATTTTTGATATGAGTAATTCATGATCTGTGCCACAGTTGGCACCTGGTCTAGTCTTGGCCACCAGTATAGAGTTCCACCATCTTTTACATCCAGTTACATTATCTATTTGATTTTTGTGTTGACCATCTGGTGATGTCTGGTTCAAGCAGGATTCAGGAAAGGAAGAGGCACAAGGGACCACATTACAAACATAAGATGGATAATGGAGCACACTAGGGAATTCCAAAAGAAAATTAGCATTTGCTTTGCAGTCTATAGCAAAGCCTTTGATTGCATAGATCATGAAAGGCTATGGAATACCCTTAAAGACATAGGAGCACCAACACATCTAATAGTCCTGATGAAGAATCTGTACTCAGGACAAGAGGCTACTGTCAGAACAGAACACTGAAAAACAGGATGGTTCCCAATTGGCAAAAGGGTAAGACAAGGTTGTATCCTTTCACCCCATCCGAGTCTAATTTGTTTAAAACTACAACAATAATCACACAATAAATTATATATTAAACTGAAGACATACCCAACATTCTAGTGCTTCCAATGAGATGCAGATGCAGGACCTGACTATAGGACTCATCTATAAATGCTACTCAGCAGTATTATAGCATAGAATGAAAACCTTAAAGCTCTAAATAACATACAGACTTGGTGCAAAGGCATCATAAAAATTCCACTAGGAGGAATTTACCCTTTTGTCCCTTCATAAATATGTAATTGAAATACATCTTACCCAAGGTAAAAAGGGCCCAATCTTTTCTCTTGGCAACTTCAGCTTCCTTCCTCTCCAGCTCTCCCTCTGTTTCTCAACTGAACAAATAAGGGCAGGGTCTTCTTTATGGTTGCCCTCCCACTGGGCCAAACTAACAATTCATTGGAGTTACACAAGCACATCAGGGTCCCCATAACAACAATGAGTAGGGTTGCAACAAAGTGTGAATCCACTACTGCTGTGCTTTCCTGCAACCCAATGAGATACTTTTACACAGACACACATACACGTTAGGTTTCAATCACTCCTGAATTTTCCCAGTTGCTCTTTGGTCTTACCCAAATGAGGTAAAGGCAAGTCTCAGGCTTACTCCAGAGAAATAAAGGCATGTGCAACTACATGTACTTATATTCAACCACTGTTGTTCCTCTTTCTCCTTCTTCTCAACATTTGTCATCTCTTCTGCTTCCTGAATTTAAGCCAAGAGCAGGAATGATACAATCCTGCAGCTATTGTTGGACTCCAAATCCCAATATGTCTTGCCTTTGACTGTTATGGCTAGGACTGCTGGGAATTGTAGACCAGCAATGTCTGAACAACCATATGATTCCCACCTCAGATTTAGGTTGCAGGTTCCTAAGTGCAAGTATCTGTGTCTTGTCCTGTCTCTAATTTATTTTGTTCCTTGATGGTGCTATGAAAGTAGTACTAATATTAACAATTTCTATCGTCTCCACTTAAAACTTTATATGCTGTCTTCTTCCATATTCTTCAAATTTCCCAAGGGACTATTATATTAAGGAAAAGGTCTGCATCTTTCAGAAATGGAAGACAGTAACATTACTCATTTGGCTGAGCCTCAAGGGGCACTTGCCCTCAGCAAACAGCTATATTAAATGTAGCATGGCCATATCATAGGGTCATGCCTCCAGACAGAAAAGAATGACCTAGGGTCACATAAGGAAATTACTCAAGTCCAGAATGACAGGATTTGTTGTAACAATTCTTCTTTGTCAAAGGCTGGGAGGTGGTTGTTTTTAATTACCTGCTGAATGCTAAGCTGGAAACAAATATTGATAGCACTCTCCTGATGTCATTCATGGGTCCAGAGGGGGCACTGTGGCTTCCAAATGCTCAAGCATTAGGACATTTTGAAATTAGTTGGATTCCTAAGATAGCCATTTAAGAGATGATGGTGCACTTTATATACACATTAGAGATGATAAAAAATTGACAGTTTTACTTGCTCCTGAATTGGATTATTCTTGAACCTCAAATTCTTTGCATGACAAATAAGAGGAAATGTACAATTTTTGAAAAATTCTTCCAAAGAGAATTGAAGTAACATTCTCTCCCATCCTCACCACTCAAGTCCCCTAGGTTTAGCTGTTCCTAGCACAGAGAACACCATAGGTATTAAAAATTAGAAGCCTCTTAGGTGAAAAAAGGAAAAGAAAAAAAGAAAAGTAGAAACTGGATTATCACCAAACAAGATTTAATACACCAGGATTCAGATTGAGACCTTTAAGAATAAAACACCCAAAATGTAGGTGAAGATCTGTAAAGCACTATACTACTTGAGATCATGCTGTTTGAAAGCTCCTAAGCAATGGGATTGCTTACAAACAGAAGCTAGGCTGGCCTCTCCTCTGTTGTCCTTCTGCCAGCAGGCAATAATGTTTAATTCAGACAGGTTTTTGTCATTCAAGCTAGGCTGTTGTTCAAGTGCGGGTTGTCTTTTTAGTCATGTTAATTGATTTAATATAATTATGTTTTATCAGTATTCATCTTTAATTGTATACATTTTAGTTTGCATTTTATTGCTATTTGTTGCCTTGGGTACACATATGAGTCCAGAAACGTGCCAGATTTCAAAAGAATAAATACTGGACTCCATTGAAATTCAGCTTTTAAATGGTCTACAGTGCTATGAAGGAGGAACTGGCAGCAAAGATGATTCAAGAGCCCATCCTAAATCATGCTCTAGAATTACAAGATGGAACTCCCAGTCACCCAGCTCTTTTTAACTTTTAACTTTTATGTTGCAAAACATGACATGCATTATTATTAATATTTAGAATCCTATATGGGAGTTGCATCTTTAGAAGTGACTCGTGTTTGGGAATTAGAATTGTGAAGATCCCTAATGCCTGTATCCAGTACAGGGCTGCTAGTAAAAGGGCCGGTGCACCACAGGACTGATGATGCACAATGGGACCGATATGCATCATGCACCAATGCACATTGGGTAATCTTGCTCGTGTCTTGTTATGCATCTTTGCAATTCACTAACAGGGTTTCTTAGCATCTCTGCTACATAGTTAAGTGTACACAAATTTATTTTGAGTTATACAGGATTCCAATGATGGTGATTATTATTGGCAAATTGTAATAGATTTTTAGACATTAGCCAAATACAGTCCTCAGAGAGAGAGAGAGAAACCAGGAGACCAAAGTGCTGGGTGTCAATTGCTTCCCACTGGTGCAATATACTGATAGTAGACCTAAACATCAATTTACTGTATCTATTTGTGCAATCTTATGAAGAATATTTCATCATGCTGTAAGATATATATGAGATAATTCAGTGTTTTGAATTTCAAAGTAAAATATTAATGGGAATCTAACATCCAGAAGAGTTATATATAAACATATACCAATTGGTGATAATACTGATAATCAGTTCTAACCTGTTCCATTCCCAGGTATCACTTGGCCTTACAATGCATGTATGGGAATGTACAGCTTATGTTCATTTGAGCCAATATCATTGGTGTTTAATTTCACTTTGCTATAGAAGCCTGTTTTTTTCTTTGTAGAGATCTGGTCTATAGTACCCAACACTCTGCTTTCAAGAACCAGTTGTACAGAGATTTATTTGCATACCAGCCTGAAAAGGGAAGGAGCATTTCAAATGGGATGTATACTGATCACAGTCAAGAGGCAGTCCAAATCAGAAAATTGTATCAAAACTCACATCATATCTAATCTAACTTTTCCCATCACTCAAATAGTTAACAGATCAGACATATTTGTTCAAGAACAGGCTTTGCTTTTGTTTATCCAACCAGTGTTCCTTTCACATAGCATTCCATGAAAACAGCTTGTACACCAGTTTGGAAATGCTTTAGCAGGCTTAAATTAAACAATAGCTTGAAAGCACGACATTTGGAAGGCAAAAATAGACAAAAAAATTAGGGAACTAGAGAGAGCGAGACAAATTCTAGTTGTATCAAAACAGTAAGTTAAATACATTTATAAATATCTAGTTTTACCAGATTCTTGTACACCTGTGCTGTTCTTCAATACAGAACTTTTGTTTTATAACCTGTCAAAGATATGGCACATTCGTGTTTCAACTTTTCTTGCAAATGCTAGACTACCATTATATTACTAAAATGGCTGCCAACTGTCATGGCTCATTGCTATGGAATTCTGGGAGTTATAGTTTTGTGAGCTATTTACCTTCTGTGACAGAGTGCTTTGTTGCCATAGCAAGTCCCAAGATTCCATAAGATTGAGCCATGATAGTTAAAGTTATGTTGTGTCAAACCACATTATGTCTGTGGTGTGGCAGCAGCTTAAGATGACTTCAGTCCAAACGTCAACCACTCCAGCTATAAAGCAGCATAGCTTTGAAGGGGAACAAAAACCTCTGGGTTTTTTATTAAGTTGCACAGAGCACAAGTGATGCATTTTAGAATATGACACCGTTATAGCAGTCTGATACCACTTTAGCTTTCATTCCTCCTTCCATCCTGACATGTGTAGCTTGGTGAGATATTTAGCAGTTGGTGCTAGAATTCTTGAGCAGAGAGTGAAATGAACATGATGATTGTACATCAAACATATCTGTCTGGCAAAATCATTTGTCGTTGCAATCATTGTGGAAATGCTTCATCTTTAACCAAAGGAAGCATCACAGTATGATGGCTACTAAAGTATAAAGAGTGTATGATGGTGTAAGATACATCCAGAAAGGGTATCATGTTCCATAGGTTGCTTTAGTGCTGCCAGGGGAGTAACATAATCTCCCTGGAAATATTGTACAGAAAGAGCAGCTGAGTCCCTTACTCAGAAAATAAATCCATTGGTAATTGTTGTTTGCTTAAACCTTTGCTAAAAGGGACAACATGATGAAACAATATTTTTTGCCATTGGATAGCTATGTAAGGACATTGCTTTTACGTTGTATGTTGAAATGTTACAGTTTGTATGCAATTGCTATTATCCCCAAATGTAATATATCTATGAGAGGAAAGATGTGTAAAAAATAAACCCAAGGTTTATTGCCTGCTTGCCTGCCTGCCTGCCTGCCTATCTTTTCCTTGCTCAGTCTCTGGAGTTTATTGCACAGTGTTATGATAATGTTCCGGGAACGTTCCTGTTACATTATCATCCCATTATTTTGGGACGGGATGGGAACGTTACAAGTTCTGATGCAATAAACTCCTCTTTCATGAAGAACATACAATTCTCTAGTTGTTGGAAAGACAACAGAATTTTATCATACATCACTAGGAAATGTACTCCTCAGAAGGCGACAGGATCTGAACAATCTAGGTCTTCTCCAACAGTAGTTATGGCTGGATAATCTGACCTCTAAGTAATACTGTGGAGGAACATTTAAATCAAATATATTAGCCAAGTCTAATATATATATAGGATGAAAAACTGAGCTACCTTCTTTTATCAATTCTAGGCAAAACATCTCTATTCCAGAAAATGGTCAGGAGTACCAACATTCCAGAGAGCCACACTCACCAAATTCACCAGATGGGAGTGATACAAAAAAGGTGGGGTGGGGATAATGGGTTCAGGTATTCTGGACCATAATTCATTATGGGTTTTTCATTTGCATTTTTCATTATCAGGTAGTGAAGCAGTCGGACAAGAGTAGTTGGAAATGATGCCAGAAGTCCCAGAAATTGCCCAGTACCCCCTTTCTACTTTGTTATTTCAAGCAAAACTTATTTGTTCCAGAAAACAGCCAAGAACAGCCACATTTCTGAGAACCACACTCACCAAATTCACCAATGGGATGGATACAATAAGCGGAGGGGGGGGGGGAATAATGAAAACAAAACCTGTTTAGGACAAAACATCTACAGTGGTATTCCCTGGGATTTTGTACTACTCCCCATACCAAAATCTGTGAATGTTTAACTGCCTTATATAAAAATGACAAAATCTAGGTTTGTTTTTGGGGGGCAGGGATATTTTCAAACCATGGATGGTAGAATCTGTGAATGCAGAATCCATAGATAAGGCGGCCCAAACGTACAGTCTAGAACACAGCCCAGGATGCCAACTTTCCCGAACATTTCTCCAGATAAATTCAAGGAGATGGTTCCTGTAGAATTTTTGTGGCCTCTTGCTTCACACCCATCTAGTTGTACGTACCTGTTAATTCAGTATGTGTAATTCCCTGAGAAGGTGACACTAAGGGCCATTTTCTAGCCTACAGCTGTTTTCCCCCCCCCCCCCCATATAAGAAGGTGGTTTCTGTGGAATGTTTGTGCTTGCATCACCACCATCAAATCTTGTAAAACTCATGAATTCTGGGACATGGCTTCCAATAGTCTTGTGCAAGTGGTGAATTTAGTCGGTATGGTTTTTTGAAAAGTCAACATTCTGGGCCATTTTTCAGAAAAGGGTGACTTGCATGGAATGGATAGAACAAGTTATTTTCTGTGGAATAAAAGTGGCTTCTTGAATCACTCCCATGTAATCTTCTGTGACTGGTGACTTTGGTGGGGATGACTCCCTGAAAAGTAGGTGTTCCAGGCCAGTTTCATTTACCTGGAATAGGTAAAAAAGGTAGTTTCTGATTGGGGGGGGGGGGGGACTGAATGCAGCTAGATATGCACCCTGAATTCATGCATTAACCAGCCAGTCATGACATTTCCCTGTAACTATCAGATGCTCGTACACATTTATCAAAATGGCAAGAAGGATCTTTTGAGAAAATAAGATGCTGCCCCCCCCCAACTGTTTACCAAAACAAACAGCATCTGAAACTCAGGTCCAAAACACACTACAAAAATAATCCCATCTGAGACCCACTTTAACTGCACTGACTAATGCTAGAAAATTCTGTGAACTGTAGTTTTATCATTTAACCCTTCTCTGCAAGAAAAGCTCTCGTGCCACAATAAACTATAGTTCCCAGGATTTCCCTAACAGTGAGCCAGAGCAGTTAAAGCAATCTCAAACTGGATTATTCCAGCAAGTGTGTGTTTTGGACCTCAAAGCTGAAATCAATGATTCACTGACCTCTACAACCAATCACTTTGAACTGGCTGATTCAAGACAGGAAATTACTTTTGCAATATATCCATACCACCCTGCCATTAGGAGGCAGATGGATGTTGTGAAGGGGGAGAGTTTGCAAATCTTAGGTTTTTTGGACTACTGGGCAGCTGAGAATTCTTCAAGTTGTAATCCAAAAAGTGTTAACTTGACCAAGCTCTGTGAAAAGGCAGTAAATATTATTTATTTTGAAAAAAATGCCTCTATGCCAAATAAGTTGGCTAGCTTACGGTGCATGGCACCTTGGTCTGGGTAAAAGGAGAATGCCATTTCCTGCTCCACCTCAGGTGGCAATATGTTTTGTGATGATCTCGTCTGTATCTCATGATATCTCTTAATTCCTTAAAATTCTTAAAAACCTCTTTCCAGGTTCTGTGTTGCTGTTGCAGCTGTGACACTTTCTATACCTCACCCCCCAGACTCTTGGAAGGGTTTTTATTTCTGCTTGAAATATTATGTGGATGCACATTTTCTGCTCTTGCAATGTTACTTCCCTGTCTTTTTGGCCTTGGTTTGGTGCAAAGAGCATCACAGGAGCCTGGAAATCCCAAAATATTTACTTGGAGCCTGGAAAATGGAAAATAGAGAAAAAACAGAGGGAGGAGATGCTGGGAAAGCAAAGGTGACTAGGGAGGAATGTGAGTCATTTTTTATTTACATCTTGACATTGCAAAGATGACAAGATATGTAGGCAACCCTACACATAATGGGGCGGGGGGGGGGGGAACAGAGTGGTTGAAAACACAGCCCTCTCCGAAGAATTCACACTATTCTGCTTGTGAGAATACCATTGTCTTGACAACCAAGAAGTTATTTGTTGACTCCTTTTTTTGTATCCAAGAAAACATTAATATCACTGGGTTGAAGATAATCATCTGATATGTAAAGCCAATTAAAAAAAAATAACAATCCACAGCCAAGCAATTTTGCTCAGTGCAACAGCACAAGGACCAGCACAATCTGGTAGGTTTATTGCCAAGTGTTTTTCTTCATTGCCAAAAAGAAATTTGGTGCACAGCATGAGTGAAATGTGACAGACAAGTTGGATGTGTTTGGTAGTCCACAGCTGCCAACTCGGATGTAATCGAAAAATGCTAATATTCAAACAAAACACCCTTGCACAGACTGAAAACATTCAGTTTTGCAGAAATATAGAGTAAATGCAGAATGATAATAATGGCTCCCACCATGAAAAAAAATCAGAGCAATGTCACCATAAGATTTCTCAATTACTCAACATGGCTAATTATGATTAGAAGTGAAATTGATGAGGTGTCTGTGTCTCTGCCTCTCTTATAGAACTATTTCTTATTGAATAACATAATTATTCCATGCTACATTTAAAGGTAGATTCAGACATCATGTTGGGACATATAGTATACCCTACAATGATAAGACCCCACAACAGTTTAACATACCCTGTTTCCCTGAAAATAAGACATCTCCTGAAAATAAGACCTAGTAGAGTTTTTGCTGAATTGCTAAATATAAGGCCTTCCCCAAAAGTAAGACCTAGCAAAGTTTTTGTATATAAATATATATACAGAATATAATAAATGTTCAATTTTTTTTGTTGTTCAACAATAAATGTGAATTATTCTTCATGGAAAAATAAGACATCCCTGAAAATAAGACCTAGCGCATCTTTGGAAGCAAAAATTAATATAAGACACCGTCTTATTTTCGAGGAAACACAGTATGAGAACATAGATCAGGGATTCTTAACCTGTCATCCATGGACCCCAAGGTGTCCATGGATGGGCCTCAAGGAATCCATGAATCGGAGTGTGGAATCTTTTCAAACACTTTGAAAATTGCATTTCAGTTTTTCTGAACAGGAGATCCATAGCTTCATTAGTTTTTCTAAGAGGGACATGACTTAAAACAGACCCACTGCCAAGATTATGAAAGCCAGTTTAGCTTTTTGCATCATCTGTATACAAAATGTGTATCTCAGAATACAGGCTTCTATGGCTAGCATCCATGATTCCATGATCCACTTGTGCTTTATAAACAGTGCAATCTTGTTCATGATTACTCAGAAGTAAATCCCACTGAGTTCAATGAGACTCTGTTGTTATGTGGTTTAAAATCAATTCTAGCTTTTTGCAATCCTATAATGGGTTTTTCTGGGCAAGATTAATTCAGAAACAGTTCATCATTGTCTTCCTTGGAGGCTGTGAGTGTGAGTTTTGCCCAAGGTTATCCAGTGGGTTTTCCTAGCTGAACAGGGATTCAAAGTCTGGTCTCCTGGGGTCCTACTCCAAAACTAAGACCACAATATCACATTGGCTCAATGTCAGCAGGACTTACTCTTCTGTAAATGTGGGCAAGGCATGCGACAAAGATCTAAAGGATGAAGCAAAGGAAAACAATGACAAATACCAGCAGGGCACTGTTCTTTGTGTTCACCCTAAAGACTGAATGGATGAGATGGGGGGGGGGTGTTTGTCAGTGCTTCTAGACTTTTACCAGGGGATGTTTCCTTTTTAAAAAGGAGTTAAAGTAGACTGCTTACATTAACCCATGGATAAGTTGATTCAGTTTTTGTGGGGGTCATTTTTTTGGGGTATACACAGTGTATACCGATCCAAAAATAACACAGCACACCATTAAAAGACCATCCCTATCAATTTCCAAAAGCCTGAAGGGGAAAAAAGGTTTTGACTTCCTGACAGAAGGAAAACAAGGATGGGGCCATCATGGCCTCTTGAGGGAGGGAGTTCCAGAGCTTGAGAGCAGCCACTGAGAAGGCCCTTGAGCATGAGAAAGTGGTGGGACAGAGAGAAGGGTCTCTCCCAACAATCTTAGTGCTCTAATGGGCTTGTAAAGGGAGTTATAGTCCTTCAAATAGCCTGACCGCTATATATAAATACAATAAAGTATTTAATATATCCTTAAGAGTATAGCATTTTTATTTTTATTTTCACTTTTAAAATGTTAGTTTGAAAATGTACACTTTCATTGCTGGATTTGGCTGGGCTAGGATATTGTAATAGTGGCAGATAACAGGAGAACCTCATGATTTCTGTGCTGGCCATATGATTAAGCATTATCTTACCAATACTGACAAGCCCTAAGAGAGACCAGTCCCTGACATGTTGAGAGGGTCAGAGAGACATGAAAATATGGTTTATATAGGTATCGCCGACTTTTTACAAGCACATGCTATCTGCTTTCTCCAGCCTGCCATCTCCTGAAAAAAGGGTTTCAACCTTTTTCATCATGCCAATCTGTAAATCTCAGTGGCTGCCTTTTTTTCATTAGGATTATGGTTGCATGATTTGGATTAAACCAAAATGTAATAAGACAGCAAGCGCTGCCATTTTCTTCTTTGAATCTCTAATTCCATCAAGTTATTTTATACTATCTTTCCAATGCTAAATTGCATTTGATACCAAGAGATAGGAAATGGCAATATTTCAGTATCTATAATAGCAGACAAATGTCCGTTTCTGTGACCTGAAAGCCCTCATAGATCATAAAGCAGCAAAATACCCTGCTCTCTTTTCCTGTGGCTCATTTTTTTTTTTTTAAATTGTTCCCCCATGTCATGTTCTTCCCCTCGTGAGAGGCATACACAGGTGCATCCCTGATTTGTGTTTAAGTCATCGAGCGACGAACAAGTACATGGAGATGCAGATGCTGCAAGCAGCCTAGAAAACTTCCTGAGCAATCACCTTGTATTGAAATGACACTGTTCTCCTTAAACATTCAGGCTCCATCCATCTGCTACAGCAATTCAGTGACAAAATCTGCAGCTGGATCTAAATTGCGCAGGAAGATGCAAGTTTTCAGCAGCAAAAATTGCCACATCCTGTCATCTCATTGAAATGATGACAGTCGCCTCTGATTTATCATTCATTTGACAGAGGAGAACCAGGTGACAAAATACATACACAATCCGAAGCACTTGAATGATTCTGGAAGTATTTGTGCTTAACTTTACTGTCCAAGAATGGCATCAATCAACAGGCTGCTCCCCACACTGATTGAGGGCCTGTCTATGAGGTTCAGAGGTACCACTCTGGAATGAAAGAAGGAAAGAAGGGAGGATAGAATCATATGCAGCTGTTGGCTTAAAGGAGTAAGGAATCTTGAGATTTAACAAAACTGTGGCACTGTAAAAATTAACTCATTCTGTATTTCAGCATGCAGTATACACAACGGTTACATTAACAAGTGTCTTTTATCTATTTGCTTCTTGATTTGAAATACGTATGTCTCAGCTGGTCATGCTGGCTTGGGGATTTGGGGACTTGTAGCCCAAAAGAGTAAGGGGCTGTGCAGACAGCCCCAAAGGGATGGCCTCCAGCTGCCAGACTGGGGCTGTGGCAACTGCATGCAGCAGCCCTGATTTGGCTTTTGCATGGTGCAAAAAGGAGCTGCAAAAAGCAGATCCTTTTTGTGTCCTGCAAAGAGAGTGATAGCCATAGTGCTGCAGCTTTACGATGTTCCTTCAGCGCTTGCCAGAGGAGCACTGTAAAACTGCATGCCATGTGGAGTGGCGTACAGCATCTTGCCGCCCTCTGACTCCGCACCCAATCCAGTCTTTAAGGCTGGTCTGCACAGAGCCTAACTTTCCCAAGCTCTACTCTGTCCCAGCCCAGCATGCCTTCAAAAGCAAAGGCACGGGGAACAAGGCTTGCAATGATAATCATAGGAAGCTCCTGGAGGATAATCTGGCTGCAAATCAGATTGGGACTTCACAAGTAACCAACAGTACTTTAATTATGCCCAGAAACAAATTGAAGCCAGTGCAATTTAGATGGCCCATTAATCAGACTCTGGTCAACATCCTAACTGCCTCATTTGTTGTTCCCTCCTGCTAGGCAACAAATGGGTCCTACAAACCACATCCATAGTACAGCCATGTGAAAAGAAAGATGTGAAAATCTTTAGCCAGGGATTGTGACATGTCAAGCACCCCCCCCCCCCCCAACACAGACAGAGAGAGTTCCTGTATACTAAAGTCTAAAAAACTGTGGAATATTTATAGGCTGTCAAAGATCTAATCTGTGATGCAAAAATAATACAGTTTGACACCTCTTTAACTGTCATGGCTTAATATTCAATAAGATGCCCTGGTGGCACAGTGGATAAATGCCAGTACTGTAGCCACAGCGTTGTGAGCTCAGTCCAAGGGCTCCAATGTTGACTCAGCCTTCCATCTTTTCAAATTAGCCAATTGTTGGAGGCAATTGGTCTACAGATTGTAAACTGCTTAGAGAGTGCTGAGTTCTCTATAAAGTGGCATAGAAATGCAAATGCTATTGCTATTGCTGATATGATGGAATTCTGGGATTTATAGTTGTGCACCAGAGCTCTCTGGCAGAAAAGGCTAAATGTCTCACAAAACTATGATTCCCATGATTCCATAGCGTTGAGCCATGGCAGTTAAAGCATTGTCAAACTGCACTAATTCAGATGTGTAACTGCAGCCATAATCAAATAATAATGTAAATGAATGAAACAGAGAAGCTTCAGTATCAGGGATGAGGCTGTGGGGATGTGCAAAATGAATGCATTGCTCTCCAAGTAAGAATTCTGCTCCCACTAATGAAATTTTCCTTCGGGATACATCAACATTGTAGAAACTATGCAGTTTGAAACTGCCACTTTGACACTTTCACTGCCACTGCGCCATCCTAAAGAATCCTGGCATTTTTTGTTTTCTGAGGCACCAGCACTCTTTGGCAGAGAAAGCTAAAGAACTTGTAAAACTACAAATCTCAAGATGCCATACCAGTAGGCTGGAGCAACACCACTCAAAGTGGTGTCAAGCTGCACTGTTTCTATAGTGCCCATGCACCCTCAGTCTCCAATATCAAGCTTTGCAGGGAGTAAGATGTTGAAAATTGTTCACACCTAGAACTCTCACATTGCTGTACTTACATTCTTTTGGTCACTTTACCTACCCCTTTCCTTAGATCCCTAAACTGTGTTTCTAAATGCTTGATTGAATGCTCAATTGATATTTTAAGTTACTATAATGCTAGAAATTTGGCGACTGATAGAAAATTAATTGTGAGCAAAATTCTTATTGTGGGCAACATCCTCATTTTGCCTTCTCCATAGCTACACACTCAGTTGCTGGGAGGGAGGGAGGGAGAGAGGCTTTCTGCATAACTGAACCTATGCGCTCAACTCTTGGTACATTTTAGTAGCTTTTGCTGGTGATTATAGTACTACAAGGAGCAGCACTTAAATTCACTCATATAGATTTGGATGTGCACCAGACTTGAGTTCTGCTGTATATACCTTACACCTCTATCCAGAACGAGTTCTGGCATGATGATCTCACTCTGTGTTTCAAAAAGGAACCATTTGGCTTAGTGGCTGAACTCTTTTCATTTAAACAAAATGGCCACAATCCAGGATTCTGCCTGAACTGCCAATGGAATGGGACATACAACTCCAGAGATGTGTTATATGATGCACTTTTTCAGAAGGTTGGAAAACTATCTGGACACCTGGGCCTGGTGAGAAGCATATTTAATATGTGTGCATATTCATCTCATCTATGGAATGTAAAGCATAGATTTCTGTGTTTGCAAAATCCTTATTCAGTTTTATTTCAAATACAAGGTGATGAATAGCAACCAGAATAGCCTCCTACTAATGCATGTTTATCATGTAAGATATAACAAAATACAAAGTCCACCAAAGAGCAATGCCTTTATTGGCCAACTAAAATGCATAAAACACATCATGCAAGCTTTTGAAGCTTCTCTGGCTTTTTATCAGCAAATATTCTTTTTTAAAATCATACAGGAGAAGAAATGTGACATTGTTAGAGTCAATGCCTACTTTTTGTCTCAGATGTTACTTCTGTTGTCAGTTAAGATGGTCTAGAATGTTAGGACACCCTGCATCCCTGTGCTATACAGAGAGATCTTCATATTTTCAAATTTTTCATATCTAGAGCCAGGAATGTTTTAAGAGGTCACTATGAGCTTTGATACACAAGGAGATTACCTATGGGAAAGGAGTGTAGCTCTGAAGACATGTGAAGGACCTAACTAGTATATTTTAAGAAAAAGTCTAAATGGGTGTGCTGATCACTCCTTCCTCCTCCAGGGTTCCTTCATTTCCCCTTGCACACAGGGACAAAAAGAGGACTCATTGCACCAAAGTGAGTAAGCCAGTATCTCCTGCCTCCCATGTGCCACGTTCTCAGCCAGCTTCTCTGCCCAGCAATTCTGGGGTTGTCCTAAATCCAATTGCTGATTTGTTAACCTGAAATTAACACAGTCAGTCATTCTGGGATCCCATTGTTGGTTCCATGTGAGGACCATCAGCTCTTTGTTACATTGAAAGATATCACCAATTATCCCCAGAGGCTAGGTATCAGGTATAAATATCAGTCCCAGATCCAGCCCTTTTCTACATTTTCTACATTTACTGTGTCTCCCTCAGACTTTGTCTGAGCCACATCCCACTCTCTGTCATCTCCCCTTCAAGACTGATAAATATTACCTCATCTGCAACCCTCAATCTACCCTGTCCCATTGCCATACTCTGTTTCAGTCAACTCTGTATGGTGTGTCTGTTTGAATTACTATTATGTCTTTGGTTGCATTCTTGTCTATTCCAAAATAAAAACCTTCTTTAATTCATTGAATTCCCCTCATATTAGTACCAGTACACACAGGTGAAAATTATCCTCAAGTTACCCAGCCTCTTGCAAAGCATCCTTTGAGCAACATAATTCCCCAAAACATTTAAAGATGTTAGCACAATCAGTGAGGACCAATACTTTTTTGGGTAACAGGAGGGATCTCAATGTCCCCTTCTTGACCATTTGGGAACTAGGGACAAAGGGCAATAAAACACAATGAAGTTTCAATTCCATTAGCAACAGAAAAGTAATTTCCCTTCAGATCCAGGCTGTTCCTGTCCTATGTGAAGCCAACTGCCTCTTTCTTGGCACAGACCATTGAATTCCTCAAGAAATCCCTGAACTGCTCGTACATCTGGAAAGACTTTTAGGTGCTGCATGGATAAAACTTGCCAATTGTAATCCAAACGAACGAGTTTTACCTTTGTTGAAGGTAAAATAAACAAACAAACAAAATCAAATTACAGCTCAGTCCATTAGCTGCCTCTTGTTAAGGCTGCCTCTGTCGCAGCAAAATTCAGCATCTTCAAATTCAGGAAATATATTCAGGGGTAGTAGCCATATTTGCCATGCAGCAAAATACAACAAAATACAAAATCCAGAAAAGAGTGCTACTTAAATGCACAAAATACATCATGCAAGATAGTTTGATCTTTTACTTCTTTGGGTATTTCCAATCTGCATGGATATCAGGAATGCTTCCCTCACAAGAAAAATCTCAGCTACTGTAATTAAAAACAAAATGTTTACAACTATGAAGTGGCAGCAATTTTGCTCTCAGGTCAACACAAATATTTTACCATCCCTCCCTCACACAATCATTAACTCTTCTAGGTTGGTTTTAGCAATTCTGTAAGCTCCTTTACTAGCCTAGTTCATAAAACAAATCTTTGAGACCCAATACTTGGTCTCCAGGATACTTAATTTCTTATTGCTGTTTCCCCTATTACAGGCTTTTTCTTAAAGTGGTTACTTTTAATAAACAAGCAATTACTGGAAAATGGCTTTGATACCCATTATAATCCTCTGAGACATTTAAATCTTTCTTTGCAGTCTTCTTTTCCCATCTTCCCCTTTTCTCTAGGTGAGGACCAGGGTAAAGGCAAACAGCATGAAGCGTTATCAGGGAAATTATGAATCAATTGATCAACTGGGCTGAATCAATTGTCCTGTTTTGACATTCTGCATTAATCAGGAACTAATTGCCCAGTTTTAAATGCTTTTTAAATGTATTTAAGAAATCAATAATGCAGTAACTGCTTTTAAAACAGAAGACCGAGCATTGCTATGTAGAAGGAAATGGACAGGCATAACCTGGGTGTATGTATTGCAGCATGGGTGTATTCCTTGTATGCCATTCCTCATTTATATGCTCTCAATCACATTTGAGTCCTAACAAACCCATCCATTTGCAACAAATCAATAAGGTGCATAGGATTTCAGGAACTGTATTGCAGGAGCATGACTTTGCAGTCTCCTAAAGTTTCTTCCTTGTAGTTTATATAGCATATACTGACACAACAGTAATGAGAGAACAGCAAAAAAGGGATGCAGTTCATCTGAGGATTCCTTGGAGTCTAGGCCAGCTAGAATCTCACGTCTAAAATAGACACAAGTTTAGGTTGGTTGTATCCTTCATCTAGAGTTTTTCTTCATCTTCCATAGTCATTGAATGAGACATCATTTCAGTACTCAACAAGGATTTCCCAAAAAGGAGATTCAAACTTTTTTTTCCCTGATATTGTTTCCACTTTCCAGCCATGTATAATTTTTTAAAAGAAAAAGATCTAAGACTGATATGCACCTTTTTATCCCAAACTCCTTCTTCCACTGAACTTTATTTTCTGGGCTGCTTACTTGTCTATGATTTCATAGTTTTCTTCATGGAAAGAACTCAAGTATCTTTGTACAGAAACCTGTAGAGTACAGCTGAGAGAACCAACAGCCATTTCAAACCGGCTTCAGGAAGGAATACGGAGTCGAGACAGCCATGGTCGGCTGGGCATCGATAAAGGAAGTGTGATCCTCTTGGTGCTCTTGGACATCTCAGAGGCATTCGATACCGTAGACCACAGTATCCTTCTGGAATGCCTGAAGAGGATGGGAATCGAAGGCACTGTTTTGCAGTAGTTCCATTCCTACCTCTTGGGCAGATTCCAGATGGTGAAGCTGGGAGACAGTTGCTCTCTGAAAAGAGAGCTGACATCTGGTGTCCCTCAGGGTGCCATTCTGTCTCCCATGAAGCCGCTCGGAGAGATCATCCGGAGACATGGGGTGCAGTGTCACCAATATGTAGATGACACTCAAATATACCTCTCTATGTCTCCGACTGTTGCAGTGACCAAGGATAGCATCTCTTCTCTAAACACCTGCTTGGAGTTGGTAATGGACTGGATGAGGGAAAACAAACTTAAGTTGAATCCAGAGAAAACAGAGGTACTTGTGATAGGCCCTCCTTGTCCAGGGATGGAGATTTGTCAACCTGTCCTGGACGGGATCACACTTCCCCTAAAGGACAAAGTTCGCAGCCTGGGCGTGCTCCTGGATTCGTCGCTCCAGCTGGCATCTCAGGTGGAAGCAACAGCCAGGAGCACTTGGTATCAACTACGGGTGATACGCCAGCTGCGTCCCTACCTGGGCAGGGAGGATCTTGAAACATTGATACACGCACTGGTAACCTCTCACTTGGATTTCTGCAATGCGCTCTACATGGGGCTACCTTTGTATCAAGTCCGGAAGCTTCAGCTAGTTCAGAATGCGGCAGCCAGACTGTTTACCGGGGCATCAAGAACTGATCACATCACCCCAATATTAAAATCTTTACACTGGCTACCAATCAGCTTCCAGGCACAATACAAAGTGTTGGTCATTACCTTTAAAGCACTATATGGCCTAGGCCTGAGTTACTTGAAGGAACGCCTCTCCCTATACAATCCACTCCGCACCCTCCGAACATCAGGGAAGAACTTATTAGAAGTCACTCAGACAAGACTGATGTCAACGTCTAACAGAGCATTCTCTGCTATGGCTCCAAAACTGAAATGACTTGCCGGAAGAGATATGTCTTATTACCACTTTAGATGCTTTCAAAAAAGCGATTAAGATGGATCTCTTCTGGTGGGCCTATCCATCTGACCTGCTATGATTGTTGTGATTGACTAGGAAATGACAGCAGTAAATTAGATTGATGACAGAGGGGCTTTCTAGATTGGCAAAAAGAAGTGTGCTCATGGCTGCATGAAACTCTAGCCTTTAGATGAGAAAAAGGGAAAGTGTGCCATGAAAACCCTTTTTTTGCATTTTAGGGGAGAAGAAGCGCCTTTAAAAAGGTGCTGGTTTTCCCAGCTTCTTTTTTAAAAACTGCGGAACAGCGCAGCTCCATCTAAAGGCTGTGGTGCAGCTGCTAAGCATTAAGGAAAAGGCAACTTCATGTCACACTTTCCTGCCAATCTAGAAAGCCCCAGAGGATTGAAATAATGTTAACAGTTTTTAGAGTTTTAATTATATGTTTTGAAGTATTGCATTTTTATGCAAATTTTATTGTAGTTTTTACTTGTTGGAATCCCACCTGGATCCAAACGGAGAGGCGGGAAATATTATTATTATTATTATTATTACTACTACTATTATTATTGAAATGTGCTACAGTAGTAGTGCTCTATTGTATTCTTGCACTACTCCTATGAATAGTAGTGATGGGATTGTGTAGGAGATTAGATCAGTGGATTGTCCTCCAAAGCTTGCTTCACTAACATTTCTCCAACATCCCCACCTTTTTTGTGGATTGTCAAAACCCAGCTTCTTCTGAATTAAGCCATGAATACATTTGTGTAGATATGTTTTTTATTGTTGCTGTTGCTGCTGTTTTTTGGCTGTTTTCTTGCTGAAAAACCTTTAGGGGGTTTAATCTCAGAAGACAATTGTCACAGCTTATGCCACTTATAAAATAAATAATTCTTCCAAAGCTGTACTGCATAGGCAATTGGGGTGAGATTAAGGAGGGGCAGTAGTACAAGAGAGACCTTGTATGTAGTAGATTATTCTCCTTTGGTGGATAAAATCCTTGGGTGGCCATGAGCAAGTCATTTTCTCTTCATCTTTCAACACAATGGGGTGAGGGGTAGTACGCATTCCTCCTTTCCTGCCCAGGATGTTGTCAAAATGAATGGAATAATGATGTAAGTCCCATACTCATTTAAAGAGCACTATAAAATCAAAACAGTCTCCCAGTATTGCTCTGCTGAAAGTGAATTCTCAATAGGGTTGACCCAAGACATTTTTTGCCCTGAAGCTAAGCATAAACGATTAGCGAAATTCACGGCCCCAAAGTCAAGATGGCTGTTACCCTATGCCAATCACATTATTTTTGCTTCTGAGGCAGAAAAATTGCACAAGTGTGTCTTTCCATTTCTGGCAGTAAAAATAAAATCAAAATCAAATAACCACCCTTTCACAACATATCCAAAAACTGTTGCCTAAAACAGATTTCTCACTTTGCCCAATGGTACAGTCAATCCTTTCTCCCAATAGCGGAAAGCTATAGTTCAGGATACCTTTACGTTGCTTTTCACCATCTTACCTATTTTCCCATTGTTTCAGCCACTGCATGAATGAATTCATTCACTAGGTAGTATATTAAGTGGCCTAGCTTCTAGGCCAGCCCCTAATGCATGACATCATTGGCATCCTAGCAATAGCAGCTTCATTTATATGCCACTTCATACCTCACTAAGCAGTTTCCAACTGTAAGCTAATTACCTTCACAAGCCTCCAACTCATTTTAGCAAGGATGCCTGCCTGAGTCGTACGTGAACCCCTGGCTGGGACTGAACTCACAACCTTGTCATTTGTAGGTGAGTGGCTGCAGTACCAGCATTTAACTACTGCGCCACCAGGGTTTGTCCCATCCTGTCATCACCCTGGCATAGAGCCATCACAAATGCCCATTTGTTTACACATTTGTAAACAATGGAAAATTATTTACATATTCCTATTTGAGAATAAGCTGTTAACTCTCACCTTTCACACCACCAAACTGGATTTTTTTGCTGCAGAACTCTGATCCTGCTTCCCACTCAGAGAACTCCTTTACTTGTAATGTAGGTTGATGTGTGGCTAGCTTGTTCCTCTCTCAGAATTCCCAGGAGAGTTGTTCAGGGAATCCACAGACTACTTCTGGTGTTTGGTCTGAGAAGATCACCCTCAGTTGCAGGACCCTACTCATGTAGTTGGGTGTACACCATGATGTCATGGTGGCAAGGAAAACAGCTAAAATGCCAAAGTACACCCCACAACATGAGTTTAAATAAAAGTGCAAACGTAGGCAGTTTCATCTACACAAGATGGAAAAAAGTAGGCAGAGAGGCATGGCCGCCTTTTTTTTTTCCTGTTCCTGAAAACACCTTTCCTGAAAAGGTGTTGCCCAATGCCAGGCATTAGTATGTCATCTTTCCAACATGACTCCACAGCAGCAAAAACAAAAACAAAAAAGGGACCAATCATGAAGCTGGGGTGGGATGGGGAGAAGGTGGGTATGCAGATGATTTGGGTGCTGCAAAAGAGAAATTTGTATGTGGAGCATGCTAATGGTGAGACTGCAGTGCAATTTAGTATCCCTACCATGAATGGCTGGAGCGGATTAATGCAGGATAAAGGAGAAGTGCAGTGAGGCCTAAGATACATTAAACTGGATCAAATTTCACTTCATACAGTACTTTAAGGAAGAGAAAAACAAAATAGATGGGTGCAATTTGCAAATTTGCAGTTATTAAGAAAAAAGTTAGGAATCAAATTTTTGTCTGAATAGAAAATGCATGCCATTTTGTGTTGCAGCAGTTTGGAGCAAAAATCAAACAAGATGTGTTTAATATATGAGGGCTAACAAAGTTGTCCTTACTCAGTGGTACAGCATAAACTTTATATGCATAAATTCAATTCAGTTCCTTACAACTCTGATCAACAGACTCTCAGACGGAAATTTTAAGCATTCTTGATGAAGATTGATAGCCAGTCCAAACAGAAAGAGCTGGCCTAAACAGAGCAATAGCCAGTATTATTGAGAATCTTGCCCTTCTCAGCAGGTTCATTTGTTTCTTTGTTTTTTTCTCAGGCTTTCCTAAATTCAGCATATAAATCCCAGGGCTTCTCTGCTTAAAATAGTAATTTCATGTGTTGTTCCCCATTAATCTCTTTTGCCCTCTAGTTGCCTGGCCACACACTTTAGACCAAACTCTGATGTTGCTTGGCCACACGTCCTGATTTTGATCTGTTGGAGGGCATGATTAAGGTCTTGTTCCAGGGTTGTGTTGGCTACAATGAGAGTCTGAACTATTTATTTATTTATTATTTTATATCCACCTTTCTTCCTATATAGGGATTCAAGACAGTTTAGTCCCTAACCTTTCCTTTAAAACTGTTAAGAACTTTGCTACGCTTGTAAATTAGAGCAAAACCAAAGCACAGCCAAATAGGATGTAGCATTCTTGCACAATTCAGAAAAGCTCAGTCAAGAGCAAGCCCCAAGCTGCCTGCCACTCTCTGCTTGGTTGCACAAGCTTTGCTGGAAACAAATGACAGGGCTGCTCCCAGAGTTCTATAGGGCAGCTATGGGAATGGAACTGGTTTATGAAACCTGTTGACATTTCTAGTGTAGATATACTCTATGGCTTCATATTTGATTTGTACTGGTCCCTTGAGCATCTTGTTCTGTCTGGAAGAAATGTTTACCCACAAATGTCATGACTTCACTATAGAACTAAAACCCATAGATTTGTGGCCTTCCCTGCAAGGAAAACTGGAAGCTTTCATTCTTAACAAAAAAATGAGGAGGGGAGGAAAATGGATCTCTATGAAAGAACTGTCAGAACCCCTATAAAATCTTTAACTCTCAGTGTTCCATAGTGGTTGCTATAAGATTGGGGAGGAAGACTTAATTTCAAATAGATTTACCTTTCAGGCATTCTTATCATGCCCTCTGAATTATCATGTGCTGTGGGAATAAACAGCTGCTACTTCTGAACGTTTAGATAAATTAGTAGAGAGATCCTGCAGCGTTCCATAATGCACATGGGATCACACATGTTGTGATCCTTCAAGTATGGGATGAAAGAGATTTATCTGTAGTGTCTGCCATTTTAAAATACAATGGCCCCTTGGTACCTGCTGGGATTTGGTTCATCCATCCGTGGGTGCTCAAGTCCCATTAAAAACAATGGGGTAGTAAAATGGTGTCACTTGTATAAAATGGGGGAAACAATGTTTGTTTTTTGGAATTTATATATTTTTAAAAATACTTTCAAGCTGTGGATGATTGATCCCATGGATAAAAAAAATCTGTGGATACATAGGGCTGACTGTACTTTAATACTCTGGAGATCAAACTTTTTTCAACACTGCTAAAACAGCTTTTCCACTCCACTCACTTCCTCTGCAGTGGTACATTGATTACAACATTCTGCATTGTAGCCAAGTAACAGAATGTGGCCAAGATGGCAACAGTTATTAATAAGGAAAAACACACAAGCTAGGAGAAGTGACAGCCGTTTGCTTTTGCTCAAATTTACTGAGAAGGGAAAAGCACCACTGCTCCTCTTTTCTCTTTCCTGATTAATTCATTAAGTGCAAGCTACTTTTGCACTTTCAACTCAATCTGCAGCAATTGAAGTAAGCTGAGGACACAACAGAATGTAATAGGGGGACAGAGGTACTGGGACATTTTAAAAGCACCTGAGAAACTGGACAACAGAAGATTACAGTTCCTGCCAAATAGGGACAGTTGGGGAGTGTGGTATTTTCCAGGAGGAGGAGGAGGATGATGATGATGATGATGATGATAATAATAATAATAATAGCCCACCCCTCTGAACTGGCAATTGGGGCGGGGTACAACATAGTTAAAAGCATCACAGGTTAAAATACAACAATCCCATCTCCCTCACCCACCCCTTAAAATAGAATTAAATCACTAAGAATTAAAAACATAATGCAAATAAAACATTTAAAAACTTACTTCCAAAATCTGCATAAAACAATTTCGATGGGGGAAAAGGAGCTAAGAAAAAGAGTCGACAATGGATATGGAGCCGGGAAGTTAGATACTATCTGGGAAGGCCTGCCGGAAGAGATGTGTCTGTAAGGCTTTTTTAAAGCAGTCAACGGATGTAATAAGACGCATCTCATCCGGCAGGTCATTCCATAGCTAGGGGGCTATGGCTGAAAAGGCCCTCTGGGAGGTTTGTGTAAGTCTGGTCTTCAAGGGCTGTAACAGATTCCTCCCAGAGGACCGGAGCATGCGGGGGGGGGGGATCATACAGGAAGAGGCAGCCCCAGAGATAGGATGGACTCAAGCCATGCAGGGCTTTAAAGGTTAAAACCAACACCTTGTACTGAGCCCGGAAACTAATTGGCAGCCAGTGGAGAGCCTTAAGCACCGGTGTTATGTGCTCTCTCCTAGATGTTCCAGTAACTAACCTGGCTGCCATGTTTTGAACTAACTGCAGTTTCCGAGTTAGGCACAAGGGTAGCCCCATGTAGAGTACATTACAGTAGTCCAGGTGAGAGGTTACCAAAGCATGTACCATCGTTTCCAGGTCCCTCTTCTCCAGGAAAGGGCGCAGCTGGTGTATAACAAGCACTCCTGACCGTCGCATTCACCTGACTCGTCATGTGAAGCGACGAGTCAAGGAGTACCCCCAGACTGCGAACAGAGTCCTTCGAGGAGAGTGTGACTCCATCGAAGACTGGGAGTTGTATTCCCAAACCTGGCTTCGGTCCCGAGACTGTGAGTACCTCTGTTTTGTCTGGATTGAGCTTCAATTTGTTTTCCCTCATCCAGTCCATTACCACCGCAAGCCAGTCATTGAGAGGAGAAATGCCATCTGAAGTCTGGGCCGATGATCTTGTCATGGAGAGGTATATCTGTGTGTCATCAGCGTACTGAAGACACTGAGCTCCATGCCTCCGGATGATCCCACCCAGCAGCTTCATATAAATATTGAATAACAGTGGGGACAGGATGGCACCCTGAGGGACACCACAATTAAGCTTGAATTTGGAAGAGCAGCTGTCCCCAAGCCTCACCCTTTGGGGTCTTCCGGAAAGAAAGGATCGGAACCACTGAAGAGCGGTGCCTCCGATCCCTAACTCCCTCAGTCGATCCAAAAGGATGGAATGATCTATGGTGTCAAAGGCCGCTGAGAGATCCAAGAGCACCAACAGGGTCACACTACTTCTGTCGATACTCAAGCGGAGGTCATCGGTCAGAGCAACTATGGCTGTCTCAACTCCATATCCTGTCCTGAAGCTGGTTTGAAATGGCTTCATTGTTCTGCAAGCCAGTGGTTTATGGGTCCTATAATGCAGGCTTTACCTCTGTGTATTCAGGCTTTTGTTTATACATACAAATGTATCTAAATCCACAGTTGGTTCTGCCCCAGTCCAAACGTTCCACAAATGCCTTCTGCCAGTACCACAAGTGGTGCTCATGTTATGCATTGGTCCCTGTCCCTTGTTGCATGGAGCATCATTAATACATCCGCTAAAACTCGGCACAACTAAATTCAGTAGAGATATTTGTTGCTAAAATGGATTACTTTCTGTATTCAGGGTTTTGTTTATGCATACAATTTCTGGCATGCACTATAGGACAGCCAGATCTCAAAAAGAAAAAGAAAAAAATCTGATTTGTAAGAAAGGGGATAATTGAGAACAAACAGCTGCACTGAGCATTTGTGAGGTTATTTATTCTCCAGAGGGGATTAATCATTTTAATTAACACCAAATCAATCTATGAAGATGTCTTAAGAATAGGGCTTTTGGAAACCAAGGCTCGTTTGCTAAGCTGACTGCATTGGCAATGAGTTTGTAACAGCTCTGAGACTGCACTGCCAAAACAATCAGAGACTGTGATACAAAAGAATCAAACATATTTATAAGAAATATATATATACACACACACACACACACACACACACACGTGTCACTAAGCTTTTCCTGGAAATAGTTATTCATATTCTGTGATGAAATAGCCAGCCAAAGAACATTAAGATAGGAGAAAGTTTTTAATAGGAGGTCATTTTTTAAAAATCTGGAACTGTATCCTTTGGTTAATAATTAATCTCTCCATGATAGATCACCCAGGCTGACTGTCTGAATGACCAAACATGACAGAAAAATTAAATTGGTGGGAGGTTTTCCCTCTTCTTCTTCTGTCCCTTCTTGATAGCTCCAAACAAACTTTGTGGAGGTTAAAATAAAACATGGAACTATCTTAGCTGAGAAGAGAATGCAAAAGTTTAGCTGCAACGTATTATTCTATATTTTCAGTGAATGGCTGACTGGCCCCAATACAAAGACAAGCACTGATGATAGTGTTGCTCACTTCACAAAGTCAGTCAGTACTCCATCCATCCTTTCACATATCTGGTGTAATGCTTAAGTATCGGAGCCATTAGATGGACAATTACAGGGTGATGGGATTTTTTTCCTCAGACATGGGGTGCTCCCACTTTCTTCTAATGACTAGCTTTCCAACTGCCCAGTTGCTTTACACTGAATCAATAAGACAGGAAGGAAATCTAGATTCTTGGCACCATTAAAGGGCGCACATATTGCTAGGCTACCAAATGACTATAATGCTGTTGAGATGTTTTAACTCTTAATGGATGACTGTTTTCTTGCAGAGCACTCAAAGAGGTTCCATATTTTGCATGCATAATTTTGAACAAGTCCTCCACTCTGCCCTTTACCGGAGCACTGACCCTGGCATAAATTAGAAAGTGTATGAAACATTCCACCAACATCTTTATACCAATTTTGGGTCACAATAACAAGGAATCATCAATTCTTTCAGATTAAGAATTACAAACTACAGAAAGACGTGACTTCAGATTGCAAATCATGGTTTCAGCAATGCATGTTACACACACACAGGATGTCAATTAGAGTATTGAATAGGCACTCTTATTGTTGCACAAGCATTAATTGTACAAGTGCCTTTTGCAGAAACAAGACAGATGTGCTTTCTCTAGAGGCAGTAAAAGACACTCCAAAAAGGGAATAATCCCTAGTGAGCCTCATAAATATTTCACTTTGCACCTAACAAAAAATGTTTGCAGAGAAAAAAGGTGGTCAAATTAGGATCACACTCTCAAAGAAAATACTCATTAGATGACGGCATTTTTTTGCTAAAGATGTGTGATGTTCACCTATTTTGTGTTAACTGAAAGGATTTATTTTTGTAAGGACTCTGTTGAAGCTCATCATTCTACAACAGGCTGTAAAAAAAGCAGTTAGTGTGAACCATGTTGCTATATTATGCAGTACTTAGACTTTGTGTAAAATCTGACAGTTGCCAGTTTGTTTATTTCTGCAGTTCTTTGTGATGCTTTTTCATGATGTATGCATGTAAAAAGATTATTTACATGGAAAGGAATCCTTTATATGCCAGTGTCTCCCTTTCTGGGAGAAATTATCTCAGAATTGTTTTATTTTATCTGTAATGTGTTATGCTATTTCCTTATTTTTTAAAAAAAAAAAAAGCTGTGAACTACAGTACTTTGAGGGTGAATGGAGCATATTAATTTTAAAGTAAACAAACAGAGGCTGAAAATGTTGTTTTTAGGATGAACAAATATAGTGACATACTGAAGCCATTTATATCACAGCAGAGATGGGATGATACTGTGCTCCCAGTATGGCATAGTGGTTTGAGTGTTGGACTTGACTCTGGAGACCAGGGCTCAATTACAGCTGGGCCATAAAACCCACTGGGTGACCTTGGGCAAGACACAATCTCTCAGCCTCAGGGGAAGGCAATGGCAGACCTTCTGTGAAGAAACTTGCCAAGAAAACCTCGTGACAGTGTTGTTTAAGGTTACCATAAGTCAGAAATTACTTGAAGGTGGACAACAACAAACAACAATCCAATATGTTATTGTATTCACTCTTTTTAACACTAACTTTCCAATTTTTATAATTAATCATAGTACTCTTCCTTTGAGACCCAAGCTTGGTTTTCTACTACTCCAAAGTCTAGGACCTGTACAAATAGATTCCAATTACAAGAAACAAGATTATATCAGAAAATCCCAAGCCAATCTAAAGAAAGCATCTGAAACCTTGCCCATCTGTAAGTAATGCAAAAGCTTGCAATTTACAGTCATTTTAAAACAAATCACCTATCAAACACACAGTTAAAGGTTATTTTTATTTGTAAAGTAAGAAACTGGGTCTGGGAAAGGAGGGGCAGGCAGAATATCTGATTTTTGAAGTTAAAACATTACAGTGTATACATTTCATAGTGGTTGCTTTTACCTTATGTGGTGAGCTGAGGATTTCTTTTCCACATTTAGTTGGAGACAAAACTAAAATAGGAGTTCTGCAAGAGCACTTATCTAGTGCTGGTATTGCTTTTTGAGTAGCTAAGATTCTCCTATAATGTTTCCTCTCTAATAAGTACCATGCAGGAAAGCTGAACATATGATGGATATCCTACTAATTGCTCCTTAAACAGCATTTGTTAAGTGTCGGTTTCTGTTCCCATGCCACGTGGAGGGATGTTTTAACTGATTCCCTTCCTCTAGGGAGGGGTCTTTTCCATTTTTATAGTAATATGACACTACAATGATAATGAATCCTCCAGACATGCTCATCAGAAAGCAATAGAATGGGCTGAACCTGGAAATGGGAAGAGTTTAATTAAAGACACAAGAGCCCTAAGGTTAAAAAAACACCTTGATAGCTCTTTGTCTAGATGAAGGGAGCATAACCTGTAGTCCTCTAAGGCAGTGGTTCTCAACCTCTGGTCCTCCAGATATTTTGGATTTCAGCTCCCAGAAGCTGCAGCCAGCATGACTGGATCCTGGGAGCTGAAGTCCAAAATATCTGGAGGACCAAAGGTTGAGAACCACTAAGGCCTTAGCATGCTCCACCCTTAATCAATGTGGAAAGTGTGGGGGAAAAAAGGCTGCTCTGTGGATGTGTGAATGGTGTATGTGTATGTAGCCTTCTAGCTTCATACATTGCCCTCAGGGCAAAAAAAAAAAAGCTGGTGTCTTCTCATCCCCTCCACCTAACCTTATTTAGCTACAAACCAGATTTGATAAAATGTGGGAATACAACCCAGAGGCTTAAATCCTCTGTAGAGGAGCTCACAGGGTTGGATTCAGAATTAGATGTAAGTACAAAGGATGTGAGGGCATGTCTGAATGCGGTGAGCTGTGGTCCAAGAGGAAGGGTGGATTTCTGAAAATCAGATGGAGGTACCTTCCATGAATGGAGTCCTTCTCTCATGGAAGGCAATTTCTGGATTCAGGCCATTGATTTCAGTGGGCTTAAGTGTGACAGTTTGGATTCAGGCCAGAAAATACTGGAATGCAACAGGCTGGCAACAACACTGTAAAAAGGGAAGGGATAGACATCTTGGAGAAAGCAACCAATGTGAAAGCAATCATTGTCACCTATTGTATTTATTACTGTAAAATTCATACTGGCCCCAGGGCATCATGGGCATTAGATCTTGAAGATATCATTGGATATCACTAGCTTTCCCCACATCTGATACCTGGAGACAAGCATGCTACAAATGACCAATAAGAAGAGAATGATGGGGGGGGGGGAATCTTGAACGACCTATTTGTCTGAGACCATTTCTGAACAGCAGGGTATAAATACAATAAATAAATAAATAACCTGTTTGTCTTGGGCCTGCCGTGACCTAATGCTACAGTGCTATTTACTTGGGTGTAACCCCAGTTAATTCATAACTTTTGTTACTGGGTGGGCTTTCCCAGAATTGTCTGCTCATTAGGACAAATTCTGTTACAGTGCATGGTATCTGAATCTTTTTTTTTTTTCTCTAATGGCTATCCTCCTATGGACAATTTGGAACAGCCTTTCAAAGTCTGTGCAAATCAATTTGTAAGGAGAACAGTTGAATGGCAGCCAGTTGCTTCCTGAACAATAGGGGATCAGATCCCCATCAATTGCAGTAGCTGCTTCCCAATAAATGCAGATAGGGGACTTTCACATAGCTCCTACATTATGTGTAACTCCAGGTTATACATTTGCAACTGTGATACAGGATTCCAGCTGTTGTTGGACTGCTCGTCTCAGAACACCTAACCAGTGAGGAATGGTGGGACATCATTTGGAAGACCACATGATGGGCACCCTTCATTTGAATCTATTTAAATAATCTCTCTAAATAGTTTTGAATCTATATAAACAATCCATCCACACCCAGCTTCTCCGGGTTTCTGTTATTATTTGTACTAAAATATTTACATCCCACCCTATATCCTAGTATCTCATGGCAGAGTATAGATAAATTCAGTTAAACTGTACACTAAAAGCATATTAAACAATGTAATAAATTAAAGCAGCTTTAAAACGTTAAAACAGTTTTTAAAAATGTGCACTTTGGAATATATTAATTTAGCCTGAAATGGTTTAATCATATATATATATATATATATATATATATATACACACACACACACACACACATACACACACACACACACACAACCCTATGCTTTTACTTGGCACCAAAAAGAAGATAGTGTTGGTGCCAATTGGGCCTCCCAGCAGAAGACATTCATCAATTTGGGCACCACAGCTGAGAAGGCCCTCTCCCATGTGTTCCCACGTCATATTACCCCAACCTGTGAAACACAAAGGAAGGTCCCTCAGCAGTAAATAGGAAAAGGCACGTCCTCAAGTATTAAGATCTAAACCATTTAGGGCTTTAGATGTCATCACAAACATGTTGAATTCAGGCTGGATACATATCAGCAGCCTCTGCAATTTCTTTAGGACCAGTGTGATATGATGTCTAAAAGGGACTCTTGTCAGAAATCCAGCTGCTGCACTTTATACTTGTTGCAGCTACCAAATCAAAGAATGCTTTACCAATAGCCCAGTGGGGAGTTGGCTAGTTTTTTCCCCTGTACAGGAAAGTTTGTTGCTGGTGGACCAGTAGAAGATGATCCCAAGCACTCTGAGCTTTAGCAATCCAGGCTTCTTGCTGTGTCGTATTCTTTAACATGTGTCCTGTCTCTTACAGCACAACCCTATTCATCAGTATGCAAAGGGATCTTGTAGCACCTTTGAGACTAAATGAAAGAATGAAGCTGGTAGCATAAACTTTTGTAGACGTCAGCCTACTTTCTCAGATGCATGTTTGGAGTGGAGCTTTTTGAGCTCAAAATATGCATCTGAGGAAGTAGCCTGAAGTCTACAAAAGCTCATTCTACCAACTTCTTTCTTTCGGTTATGGGCTGTACAGACCAGCTTGAAGCGCTGGTGTGGGGGCAGTGTGGGGGCATGGCATATGGTTGATGCATGCCCCCACACTGGTGTCATGCCAGCGTCGTGCTGCCTGCACACCCGCTTGGTGGACGGCATCATGGTGCTCCTTTGGTGTGTCATTTATATGACGCATGCCAAAAGGAGTGTCAAAGTGCGGTGGCAGTGGCAAAGGTACCTTTTTCCAGCTCTAAAAGAAGTGGCATTTTGCTGTTTCTTTTAGAGCCGGCAAAGCACCAGATCAGGGATGTGGCATGAGATTGCTGTGGCCCCAATCTGGTGCTGAAAGGGACAGCAAGACACCACTCCATCAGGGTGGTCTGTAGAGCCCCATAGTCTCAAAGGTGCTACAAGATTCCTTTGCATACTGATTTTCCAGGCTAACATTTCAATTCAACCTCATACATTCAATAAATACATGTTTATTCAGAAACATGAGCTACTGGGTTCAATAGGTCTTACATATATGAAAATGTGTATTGGATTGCCACCTTAAAGCATCACAGATCTTTAACTGGGTGAATCAACCCACGACAAAAATCAGGTCCATAGAAAGAGGTCTGCTGGATTTGTCAAAATATAAAATTTATTTATAAAGAAATTCCATTCATTTCAAGGGCCTGGAACATTGCTCCCGTCTTCCGCTCCCCCCCCCTTTTCTTTTCTTTTTTGTTTTTTGTTTTTAACTATCATAACTTTAATGCACCTACTATATTTTTCAGAACTGAGATTCAACCAAGAATAAATATTGGTAGAAGATAAATCCAGCATGACAGCTAGCTAAAGCTTGAAATCCATATATTTATGCAGAAGGGTAGTTAGGAATCCTGTGCACCTACAATATGAAAACAGTGATAAAACTGAATTATTTCTCATACTGTGATAGATAAATTATTCTTTCAGTAGCTTTTTGTGGAGCTTTCAGGCTATGTGGCCATGTTCTAGAAGAGTTCCTTTCTGATGTTTCGCCAGCATCTGTGGCTGGCATCTTCAAGATGCCAGCCACAGATGCTGGCGAAACGTCAGAAAGGAACTCTTCTAGAACATGGCCACATATTCTGAAAGCTCCACAAAAAACTTTGGATGCCAGCCATGGACGCCTTCGACTCCATATTCTTTCAGTGTTTAAGTCAAGGACAGACAATGTGTAGATTTCCAAATATTGTTAGACCACATCTCCCATCATTTCTTATCCTGAGCTATGCTAGCTGGGGTTGATGGAAGTTGCAGTCATACAACATCTGGAGAGTCTCATGTTTCCCAGCCTTCCTTTACACATCTGTACATTTCAAAAACTCTGATTCAGGTTCCTGCTCACTTCACATTTAACTAAACAAAACTCCTATTTGCTTCTAGGTCTATTCTCACCATTAAGGAAGAAATATAAGCACATAACTATGTTCCTCCTTGGTCTTTAAATATTTTCTTTCCCATGAGATGAAAATAGTCACTGAAATCTAAATAACTTACTGCCACCCGAGGAGTACTTTCATGATGAATGTTGGAATTATAGAAATCTCTCTTAGGTATTTATGTGGTTTAAAGGCTAAGTGAGCCATGTACTTCCATTTAGGAAACCTGTGGTCAGTTTGATGGCTTTAATACAGCAGCTGAAGTGGCAGGAAGAGAAAGTAATAGGATTTATTGAAAAACACACACCTAAATATGGTTGTAGACTGACAAAGGTTGCTACATCTGTGAAGATCATTTCTGCCTCATTTTTCTTCTCTCCCCTGAAGCCAAGTGAGATTTTTTTTGTTATTGTTAAAATTATGGGTTTAAATGGTAAATAATAAGTGATAATAATAACCAGCTGTCTTCAACAGAATGGAAAGTGATGGACAGAACAGCTGTCATTCTGTTTTCCTTCATTCTAGCTGTCTCAGACATTAAGTGTCTGCTTTACATGGATATGCTAATAGCCTTGTAATGACTGCAAAAATTAAACCCAGAACCTCACAAGAGCAGTTTTTAAAATATGGGGATGCAAACTGGGGAGGGGGGAGGGACTGTCATTAGTGCTGTTATACAATATTCCCTTTTTAGGGCTGGATGAGTTGGTGGTCCACCCTTTGACATGAACTAACCTTAGCAGCAGCTCAAGCCATGGTGATCTTTTAAGCTTTTCTTGCAGAAAAGACTTCCCAGGCATGTCTACACATGATGACAAATTACTCTGAATGGTAACCTTTGGACCCAGTTCTCTTATAATATGATAATTTTTGGCAAAGTCCTTTAGATGGCCTCCTGTTGCATTGTGGGATTTCCTCCTCTTTGACTATTTCAATTATTGTGTAATAAAATAGTGTCAGTAGTTTCAGTGTGATTGCTCAGATCATAGTTTATAAATCATTCTTATGAACATCCCTTGGGGTGAAAATTACACTAAAGGAAAAGTTGTCAATCATTGCATGAAGGGAACTGGCCAATTGAATTTGTCATTGTGCTTTGGACTCAACTCACAGGTCCAGACTTAGAATGAAGACTGTCTCTATAGTGCTTTACACAGTAACAGCACATGTATTGGACAAATGTGGGAAGGTGGCAACTAGATAAAATCTTGACTGCTTCATGCTTTTGGGAAGAGCTCAGAACATTAGTAGGAGAGGCTAACCATGTTATGTTCACCATCCATGAGCTCAAACATCTAATTTATGTTTGTGTTTGGTTGAGGATTGGTTGAGGTTAATTCTCCCATTAGTCATAGAAACCATTTTGGTGCAAGGAGGCAGTCCACATTTCCATTCTTTCAATTATTTTTGGCCACATGGCTGTGTCTGTTCCACTTATTTTTCCTGCCCAGTAGGCATAAACCTACCAAACAATAGCCACTATTCATAGTTTTTTGTGGGGTTTTCAGGCTGTGTGGCCATGTTCTGGAAGAGTTTATTCCTGACATTTCTGTGGCTGGCATCTTCAGAGAATGCTGGCAATGGGAGTGAGTGTGAAATAGATAGATAGATAGATAGATAGATAGATAGATAGATATTGTGTGACCCTTGGTTGAGAGCAAGTGATTAACATGTTAATCTCTGTGTTGATCTGTTGTTGAATGGCAAGGCCTCAGGGTGTCGACTTAATTAATCATCTATTGTCTGCTAGAAAACCCCCCCTCCTTTACCCTGGGTGATTTTCATTTGCGTGGGCTGGGTCTTGATTTTGGTGTTTTTCAGGACTGGTAGCCAAACTTTATTTTAAGGGTTTCTTCTTTCCTGTTGAAACTGTCCAGGTATTTATGGATTTCAGTGGCTTCCCTGTGCATTTTGACCTGATAGTTGTTGGCAAAGTCCAGAATTTCAGTGTTTTCAAATAGCATTTTATGTCCAGGATGGTTTATAACGTGTTCTGCTACTGCTAATTTTTCTGGTTGACCCAGTCAGCAGTGTCTCTTGTGTTCTTCAATTGATGGTTCCTATGTAGACTTGTCAGCAGCTGCATGGTATGCAGTAAACACCTGTGACCATGAAGAGGGTCTCTCCTGTCCTTTGCTGAGCGCAGCATTTGCTGGATTTTCTTGGGTGGTTTGTAAATTGTCTGGAGGTTGTGTCTCCTCACCAGTTTCCCTATTCTGTCTGTGACACCTTTGATGTATGGTAAAAATACCTTCCCTTTGGATGGTTGTTTGTCTTCACTCTTATGGGTTTTTCTGCGTCTGGCAGCCCTGTAATAAGTGTTTTGGATCTTGTGACATAAACATTGTAATTCCCCAACCCTGGCAACTAATAATAGGCAAGAAGTACTTTCACAGAAATCCAGAACTGGGTTTGAGGTAATGAATACAACTGAGAAATGTAAAATTGGCTTCTTAGCTTTTGCTCACATTTAATTAATTAATAACATAATCATTAACTTAATTTTGGAAGTAATGCTAAAATTCAAACTTAAATTAATTATTTTAGTTTAAAAATAGCTTTGATTAACTTGCCCCTTTGTGTTAGAAAATGTCTAACTTAATTTATCTTGACTAGCAAGTTCCTATCTCTGCCATTGCTTGTCAAGAGTGACTTAACAGATTCTAAGGTACTGAAATATAGAATGGCAAAAGCTTTTGGATGTGTGTTAAGGCAGTATTTCAGCACAAAACAGAGGTAAAAGGCCAGGCTCCTTAGAGAGCTGTACTGCTAGAAGACCAGAAGTCTACTTAATAATAACATGCTAAGACTTGCCTCCCATGGGTGTTCCAAAGCATAATTAGTTAATGCTTGTTAAGTGCTTTGAAGATGCAAAGTGCAATCTAAGTAGTAAGAATTAATAACCTTCACAAGAGCCCAGATGGTAGGGTAAAAACCCCTGGAGCCACCCCTTCCCTGCATTCAGTCTCAGCTATTCTCATTGTAAAGTTACAGAAAGTGATTAGAAATAGTTTATGTATCATATAGACCAAATGCACTTTGCCCTTTATGCACCAAAACAGCCTTGCTATATAACATGGCGTACGTGTTTTGGATGAGATTTGCTACACCAGTGCAATATAACCAAATGTAATTGTTTGTTAGCTGCCTAAAGTTCTTTGGAAGATGGGCAGGATAAAAATGTTTTAAACAAACATTGTTTGTTTATCTAAAATGTATAATTTTTGCATAGCTGCTGAAATGATGTTACAACTATGATGCAAGCAGAGACGCCAGTGTAAAAATAGGATGTGTGCATCAGTTTCTACTTTTCCCAAGGAACTATTGTACTTGACAACATCTTTGTTGCATTTACATGTCTGTTGGAGTAATCAGTTGAAGCAACCACAGGGAATGTTTTTCTTATGTTTTTTTTAACCTCCTTAATAGGAGATTTCAGTTCAGATTGCACTGGGGTGGGAAACTATACCAAGCAACCCATTATTTGTAATGGGCTATTGGCGAGGCACATTTGTAATCCGCTTTCCTTCTCCAGAGACCATGTTTAGTTGTGCCTACTTTCTCCAGGAAAAGGAAATTTCTGTATAATTCAAAAACTTCTGTAAGGCACACCCTGAGAGTCATTGGTCCAGTGCAGAATGTCACCATCTTAAATCCTGAGCATGTCATTTTCCATTCTGCTCTAAGAGACTCTACGTTGGAAGCTATTAACACACTTATTAGTACTAACAAATCCTTTAATGGGGTATTTCTGGAAGGCCTTCCCTTACCAAGGAGCAATGAATGGTTAATTTCCCTCCCATGCTTCACTTTTTGTAAGTAAATAATTAATCACATTGATATTCTATCAATACATCTTTCTTTAATGTTTAAACATGTGTTAATAATTCAAATATCTATGGGTGACCTCTCTGCACTCTTGCGATTTTTGAAAGCCCCAGTGCTCTTTGAAGGAAGTCTATCATTATCATGTACAGTGCAAGTTAAAAGCCTTTTGTTTCTTGATCTCCCAACATCCCACCCTCCTCCTTACTCCTTCCAGTATGTTTCTTTTCAGGTGTCCTCTTTGCCCGCAGATCCCCAATGCAGTTTTTAATGGAATCGAGAGTTCAAGGAGTTCGAACCACCAATTCAATTAGAATAAACAGGCAGCAAGATTGACTAAGTATGTTTACACTCTGTTATATCGAGTGGATTTGATGTTATACAACAATAAGCACATAAAAAAGCTATACACATTTTACCACTTATCTTACTTAAAAATTTAAGGAATTTGTCAGATGTTTCATTAATGTAAATTTCTCCATAGTTTTTGTGCACACAGTGGCTATATTCTCGTGTTATGTAAAGTCATCCTTTAGATTAGTTTGTTGCTTTATCCAGGAATTGTCCCATGGGTGACCAACCAAACTGCAACTAGTTATCCTCATTCCTTATCTGTTTTACTCCTGCCACCATTTTGTCACCTCCTGTTTCAGGATGGACACCGGAGGAAACAAGCCAGGGACAAGCCACAGTTCTGATTTCAGATTTAGTGAAACTCTGTGGTTAAAATAAGCCAGAGTTCATAAGCACACAAGATACCATGGCTACTCATGATAATTTCATGATGGCTAACAAATCATGGTTTGTTAGTCAGGATCTGTTTGGACACTTCTGAGAGATCCAAGAAGGTGAACAAGCCAAAATTCAACAAAACACATTCTGCCTTACTATTATGTATTAGGCTGAGTAATTTCTATGGCAATTTCAATCATTTATGACTACACTGTTTCTTTCATTACTAGGTTCCTTACATCATCTATGGGCCAAAACACACTAGATTTGAGAACACTTTAAGGAGCTTATTGCATGAGGTTTAAAACCAGCTGAAGCTTCCAGGCTGCCGTCAGGACACAGGATGGAGGCAGGGATTATCACATGCTAAATCACCACCTAATCTGCCTGGGTTCAAGCCAGATCCCAGCTGCGCTCCACTTGCGCTTTTTTGAAGTTGTAAGCTTTCCAGCTTCTAAAAAGTGCTGGTGGAGCATGATTGGGACCCAGGCTGATGGTGTCCAGTGATTAGGCGGTGATTTAGCATGTGACAATCCCTGTCTCCATCCCATGTCCTGGTTGCAGCCCAGGAGGCTTGAGCTGGTTTTAAAGTTCATGTGATAAGCTCCTAACTGCCCTGGTTCAAAGCTAGGGAACTCTGGGAATTGTAGTTTTGTAAGACCTTTAGCCTTCTCTGTCAGAGAGATCTGGAGCCACAACAAACTACAATTCCCAGAATTCCCTTCTGATGATCCAGGTCAATTAAAGTGGTCTCAAACTGGATTGTTTCTGCAGTGTGTTTTGGCCCTTTGTAAAGGAACCAGGGGGTCAAGCAGACCAGTAGCTTGCAACAGCCTCTGGCTGCTCCAGCCCCTTTTGCTCCCTGTTCAGTGTGGAACCTCAGCAACCAGACACTGTGGTTCTGAGGCCAGCTGCCACTGCAGTCCCAAGGGAACCGCTGGCAAGGAGCACCTTTTTTGCCCACCTTTTGCTGGGTTTGGGCTGCCTTAGACAGCCACAGTGTGGCTTCTGCTCAGTCCATGGGTGTGTGTCATCTGAACGCCACGTCTCCGGATAGGCCCAAAGCCGGCGCTTCTGGCTCATGTGTTAGCCAATACATTTCCCATAAAATCTAGACTTTGTAGAGCTCTTGATTGACAAGCAAGATCTAACATAAACTAACCAGTTTTCATGTACTCATGTCACACACAGTTACTGCCACTATGTTTTTAAAAATATTTTTATTAAACATTTTTTAAAAAGCATTTCAAAAAAGGTAAAACATAATGAAAAGCAAATATAAAACATCTACTTAATTTACATGCATATATTTCATTACCAATTCCATCTCTGTAGAGTGTCTTCCAACTTACCTTTCAACACTAGCAATGCTTAGTGTTCTGATTCCTTCAAACTGTTCTTATTTTACACTAGAGAAAGCACAATCTAATTCTATTTTATATAAAAGAATTAATGTTTGTTTTAATTATATATTATGAGGTTCATCAGTTAATCCCAAAACTCAGATGTTACTATTTTCATTACTAATTTAGTAAACCTTGAAAAAAGAAGTACTTGGAAGTGATGTGAAATCTGTGCAGACATTTCCTATTTGAATAGGTATGCAGCCACAGCATACACCAAATCTAATAGACATGGCTATTCACCACATTTTAAAAGTTGCTGAATGATTTATAGCAAAATATGCACAAAAATCGACAATACAAAGAAAATTAATCAATTTAACAACACCACAATAGTCAACCAGCTATAAGTAGTAAATTAATTTTAACAAATCAGTGATGTAGTTCTTCAACATTTCCACTGCCAGCACTTTACCAGCATTCCTCTACTCACTATTTCCCCAGATTAAAAGCTGTGGCAGTATGTATTAGCTCACTAGAAAGTAATCTTATTGTAAAACCTTTTATTTTGAGCTCCTTAATGTACCATGGAGTCCAAGAATATTGTTCTAAGTCAACGATCATCAAGATTTCCAAGGCAGCAATCTCTTCTTTTATGTGCTAGCTTCAGAAGCTCATATACATAGCCTGTCTTTAGGGCCACTTCATATATTATGATTCTAATGGATACATGTTACATATTTGCACCAAGTATGCATAAAACCTTTAACATTTCAAATAAAGTGCACTTTTGAAGATTTTGTGCACGTCTGTAAAGCAGACACTAGAAAGCCAAAGATAATCACAGTCCATTTTCATAGTGTATATCTGGATGGAAAAAGATTTATATTCACTCCCAAATATTACAGAATTAATGGGTGCCCAGCATAGACTTATAACATATGCCTCTTAAAATAATAACATGTGAAGTGGCTTTTAGACTACTCAGAAAGCAACTCAAGATGCCATTTTAATTTCTGTAAGGTCATCAGCACAAGTAATCTTTAAGACAGATTTTGCATTTTCCACTAAGGCAAATTGAATGAAAAAAAAAAGCTACATTACCGAGAATGTCAATTCAATTTTAAAAAGGATCTCCTCCACTTCCTAAACTCCATTAACAACCATCAGACCTAGTCATGTGGCCACTTCAGTGCACGTCCAGCATGGGGTAATGCCTGCTGCATCAACTCTCTCTCTCTCTCTCTCTCTCTCTCTCTCTCTCTCTCTCCTTTGGCCAAAGCTGTTAGTGTGGAAGCAGAAGGACATAATTTGTTTGGCATAAAAACATTCCACACGTGCTGGAAACATATTCAGTAAAGTGGTAGGGGAATTTAGGAGAGTAGGACCTGAATCTAGGTGGGCATACATTCAGTACCCAGAGCAGCCCTCCCGTATCCTTGGTCAATTACTTATGATAGAGGTGATCATATACTTGTGTTTAAGTGGTGAGCTGCTGTTGACAATATTTCCTGTTGTTGTTATTGTAGTAGTATGCTTTCAAGTCATTTCCAATTTATCGTGACCCTAAGACAAACCTATCATTTTTCTTGGCAAGTTTGTCCAGAGAGGATTTGCCACTGCCATCCTCTGAGGCTGAAAGAGTACCACCCAGTAGGTTTCCATGGCTGAGCCAGGATTCCAACCTCGGTCTCTAGAGTCCTAATCCAGTGCTCAAACCACTACACCATGCTGGCTCTCATATTTCCTGATCCAACACCAATGACCAGAAGTGTGGAGAGGTTACTAACAACTGATCAGGGCTTCATGAGTTCATCTCTGGCTCTCATATTAGCCCAAGAATTGCTTGTCCAGTTTACTTGGCACATGTATACAGTTGGTGACAGTTAGGGGTGAGGAGCTGATGGCCATGTGCTCCTCTTCACACACACCAGTGCAGCAAATGGATCAGCCTTCCTCTTTGGTGTTGAACTGTACTTTTGTATTGAATTTTGGTGTTGAAAGGTACTTTTCACAGACAAATCAGAAACAGTTAATAAACTGACCATCCAAATAAGTTTGTAGTCCTAAGTATGTTGACATCAAAGTTATTGTCAACAGAAACCATGAGGCTTCTTTCAGATGGGAGTGCTAATGTGAAATAATGTGAATAATGCTGTTATTTTTGTTACTGAAATTTAACACATAGGATATATTTGATTTCAATTCCCCAGAAAAGCACTTTGTTGCTTCAGTGCCACCATCGCCTATATGCATATAAATATACACATTCACGAGAGTCAGTGGTTTGTGCATTGTAGTAGTTTGGACGTTGGACTATGACTCTGGAGACCAGGGTTCAATTCCTACCATGGCCATGGAAACCCACTGGGTGACCGTAAGTAAATCACACACTCTCAGCCCCAGAAATCCCCATGATAGTCACCTTATTTCAGGAAGGATTATCACTGCTCATATTGCTCAGGGACACTCACCAAGAAATCTGCTATCTCCATATACAAGCTGTCACCTGAATCAGCGCAACTGTCCCATAGTTTTACTATTCTGATTATTCTTGCTTCACCCCCTCTTCCTACAACCATAAAACTGTGTGTGCTTTTCACCTGAGCATGAGCAGGCAGAAGCAGCACTGAAGAAGGAGATGCCAGTATAGCTATAGAGCACTGCCACCAAGTGATAAACTGAAGTATCCAGCATAGTACACAGAATTATGTCATAAAGGAATTTATGAGAAACAGCAGAATTGGTTTCATACACAAACTACAGTCCCTTGGCACAAACATTTCAACACAATCTGACCCCATCCTCAGGGGGACATCCTACACTCATCACACTACTCATGGGTTCTCCTCATGCTAACTGGATCTGCAGGAGCCAAGATTCTTTTTCAATTTTCTTCCATTAAACTCCTGCCCTCCTGGCTGTACCCTGGCTTCCATTCCAACAAAAGCATCTGAGGAAGTAGACTGAAGTCTACGAAATATCATACTGCCAATTCTTACTTTTTCAGTTATTATCTAATTCCTCAAGAACCACCACTCTACAAAGCCTCCATCTTATCAGAATTCAGCTTCAGTTTACTGAGCCTCATCTAGCCCATTACAGAAACAAGCACTAGTCCAGCACCTGCAGAGATGCAACTGAATCTGATGACAAAGGTTAGTGCCACATTACAGGATTACTGCATTTTGACACCACTTTAGCTGTCAAGCCTCCCTAAGTTGGAATCTTTGGATTTGTAGTTTGTTGCAGCACCAGAGCTCTCTCATAGGAGACTATCACATTATTGCCAATTCAGCAATAACTGTGGCGATAAAAATAAAAAGCAATACTAGTGCTATAGACTCAATGGTTTTACACAATCATGCAATTGTGCAATTAAAAATAATAGCGCAGTGGCATTTCACACACATCCACCCATAAATGAATTGTTAATATATCCCAATTGATCATTTTGCATATGTGCTGTTTTGGCACAACTGCACATGTCAGCAAATCCTGTTCCTGGCAGCACATGGTTTTAATCCAGTGTTAACTAAATTGTGCCCCATAGCTTGAGAAAAGACTGAAATCTACTGCAAAACCAATCCTGGCAATTAGAATGGATTGTGAGCACCACAATGCATTCTTGGTATCCCTAGTTGCTTGTGCGATACCAGTACTGAAGCATGATTAACTATCACACTAACACAATGGCGCTTCATTCCCACTATCATGAATGTATTCACAGGAATTCTCCGTGAATGGTTTGTTGCTGGAGCGTTGCGGGTTATTCACAGGAGAACCCTACACTTTAGAAAATAGTGCTAGTCTCTGGAACCAGTCCTCCAGGTAGGAGCAGAACCACTGCAGAGCTGCTTCCTATTCCTATCCCATAGAGCCAATCTAGTAAGATACCATGATCAAGGGTATCAAAAGCTGCTGAGAGGTCCAAGAAGGTAAACAAGGTAGCATTCCCCTTGCCTTTCCCCCACAATACATCATTACTCAGAGTAACTAAGGCCATTCCAGTGTCATACCCTGGCCAGAAACCAGACTTAATTGGGTTCAGATAATCTGTTTCCTCCAAGAGCATATGAAGTTGCCCAGTCACCACATTCTTAAGCACCTTGCCCAAATAGGGGATATTTGCATAAGATGGTAGATCCTATATACATTTAGATCCAGGAAGGTCCACTTAGGAGAAGATGCCCCACCATCTCTTCCAAGGCAGGAGGCAGCTCCCCCGATGTAGCCAGTATTTATCACCCTGTGGACCCAGCTCATCAATGTACCCCTGCTAGATCTTATTGGACAAAGAAGGCAAGGTTCGAGCTTACATATAGTAGGCTGAACTGCTCCAAACTTCTTGTCCATATCATCAGACCTCAATAACTGAAACTGGTCCCATAAGAACTGGTGAGGCAATGTACTGGATACTTCCCCAGGCTCTGTAACAAGTACTGTGTCAAGTTCTGAGAGAATGTGAGCATTTTTTTTCCCTTGAAGTACCTAGGAAATGTTTCACAGCAGGTAGCTATGGATTGCATACCTGGGCTCTCTGGGCCCATACCAAAAAGATTCCTTACCACTTGGAATAGTCCTACTGGGCAGGAGGCTGAGGATGCAAGAGGTGTAATATGGTCTTTTTGGCCTGCCCCACTGCTACATAGTAGGCATAATGAAGAGTCTTTGTTGATTTCCAGTCGCATTCACTGCTGATATCAGATCGCATTCACATTGACTTCTGACACATTTGAAATGTGGATTCATATATACAAGTATGAACACATAAGCACTTCTTATGTTCTGTCGGTTGCACAAAATACATGGCAAATTACCATTAGGGGTAATACAAGGGGGGATTATCTCTTCTGATCCCATAAACAACTATGAGATGTCCAAACAATACCAAAGCTACCCCAAGGCATCCCAGTGAATTTCATAGCTGAGCAGGAAACTGGCCCCATATTTCATATTTGGTACTGTAGATTGATTTTCAGAAATAACTGTGACTAACTTGTAGTCTTAGTTTATAATACAAATGTACACATCTGATGTCACTTGCAAAATACTGGAATTCTTTTATGTTTTCCTTTCTGATTTCCTTATAAGCTTGATTACTGTTATGGACATTTTTAATTTATGAATTTATTATATTTAAATAATTACATGGTATTTTGAAGGCATTATAATTATGAGAGGCTCATAATACAGTGAGCCCTTGGAATATTTTCAACCCATGGATAGCTGAATCCATAAATAAAGAATCTGTGAGTATGCCCCATCCACCCACCCCAAATGTAATGGCATCTGTAGTATATAAGTGGTAGACTAAATAAATTTTACATACAGCATGGAAAAGTGTTGACTTGTGACTGATTCAGTGGGTTTACTCTATTTTGGACTATCAATTGGATTTTGGCTACCTTTACCTGTTATCTTATCCCTCCATTTGTAGCCCATTGTGATCTAACTTGGGGAAGTGATTTACAGACTTAGAAGGTGGGGTCTACTCTTTGGTCATGTGAAAAAGGGGGCACAGACATAGCTGAGTCACAGAGTACAAACTGGCATGCATAAGTTTCCAGTTATGGTCTCTGATATTGATACATAAGTCTAGGAAAGATGTCTGTCTAAAACTTTGGAGCAATCCTGCCAGTCAATATAGCTAGCTGGTCAATTGGTCTTTCTAAGTGTTATCAAGCAATGTCCTACGTTTGTAACGTATATGGAGACAGCAACACATGCCAGTTTTTATCTGTCACTTTCTTTACCATATCAAGATCTACAATTATTTTTATTGGCATGGTTTTATTGTTTATTATATATTGTAAACTGCTTTGGATTTGTGAAAATATAGAAATGTGGTATACAAATTGAAATAAGAAAGAAATACACATGCTGATAAATAGGTGATTGCTTGTGTGGCAAATTGCATTGCTTTGCATTTTGATGGCCCTTTATTCAAAAGAGTTGGGACACAGCTGCTCCAGAAAGAAGGCAGCATGAATACCATCTCGGGATAAGTTGCCATTGGTAACAGCATCATAAGTATGTGATCCTAAGCACATTTAATTGGAAATGAGCCCAGTGAAATAAACAGCACTTCCTTCCTTCCAATCAAATGCCCTTGGGATTGAAGTGCCAGTCTTTTTAAAAGAAGGCCTTTACTTGTCTTTTGCGAATTCAGCAATGTAACATTTATCTTTGCAAGCAAAAGCAAAGAAAGAAAGTTTTAATTGTAGCTTTAATTTGGTATTCAGCAAAGTTCTTGTTCTTAAAATTATATATTATTGTATATTGGAAAGCATACATTTGATCAAAGGAGTTCTATTAATGCTATTACATTCAGTGGAAAGCAGCATCATTCTAATTCCTGCCTAAACATGGATGTATCTTTTGACTAAAATATTAATTTCCCCTTCCTTCTTTTGCCATTGCGTTGGCTACACATAAATCTGAATGGAAGAAAGGACATGTAATTCACAAAAGTGGTGGTATCTTTATTATGCTTAAAGTACTCAATCAAATAAACTTGCAGAACAGGTGGGAATTTCAGAAACAAAAAATAAAAACAGTCAATCACCAAAGTAGAGCTTATTTTCCCTTTCTAGCATATATGTATATGTATATATGGCCTATATCTTATTTGTATTTCCATCTGGCATAGACATATTAAATCAATGAGATTTGCTTGTGTCTTGACTCACCATACAACAATTGATTCAATGGATCTTCTATTTCTGGAACTAACCAATAGGATTCAATAGTTAATAGTTTCATAGTTAGGAAAAGTCAAAACTATCACCTATCCTAATTAGGGCCTAAATATGGCATCTCATTATTTTATTTCCTTGAAATGTGTACAGGAACTGGCTGTTCCTCATAGAAAAAAGTACACTTTCTGTGTGATTAGGAGATACATCATCTGGTGAAAGGTCTGGAAACCATGCCCAATTGGTATGTTTAACATTAGGAAGAACTTCCTGACAGTAAGAGCTATTTGACAATAAAACATATTCCCTCGGAATATGAGAACTTATTGCCTTACCTTTTCAGCCTGATCTGGGCACGGGACGGAATTGGGCTGGAAATGGGGGAAATGTGTTTTATCGCACACAAAATTGCTGCTGCCCGGTCATCACCCATCCCTTAGCTGTGCTCTGCCAGCCAATTTGGATACTATAGAAAGCTTCCATACTACCAAAATCGCCAGGAGAAATGTGGCTGGGAGATGGGTGATGGTCAGGCAGCAGTACAGCAGCAATTTCGTATGCGATAAAACTCAGTTCTCCCTCATTCCAGCCTGATCCTGTCCCATGCCCAAATCAGGCTGAAAATGCATGTGCAATAAGCTGCATGGTGTGACCTGATAACCCAGTGCGGTGGGCTATATTGCAAAGGCAAAACCAACTCTGAGTGTTCCTTACCTAAGAAAACCCTATGGGATCCATGGGGTGGCTATAAGTCAACAGGAAACTTGAAGGCACACACACACAATTTTAAAAAACACTGTTTATAGAAAGGAAAATGGGGGTGGAGGAAGAAGGAATCTAATGGCATCTTTGAGACTAACTGGTTTATTTCAGCATGACCTTTCAAATTATCTAGCAGCACTATTGAACCAATTGATTTATATTAGCATGCGCTTTTGTAGCCATCCATGAAAACTCATGTTGAAATAAAGCAGTTAGTCTCAAAGGTGCAATTAGGTTCCTTCTTTCCATCACCACTATTCTCCTTTTTACACTGTGACAGACTATCACAACTATTTCCTTGGCATCTGTAACTATCTGTAACTAAGAATGAGTGCCTGAGTTTACTTGGTTTACTTTTTCTTCCTTTTCCCCTTTTTTGTTTGTGTCATATCTTTTACATGGTGGGTCTGTGGGCAAGAACTGTCATGTTTTTGTCTGTGTACACTGTATTGCACTATGTTTAAAAAAAACCTAATATGTTTGTACAAGGATAAGGAAGAAAGGATAGAAGAAGGAATGCAAGAAGTTGGATCTAGTATACATTTCCCATAGATGGAAGGAGTCCCTCCATCCACAGGGGCTGCACTGATCAAGTAGTGACATACTCAGTATCCTTGCTAAACTCTTTTTTCCCCCTTGCACCTGGTGCTGATGTACTACAACCACAAGGTTGTGAGTTCGATCCCAGGGGCTCCGAGGTCCACTCAGCCTTGCATTTTTCTGTAAGGAGAAATTATCTTACACATTGTAAACTGCTTAGGGAGTGCTTAGCTCATTGATAAGTGGATGTTGGTGACATGGGAGCCACCAGTTACCATAGCTTCCAGGAGGAAATGGGGCATTCTCTTTAAGTATCTTCTCCCCTTCCTTGAGGAATGAAAGAAAGTTACCAGAGGAGAGGGGGACGTTCACACATTGTTGGGCTGAGAAAATGCTGCTCCTCCTTTTACAAAAATAGTAGCAGTATTGCCTGTCCATTCCAATGATATCAATTTAAGCAACCAGCCACTCAGAGAATATAGATAAAATGGCTCTGTGCCCAGTTTGCATTGCATGGTATGATCCATAAACAACATGACAGGGGTTTGTCTTATGCTTCGCAGGATGGTCCTCTTTTTGAAGGCAGTTCTTTTTCAGAGGTATCGTATCTATCTGTCTGTCTGTCTGTCTGTCTGTCTATCTATCTAAAACCTCTCCAGTCCAAGCCATGTTTAAAGAAGATAACTACCAATAGCCTACACCATCTACTCAGTTATGAATGTGTATCTAAGCAATGTCTCCTGGCCTAAACTGCCATGCCCACTTTAACAGCTAGGAGCTGCACTGAGCAAAGGAGATCCACCAGCAAGCAAGGCTGTGAAAATCAGTATCCTTACCCCTGTTATAATTCCTCATCAAAGCTCACTTGCTGGCAGGAGGAAGCTGGAAATATCATCCTCCTTGTGCCCCATTTGACAGAGGAAGAGATGTTTTTCACTTGATGCAGCTCCAGGCTCCTAAAGTGGGTTTGAGGGGGGATTTACAATCACAGCAACAGTGCCACAACTGGGATTATGTAGTGTTACTTCATACATAGCAGTTACAGCACCATAACTCTAGGTTATGAATTTGTAAGGGCAATACAGAATGCGAGCCAACAAATCCTACAATGGGATATCAGCTTCTTTCAATTCGCCCATCAACAATCAGCAAATGAACAGCATATGGATCCCATTTGGGGATAAAGGCATCATATTTCTTGTCATAAGCTACCCTTGAGTCAACTCTGACTCATGACAACCTTGTGGATGAGACACCTTCAAGACTCCCTATCCTCCACTGCTCTGCTTAGGTCCTGCAAACCCATGCATGTGCCCTCCCCCCACCCCCAATTGAGCCCATCCATCTGATATGTGGTCTTCCCCTCCTTCTTCTACCCTCCATCTTTCCTAGCATTGTTGTTTTTTCTAGTGATCCATGCCTTCTCATTATGTGGCCAAAGTACGACAGCCTCAATTTGATCATCAAGGAGAGTTCTGGTTTGATCTGTTCAAGGACCCATTTATTTATCTTTTTGCCTGTCCATGGTATCCTAAGCACTCTTCTCCAGCACCACATCTCAAATGCATTGATTTTCTCTCTGGCATGTTCAATAAGGCAAAGGCACGATATAAATCCAATAAATAAATGGATTCATGTATATAGGAAGCATATCAGTCACTGGTTGCCATCACCTCCTTTATGCTGAGAGTTAGACTCTTGCCATTTGAGGGTTTATTTCTAAACATGCACATATACACATAATTTAGAATATGTGATATTTTAGATACTATACACAACTGTACAAATGTGCCATAATTACAACATCATTTCCACAATATCCATCATTAATATTAAAAATAAACTGGCACAGAAAATGTTCATCACAATAATAGTAATAATCATAAATTCAGTAAATGAAGAAAGCAGTAATAACTATGCCTAATGAGCACTGTTGAACTGCATCCTAAGCCTTTTTGTTTAGCATATGCAAATTTTATGCAAATAGAGGCCATCTTTTTTTTGTGATGAGTTTTTGGAGTGGGGTGATGCCCAAGGGGCCAGCATAATAAGTAACATTTTCAGACAAGAAGCAAAGGGGGGAATCAAAGAGGATACCATAAATCTCCTCTCTCCCACCAAGTATGGAAAGAACCAAGAGACTAATGAATATGTAACTCTTCGTGGGCAAATCTGGCATACAACCAGCTACTTCCGCCTCCTTTGTGCATGAAGCCAGGAGCCCACCTGCTTCTCTCCCACCCGGATATATTTTTGACATCCTTTCCTATTAGAATTCTGCACCAAAATTAAACTCCTCTAACAACAATCCAGCCTTGTTGCTGAGGAATGTTCCCACGTCATCTGTGTGTCATGACAACAGATGATAGAAACGCTGCTATTCAGGATTCAGAGTGTGTGTGGTTTTTTTCCTCTCCCTATCCCTCCCTGCCTCCCTCTCTTTTTAAACAGCTTGAAAAGGGAACTCAGAACAAAAGTGAGCACTTAGTGATGCTGTGCTGAGCTATCTAAAGCACTTGGGGCAGGTAGACCTGCCCACACCTCAGATGACAAAAATAAGCAGAGTGGGTGACACTTCCTGTCAAGTTATGGGGATGCAGGGAAAGACACTTCCAGGGGAATGAGGGTGGCCAGAAATTGGAAGAAGTGGGGAGTGGAGGAGAAATTAGGAAACAAAAAGACTAATTAGAACTGGAAATATTACAAAAGCTGGGAAAGATCTAGTCATGCGAGGACTGCTGGTACAAACATTTCAAAATAGATTTTCAGCTATGTGGGTTGGGATTTTTGCTTGATTTGGTTTTGGTTTTACTCTGTGACAAAGCTAGGCAATAGCCACCTTTATGTTTGTGTAGCGATTCACCTCCTTCCAAGTGTTCATCTGTAATGGTAAGAAATAGCTGTATTTTTCCTCCTCAGGAGATATCCAAAGTATTAGCATAGGAAAGATCACTGCTCAGATATTGGGATGTGTCATGTTCTGCTTATCCCAAATGCCTCTTCATCTCCATACTTTTTCCCTGTGTGCTTGCTTTTTCCCCAAGCTTTTTCTCATAGCATGGAGAACCAGGTGCAGCCTCCATCTTTTATTTTACAGAGGACACTCCTGTTTTTGAGGGTATCTTCTCATTGAAAGGCTATCTAGCTCAATTCTGTTTCAAAGGTAAAGAAAGCTGTCAACTGTTGCCCATCACCTGGAAGAAACCTTCTTCATTTTGATAAAACACATTGGAGTTTATCACACGGGAGGAATTTCTCTCAATTTCGAAAGAAATGGAAGTGAGGCCATTTTGGAATTGAGTAAATTCACTAGTTCAGCGAATTTACATGATTGCGTATTGACACTGCATTGGATTCAGAACTGCCCGAAATTGCCTTCCAGTGCCCGAAATTGCGTGTGATAGTTTCTCATGCAATCACGCGAAACCTCATGATTGCATTCAGAAGGACTTCCCTTTGCCCGGAAATGTGTGTGATCAGCTTTTGCGCAATCACGTGAAACCCCATGATTGCATTCAGATTGCCATTGGATTATACTTCCAATTCCCTTCGTGTGATAAACTCCCTAGTGTGTTTACTTAAATTGTGTTTGTTTATTTAGAGTGTTTATACTCTCCAGCCAAAAGAGCTCACAGATTTTTAACTGTACAGTTCCCTCTCCTCAAGCTTACAGCCTAAGAAGGCACAATGCACAAGGAATTGCATGGCAGGAGGGAAGGGATTAAGTTGAGCAGATAACTGCCTCTTCTTCTCTCCCTCAGCCATGGCAGTGGCAGAGGCAATGGAGGAGGGAAGGGCCTTTTATCTTCTTCTGGGCCTAGGCATTGCAGAGCCTCTTCTGCTCTCCCTCCGAAGCCAGAGAAGTGCCAATTGGGAGGGAAACAAGGTTTTTCTTCAGCTGCTTAGTCAAGGCATAATATGGAGCTGTTCCTGCTTCTCTCCTTCTAAAGGCCACAGCAATGGCAGTTGGGATGGTGCATCTCTATAGATATAAATTACGCAAATATATATACAGTATGCAAATCAGTGTCCTATTTGTTCAAGCTGTGGGGGATTATATGCTTCTTCCTTTTCGGTGATGTACAAGTCAGGCAGTAGTGTTACCAGGGTGTGTGTGTGCAGGGGGTCCAGCCAGAAGAAGGGTGACACCCAACTGGACTCTCCTCCCACTGCGTCCCTCCCAGCCTTACCAAAGCAGTGAAGGCCTGTTTATGATGAGGAGGCCTCTGCAGTGGCGACAAAAGAGAATGCCAAACATGTCTTTTCTGGCTTTATCATAGCAGACACCTCTCAAGGACACCTCTGCCACCACGGTGGAGGAGAGGTCCAAGCATGCCCTTTTGGCCACTGCCACCCTGCTTGTAGCCCCCCTCCCCTGCATCATGACACTAGGGGTGGAGAGACCACTGAAGCCAGGCCCTTCCCTGTCTTCCCCCTTGTCATTGTTGGGGAGAAAAACTAGACACCATAATGTTGTGGTAGGCTTCCAGCCAATGTTACAGCAAAAATGGGGAGAGAAGGCAGCACATAATATTTTCACACTTCTACAAATAGGCACTGTCTTGGCATAGACATAATTCAAAGATCAGAAAGGATCTTGTGTTCCAGGCGTGCCTTCCCTTAGTGCTCTCTCTCTTTCTCTCAGTTTTGCAATGTCCTCTAAAATGATATTACACCCTCCAAAAAGAGCTATGATTGGCACAAAGCTTCAACTTTTTTCTAACATTTGAATCTGAGAGCTTTCTTTTCTTTCATTTTAATTGAGTTAATCATTGATTTGCTTGCCAGATTGCTTTTAAAGGCAGTTTGCTTCAGCTTGTATATAGGATTTGTTCTTTTAAAATAGTGCTGGACAACTTCCCAGTTTTGGGGTGGGCACAGTAGACTCACTCCTCTAATCCATTGGGGACCACCCTGTTGCCTTTCCCCCAGCCGTTGTGGAAGTTTTCTTTGAAGTAGAATCCCAAAGATACAGCCCTCCAGGCAGTCAACCCAGAGCATGTTCTTTCCTCCCTGAAGGGGACAGAAGGAGCCACAATTTCAGTGCTGCACTTGTACTGGTAGGGAGAGTATTGCCACCAATTTCATTGTTGGCCATAAGTAAAGGAAATGGAATCCACAAAAAATTTAAGAGGCCACATGTGGCCCATAAGTTGCTTGTTCCCCATCCCATTATCATTTGCTCTGGGATTATTTGCAAATAAAGAACATTCCTGTATATTCCTATTAAAAAAAAGGCACTCAGGTGTACCAAAGCTTTTCACATTTTGGACTGTGCCCATGACCAGACAGCTCACCTAATTCACACCCACAGATGCCTGGAAATAGTAGCTGCCTGATCACCTGAGCAGGTACCACCCTCAGGTGACGGAGGGGCTATACAGATCATCCCAAAGGGGCAGTCTGCAGCCACCCCTTTACTCGCCAGATTGGGGCCACAGCAAGCTCATGTCGCAGCCCCAATCCAGCCTCTAGAGAGTGCAAAAAGGAGCTGCAAAAAGCATCTCCTTTTTGCACCCTCCCAGGGGTGCCATAGCCGCAGTAGTGTGGCTTTATGACACCCCTTTGATGCTGCATCATGTGGATGCAGAGCCGAAGGTGCGTCATGATGGTGTGTGCTGTGTGGACCAGCGCACACCAAAAAGACCCCCTAGGGGCAGGGTTAGGGCATCCAGCGTGAAGATGCAATGCCCTGACTCCGCACACAGGCCAGCACAAAGTGCCAGTCTCTATAGGCCCTAAGTAATGTATATTCCCCTTCTCATCCTTTCTGTTACTGTTCACATTTCCCCATCCCTCATGCTGGCTTGTGGATAAAGAAAAGCATTCCTATTCCAAGAAGGAATTGGGTTTTCCCTTGCCCCTCTGTGCACACAGAATCTCCATTGTGTCCTCAGAAAACAGGAATGCCCCTGTAATTACTGAACTGCTGAAACAGCCTCTGCCTGAAAAACTGGAGTTTACAGACCTGGGCAACTGTAAAAATAGATTTTTGACAAAGTGTTGGAAACTGGCAACAGTATTAGGGTATGAGTGGTTAAGGTGTTAGAATTGATTCACATGGATAAACTGGTACAAGAAGAAATGGGCAAAAGTTTCAAGCACGCATGCACATCCCTTAAAATGAAATCTATTGAGTACATTTTGGAACAGTGTCTCTGTGTGAAATTCTGTGTGTGTGTGTGTGTGTGTGTGTGTGTTTGTAAATGAGAGAGCCAATATGGTGTAGTGGTTTAAGTACTGGACTAAAAGTGCTTTATCACACTAGGGGGCAAACAGGATTTAAATGAGAGTTAAACAAGAGTTAAACAGGAAATGTCCTGTGATAAACATAGAGCATTTCCTGTTTACCTCTCATTTAACTCTTGTTTAAATCCTGTTTGCCCCTAGTGTGATAAAGCAGTTAGACTCTATGGAGTCAGGATTTGAATCTCACTCAGCCATAGAAACCCACTGAGTAATCTTTGGCAAGTCACACTCTTTCAGCCTTAGAGGAAGCTGATGACCCCCCCCCCAACAAATTTGCGAAGAAAACCCTGTGTTTGCTTTCTATTCGGGTCTTCATAACTTGGAAACAACTGGGAAGTCATACAACAACAACAACAACAACAACAACAACAACAACAGTGTTTGTAAATATTCAGGATAGCACTTTAAATCACATTCCATTGGGATGCAAACTGCAGGAAAAAAGATTCCACCTCAACATTAGGAAGAACTTCCTGACAGTAAGGTCTGTTCAACAGTGGAACACACTCCCTTGGGGTGTGGTGGAGTCTCCTTCCTTAGAGGTCTTTAAGCAGAGGCTGGATGGCCATCTGTCGGGGATGCTTTGATTTGGAGTTCCTGCATGGCAGGGGGTTGGACTGGATGGCCCTTGTGGTCTCTTCCAACTCTATGATTCTATGATTCTATGATATATGGATGTATAGTAGGGGCAGCGTGCCAGTGTGGTACAGAGGACTCCTGGTATCCACTCGGGTTTTGTTCCAGGATCTCCTGTGGCATGCTAAAATATTGTCTTTTATATAAAATAGCAGAATCAAGGTTTATTCTTTGGAATTTATATCTTTTTGGAATATTTTCAAGCTGTGGATGGTTGAATCCATGGATAAAGAATCCATGGATATGGAGAGCCAACTGTATAGTGAATCTGAGTGTTGGGATTTTTTCACACGCTGAAAATTGGAAGGTTAAACACTTCAATCCAGGGTTATATGTGGGGTTTGATGTTATTTTGCAAGAGAATATCAAATGATGTCACAGCCAATCCAAACCCAATCCGAACACAATCACAAATCATCCCAGGAATAGGTAAATTTGGAAAAACATCAAATTTATCAGTCGTGTTCCACTCCAAATTTGCATCTAGTTCATATTTGCCTGCTATGAAATGTATGTCTAGATCACCATAGGATTGCCTTTGTTAGAACACACTACAATTCCCATGATCCTTTGTTCTGATTTTCCCTCTTGTGCACCCTGGCTGCTTCCCCTGTTTCAGAGGAAAGAGCAAAGGGGGGAAGTGAAGACAAACCCCTCTGAAGAAATCTTGACCAAAAAACCCATGATAGGGTCTGCCATAAGTCTGAAACCACTTGAAGGCACAAAGCAACAACATAAAAACTCAGTTTAATGTTCTGAGAGGAAATGTTAGACACAGATTGCAATTCCCAAGATCCTTTGCTGCAATTTTCCCTCCTGTCCTTCCTCGCTGTCTAGAGGAAAACAGCTCTTTTTGGAGGAATTAGAGAAGGGGGGATGAGGAGGCTCAGCATTCTCCTGCCTCCTCCTCAATTCTGCCCATCTGTAAAGCACAGGGCAAATGGAACAGTGCAAAAGGGGCCGGGAAGGGAAAGGAACGAGTGAGAGACAAGTGAGGGATGCATTTTACCACACACCAGAACTCTGCTGCCACTGGAAGTCCCCATTCCATTCCTAATCCATCCCAGAGGAGGCAATTTTTGAGAACTGTTCAGAACAGTTCTCCAAAATTGCCTCCTCTGAGACAGATGGGGACGGAACGGAATGGGGACTTCCGGCAGCGTTCTGGTTTGAGGTGAAATGTGTCCCTCACTTGTTCCGTCCCCTTCCCGGCCCCCTTTGTACCGTTCCATTTGTGTGCCAGGAGCTCTGTGCGATAAACTCAATGTAAATTCACAAAAGAAAGCCGCTTGCTATGTATTCATGTGATGAATTCATTTGCATTGGTACTGCTTTCTCCTTTGGATGGATGCTATTTTTGTCTTGTGTGTGATGAGCTAGTACGTAATTGAGTGCATTTCCGAATTGGCCCCACTTTCTTTTCTTTCAGGATGGTGATACATTCTTTCCACGTGAAAAAGGTTGGAGTAAGACTGTGGAAAACCAGGACTCAAACCCCTGCTCAGCCATGGAAATCCCCCTCCTCCTCAGCTCACCTTGGTCAAATCATATTCTCTAAGCCTCAGAGGAAGGCAATGGCAAACCTCCTCTGAATAAATCTTGCCAAGAAAATCTTATGAAATGGTCACCATAAATCAGAGTCAATTTGAAGGCACTTAAATAACAGATAGTGGAGATAGGCGATGTAGGTGGAGATGGGATTAGTTTTCTTTCCTGTGTACTCATGGTGGACTGGACCACTAGCAGTCAGCTGAAAAAGCTCCCACAAGTGATCAGAAGTCACTTTGGGTTTAACTTTTGGGGCTTGAGGTGTTTGGGGTTTTTTGTTTGTTTGTTTTTGTTTTGTTTTTTTGTTTGTTTTTTGTTTTGTTTGACAGATTGGAGTATTTGGGGGTGTTAAAGGAACTTGAGGTGTTTTCAAGGAAACTGTCCCTCCTGGTAGTATTTTCATTATTTTTGCTTATTTTTAAAAGGCAATAAGAAACTATAATACATATATAACATACTAACATGTCTATCACATCTGGATTCAGCCTCTGTTTCTACATCATGAGCCCTCTGTCTTGGCTTCCAATTCTCATTTGTAACCAAAAGGGCTTTATTATGATACTCAGCTCCAAAACACCAGGCAATCTTGTGCCGTGGTATATCACATAACACATAGGAAAAGCCAAACTGGATTAGACCTAAGGACTACTTAGGCCTTGTACAGACCAGCCTGAAAGGCTGGCCTAGGGGCAGAGTTGGGGCATAGCGTCCTGACAACACACACCTGACTCTGCCCCTTCAGGGTGCCCCGACACTGCGTGCCACTCCAGACGGCATGCAGCATCACAGTGACGTCTGGCATGCATCCAGATGACACAGCAGCAAACGAGCACCATAGAGTAGCTTTCATGGCCAGCATCCATAGTTTTTTGTGGAGCTTTCGAGCTATATGGCCATGTTCTAGAAGAGTTCCTTTCTGATGTTTTGACAGCATCTGTGGCTGGCATCTTCTCTGAAGATGCTAGCCACAGATGCTGGTGAAACGTCAGAACTTTTCTAGAACATGACCACATAGCCTGAAAGCTCCACAAAAACTATAAGCACCATAGAGCCGCACTGCCACAGCTATAGCACCCTTTCGAGGGCACAAAAAGGAGCCACAAAGGCAAGTCCTAGCCTTTGCTGAGAAGGGCTATGAAAAGTTCTGACCACCAGAAATATTGGAAATGGGTCTGCTGTTACTTAATTACTCGCCATTAAAATGGGAAAACTAGATATCGATTTAAAACTGGTTGACTCATCTTTGCCAATAACAATGTTGTTTCATAAGAAGTGGGCAAATTGCCTTGTCATATAATATAGGGACAACCTACTGTCCCCTGAAGGAGAACTGATTACACAAACCTAAAAGGATGTCAATAATGTGATATGAATGTTGGAGTATAACATCTAACTCACCCACCAGAACAGAGCCATGATTTCATGAAGAAATAGACCTTTGTGTGTGCATAGACACACTTTCCATGTAAGTAATTATGATTCTCTTCTAATTGTCCTGTGTGCAATTAACCCATATTTCTCATCTGTCACCAATCAAAATTATGAGGATGAATTCCATTTTTTAAACTCCTTTAAAGTGATCGTTTTGAAATAGATTTTCCCTTTTTACATCTGTGCAAAGTTAAAATGGCCACAAGAAAAGACAAGCAACTTGTGATGTAATGATGTGGAAAATGAGAGAAATGAAAACAAACTGTACTGGCAAAGCCATAAACTGTATAGTAATCCAATGTGGAAAGTGGAAGGAGAAGACAAAAAGATGCCCAGAAGAAAAAAGAGAGAGAGGGATGGGGGGTTCAGAAAAGAAAGGAAAGAATACATGAGAAATAACAAAGCCAAAGGATTATTCATAATCATCTGGCATCATTATATTAAGCCATGAAGACTGTTTTCTTTCACTTAACCTTACATAAGAATTAAACCACTGATCTGTTTTAAGGGTAATAAGATTAACGTTTCATGGAAATATGACCCAATTCATTTTTGTACAAAGAATGACATACACAGGCTGTCAAGCTGTCAAAACACACGCCGTCCCTTTTAAATTATAAAAGCTCCAAAGTGGCTGATTGAACTGATGAAGAGCTGTTTTTTCTGTGCTCTGCAACATGGGTGGGGAAACCGTCAGGATCCATAGGCAAGTCCAGCTCTTCATTGGCCCCAGTCTTCTTTTCACAAGTTCCCCAAATGATCACACACCCCTTCTCCATTACACTTTTGTTGAGTAATTTCTTGGCTTTCCTATGCCACTCCCCCCCCCCCAAGTTTGTAATACGTCCCCTAAAGCTTGATTACTGATAGTAAAATCTTTAAGCTAAAATATTCTGAAATTTATAGCCCTCCCCCTGCCCTCATTTTGCCTTTGGTCTTTCAAATACAACCCATGAGAAATTTTCTGAAACTGAATTAAGCCTTCAGGTTGAAAGTGGGTCTCCAATCTCCACCCCTGTTTTACTAGAAATTAGTACCACTGTTTACATATCTACAAACCAAAGCTGGAAAAAAATTCCAGGATACCAAAATCTATGGATGCTCAAGTGTCATTATACCAAAAGATCCCCTCAGCATTGTAGTTTTTGTGATTTGTGCAAAATATAATTTGTATGAAATTCCTATTTCTGCACAAACACTAGTGTATTTTGTCTTACTTTCTACAGAAAGAATGGATGTTATCAGACAGCAGAAACTGGAAGCATAATCCAATGGGAGTCTGAACGCAATCATGGGGTTTCATGTTATTGTGTGAGAGATTACCACATGCATTTTCAAGCAATGGGAAGTCCTTGCAAACAAAATCGTGGGGTTTCACGTTATTGCATGAGAAACTATCACATGCAATTTTCGGCAATAGGAAGCAATTTTGGGCAATGGGAAGTCGTTCTGAACACGATACAACATCAATATGTGATCACATAAATTCACTAAACTAGCGAATTCACTCATTTCCGAACTGGCCCCACTTTCATTTCTTTTGAAACTGAGAGAAATTCCTCCCATGTGATAATGTCAAATCAGAGAGAGAGAAGGAGAGTATGGCAGGGTGACTTCTTACAAAAACACTTAGTGCCATCTTTACTGATTAACACAATAAGGCAGCAGTTATTTCATCTTCCAAGACTGCATTTTATAAAAAAAAACCCCTAAACCCCTCATGAAAGTGTGCACATTTTCTCCAACACACACACAAAAAGCCCATCATCTTGCAGCCAATTGCACCAAGGAGTAAGATTTTGAAATTAACCTGTTTACCATATGAGGATTTACAAGCCTAAACAGTGTTACAAGAGTGCAGTCCTGCACATTTTTCTGAATAAGACATGTAGAGGACTGCATATTTGTAGGATGGTTAGCCATGTAAATCTACCAGCTATAATAGGACTTAACCCCGGGAAAATATATATAAAACAGCAGCCTAAATATATTTCCTAAGAGGGAGGATTTCCTGAATCACAGTCTCACTAGACACCAGCAGGCCACGCAGTCTGTCAGTTTCTGCTGGATATTAGCAGAATGATGGACTACAGCAGAGTTCCCACCTAATGAGATTTTGTTTATGAAACCCTTTAATAAAGCTACAGAGAGTATATTTTCATTCCCACAAGATTCCAGCTCTCCTTTGAAAGGGCAAAATTACCACAATTAATAATATCCTGTTACTCCGTGTAATGCCTGCAGATTGCATTCTCTTCTCTGCCGTTTATCATTTGGAATTTTTAGCTTGTGCATCAACTTCAGATCTATCTCTACACCCAGCAATGCTCTTTAGAGAGCAGAATACATTTCATGGATATTAAAAATAGTAAATGAATCCCATGCTTCCTTTTACATTTTCTACAGGGTTTTGGGTTGTTGTTCTTTTTTGTACCACGTGAAAAAGATGAGAGCCATTACTTTTTACTGCACCATATCTGGCACTGCCATCACCTGATCCCTCAGAAATTTTCTTATCTCTGCTTTACATTTGCAGAGCATTTTATGTTTGTGGATATCTTTAAATCAGAGTTTTACTCTAGGTTTTTGTTTTTTTTTGGTTTTTTGGCAATAACACTTGTTACCATCATATAATGTTCCTTTCTACCCAGTCAGACCCTTGGCCCATTGACTCTATACTGAGTGGCAGCAGCTCACCAGGGTTTCAGACAAGTGTCCTTTCCAGTCCTGGAAATACCAGGAACTGAAACTGGGCTGCATCCACACTATAGAAAGAATCTAGTTTGATACCACTTTAACTGACATGGATCAGTGCTATGGAAATCTGTGAATTGTAGTTTTGTGGGACATTTAGCCTTCTCTGTTAGAGATTTGGTGCTACAACAAACTACAGTTCCGAAAAACCCATTGCATCAATCTTGATAGAATTATCATTTTGTATAATATTTGTTACATTTTAAATCTTAACATACATAATTAAAAACTGAACAAAACCATAACATCCAAACTACTTTAAAAAAATAAGCCTAGCTATTTAATAATAACAATAATAAATCTAATTTCCTTCTCTGTCCCCCCCACCACCACCACCACTTAAAATATTTCAACTAAACACTTACATAAACTAAATCAAACTAAACTGAACAAGCTAAACAAAATGTAACAACCTAACTAAATTTACATCCCACCCTTCCACCCCAGGAAATTACAGTAAATTGGTCTAATATACTTTTCAACTGCAAACCTACTTCTTTTCTAGTATTCCAAACATCTAAAAAGGTTAAAGCAAAAAAGGTTCCCAGGCTTTTAAAAAAGTTGACCTGTTTCTCCTTCAGTAAAGTGGAAAGTTTGTCCTTCTTTGCCAATTCAAGAACTTTGATAATCCCATCTTCAACTGATGGAATAGTATTTTCGGCATATAACAGTCTAGTATCATACAGTGAACCACGTTAAAACAGATATCTTTATATTTCTCTTTAACTATACCACCCCCCCTCCAAAAAAAAAAAAAAAAAAAATCCTGACTGAGGACTCTTTCATACAAGGCTAAATTGGAAGTATAATTTAAGGTCAATTCGAATGCAATCATGGGTTTTATGTTATTGCAAATTAACTCTTCACATGCAAATTCGGGCAGGAGGGAAGCCAATTCGAATGCAATCATGGGTTTTACCTTATTGCGAATTAAAGCTTCGCATGCAAATTCGGGCAGGAGGGGGTTAATTTCGGGTAATGGGAAGTAATTCCGAACGGAGCAGGGGTTCTTCCAAACGGAGCAGGGGTTCATGTAAATTCGCTAAACAAGCGAATTTACATAAATCCGCATTGGCTCCATTCGGAGTTGGGAGAAATTCCTCCCCGTTTGAAAGAGTCCTGAATATCTTTTATTTGGAAGTTGGTTGCAGCCCATTGAGGGTGCCAGGTAGAGCTTAGAAAAGTTATTTGAGCAACAGCTTCCCTTCCCTCCCCTCCCCTCAGAAGAGGGATAGTTAGACTGGTTAAGTACATTCCCTTCCTTCCTCACTTCTAAGTCCATTATATGCTGGTTGCATGAATTATTTTTATTATTATTTTTACAGTGGAAAAGGGAGTGGCATCCAGTTCAGCAATTTTTATGTCATTTTAAGCTTGAGTTACAACATTTCAGTTCTGTTTTACTGTCATTGTGCCATTGCAATGGCCAAACATCTTCCCAAAACCTCCGTTTCAAGCTGTGAAACACTGAATTTCTGAGTTGCTGGAAAGCAGGGGTGAGCAAGGATGTACCCAGCTCTGTTCCTGTAGCTGAGTGTGCTCCAACAGGCAGTTGCAGGGACCTTGGAAGAGAGCTGGATGCATCATTGCTCATTTCTCCCTCTACTCTCTGGTAGCTCAGTAATGGATGTACTTTGGGCGGGGGAGCTACACAGGTCACAAGGTAGGATTTCCATACCGTAGCTCTGTCTCCTGATGCAGGATCTCAGCTAAGATTGATTAGTATTTTTATACATAACTTGTGATGGACACATTAATGAATGTGGGCGAGAATGGTGTAATGGTTTGAGCACTGAACTAGGAGACGTAGTGTTCAAATCCCCATTTGGCTATGGAAACCCACTGGGTGACCTCAGGGAAGTCACACACTCTCAGCATCAGAGGATGGCAATGGCAAACCCCCTTCTGCAAACCTCCTTCTGAATAAATCTTGCCAAGAAAACCCCGATAGGTTCACCTTAGGGTCACCATAAGTAGAAAACAACTTGAAGGCACATGACAACAAACATTATTGAATGCATGTCCCTCCTAAGTAATGTGTGCCTTTGTGCATTTTCAAACTGCACGAAGTGTTAGATGTGCATTGCTTAATGTGCAAAAGCTGTGAAGCACATTTTATATTTCATGAAATGCACTGCTAGTTGGAAATGTACAAATTTCTGTCTCCAGATTGCATCAGTTTTGGGGGTCAGTCCAAGAGACCTAACTCTGGTAAAATCCATTTTAGAAACTTAACAAAGTTGAGTTTCTCATACATTCATAGTCAGATGTAGGCACCACTGCGTTTAGGGATGTTTATTCCTGAGTATTGGATTATTATTATTGTTGTTATTATTATTATATTTATTTATTTATATTGGTCAATTGGATTTACAACTAAGTAGCTATGGGTAGGATATTGTAACAATTCTCAGGCCCATGTCCACTCAGTTCTCAAACCAATTAAGGTTCAAGGGTTATGCCACAATTGCACAAAATGATGGTTTACAGATTCCTTAGAGATGTTAAAAGGGTTATAGCAATAAACCCTAAGGCAAAATGAAAATTAGCTCACATCCCTTCCATTAACTGATGCTCTCTTTCATCACACCTTCCATTCACCGAGGTGTGCATGATGCCACCCCAAAGGACTAGGTTTCTGGGTTGGATTTCAGCCAAATACCAGCACCACCACCCAGGACCAGACTGTCACGCTCATTTTTCCTGATATCTACATATCTTCTCTCCTTGGTTCTGTAAAGTGCTAACAAGGGGAAAGGAAGATCGCCCTATAAGGGAACAACTTTCCAAGCTTACTAAAATACAAACATTTTTAATTATCTCTACAGCATGAGCTGATATTACACAGTTGTTGCTGCTGTTGTTGTTAGTTATAGTTCTAATAATAATAATAATAATAATAATAATATTTATTTCTATTCCACCCCTCTGAACAAGCAATCGGGGTGGAGTACAGCAGAGGTTAAAACAATATCAATTTAAAATACCCCTTCCTTACCCTTACCACCCTCCCTTAAAAAAGAATTAAATCGCAATAGAGTTCTACTTGATTAACTAGTAATTTCCTACTTGCTGCATTAAGTGTGTGTGCGTGTGTGTATCCCACATGTATAGTGTGAATGGGAAAGCTAATACCCTACTGACTTTTCCAGAAATTCCAAATCCTTTACTGATGATGATGATGATGATGATATTTCTGGCCTTTCTCACAAAATGGGGGGGGGGGGGTAACAACAAATTTAAAACAGTGTAAATTAAAAAGCAAAAATATTTAAAAAGTAGAAATATAAAGTTTAAAAAATAATTAACCATTTATAAAGTTTAAAACATTACATATTAAAATATTAAAATGTTTTAAAAGGTATATACAAACCTTGACATCTGAATTGCACAGCATTTAAAAGCCCAATCCTTCTTACTTTGAATAAACCTGATGGCAGAAAAATGATTTTACCTGCCATCAGATGGAGAACAGGGATGGGGCCATACTGGCCTCTCTAGGGAGGGTGTTCCAGAGTCTGGAAGCAAGCACCAAGAAGACCCTCTCCCTTGGTCCCATGGAATGATCCTGAGAAGGCGGTGCGACAGTGAGAAGGGCCTCTCCAGACTATTTTGGCACTCTAATGGGATCATAAAGAGTGATATGGTTCTTCAGATAACCTGGACCCAAACAATATAGGGCTTCACAGGTCAAAACTAGTGCTTTGAATTGTGTGAAGAAACAGACTGGCAGTCAATGGAGCTGTTGCAATATGGGAGTTGTGTGTTCCTGTAGCCAGCTCCAGTTAACAACTTGACTACAGCTCTTTAAGCAAACTGATGCTTCTGAGTACATTAAAAAGCAGTCCTTATAGAGTACATTATAGTAATCCAAATGGGATGTAACCAAGTCAATGTACCAATGTAGGTTAACTTCGTTGGGATCCTGTCTATTTTAGCTGCATTGTAAGTTAACTTTGTTGAGATCCAGTCTATTTTTTTATGTTCCTGAATATGTTCCTAAGGCAAGTGTTATAGAATACACAACTGCACAATAATTAAAAAGAAAGAAAGATGGCAATTAATATGCAAAGTGATATCAGTCTAGAAGGCCTGAGGTTTTCGACAGCCCTGATAATGATGCTTTATTGACATATATCAGTGAATGTGATATAATTACACAGCAGGATCCATGGAAAGAAATAACACTTATTTGCGAAAGAAGACCTCTCTGTCATTTGTCTTGTTTGTTAGCATATGTATAATTGCAGTGCAAAAAAGCATCTACGCTGCCAAACAGCCTGGTGTCTGTTATCTGGATTTAGAATTTTTTTAAAAAATCAGGCTTTGATTCTGGGGTTGCGGATTAATATTGACCTTTTATATTTAAGTTGTTCTGAAAGTCCTTTTGTGAAGGAAGCTTGAATTTGGCATCTCAGAATGGAGTCACCTTTTTCCCCCCCCTCCCGAAGCTCTGTTTCTGTAACCTAAACTATCTGTGCACTTCCATAGCAAATAGCTTTTCACCATCTGTCCTTAAATATGTTGGGGTGGATTCCCATGAGCTGTCTACTGAATGCAATTTGAAACTATGGGGAGTTTTTCCCCCTCTAATTTGTCAAAGGCATGTTATGAGACTTTTTAAAGCTGGTGATGGAAAGGTTTAAATGCAGGACCTTCAACGTTTGGGAAACGTCCTCTGAGCTCTGTTCAGGAAAGAGGGTCAAATATATGCACATCACATATCTGAGAGAGGTGGACAAGCCCATTTCAGTCTTGAGGAGTGGCGGAGATTATGCCAAATGAAATAACTCCAATTAAGTGGTAGATGACAGCAATGAAAAGACACACACACCCCGCCACCTGACTAGAGGCCCAAACCAAAAATGCTGAGGATACTGGTTTTGTTACAACTCATGGTTAGTGAAATGTGATAGCAAGAAATACAAGAAGCCAGCACTATGAGTGTGGCACTATGTTTGAGTGTTGCACTATGACTCTGGAGACCAGGGTTTGAAGCCCTGCTTGGCCATGGAAATCCACTGGATGACCTTGGGCAAGTTGTACTCTTAGCCTCAAAGGAAAGGCAAGGCAAACCCTCTCTGAACAAATCTTGCCTGTCCCTCCCCCCCCCCCCCCAAAAAAAACATGATAGGTTTGCCTTAGGGTCCTCATAAAAATGACTTGAAGGCACTTAACAACAGAGTTGAACATGCACTAAAAGAACTAGAGAAACAGATATGTTTTTAAAAATATTTTAAGGATATTGTCCCCCAGTTCTTGTAGGGAATGTACCAGATGTTGTCCAGACTGCTTGTACCAGATTTCCATCATCCAAACAAGACAACACCAGAATCTGCTTAGTTATACATATGTTTGTTATGCATATGTAACTAACTAGCCAATATAGAATATCAGTAATTACATCACAAGATTTTATCTATCTGGATCCTCCACATGTCTTCAGGTCAACTTGCCTTTCCTATGGGAAATCTCCTAGTTTTTTAAAGGTCGTTGTGCCCTCTTAAATCATGCAAAATATGAAACCCCATATTCCAGTGCAGGGGGGTGTAGGGTGCACTAAAATAATACCATGTGTGAGGTCATGGAAGAGACCCTTTTTGCTGTGGTGCCCAGATCCAGCCTCTTGGATGCTGGATTAGGACAGATGCTGACTTCTTTCCAGCTTCAAGTTAAAACATGGCCTTTTAATCAAATGCATTTAATAATTTCACTTCGGTTCATTGCTATTGTTGTGTGCCTTAAGAAATTTCCAACTTATAGTCACCATAAGAAGTTTTCTTGACAAGATTTATTCAGAGGGGATTTTCCCTTGCCTCCATCTAAGGTTGAGAGAGTGTGACTTGCCCAAAGTCAACCAGTAGTTTTCCATAACTATGGATTCAAATCCTAGTCTTCCCGTGTCCAAGACTCAAACCACAACACCATGCTGGCTCTCTATTCTAATCAATACAGATCTGTTTTAAACAGTTTTATTTTAAGTTAAATGCTTTTAGATTGTTTAAATTATTTCATTTTGTTATATATCATTTCGAATTGATTTTACATGAAGAGTGTCCTGAGATCTTCTGATATAGGGTGGACTATAAATATTTTAATGAAATAAGTAAAATAAATAATTCATTTGGGACAAATCAGAGCTCAGCACAGTTAACTTTGGACTACAGCTCCCAGATTACTCCAACATGGGAGCTGTTTTCCTATATAGTAAAAATTCAAATATATTGCCACCAGCCAGTCTAATGACAAAATATCTACTTTCTACACCAAAGGACACCATTTCAATCCCTGGCAACTTAAATTCAAGAAGAATAAAGCAGCAGATAATAGGAAAGACATCAGCCTGAGAACTTAGGGAGGTATTTCTAGTCTGATCCCTCACAAAACTACAAATCCCAGAATCCTGTAGGATAGACCCATGGAAGTTAAAGTGGTATCAGACTGAATTATTTCTACAATGGGGATGCACTCTGAGACAGATGGACAATAGTCTGACCTACTATAAGGCACCTTCTGGTGTGATGCAGTGGCGCTGGTGGCACCGTGGTTAAATGCCTGTACTGCAGCCACTCACTCAAAACCATAAGGTTGCGAGTTCAAGACCAACAAAAGGGCTCAAGCTCAACTCAGGCTTGCATCCTTCTGAGGTCGCTAAAATGAGTACCCAGATTGTTGGGGGCAAGTAGCTTACAGTTATAAACTGCTTAGACACTCCTTAGGCGGTATGAAGCGGTATATAAATGAAGCTGTTTGTTTTGTTTGTTTGACATTTTCCAAGTGGCAAGAATGGCTGCATCCACACTGCAGAAATAATCCAGTTTGACAGCACTGTAACTGCCATGTCTCAATGCTATGGAATTCTAGGAATGGTAGAGCTCCATTCTGGTGCCACAACAAATTATCATTCACAGAATTCCCTAACATTTAGTCAGGGAAGTTAAAGTGGTGTCAAACTGAATAATTTCTGCAGTGCGGATGTCTCAAATGCAGTTATAAACCAAGAACTGTGGCTCTCTCCAGGTCAATCAGCTTAACATTTGAGTTAGAAAACACTAGAGGGCAGCAAAGAGGTGGTTGTATATTACTGCTCTCCCAAGAGCTCTGTACAACTATTACCTAATGTTTCAGCAGAGCATGCCAGAACATGACAAAACATCAGACCCTTCACTTGGGGAAGAGGGACAAAATGTGCTTGCAGATCTTTTACTAAAGCTTCCAATAGTCTCCATCCAAAGGGCAGCACGGTCCCTCCTTTCCAAGTTGAATTCCCATGGCTGTTTCTTAGGACATCATTTCTGTGCATGAGTACAAGTTCCTGCAGCAAAACAGAAAACACAAAGTCAAGAGAGAGAGCTCATCATTAAGTCATCTGCAATCATTGTTTTGAATAATATGTGATTCCACAGCTTTTGAAAATATTACCAAGAGATAGGATGAGAGAGAAAGTCGAGTCAGTAACTCTGAGATAGCATTAGGCAAAGAAAGATTGGTGGGGAGGAGGTTAGGTATTCTGCTCTTTGAAATAATAATAATAATAATAATAATAATTATTATTATTATTATTAAAAAGGCATGATCCATTGGCCCTTCCCCAGCCCAAACCATCCTTCAGGTTTTCTCCTGTGCTCAGGCGAGGCTTGATAAAGCCAAGGACTGTCTTGCTTTGTTATTGCAAGTGACAGGAGAACCTTGTTGAACCAAGGCTATTATTAACTCCCATCTGTTGGAAAGAGGTTGCAGCTGTTTGGAAGAGTTTCACTTTTTGCAAGCTCTGCAGATCTGCTCAGAATTCTAATGCTTGTTTACCACCCTGAAATGTGCTTTCCGAAAGAGCATGGGGCCTCTACACAAATAGTATGTGCACAACTAGGCCCTCATTACCCCTTCCTATGAATGCCCTGACCCATCCACTGGTTAGGCTCATGAATTTGGCACCTGCTCTATGCTGGATTTCAGACTTTGGTCCAAGACACACTGCAAAAATAATCTAGTTTGAGACTGATTTAACTGCCCTGGCTCAATGCTAGAGAATCATGGGAATTGTAATTTATTGTGGCACCAGAACTCTCTGGCAGAGAAGGCTAGATGTTTCACAAAACTACAGTTCCCAGAATTCCCTAGCATTGAGCCACAACAGTTAAAACAGTCTCAACCTGGATTATTTCTGCAGTGTTTTGAACCTTTGTGTTTACATATCCTACCATATTCAAGAAATACATGTGTCGCAGAAGGAGGGGAAAGCAATCACATCTTTGCAAGACAAATTCATCATGCAACCATATTAAGACTCTCTTTACATTGCAGTGATTAGGTTTTGGAACATGCATGCTTCCTCTTCCCATAATTGCAGTTTTCCAATGGCTTCCTTTATCAAATTGTTCCCTTTCCCCCATTATATATTATTTGGCCCTGTTTGATGGGGATAAGTGACACACATGCACACCACACACATATATGAATGGGATGCAGTCATGTGCTGCTGAAAGAAGTTAACAAATAAAATGAACAATTGCTGGCATTAATCAGAGTAAATGGATGCAATTGCAGTAATGCATAGCAAGAAAGACTGTCAGATCGTAAAGAAAAAAGGGCAACACTGTGACAACACATAAAAAGAACAAAGTATACAGAGAAAGGACACAAAGGGCCTAAATATCTTAAAGGAGCTATTACACTCTAAATATAGTGGGCAGATAAGGATGGGAGAGAGGCAGAAAAAAAGAGTGACGGTTCCAAATCTTTTGTAAAGAGCTGTCGATAACAGTGACAGAACTGAAGACCTGTTAAAACTCTGAAGAGAACACACAGGCCAAGGGGCAATGCCAACATAAAGTGTCAAACTGTCCTGATAGTTTTGTGGAAATATAAGTATAAATACATTATAGGAGTTTTAAATAACAAAGATCTAATGTATTGTAAAGATTTTTTTTTAATATTTAGATATCAGAAAAAAATGAGTGTGACAGTCTGGTCCTGGGTGGTGGTGCTGGTATTTGGCTGAAGTCCAACCCAGAAACCTAGTCCATGAGGTGGAATCATGCACACCACGCGCGCACACGGAGCACTCTAGACCAAATCCATATGCCCATCCAATTAATGATTAGAGGTGACACAGAAGAGTATATATGGGGGGGGGGGAGGATATTGAAACAACTAAACCTAGCTAGTGTCATCTTTAGGAATGAAATCATGCCATTCTCTAAAAACTGCACAACAATTGTGTAGAAGATGGTAAAAGACATAAGTCAGAATACCAGCTGAGCATTCTGCTCATGTACCTATACCATGGCTCTCCCTTTTATGGGCTTGTATAAGGAAATATCCAGTGCCTACTTGTGTAAGCAGTTCGCCATTCACTGGGAGTGCAAAAAGATTGCTTAAGAACCAGACCAATGCATGGCCGCAGATTTATCCAGAACAGCCACTAGAATTTAATTATTATTATTATTATTATTATTTGTATCCTGCCTGATCAACAAGGAATCCAGGCAGCTAACAACAGTGGAAGTGCAGTAAAAAATACAGTAAAAAAATTAATCCCCTCCCAGCCCCCCAACCATATAAAGCAGACAAAACAATAAACAATATTATGGCTCTGGACAGACAGTTAATTTTCAATGGCATCATCCCTGCATATGTATGCCTGCAGGACTGAAGAGGCTCTCAGTCATAATGACCATGGAAATGAAAAGGATCCAATCCCAGGGCCAAAGATACAATGATCTGCCTGGAGCAAATCAAACCCTAGGGCCACCAGAGTCGATCCTGCCATTTCAAGTCATTTTGATGAATGAAACAGACACCATAGACTTGAAATGTCATGAAAGTTACTTATATCCTTTGCTATTCTTGTATTTTTGTGGCCAGTGATGCAAGAGTTATCTGCAGGACTTTCTGCTTCATACTACAAAATAAGTTGGTTGTAGGAAATAATGTAGACTTGAGTAAATTGACACAGACTCAAGTCAGATTCAATTTGCTTCAGTGACTCAACTTGGACTTGACTTGGCAATACATTATTCATTGACTCAACTTGTGACTTGTATATTTTTAGCAAGTGACTTGTTGGCATCATTCACTTTAAGCAGCAAGCAAGACCTGACCCCAGAACATGGGGCATGTTTCTCAGAGGGGAACAGCAAATACATTAGGCAAATGGCTTGAGGCAGAAGGCTCCTTCTGAAGCTTTTGAAGGCTTCTCCCATGTGCAGCAGGGAGAGGCTGCCAAGTAGACCTCAACCCCTCCCTCAAACCCATTGCATAATGTGCTTGCTGTTCCCTCCTTTTTGTCTATTAAAAGTTGGCTCCCAGACTTGAGACTTGAAAGTATCTTACAAGGATTTGAAACTGGAAGATAGAAATCTGGAACAAAACCTGAGATCCATGGTGAGTTTGTATGATGTTTGAGGAAGTAGGCCCTAGAGATGTTACAAGGTGGAGCACCTGCTGATGCCATTAAACATGATAAATTAAGCATTAGCCACAGTTACATAGAGTATACCATTCAAATAAAATGAGGAAAATGTATTTATTCAGTTACTTTTCAGGACAGCACTTCCACCCTGGGATTATTTCCTCTCACCCTAAGGAGTAAAGAAGAGGGGCCAGGCTCTGAGAACTGGCAACATTACTTGTTTGCCATTGAATACTCTATACCTTGATTTAAGTGGACTGTAGGGGGTGAAATGGTTATCTTCAAACAGTGATGCTGAAGAGTGTTGGAGAGATGGTAGTGGCAGCCTCTCTCTACCACCTTCATCAAGGCATTCCCCTTCTGTTGGAGAACAAAGCTGTGAGTAAATATGATACTATCAGTGGTGAATTAAGATTCAACAGTCAGTCAGCTCCACCAATGTTTGAGAAGAGTGGGTGCCATTAGGTGTTTCAGCTCTGTCAGTTATATGTGGCAGAGCTTAGAAAAATCACTTTCTTGGACCACAACTTCTAGAATGGTTCTAACAACATGCTACCAGGGGGTTCTTGGGAGTTATAATCCAAAAAAGTAACTTTTCCAAGGTCTGATCCCTACACTACAGAGGGATGGACAAGCAGACTGATGAGGAGGACATCATTCCAGGCATGTTGAGTACACAATGGCCGGAAGCATGCACAACAGCACCTATCAGTTCCCATGGAAGCAGCTGGAGATTTTAATCAAATGTGGAATGTCTACATTTTGTTCAAGGCTGAAGAAGCAGAATTGCACCTGCAGTGCTATGACAAATGTGCATGCAGTTGCATATCCAAGTATACATTTTGGAAGTGTAATATTGCCACACAATACAAGGATTGTGTTGTACAATCCATGAGTGCAGAAATGTCTACTACCAGTATGCAACACTAATGTAAGTTCTTTGCCAATATGGTGTACTCATGAGGCAAAAGGAGGAATGTTTAAAAGCACTTTTTAAATGAACTACCCCTGTCTTTCCTTGTCCTGGCCCAAGTTTCCAGATTTGTTTGTAGGGAGTGGAATGTAATGATCTGACTGAGCAGCTCATTTTTTATGCAAGCAACACTTCATGTTCCCTATGAACAGACAAAGCAGATTATAGGGCCTAAGTCTTCGGTTATATATGGGTCGTCTCCAGACAAGAGACAAGGGTGCAAATTCACCAGTTTTGGGGGTTCACCTCTGGAGAAGAAGAAGGGGTATATGTAAATCTCCAACTCAGCTAGTAGAGCAGGAGCTTGCTACAGTTTGCAAGCCTTAATTGATTTGCTGCAGGGTCTATGTATTTACTTCTTCCCTTCCAATTGTTGTGATGCCAGGGCTCACCCTCCACTCTTTTCTGCATCCATCTTCTGGCTAGCAGCAAATAGGCTAAGTTATATACTCCTTATCCAATCTTCTTACATGAGAACAAATAACCTGCCCTAGGGATGGAAAGAATATTTGCAATTACTATATTGATTGCCAGATTGAAAAACAGGTTCCCCCCATGATCAGGAAACCCATTGAAAAGAATAATAGGGCAGTGTGAATTTGCCAGAATGTCTCAAGGTATTGTGGTGAAATGATTACACAAAGAAAATCATGTTGTTTGTACACACACACACAAATGTTTTCTATGCAGAAAAGTATTCTCAGTGCAAACACACACACAAACACACACACACTTACATGCATATGCTTTTCTCTGTACAATATTTCATTCACATTACAATATAGGAAGATTACGTTGTATAAATACACATTTCTGCAAGAAATTTCTGCAAGAAATACACATTTCTGTGAGAAATCTGCAGCAGCAATTTGTCCTTGTATTGTTCTTGTGTGCCTTCAAGTCATTTCTGACTTATGGCAACCCTAAGGTGAACCTATCATGGCCTTTTCTTGGCAAGATTTGTTGAGTGGGGGATTGTCTTTGCCTTCATCTGAGGCCGAAATGACATGATTTGCCCAAGGTCATTCAGTGGGTTTTCATGACCAAGTGGAGGATTTGAAGCCTGGTCTCCTGGTGTCTTAGACCAATACTCAGAACACTACACTATGCTGACACCTCTTGTGTACAAAGATGACACAGTTATGACATAGTTACCTATTCACATCTGTACCTTGCCTGACCATGAGAAATCAGGACTCTGCCTGTCAAGCCTGCCCTTCATGTCAGATTCAGCATTCATGCATTGAGAATGGCATAAGAAAGTGGTGCTTGTGTGTATACATGCATAGGTTTGCTGTGGTGTGAGGAATCCTGGTGGTGAAGAAAGCTACTCTCCACACATACCACTATACGCTCATGGGCAATGTTGGTACCAGGTTATTTTGCTTCCTAGGAAATACTAAGGGGCTGTACAGACAGCCCCTAAGGGGACACCACCCCTTTCCTAGCCTGACTGGGCCGTGGCAACTGCCCTTGATCTTTGCACCAAAGCTGCCAGTGCTGTGGCTATACGCTGCACCAAGGGACTGCCATGATGCTTCCTGAAGGAACGCCTCCTCCCCCACAATCCGCCCCGCACCCTCAGAATATCAGGAAAGAACACCCTGGAAACCTTGAGTACCAGGTTGAAATCGACTTCCAATAAAACCTTTTCTTCGACGGCTTCGAAATTATGGAATGACCTCCCAGAAGAGATCCGTCTTATTACCACCTTAGATGCCTTTAAGAAAGCACTAAAGACGAATCTCTTCCAGCAAGCTTTTCCACCTGAATTGTTGTGATCCACTGATAAATTGAGACCAATGACGGGCAGTGATATCTGATGTACCTTAGATTAAGGATTAACTATTTTTACTGATTTTATGACTGTAATTGATTTTAGTAATTGCACTTGGAATGTGTAGATTTTATGTTGGAATCCCGCCTCGATCCTTGGGGAGAGGCGGGAAATATAAATAAATTTTATTATTTATTATTATTCCTGCCATGCGTAGCAGAGTCGAGGTGCCCCCAGTTGCTACAACACCACTCCACCCCGATGCCAGCGTTTATCGCCAGTCTGTACAGCCTCTAACTACTTGTGCCCTCTTCTTCCCACCACCACCCCATTGCTAATTTTGATTTTCAAAACAGGTGTCTTGAAGAAATTATTATACAAGAATAAGTAATGCAACAAACTTTTGATCCTCTTTCTCAAATACAAAAGAATACCAAAAAAAGGTTTTAGCACACAAATAGTTTTGAATAAATCCAGCCTTCAATTCAGTTCAAACCTTTCAGATTTGTGTCATCAATGATGATTAAAGCATCATATATATTGTTGTAAAGACACCAGATTGCCAACTGAGACAAATAAAAGATTTCCCCCCTTCAATCAACAATTTCATTACATTTCAAAAATAAAAATACATATAAAAAGGATAAATTAAAAAAAAAAACAGAATGTAGAAAATATCCATGGCACTGCTGTTGTATTTATCTTAAAATAAAAAATATAATTTGTAGGTTGTAACTTTTTACAAGAGTAAAAAAAACCCCAAACTAACCTGTATAAAACTGTGCCCTTCAAACATCAGCCTGTATTCTAAGCAAAACTGAGAGACAGGCAGTTACAGGCCAGTTTATCCCTCTTTCTGTTGATTATATGCTCAAAATGGGAAGCTGAAATCAGCCCCAGGGGTTATATCAGGGAATGTACACAGTGTCTATGGGCTCTCTTGCTGGGGCTGCAGAACCAAATCATAAAAGATCAGTATATGTATGAAAAGCAGGTGTGAGTCAGTTCTGTAAATATTCATTTGTTGGCTTAGATATCCATTTAGATGTGATGTTCTCCCAAGGAGCCCATTGTACGTGGGTCTGCTACAAGCCTCTGCCAGAAATACTCTTCAGTGTACAATAACTATATTGTGATCCATTTGATAAAGTACAGAGTTTCTTACAGATCTTCCCTATAGTTGTGGTTTGTTCTTTTTTGCTCCTCCTCACGTCTTTCTTTCCTACCTTAAAACTCTTCAAACAGCCCTGTTGTGCTATAAAGCTTCTTGCTGTTCCTTTTCTATGTGACACAATAGTTCTGTGCAACCCCAAGTGCTGTATGTGCACATGGCTTATTCTGTAAATCTTTCAGAAGGAATGAGACAACTTTCAGCACATGGACTAGCAACAAAGAAACACACAGTGAGTAATGCACAGTCCCAGAAAGGAAAACAAAAGGGACACCTTGTCTCACACAGAAGTCTGGTTTAATTGTGGTGGTTAAATCTGCAGGGTTGGGTTCCAGCCACTATTGTTACTGTTGTTGCTGTATGTCTTCAAGTCATTTCCAACTTATGGTGACCCTAAGGCAAACCTATTGTGGGGTTTTCTTGGCAAGATTTGTTCAGAGGAGCTTTGAGATTCCCTTCCCCTGTGGGTTTTGTGGCCGAGCAGGGAATTGAACCCTGGTTTCCGAAATCACAGTCCAACAGTCAAACCACTACACCATGCTTCAGCTTCACAATGGGACAGTAGCCAGAGCCATGCCCAAACACTACATTGGCATTTCTGCATGGGATTTAGCCAATTTGCTTCCAATTTGCCTCCGTGTGATAAAGACCATTGTGTAAAAACTATTTTAGGCCTGAATCCTTTTGCCAGTTCCAATTCCAAATATAATCCAATTTTAAAAAATATTTTTCTCTATATATAGCCTACAGCACCTGGTTTTTCCTGGCACTCTCCATTCCAAATACTAACTGTTTCTGACTCTACATATCTCTCCCTCTCCCATCACTACTAGCAGTTTTAAAAATTCATCCATTCTTCCTTTCCAATTGAATTATGACTCTGCCCTGGGAAAAATCATAGGAACTTATCGCTTAGGCAAATAAGCCAGTTTACCTCTTCCGACGTGAATTCAGGATATGGGATGCCCCTAAATCACCATCTATCTAGCCAGGATGCCACTGCTCGGATGCATCCTGGGTCGAAACCTCACTCAGCTAGCACTTTTTCAAAGTTGGGGAGTTTCTGACGTCAAAAATTGGCTGGCTGAGTGAGGCTTTGACCCGGTATGCATCCAGGCGGTGGCATCCTGCCTAGATTGGTGGTGATTTAGGTATGATAACATCCGGGGGCATCCCAGATCCAGAATTGAAGCTGGAAGAGGTAAACTGGCTAGATTAAGTAAGAGGTGACTGGATGGGTGACATAAATCTATTTGTCAGCAATGGATCTATATTGTTTCACTCAGGATTCAACCAGAACTAGTAAGCATTTCACTTTGGATCTGGAAAATGTCCAAAATAGGTTATATGTCATGGCCAGCCATGAGGAGGAGGACTCGGAGAACAACTTGGATGACTTGGACCCTCAGCTACAGGTGCCACCTGAGGTTGAGACAGGCCCCAGCTCTGCTCTGCCAGGTCCTAGCTCTGCCCTGCCATCTCCTGTAGAGGTGGCCCAGCCAGGACCCAGCTCTGCTCTCTCAGCCCCAGTGGAGTCTGGGGCTGAGCAGCCTAGTCTGGCCCCAGTAGTAGGGCAGGACTCAGAAGATATAGTGGAAAATGTTCAGGTCCTTGCCTTTACTCAGAGGAGATCTGAAAAGCAGGGCTTGAGAAGGTCCAAGAGACTTTCAGAGAGAGCCTTATCAGGCAGGCAGTAGCTGTGATCAGGGAGTTATTTATAACAGGTGGCAAATGCTGAGGACTCTTGTCAGAGACTATTAGTTCTCCTAAGAGAAGTCTGCTTGGTATCTGACTCCTAGACCCTGTATCAGACCTGTTGACCATCCTTCTGGCTTTTCTGACCTGGGACTGGACATTGTTGCTCTCGGTAACACTGAACCTTGGACAGTTTTTGGCTTACTCTCTTTTGGACTACATTTGGTTGTGTTTGCTAAAGGTACTGCTTCAGTATCTTGCTGTTTATCTTTTGCCAAGGACTCTCTTATCAGCTGTGTGAGTGGGTGTTGGCAGGTTTCCCGGACATTACAGTGTAAAATGTAATTTTTATAAACTCTGGATTAAACCAATCATCATATCTGGAATGATGGAATTCTACCACCAGTCTACTACCACTCATCTGAGTTCAGCAGCAATAATGAGGCTTTTCACATTAATATTCAGCTTACGGCTTGATTCTGGGCCCTATCTACACAGACCATTGAAATAGACCCCCACCCTCGTTGCAACCTGCCTTCAGAATGCAAGGCCAGAGCTCCAATTCAAGAGTGGATTGAATTTATGAGGGAAGGCCAAATTCACACCAAATCTGCCCTTTCCCTGCCTAAATTGGGTTTTAAAACTCACTTTTTGCTCCAGATTTTGCTCTAGAACACTCCATAGTGATGACTGGTGGCTGTTTACACATACATTGAGGATGGCTCAGTGTGATACAATCAATCTGTCTCACAGCAAGCAGTCTGCAATGGCAAAGCTCTTTTTGATCACCCAGTTCCATCATTTTCAACCTAGCTGGCTTCAGGAAAAGGAGATTGAAATGATGAACAAGCTGGAGAGGTGAAATGCTGTGTGTGGACCTTTGCATTTGGCTGTGGCTATGTTTGGCAAATAAGAAAACAGAGTACACATTAGTCATTTATATCCTTAATAGTTACGTTTCCATGCTAAGCCATGCCCCAAAGGCAATATATACATTAGAACTTTTTAAAAAAATCAGATTTTAAAAAAAGCACATACACATGAGTTTGACCACTTGACAGCTGTGGAAGTTTAAGCAGCTTGGTGAAATGAGTCTTTTGTTTTAGCAACAGAAGTGCTCTCCACTGTTCTGATTTGTTTTTAATGGAATCTGCTAAAAGATCTCATTTTATAATGTAAAGCTGTCAAGGAAACCAATATAAATGTTAACTACAGGAGGAAACCTGATTCAGTTCCCATGATTGAAGTTTAAAGCAAGGCTGCCCCTTGAGAACAATTGAGAGATTTATTTCTCTTATAATGACTACTTTTTATAAAAAGGCCATACTTTCCTTAAATGAAAAGGAATTGTTAAAAGCTATAAGGAGAGAGATGGCCTGCATCTTACAAATGGAGAGACATTGCTCCCATAGTATTGGGAGCTTAGGGTTTCTGGGGTTTGGATTTCTAGAAGTGGGAGGCTATAAGAAATGTGCCCTTCATGAATTCCAGGGCAAAATGACCCAAATAACATATCCCACACTATCCTGCATATAGAATTATAATTATCTTTTGGATTACTTCACTGAATTATACGATAAAGTTTTCTGCTTCAAAAATATTTTCCAATATGCAGTTAAAATGTGTACAGCTTGGGTCCAGATTATTTGAAAGACCGTATCTCCCTTTATGAGGCCATTAGAGCTCTATAGAGGCCCTTCTCTATATCCAACTCCCTTCTCATGCTCATTTGGTGGGGAAAAGGGAGAGGGCCTTCTCAGGCTGCATCTGCACTGCAGAAAAATGCAGTTTGACACCACTTTAACTGCTATGGCTCAACGACATGGAATCTTGGGATTTGTATTTGGTGGGGCAGCAGAGCTCTCTGACATAGCAGGCTAAATATCTCACAAAACTACAAATTCCAGAATTTAATAGCATTGAGCAGTTAAAGCAGTGGCTTCTCCCAGACTTTAGAACTCCTTCCCTAGGAAAGCCAGAATGGCTCCTTCCTTCCTCTCCTGCCAGCAAGTCAAAACATTCTTATGCCATCGAGCTTTTCGAAACTGACTGGGGTGGGCTTCCTTTCAGTGGTGTTCTTGATTTGTATATTTATTTTATTTATTTACTGTATTTATACCCTGCTCTTCAGCCAGAAAGGCTCTCAGAGCGGCTTATAGATAGTTAATTAGACATTTCCCTGCCCTCAGGCTTACAGTCTAAAAAAGATTGTACACATATTTTAATGGATTTTTATGGTTCTAATTTTATAGATTATTTAACTGGTTTAGAATAGCTTTTATATTATTGCTTTTAATGGTATTTCTGTATAGTTTTTAATCTGTATTGTTCTTAATAAATTGTAAGCTTCCTTGGGTCCCCTTATTGGAAAAAAGGCAGGATATAAACAAATGGATGAAATATATATATTACATTTGCTGTGGTATTAAAGTCATTTGTAAATGTGACCATTTAATTTATAAATGCATATTTTCTGATAAACTATGTTCAAAAATAAACATATCAATATTTTATATGAGCTTTCATCATTCTAAACATGTAGAAGACAGAAAGAAGGGACTTAACAGGATCACATCTGAGACTGATTTGGACCAAAACTGAACTGATCTGTCCCTCCCTAGAAGATGGGCAGATCAGATCATGTTTTGCTCAGGTAGATTTGAAAAACACTATTGCTTCCTAAATAAGGATTTAGAATAGAGAGGAATCACTTAACTAAAGCAAAATAAAACTTTTCTAAACCAGCATTCATCACCAATAGTGACCAGCCAGATACTTTGTGAAATACTCACAAATAGGACATGAAGGCAAACACCTGCTAAGGAAACTTTCTGGTGCTTTAAGAGTAATTTCAGTGGCAATTCCAAATAAGAGAACAAGCACTCAGCTTAAGTAAAGGTCCTGCATCCTCTGATAAGGGGCATTCAATACCAAAACACACACACACACACACACACACCCCTCAAACTGGTGAAAGTAGGCTATCAGGGCTGGACCTACCATATCACATATACAGCTTGTACTCTCCTGAAGCAAACACTCTAGTCTAATGGTCTCCCTACGCATGGAACCTAGAATATGCTGCATATGTACTCACAAATAAAAACTCTGAATTTTCTAGTCAATTGTGACATTTTGACATAACTATAATGCACTAGGGACATGTATCAAGATGGCAAGTGAGGACCTTTGGAAGAAGTGAAATAGCGCTCCCAACTTTTTATCAGAAGAAACAGTATGTGAAACTCTGGTTGAAATCAATTATGATTGAACATTACAATGACCTCTGACACTTTCTATAAACAACCACTTTGAAGTGTCTGATCCAAGACAGAAAACCACTTTGCCCATATATCTAGGCCAAGCCAGCCATTAGAGGCTATGTGGTTGCCACCTCTGGCATTGGATGCCATGAAAAAGCTGAGCTTGAAAATGTTCGTTTTTTGAACTACAAGGCAGCCATAGTAATTGGGAGATCCTTCAAGTTCAAGCCTTAAAAGCATTAACTTTTCCAAACTCTGTGAAAGTGAGCCAAGTTCTTAAAGGTTTGCTTTGTTAATATTATACTTTTGCCTCATGTGTCCAAATATATTGGCTAGCTTAGGGTATGAGGCACCTTTGCCTGAGTGAACAGAGAGTGCCACTTCCTCCTCTACCTCAGTAACAATATGTCATCAGGTTATCTTGCCTGTATCCCATAATGACATCCTTAACACCTCTTTCCAGATTCTGCATGGCCTTTGCAACTACCATACTTACAAGAACACTTGGAAAGGTTTTCTTGGCTTGAAACAGTCTGCATTTGCTACTTTTGTGCATTTGAAATGTTGCTTCCACATCTTTCTGGCCTTGATTTGCAGCAGAGAGCATCAGAGGGGACTGGAAAACCCTATACATTTGCTCAGAGTCTGGAGCTTGTCCTCATGAACAGAGTGCATGGGTCATAACTGGATCTTTGTCTTTCACAGGAACTCTTCTGGATTTAAAGGCAGCTAGCAAATCACAGTGGAATTTAACAAGGACAAGAAAATCTAAATTGCCTACCACTGAAAAGCCGGACTTCTGTTTTACAGATGCGAACAGCAAATCTTAGCAGCACACCAAACAGAAAACAGAGTCAGTATTTAATAAATGTGTATGAGAAGGACGGGCAGAATGGGAAGAGTGTGTTCTGATTAAAAGGATGCACATGTCTTTGGTTTTGGAAAAACTGATGCAAACATGAATACCAATAACACCAAATACCACTGGCATTAGATTACAGCTATCTTAAGATGTGGGTTGCCTTTCCAGTCACAGTTTTTAATCTTTAGTTAACTCCATTCTCTCCATAACTCATCTCAACATCTCTCTAAACTCACATTCCATCACTTGTCAATGCTCAGGAGTAGACAATTACAGAACAATGCCTTGAAGCAATGTAGTGTACCTTTGTCCAGCAGAAGTACACTTTGGTTGCTTCTGTTCTTTGACAGAGGTGTTCCTTGCTGCAGAAAATGCAACACAATATCTGTTAGGCACTTGAACAGAAAGGGGACAGAGAGTTACGTCCACATCCATTCCAACCTTACTATTTTACCCATTTCCGATAACAATAAAACCTAATAAACGTCCATTGTATTTTTTAAAAATCCACTCACATGTCCTTTTTCAGCGTCTAAAATTCCACTATTATAAGTCTAAATTTAACATTAGAATGCCCTAAAAAGATGATTTCAAAGTATGTCTGGACCTCTAAATATACTAAATTTTGGCTGCAAAGGAGGGAAAGGTAACTGTTATTAGATATTTCCATGCACCATAGTTGTATATATAGACAGTGGTGAGGACCAGCCTGTTGATGTGATGGCAGCAGCCATCTCCTTATTCAAGCTTGCATTGTTTCCAGAAGCTGTGATGAGATGGTTGCAGGCCATCCACATATTGGGCGAATGATTACATGCAGAAATTCTGTAATGCCCTCTTCCAGTCTTCAACTGTCATGTGAGTTATCACACGAAGGGAATTGGAAGTATAATCCAATGGCAATCTGATTGCAATCATGTGGTTTCGCGCGATTGTGTGAAAGCTGATCACACACATTTTCGGGCAAAGGGAAGTCCTTCCGAACGCAATCATAGGGTTTCACGTGATTGCATGAGAAACTATCACACGCAATTTTGGGCAGTTCTGAATACAATGCAGTGTCAATACGCAATCAAGTAAATTAGCTGAACTAGCGAATTTACTCAATTCCGAACTGGCCTCACTTACATTTCTTTTGAAATTGAGAGAAATTCCTCTTGTGTGATGAACTCCATGATGTATGAGAGATTACAGTTCCCATCCTCCTTGCCCAGGATGCTCATTGGCAAATGCAGCATGAGTTTTTCTGTTTGGGAGGAAAGCAAGGGAGGGAGGGATGGATAGATGGAGGGATGGATGGAGTTAGTAACAAACCAACTCCTGAACAATCTAAAAGAGGTTAGTATTTGCTGATTATAGTATATTGGCTTGCATCCACCTATCTGCCAGCAGAATGGCTACTGCTGATAAAATGGATTCCCTTTCCTTCTTTCATTTACATTTTCCTATATAATGTCCCCACTCCCAAATCTCCTCCATAGGTTTGAGGAGGCCATCTTGTTCTTTGGTCGCAAGTGCTCGGTAGGGTCACAGAGTAAAAACACAGACCTGCAATGATTTGTTCCCAATGATGTAGCTGTTTGTAGTGTATTTTGGGGTCCTGAATCCAAAAAACACAATAGAAATTTCATAGAGCACCTATTTCTTTCATGAATTTGATATATGAGGGGGTATCCAAAAGTTTTAATGATTACCTTTTTAAAAAATTGACAGAAAGTTTGTTTTGATTTGTAGTTGTTAACTTATCTCTATGTAGCCACTATCTAGATTTATACATTTTTCCCAGCATATCTTGATCCTCCAAATACCTGATATTGTAGAAGCCTGCAGATTGCACCTGATGAGGATTTTACACTTTAGTCACTTCTGGCACAGCCAGTCACAAAAATAAAGGATGCAATGAGCTGATTTTCTCAGCAACGTGCCCTCAGGAGCAATGATGACACTGACAAATTTCATCAATATGCCATAATAACTTTCAGAGGATGATTATTACTTTACGATACCCCCTCGTAATACGCAATCTGCAGACTTCTACAATATCAGATATTCAGAGGGTCAAGATATGCTGGGAAAAATGTGTAAATCAGGATGGTGACTACATAGAGATAAGTTAACAACTACAAATCAAAACAAACTTTCTATCACTTTTTTAAAAAGGTGATCATTAAAACTTTTGGATACCCCCTTCAGTTGTTGCTCTGCTTTGAATAAGGTTGGGAGTTCAATACCAGCCAGGGGCTCATGGTCAACTCAGCCTGGCATTCTTCTCAGGTTGCTAAAATGAGTACCCAGCTTGTTGGGGGCAATTAGCTTACACATTGTAAACCACTTAGGGAGTGCTTAAGTACACTGATAAGTGGTATAGAAATGTACTTGCTATTGCTATTGCAGGGGAGCAACAAGGAAAGGGGTTAGATCTGATCAGTACACAGGGATTCACAAGGCATTGGTATTTGAAGGAGCAGAACAAGAGAGTTGTTAGTAAACAAGCCCAGGTCAGATACACAAAAAAGTGTCCTACTGGGTTTTAATAAAAAGCAGGGAACAGGTATAAGAGAAATCTAAGAAATTACCAAAGGTTAGAGAAGTCAAGAATGTCCAGAGCTGGATGGCATTGTTCCCATCCAAATAAAAATTCTGCCTCCCAGTGAAATTTTCTTTCAGACCCTAAATTTGTAGCACTTCAGTAGCTTGAAATTTCAATTGAGCATTTAGAAATACAGTTTAGGTATCCAAAGAAAAAGGGCTGGCAAAGTGACTGAAAGAATGCAAACACAAATGCATCTGAGGAAGTAGACTAAAGTCTATGAAAGTTCATACTGCAAATTTCTTCCTTTCAATTACTCTCAAAGGTATTACAAGGTACTACTACAGCAAACATGAGTTCAAGGTGTAAACAGTTTTCAGTGTTTCATTCTGTGAAATGCTAGAAATTTGGAGAAAGATGGAAAATTTGTTTGGTGGAGGCAAAATTCCTATTTGGAGGGCAGTACCCTTATTTTCCCCACAACCACCCCTGTCCAACATCAAGCAGGGATTCCAGAAGGAGGGTTCATAGCAGGCAAAGGCAGGTGCTAAATCCAGCAACTCAGCATCTTTGGAGCATATGTTTATACACAGGTGTCAGGGGAGTCTATTTCTCAGATTTTGCTGAGTCAAGCTCTTAAACTTCTTAGCAGAGTTCTTGCACTTTGCTTCCATGCTGCCATTGTCTCCTCACTGTCTCTGAAGGACCATCCGCATTGCAGAATTAAAGTAGCTTGACACCACTTTAACTGAAATTTGTAGTTTGGTGAGCCACCAGAGTTTTCTGACAGAGCAGGATGAATACCTCAAGTACAAATCCCAGGATTCTGTAGGATGGAGTCATAGCAGTTAAAGTTGTGTCAAACTGCTTTAATTCTGAGTGTGGCTACAGATTGAGTCTACTTCAGTTTCCTGCTGTTCCAGGAAAAATGTGTTTTCAGAGTTCCCAGGCTTAGCCTCAGCCTCCAGTGGTCCCAAAGCTAGGCTGCCAGCCTGCCTCCAGTTCTTTTTCTGTTCTGTGTCGCTTGGTCCTCTAAGAAGATTCTTCCATGTACAGCCTAACAGGGCCTTCCAGAGCAGTTTTAGAGGAGATGCAAGATGTCCAAAAAAAGGAGGAAAGGAAGTGAAGAGAAAGTCTACATACCCTCCAGCATTTCACAGATAAAGACTGGGGCACATGTAGCCAAGCAATTTGAGAGTGTCACTAATCTGGCTAAAGGCAAAGGTAAAAGTTTCCCTCTGACATGAATGTCTTGTCCTGATCAACTGTAGGTAGTGGTGCTCACCTCCATTACTAAGCCAAGGAAGCCAGCGTTGTCCGAAAACAACTCCGGTGGTCATGTCGCCCACATGACTGCACCAAATGCTGTTATCTTTCCACTGAGAAGTGAAGCCTATTTATCTATTTGCATTTGTATGCTTTTGAACTGCTAGTTTGGCAGAAGCTGGGACTAGTGACGGGAGCTCACTCTTGTCACATGGTGCCTAGGCCTTCACTTTCTGACCTTACAATCATCAGTATCAGTGTCTTAATCACTAAACCATAATGATGGACTACAAGCTGTCAGGAACATCATTCCAGATGGGACCTTAATAGACCTAGCCACCAAGGTCTGCCTCTTTGTTCTCACACACAACTACTTCACCTTTGGTAATAGCATATGCTTTCAAGTTAATGGTACTGCCATGGGCACATGTGTGGCACTACAATATGCAGCATCTTCATGGCTGGCCTAGAACAATGCTTCCATAACTCCTGCATCCAGAAACCACTTCTCTACCTGAGGTACATTAATGATATCTTCATAATCTGGACATATGGAGAGGAGACACTCAATATTATCCACCAGAGTTTTAACGACTTCTACCCTACTATCAATCTCACCCTGAAACTATCAACAGAACAAGTTTACTTTCTGGAAGTACCACACTATATCACAAAAGCACTGACTGCTACATATACTTACATGCCTCCAGTTTGCACTCTGAACACACCACCAGATACAAAGTTTATAGGCAAGTCCTTCAGTACAATTACATCTGCATAGACCCACAAGATAGGGACACCAAACCCATGGAGTTACAACAAGCATTCCTCAAGCTACAATATCCACCATATGAAGTAAAAGAAAACAACCAAGGCAAGACTTGCACACAGGATTAATCTATTACAGAGAAGACTGAGGACAGAAAATGGCAGAACCCCACTAGTGGTGAAATACAGCTCCCAACTGAGACTGCTCAAATGTATCATCAGTTGAACAACAACCTATTCTGCCCTTTCAATGGTTCTTGGTGATGGGCCTTTACTTGTCTACAGACAGCCTCCAAACCTCAAACAATTACTTACCTACAGAAGAACATACAACATAGATGTGGAGATGAGTACAAAGCCTTGCCACAAATCCAAATGACAGCTCTGCCAACTCATCTATTTAGGAAATGTCAGCACAGGACCTAATGCCATCACCCACAATATTAGAGGAACTTGCACATGCTCATTTTCTAACTTAATCTGTGCTATCCTATGTCAGCAGTGCTCCTCAGCACTCTACTTTGAATAAACAGGCTGTACCTGCATCAGAGGATAAATGGACATCAATCAGATGTTAGGAATGGAAATTCACAAGAACCAGTTGCAGAACATCTTCCTTGGCCACATCTTGGACCTTAGAAGAGTGGTCCTTGAACAAAATAACTACAAAGGAAGATTAGAAAGAGAAACAGCAGAATTGGAATAAAACCTGCAATCCATCAGCAGCGGGTTGAAAAGAGACAATGGTTTCCTGGCACACTGCTGCACACATTACAACACTAGCTAACCTGCCAGCCTCATGGGGCTCTCTTGGACAATTCATCACATCTTCATTTTGGCTCCCAACATTCATTTATATGGTTATCTTCTAACCTTGAATTTAGACAACTTCCTTGTCTTGTTCCTCAACAAGAATAGTTAAAACTGAACTTGACACCTCACTCCACACTCACAAAGTTTTGCATGCATATGGACATTCTCACACTCAGACTACTATATAGGACTGCCCCTTGACTTTCCACTCCACCACTGAGGAAGTAGGTTCAAGCCTACAAAAACCTTATGCTACCAAATTCTGTCTTTTAGTTGGTCTCAAAGATGCTGCAAAATCCCTTTGCAACCTGACATAAGTTACCTGTATTTATAAAGAAGAACACAAAACCTAGGAGAAGCTGCAGCCATTTACTATTTCCCAAGTCTAAAGGGAAGATTGTGCTCTCTCCTTTCCTCTCCCCACTGTTATGTTAACTGAGTGCAAACTACTTTCACACATTGAACTCTGTTTGCAATAAATGAAATAATGTAAGAATGAAGTGGGAAAGTGGGAAAGCAGGATTAATTGGGACTGACCCTGCCAAATCAGGACTTTTGGAGGACATTAATTAATTGCATGAGCAAGAATCTCCCTGGATGGAAATGTGAATTGCGTTAAGCCAGGGAAAACAATTATTTCAAGAAATACACATCTTTTGAAATGCTTCTTGTGTGTTCCATCCAGAGATATAGGCCTGAACTTTATTGGTTGTGCCGTAGTGTAGTGTAGTAAATTCAAGGAGGATGAAATACATGTTGACTCACCATTCAGCTATTAATTCTATTATTATTATTATTATTATTATTATTATTAACCTTTATTTATATAGCGTTGTAAATTTACACAGTGCTGTACATACAATCTTTTAATTAGACGGTTCCCTGCCCTCAGGCTTACAATCTAAAAAGACATGGCACAAAAGGAGAAGGGAATGGTGGTGGGGAAGGGGATCAGGTCTAGCAGTTCTTCTCTCCTTCTGAGGCCTGGACAAAGGCAGATGGACTGGAGGGAGGGCTCGGCTGCTTAATGTATATTTAAAGTGAGGCATCCTGGGGCAGACAAGGGCACACACCTGGTAACATTTCCCTAAACAATGTAGTCTTTAACTCAATTTTGAAACTGCTTAGAGAAGTGATGAGGCACACACACGGGGGAAGAAGGTTCCAGGAGTGACGGGCAGAAAGTGAGAAGGGACGAATCCAGGACGGGGCAGTGGTAATCCTAAACTGGGACAGGAGACCTTGACTACCAGAGCGGAGGGTACGAGTAGGAATGTAAGGAGAAAGAAGTTCAGATAAATAAGGAGGGGCCAGTCCATGGAGGGCTCTGAAAGTCAACAACAAAAGCTTGTAATGGATGCGGAAGGGGAAGGGGAGCCAGTGAAGGGAGGATAAAAGAGGATAAACATGGTCAAAGTGGTGAGTGGCTGTGATAATACATGCAGCTGGTTTCTGGACAGAGATTAAAGGATGGAGGTGTGAGAGAGGAAGCCCTGTCAGAAGAAGGTTACAATAATCTAGTCGCGAGACCACCAGGACATGGACCAGAGTCGGCAGTAGAGGCTGAGAGGAATGGATGGATTTTAGCAATGTTGTAGAGAAAGAATCTACAGGCCTTGGCAGTGGCCTGGATCTGGGGAATAAACGACAGAGAAGAATCAAAGATGAAACCAAGACTGCGGGCTTGCTTAACTGTGTCAATATGTCTAGCGATAGGATTCTGGCCATAAATTTTGGGCTTTTTGTGAATATAAATATTCCTTAGCAAACTAATAGAATTTCATTGTGAAGGGAATATTAAAATAAGAGGAGAATTATACATGGGGATTTTTTCACAAAAAATCCATGAACTGGAGGATGGTTGGGAGGTGTGTCACAAATTATTTAGATGACAAATCATGAAAAGTAAAGAATTTATAATCCATTGTAAGCCAACATTCATCTATTCTCTGTGCACAACAAGGACTCTATAATGCACATGTAATTAAATACTGTATAGAATCTAGAGAAAATTCAGAGCCTTAATGTAGTAATGGGGGGAAAAAACCATACTGCTTTGAGCAATCTGTAAAAATTATTAGGGTACTGTAGATGTAAGTGAAGAAAAAAATTTCTTGTAAAACCTGAGGTTAAATGTTCCTTCAGCCTCTCCTTCTTCTGAACTTAGCAGTTGACTCGCAGTGGAATTAGTAGAAATCCATTAAGTTACCGAGCCCTCCCTCTAGTCCATCTGCCTTGGTGCAGGCCTCAGAGGGAGAGAACTGCTGGATCTGATCGCTTTCCCCACCACCATTTCCTTCGCCTTTTGTGTCGTGTTTTTTTAGATTGCAAGCCTGAGGGCGGGGAACCATCTAATTAAAAAGGTTGTATGTATAGTGCTGTGTAAATTTACAGCGGTATATAAATAAAGGTTAATAATTATAATAATAATAAATCAGTGTGGCCCAAAGGTCAGAAATGCAATGTGTACACATGTAGCAAAGAGTAACCCAGTGCAATTTTATAAAGGCTGTCCATGCATTTCTAGTTTTGCCCATGTAGGCACCCAGTATTGCAACCAATCTACAAAAGGCTCCTCTCATGTTTTAAGCTTCAAACTGAAGATGGTGGGGGAACTTGTGAGGAGCTCACAAGTTAGTTGCTAATTGTTCACAATGCTCTCTCTTGTTATTGCCACCAGTTAGCACCCCTAAACCTACTCATGCTTCTTCAAGGAGACATTCAGCGCCACAGGAGCTGCTGATAATTTGTTGTTTAATATGCTGCTATCTTTCCTATTACCTGCTAAACAAGACAAAGAGAGAAAGAGGGAGGGAGAGTGCTAAAAACATACAATGCCTTGTGGAAACCAGCAAAATGTAATGAACTCTCAGCTGATGTGAGGGCTGCAACTTGAAACTGCAGCTGGTATTTTTCATATTGGTTCTCATGCCTAAAGGAAGAATAGATTCAACCAAATCCCACACTCTGCTTAAAATGAAGCTACTTATTCAGCACCAGACTATCTGTTATGTGCACCAAATCCTATTCAAGTTGATCATTTCTACCATCACCTCATTACGCTATAGGATCATCTCAAAAAATGAAAGTTTCAGGGATGTTTGACCTCAAGAGAAGTAATCCTTCTGGTCTTCCTCATTCAGCACCTACTGCTAGTGAGTTATACAAGTGTGCAGAGCTTGCCAGGCTGACTGGTGGGATTTGGGGAGTTTTAGTCTGGGAAAGTAATATTTCTGGGCTCTGAAATGTGCAAGAGGGGAGTTCAGGTTCAAATCTCTGACATGAGACATAAAATGGATATAACAGTATGGCCAAAGGAGTGGAACCTATAGCTGCATCCTCATAGATTATAGCAGTGCTGTTCAAGCTCCCACAATGAATAAGGCTTGAAAAAGTTACTTTGGGGCTTTCTAGATTGGCAGGAAAGTGTGACATGAAGTTGCCTTTTCCTTAATGCTTAGCAGCTGCACCACAGCCTTTAGATGGAGCTGCGCTGTTCCGCAGTTTTTAAAAAAGAAGCTGGGAAAACCAGCACCTTTTTAAAGGCGCTTCTTCTCCCCTAAAATGCAAAAAAAGCATTTTCATGGCACACTTTCCCTTTTTCTCATCTAAAGGCTAGAGTTTCATGCAGCCATGAACACACTTCTTTTTGCCAATCTAGAAAGCCCCAATGGATCTTGGATTACAACTCCCCCAGTTCCTCACACAGCATGGGCTTCTCTGGACGAGACCAGAGGCCATGTTGGCTCTAGGATTCTGAGCATTGTAGTAAAAAAAAAAAAAAGCTTTCCATATTTTATATCAGTGTAATAAATCAATAGAAGCTTATTAGTTAAGCTTATTAGTAAGTCAGTTAACTCTCCTGTCCTACAAATCCTTACTTTCTTTTTTGGGGGGGGGGCTCTTCTTTTCCAATGTTAATGGTTCAGAGATAGCCAATATCATAGTCCTCACAGAACTGTTCAGTACAGGTTCAGGCTATCTGAGAGACCATTATCTTTAAAGTGACCAAATGTCCTCTTTTTCCAGGATATGTCCTTCATTTTAACTTTCTGACCAAGAGGAATTTCAAAATGGCCTTCATTTTGAGCATGGCTAAGAAGCATGAATTAACATTTATATGAGTGTTTTTAGCTTTTATATTGTAATGTCTTACATTTTTTCTTTGATGTAATGGATGCCTTGTCCTCCTTTGTGGTTATGGTCATCCTGGTTATCTCTGAGTAGAAGGCTGCCTGAACCCTGAGATCCACAGGAGAGGCCCTGTTCTCTTGGTCCTGCCACCTTCACAGATAAGGGCCTTCTCAGTGGCTGCCCCTACACTTTGGAACTCCCTCCCTAATAGGGTTAGAATGGGCCCCTCTTTGCTGCATTCTACTGATAGGCCAAAACTTTTTTATTCAGACAGCCTTAAAGAATTGAAAAAGGGCTGTAAGTGTTGCATTGTTTAAATTGTACTGTTTATAGTTTTTAAAATCTTTTAGAGTGTATACTTTAAATAATGGTTTTTAATTTAATTCAGTTTTAATGCAGTTTTTTAATTATAGTCTTTTTAATGAGTTAGCTGCTTTAAATCCCAATCTTGGGGAAAAGGTGAGATATAAATACAGATGATGATGGTGGTGGTGGTGGTGATGATTATGATGATGATGATGATACAAATTGTCACCTTTGGTGCTTGTTAACAATGCATTCTACTTCTACACACCTTAAGGTTGTGTGCACATGCGAATACTGCCTTATGTTGTTGTTTTATTTTGGGGGGTTTTTTATTATCAGTTTTTTGGTATCTAATTTGGTATTAGTCTTGTTGGATACCAGAACGTGCCATTAGAGGGAGTTATGATGTCTGTACTTTAAAATATTTTATATTATTTTAATGATATAATTTTTAGGGATGTGCATCAATATCAAGATTCAGTCTGGACCTCTGTTGTGTGCTTCAGATAACAGCCCTATTAGATCTGGACAAACCATTGAGAAAGCTGCCCAGGTGAATGTGAGACCAAAACAGAATCTTGATTTAGACATCCACATCTTTATGCTTCTCATAGACTATATCCGAAAGCCAACAAATGGCTATCACGTTTTTATTTTGGCTTTGTCAGAAATGAATCCAATTTTTAGACACTGTTGGAAGGGGTTACACCTGGCATGTATTAAATTGGGGGAAGGGGGGGGGGAGTTGACCAAGGGGATGGATAGAGGAAAGAGGGGGGCCGCAGTCTGTGTGGATGCAGGTAACCACACCCCCGACCTAGATTTCAAACATGTTACACTGATTTGCTAATTTAAAACCCCCTGCACTAAGGTTTAACTGACCTATGCAAGTTTCTACCCCTATGTAGAACAATAGCTGGTCCTGAACCATCAGGCCACATGTCCCCTCTCCTTATTGTTATATACTATTGTATAACCATATGTTTTGTTGCAATGTGTGTATAAAAGTTGTGGCCAATTTTACAACCCATAACCCAGTGTCCTGCCTTCTGTCTCAGTGCAATAGAACAGTAATTTTGTATTATGTGTCTTTGAATTCTTTGTGTGTGTGTGTGTTTTTTAAAGCAAATGACCAATCACTTTATTTAATTTCTTTGCAAAGCTAAATGAAATATGCAGAGAAATAGTTGCCCCTTCTAATGGAATCAAGGCTGTCAAGTATCAGAAGAATGGATTTAGGGAACTTTGTGGGAGTACAGAAACTTCTTTTTAAAATCTCAGATCTAGGCTTGGTACCAAATGCAGCTGTAAAACTTGATACCCAAAATTTTGTGACATCAGCAGCTTCAGATTGCCTGTTGTGTGCATATCGAGAATGAGATGCTTGTTCTTTCACTCTTACTGAGAGATGGCGAAGATGAGAGGGCAAATAGGAAGCTGATGGGGACAGCTGACCTCTTCATCTTGGACAACTCACATAAGATGAAGAAGGGAGAGACTCAAGCCTATGCAACAATAATATATTATCTACAAATAAAGCTGCAGGGCTAAACTTTGAAATCCAAATATTGTCTCAATTCTAATTGCCAAATTTATTATTACAGTATCATTGACATCCCAACAGTTTTAATTACATATAAATAGCATTCTTTTGCAAATATCACCTCTCAAGTCACATCAGAGTGACTGCAAAACTAATATTGAGCAAAGTAAAGGTCAGGAAATTTATAATAAGCTTAGAAAAGGGGATGTAGAAAAAAATCTAAAATAATATTTCTGGAGGACCTTAAAGGACATTTGGGCTGGAGGCTAGTAATGTGATTAAATATCAATTTCACCTTGCATCCAACTTCTCTGTCAAGCTCTGCATAAAAGTGCTGAAATTCATACAGTTCCTTTTCATGGTTTCATGTATGCCTTTCTGTTATTTAAGTTATCTTGCTATTTTTTTAATTACACATAGTGTCTCTTTCTGTTTGAGAGTTTATACTACTGTAGTTTTGCAGTTCCAGGAAGCTTTTGTACTCACAAATACACCTTTAAGGGGAAGGATTTTGGAGAGGATAAGGTAAGTGCAAAGAAAGAGACCTACATTTCTCTCCCTGCCACTATTGTTTTCAAATTCTCCCTATAGCTTTTTTTTTCCAAGCTTGCTTTTTGAAATGAATCTTTAATTATATCCCAACCACAGTTGTCACTCTGTTCTTAATTAAGATTGTGTTACTCTGACTTTCACCATTGCAATTCACTTTTGCAGTCATTGTGCATGTCAGAGGTCTCTTCTGACCATGCAATGTCCAAAGGTTCCCCCGAAACCTATCATCCAAGCAGTGACGCTCCCTTTGCTTACCTCAGCAAAGCCATTTTTAGTTGCTGGAGAGAAGGGGATGAGTTTTTCCTATAGCTGGTCATGCTGCAAGAGACATCTCCATGGAAAGCACTGGAGAAGCCTGTCACTCTCTAACAACATGAAAACATCTGGGTTTTTTTTGGGGGGGGGGGGCTGCATTGTTTTAAAAGTAGGCTCGAGAGGCAGTATTGGGAAATATAGCTTCAGAATCCCAACCCCTCCCCTCTCCCCCACTGATCAACTCAAAGATGTCTTGTGTTTATGATCAGCTACTGTTTGTATTGAGAAGGAAAGCTGAACATCCAAGCCTGGAGTAAAACAGGCCTGCAAATCTTCCCTAATCAGAGCTGTTATTCAGATGTAACAGTATTGCACCTGTGCACCTTTCATTGCCTCCTGTATCTAAGTACAGAATGCCCAGCCTTGTGCCACAACTCTACATGCAAAATTTAGCTGCCCCATCAGTACTTGAAACTCCTTGGGCGTTGTCTTCTGCTTCCCCAGAAACTGCTGAACTATCCCTAGCAGGTTGCTCAGCTTTTCTTCTGGTAGGCAAGAGATGCCCTTCTCTGTGGCTCTGTGCCTAAAAAAGTGATGCAAGTACCTAGGCTTTCAGTTTTTTCAGGCATTAAGGGAAAACCCAAATAGGCTGTTAACTCCTGGAATGCCTGAAGTGTATATTGAGAGGCACTGGTAACTCATCTTACAAACATAAAATCATTGAATAGTGAGTGATATCTGCATTGCCTGATTTCATCTTTTTGTGCCAATTGAGAAAGGTGCTGAACTTCTCAAATGTGGAGCAAGAGATTCTGCACACCACAGTCATTGCCTTATCATAACAAGGTGTTCCCTCAAAGTAAAAACCCAAGAGTAATAAGGATTCAGGCAGGAGCCTGAACCCTGGTTTAATATTACATTTAACTATCATGAGTCCTTTGCCTAGCATTCTCACCACTGCATCAAAAGAGGTGTATTTCATTGATCAAGTTTGGGTCAATGGTATCATTCAGTGATGCTCCTTTCTAAAATGACAAAAGTTATCGATTAAAATGTACTCCCTTGCAACCTTCTTTGACATACCTATACTTAATGGAGAGATGCTATCTGGGGTCTGGAGGGCATCAGTAAAACCCCATGTTGTGTCACAAAAACTGTGGGCATGTGCATCGAGACCTACCATGCCTGCGTACTGTGCCTGGCTTTCAGATCCTCCTGTGTCCTGTGTGGCTAGCTGTGCAAAAATTAACTCCAGATGTTTAGCAATGTCATTCATCTGTGTGACTGCCTCCCATATGTCTGGCTCTTAGTGCTCTTCTGAGGGAGGGGACCCAGCCCTCCTGACTGTATTGACTGGGTCCTCATGCAGATGACACTTTTGATTGCTATCTCACATGTTTTAGTGGGCTTATCTGGCTTTGATTCAACCTTTGTCCCTATAATACAAAGCATATGTCATTATTTTGCATGACTATCCCATGCCCTGTGCCCTAAAAAGTAAAGGTTTCCCATTTGACAAGATTGTCAAGTTGTGTCTGACTGTAGGAGGCTGTGCTCATCTCCATTACTAAGCCGAGGGAGCTGGTGTTGTCAAAGATGATTCTGTGATCATGTGGCCAGCACTACTGCATTGAACAATGGGGCTCTACAGATGGGCAGCATCCAGCTGCCTTGCCCCATATTGGTGCCGCAGCAGCCGCACACTGCAGCACCAATCCACTCCTCAAAAGAAGCTGCTCTGGGCAGCTTCCTGGAAGGGGTGTCATAGCGCCATAGTGTGGCAACATGACACCCGTTCTGCACAGCGCCGCTTGGGTGCTGCACCTGAGGGATGTCATCATGGCATGCACCATGTGGATAGGCACGTGCCAAGATGACGCCCTAGCACCAGAACAAGAGCATTGAGCATGTGGATGCTCAGCCCTACCACACATGCAGACCAGCATAAACTGTCGGTCTGTACACCCTCAATGTTACCTTCCCACCAAAGTGGTACCTATTTATTACATTCTTTTGAACTGCTAGGTTGGCAGAAGCTGGGACTAGTGCCAGGAGTTCACTCTGTCATGCGATGCTTGGGCTTCAAACTGCTGACCTGGTGACCTGGTGATCATGAGAGTCAGCATCTTAATCTCTGAGCCACTGCATTTCTGATTTTGATTCAATCTTTGTCCCTGGAATACAAAGCATGTGTCATTATTTTGCATGGTTAGGCTATGCCCTGTGCCCTATGTCCACCTTTATTTTGGAAAGTTTGATGTTTCCCCTTTCATCCCATCCTAGGGACTTTCCCACCACCTAGTACAGTCAAACCTCATCTTTCCAAGCATAGTAGGAGCGAGTCAGCCTGTAGTGAGGCTGTCCAGAGCCTCCATACAAAATATTTCCATTTCCTTTCCTTCTCATGGATCTAGTCTGGCAGAACGAAGCCATCTTGTGGACAAGAAGAGTCACACATGCATGTCTTTGAACTCTGGGAAGGCATGGGAATAAAGTGAAGGGCAGCAGCAGTAGCAAAACAAAGAGGAACACTCTAGAGAAAAAATAGGGATTTGCTATACATACTTTTCTAAAAGAAGGGGAAATAATGCCAGCAATGTTTATTTTCTTATTGAAATTGGCTTCCAGTGCTGCCAGATGTCCAGGAATATGGTGATTAGTAATGAGAAGTGATTTTGTCCAGGACATTCTTTGCCCTAGAGACAAATATTGCAAAGGAAAACATCCCAGAGAATACTTGAATCCATACATGCTCACTTAATAGGGCCATATTAAGAGGGGTGTGTGTTTATATTTGGGTGTGTGTTTCTGCTAAGGTAATGTTTTTTAAGTTTTCTCTCCTCCCTTATACAGAATAAAATTTATACAAAATAAACTTTGTGTCATTTATGTGGCTGTCTCTGAAAGAATGTTAACAGTATTACTAAAACCAGAGCTTGAAAAATGGGGAATTACAATTGCCAGCATCCTCTGCTCAGTATGACCATGCTGGCTGAAGGATGCTGGGAGTTGTGAAAAAATTTAAGTTCAAGTGAAAACAGTGCAGGTCCTGACTGGAACAAGAGTGAGAATCATATAATCTTCTAGTTATTGTTGGACAACAACTCTCAGCATTCTGCATCATTAGCTATGCTGGCTAGGACTTCTGGGGTTCGTAGTCCAATAATATAGGAGGATTGCAAGGTCTCACTCTAAATGGCTTTGGCGGTGTCTTCATCAGAGAAGCTTTTTATATGCTGCCAAACAAGAGGAAAGCAACACAAAAGTTGGCAACATCAGAATGGAATTTAAACTAGTCTCCTTCAATATAGATCTCAAACTTGAATCAAGATTTGGAAATCTGAAAGGATTGTGTTTCCTGTCAACTATCATGAGAAATATAAAAACATCTGTACTTTTTGTTCTCTTTCCCACAGCTGGATCAAATTATAAGCTTAGTAGCCACTTTGGATGTGATTTCCCCTACTGCACTGTGGGCAAATAGATGCAGGATTTTGTTGTGTGTATGCAAGAGCAACCCTACCTTGCATTCCATTGCTGTAGAAATGACAGCCAACATGAAGATGGTCCTAAATACTAACTTGAGAAGTTATGAATGGTGGCTACAGCAGTTCAAGTGGAAAGAGAATTCTAACAACAGTGGCGTAATTTTATGGGTGAAAATTTGTATGAAAAATGGCACACATGGAGATGCCACAGAAAGAAGCAAAGTGTCAGGAGGACAGTTGCAAGAACTAAGATTATGATTCCTGAAAGCTACAAAATAGTGAAATTGAGGCTGAATCTACCCCCTGCTAAATAATACATCCTTACCTCAATCCAAGACCTGTTGGAACTCATAATGTTCCTCTCGTTCTGATATGAAAATACTACTGTTCAGTGCCTGAAAGTTTTAAGGCAATTTTTTAAAAAACCCAGTTTTACACCACTGTTTTTTTTGGGGGGGGGGGGGGGATTTAAAAAAACATTTTTTTAAAAAAACAACAACACATTATTTGACCCCTGAATTGGGATCACTGTGAAGAGGTAGAGGTGGAGACAGATTGGTGGGTGGTCATCTAGATCACTATAGTAGTGGTATGAAGGGACCAAGTATCAAAAACCTAACCCTTTCCAAAGTACAGTCAGTCCTCTATATCCATGATTCACAGCTTGAAAATATTTTTAAAAATGCAAAAAGCAAACCTTGATTTTGCCATTTTATAGAAGGGACATCATTTTAGTACTCCATTATATATAATGGGTCTTGAGCATTGGGTCCTGGAACCAAACCCCAGCAATCCACCATATAGGGGTCAGAAAGACCCTCATAATGCACATTCAAGGATTATGTGGTGGAACTGTCACTCACCAAACTCCTTTCCTCCATCCTATACTTACTTGATAATAAGCTTGCTTATCGTTGAGTTGACATACACAGATTGCAGACATATGTTGTAGGCTGGGGCAGGCAGTAGATTGGGTTCTTCTGGTAGATCCAATGTTTTGCAGTAGTAATTCAAGGTTTTCTGAGTCCCAATTGTTTAACAATGCCAAGAGTCTTTTTGCCTTGGCTGACCTTATGCTCAGTTACTGCTATTTGTAATAGGCATAGCAAATCAAACCACATAACTTTGCTTTTTTTGGCCTATTGTAAGTGTGAATCAGAGTTGCTGTGCAGGTTTTTTTCTCTCTGCCTACAAACCAGAGTTGGTTTTAGTCTTGTTTGTGAGTTACATCTCTAATTTGTTTGGAGAGAAACATACCAGAGTGCTAGGTGCAACCTCTGGTTTCCAACCTAGTTTGCTCAGTGTCTTGTTTAGCCATTCTTGCTACATGTGGCAGTGAGGGGATAGCTTGCATGAATCCACAACTTCTACCTGATAAGTGACGACTCCTGACTTATTGTACTGTGCAAAACGGGCTTTTCAGAACACCAACATAGTATTAAAGGTGTGTTTTGTTTCCAATTGAAGATATTATTTCTGTATATCTTAACACTGAGGACCAATTGTTCCATCACACTTACAACCTGACAGTATATAAAGCTAGGGAGGGAGCGAAATCTGCTCTAATAACAACCAGTGTGGGGCTGTAGGTTTTCAATTAGCCAGTGTGACGCAAACCCTCCTTGCATGCTGTTACCTCCTTCCTCAGTTTTCTCAGCTCAGTCAGTAAAGCTTGGTGGCAGTCATTTAAACCCATCAATTCTGAAGCTGACTTTTAACTAGCCACAGAACGCAATGTATCTGAGGTAACCATAGAAACTACAGCAACTAGGACACAGCTGAAGGTTGCCATGTTTTGCTGTACCCACTCTTTGTCCCTTTTCAAAAACATTTTTCATCCAAAGCCTTTTCAAACTCACCATGTAATAGTAAATGCATGCATGTATGAAACACAACATTTTAAAAAAAACACCGAAGTAAAAGTTTTTTTCTCTGTGTTGTTGTCTCTTTCATTTCACAAGCAGCAACACTGTGATGTTAATCACTTGCACGTGGGCTCATACGTATTCACACATTTGCTTCAGTGAATTAGGAGTGTTCCTCTCCCGACCACACACAAGAACTGGATGTCCCTCTTCCAGATAATAAAAAAATGTTGTCAGACTTCAGAAGAATTTTCATATACCATAAAAATGAGGTCAAACGTGCACAACAAGGGCCTCTTGTTTATCCTTAGCAGGATAACTTGGTACCTGTTAGTAAAGGGCACTGTTTCTATTATGATATCAACTGATATGATGAAAAATTAACATACCAATAATGGACAAATACAACTGCATATTGAAAATCATGGGATATCTGTGCAAGCATTTCAGATTTTGGGAGCATAGGATTAAAAGCCTGAGGCTATCCTGCTTCACTGACTTCACTTATAGACTATGAGAGTTGGAATGGCATTTTGTTAGGCAAAAGAAGAAATTACATGTGAATTACTATTTGTAAGTTACTTACAAGCTCTAAATAGGTAAACAAAACCTCCTGATTGGTTTTGGGATTGTTTGATATAAAATGTGAGGATTTCTATCACTCAAGCAACGTTGGTCTGTTCACAGGGACTTGTATACCTACAAAACCTTCTAACTCAGTATCTGTATTAGTTTGAATTTATATTATATAAGAGTTTTGTAAACAAAGGGTGACATAATAAGCATTTTGTTATCCTATGCACATACAACTTGGAGGAAGTCTTATTAAAGTCAGTGGGAGTTACTTTTGAGTAGATACGCAAAAATTGCACTGGTAATTCAGCATAACTGTCTAGAGAGGTTGTTTAGGGACATGTATCATGGTCCAAGATTTGTTCAACATCTTTATAAATGATTTGGTTCAGGGAATTCAGGATATGCTCATCCAATTTGCAAATGACATTAAACTGGAAGGAGCAGCTTATACCTCAGAAAGCAGAACCAGGATTCAAGGTCATCCCCAAATGTTGGGGAAGCAGAGCAAAACTAATAAGACAAATTTCAGCAGGAATATAAGATTGGACATTTAGGCAGCAAAAAGAAGCTGCAGAAATCTTGGACTGGTAATACCTGGCTTGACAGCAATATACTTGAAAAAGATCTAGAAGTCTGTACACTAAAGAAGAGTCAACAGTATGATGGAGTAAATAAAGAAAAAAAAATGAAAGCTAATGGAATTTTAGGATGCAGCAAGAGAAGTATGTAAAAGCTGTTCAAAAGTACCTTGGACTACTTTCACTGGAAGTTTTTAAACAGATGTTGGATGGCCAGGAAAGCCTTAGTTGTGGATTCCTGCTTTGCATCAGATGTCTCCTGTGATTTCTTCCAACTCTATAATTCTGTGATTTTGTAGGAGAGGGACATTTGGCCCAAGACATTTTGCTGCCTGAGGTAGATCAGAAAAGCCTGCCCTGCTCCCAGCCACAGTATCTGAGAGTGACCATGCAATAGCAATATCTGAAGAATAAAATCCTACTTCTCTCTTGCAATTAAAGTGCAACCATCATACTTAAATAACTAAAAATTGACTGCCTTTTCATGACATCCAGAATCAGCTGCCTGAGGTGACTGTTTCATTCTGCCTGACCATAGGGTTGACTCTGTTCTTAACCAGCATGTTGAAATTTTGGTATGGATAGGAGCTGGCAACATGAATATTATAGATCTCTCTTTCATTAGAACTGGGTGCTGAATTCTTGTTGTCATAAAAGCTGGATCTTGCTGTTAAGGAGGAACAGACAGCATGAGACTGCCATCTAGGGCAGGACATGTTCAGTACATATAACCAATGTAAAAGAAGCAGGGCTAGACAGACAATGCAACTGTGGAACTACTCAATTATGTATACGAATGAGGTACAGGTGTCTGTGTGTGCACACATGTATGTATTAGTTATTGCAGCAGTTTACATAGCCTGTATTGTTCAAAACCAGCTCTACTCAGCTGTCAACCAACATGGCCACTTAAAGATATTTGACAGTGCTTATGCTATTTCTTGCAGACTCCAACCCACTTCATCACAGGCATGATATGCATAGCTATGTTGGAAAGGGTGGAGAACGGGAATACAGAAAGTATCAGCATAGTCATAGAGAAGATCTCAATAAGTCATTGGGAAGTGACAAGTACATGCTGGCTTACATAAACAAGTTAACACATCTGTGGTGATGAAAACTCTCTGACAAAGCCAAATATGAGAGAAAGGTTAAACACTAAGATATATTCTGGTTGGTTTACGAGTGAAATCTGACAGACCAGAAGGAATGTTGTTGTTTATTTGGCTTCAAGTTGACTTCAGCTTGTGGCAAACCTATCTTTTCCTGGCAAGATTTATTCAGAAGAGATTTTCTACTGCTTTTCCTCTTAGGCTGAGAGTATATGACTTGCCCAAGGCCACCCAGTGGGTTGCCAGGACTGGGAGGGGATTTGAACCCTGGTCGCCCAGAGTCCTAGTCCAATCCTCTGGTCAGGACACATTGCTTTCCCACCAGAAGTAATAAAGATGGAAAAACTACAGGCAACAAAAATGACCTAAACAGTGGCTGAGGGTAAAAAAAAAAGGGGGGGGGGAATGAAGGAAAAAAGAAAAGAAATTCAAAACTCTGTTCCGATATTTAAGATACATTTGTCCATCCATCCCCCCTTGTCATCTCCAAAACAGCACTTTCATTTTCTAAAGAAAATTAAGGTCTGAAACTGAATTGTGTCATGTAGTCTGTAGTCCTTCTCCAGAGAGAGGCAGCACAATAGTAGCATGTTACATTAGGTATGAGAGCAAGATTTGAATACAACACTTTCTGATACATATCTTTAATATTTAATATTAATACATAATCTTAAATTAGATACATATCTAATATATATTTTACTTGATCACTTACCATAGCCCATAACTAAACTGTATCACCCAAATCTGAATAAAACATGCATGTGCTTATACGTAGACATGTTAATTTAGAAATAATTATTATAATGACAGCATATCTCAATGTAACAGGAAAGGACATCTTCAATAAATAAGGGTCAACTTCAAGGCCCCTGCTCTCCTTCTTATGGTTTTTTGTAAAAAAAAAAAATTGAATTGCACTGGACACCACCTACAGACCCAATTCTCTTACAACCCTTAAAAGTTGTTGTTGTGTGCCTTCATTTCCAATCACCAGGGTTTCTTGACGAAATTTGTTCATAGGGGGTTTGCCATTGCCTTCCTCTGAGACAAAGGAAGTATGACTTGCTTAAGGTTTCATGGCTGAGTGAGGATTTGATCGCTGGTCTCCCAGATTCTTAATTCAACAATACACCACACTGGCTCTCTGTAGTAAAAGTAGAGAGATATAAAGGAGGACACAAGACTATTCTAGACTTACTGCCGTGTAAGTGTGTACAGGAGTGAAGCCTTAGAAAATTAAATATAGTAATGAAATGAGTGAAAACCTGAGACAGCTGAATAGCAAATTGGTTTAAAAAAAGAAAAACATTTAGGACAATGCGGAACCAGCAGTAAATTTATATCCTTTAATAATATAAAGAAATGGAAACAGGGAAAAGTGACCTATGAAATAGCATCTTGGAGTCTAACTTTCAAACAACAACTCCCCATCCGGAAATATAACCTTTAACTATTTTTTTTTTTTTTTTTTTTTTGGTGAACTGAAACATTAAGCACTGATGCATAGTTATCATCTGTGTAAATCTATCTGGTTGATTGTGAAGTGCAAGCCAAAACAATACACGATACACAGGAATAGAAAAGACAATAAAGGAGGTTTCTTACATTAAATATGAACTTAACTCATCAAAGAGAAGAAATGTTTTCATGTTGTGTAAGGTTTCAGCACACATAGTAAAGCAGAATAGATCGATTTCATGCATTTGCATAAGGAACTTCAAGGTTTTCACTTCAAAATTCTTGGCTGCTAAAGGCATTTTTGTCCATATACTGTACACTTTTATTTTCTGTTATTTTATTGAGTGTTGAAAAGTGTCACAGTCAAGTTTTGAACTTAAGATGATGCTAGGCACCAGCTTTTCAAAGATCAAAAGACAATGTTCCTTTTGAATTTCCATTTCTACAATGAGTTACTGATGTACTGCATCTTTTCTATTTTTAAAAAGGTGTTGGTTGTTTTTATTTCTGTCTTACTTAGTGAGCCAGATCCAAAACTTCCTTTCTCATAATGAAAAACATTCTTCTGTCAGAAAGAATCATTGGATACAACCCATGGACTACTCTAGGGCATAGGTTGGCAGTTATAGTAGGGAAAGACAAGTAAAAAATAAAAACAGATAAAACTATGCAAGTTAATAACTTTACATCAGTTTAAATCCAAGCCAACAAACACCTTGTTGAACAGAAATCTATCCCAAGACCTGGATAACACTGAGACAACGGTAAATACCTTAAGGAGTTTTCTTATTTAGTGAACAATCCCACTGTATCCTATTGCTGTTAGAACTGGGCTGTATAGATGATATTATTGAGCAAGCCCATAATTAATGGTTGTGAACTCCAAATTCTGTTAAACATTTAATTTTTCAACCTCATGGCAACCAACCATCTTTCCTAGGATAAAAAATGAAACTCTCTGAAAGAGTATCACATTGTTCATAGTTCTTTAACTTGAGTGCACTTGAATTTCATTTCAGTACCACTTACAGGGCAACGTCCCTGATGACGGCTTCACAGTCTATTATAAACTCCTTCTTGCGCTTCAGTTTTTATCTTTATCAAGACTGGTTATGTGAGGCTTCCTGGCCCTCAAAGGGGTTAACTGTATTAGTTCTGGTTGTGTAAGGTATTTTTCCCTTCAACCATTTTTGAAAAGGGAAACTTTTAAATATATTTGTATTTGATTTTTAAAACCTCAAACGTACCTCGAATGTACTTTTAGAGAAATTAGTTCAGGGATCCCACAAGAATCCATTTATTCACTCAACCCATATATTTACAAGAGAAATGTTGATGTTTTAAAGCAAAAGTTTTTAATCTTTGCTGTATGTTAATCACTTTAACAAATATATCTTGCAGAACACAAATATACATTGGCTTATATAGAAATTAAATTGTTACATACTATAACATAGCACTATTTTTCATGGCTCAGGTCCATCCTATCTTAGGGACCGCCTCTCCCCATATGAGCCCCCTCGCACTCTTCGGTCCTCTGGGAGGAATTTGCTACAGCCTATGAAAACTAGGCTGGCACAGATACAGAGCTGGGAAATTTAACCACTGTCTGGGAAGGCCTGCCAGAAAAGATACATCTTTACGGACTTTTTAAAGTGGTCAAGAGTTATGATAAGATGTATCTTGTCCGGCAGGCCATTCCACAGCAGACTGGAGGGGGGCAAACATCCCCATCTTCAAAATGAAGGGGGGGGGGAAGAGGATCCCAACAATATCATCCATTTTATTTGACATCAATACTAGGAAAGATTCTAAAGCAGCTGTTTAAACAGAGAATCTGTGGACTTTAGGAGGGAATGCCATAGTCACAGAAAGTCAGCATGGGTTTCTCAAAAGTCAACCATTCCAGACTAATCTGATCTCTCCCTCTCTCTTTTCTTTAAATAAAATTACATACTAGATAAAGGAAATGATGTGGATGTAGCATATCTCAAATTCAGTAAGGCCTTTGAAAAGGTCCCCCATGGTATTCTTGCAAACAAGCTAGTAAAATGTGGGCTAGACAATGCAAATGTTAGGTGGGTTTATAATTGGTTGACTGGCAAAACTCAAAGGGTGCTCAACAATGGCTCTTCTTCATCCTGGAGAGAAGTAACCAGTGGGGTGCCACAGAGTTCTGTCTTGGGTCCAGTGCTATTCAACATATTTATCAACAACTTGGACAAAAGAATAAAGGGCATGCTTATCCAAGCTGCAGATGACACCAAATTTGGAAGAGTAGCTAATACCCCAGAGGAGAGGAGCAAAATTCAAAATGACCTTAATAGATTAGAAAGCTGGACCAAAACTGCCAAAATGTAGAAATTAAGGTACTGCTCTTCGGCAGAAAAAAATGAAATGCACAGATATAGGATGGGAGACACCTGGCTTAACACAACTACCTGTGAAAGGGATCCAGCAGTCCAAGCAGACCACAAGTTGAACACGAGTCAACAGTGTAATGCAGTAGTTAAAAAGGCCAATGCAATCAATAGTGCCACTTTATTCTGCTTTGGTCAGGCCGCACTTGGATTATTGTGTCCAGTTCTGGGCACCACAATGTTGACAAGCTGGAGCATGTCCAGAGGAGGGCAACCAAAATGGTGAACAGTTTGGAAACCATGCCTTATGAGGACTGACTTAGGGAGCTGGGAATGTTTAGCCTGGAGAAGAGAAGATTAAGGGGTGATATGATAGCCTTGTTTAAATATTTGAAGGGATGTCATGTTGAGGATGGAACAAGCTTGTTTTCTGCTGTTCCAGAGAATAGGACCCGGAACAATGGATGCAGGCTACAGGAAAAGAGATTCCACCTCAACATTAGGAGGAACTCCTGACAGTGAGAGCTGTTCGACATTGGAACACACTCCTTTGGAGTGTGGTGGTGTCTCCTTCTTTGAAAGTTTTTAAACTGGCTGGATGGCCATCTTTCGGGGTGATTAGATTGTGAGTTCCTTCATGGAAGGGGATTGGACTGGATAGCCCTTGTGGTCTCTTCCAACTCCACAATTCTGTGATTCTAAGGGCCCATTTCCACTTGTGGAAAAATCCCCATTGGAACCGGGCTGTGCTCTGCTTAGGAAACCGATTCCAAAAGGCCCCTCATTCACACTATGAAAAGGGACCTTGTTTGGAACCGCTTTCTTAGCCGGGAAGGCTTGTCGTTCCCACTGGAGCTGCCAGGAAAGGTGACAGCCCTTTACCCCCCACCCCTTCCCGCGGGGGAATTTTTTTGGGGTGTGGGGGTAATGATTGCAAATGCAATCTTGTGCATTTGTGATAGATTGCATTTGCGATCACTGTAAAGAAGAAAAAAATACCCCCCTACACACACACTAATCTGCAGTTGCTTTGGGAGGGGGAAATCCTTCCTTCTTCCTTCCTTCTTTCCTCTTCCTTCCTTCCTTCTTCCCCCCTTCCTTCTCCCGTTCCTTCCTTCCCTCCCCCCTCACCGGGGGAGGGCTCTCCGCTGCCGCTGCTGTCCACCTCATTGCTGGGCCCGGGACTTGCGGCGTTTCTTCCCCGCCACTCGCTGCCACAGCTCCCGGCTGGGTCCCAAGGGCCTAGTTCCAACAGGGAATGGAAGGCCCGGGAGCCTGGCAGCAGCGGCAGCAAGCGGCGCAGCGCCTCCTCCGCCGACGGGCCCTGTGCTGTGCTGCTGCCGGGGCCTGTGCTCCTCCTGGGGCTGATGGGAGCAGGACGGGCCCAGTGGAGGAGGAGGAGGCTCTGTGATGCTCGCTGCCACCAGGCTCCCAGGCCTTCCATTCCCTGTCAGAAGCAAGGCCCGTGGGATCTGGGAGCAGCGGCAGCGAGCTGCAGGGAAGAAATGCCACAAGCCCCGGGCCCAGTGGTGAGGTAGGCGGCAGCGGCAGCAGCGAGCCCTCCCCTGGTAAGGGGGGAGGGAAGGAAGGAACAGGAGAAGGGAGGGAGGGAGGGAGGGAGGGGGGATTCCCCGCCCCCAAAAGGAACTGAAGATAGAGTGTGTGTGTGTGTGTGTATTTTTTTTCTTCTTTACAGTGATCGCAAATGCAATCTATCACAAATGCACAAGATTGCATTTGCGATCATAGAATCATAGAATCATAGAGTTGAAAGAGACCACAAGGGCCATCCAGTCCAACTCCCTGCCATGCAGGAACTCCCAGTCAAAGCATCCCTGACAGATGGCCATCCAGCCTCTGCTTAAAGACCTCCAAGGACAGAAACTCCACTACATTCCGAGGGAGTGTATTCCACTGTCGAACAGCCCTTACTGTCAGGAAGTTCCTCTTAATGTTGAGGTGGAATCTCTTTTCCTGCAATACCCCCACTCAAAAAAACGCGATTCTGATCAGCGTTCCCACTTACTGGAAACGCTTCAGAATCGCGTTTTCCCAAAAAACACCACTTTAAAACTAGTGCCAGGAAAGCCCGGGCTATTTGCTTTTAACCCAGTTCTTTCCTCCACTAATCGATCCGATGAGGATCGGAAGTCGATTAGAGTGTGAACAAGGGTCATATAGCCCACCTCACACTTCGAATCAAAATGTAGTGGGAATGGGGCATACATATACACATGCAAATTGGAAATGCATTTTAGCTTCTTCTTTTTTTTAATTGTATGTTACATGCAGAGAGAAATGGGTATAGAGAGGTAATATTCTCATTTGTAGCATTAAAGGCACTGAACTTGCTATTTCTGTTATTCAAGATACCAATTCTTAACACATACATTTCACAAGAAATGCATTGAATACACATGGGGATTCAAAGGGCACTTGGAAAAATATAGCATATCCAATTAGTTGCTGTTCAAGATTTAACAAAACTACAAAAAATGCCAAGAATATTAGCAGTTTGTTTGGTTTAGTTTGGCTCAAAAATTGCTCTCAGAATATGCCAAGATTCTCTACCCCTCCCCTGTTCAAAAATAATTTTTAAAAACTTATACAGAACCAGATGGTCATCATTCTTTTATTATACATTTACTTGATAAATTAGGTATATAGGAATCATGCACAATAATGTCACAGTTTATCATTACAGCAGTACAATGAATAGTAGTTTTAAAACCTAGATTTCCTGGCTTTGTACATAGCATTTGTTTCAACAGCTTTATTTAAACTGAGTATTTGCTGTCTTTCTTCAGCTACAAGAAGTGCAATATGCCACATTAACTAACATCTGAAACTTGGCACGAATGGCAACCTTTGCCTGAGAGGTACAATATTTAAAAGGAAGATTCCAGTATTTATTACAATATATTACTGGATAGAAATAATATATTTAATATGTAATTTTATCACTTCAACTCAGAAAGTCCTCAGAAATGGGGAAAAAAGAACCCTAAAGTATACTTGCATGATATGTGGTGTTTTACATCAAAATAATTTTATCAAAATAAGATTTGATTTTAAAATAATCAAAAGACTTTCAAAAGGGAGAAATGATTCCATAAAGTTCAAGAGATTAACTCAGTTATCTTCAATTAAAAAGACGAGAAACAGAAGTACAGCTTTTTATGCCAGTATCAAGTTATAAATCTCCACTTCCCACAGTATTTTTTTTTTAAAACAATGCAAACAGCAATTTTGGTGACAACGCATTCTCTCTCTACATTTAGTACAGTGGACCCTTGATATATGCTGGGGTTTTATTCAAGGACCCCTGTGGATACCAAAATCCATGGATACTCCAGTCCCATTAAATATAATGGCACAGTAAGATGGTGTCCCTTGCATAAAATGGCAAAATCAAGGTTTGTTTTTGAGAATTTCTATATTTTTAAAATATCTTCAAACCGTGGATGCTTGAATCCATGGATAAAAAAATCCATGGATATGGAGGGCTGACTGTAAAAAAATATCCATTTGGGGCCAGATCCACATTTTTGCTAAGCTGCACAACACTGCATGGCATTGATACTTCTCAAATACCTGTTGACATCTAGGAACATGCTGGGCTTGTCATATTGTTTCTGGAGAAGCTACTATAACCAGGAGGAACTGCTTCAACCATTTCTGCCCAGATGAGAACTGTAACACCTATATGTCCCTACTAAGAAAGTATGTTGAGGCTTGCCGGTCATAAGAAGTTGATATTCTGCTTAACTGCAGTTTATCGGGGGTGAGATGGTCTGCTGATTCCTACTGCTTTATCCAGTTTGCTTGATGCCTGAGAGTTCCTGCTTTTATAGAGTTCAGCCTGTGGTTTGTTTAGCATGACATCTGAACCTGGCACATGCTGATTAGTTGGTTTGTCTTTCCCTCAAGAAGCCATAGAAATAACTGCACAAAAAGCCAAAGGTTATTTCTCTGACTTGTTGGCAGAAGGACTAGGTAGAGTGTTGGTTCCTGCTAGTTCAAACATCATGCTTAACCAAATATCAGTGGTTTAGTTGCTCCTACAACAAGAGAGAACACTGGGAACCAGCATGCTACCCAAAATTGACAAACCAAGTTTCCCATGGAATTCTGGCTTCTTGTAATAGGTAAGCACATTTTGTGTCCTTGTGTTTGCTCACACAGCACTGGTTTTGCTTAGGCTGAGAACAAGTACTGGTTAACATCCTGCAATTTTACATGTGTAGTAAAGTATTGCATAATAACATGCATATGTTATGAATCAATCAATTTATTATTTGTTCTCATATTTCTGTTCAAAATATTTTGCATATTTATTAATTTTATCCTATAACATAAAATATGGCTGGTGATTCCAGAAGAGGAAGAAAGGAAAGAGGATGGAGAAACATAAACAATGTAAAGTTTTTTAGAGGAAAAAAGTTACTTATGTCCAACTACAAATTGAAGTAATCTCTCCTTAAATTCAACAAGTATAATATTTTTATTAATGCAAAGAAAAAAAAGAGAAAAAAGCTCATCCGTAGTCCTACCATTGCCAAAATAACATAGGGAAAAACTCATTTGGACTTTTCCCACAAACATAAACCCATGTGAAGAAATGCTCTCTTCATCATTGATGTCTTGGTACCAGTTTTGTACTGCCTTTGATCCATGATATCTCAGGAAAACAATGGGAGGGGAAACAGACTCATGATAAAGTTAGGTACACTAAAGAACAACTGAAAATTTGAGAGTGCAAGGTCTTTGTGTTTTGAACAGGTATAATGATAAAAATGGAATCAAGAATTCTCAATTTTCTCTGGTTCACACTGAAAATAAATTCTTTATGATATGCATAAAAAAACACAATTAGGCACTACCATACTTCTATCCAAACCATATATGAACTGAAAAATATAAACAATGTATCTAAAGCACTTTGACTATGTGCATATTAAATAAAGAAAATAAATTTAGTAATTATATCAATAAATATACATACAAGCTCAAGCTTACCAAAAACATGTTTTCTCAAAGTTTCAACTTAACTGCTAACTTCAGAATGAATTTGGCCATGAGTATAAATGAGCACATTTGGTTTAGTGGCATTCCTAGGGGTGTGTGGGGGTGCAGACCACACCAGATAACACGAAGAAGAGGGGTGACATCCAATTGGACACTCCTCCACTTCCCGGCTGCTCTGGAACAACTGGATGGAGGAGGAGGAGGAGCACACATGCGTCCTTGCAGGCTGCTCCCTCTGGGGCTTCCTCTCCATGGAAACAGCCTCAGATTGAGCAGCCTGCAAGGGCATGTGATCACACACCCCTACTACTCTGTCCCAAGCTTTTTCCCTGGAGAGGAAGCCAAAGATGGAGAAACCAGAAAGGGCACACACACACATGCTCCTGATCCATTCCAGGGCTTCTCCTCCAAGGGAAAAGCCTGGGACAGAGCAGTGGGGAAGAGTGGGTGTTTGCTCATCCTCCATCTGCAAGGTTTCTCTTTAAAGTAAGCACCCCCCCTCCCTGCCCTGTGCCACCCATTCATGAGTAAAGTGGCATGGGGCAGTGAGGGAGAAGGCAGAGGGCCCCTCTCCCCTGGGTTACCTATGTATGAGCAGAATGGCGAGGTGGGAGGGGGTGTCCTGTTAGCTACACCCCCAGAAGTCCCATCTCCTGGAAGACCTTCCCTCTCACTGGGTGACACCCTGAGTGGGTACACCACTGGGTCTACTTCTTGAAAAAAACGGATGAGATAGTAAACCTGTATCTGGATAATATCACCCTTTTTGTATGGAGGAGTATTCAATCATACGACTCACTTATGCCTTCAAATACAATATTTGAAAAGAGTTTCCTTCCGGCCTGCCCCCTTTCCTGACATGCCAGTGTTCCATATATAGCAACTATGTTAATAAGGAGAAGCAGTCTAACCCATGAATCCAATCTGCATGCTGAAGTAGCAGTGTATGGGCACCAGTTGACTTCTTTGTATGAGCACCAATATATTAACCTAGCAAGTATAGCGAAACACAACAATTCTTTTTGAACTGGATATTCAATTATCATTGTCTATTTTAAATTTAAAATGTAGCAAAATAGTATAAGTGTATTTAATTTAAATCCCAAAATATATGTCAATCAGTACATCAATTTTCTTTTGTATTATCTAAATGTAAATCAAACTAGTTCAAATGCAATGCAAATTAAACTAGACCTGCATTATATCAAATGCTAACAACAGAATTTGAAGGGAGGAAATGTCAGTACACACAGTTACAGTCATTTAAGTAAATCTGCCTGTGTGCACATGTCCGCAATCACTTTGGAAGCCAGTGTCACAAGGAATAACATTTAGATTATGCCCTCTGAACACCAAGAATTTCTTAATTTTTTGGTGATTATAGGAATGAATACAAAAAGGCCATGCAGCATTATTTAGCAGGAAATCAAATGATAAAACAATTTCAGGACTAAGGTATAGAACTTAAATATTTAAATAAAACAAGTGTCAATTCATTTAAAAGCCAGAAACATTTATTGTTTTTGAACTGAACTGACTGTAGTTAATTTGCTTGAGGAAAACCCCAAAATTAAATAACCCACCATGTCCATCTTAAATAAGCCACAGCACTGAATTTCTTCATGTTCCAAGGATGTTTCAAGGCAAATGCATCCTTGTAATTTCAGAGTCAGAAAGTCCATCTTCTTGAAGAGACGGTTCATAGTCAGCCGCATTATTTGCCAAATCAACATCTGGTTCATCATTGCTCTCTGCACTATAATCCACTTCTTCAAGAAAGCGAGGCTCATCTTCTTCCAGGACATATGTAGTTGGACTACAGCAACAACACCAAAGAGTACGCTGTTAAGTCTAATAAGTCATGTGAAGGTCTTCAATCTAGCTAAACACTATTCATTACAAGAAGAAAGCTAATTGGTCAATTAACATGAGACCAAGAAGCACTGGACTATCATTTAGTTTTGCATCACTTTTTAAGGTATCACTGAAAAACTCAGTATTAAATCTTTCACTGAATGAAGAAGAATTGAACATTCCCTGAATAAAGAAACAGGCATTCAATTTAACTTTTGGACTGAAAATAATCTTTCAAATATTTTCAGTTTTGATATCAGAAATTTTTGATATCAGAAGAGGTAGTTCCTGGCAGAAGAAAGTGAAAGGAAATCTAAGACTAGCTTTTTCTACTTCCTACCTGTTTTCTCTGACTTACAAAAGGACCAAAGGAGTGTCAACCTGGGCTCCATTATACTTTGAAAATCTGATGTAAAGAGAGCCAAGGATGTTTTTTCACAAGGAAATTAAATATTCTCCCTCAAGCAGATTTTACTGGATAATGAGCACACATCCCAAAAATTACATAAATGTTTGGGTAATGTGACACTAAAAGGCTTAATAGAATGTGAACAGCATGATGAGCTATATCTAAGATATATACAGTTATACTTCTTTTGCAGAAAATGTGGTAGCAGAGGTAGAAGTAACATGAAAAGATTAGGTATTGGTTCTTACATGACAAAAAAGAAGTGGAATTCAACATGTTTCAACAAACTTTTATCCTAAGCTAACAACATGCACATGTGAAACTAAACAGGCAAATAAGGCAAGTCTTGCATCAGCAAACAGAAACATTCTGAACCTTTAAGAGACCACTTGAATGTTTCTCCAAATATGTATCTTCCACCAGCCTCCACTTTTCATATGATTTCCATTTTAGTGACCAAACTTATAGATCTATGCTTGTTTAACATTTTGGAGGTAGCTGGTGAAGCAGGCTTTTCTGCTCCTTGTATGTCTCTGGGTTTTGCTGCCCACATACTCAGTAAGGGATTCTGGAATCAGCTGCTGTGTCCTTCGCCTGTTGTAGGTAGACACATACAGCAACACATACTACACTAGGATCAGCAAGAATAGGATCCCACTCCTTCCCAGCTCAGGTTTTGTTTACTGCATTGTTTACTACAGACACACTGCTGTAACATGACCCTGCCTTCACCATTTTCCCAATGCTGATGCTGTTAAAAAAACCTTTCAGCTAGACAGAGGGTGAAGTGGAAAGTGGAGCTGGGCAGGTGAGGAAAACTTCATAAAAACAAACTTTTTAATGAAAGGCTTTGTTAATCAAGATACCGCTTTAGCACACCAGCCCCTTTCGTTCTGCAATCATGGTAAAAAAAAAAGTCAACTTACCACTTCTACCGCAGCCATCATTGCACTGAATGTCTTTTGCATGACTGGGGGCTACTCCCCCCATCACACTTCCTTCCCATCCTGTCCCTGAACTCCATCCTCCCTGGCATGTCTTTGTTTTATTTTTTCCCCCAACTTTTCCCATGCAATTTTGGAGCTCTGCAGCCCCAATTTAATGTTTTAAAAAAACTTGAGGCTGAAGAGTTCCAGAACTGCACAAAAATCTTAGGAAAAATTATTAAAAATAGTGAGGGGGAGAAGGGGACAGTGACACCATGTGATTGCCAATAGAGCAAATGACTCAGAAATGGCGTTTTGGACCTGGGGCAGCACGCAACTGGAAGCTCATTCAGAGAAGGGATGATAGGAGTCCATATCACAAGGGCCACAGGTATCTATCACAAGGACCACAGGTTACCTCTGCCTTGTAAATGCTCGTTGTGAAAAGGATAATCAAGATAGTTCACAAGTTCACACTGAAATACTGATTTGGAACTAGAAATTTTTCATACAGTACTGAATCTGACAGGAACCTCACCACATTATCCTGCCCTCTGCCTTAATTTTTTCCATTCAGTTCTTTAGATATGAGAAATGAATTAGTATCCTGACTATTCTAATACACATTATCATTCATCTTATTTTTAATTTATTCTTGGACATGATTCTAAGTAAGTTATTGAGTTGCTGCTACTTTAAGATACAAAGAGTTTACACTGGAGAATATGTGGTGCAATTTAATCCACAGGAAAATTAACCATTAAATACTTCAGCTTTAACAAATCATTGAGCTGTGAACTTTCCATGCACACTTAAGACTTAAGGAGGCCTACTTTCAATGAAGTGGGTACACAATACTTAGCAAATTAAAATTCCTATTTTTTTATATTGAGTAACAGATGAATTCAGCAGTATGTATGATGTATAATTGCCTAAACTAGTTCTTCAAACCAACATAATTAAAAGGCAACCAATAACAAAAAAGTAATCTTCACAGCAATATTACCAAGACTAGTGTCTGTAAGAAAGTTGTACCAAGATGACCCTTTCAAAGTAGTAATGATTTTAATGAGTCAAGTAAAAAGGAGCAGGCAATTCATATTAAGTAAAATTAAGGACACATTTAATTCAATTAGAAGGATGTTTCTATAGCACAAATATGTTCACCAAAGCTTTACCTTCCCAACAATAAAGAGTACACTGCATTTTCTACAAACCATATTTATAAAGAAAGTCAACTGTTTTATAAAATTAAAAGTATTGCTAGTATAAAGTAAAGAATGAGCTCTCAAACATACCCAAGGAAGTATGAATCAAAAGGAGAGAAGGGGCATTAGAACAGAGCACACCAGTATGTCATCAAAGCAAAAGGCTCCAGGATAACTTAACAAATGAGCCAATCAATGGCAAACTCCCCTCACATATGAATGTCAAGATGTCCAAGAAAGGAAAATTCTACCAATTCCCATGCAATCAGAATCACTGGTTACTATCCATGTGAACATAGTAAAATATAATGTTAATTTGAGATATTAAGCAAGCCTAATCTTTAAAATTATTATTATTATTATTATTATTATTATTATTATTATCATTATTATTAACCTTTATTTATATAGTGCTGTAAATTTACACATTTACACTGTAAACTCTCATTTTATTTGAAATGTTAAACGTTTTGTTTGTTTGTTTTAAAAAAACCAACATCAATTATGGGGCTTTTTAGATTGGCAGGAAAGTGTGACATGAAGTTGCCTTTTCCTTAATGCTTAGCAGCTAGACAGCAAGCCCCAGGTGTGCATTTAAAAAGTACAGGGCAGCTAGACTGAGGTTTTTTCTGTGGTTCAGCAACTACATGGGAAGCTGTCAAAACGCTACAAACACAGGCGGAGCAGCTACATGGGCGGCAAGGAACGCGGCTTTAGCCGCGCTTTAAACATTTTTTTCCCTTGCTGGCTGCGAATTGCGCAATTGCGCAGGTACATCATACAGTCGGAGCTTATCACATGGGGGAGTACAGGACCATTCCGAAAGAGGGAGAAAGTGAGGTCAGTTCAGAAATGCACGTGATTACGCACAAGCTCATCACACACAAGACAAGAGAGCATCTACACAAAAAGAAAATGGAGAATCAATACGAAAGAATTCATCACATGTGAACATACTGGTCGGCTTTCTGTTGCAAATTAAGGCATCTTGGGAAATGGTAGCAAAGGCTCATGGGAGTTGTAGTCTGTGTTCTGTCAGAGCATTATATTGAGTTGTCTTGAGGTTTCAGCCCTCTGTCCAGGAGGGATTCCCATATGTCCTCCATTCTTGAGCAAAGGCCCTGCTTTTCCAAGTTGACCAGGCACGTCCTCCTTTGCCAGGACACGTCCTACTTTTCCAGCCTTCTTTTTGAAGAGGAAGCAGGAGGGCCAGGCGTGCTCTGGCCAGGCTCTGGGGGTCTCTTCCTGGCTCCTTCCCTCCCTCCCCGCTGCCTTCCTCCTCCCTTTGGCTGAGAGAGTGTGACTTGCAGGGAGGAAGGGCAGCAGTGGTGCTCCAGGTCCTCCTGATGCTGGGCCAGGGCAAACTGGAAACAGGAGGAGGAGAGGGACATGGGGCCCTTCTGCTGCCCTGCTGCCCTGCAAGTCACACTCTCTCAGCCAAAGGGAGGAGGAAGGCAGCCAGGAGAGAGCCCTGGAGCCTGGCCAGAGTGTGCCTGGGCCTGCCTTCTCCTCCCCTCTTCGGCTGAAAGAGTGTGACTTGCAGGGAAGCAGGGCAGCGGAGGTGCTCCAGGTCCCTCCCCTTCTCCTCCTCCTCTTGCCAGCTTGCCCTGGCCTGGCTGAGTGCCTCCAATGCCCTGCTGTCTCCCTAGAAGTCACACTCTCTCAGCCAAAGGGAGGAGGTGAAGGAAGGTGCAGGCGCACTCTGGCCGGGCTCTGAAGGTCTCTTCTTGTCTTGGCACCTTCCCTCCCTCTGCACTTGTATCGCTACCTTTAAATGGGTGCTTTAAAGAGACAGAGCCCCATTTAACTGGGCAACTACACCTTAGCCTTTAGATGCAATAGCAATGTTGCGCCTTTTTAAAAAAAGTAGTGGGGAAATCAAACTACTTTTTAAAGGCACTTCTTCTCCCTTAAAACTCCAAAATAGTGTTTTCATGGCACACTTTCCCTTTTTCTCATCTAAAGGCTGGGCTTTCATGCAGCCATCAACACACCTCTTTTTGCCAATCTAAAATGGGTCAGCTCCTTTTTAAAGCACTTCTTCTCCCTTAAAATGCCAAAATAGTGTTTTCATGGCACACTTTCCCTTTTTCTCATCTAAAGGCTGGGCTTTCATGCAGCCTTCAACACACCTCTTTTTGCCAATCTAAAATGGGCCAATGTATAGGCTGCATAAAATCTGCTGCTTGACCAGTGTCTGAATTGTATATATAGTAACTCAGGGTACTGGATGCAGAGCATTCCATATATGCTCTCACACAGAGAAATATTGCATGTCCCTAGATCTTAGGATATGTAATGGGTTTAATACATATCTTTATGGTTCCAAATTATAATCATATCACTGTTATTTGTCACATTTTTTACTTACATTTTTTAGATGTTTAGTTGCTAGATGAACTGCCTGTTACTATAGTTATTTCAGACAAAGAAACATGCAGTATAAACTATTTTTTAAAAAATTGTACTACCTTGTCACTTTACAACTTGATTCAATCAGTTCATTTTCAATGTCAAAGAGGGTAGAGGGCAGGTTGTATTCCAGTGGTGATGTCAATCTTTTCAATCGTAATAGACCAGAACAGAACTTGGCTCCCATCTCTTCTAGTTCACGTGTTCCAATCTGTAATCCCTATTTAGGAAAAACATATATACTGAATGGACTGCTTAGAGTAATCATATGCAATATATTGCATGTGCTGAAATGCTGTCAATTTTGTTACTACTAACTCCATTCCCTTCACTTACATTTTGACCTTCCTACACAGAGCAGGAAGGTATGGACAAGGATTCTTCTGCTTTGATTAAATGCACCTAGAATTCTTTTCATACAGGAAAGTCAAGGACTGAGGTGGAGAGGAACAGCATAGCATACAGGTCTTGCTTTCTGTTCCACATTTCTGGGAGTGGGGGAGGGGAGGGGAGTAATACTTCCATTGGGTTGATGTTCCCCATACAAACTATGTGCCTTTTGAAAAGGGTTTCAACTGGTGAGTTTTATTTTGAAGACTGGGGACATTTCCACTGAAATTCACCTTCCATCAACGGGCTTTTTACTACAAACAGTAATTTAGGGGATACAGCAGCCATTGGCAGGATCAGTTTTGGCAGAAAATTAGTGCAGTGCCATAAACCTGAACAGAAACATGTCCTAGAATCTAGAAGGATATATAGATTACAGAGTGTGGCTCTTTCACTTGAAGCACGTATAATCACACCCTCGGACCATACATATTTCAAATTCAAACAAAGTTAAGATGCCTTTTTGCACTCAAACTTTTTTTGTTACCTTGTACTTCCCTTGATCACATCCACATAATGTGCTTTCCATGGTATAACTCCTTTGAACACCTATTTCCCGCCAAACTACTACACGTGCTGTAGACTCCTTAGACTTTTCCACGACAAAACTGCAGCTGCTCATGCAGAATGCTGGGGCTGTCTGACTCAGAATCTTTGGAAGAGTCTATAAGGAATAAGCATTTTAAAGGCAATTTGATTTTTTAATAATATTTAACAGGCATAATTAATATAATTGCAACACTTATTTTAGTATATGAAAATATATAAGAACTAAATGTAACGTTCTTTTGAAGTCTGTTCTCTATATATTTTTACATGCAAAAACAAATAAACCAATGAAAGAGAAAGAAAAAAGGGGGGAAGGGAGTGACGTAAAAAACCATCTATTGACACCTTCTGTGCTGACTGGTATAAGTTCAGCAGGACTCAGGAAATGGTCCTAAATCTTCCATCACAGACCACTTCAATAGCAATAGCAATAACAAGTACATTTCTATACCGCTTATCATTGCACTTAAGCACCCCCCAAGCAGTTTATAATGAGTAAGCTAATTGACCCCAACAGACTGGGTACTCATTTCAGCGATTTCAGAACAATGCAAGCCTGAGTCGAGCATTTTACCCATGATGGGTTTCAGAGAAACACGTCATGCCAAACAAACCTGATCTCTTTTTTTGATAAAATTACCAGCTTGGTAGATGAAGGGAATGTTGTGGATATAGTATATCTCGATTTCAGCAAGGCCTTTGACAAGGTTCCCCATGACATTCTTGCAAACAAGCTTGTAAAATGTGGGATAGACAAGTTAACTGTTACATGGATTTGTAATTGGTTGACAGGCCGCACCCAAAGGGTGCTCAACAATAGCTCCTTTTCAACCTGGAAAGAAGTGACCAGTGGGGTCCCACAGGGCTCTGTCCTGGGCCCAGTGCTATTCAATATCTTTATTAATGATTTGGATGACAGAATTGGGGGCTTACCTATCAAATTTGCGGATGACACTAAACTAGGAGTAGCAGCTAATACCCCAGAGGACAGGATCAAAATTCAAGATGACCTGAATAGACTAGAAAGCTGGGCCAATGCTAACAAAATGACATTCAACGCAGAGAAATGTAAGGTACTGCACTTAGGGCGGAAAAATGAAATGCACAGATATAAAATGGGGGACACCTGGCTGAATGAGACCACATGTGAAAGGGATCTAGGAGTCCAAGTAGACTATAAGGTGAACATGAGTCAACAGTGCGATGCGGTGGCTAAAAAGGCCAATGCAATTTTAAGCTGCATCAATAGATGTATAGTGTCTAGATCAAGGGTAGTAATAGTGCCACTCTATATTGCTTTGGTTAGGCCCCACCTGGAATATTGTGTCCAGTTTTGGGCAACGCAATTTAAAAAGGATGCGGAGAAACTGGAGTGGGTCCAAAGGAGGGTGACTAAAATGGTTAATGGTCTGGAAACCATGCCCTATGAGGAACGACTTAGGGAGCTGGGGATGTTTAGCCTGGAGAAGAGAAGGTTAAGAGGTGATATGATAGCCTTATTTAAATATTTGAAGGGATGTCATATTGAGGAGGGAGCAAACTTGTTTTCTGCTGCTCCAGAGACTAGGACCAGGAACAATGGATGCAAGCTCCAGGAAAAGAGACTCCACCTCAACATTAGGAGAAACTTCCTGACAGTAAGAGATGTTCGGCAGTGGAACACACTCCCTCAGAGTGTGATAGAATCTTCTTCCTTGGAGATCTTTAAACAGAGGCTATCTTCCCATCCCTTCCCCTCCGCTGGCGGCCAGACCTTGATCCAGCTTCCGGCGGGGCCTTCCCTTCCCCTCCGAGGTCTGGCCGCCGGCGGAGAGGAAGGGAAGGCCCCGCACGGACCCGCCGGAAACCGGAACGAGCCGTCCCTTCCTCTCCGCCGGCGGCCAGACCTCGATCCAGCTTCCGGCGGGTCCGCTCGGGGCCTTCCCTTCCCCTCCAAGGTCTGGCCGCCGGTGGAGGGGAAGGGACGGCTCGATCCGGCTTCCGGCGGGTCCGTGCGGTGCCTTCCCTTCCTCTCCGCCGGCGGCCAGAGGGGAAGGGAAGGCCCCGCACGGACCCACCGGAAGCTGGATCGAGCTGTCCCTTCCTCTCCGCCGGCGGCCAGACCTCGATCCGGCTTCCGGCGGGTCCGTGCGGGGCCTTCCCTTCCCCTCCGCCAGGCTCGTCCCGCCCGGCGCAGGCCTCCTCCCGAAGGCTTGAGGCCTAAGCAGCGGAGGAGGCCTTTCGGGACGCGCCGGCCCTGCCTGAAAGGAGGCCGGACGTGGCTTCCACGGGGCCAGCTTCCTCCCCGGAGCCCTCCCGGTCCCTCCTGCCTAACTACAGTACTTACATTAAGTACACCTTTTTTTCGTAACCCGGGGATACGTTCGTAAGCCGGGGCCATTTTTCCGGCCCCGGCTCTTTCGTATCCCGGGATTTTCGTTCCCCGGGGGATTCGTAATCCGGGGGACCACTGTATTAAGATTAAGGCATCCTCTTCAAATTTGCACTGATTTTTATTAACAGACAAAACTGCCAACTCTAATACATGACGAGCTGATGTTATGGCCACTAAAAAGAGGAGTTTAAATGACAGAGTTCTCAGTGTCTCAAAATAATTGCCCGTTAACACATTCAGCACCAAATTCAAATCCCACAAGGGAAATCTGTAAACTGTTGGTGCGGATTTCAATGTTGCTCCTCTTAAAAACCTTCTTACAAAAGGGTGTAATGATAATGGTCCACCAGTTACTGACAGCACAGATGACAATGCTGAGATTTGTCTTCTCAGAGTGTTAGGTCTCTTAGTCCTTTATCTAAGCCATCCTGCAGAAAATCCAGGGCATCTTATATTGATTCCAGCTCTTGTTCAATTAATTGCTGCAAACACTTTCCATGTGTTCTCATAAACACATTGTGTAGATTTACATCTAGAATTTAATATAATAATTGTTACTGAACGAGATAGTCCTTGTTTTTCTAACCATCTCTGTTCAACCTCCAAGCGGCTAGTTTCAACTATTCTGAATTTGGAGACCCTGGAGAAGTAAATTTCTTCTCTCTGGTAACTGAAATGGTTCCCCAACTGACATTTGCAGCAGTCTTGGGAACCACGGCCTTTGAGGCCAGTACAGAGCAATAAGCACTACTTGGGTCTTCTCCAGCTAAACGTTCATCAACACTTTTTGATAGATTGGCAATGCTGGAAATGTACAATAGACCCTTCAGCCATCTTACCATTAGTGCATCCTGTGGCAGCTGGACTTCCATCTATTGAAATGTACCTTTTTAATCTGAAACTCTCGCCTGATGCAAATAAGTCAACTGAGAATTTTCCATAATGACTCTGCAACAGACTCAACACTTGTTGGTTCAAACTCTATTCTCCTGGCAATACTATATTCCTGCTCAAATAATCCACCATTATATTCATGGTTCCTCACAAATAATAAGCTGTAAATGTTTGTACATGCTTCTCTGCCCACACCAGGATTTTTGTGGAATATTTCATCAATTTCTGTGAACACATTCCACCCCGATTGCACCAATATGCCTTCACTATGACACTGTCTGTGTAAATCTGCATATATTATTTTCCTATCTGGGGCCAAAAACATAGTAATGCTACCCTCACTGGTCTCATTTCCAGAAGATTTATATACTGAACCCTCTCTGAAACCATCCATTGACCCTATGCGTACTGATCCTTGCAGTAGGCCCCCATGTGTAAAGACTATGTATCTCTTAGCCCTCAAAGGATTTTCCCATTCCTATTCTAATAATTTTTTAAACATGTCAGGAGTAAGAATTTCTAATTCCTAGTGTGTTGTTTGCTGCATTACCGCTGCCAATTTGCTATGATTTCTTTGTCCCATGTCTTGCTAAGGCTGATTTGCTGTGCTTAAATTTAGTGTTTCCAACACCTTTCTAAGTAACCTTTTGAAATGCTCCATATCAAAAGCCTGTGTTTTACTAGCCTCTCTGTATCTAAGTCTAGGTAAGTGTCCTCATCTGAAATGGTCTGTGATGGTATATTATTTACATATGTTTCTACCCTGACATTATCATCTTTTCCAGATTTTCCACGTTTTTGTCTTTTTTTTTTCCCTTATGGCTTACTTGTCTATATTCTGTTCTACATTTTCTCTACTTGAGCTATATACTTCATTAGATGACACTTCGTTAACATCATGTGTTTCTCTGGAATTGCTAGTTTGACCTTGTGAGTTCTTTCTAACCAAATGATTAATTATATTGATTAAATTATTTTTATCCAAATTTGCTAAACTATTTATCATATTTGTGGTTTTCAATAAATTTCTGTAATCAATATTTTTGTTCTATCGACAATGCATTCTAAATTCATAGTTCATATAATGAATTTATGCCCATTTGAATCTATGCTCTTATTAAATATCCTAGTGTAGTTAACAATATCACTTGATGAATTTCATCACCCCTAGATGTTGGAGTGTGATTTATTGTTTGGGTCCTAACACTAGATACAGTTGCCATAGATGAAACAGCCAAATCTAATGCTGGCTTCCCCTTTATTATGTTTGCTAAATAATTTATGAATTGGTTTGCAGAATCGCTGCTGCCTGAGTCAATGAAACTTCCTGGGTCTTGCTTTCCCTGCTGGTTGTGCTTTCCATCACTGTTTTTTTGTAGCTTGTGTTTGAAGCTGATTGGTCGGTTCCCTTACCTTGACCCACCTTCTTTTTGTGGGCCGAACTGCCATTTGCAAAATGGTGACCAGAAGTGGATTTCGTGTTTTTGCTCTCCATGCCAGTAGCACCAGTTGTAAGTGATAACCCAGATAGACTCTTTACCTTAGATTTTGCTGTATCCTTATTTACTTATTTATTTGATTGAATTTCACCTATTACAACTGGGTTTTCCGACTGCTGGTTTTCTGACTCACTCTCACTGGACAAGAGAAAAATCTTTTTAGGTGACGAGTCTGTACTGACTCAGTAACCTGTTGCACTTTTGGCTGAAGTACTATTTGTGTATGCTCTCCATGGACCTCACCCTCTATAGATTGCTTACATGCAGCTTTTGGGTGTTAGAAAGCTTTGTCCTGCTTCTGTCATTTACATTTGTCAAGCAATAAAACATCATCATCAACATTATCCTCTAAAGCTCTCTGTTTCTGTTTCTTATTTCCTGTGTTGGTAGCCATTCTTTCCCAAGGTAATAGTATACTGAGTAATGGATTGATTTTAAGCATTGCTATATTCTAATTTCTTTAAATAACTAATCTCTGTGGAGAGAAGGGAATTCCCTGACCAGTTGACAAGGCAGGAAAAAAAAACTAAGAGAGAGGTTAGAAGCAACAGACTTAATGGTTTAGAATGTTGGAGGATCCTATTTGACTGAGTTGGCATGAGAGGATTACCCATTTGTGTGGACTGTACCTTCAGTCTCATGGAGAAGAAATGATGTCTGGCTATACTGAGGATCAATCCAAAACCATCAGAAACTAACTATATAGAGAGTTATGGTTCTTCCCCAGTTTTCTTTGGGCATTACTCATCTGTGCAAATAAACTGAGAGTCAACTGAAAACAATGAGAGTGGTACAAAACATTGTAATGGTAGTATTTGTTATCTTAAGTTTCTACAAAAGCACTACTGACTGGCAACTTATTGTTCAACAAGTATCATGGGACAAAAATAAACAGGAAATGAAAGTCTGTTGTGTCCTCCTATTGATTAAATGTAACTCACCCGATAACCGAGGTCTTCAGCCAGATCACAAGAGGAAGCACTAGTATGCCACATTGTTTCCTTGATGCTGCAGCCATACATGAACACGTTTTTCTTACGAGAATGACCATGATAATCACAAAAAACCTACAAGAAACAATATTTTGCAAAAACTTTAAGATAAATCATTACACATATCAAAAATTGAGATGAGACATTTTCACATTCCAGCTCATTAGAATATTATTTGCTCAATTTCTGTGATGCCTTTTCTTAATGTGAGCTACACATTTTCTTAAACAGGGTGTCAGATATCTGGCTCAGATGTAACAGTCCAACATACAGTGGGCCCCTGGTATCTGCTTGTGTTTGGTTCCAGGACCCTCCGTGGATACGAAAATCTGTGGATACTCAAGTTCCATTGTATATAATGGCATAGCAAAATTGTGTCACTTATATAAAATGCCAAAATCAAGGTTTGCTTTTAGGAATGTATATATTTTAAAAATATTTTTCAAACCATGGATGCTTGAATCCATGGATAAAAAAATCCATGGATAAGGAAGGGTGACTATAGTATGATTTATCTACTTAGGGAAATGGTGCATGCTGATATTGCATGCCTAACTTTTACAAAGGTATCTCAGCATAAACCTTAGTTTCTTATATCAGAAGAAGGAATCCCTGGTTTAAAGACTCCTGCTAAACCATCATTTCCTCATTCAGATATCAATGAAATTCTGGGTTGTTTTTTTTTTTTTTAAATGATTGCATTGCTAAAGAAGAGGAAGGATGGGCAGGAAGGGGACAAGCTGTAAATAAATAAACAAAACTGCAGGCACACACTCAGCCAATCAAACTGGGATCGTGACATCTGTAACTGCTCAAAGTAAAATGTGGTTTAAAGTGGAAGATTGAAGTATTACAGAAATATTAATAAATGCAAAGGAACAGCACTGTTAATCTTTTTCAAATGTTACTTCATATAACAATAGAATCTTCAATGAATAAATCCTGAGGAAGAACATTTGTTAACACTAAATATTTCCCAAATGTCTCAAACATGTTTAAAAACAAAACAACCTTCTCATTTGCATTTTAAAAAAATGAATGCAGGGAAAAACTTGACCTGGCCAACACACCCATCTCTTTGGTCACTTGTTTGCCCATCAACACATCAGGCAGAGATGTTAATGAGAAATAAACCCTTCCTGTCGTCCACCAGTCAAATTCCATACTTTCCCAGGAGAACTCCAATACCAATTGGAGTTGTCACAAGATGGCAGTACACAAGAAAAGTTTTAATCAAGTTGAAGCAAAGGAACCATCCTTGTATTTCATCCAGTCATAACATAGCACTCTTCTAACATAAGCTACTGCTTTCCTCACAGGAACAATTATATCTGTCTGCGGTTCTAATATAGCGATCATATTTAAATTTTTCAAAATACAATTTGCTAGGATAATGTGTAGATACTTCTGGAAATATGCCTGTTACATTTAAGTACATAAAGATCTATCAATCATTTTGCAAAGTAATAGCATTTTTATGCAAAGACAGCATGTCTTCAGTGAAATTAAACTGTGTAAACACACGCGCACGCACACACTTACCAGCGGCAAACGTTTTATAGCAGCCAAATACTGGAGCAGTCCTTTGGCATGATAAATTGTGGGATGCAGATCTGCATTTGGATTTTGCCATTGTCTATTCAAATCTTCCCCACTTAAAGAACAACGGTGACTACAAGGGAAATATAATTCCAGTAAAATCTTCTTTTGCCAAATAAAAATGTTTTCCTCCCCAAATAATGTTATGTTCATAATTTTTGTGGGTGTTAGAAGTTCCACTGCAATCTTATTTTTTTAAAAAAATCAAAGTTCTTTTAAGTCTTGTTCTTAGCTGTTCAATAAAAATAAAGTTCTGTTAAACTGATTCCCAGCTTTCTACCAAATTCATGTTAATTTAACCAAGCTTGTTCATTATAGTTGAAGTGATATTTAAGAATATGCTCATCTGTTGTAAGGAAAAATGCACAACGGATTTGGGAAGTCTTGTTTTAACTATTACATTAGTGTCAGATTTAATTAAGTTTACAGTAGACATTACAAAATCAATGAAACATGTTCCTAACATAATGCTGATTCATTTCAATGGGTCTACTCTTAGCACGACTAAGTTTGGATCCAACCTACAATTTTAAATTCTACCAAGCATGCAAGCATTCCCAAAATTTTAGAACTGGCAATGCATCTAGCTCCTTAAAGTCCCATTCAACATACAATATTCTCAAGTTTTTAAATACTGAGTGCAGCAGATCAGATGCACAAAAATACTTATCCAATTAATTCTAAACATATGATTTTAAATAAAATTGGCAAGACATAGTAACGTAAATCATGGAAGTGCAAGAGATAGTAATCCATTAAATATACACAAAATAATAAACACAATACATAAAGCTCTAGCTCTGTTCAGGATTAGGAAGGCAGACAGTCTGCTGCAGAATGAAGGAGTCTCACAGGGTTTAGAAGTGTTGATATAGTACTAACCCTGCTACTGCTTCCAGTTAAAAACTTACTTTCCATTGATGACACCATCAGGATTAAGCATTGGTACAATTTTAAAAATATAGGATTCTCGTAAACTCTGGGCAGCAGGATTATTACTCATGAGATATTCCAATGTTCCCTTCATAACCCAGCTTGCATTAGTTTCTCCAGGATGTACACGAGCAGATAAGAAAATATAAGGACGGTTTCCTAAATTGAACACAAACAAAATGATATTATACAATACAATAAGCCATCTGCTTATTATTAATTCAAAATCAAGAAATTAAATGTAAATGTAAATAATCAGTAATTCTTACTATATTTACAGTTATGCAGTTTATGAATACCGTGAGCTTGATTCATGCAGTCTTTTAACAGAGCCATTTTACCAAGGCTAGAAGCTGCTTCAAATCCCAGTTTGGGGGAAAAAGGTGAAAGGCAAAGGTTTTTCTCTTTGATAAGTTTGTCTAGTCATGTCCGACTGTCGAGAGCGGTGCTCATCTCTGTTACTAAGCCAAAGTACCCAGCATTGTCAAAGACAACTCTGTGGTCATGTGCCCAACATATCTGTACAGAATGCTGTTACCTTCCCATTTAAGTGATACCTATTTATCTACTTTCATTTTTACATGCTTTTGAACTGCCAGGTTGGCAGAAGCTGGGATTAGTGACGGGAGCTCACTCCATCACACAAAACTTGGGTCTCAAACTGCCAACCTAGCAATCGTCAGATTCAGCATCTTTAAAAAAAAATTCTTTAAGAAAAAAGCAGCTTCTAAATAAAGGGATGGATTGCTAGAGGGGAATCTGTAGCAACTCCCTACATCTTTTCAATTTATTGTGGCCACAACAGGATGCAGCTGGGTTTTTCCTTTTAACTTCCCCTCTCACTGACACCAGATGAGGAATAGGTCCAGGCTCAGCTTTGGGAGGAGGGGTATCAAGGAACTAGATGTGCTTAAGACCACTCAGTCAATCAAAGAATCACCACCAAGATAGCAACGACCTATGTACAGGACTTCCTTTTCTACATGCAGAAAGATTTGTTTGAGCATAAAGAAGAAACTCCATAATACATTATTGCCCAGTATGCCTCCCCAGGAACCAAAGGAATACCCTCTAATTATCCCATCAAGCAGAAAATAAAACAGCTCTCATCCAGTGACATGAACAGGGCCTAAAATACCTACTCCTAGGGGATGTATCCACTATATTTTACATGATATAACTCTTTGTGTGTGCATCCACAATCACAGAATTGGGGGAAATAAGTACCTTCATAGGAAGCCAAAAATACAGCCTTTTCATTTGATACCATTTTAATATAATCACAGCAAAGAAGAAAAGGTTATACTTACTGAACTGACAAATATGTTCATAGTAATTTGATTCTGGCATAGCTGTTACAGTTACTATAGGACAGCTGTTTCCTGAGAGGGTCTCACACAAGGTATCTTGTCGAAAATATATCAGCTGAGGATTGTGTGTTGACTCTAATTTTTGGAGATGCATCTTCATCACAAAAAGAATAAGACAGTAAACCTATTTACATGGCTTGGTATATCTTTTACTTTCAGCACCTTTCATTTTCAGAACTTTATAAATAATTATTTAAAAAAACTTTAAAAATACTGAGTAACATTCTTACACTGACTCATTCTAACTTTCATTCTTTCTGTGCTTTACAGAGAGTATATGCAAAACCTCTTCTAAATAAATCTTGCCAAGAAAATTCTAGGATAGGGTTGCCAAAGGTCAGAGTAAATTTGAAGGCACATAACAATAACAAAGGTTATCATTTTGTGTGTGTTGTGTGCTTTTGAGTCATTTCCAAATTATAGCGACCCTAAGGCAACCCTATCACAGCATTTTCTTGGCAACATTTGTTCAGAGTGGGTTTGCTCTTGCCATCCTCTGAGACTGAGAGTATGTGACTGTCCCAAGGTCATCTAGTTGGTTTCCATGGTCAAGGAGGGATTTACCTATTTATTAAATTACCACCTTGCTTTTCTGCTCCCAAAGATGCTCAAGGCAGCTAACAATATGAAGATACAGGATTCAAATAAAATACTGAGTAAAACATAATGTATTTGTAATTGTGTTTTCAGTTGATTGACCTTTATGTTATGTTTTACTCAGTATTTTATTTGAATCCTGAATTTTCATATTGTTGGCTGCCTTGAGCATCTTTGGGAGCAGAAAGGCAGGGTGGTAAATCCCTCCTTGACCATGGAAACCAACTAGATGACCTTGGACAACACCAATGGACAACATTGGCTGCATATTATAAAACATGGGTTGGATTAGCATTGTCCCACTAAGATTATAAGGGCTCCTTTGGCTCACTGAACAGAGTGAGGTCCACAAGAGGTCCTTCTAAGGAAAAAAGCAAATTCTGCTGACCCTCTTCTTTCTGCAGTTCTCCATTCTACCTATCTGATGGCTTCCCTGACTCTCTCAAATGGCTCTTTAACAGGTATGTGCATGGGGAGCTGCAAGTGAAAAAAAGAATTACTTTCCCACTCCTCCAGTAGAGACTTCCCATATGTGCAGCTCTCCTCACAGGAAGCTTAGATGTAAGAAGACATATTCTTCTGCATTCTAAATAGTTCAGCCACCACAACATTTCTTCTTCAGTTACAGCAGAAAAAAAAATTGGATAAATTTGTTTTTTTAAAAAAAAAAACAAAAAACCTTAACACTTGTTAATATAACTGTAGGTGGCCAATTTCGCTTGGCATTTACAAAGTGTCACTTCTAGTTTGAAAACTCTGTGGTAGCGTGCAAAATAAAAATATTATATTTTACATTTATTTGGGTTCTGATTTTATATCCAATTTGTATTATACAAACTGTACACATAATAACAAATATTAAGAACTATATAGTCTACACTTGTGAAGCTTTGACTTACTAGACCTAATAGTGTAAAACCTAATGCTGATGTTTTATAGCATTTGTTACCATGGCCCATTGATTTAATTTCCTCAACTTTTAGTTACTTTTAAATAAAATTGGTTTAATGTTAATCATACATAGAAAAAAGTTACCATGAATCTATCCAAGTGAAAATTAACTCACCATTAAAGCTGAGTAAGTATATGGATAATGGTAAGCAAAGTAACAAACATCATCCTTATGTTGGAAGGTGATTGTGAAGGTAATTGTATAGTAGGATTTTCCTTTCTGGCCTCCTGCTGCAATTGAACTTCTTGAAAAGTGATTCCTAGAAACAAAATGTCAACTTTAGTTTAAAGATGCAGTGACCATTATTTATACCATTGCATGTAAATAAACTAAAGACACCCATCACTTGTAGTAAAAACTAATAAAAAATTGGGTTTTTTAAAAAATTTCCTTTATAGGTTTTTGTAGAACAGGTTTTTGCAATGTTCAGGGCTGCAGCATGATGAGAAGACTGCTTTGTCTCTAATTCTGGATTATAAACTTCCACCAGTAGATGTCTAGTATTGCATGTGGCTCTCTAATAGTACATTTCAAGTTAATTTTTCTAGTGTATTAATTCAATATTTGATTTATATACTGTAAAACTTACTTATAGTAACAAATGTCTGTTCCCACACGAATCCACCATGGTCGTCCACTTAGCGCCTCTTGAACAGAGTACATGAGGGGCTGCATACCTAACAGAAAAATATATTAGACAGCTGTATTTGTTGAGTGAAGAAGTGTATATTATAGGAATCATTTTGCATTTTGAATATACTATGATACAGCATCAGTTAACGTTATTACTTTGATTACTGATATTATTATAAATTAAATAGCAATTCATTGTTTCAAGGTTCTTTTGCATTATTTCTATGTTTGTATATGATAAGCTATTGAAAGCAATGATTGCATTTGAATGTCATGTTTTTGATCCTCAGAAGCAATGAGGATGATAAACAATTAGCACTGAACATTGCTATATTGTTAGCAAGGTATGATTTGGAGGACTGAGAACAAGTGTTTGCTTTTTCTGCTTTCTCTTGTGCTCCACAAGCCATAGTTTACAGTTGTGGGTACTATGGTTTGATTAAGCTTGCCAAACTAGCACTGCAGACTAGGATCAGGGATTGCAATACTTACTCATAGCATTTGCTTAAAGCAGTTTACAGCATTTGCTTAAATCAAATTGAATTGATTCATTAAGTGAAACACTTGAGGGAAGGTAAGAGAGCATATGTGCACATGATTGATACGAATCTTTTAAAGCAGAGGAGTGGGATATACAAGCTGCGTATGCTTTCAATGTCACTTTCATGGCCCACAGTCCCCCAAACCACTCTACTTTACCAAATTTCAGTAGCAAACCGGAAATTCTCCTTTAAAACTAAAAGGCAATGCTCTTTTTAAGAGGAGCTGCTGAAATTCAAGGCAAGCCTAAAAAACACCAGCATTAAACAGCATTCTCCTTTGCTGAAATTCGGGCATTGCAACAACAGCAGAGATGAAGCTGTGAGGGAGATTTATTGGATCTGTTTAAGTTGTCGACCCCATTTTATATTATGCTTTGGAGAATTGGGTAATATCTGAATGCAGTCAACATTTTTCTATGCTAGATTTTTTTTCTTATTATTATCAACTGCTTAGAAATCTGTGCAACTCTTATTCTGGCTCAGCAATTTTTTTTAAATTGGAAGGTTTTGCTATACTCACTCTCATATGCTGTAATTTGTTGGTTATCTTTGTGCTACATACTTTATATACTGTAATTATTAGTAGTGGTAGGCCAACAATCAAAACTCAAAATGACTAGTGCAAATTCTAGTTACTTAAGCAGGCTTTGTTACCTACTCATTTTATATATGGCATACTGTGCATGATGGTCATAGTGGTGGTAGGCAATTCTCACATTTTGATAAAATGTCCTGTTTTTCATGCAAGAAAGAAAGGAATAAAAAGTTAAATGTGTTGCCTTCAGTTCCTTTACTTGTTCTGTTCCTTATTGACTTGAGGAACTCCTAAAGAATGCAATTACAGAAAAAGTCAGTTAAGAACCCACTAGAGAAAGGCTGCTGATTTTAAGAGTCACAAGCCCTACTGTAGATTGAGATGTCTCAGGGGATGGTATCTAAAAGCATTCAAGATTCCTTACCCATGTGATTAAGAAAAAAGTTTGAAGGATTGATAGAACTGAATAATTCCTCGCACTTTCTAAGTTATTGTTTTCAATAGGAGAATAAAACAGGTCTTACCATAATTAAACTGACTGTTTGTCTTTTCACAGTTGATTATATTAAACCGGTAAGCAATGTTTGTCCGCATTCCGCTAACTTCAAAGTAAAACCACTGGTGATAATGATTGCTGTTTATATCAGAGTTCAGAATGAGGTCATATTCATTTCTAAAAATGAATATAAAGAAAATAGTCTTAAAATTGACAGCACTTACAGTGAAATGATAGAATAAATAACAATAATATCTTACTTTCTGATCTGAATAACTTTCCGTAAATTTCCGGACTCAAATCTGGAGTTAAACTTCAAAACATCTCCTTCATCTGGCACTGGGTAACTTAAGAAATAAAATTACAAGGAAAGTAAGGTTATATTTGGAAAGTCATTTAATTCTAATATAATACCACACTCAGTACACATAATAACTGGTGATGGAAAAAAATATATAATTTATTCCATTGATGGCTATAAATGTCACTTATAGTCATCCTTCCTATGACTTAATTATTAAATTGTTTTACACTCTAGAAAGAGTTCTCAACACACAGTTAATACTTGTTAAATTTGTTTTAAATATAAGTGAGTGGAAAAAAAGTAGAGCAGGCAGAATCTTTCTAAGTTGCTTATCAGTATGGTTATTCTAGGGTAATGCATCACATAACACTCATCTATCATAAGATATGAACAGTAAAAAATGTATATCCCTGGATTTTTTTTCCTTTTTGGTCCTAAAAGTTGAATAAACATATTGTTGGTGTAAGTTTAATAAGTTTTAATAGTCAATAAAACACAAAACAATTTTAAAAGATTACTTTAAGTAATTATATATTTATTTATTCAACTGATTTAATTTATATACTTCAAGCAAATGGGGCCCAACATGGCTCATGCATGAATCAAAGCAAGATACATGCATGGAAAATTAGCAATAAACAGATTTTAAGAACAATTTTAAAAAACTACCATATTAAAATCAATACTTTAAGACAATATAAAGACATGAACAATAAAAATTACAGCACACTAAGGAAGTTTCTACATAACCTCTTACCAAATGTTTGATATGGATCTAGTCAAAATTTATCTATGACTACCTCAAGCTGAAAATTGACAGGATTTTTGAAAGCATTCACGCAGTCTAGAAAACCAGCAGACTATCACTTCCTCCCTTAGGCGGGATACAGACTGGCACTTTGTGCCAGCCTGTGGGTGGAGTCATGACATAGCATCTGCATGCAGGGCACTGTGACTTCATCCCCACTGCACCATGATGTTGCATGCCCTTCTATACAGCACGCAGCATCATGGTGGGATACATACGCATCGCCTAAAAGGCACAGCGTGGAAGTGGTGTCATCATGCCACCCCGTCACGGCTATGATGCTCCTTCCAGGGAACTGAAAAGAAGCCCCTTTTCAGGGCATCTTTTTGCTCCCTGCAGAGGCCACGGTGTGTGGTTGCCATGGCCCCAATCCAGGGCGAAAAGGGGTGGCGCCCATCTGTAAAGCCCCTTACTCATCACATTTTTAAAATTATGTACTCTATGTACAAAATACCTCTGTAAAAGAGAAGAATGGACACTGTGAAACCTACCTGATATTATCAAGGTCATAAACAACTCTGTCTATAATATCATTAGGATGGATCAGCCTTTCGATGTCTTGGTTAATTTTTGTCCTGTAACAATAGAGTTCTCATGTCATTTTCCCCAGCTGTTAGTTAGAACAGTACAGTTATCACCTATCAAAATTAAGTCATATGGAAAGCAAAAGGACACTGACTTTCCAAGTGTGGTTTCTACTTTTGCATAATATCCTGCTTACTGCTTATGTTTATGCATGTAGAAAAATGAACTCTTGAATTCAAGGCAACAAGGTTTTAAAAATGTATTCTTTACGTTGCTAAGAAGAAGAATCTTTTCTTTTCAATGTGTCTAGTTTGCATTAGTAATCTTTTTTTAGTAACTAACACTAGTAAAGATTTGAAAGCAAGTTATGTTAGCAGTTAACACAATTATAGCTGTAGAAAGAGGTTAAAAAGTTTCAGAAACTATTATTGTGCAGTGATTGGGTTAGTGTGAGAGCCTCTCACCTCTAGAAACGTCACTGTAAATATTATGAACAAATGTCCCATACAGTTCCCCCACTCACATGCATGCATGAGTGCATGGACACACAACTTTTTATACAAGCATATTATTTCTGCAGGACAGAAGCTTAACTGGCTCCAATGTTTCTTGGGCTGACAGTGTCAAATGGCTCTCTGCATGTCAAAGATTGGCTTTATAATAGGAATATGTGCTCAGGACTATTCAGAAAAGATATAGGAAAAGTATGGTTAGCACACAAAATAATAATTTTTTAAAAACTGTATAGTGAACAACAACAAAAAATGCAAACACAGAAGATTGTCTTTGGGATATTGGGAAAACTGGCTCATGCTGCAAGAACTATATTTGACTAAGTATCTTTCTTGCAATATTTCTGAGAAATAATTAATGCAATTTGAAGGATCAGACCTTCATCTGATAATATTTTATGAATCGTGCAGTTGAAACTGAAACACACAAACCCATCTCTGAAAGCAGAAAATGTAGGTATCAGAGAAAGGACTTTCCAAATTTGATTTGTCAAAGATCAGTGACTTCCAATGTGTAACAGAATGACTTCCACCTCTTCCCATCCTCACTCTTGGTGTTACAGAGGAGATAAAGCAGTGAACAGAGGCTATAAGGGGAAGTGTGATCTATTTTGCTAAGAATGCCTGCTCTGGTGGCAGGTGGGTACCATTGGATACAACTCACTGGACACAATCCATATTGATTTGCACATTTATACTGAACCAGTTCTGAATCAAAGAGTTCTCAAAGGTGCTGAGTGTATGAAACTGACTCCACACATAACAGATATTTATGATGAATGGGAGACTGGCCCTCTTGAAGTCTGATATAACTATAATGTATGCAATTTCCTTTGGTAATAATCAAAGGTGGAGTTCTGTTTCACAATTGTGTAATCTTTGATGTTCTCTTGTTCTCATTTTAAATACGGAAATAAAAGCACCAGTACAAAAATGCTAAACTTACTGGATCAAGACATTTAATAGTAGCATAGTGTGCTATTAACTAAGGAAAGCTGGAGGCCAGGATGGTAGTAGCCTGACTGTTTTGCTAAAATCAAATTATTAGCATGTGAATCAGTAATTATTTATCATGTATCTACACAGTACAATGGGACTTTTGGATATCTGATGGTTCAGTGTACTACCAAGGCATAAGCTTTAGCGATAGCTCACATTAAACGTTAAAGCAATTCCGTGTGTGTGTGTTATAATACTAGGAAAGAGAAACAGAGTTTGGTAGAGAAATGGGAAACAACAACAAACAAACAAACAAACAAAAAACCAGCGATATCTAGAAACTGATTTTCTGCCCTAACAATTTGGAATACAAGGTTCAAGGAAACTGCACACACCCATTCACTGCCAACTATTGCCAAAAAGGAGTTCAAGAAACCCCGATGTTATGAAGGAGAAATATCCAATATTTCTTTCACATACATCAGAGTTCGCATGTGACTGCCAGCCATTCTCTTCTTCCTTGTGGAAGAAAAGGAATAAAGTTTGAGATTATTTTTTGTAAATTCTAAGACTCCTATGCTTTTCTAATGATGATGGTGGTGGTGGGTGGTGATGGCGATGATGATGATGGTGAGGATGATGATGATGATTTTTAGCATTAATATAACTCATCAGAGTATTCAAAGAGATAGTCATACATAATCTCAGTAATCTATATAACATTCCCATTCAGTTTACAGTGGTCCCCCGCCTTACGAATCCCCCGGGTTGCGAAAACCCCAGGATCCGAAAGGCGGCGGACTGGCTTCCTATCCCTCGGGATACAAAAGATCCCCCGGGATACGAAGAAAAAAACCGTGCGGCCCCTTTAAATCGGCCGCGCGGTCCATTGAGTTTAGCAGTCCCCCGGGAAACGAAAGCTTCCAGGTTACGAAAGTAATCCCGGAACAGATTACTTTCGTAAAACGGGGGACGACTGTATTATAATCCCAGTTTGCAGATGGTGGAACCAAGATTGCTGAAGATCACCTTGGGATTTCATGACCGGGAAGAAATCTGAACTGGGAACTAATGTAGTCCTAGCTACAACATCAAATAAAGGTCTTCCCTGATTTATGTATTACAATTTCATATTCTATTTTTAAAAATTAGTACTCAGAATATCATATTTCAATTTCTCAGTGGGCTTCATTATTTAAACGCCAAGTTCCATCATATGTGGACACAAATCTTCAGAGGCAACAGAATTCAGCATTCCCAAAATATTCTCTCACATTAACTAACAACAATAGCCATAAAAATTCTTCCTTACTGACAAAAAGCCAGTGAGCTAGTTTAGAGTTTTATGGGAGGATTTTCATTCCTGGAATGGGGCACTTTCAAGTCATGGCTTCTCTTGCCCTCTGCAAATCCTCCAGATTTTGGAAGGTATGATGCAGATGGGTGCACAAAAAAAATCAGTGAAGCGTGAAAAGTGCCCCCACACCATTTCTATTTATACAAACTCAAATCCTTACGTTCATGAAAGACCCCAATCTAATCTTTAGCTAATTTCACCTTTTAAATATTACTTTAAACTTGAATATGTTAGATATACTCACCTCTGCACTCCATAAGGTCTTTCAAGAATAGGTTCTTTAAATGGAGGTGGAATATGTCCAAAATAATCAGGATAAGCCACTTCTGAATATTCAGGAACAGACTTTGTATTTTTCACTATCTCAATATAAAGTTCTGGGTCATGGAGTTGCAATGTATCAGGCACCTCAGGCATTGCTTGCTCTCCCGCAGAAACTGAGCAGGAAACATCCTCCTCTTCTGGATCAGGTCCAGAACAACATAGCTTTCCCAGCTGGACAGATCTTCCCTCAAATAAAACACCTTCACAAGATGAGACATGCTGAAAAGATTTATTACAGGTATTTTCACTAAGGCTAGTTTTACATTCTTTTTTGGTCATCGCCTTTGTAGTATAAGATTGTTCATTTTTGGAAGTGTTTTGTAAAGAAATTTTGTCAAAATCTTTAATTATTTCATGGTTTAGGCACTGGCATGATGGAAGTAACTTCATTTCATCACCTTGGAGCTGCAGAGTGTCCATGCTATTATCATTATTTACCAGACCCAAAAAGACTGGTCTTTTATTACAGTCCTCTGTTTGTAGAGGATAATTCTCCTTCACAGGAATTTCTATTCCATGATTTGGTGGGGACTGCTCCACTCCAGCAGTAGGAACAACAATAGGCCCTCCTTGTGTTATATTAGTTGGAAGAGGCTTTGGTTCCTTGGAAACCAGGTCACATTCCTTAACATTAAAGACAGGGAAATGAAAAAAAGTGGATGGTTAAGATATCAGAAAGGGGAAGCTTTTCCAGGCAGAAGAAGCATATACCTAGAGAGAAAGTATAGCAAGGAGAAAAGGGAGTCAACTGCTGGTAAGACTGTCTGAAAAAACATATGTGAATAATGGGAAGAAATGTAGTCGGAGGTGAATAGCCTTCACACTGATGCAGTTACTGACAGACAGTCATATTATAAAAATAGCCTTGCTGGACTAAATTAGGATTCATCCCTACTCTACCACCCTGTCTGCAACAGTAGCCTGTGGGGCCAGGGATGGAGAAACATGGAATCATGGGCCAAATATGAGCTTCCAGGAATGAGTCCAGTCCTCTAGACTCAGGCCATACCTATCACCAGGCCTATAAAACTAATGGAAGGAATGTGCAGAAGATAAAGAAGGAGAATGCTTCAGTGTATTTTTTTTTCCTCTTTGCATATGGAACAATAAAAAGCTACTCACTCAAGATATCTGAAATTGTCCAAGGAATACTGACAGAAGATCTAAACTACCCCTGCATTAGAAGACTGCAAAGTAGGCAGGAACATGATATCAGCATTTTTTATTTCAATCAAAGTCATATTATTTGCAATTAAAAATATATATATATGGTGGTTCCCTTTAACTAATAAACATTAACTATGAATTTGTCTAATCCTTTCAAAAACTACCACATATTGTGGTCATGAACTACATAAATTCTTCTTTCCATGCTGAACATACCACAAATGAAATTTATTGGATGACATTAACGGGGAAAGCAGACTGCCCCGACAAAGCGGCTCCGTGCCGCCCATGGGAGTACCAGACTCCAGCAACCACACAGTGCAGCCCTGATCCAGCACTCTGCCAGCCCAAAAAGAGCCAGCAAAATGCCACTCCTAGTTAAAGTGGCAAAACGCTGCCCTTGCCATTACCGCCACAGCTTTTAAGAGTTTCTTTGGCACAGTGCACCTAAACACTGTGCCAAGGACAAGTCCTTTCACTGCCTGCCATGCGGTTAGGCATGCAGCGTGACACCGGTGTCAGAACATTGGGTGCCATGCCCCCACTCTGCCCTGAGGCCGGCGTTAAATGCCAGTCTGTTTAGCCCCCACGTTCTAATTTTATGATAGGTAAATAAAAATCATCTCTTCATTAACTGATGAACATAAAAATCTTTATCATGTCTCGCCTTCTACCATGTTTTTCTATACAGTGGTCCCCCGGGTTACGAAGGTAATCCGTTCCGGATTGCCTTTCGTAACCCGGAAGTCTTCGTTTTCCGGGGGACCGCTATTTCTGCCGGACCGCGCGGCTGATTTAAAGGGGCCGCGTGGTTTTTCTTATTCGCATCCCGGGGGATCCTTCGGATCCTGGGGGATGTTTTTTGATCCCGCCGGTTTCGGGTCCCGGGGATTTCGTTCCCCGGGGGATTCGTAAACCGGGGGACCACTGTATTAAAAAACTTGAACCTTATTTGTAGCAGTGTTACTCCAAATATCATCCACTTAATTTAAACAATTTAAATAATCCAAAGGCATGTTAAACACCTGAACAATTTAAAAATTAAATATTTTAAACATTGAGACAATATAAAATCATGTATATATACTGATCTGGAAGTGTTAAAAGAGACATTTTATAGCTTAAGACCTCTACTCGATGTTTCATAAATATCTGTTGTTTGTTTAACTCAGTTAGTGGCTATTATAACTTTTTGAACCTTCTTAAAGCAATTCAAACTATAAGCAGCAAGTTGCAAGCTTGCAAATTTTGATTACTTACTTGTATTTCCAAAACAGTAACAGCTCAATTAACTGTGTGGTATTTCTTTTGCATTTCTCATGAACGTTACATTTTTTTAGAAAGATAACAGCATCTATACCTGAAAGTCTTCTGTAAGTTCTGGGAAAAATTGTTCATACATCATTAGATCTTCAAAAGGTCGTCCCAATTCTTGCTTTGGTTTCAGTTTGTTGATATCTGTCTCTATGTCATCATTCTGGGGAAGGGAAAGCCAATCTACATTACTAAATACAGTTGTCCCTCCATATTTGCCAGTTAAGCATTCAGGGAATTGATTAATCACAGACTACTATACAGTATTTGCCACCTTTTAACAGGGGCTTTGGTAACACTCGTGTCATAGAATCATAGAATCAGAGTTGGAAGAGACCACAAGGGCCATCTGGTCCAACACCCTGCAATGCAGGAACTCTCCATCAAAGCATCCCCAACAGATGGCCATCCAGCCTCTGCTTAAAGACCTCCAAGGAAGAAGACTCCACCACACTCCAAGGGAGTGTGTTCCACTGTCGAACAGCCCTTACTGTCAGGAAGTTCCTCCTAATATTGAGGTGGAATCTCTTTTCCTGGAGCTTGCATCCATTGTTCTGGGTCCTCTTCTCCGGAGTAGCAGAAAACAAGCTTGTTCCCTCCTCAATATGACATGCCCTCAGGGCTAAAGAGGGCTATCATATCACCTCTCAACCTTCTCTTCTCCAGGCTAAACATTCCCAGCTCCCTAAGTCTTTCTTCATAAGGCATGGTTTCCAGACCCTTAACCATTTTAGTCACCCTACTTTGGACTCTCTCCACATCCTTTTTAAATTGTGGTGCCCAGAACTGGATACAATATTCCAGGTGGGGCATGACCAAAGCAGTATAGAGTGGCGCTATTACTTCTCTTGATCTAGACACTATACAGTACTTCTATTGATGCAGCCTAAAATTGAATTGGCCTTTTTAGCTGCTGCATTACACTGTTGACTCATGTTCAACTTGTGGTCTACTTGGACTCCTAGATCCCTTTCACATGTGGTCTTGTTCAGCCAAGTGTCCCCCATCCTATATCTGTGAATTTCATTTTTCCGTCCTAAGTGCAGAACCTTCCATTTCTCTGTATTGAATTTCATTTTGTTAGCTTTGGCCTAGCTTTCTAGTCTAGTCAGGTCATTTTGAATTTTGATCCTGTCCTCTGGGGTATTAGCTACTCCTCCTAATTTGGTGTCGTCTGCAAATTTGATAACTATGCCCCCAATACTGTCATCCAAGTCATTAATAAAGATGTTGAATAACACTGGGCCCAGGACAGAACTCTGTGGCACCCCACGTGTTGCTAGGAGGGAGTCAAATGTGGGGTAGCTGGGTCCAACCACATGAATGGGTGGAAGGGATGGGGGGAGCACGAGGAGGAATGGTGTGTATGCTCAAGCGAGGGGTAGGGGATGGGATCTGGGTGTATGCACTCACTCATGTTGGAAGAGAGAAAGGGATGAGACAGGAGAGCACAAGGAGGGAAAGTATGCACATTCACTCACTCATTCATGTGGCCAGGAGGAGGATGGGACAGGTGTCCCTTTTACTCTTTCTCCTGCTCCCCATATCCCACCCTTTCCCCCTTACCTGCACAAGCGAGTGGGCAAGGGAATGTGCCAGGAGCCAGGTCCAGCCACTCTACCAGTGCAGGTACTGTTTGTGTGTATTAAATACAATTTGGAGCACTAAGAGATAGTCAAGTTTTTCCACTTTTGCAAGAGGGCTGCACCCCTAACCACTGGGAGAGTGGAGGGCTGACTTGTTCTTGTAGCAACTGATATATTTTTCAGTTTAAATTTATTAAGTATGTCCAAGAAAACAACTCAGGAGGAAACACATGAAAATCTCTCAAACACTAATTAACTCAAAAGTGCTGTATTAAAGAATTCTATTTATGAGCAGAAGGAAGCCCATATGAAGCATTAGGTTTAAGCTTATGTTTCATGTGACTGACATGAGGAACATACTAAGATTCAGCCTATTCTTTGATTGATGTTATGTGTGAACCAAGAATCATGGGCGTGGTACAGATGGCCCTTTTGGGACGTCCCTGTGGCGTGATTAGGGCTGGGGAGCGCACAGCATTTGCATGCTCCCCAGCCCTAGCACGTAACGACGCCTGCGTTGTTACATAGCGCCGTTTGCACGACGTACATAATGACGCCGTCACAACTGCACAGCTTCTATACGGAGCCGCACAGTTGCGGTGGCATAAAGGCCCCTATGGCACATTTTGCCTTTAGTGCGTCACAACTGCAATGCTAAAAAAGAGCAGGGAAGGGGTGCTCTTTTTTTGCTGCGCACCTTCGCCGCAGCTTCTAGCTGCTGCGGCGAAGATCTGCAGCAAGAAGAGGTTTCAAGTAAATTCTAATGTTACTAAAGAAAGGCAACTAGATCCCTGGCTTCTTCAACAAAGAACAACCCCATGGGTAGGCCAATGGAAATAATTATAATCCAGGAATTGGGGGGAAATGAACTTAAATATATGCTTCTCCCCCCTCGCATTGCCTGGGGTGAGGGGCTTATGTTAACACTCTGTTGAGGTTCTTTTTGCTTACATTTATGCTATATCCTAACTCAGTGTTACATGATGACAAGTCATTTATGTCCTATGTGTGCAATGTTGTAATAGCAAAGGTAATATGTATTCAACATTTAAGATACAGTTTAATATACTATGATCTAAGTCTTAATCCTAGATACAGTAGACCCATTTAGTCACTTGCATAAATGTTTTACCAAGTTCCCATTAATTCAATGAATTTACTCTAAATAGGATCAACAAGTAGGCTACTATACGGAATAGCCACTCTACCATGGATGTTAAGAAAACAGTGTAAACATGTTCCAGTTCTGCATAAAGGCATTCTGACCCAAACTTCATACACTTCTCAGCACGTTTGTCTACGTTCATTTAAAATAATGGAATTACTTGCATACAGATTATTTTGGACATTTATACTTCTTCTCTTAGTAAAACATGCAGAGAGACTCTCAAGTTTAAAGAGCTTCAGGCAAGAAACTGAATGTACAAAGATTCTAAACATTATGACAATAGTCTTAAATTGCATTGTCCTATCTGGTTTTGTCATTCTGTTTTCAACGTTAACAGTGCATGGTGTTAGATTAAGTTGCCACAAATACTATGAAGACGGAACAATCCATCACATAAAACTTTACATTTTATTATAGAACAAATAAATAAATAAATCCCAACAAATCTGGTGCATAAAATTGTGCTTTGTCATAAAAAAGTCACATCTTTGCTTTTTGATAATATAAATGTTTTAAAATCTGGTTTCTGGTTCTAGACATGGCATTATTCATTTTGGTGATTAAAATGCAACATTATGTTACAATATCATGCCACAAAATAATTTGTAGTAGCTATTGTAGCTTAGTAGGATAACATACCAACATATGCTACCACAACTGAAACATTCTGCATTATTTTAGCTCATGTACTCTGAAATTTACTCTGGTAACTTTAAAGAGTATTTATTTTTGACAGTAAAGTCATTCTCCATGAAAATCCATGGTGTATTTCTTTCACTTTGAAACTGCTCACACTTCACTTCTATTCTGTATCATTTACCCTCAAGTCACACCTTGCATGCAATGCAGTTGGAAAGTATTTGCATGAGCACACACACAAAATATATGCCACATTTCACCACCACCACCACCACCACCCCGAATATCCACATGGTCCATTAATGGAATGAAATGTTTAAACTGAATCTGAAAGTTTTCAACCCTCACGTTTTTGAAAATATGATGTACAAAACTATTTTTCAGAAAACTAAAAAAATATTTTCAGAACACTGTGTGCTATTTCCTCAATTCTATTACCAACCTTAAAATGTTGATCTGAGTCATCTTCATTATCGTTTTCAATCTCAGATTCTGTTTCGGTATCATCATTGTCATCACTTTCATCTACTACGTCATCCACTGTGATATAAAATGCTCTATAAGTAGGGCAGATGTACGTTTTCTACAATATGTACATCCCAGAAAAGAAATGATGCATGTGAAACTTTTCACTCATCAATTGAAACCTATTATTACATATGAATTAAATTTCCCATGAGACCATGTGCTGTATGTTTAATTATACAGATTCTTCAAGTCACATAAATAAATATATTATTTTAAAAAAGATATTGAGGGCTGATTTTTATTTTAGCATGAGGTTTGATGAATATAAACCCACTTCTTCAGATGCAGATGCCTGAGGCCTTAGTAATACTATATTTGGACAAAGCAGTCTGTATTGCTTGAGAGCCCTCCCCCAATAAAGGGCTTTTGGAACATATGTAGAACTGATGGGAGATAGCAGAGGAAGAGCAGTATTTTGATAAGCATGCTGTCTTCCACTTGTTCAAAAAATGGATGTAAGCCACTAGGACAAGTTAAATTAACTAAAATTGTTTTAATCCCAATCTATTATTATTTTACAGTCTTGTTTGACAGGTCAAAAGGAAAATTCAGGATCACAGTTCAATCTCTCTTTTGTCTTGTCTTTTCTTTTTTTAAAAAAAGTGGTCAGCTTTAAAAAACAGAATCTGTATAACATTTCAGGAATGCAAACAAAAAAGAGAAAAGATTAGATAAAATTATATTCCTATACCTACATATACAGTATATATATATATAGATATATATATTCTCTAAAAGCATATATAAACAAACCCATTACATTTCAAAATGAACCATACCTTCAGGAGGCAAACTATACAGCTGATACACTGGGCCACTAACAGGTATGACAGGCAGTTGGAAATGGAAAGCACTTTTAATGGTTGGTAGTGGAAGACGATTTTTAGGATAGCATTTTCTCATTATTAGACTGGAAGTGTTGACTAGTGGATCAAGAGTTCTTACTGCCAGGCATTCCTATTACAACAAATAAGTCATTTTAAAATGGTTGCTGTTAGTTCAGAGTTTCTGCTCTGGAAAGTTCATGGACAAAAACATCTTACTGTTGTCAACCAGATATTATTAAAAACCAAAGGTTTATAGTGACAATGATCAGCCAATACATTTTTTTAAAGGATACAAATTAATTGGGGGGGGGGGGGAATTATATATCTCTTGGCCTGGAGTCCACAAAACTGGTGAGCATTAAAGAACATGAACAATGAAGCAATAGATGTTTTCCAACAGGCGAGGCAAGGAGAGAGAATGGTATGCACACATACTGCCGAAGCCTCCCCTTTCAGCAGGTATTGGTGAATAGAGATTCCAAATTCAGATTTTAATTAAGGACAGCTTCATCCTACTTGGAGCTGTTGAGAGACTCAATTCATCACTATTGGGTTGTTGATTTGACCTTAAGGCCTTTAATGTTGTTCTAGCTCTTGACATTATAGAATATCTCACATTACACTGGAGTATAAAAATTGTTAAAGTAAGAACCCCAAAAACATAAAGATATGTTGTGTTTCCATACTGGCTAATCATTGCTTTTAAATCCAACATGATTAATCATATTCTTTTTTTAAAAGCCTTCATAAAATTACTTATGGATTTCATAAGGATTTCATAAGGCATCACAATTCCCGTAAATTGGGAAAGGACATAGCAAATCCTTAAACCTTTCTCAATACAGGACAGAGGTGACATTGTTATTGAAACAATATTATTCATTGATAAAATTAAGTATCATGTGTTTAAACTGGAATGAAGTGTAAATGTTTAAGCACAAGCAGAAAACAAGTTTTCCATTAGGACATAAATATAATGTTCAACATTGTCAGGGTTGCAGCTTATACTGTAGAAAGAAATCACATGGAAAGACTGCAGATTAGGGAGAGATCATTCAGTTTGGAGCAAATCTAAACTCAGCAAATTTACAGCACAAAAATGGTGCCTGAGGTTTTGTTTTTTCCTTTTTACTTTCATTCTTGCTGTTATTATGTGGCTTCAAGCTGACTCTAATTTAGGTGACTCTATCCTAGGGTTTCTGGACAAGATTTATTCAGATGAAGTTTGTCATTGCCTTTCTCAAAGGCTTCATGCAGACGGGGTAAAAGGAGTGGCCAGAGGCCATTCCTGCCCTGATTGCATTGGGACTGTGGCAACCACACAGGTTTTCATGAAGATTATCTTCTGCCACAATTTTCAGCCCAGCTGCTGGCAAGGAACAGCTTTTCGCCACTCCTTTTTTGCACCAGCTCTTTCAGGTTGGGGCGAGCTCAGCACAGCTTCCAGCTGCATTCAGGGTGTGCATCATGTAAATGCCACACCCCCAATGCAGCTGGCACTTTTGGCCTGTTTGCTTCGAGTCAACAGCTGTGAGAATGTGACTTGTTAAAGGCCCACAGTGGGAATTTGAACTCTGTTCTCCTGGAGTCTCCAACCATACCAGCTCTTCCTATTCTCCCCTCTATCTTTTCTGTTGTTGTTTAAATAACAGGCTTGCAGAGATAACTCACACTTTTATTTGCCAAGTGTACAATGGCCTGCAATATTTTTTGGCTGAACAGTGGGATAAAATGCTACAAGTAAATAAGGGCAAAGGCAACTGCAAACTATAAAAGGTAGTACAGTCAAGTGAAAGTTAGCTGAATCTCAGAATGTCAAATTTAGCAGATCAGGCTGAATGTAATTCAATATGAAATATCAATGTTATATAGCTGAAGAAAAGTAATACTTAACAAAGTGTTCAAGATTTTATCCATAATGCATATTTACATTATCATCTCATTGGCATATAAATAGACTTCAGTAACCATTATGTACATTATACACATTATATCTTAAAACTTACTTGTGAAGTGTTATACAGAATTTTCATCCCATTAACATCAAGGAATGCTTTTCTTCCCAATTTGATGTTTGTAACACTTTTAATAGACTGCAAGATTCCCTTACGGATTAACATGTGTCTATGCCGGCTATCATGACGGTGCCAATCGACATAAATTGTTAGAAGCATTTGGACATAGCCTCTGTCTACAGCTCGCCTTGCATTCGTTTCTGGGGGAGGGAGAAGATTTAGGCATGAACAAGTTGTCGAAGAATTCTTTTAGAAAATTGTCAAAGAATGTTGATGTCTTATTGTTTTGTTTTCATATTACATATAGAAGAATCATGTAGACAAAGTATTTAAAAACAAGCATTGTAAATTATTCCTGAAAGATGTTTGAAGATGTTTGGATACATCCAAACTTTTTCACAAGTCAATAATGCTAGTGATACAAGCTAAAATATTTTATTTAGAACAGGGAGACTTATAGTCTCTATCCAAAATAAAATTTCTGACTGTTCACAGATCAGTCACACACATTCTCATCCTAGCTTACCACATCATATTCTTGTGAGGATAAGATGGAAAGGGAAAGAAAAAAATGTACCCCTTCATGGACTACTTGGCTTAGATAGAAACCTCTAACAAAAAAAAAAAAAACTGTAAAAACAGATATTATCAGCACTTGCAAATAGAAATAGGAGTACATAAAAACTGTGGTTATTATCCTGAAGTGTGACAATACATCGACACAATTTTCTGCATTTCCCTTCCCTTAACATAGTCACTCACTGACTTTAGCAACATGGAATTCCTGATTCTTTCTTTACAAAGACATTTCCTGGACACCTGGAATCTGTGGTACATGCCCTGGTAACCTCACGTCTGGATTTCTGTAATGCGCTCTACATGGGGCTACCCTTGTGCCTAACCCAGAAACTTTAACTACCTCAGAACATGGCAGCCAGGTTTATTACTGGAACATCAAGGAGAGAGCACATAAGACCAGTGCTTAGAACTCTCCACTGGCTGCCGATCAGTTTCCGGGCACAGTACAAGGTGTTGTTTTAACCTTTAAAGCCCTACATGGCTCAGGCCCATCTTACCTTTGGATGTTTTAGACTTTATTGTTTTGTAATTTGTATTTTAACATGTGTTGGAATCCCGCCTCAATCCGAAGGGAGAGGTGGGAAATAGAAATAATAATAATTTTTTTTTATTATTATTATTATTATTATTATTATACCTTAGGGACCGCCTCTTCCCGTATGAACCCCCCTGCACACTCCGGTCCTCTGGAGGAACCTGTTACAGCCTATGAAAACTAGGCTGTCACAGACCTCCCAGAGGACTTTTTCAGCTACCGCTACCAAGCTTTGGAACGACCTGCCGGACGAGCTGCGTCTTATTACATCACTTGCTAGTTTCAAAAAAGCTTTAAAGATGCATCTCTTCCGGCAGGCCTTCCCCTGAAAAAATCATCAATTCCCCGCTCTGAAACAGTAATTGGGTAGATAACCTTGGTTATCCCCTTTATTTAACATTCTTGATTTCATCTATTGCTTATTTGAACAAGAATTGTTCATGAGATTGCACTTTGTTTTTAACTGTTGTCGATTTTAATATTTGCTGGTTTAATCTAATTTTAAGGGGGGGGTGGTCGGGAAGGGGCATGATAGCTGTTTTAGTCTGTATTTTTTAACCTTGTTGTACCCCGTTCCGATTACTTTGCTAGAGGAGCGGGTTATAAATAAACATTATTGTTGTTGTTGTTGTTGACTACCCTCTAGTCGATCTGAACCCTTGGTGACCCTGTGTATGAGACATCTCCTAGACCCCTTGTCCTCCACTGCTCTGCTTAATTCCTGTAAACTCATACCCGTGACCTCCTTAAGAGTTCATCCATGTAGCATGCAACCTTCCTCTCTTTCTACTATTCTCCACCCTTCCTAGCATTATTGTTTTTTCCAGTGGGTTGTGTCTTCTCATGATGAGTCCAAAGTATGACAACCTCAGTTCTGTCATCTTGGCGTCCAGGGAGATTTCTGGCTTGATCTGTTCTAGGACCCATTTGTTTGTCTTTTTGGCTGTCCACAGAACCCTCAGTGCTCTCCTCAAGCAACACATCACGAATGAATTGATTTTCTTCCTATTTTCTTTTGTAGCTGTCCAGACAATACACAAGATTCCATACATGGAAATAGAGAATATAATGGCTTGTATGATTCTAACTTTTCTGCTCAAGTAGTATATCTTTGCATTTTAGGATCTTCTTTAGTTCTTTCATAGCTGCCCTCCCCATTCTGAATCTTCTTCTGATTTCCTGGCTACAGTCCTCATTCCTATCAATGTTTGTTCCAAAGTATAAGAATTCTTTTACTATTTCCATTTCCTCATTGTCTACGTTGAATTTGTGTGGATTCTCCATTGGCATTATTTTTGTTTTCTTTATGTTCAAAAGCAAGCCCACCTTTGCACTTTCTTCCTTGATCTTCCTTAGTCTGAGAGGTTTTCTGCTAGTATTATGGTGCCATCTGCATATCTGTTGATATTCCTTCCTCCTGTTTTCACTCCTCCTTCTTCTGTGTCCAAGCCTGCTTTTCTTACAATATGTTCTGCATATAAGTTGAACAGGTAGGGTGATAAGATGCAGCCTTGTCTGACCCCTTTACCAAATGGGAACCATTCTGTTTCTTTATGTTCTATTATGACAGTGGCCTCTTGTCCTGAGTACAGATTCCTCATCAGGACTATCAGATACGTTGGCACTCCTATGTCTTTAAGGGCATTCCATAGCCTTTCATGATCTATGCAGTCAAAGGTTTTTGCTTCTGAATGCTTTGAATAACAGAATTTTAAATTTCAATTTTAATTATTTGGCATAATAACAAGCAAAATCCTATTTAAAAGTATTCATATCCCAGGTATTCTATAATAACTTTGATAAATATTGAAGCATACACTTACTTGATTTTAACAATGCAGCAAGTGTGTCTAAAGCAACCCTGTGAATATAAAAAACAAAGTAAAAATAGACAAGCAAATACAAAAATCAAAAAACAGCATGCAGGTAATAGTCCTGCTTGTATTTAAGCAGTCTAATAGGGCTACTGTCCTGAACTGTAAAGATATAAAAAATAAATAAAATTAATTCAAATGATGTGTATTTGTTTTATAGTCCACAAATTTGTCTCCCTACAACCGTACAAGTATACATAATCTAGATACTGGGTTTGTGAACTTATTTTCAATATTTCTGTTGATTCCAAACATTCCTACTATAGCATGTTTTAATGGAGCTTACAGACAATATAGAAGATAAGGCTGTGTTGAAATTACTTTTTCGAATAACAATAACACAAGAAAAGACATTAAGATACCAGTTTCTGTAACTATATAAGCAATCTATTCTGACTGTTTCATGTGGAAGCTATTGTGAGGAATGGGGACATCAAAAGACGTCCTGGGTACAAAGAACAAGTTGCCCTGTTGTCTGGACTGTGTCTTAGATAAAAAAATTTTTAAAAATGCTTTTGTGCATCACGTCTCAGGAGCCACCTCCTAAATAAAGTAACAAATTGAGTCAATTTTCTTAACATCAGTTCTTTAGTAGAAACGTTCTCAAGCTTTTTACCTTAGGGATCCCTGTTATATCTGCATGCAGATATTGCATGCCCCTCAGTCAGCATTTTATTTAGTGTGCATATTTTCATTCACACATTCATATATATTCATATTTTAACATTTTATGAAGAAATAGCTGTCCTCTTTTTCTTCTCCCTCTGACAGAGACTCCAAACATCCTCCTTGCCTTTGTCTTCCCCTTCAGGGGGGAAAAAGTTGGGAAGCACAGAAGGAGGAGGGATCAGGGCTCCCCACAGTCCTGCCCCAATGTTTGAGAATCACTGCTTTAGCAGAATATTTTAAATATTTAGAGATGACATTCATGCCTCATTTAAAATTCTAGGTAAGACATCTTTTAAAATAAACTATTAAGAAGTACATATTTTCAATATATTCCAATATTCTACTCACTTCATAAGGCCAGTATTCCTCTTGCTAAAAGGACCAATTATCTTAAATATCAATTCTACAACTCCATTCTTACCCAAGGACACAGCATTTACAGCTGAAAACAAAAGATCACATTTTTAGACCAAAATGCAAACATAATGACACAAATATTGCACTGTAAACATTGCACATCTAAGACATCATCTTACCTATTTTAATTTACAATTGATGATAAACCAAAATTAAACATTTCCTTAATGAAATACTGAATGCAAGTGGTGGACATCTGCAGGAGATTCAAGGAACTATTCTTCAACCCATACACATTCAGGCACCTGCACTGCTAAGATAACCTCAGATCTACTACCATTTGTGATTTTGGATGTTTGTGGGGCAGGAAGTAGCAAGGTGTTTCTTGCTACAGTAGTAATTGACTATTTTTGAAGATTTATGAATGGAAAAGGGGGCTGTTAGGATCAGAGAGGCAGGGCAAGCCAAGGGGCTGCCAAAATGGCCAAGCAGGCTCCATATGTTCTGCTAGCGACACTTTGCCCACCTCTTCTCTATGTAAATGTCTAGTGAAGTTTAAGAGTATAAAATATAAAGATATACAATAGGGATGGGCAACCTCTAGCACTTGAACATAATCTGCCCCACAGACTTCTTTTGCTGTTGTTTCCAAGCACTGATTGGAAATTAAGAGAGCATTTAAGGATTTTAACTTCAAGCTCCCTGCTTATAAATAACATGCACAGGATTAAGCTGTGCTTTGTATCAGTGGTGGCATCAGGTCTACGTAGCGCACACCTTACACTGCTATGGCAGATGGGGAGCTCCATCTTGCTTGGTTCATGGGCCATCAGTGCTTTGCATGCCTACAAGTTGCTGCACTAGGACTTACTTTAAGAGATCATTTTTACAAATGAGCTGTTTTATAGGCCAGCTCCAACAGCCCTTGCCTGCAAGCAAGAAGAGCCCTCCCTCCATTCACCATCTTGAGGGAGAGAAAGGCAAGCCAGAGCTCCAACAGGCCTTGCCTGAAGGGAAGAAGAGCCCTCCCTCCAGTCCATCTGCCTTGGTCCAGGCCTCTGAGGGAGAGAAGATCTGCTGGACTTTTCCCCTTCCCCACCACCATTCCCTTCTCCTTTTGGGTCGTGTTTTTTTAAAAAATTGTAAGCCTGAGGGCAGGGAAATGTCTAATTAACAAATTGTAAGCCACTCTGATAGCCTTGGCTGAAGAGCGGGGTACAAATTATTATTATTATTATTATTATTATTATTATTATTATTATTTGCTCAACAAGGAAATGTTAATACTGGTAAAATTTACATTGAGTTCTGCCTATTTTGGCCTCATCCCCTCTATCCCCAGCTTTACCCCATGCCCAGTGCTGCCCACTGATGAAGTGCAGCCCCAAGAATGTGCTTTCCAAACCTGAATTCAACCTTACACCCAAAGTTATGCAAGACCATAATGCTGTATGTTACAAAAGCTCTGTTTTATAATGTTAACAAAATATTATCTGCTATAGTTATAAATTATTTTTGAAGCAAAAGTATTGGCAGGATAGACTACTTTACTGCATTTGTTCAATAATTAATCTCTTCCGTACAATTAAACTGTTTAGTTAAGCATACTAATGGAAATATGATGACTGGTAAGCCAGAAGGTCTAAGTGGTAGACTGACTCCATACCAAAGGAACTGTTTGCTACACAGGTACTATTTTGGAATATTTAACCATATTTAATTTTACAACTGTTGCTGAGGTAATACTGACATTCTCTTAATCATAATTAAGAAAATTACAGGATCTGCATTCCCCTCCTGTTAGATATTATATTGGCATATTAATGATTAATACTAACAAGGGTTTACTAACCAAGGGAATCCTGATTAGCATTAAACAATTGGTTCTGACAATGCAACATTTAATTAAGAATAAATCAGGCAAGATCCTCCCTTCATTTAACAGATGCTAAGTAATCCTCTTACCTATTGACAGATCATTTGTGAAATGATACCTAGCACTCAGTGCTCCTGGGTCAGTCCCATTAAAGGCAGATGTAAAGGGTTTCTATAAATATAAGAGCCAGGTGGTCACAAAGAAAGAAAAGGATGGAGCCCCTGCATGTGCAATTGTGGGGATGTCTTATATTGTACTTGCAATACCCTTGATTAGAAAACCAGTGATTTAAAAAAAAATCTCCCCACCACCACCACACACAAACAGAACGCTACTAGTTTTTAGAACCCATGTAAATGTAATACGAAAACACTTTCATCTTACATATTGAACAGCTATATAAGCAGAGCCATGTTAAGAGGAAAATGTTACAATACTTACAGTTAGTTGAGTACACACGTAACACTTGGAGACAAGGCAGTATTAGCCTTTGATTTTGCAAGTTCTGTTTCACAATGTTTAGAGTTATATTTAAAGCACCGCTAATTCTGGCTTTTACTCCAAACTTTCTATCTGGAAAACAACAGGGAGAAAAAATATTTGTACCTATGGCAACTCAGAACTTACTCCAATATATTTAGAGATTCATTAAAGCACAGTTAATGAATTAAGTTAAGCAACTACTGCATATATTCATGTATAAGTTGAAAAAATTGTAAAAAAAAAAAATGACTGATTAACCTAGGTTGGCTTATACACAGGTCAATACAGTAACAGGCTCTTCCCCAGCCAACTGTCTTCTGTAGAGACAGCTAGGTTGCGGAGGAGGAAGCACGGCAAGCACTCACCCCTCAAGCCTGGTTCCCAGCCAGGCTGGGGACGAGGATGGACAGCAAGCACTTGCACACCCCCAAGCCTCATCCCCAGCCAGGCTGCCCCTTGGGAAATAGCCAGGGGGAGGGGGAGGAGGGAGGGCAAGTGTTTACCCCCAAAGCCTTGTCCACAGCCTGGCTGTCTCCCAAGGGGACAGCCGGGCTGTGGAGGGGGAACCCGTCAAGCTTCCTCCCCTGCCCAGCAGTCTCCTGAGAGGCAGCCTGGCTGGGCAGGGAGAGGAAGGTTGCTGAGACCCTAAATTTTACCCTCAACATCCACGGGTAATATCAAAATCCCTAATTTTGGCCCTAAAACCTGCCCTCAACTTATATATGAGGCCAACTTATAGTCGAGTATATACAGTAAGTTTTAGTGACATCACAGTAAGGGAAACTGAAACTTGAGTCATTAATGAGTTCTGTTCAGTCAATACATTTACATCAAAGTGAGCAACTTTTTCAGAGCATCAAAGTTACTCTAATTCCCCATGCATCTTGAATGCCAAGAATAGTTTCAGCCTACCTTAATTTGGCATTCATATGATAATAACATGCATCTTCTTTTGAATTCCAGCCTCTGCCTGTCTGCTCTCTCTAAAGCTACCAGTACTGTTAGATGCTAAGCAATAATTTCATTCAGCTTGCTATCTGGGGTTTTTTATTTATTGAAATATAAATATGTCTGCATTTTAGAAAACTTCTAAATAGAAAACAAATGATTAAGAATTAAAATGCAAAAATTACTTAAAACATCAAAGCAACACTGTTCCCTTACTGAGACAAATTATTAGCATGATGACCAGATGCAGTTGTGGGGAGATGGGGCCTGTACACTTGTCAGATACTGTTGGGGATCCCCCCAAAAGGACCTTGGTAGTGTGGGCAAATGGAATCATGCCTAGTTCAGGGATGGTAGTTCCACCCTACTCCCAGTGGTAGAGAGTGGGTTATATAGAGGCCCTGCTCATGTGGATTACCACATCTCTCATTCCAGACATATCCAGTAGGGTGGCCTGATGGGATGGTTAACACTGGTTAATATATAATAATAAAATATATATTTTACAGATGCAGAGAAGAGAATGTAGGTGTGTGAATAACATCAGGTGACAGGCAATTATGCAGACCATCAGGCATTACACTAAAAATTCGAATGCCTGATGGTCTGCAAGCAAAACTCACTCCCATGCAGATCACCACAAGTGCCCACTTCACTGACATCAGTGACTGTGCAGATTGATTATGGAGAAAGGTAATACTGTCTTAAGTTATTAGGAGTTTTAAATCCTTACCCAAAAACCTTAGACTGGTCTGAGGATATTTGCCATTTTTCAGGGCACTCATTTTGCAAAGGCACATACTGGTATGTCTTTTAAGAGTTCACTACTAGCTTGTAAGGGGGATTCTGGTGATCGGAAGGTCAGAAGGTTGGCAGTTTGAGGACCAAGTGCTGCATGATGGGGTGAGCTCCTGTCACTAGTCCCAGCTTCTGCCAACCTAGCAGATCAAAAGCAGGCAAATGCAAGTAGATAAATAGGTACCACTTCAGTGAGAAAGTAACACCATTTGGTGCAGTGATGTTGGCCATGTGACCAACAGATTTGTCTTTGGAAAACGCTGTCTCTTTGGCTTTGTAACAGAGATGAGCACTGCCCCCTATGATTGGTTACAACTAGATATTCTTGTCAAGGAACTACTTTTTACCTTTACTAGTTTGTAAAATTTAAACTGTCTTTCAATCTTCTATTTATTTGGTGTCTAAGTCCTGTCTTGCCCATTAATAAGGTAAAACTGTGCAAAGAGAAAAGGGGTGGGGGGAGAAAAGAAGCCCACTTCCCTGACTGGCTTTTAAGAATATAGGGAAATTTTCTACAGATGATAACCTGGGGCTCTCAGAGCAACTTATATGGGATTAAAATTATATTTAAAAATAAAACTATTTAAAAAACCACAGTGCCATGCACACAAGTGGCCATGTACAATCAGAAATAGGCTCAAAAATGGAAAAAAATTGCAAGACACCAGGAATATATTGGACATGGTGTCAGATGATCCTATCTAGGAATAAACTTACATGTACTTTCTCTCCATTCACCACCTACCTCACTGTTACGAGCTGCATCAGGCATCTTTCCTGCCATGGTTTGAGGTGTTAACCTAGAAGGGGATAGCTGTATTTGCTCCATGTTTACTGGTGTTAATGTATTCTACAATACTGAGGGAAAACAATGGGACATGCAGTGGGGTGTTTAGTGCTAGAGATTGTTAATCACATACCTTTGTGGTTAAGGAACAGAACCCGGGCAAAAGAAGTAAGGATGTGGGGTCTCATAGGAACAAAAACGGGAAAATAAATGCTTTGCTTTTATGATGAATTAGAGGGCAGCCCAGCAAAGATTTAAAATTGTGTGTGCTTTAATTATGCCTAACATTTGCTGTTTAGTTCTGACTGTAACCATTGCTGATGTAGGTGTCTATCTGTTGAATAAAGGTTTTCTGCATTTTACTACTGAAGCCTAGATTTCTGGACAAAGAGGGTTATCACATCTGACACTTACCTTTGGTCAAGGCATGCCATACATTAGGCAGGGCGAAGTAATCACCAGAGACCAAAAGTGCTGTGTACCCTAAGAAATCTAGCTACTCATTTGTCCCAGGTACTCAAGTTACTATTACTGTGCCATTCATTATGGAAAGACAGAAGAACCATCTCTAGAACATAAAAGGTGGTTTTGAACCAACTGGTCTTATTGCTGGTATTAGCTTCATTTGCATACTTCATAATATCAGGAGAGGGAAGGATCCTTGCCTTGTGAAACCATAATGACTTTAGATCTTCCCCACCTCTATAGTCATTCAGTATTCAAGAGGTCTTCACATATATATCATAAATAAATGAAGAAACACAAAATATATTCCACATTACCATGTCTAATTAGCAAACAAGCTATTGCTGTCCTTTGTACTGACTTGTATCTTTATGAAGACTTCACACACAGAAGACTGCATCAGGATAGTATCTAGATTATTTCAACAGCTTCTAGATAGTTTCAGTAGGAATGCTTGTGAGATACAGCAACTCTTTAGCAGATATAACATTGTGACTCTGTCCTTTTGCACCTTGTGCCAATAGCATATCAACCTATCGGTTATTTCAGTTTAAAGCTAGCACATTTTCCCATTGAGCTGGTGCAAAGTTATTTATTTGTAATCCTACTCGTGTCCAGGAGGCATAATTTAAGAATGGCATTGGACAGTATGTCTGCACTTTTCTTCCAATACCACTCACTGCAACAAAAGCAGCAGCTATCACGAGAATGTATTCAAATTAAACTTACCTTTTGGACCAACTTTTGCAAGAAGAGAATGAAGTAGCACCATTAAGTCTTCATTTGGTGGAGATTCTTTACTGACATTCACAAGCAACTGCAATAAAATCTGTGTCCCTCCTCTAGAAACCAGAAAACTTGTTCTGCGGCTACTGCCTAGAAATAAAGTATGATCCATCAGCAGCAACCCTAAGACATACAGACATCTCTAAGACATTATCATGCAGATAATGAAATTATACTTAAAAGGCCATGTTGGGTATTTATTCTCTTGATGTCAGAAATGCTAAGCTGTGTGTGTTTCTAAATTATGCAGGAGTGTATTTTAAAAATAATATTTGCTAATGGCACTATATAGTCAAATGGACACAAAAGCTTACCTACTGCCACCAATTCCAATAAGATGTTTAAGATATTGACTGTAGTCTGGAAATCTTTTGTATTCTAAAATGAAAGAATAGTACACATTTCATGGTATCTATGTCACATCTTTCATAATATCTACAAACAGATGCATGTAAAACTTTAAAAAAAACATTAGCTATTCAAATGATTTAAAAAGATTTGGAGTCTGAACTTTAAAAGTCTTCTTTCATTCCAGAATCAGTGCTTCAAAGTAAACAGTGACAGTATTTTTACGCAGCTGACAGTATTTCCTTGTACATCTCTGACATCTTAAAAGGGCTAAGCTTTGGCTGCATCATGCCCTAGTTTTTTTTTAATTACATGCTAAATAGAAACACTAACCAAAGTTGCCATTTATTTTACCTAAACCGATGCTAATACATAATCACTCTGTATGTTAAGTTTTGAATCTGTTGTTTAAACAAAGGTTGCCACAGGTAAACAATAGCATATTTAATGGTAATTCTTATATGGCACATTTCTAAGAAAGCAATAGACTTTTTACTCTTGTCCAACACAAAAATCCTATAAATAAAGAAACTACACTGATTATGCAATTGTGAAGCTTTCAAACTGCAAGACATTTTAATCAAGCTGTCCACTCATTCATTATATCTGGGAGCTAGTGTCAGTTTCCACATGTTGTTGGACTACACCTTCCATCAGCCCAGCCAGCACTGCCAACGGTGATGCATCACTGAGCTGACGGACTGCATTTGGATGGTTGTAATTGCCCATCCCTGCACTGTAGTACCAAAAGATTGCACACACATTTCACTCTCTTGTGCACACACACAAATTACCTCTAATGTTGAGAGAATAACTTCTATTCCTGTTGAACCTTTGGCTGTCATTTCCTTCCTGATTTTTTCTGAAAGTTAGAGATGCACATTTGATCCATTATATACATAGGAATATAATTTAATAAACAGGAAATTTTAATTTCAACGGTAGCAAACCTAAAATGTATACAAAACACTCCAATACTGTAAGGAGCAAAAGTAATAACATAAATAAATACATTCATTTAAATATTAATGGAACTAGAAAATTAAGGATGTGGGTAGGGAAATGTAGTATCCTCAAAAATGTAACAGTTGGTAGCTGATTTCCTGAACAGAGCAGCTAGCATCATTCCCCATTGCCAATAATCTTTACATTCTACAGGGATGTTCCCAGGTTGTATTTTGGAGCAACAGTTGGTTTAGTGTTCTTTTTTCACTTTACTGTTATTTTTATACAGTATCAGCAGTTCATGGTCTGTGCCACAATCTGCTTCTGGTCTTGTTTTTGCAGAGAGAATGGAGCTTCGCCATCTTCTGCTTCCAATTATGTAGTCTATTTAATTTCTATATTGGCCACCAGGTGATGTCTGTATATAGTTACTATTTTGGCTACTTGAAGAATGTGTTTGCAATGAACAAATTTGTAGCCTAACAAAATTCAATCAGTTGCTCTCCTGTTTCATTTTTCGATACTAAGCCAAATTTTCCTACAATCTTTAAGTCTGCTTCATTTCCCACTTCTGCAGTTCAATATCCTATGATTAGCAAAAAGACCTGGTTTTTTTGTGTGTGGACTCCAGCACAGAATCTTTCAATTTCTTTTTCTTCTGGCTCTGTAGCTGCAGCATAAACTTGGATTATGGTTATACTGACAGATTTTCCCTGAAGTTTTATTGATAATATTCAGTCAGACTTTGTGTAACCATTGGTTGCTTTTCCTACTGTCAATATCACATAACACTGTTATAGCACTATTATTCCACTTTAACAGCCATAGCTGCCTCCTATGGAATTTTAGGGTGTGTCGTTTAGTAAGGCGCAAGAGCTCTCTGGATGAGAATTCTAAACGCCCTTCCCTAAACTGCAAATCCCAGGATTCCACAGGAGGCAGCCATAGCAGTTAAAGTGGAATAGCATTATAACAGCAGTGTGATGTTGTCCTACATCACTATTAATGCCTCCCCATTTCTTCTTATATTTTCATTTTCTGAGTAAAATACTGTAATTATCTGACTGAAAATGTCCCATTCCTGTCCACTTTAGCTTGCCCACCCCAGGTGTTCCATTTTTTGTTTTACTATTGTCTAGCTTCCCCGATTCACATTTCTCACATTCCATGTTCCTATAGTATGTGTTGTGCCACTTCTTACTTTTCTTTCACATTTGAGAACACCAACTGCTGAAAGTCCTTTTGGCTCAAGGCTAGTTGTATCATTAGCTATAGTGCTACTAATAGTTGTCCTCTGTTGTACCTCAGCAGCTCAGTGAGTGTCATCTGACCTGATAGCTTCATCTTCTGGCACTGTCTCTTTATTCATAGGGTTTTCATGGTAAAAGACATTCAAAGGGGATTTTCCATGCCTCCTTCTGTACAGTAATAAGAAGTCTTAATTATGGTGCCACTGTTGTTGTCTCTGACAGTTCCTCCATCAGTGTCAACTCCCACTGCTACTGCTACCTAGTAGCAAAAGGCTTATGGAAGATCCTACCAGCAGCACCGATGCCATCAGCATAGCCTAAGAGCTCTCTGGATGAGAATTCTAAATGCCCCTCCCTAAATGGCAAATCCCAGGATTCCACAGGAACCACCACTAAGGAAAGGTAGTATCACTGGTGGAGAGATTTGCCTTAGGTTCACCAGAGGTTAGACGTTAATTGAAGCCACACATTTCTTTTTTTTAAAAAAATGCTCTTATCATGTGTATTGTGGTACTTTGGTATCCAAGACTCCCCAAGAATACCAAAATTCATGGATGCTCAAGTCCCATTAAATATAATGGCATAGTAAAATGGTGTCCATTATATAAAATGGTAAAACTAAAGTTTGCTTTTTGAAATTTATATATATTTTAATATTTTCAAGCCGTGAATGGCTGACTCCATGGATAAGGAATCCATGGCTACAATGGGCTCACTGTGTTTCTTAAAATGACAGACATAACATACAGAACGTATCCAGGATCTGAGGAGAGATAAAAGTACCATCTAATTTACCATCTTATTTCAAAGTACATCTATTTACCTTGACTTTGAGTTAGGTGTAGAATCTTCGATGTAACATATCTGGCAGTATCTGCATCCGCCAAACATTCTGTATTGATCTTCTCCAGCTGTGCCAACAAGCTCACAATCCGAGAATTGTTAGTTAGACTGGGAAAAACAAATACATTTATGTTGTGAACCATTTAAAATTTGCAGTATGTGTCTTAAATAAGTACTATAACCTTGGAATAAATATACATAGTTAAAATAAATCAATACTATAGCTTTGGAATTCAATCTACTGAGGACAACACCTCCTTCACTGTTGGTCTCATCCGATTAAAGAGAGGCAGCAGCAGCCTCTGCCTTACACCTCTCCCTTGTTTGCTTTCCAGTTTTTCCACTCTTCTTCTCTTATTGTAAATCTGGTCCTTCCTGTTTTGGGACAGCCTTCATACCCATGTTTGATAACAATGTGTGCCTAAGTTGGTGCTTCCTTTTTTGTTTGTCTAAATAAAACTCTTTTTTAAGTCCTGAACTCTGGTTTTATTCTGGAAATCTTATAGTAATATTACAGATTCAAGAGCAGAGGCATTAAACTGTGCACATTCCAGCTCTTGTAAATTTGTCTAAGGTTCTAATTTTGAGCATGTTCTACCACATGCACAATAATCTATTTTCTGGCTGCAGGGAAAACCATTCCCCACATGCATACTTAATTTTTTGAGCTGAACAGAAATCTGGAATCATGTGAATTAGAAATAAATGTCTCAAGCAAGCATGCTAACAAAAAGAAAAAAAGAAAAGACAAGTTCCAATTGCACTTCAGAATCTGGTTTCAACAAATGTTTATTCAAAACTAACAAATGCATATACAAAACTTGAACAGCCAGGTCACATAAACTTTGAAAAAATATCCTTCAAGCAATCACTTGAAAAATTCTTTCAAAAAGTATTAAGGAAGGACTCTTTTTTCAGCAGCTTCAACTCTGTTTTTTATTTTCATTTTTGGTATCAGACTTACAGGTGTATGTATGTATGCATGTATATGTATGTGTGTATATATATACACACACACATTAATGTGCTGGGAGTAGCCGGTAAGGCAGGCTATCTGCTCTTCCCTTTTCTCTCTGTTCTGCTGTTCATGCAAGGTCACTAAGGGATTCTTGAGGCAGATGCTCTTTATCTTGCCTGTTGTAGGCATCCACACACAACTAAAGAAAGATCAGCTAGAGCAGAATCCCATTCTTCCCCCAGGTCAAGTCTTATTCCCCCAGGTCAAGTCTCATCAGGTGAATGTGACGGTCAAGAGTGCCTGCTATCAGCTCCGGTTGGTATGCTAGCTGTGCCCTTTCCTGGACACAAGGGATCGGGAAACTGTAGTAACTTCACGTTTGGATTACTGCAATGCACTCTACATGGGGCTACCTTTGTGCCTAACACGTAAACTTCAACTAGTACAAAATATGGCAGCTGGGCTAGTTACCAGAACATCTAGGAGAGAACACATAACACCTGTGCTCAAATCTCTCCACTGGCTGCTGATTAGTTTCTGGGGTCAGTACAAAGTTTGGTTTTAACTTTTAAAGCCCTACATGGCTTGGGTCCATCTTATCTTAGGGACTGCCTCTTCCCATATGATACCCCCCCCCCCGTATGCTTCGATCCTCTGGGAAGAATCTGCTACAGCCCATGAAGACTAGGCTATCGCAGACCTCCCTGAGGGCCTTTTCGGTGACCGCTCCCAAACTATGGAATGCCCTGCCGGACGAGATTCATCTTGCTACCACCCTTGATAGCATTGAAAAAAGCTCTTAAGACATACCTCTTCTGGCAAACCTTCCCGGAATAACTTCCTAGCTCCAAAACTCTCCAGCTAAACTCCCTGGCTAAATGGACCCATGCTGCCACTGCTTATGCTGCTTGAGCATAATTGGTTTTATTGGTATTTTACTGTTTAGATTGTTTTTAATTCTGTATCAGTTTAATTTAATTTTAAGAGGAGGGGGGTTAGGGATTGGGTTCTTGGAATGTTTTAACAGCTGTTTGTTTTAATTTTGCTGTACACCGCCCCGATTGCTCTACAGAGTGGCAGTTTAGAAATAAAATTTATTATTATTATTATTATTATTATTATTATTATTATTATTGCACCGTTTATTGAAAACATGTTGCTGTAACCTGGCACCAAAAGTCTGCGTGTCATCAGCCCTCCTTCACTATCCTTCCAATGCTGATGGTACCAAAAAAAAAAAATCCAATAAGATAGATAGAACATGAGAAGAAAAAAGAGGCATGGGCAGGCATAAAATGAGATTCTCTAGGAGAGGCTTTAACTGAGGTGTACTTCTAGTTCATTTGCACTGACTGGATGCATGTGTTTATCACAATTAACAATGGTTCACCATAATGAAAATGAACCCAGCTGCCTTCCATTTAAAATATATGGTATGCTTCTCCTGCCCTCTTTTCTTCTGGCACAATCAGAAGGAGATCAGTGTTAACACCTTAATGCTGTGTGCAGCCAATTGTAACTACAGTACTGTTTTTCAAAACAAGTCAGGTTTTTTCCAAGACAATGACTCAAGAGTTGCTTACAAATTAAAATAATTACAATACAGTTAAAAACACAGAAAAAGTTAGAATTAACCTACAAAGTCAAAAACATTTGAAATTAATGATAAAAAGCAATTAAATGTATACAATTTAAAACTGTAGAACCCTCTTACAAGCCAGTTTCTTAAAAGCCTTCAATTCTAAAAGCATGTCTGAATAACAACATTTATCTACTGAAGGAAGTGCAGCAAGGCGGAGGCCAGTCTAGCCTCCCTAGGAAGGGAGGGCCAAAGCCTATGGGCAGCCACTTAGAATGCTCTCTCTCTATTCCCACCAACCATACCTGTGAAGGCGGTGGGACTGAAAGAAGGGACTTCTCTGCAGATCTCAGGGTCTGGGCAGGCTGACAGGGTTGATATATTCAAGTTAAATAATCAAAGTGTTACAGTGTTAAATGCTGTGAAATGTTCAGCATACCAATTGCATTTACTGGGATATTCCATTCTATCCCTGCTGCAATTCTCCCACCCCAGTCAGCATTCTCTGTATACTAAGCATCAGTTGTTGTTTTTGTTGTGTCACTTCAAGTCATTTCTGATTTATGGTGACCATAAGGTGAACCTATCATGGGGGGGGGGGGGAGGGTCTTGGGAAAATTTGTTCAGAGGTTTTGCCATGCTGAGAGCATGTGACTTGCCCAACGTCACCCAGTGGATTTCATGGCTGAGCAGGGAATTGAACCCTGGTCTCCAGAGTCATGCATAATCCTTAATGAGCTATTCTCTGGCTTAGCTTCCATATTTTTCCTTGAGGATTTTATTTTGGGAGGGTCTACAGATGATATTTCCCTAATCCTGCTATGTTTCTCTTGTGTGGGGGGTAGCATCATTTTAGCTGTACAAGCACCAGCAGTCACCCCTGAATGTCAGAAACAGTGGAAATGTGAATTTAAACAGATTTCTTTGAAACACCATTTTGGAAAAACAAGGAAATACTGTTTCATTTTAGTAACTGGAACTATAAACCACTCTCCTTGTCAGCTTAGAACAAAGCAATATAGCAAAGTGATAATTTATTGTATGCATACACTGAAATAGTGATTTATCTGCAATAAAACAAAAAAGTATATGGCAGTAGTTTATTAAATAATGTCAGTGACTGTATATACAGGCTATGTTGGATTAATGTCCTACCAGCTTCAGTTATGAAACAACTCTGCTGCAATTATAAATACTGTGTAGTTAGAATCAAGTTCTTGTATGACTAGTGTTCTCCAGCTCAGAAAGAGAGTGGATGAAAAGTATCAATTTTTAACTGAAAGCTGGCTTCGTGTAGATTAATTCTCTTACATTTATTGTCTGTCTCATGGACAAATATGATTCTGAATAAATGGCTTTTGTATGTTGTTGTTCTACTTTTCCAAAGCCAGACAAGGAAGAATCCATTAATTTCAAAATATTTTTCCTCATAAACTGAATGCACAACATAAAATGTGCATACAGAATAACAGGGTACCCGCCCAAGTCCTCTGATTAGTTGTAAATTGTTATATCTGTGGCTATAGCTCTGTTCAGACAATCAAAACTTGGCCACTTAAGGCAGTAGGAGCATGAAGTTTCTAAATAAATATATGTCCCCACCCCAGTCCCTTTCTCATCATTTACATAACCAAACAAACTTAAAAGTTACCATGAGTCATAGCATCCAATTAAATGTGCACTAGAAAATTTGGATAATAGCTTAAAAACAAGTCAAAATTCAGAAGTCAACTTTAACCTTCATCTCTCAGCCTCTGTTTAGAATGAGTTTCTAGTCTTGATGTAAAACACACATGTGCGTACACATACACATCAATTTATTGTGGTTTCCTGACTTGTTCCCTACTCATGCAAACAGAGAAAACAAAGGGACTTTGTGCATAATCTGCTTTATTATGCCAGCGTTTGAATTTATGCAGAGGCATCACTAGGGGGTGTGGGAGGCACCAGGTTACATCTTAAGGCAGGATGAAACCACTGCTCCCCAAACATCTGCCTTTTGGCAGAAAGGGGCTATCAAGTTTGCCTGTATCCCTTTAAAACACTGGAGCTCAGCAGAAAAGATGGTATGGTACGAGTGGGGAAAGGCTAAATGGGAGGAGAAAGGAGACCCCTCGGGTTTTTAAAAAAATATATTAATTTTTTAAAAAAAATAGTTTTCTTTAAAATCACCGTATCTTGCCAATTTTTTCACTTTAACTACATGAAACTATACCTTTATCCTGGATGTATCGTACTGTAATTTAAATGTATGATTTTAATTTTGCTAGTTATTTTAAGTCACAACTATTGCCATTATATTCAGTGATATATGGAAATTACAATTTATGAGTAACATTAATACAAAGAACATTACTAAGGTTTCTATATGGTATAGCATGGAAAGAAGTCAATGGGGGGGTGAAACCATGAGTTACCGCACTGGGTGACAACAGCCTAAGTGATGTCATTGAAGGTATGAAATGCATATAAATCTGTTCAGGAAAGAGCTGAAGTACAAATGAGAACGTAACGATGGCCCCCTCCACATGAACTAGGGTTAGGGACCATGTAGTTGGTGCGCGCTCCCTAACCCTAAAATTGCCACTGCCAAGCCTCATTTTGCCTGTCTGTATCAGGGCAAAATGAATTTCAACACCTTATAGTATCTTAGTTGTATGCTGGAATTAGCAATTCAAGAAATGGGAACATTTTGAATTAGCTACTTTACAGGATCAAGATGATTATAAAGTGTCTGTAAACTGATACCCTTTCATTCCCTATACAGTGGTCCCCCAGGTTACGAAAGTAATTCGTTCCAGCACCACTTTCGTAACCCGAAAACATTCACAAACCGGGGGACCACTGTAAGTATAGGGAAAAACTTTGCGCCATTTGAATTTCGTGCATTTTTTTTCGCAACCCGGGTTTTTTTTCGTAACCCAGGGCCGTTTTTCCGGCCCCGGCTCTTTCGTACCCCGGGGTTTTCGTACCCTGGGGGATTCGTAACCCGGGGGACCACTGTACTTCAAATTCTTATGGAGATGTTAGCAGTTACTCTCAAGGTCGACATAAAAATAAATTAAGCACTTGAAAGTATGAATAAATGTTGTTATCATCCTACGGTAAGTAATTCTTATCTTGAAGGAATTGTTTCCTCAGTGTTGTCTAGCTTCTACAGATTTTTCAACTCACCGGGGAATATTTCCTGCTTGCCAATGGTGAGTAGAGTTGTCTAGAGCCACCCACTTTGAAAGTGGTCTGAACATCCTAACTGCTACATGGAGTCGATGACCACGCTTCATGTCAGTGTTCGTTCCACCACAAATGCCTTTTACCAAGCTGCAAACTAAGGGTAACCTATACCTTAATCATTTCTCATACAGTAATCAATTCTAGAGCCTGTTACACACACAATTGCATCCTGGGAAGTTACCAGGGCAACCATTTCATGTCATAAGCATACAGTTCTTTTATGTCTACAGCCAGGAAGCAAATCATTCCCATCATCTGAGACAGTTATATTGAATTTAATGAAATGATTTTGGAGACAGATTTCTTTAAAATATACTGGATGAAGAACTACTTCACACCTTACAATAACTACCCTGTTTCCCTGAAAATAAGACATCCCCCAAAAATAAGACCTAGTAAAGGTTTTGCTGAATTGCTAAATATAAGGCCTCCCAGAAATTAAGACCTAGCAAAGTTTTTGTATATACTGTAAATATATATACAGTATATAATAAGTGTTCATTTTTTTGTTCAATAATAAATGTGACTTCTTCATGAAAAAATAAGACATCCTCTGAAAATAAGACCTAGTGTATCTTTGGGAGCAAAAATTAATAGAAGACACTGTCTTATTTTCAGGAAAACACGGTACATGTAGTATGCTTTTAGTTATTTTAGCATATGGGTTTTTCACTTTATTCACCTAAAAGAAGAGCACAGCTTCCATCAATAATATAAAGAGTGTTCATAAGTAAAATAATCATAGACTGTGCAGAATTCTACATTAAAGTCTTTTATAAATTTTGCAGTACATAAAGGCAAAATCCATGGAGGTATATGGAAAGAGCCACTGCTTGTGCACTGTTTGTATCCAATTCTGTGTGTAAGAACAAAAATATTGTGTGTTCTTCTGTGTGTGAATTATTTGATGCAGGTGTATCTTGCAGTTGAGAACCAGACAAGAAGAGTGCTCCTGTTAGTTCTGCTTGCTCTCTTAGTGGCTTTTGACACCATTGACCATGTTATCCTTCTTGGCCACCTGTCTGCAGTGGGACTTGGGGGCACATAGTGAACAAAACAGAGCCCTGTGGGACCCCACAGGCCAAAGACCAGGGGGCCAAACAAAAGTCCTCTGGCACCGCTTTCTGAGTTTGCACTTCCAGGAAGGACTGGAACCACCCTGGTCTTTCCTGGAAGGGGAAACTAGAAGATAGTGCTGGAGGCCTCCTGTTCAATGCCCTAGTTACTGGCCTGTGGGATCCCTCTGGGCTCTATTTTGTTTTCCATCCTGGTTAATATCTATATGAAACCACTGGGAGCAAAGTTTAGGATTTCAGTGGCACCAAAATGATGACACCCCACTCTACCTCTCCTTTCCACTGAATTAATGTCTGTTGTCAGCAATGGAATGGATGAAGGAAAATAAATTGAAACTTAACTCAGACAAAAGAGAGGTGCTCCTTCTTGGTCAAAAAGCAGATCAGGGAATAGGGACTCCATCTGTGCTGAATGTGGTTACACTCCCCCTGATATCCCAAGCTCATACCTTGGGTGTTCTGCTGGATTCAGCTCTGAGTCTGGATACCCAGGTTTCAATAGTAGCCATTTGGACAGCTAAAAGTAGTGTGCCATCAGTGTCCATTCTATGAGATGTCAGATCTGATTACAGTGACTTAAGCCTTGATTGCATCTCATTTGGACTACTATAACACACTACATATGGAACGTCTTGGAAATTGTTCTCAAACTTTAGTGGCTCCAAAATGCTGTGGCCAGAAAGATGACTGGGACCAGTTATAGGAATCATATAAATCCCTAATTAAAACAGTTTCATTGGCTACCAGTTTGCTTCCAGACATAACTCAAAGTGCTGGTCATGACCTATACAATTTAAATCCAGACTATCTGAAAGACTATCTCCCCCTCCCCCCAAATCTAAGATCATCAGAGGAAGGATTTCTCTATGTCCTGCCACAGTCACAGACATGCTCGGTGAAGACATGAGAGATAGCATTCTGAGTGGCTGCTCCCATCCTCTGAAATTCCCTTCTGTTGCAGACAAGGCTGGCCCTCTCCCTGCTTTCCTTTTGCTGACAGGCAACAACCTTTTTGTTTTTTAAGCAGGCTTTTAATATGTAATCACTTGCAGGGAGGCTTCTTGTTGGGGTACATACTTTATTTAAATTTTGCATTGCTTTTAAATAAACTTTGTCCTACTTTAACATGATGATTTTAATTATTTTAAAATTATATTGTTGATTTTTTATTGATTCCTTTTGTGGCTTTTTGAACTTCACACAACAGAAAGTTTAAATAAAATTTTTATATTGCAAAACCTTGCTGAAAGTAAAGATTATGAAATTCATTAAATGGCATGAGCTCATAATCTATAAAGACAATACTTTAAGGGTGAACATTCTTTCCTAAAAATAAAGATAATCTTTTATAGTTTTTTTCTTCAAATTGAGAAATAAATAATAATCCTACATTGGAACAAATGTAATTGCTTCAAAACCAAAACAATTAAGTTTAAGGTTTTGTAACAGTCACACGAGCAACATATTTATTTCAACTGGCCACTGTCAATTTTTGTTCCCTGTGACTCCCATCATGGGAAGGAAAGAGACAAGAATCCTAAAAGACAAATTATCTGATTATTTTATTTTTCATCAAATCTTGTCTCTGGAAGAAAGAAGAAGTACATCTAAGTAACCTTCATGGAAGCAAGTCCACAGAATCTTTTTTCCCACAGACATACATTTTAATCTACAAATTAAAGCTTTTATTTAGTGTTTTAGAGAAAACACAGGATGCCACTCCTTTCCATAATATTCACAAATGTCATTTTACATTGATTTTACGTGCTATTCTAAGAATGCAGACCTATTTGCTTAAAAAGTCCTACAAATGTAATTAGACATCTCAACATTTACTTTTTATCCACTTACCTTTTTTCGGATGCCATTTTTACTTTATTCATGCTGGAAAGAGCTATTCGTCATATCAACCTGGAAATATCAGTTCTTCATATCAACATTTTAGATGTTCTGGGGGTAGGTGGGAAATAAAAAGGAAATGTGTGAGTATATTCGTATGGAGTTTTCATGAACAAAACTAAATGCTCTTATTTTAGGAGATCTTATTGAACTACATACCCATATTACAAGAATCTAACACTAGTGGAAGGTCTGGCTAACTTCTTAATGGAATGTCAATTGTATGCTTAGTTGTATACAACATAAGCACTACCACTTCTAACAACACTGAAGGCTCTTCAGACTGAAATGGTGCACTTATAATCAAATCAGAATCAATGTGTTATGTTGGAATGGCATGGTAAAGCAGCCAATAAAGAACACTGCTGGAAGAAGTGAAGAAACAAGTAATGGGATACGTCTGTTCTCTTGGCAGTGTGAAAGTTTTAAAACACTTTAGTTTCTCTTTAAAACCCCAAGTAATAAAAGAAATGGTAACTCCATTAAAAAAAAACCTCTTCGGGAAAAAAAGGCCTCATTGTGCCCAAGATTCAGAACAGCAATCCTGCCATCTCTTTGGGAAATGTCATGTGAAAATTTTTCTGACCAGCCATTGTCGAGTGTACTTTGTATTAATGTAATCCAATGAAAACATTGTGTCAAAAGTTCTATATATAAAGATGTCTGGAACTCCTCATCTTATCTTCAAGATGACATATAACATCACCAACAGTTTTGCCAAATTATTTGGCTGTATGTTTTCAGCCAAATAAACCATTTTTTATTATTGTATGTGCAATTGTTTTAGAAGAAAAATATTTAGCAGAGGTCCAAATGTTCCTTATTTGTAGACAGTTTTAAATTTTGTTGTTTTTATCTAGTGGATGCTACTATGTTCTCAAAAAAGTTACTAAGTAAACACATGAGGATTTATTTTTGCACGAATAGTATGCTTTGCTTATATAATCATCACTGTAATTTTTTTTCCACCAAAATATTTACTTATAGAGTTGTCTGTAGAATCCCTTTATTTTGAAAATGATTTTATAACAGAGTTATAAAGTTGTACTTATACCATGGGTAGAACAGTCAACCTAACTGACATAACATGCAGACTTTCCATACTATATTACACTCTCGTTTCACCCAAATGTAAAGTGGGAGTTCAATATCATCACTACATAGTTTTGACAGAGTTTTCTTTTGGTCCAAATGTTCAATGAGCATTGTCATCCTGAGTTCAAGATCACAGTCATAAGATGACTTTCTCTACTCTCCAAATTTGGACTTACACTGAGCAGTAACTATGATAGCCCCACTGGGCAAGTATTTTCACTTTCCTACATTTCTATACAGAAAGATCTCACACTTCCACTATACTTCCTGTTTTTGCTGCTTTGCTTAACTCTATCATTTATTCCTAGCAGAAAAACAAAGGAAGCTAGAATTCTCAAACTTTTGTGCCCAAAAGGATGTCCAGACAAGTCTTTTATCATGCAATTGCACTAGCTCATTCACAGAACATAGAAAGGGGGAGATCCAGACATCATCTTCCACCTGGAATTCTGATGTATTTTTCCATTGCTTCTACAGCTTTTTTCTTTTGACAGAAATCCATTAATGGGGGGGGGGGGTGGAAACACTTTTTTATTGCAACAAAATTGCACAACCTTCTTGTACCACAACACTAGAGTCTATGTTTTATTGTGGTAAGCAACATTTGATTACGATCATGGTTAGTAGCTGCAGTTTCTTCTTTATATCAAATCCCTCTTCTACTCAAAATAATCTTCTTTGTCACAACCATATCCATCTCTAACATAGTCTTTTTAAAGCATACTTCTACAAAATACATTTACCAAGTATCTGCACTGATAAAATTACCAGTCCCTCTGGGATCTTAGCATATTATATGAGTGACAAAGAAGAATATTTTAGATCATTTTATCCCACAGTATCATTGTAATGCTTGAAAGTTCAGGACCAAGTCAGCAGGACTCAGACATTCTCATCATATAGCCATGTTGCATGAGAAGAACCTATGAAGTCAGAGGCCTTTTAAACACATGGGCACAGTGAAACATTTCAGCAGCACAACCAGATGAAGAAACAGAAAAGCACTTCCTATATAGGTACTATAGAGTCAAAAGGGTCATCGTTGTGGTGGCATAGGTCAGATAATTACTATCCCAATAAAACATGACTATCTTCTCCAGGCACCTTATGTATTAAAGCCTTGCAAGAGTGTAGAGAAGAAAACTGAAACAGAGTTCTCTATTTCTATAAACAGATGTAAGGAAAAGATAACTTGACTGCAACTTGAGTGAAGGATATGTATGAAAACTGCAGTTACCTTCCTGAAAACCTTTACTTAGAGGGAAAAAAACTATCTTGAACAAACACTCTCATACTAGGGTGGAGCAAAGTCAGCCCTTTTAGTTATGGCCAAATGAAGTGTGGTAAGACTTATGCAATGTGATACAGGAAGGCTGAAAAATGTATTTGGTCTAAAACAATTTTGCACAAATTGGAATATTTGAAATTCTATCCTCAATTCATTTTATAACTTGTATAAACAAACCCACAACAACAGAAGTGAAGAGAAGTGCCCACTGCAAAGTGTAGGTAATCTCTCCCTGTTTGTAGGACAAAAGGATGGGTTTAGACAAGAGCTGAAGTGTCTTGCCAGAAACGCAGACTGACTTGGGCAGCTGCCAAAGGGGATGCTAATGGGCATCACTTTTCCCTTTACAAGCATCTGGGATTTGGGAGCACTTCAAGGAGGAATTAAGGAGGAAGGTGAGAGGAAGTCTCCACATTTTCTTGTTGCAAATCAAAACTACTTTGCAACAAAGAATGTGGAGCACAGGCCACAAGTAAAGGATCCCCACTCAGAGTACATTGGATATGAGAAAGGGAGAAAATTATTCAAGGAAATTGCAAAGATACTGTCACACACACCTTTAAGTTCATGGAATCTTATGCTGGATCAATTACTCTCCTCTTAACTGAAGGACATCACTGAATATAACTCTATTACAACATTTTTGGTATTTGTAGTAATAGTTGCACACACACACACAAGCAGGTTTTTTTTATTTTCACTAAAATAAAATAGTAAATGTTCAATTATCTTTATAAAAACACTTTATATCACACTCTTTCACAGCATAGAGTCATTTACAAATTGTACGCAAAACTCTGAATTTAAAAGCAGGGCAGACACATGAGAATCCACTGTTCTGAAGTCATACATGTAAAGCTTGAAAAACTAGTAATCACTCTTAAAGAAATGGGTGCACTTGATGGTCCTGATGCATAAGCTATACAAGGCTACTTTTAGGACAGAATATGAAGAAATTAAACGGTCCCAAATGGCAACAGGGGATAAAGCAAGTCTCCATTTTATCACTCTATCTGTTTAACCTGTACACTAAACATACCATATGTAAAATCTGAGAAAAAAAGCTTGAACACTGGAAGAAGGAACATCAACAATTCAAGATATACAGATACTAATAGCAGAAAGTAGCAAAGACTTGGAAAGATTATTGAAGAAAGTCAAGGAAGAAAATGCAAAGGAAGGTTTACAGTTAAACATAAAGAAAAAAAACGACCACAGACAACTTACATAACTTCAAAGGGGCTGTTCATACTACGTTATAAACTGGTTTTGCAAACCAGTTTACTAGGGGATCATTCACACTTGCACCAGTTTTTCCTGACCCAAATTCAAGGGGGGGGGCAGTGAAAATCCCCCTTAACCTGGTTCCTCCAAGACCAGGTTTTTCCCAATTTCTTTTCCAAAACACCGGGTTTTATTTGGGTGCTATCAATGGGAATTAGCTCTCGATTCCATTCAGGGCATTCAGGAGGGAGGGGTTAATGTGCAAGGGGAGGATCATGCCCACCCCTTTGCGCTCTCCCTGCCAGCCAAGCACCATGGTTTTTTTCCCTCTTGGCACTTGGATGCAGGAGTGAAAAAAGCAGCTCCAGAAATGCAATGGATTCAAACTTCCCATGCTTTAGAAAGTGTTCCCTTTAAAGTGCAGCCTGGCTTTTTTCCTCTCCTGCCAGTGATTTTTTGTCCCCTTATCTGCACCGATGTCTGATTCCCAGAGCTCACCAAAGCTAGGGAGGGGGTTCTCCTGGAAACATCATTAGACTGTGTAATTTTTTTTTAAATTGACAGTTTATGCACATATTTGCTATTGCATGGCCACAGCAGACTATACCTTTAAATACTCAGACCATCAGTATGAAAAAGGTGCTCATGATTTGCTTGACATTAAAAAAAAACCCTATCAGTGCCCCATTGATGGGTTAGAGATCATTTTCCCCTCTTTCCCAAGAAATAAAACCAAAACAGACTCTGCTCCCAAGTTGGTGCAAACTAAAGCTCTCTCACACATACTATATCGCTGAGAGATTATATTATTATATGGCTGAGGGAGTGCGACTCCCTCCAAGGCTAACCTATCACAGGGTTTCTTGCTGTTGTTGTTCTCAGGGGCTTGTCATCACTATCCTCTGAGGCTGACAGGGTGGTGGCAGCCAAATAGTGTGACATAGATGCACATCATTTAATTGACAGTTTTAAAAACCCCGAGAATTATTGCAATGGCAGCTCCATTTTAAATTGATACAAATGGTAATGTGAACTTCATTCGAGTTAAATTGCCACTGAGAGATTTGATCGGGATAAACATAGTGGGAACTTTGATTCGGTATTGCATCATCGATTCTCCCCGGATCTACTCATCACAAAAACACTAGTGTGAATGGGCCCAAAGTAGACAACAAAAACACTGAATTAGTTCAAGATTTCCCAGTTATTAATGGCTCAGTTATTAATCAGAATGGAGACTGCAGTCAGGATATCAAAGGACCAGGCCTTAGATGTGTAGTTTATGAAAGAAATAAACAAGATCCTGAAGTGTGAAGATATAGCACTGAAGAATAAAGTTAGGATTGTTCATGCCATTGCATTTCCCATTTCTATGTATGGTTGTGAAAGCTGGATAGTGAAGAAAACTGATGGGACGAAAATCAACTCATTTGAAATGTTTTGGTGGAGAAGTATGCTACAGATACTGCGAACAGCTAAAAAGATAAATAAATAAATGTGTCTAGAGCAAATTAAGCCTCAATTCTCCCTAGAAGAAAAGATGTTTGAACTGAGACTCTCATTCTTTGGTCATATCATAAAAAGACATGATTCACTACAAAAGACAATGTTTAGCAAAGTAGAAGGCAGTAGGAAAAGAGCAAGACCCACATTCCAGATGGATAGACTTTGATAAAGGAAGCCATAGCTGCCCTGAGTCTGCAGGACCTAAGCAGGCTGTTGATGAGTTGGAGGTCTCTCATTCATGGATGACCATAAGTCAAAATCAACTTGACAGCTGTTAGCAACAACAAATATGTTTTCTACAGAGAAAAATATTAGTACTACAGTATTCAAAGACAGTGCATCACAAACAACATTCACCTTTAACAGGTCTGCACTTGTTAAGAGTACAGGTATCAGTCTCAAAACAACTTTACAGCACCCTCTCTCTTTCTAAACCACTACCATCAAGAGTCCTTACTGGCTTCCCAGTTCCCTTGGGTTAGCAACAGTCCTTACTTGATAGCTCAAAGCACATTAGGTCAATTAATCATTCTTTTACACTCATCTGTGTTCAAAGTACCTTAGAAGTGTCTTCTTCCCTACAAACACTAAGATTTTCAGGTGAAGTACGTTGCAGCAAGGGTTGACATCAACTTTTTTGTCTCTGATTTTTAGTGTGCAAAAATAATTTTGAAACACAACAAGGGGGGAAAATAAAGCAAATAAGCAAAAAAGAATAAATCAAAATCTATCTCTTCTGAATGTGAAATGATGTCACATGGCTCACTAAAACCATTCCCGCCCTTCTACAAACAAATATCCAGTGTAGACAGCCTTCAGGAGCAATCGAAGGCCTGTGCACATTTCCCACAACCTCATCTAGTCACTCCATAGCTGCAGCATGTCTGTTATAGGGCAGAATAGTCTTAACATGGATGAGGCAGAGAAGTGCAAGTTCATACAAATGTGAGATGCTTGCACAGGCATTCTTATGTTGCAGGCAAATTGGTGTGAGGAAAAACCTGGCTACTGTAATTCTCTGCACATAGGTGACTATGGGCCAAAACAGACTGGCAAAAAACACCAGCTTTGGGCTGATGTGGGGGTGTGGTGTATGTACAGCACATGTCCCAACACCACCTGCAAGCTGGTGTCACACTGACCCACTGACCACACAGCAGGTGGCGATACAGTGTTTCTGCAGCACGGCATTTACAAATGCCATGCAGCAGAAATGCCCAAAAGCAGCCGCTGTGGCAGGAAGGGCACCTTTTTCTGCCCCCAAAAGGAATGGCATTTTGCCATTCTTTTTGGGGCTGGAAAAATGCCGGATCAGGGCCACAGCCCCAATCCTTTAAGCCGTCTGTTTCAGCCCTATGTTGTATGTGGCATAACTCCCATTTTTTAGTAACCAGGTCGCTTTTTAAAAATGTTGTTGGCTTAACTCTGGACTGTTTTAAACATGGTGATTTTGTCTAGCAGCTAAAGCAAGCTGCCTCTAGAACTGTTTGAGAGTAGAAATAATATACGGTATAAGAATGGTTAAAATAAATCTTTCTTTTAAAATGCACACACACGTGGACTGAGATCAATAATAATCAAGCTTATTTAATAAACAGAAACTTGCCCTAAGAGTTTAACTGCATCTTCTGGATAATGTAACAGGGATTAGGGATAGCATTACTAGATTTCATATCTATTCTAGAAGCAACACCTGTGAGAAATAAATAAACTTGTCAGACGCTGAGAAAATAAAAAGAGCCTTGCTGGTTCAAATCAATGGCCCACCTAGCACAGCACTCTGATCAGACAGTGGCTAGCCAGAGTGTCAAGATGGAAAACCCACAACCAGGAAATGAGTACAACATGACCCTCCTGCTTATGCTCCCCCAGTAAAGAATGAATGAAACATACTGCCTCTAGTACTGAAGGGGATATATATTCATCATGACTAGCAACTACACATTGCCTCAGTTTCCACCAATATGTCTAACCCTCACTCAAAAATTACCCAAGCTGGCAGCCATCACTCTTCTTGTGGTAGCAACCTCCACAGTTCGACCATGCACTATGTGAAGAAGTACTTCTTTTTAATCTCTCCTGAATCTCTCACCACATAGTTTCAGAACATGACCAAACTTTGGAATGGCCTGCCGGACGAGATGCGTCTTATTCCATCTATTGACGGCTTCAAGAAAGCCTTGAAGACGCATCTCTTTCGGCAGGCCTTCCCGGAAAATGTTTAACATTCCTGGCTCTAAACCTCCTGCTAGTTCCTAGTCTCCGTCCTGTTAAACAGCTCAGGGAGTTTTTTAGCTTGACATTGTTGATTCTGTTTATTTGTAATTGTTTTAACTTGTTCTGGTTTAATCCTTTTTTTAAGGAGGGGGAGAATTGGGAATGGGATTGGATATCTTAATTATGATGTTTTTAACTTCTCTTGTACCCCGCCCCGATTGCCTGTTCAGAGGGGCAGGCTAGAAATAAAAATTTATTATTATTATTTTATAGTATCACGAGAGGATGAGAGAAACATCTCCCTAGCCACTACGTATATCAAGTACAATGCTATAAACACATCTTTGCTTACTTCCTTCTATTCCCCCCACTCACCCTTTGATACTGTAATGAGTCACAGACCCTGCCCACAGGAAATTGCTCCAGTGCCTTGATTTGATTGTCTTTCTTTTGCATCTTTTCCAGCTCTACAGTATTCTTTTTTTTAGGTATGGTGACTAGAACTGTATAGTATTCCAAGTGGGTTTGTTCCATAGATTTGTATAAGGTTGTGTGTGTGTGTGTGTCTTCAATTTGCCTGTTGACTTATGTTGACACCATGAATTTCACAGGGTTTTCTTATGCAAGGAATACTCAGAGTTGGTCTTGCTAGTTCCTTCCTCTGAAGTATAGTCCACAGCACTTGGTATTCATTGGTGGTCTCCCCTCCAAGTATGCCAAGATCAGATGGGATATGGCTCAATTAAGGTATTTAGGCCCTTGTATTAGGATAGTACATCCTTATACGTAAAGTTACAGAGATGTACTGTACTATAACATCCTTAAAGTTAAGGATAGATCAAACATTGATCAGAACAGAGACTGCAGTGAAGAAATCAGAAGACTAGGAATGGGAAGGGCAGCCATGAAAGAACTAGGAAAGATCCAAAAGAGTAAAGATATATAGTCAGCCCTCCTTATGCACAGATTTTTTTATCCACAGATTCAACCATCCACGGTTTGAAAATACTGGGAAAAAAGTATTAATTCCAAATAGCAAACCTGTTTTATATAAGGGACATCATTTTGCTATGCCATTGTATTTAATGGGACTTGAGTATCCACGGATTTTGGTATTCATGAGTTCTGGAATTAAACCTCAGAGGATACCAAGAGCCCACGGTACTACTGAACACTAAAGTCAGAATCGTAAAAGCCATCATAATCCCCATCACCAAGTACTGTATGTATGTTAGAGAGGGAAGGTGAAGAAAGCAGACAGGGAAAAAAAAAAAATTCATCTGAAATGTGGTGCTGGAGAAGAGCGCTGAGGATACTGTGGATGGACAAAAAGACAAACAAACAGGTCCTAGAACAGATTGAAAAAGGCAATGATGCTAGGAAAAGTACAGTAGAAGGCAATAGAAAGACAGGAAGACCACAGGCCAGATGGACAGATTCAATTATGGAGGCCACCGGCCTGAATTTACAGGGCCTAAGCAGAGCAGTGGAGGTCCAAGGGCCTTGGAGGTATCATGCCTTATGTTTAACATAGGGCATTTCCTGTTTAATTCCTGTTTAATTCCTGTTTAAATCCTGTTTGCCCTCTAGTGTGATAAACCTAGTGTTGCTATGAGCTGGGGCCAACTTGAAGGCAGTTAACAACACCAAGGACAGTATGATATTGACAATTCTGTTTTAGTTCATTTCCTAAATATGCCTTGGCATTCGTCCATTTTTACAGCAGTGGCACACTTGGCCAATGTTACCACAGTGCTAGCCTTCTCAACACTATGATCCCTTTCCCAGTCAGTTACTGTAAACTGACCTCTGAGCAGCGCATGTGCAAAGGCTTTTTCTTCTTCTTTCAGCCTCAGTACGTACTAATTTGGTTGTCAATTCCATTTGGCATCAGAGATATCCATTCTCACATCATGGTGCCCTTTGCAAGGCTGTTGTTCTAAAAACCAAACTAAATCAGTGCTCCTCCAAGTGGTGCTCAGTCCATGCGCCATTTGATGCCAGTCCCTTACCAGCAAAGGGGAGGTGGGTGGGGACTGTATGGTGTAGGACACTGAGAGACCAGGGTTCGAATCCTGGCTAGGCCATATAAACCCACAGGGTGACCTTGGGCAAGTCACAGTCTCTCAGCCTCAGAGGATAGCAAAAAAGAAAACTCTGAAGAAACTTGCCAAGAAAGCCTCTTGACAGAAAACTCTAAGTTGGAAATGACTTTGAAGGCATACAACAACAACAAACACATGGGTATACAAACAGGGGGGGGATATTTTGTATCGGATGTTTTTATATTGTAAGCCACTTTGACTGCCTTTTGGTAGAAGAGCGGGATATTAAAATATATATATTTTTATTTTAAATGTACAGAGTGAGGTCAAAAGCTGATGGCACACAAGACACAAAGCCCTTGACAAGAAAAGCCCCATGAGAAGTTCACTTTAGGGTCGCCATAAGAAACAACCTGAAGCACACAACAACAAACCACCACAAAAAAACAAACAAAAAACCACAAACTGGTTCCTGGCACACCTGAAGGGGGGAGGGGAGGAGAAGAGAAACTGCTCCCCAAAACCTGAGAGCAGAAGAAAAACACCGCCTTAAAGATCTGTTTTAAAGGTCCAAAACACACTGCAGAAATAATCCACTTTTGAGACTGCCTTGACTGCCCTGGCTAAATGCTAGGGAATTCTGGGAACTGTAGTTTTGTGAGACATTTAGCTTTCTCTCTGTCAGAGAGAGCTCTGGTTTGCCACAACAAACTACAATTCCCACGATTCCCTAGCACTGAGCCAAGGCAGTTAAAGTGGTCTCAAACTGGATTATTTCTCCAATGTGGATTGGACCAAAGACAATGATGATGATGATAATAATAATAATAATAATAATGATTTATTTTTATCCCGCCTCTCTGTGCAACACAACCAGGGCGGCTTACAAAATGAAAACATACTTTCCCATATCCCACAATCCCACCTGCCCAACCCTAAAATACAATTAAACAACTTACAGTTTGAAACGTAACTTAATAAAACAAAACAGATAAGCAATAGCAACAGCAGAATTGGGGTTAGTAAAGAAATTAGACTTTTTAATAATAATAATAATAATAATAATAAATTTATTTATACCCTGCCTCTCCAATAAAATTGAAGTGTCTTACAACAATATTTTTAAAAAAAAACCTCTTTAAAATAAAATAAATACAATGCCCCATAGACCCATAACCAAAAAACCATAGCTATACCAAAGATATCAAAGGTGGACACCTTCCTCCTCCTCATCCCAGCCATTTCTCAAGAAAACATGATGTGGATTGTCCTGTTTTGTTTCAATGATTGTATGGATTTCAATCATTTTAATGATGTTATTGTATTATAAGTTTCTGTTACAATTAGTATGCAAATCTGTTTAGGATTAGGGGATAGAGGGGTTGTCTGTTTATAAACATGGCTATTACATTGTGATGTGTTTTATCTATGTAAGCTGCCTCGATCCTTTGGGAAAGGCAGGATAAAAATAAAATTATTATTATTATTATTATTTGATTTATTTATTTACAGCATTTATACCCCTCCATTCAGCACTAAAGGTTATCAGAGCAAATCGCAATCGTTATTATTTTTAATTAGACAGGAGACAAAAAGGAGAAGGGGGTCAAGTCCGGTGGTCCCTCTGTCCCTCTGAGGCCTGGACCAAGGCAGAGGGACTGCAGGGAGGGCTCTCTTACTGTGGTTGTTTATATAGTGACATATTATTATCACTATATGTCTTATAATTATAATTATTATTATATCTCTTACTACCAGTATTATATCTCTTACCTCTTATTATTATTATAGCTACTATTATTATTATATCTGTTATTATTATTATTATTATATCTCTTACTACCGGTATTACATCTCTTATTATTATTATTACATCTCTTACTATTAATTCTCTTATTGTTATTATAGCTATTATTATTATTATTATAGCTCTTATTAGTAGTAGTATATCTCTTACTACCGGTATTGTATCTCTTATTATCATTATTATATCTCTTATTATTAGTAGTATTATTATTATATCTCTCACTACTGGTATTATCTCTCATTATTATTATTACATCTCTTACTATTATATCTTTTATTATTATTATAGCTATTATTATTAATATATCTCTTACTATTATATCTCTTATCATTATTGTTATAGCTATTGTTATTATTAAATCTCTTACTATTATATCTCTTATTATTATAACTATTATTAAATCTCTGTTATATCTCTTATTATTAATATTATTATAGCTATTATTATTAAATCTCTTACTATTATATCTCTGATTATTATTATAGCTATTATTATTATTATATCTCTTATTATTATATCTCTGGTTATTATTATTATTATATCTCTTACTATTATATCTCTTATTATTATAGCTATTATTATTATATCTCTTATTATTATAGCTATTATTAGTATTGTTATATCTCGTATTATTATAGCTATTATTATTATATCTCTCATTATTATACCTATTATTAGTATTGTTATGTCTCTTATTATTATAGCTATTATTATATGTCTGATTATTATTATATCATTAGTATTATATAATACTAATAATTATAAATTATTATTATTATTATTATTATGGCGTTTCAGAGGCTCCAGTAGAGAGGAGGAAGAAGGAGGAGGAGGAGGAGGAAGGGGGGGTTCCCTCTTTGCCTCCTCCCGGACAGAGGGCTGGGATGTAGGACGCGTCCGGGAAAAGGAGGGCGCTCGGTGCTGGTGACCCTCCCTCCCTCCCTCCTTGGACCCCCCCCCCCAACAACAACAACAACAACAACAGTCACCTTCTTTTTCCAGGAGGAGGCCTCCTCCCCAGCCCTCCTGACTCAGGGCAGGGCACCTTCAGCGCCGCAGCAGCAGCAGTAGCAGCACCGCCCTTGCGCATGCGCAGAAGGAGGCAGGTGAGAGAAGAAGCTGCTGCTGCTGCTGCTGCTGTGAAAGACTAAACACTCTCTAGAGCGGACCCTGAGCAGGCGGCGGCGGCGGCGGCGGCAGACGCGGCAAAGACCTGTCCCGCCGCATCCTGGTGGAGAGTGACGTCACTGCGCGCGCGCGCTCCCCTCCTCGGCTCGCGCGCTCACCAACCCCGCGCGCGCTCCCGCCCCCTTTTGGCCGTTATTATTAACGCCTTTCTCCCCCCTCTTCTTCTTCTTCTTCTTCTTCTTCTTCTTCCCTCCCTTGAGGGACCAGTGACGTCACTGGAGGGGGGGCTGCTTTCTGGAGGATGACATGTTAAATGCCCTATGTTAAACATAAGGCATTTCCTGTTTAATTCCTGTTTAAATCCTGTTTGCCCTCTAGTGTGATAAACACTTCGAGTCACACCCTTATTAAAAAAAGGAGTGTATGTGTGTGAGAGACACACAACCTCACACCACTGTTCCTCCTCAAACACCTACATTAATCTTGTTTTTAAAAAAGGGGGGGGGGGGATCAATTTATTTATCTATTTATAAATTATATATATATATATGCAAATTATATATTACTATATATAATTTATATATTATATATTTATAAATTTATATAAATTTATTTTAAACATTTAAAATTTATATATATATATATATTTACAAATTATATATTACTATATGTAATTTATATATTATATATTTATAAATTTAAATTTTAAAAATTTATAAATATATAATATAATATATAATATTTTAAATTTTATATATATATATATATATAATTTTAATAAAAATAATTTTTATTTATATATTTATAAATAAATAAATTTATATTTATATATTTGTAAATATATAAATATATAAATTCATATATTTACAAATATATAAATTCTTATACCCCTCCTTTCATCTGCAGAAGGGCAGGGTATAATAAGAATAAAGTCTGTTTGTTTATTATTTTATTTTGGTTGTGACATTCATCATCATGATCTGCTTCCTTTTCAAAATGCTTTAAATAAATTAAGAGATGGTGGGACTTGGGGGGAGGGAGCTCAGTTGGAGGAGAAAGGAGTGGCCCCAGATTTATTTATTTTTCAAAATTTTTAATTTTAAAAAATTGATTTTAAAAAATTAATAAAAATCTTTATTAATTAAAATTTAAAATATTGCAATCATTCCATCCATTTAACCATACTCTTATATTAAAAAAAATTACATTACATTATCTTCCTCGCACAACCATTTCAGGGTAAAAGGAATATCTTCATTTCCATTTTCTTTCTCTCTCTCCACCATTCTTCTGAATCTCCTGATTCCCCTTCAACCTATATTCCTCATCCATTTCCTTCAATTATTTCTCTTTCTCCCTCTTAGTCCACATTCCAATATTCCGTTACTTATTCCTTTTCCGAATCAGTCCTCTTCTCATTACACTCCAACTTAACTCTTCACTAATATCCATACTACATACTCGCACCTTCTTCCAATTACACATACCTTCAATAAATTTAGATTACCATGCTTCTACCCCTACTTTTTTTCCAGAACCCTAATTATGGAATTCCTTGTCATGGCAATTCAGATCAATGGAGTTTATCATACGACAGAATTTGGGGGTATAATGCAATGGCAATCCGAACACAATCATGGGGTTTCATGTTATTGCGAATGAATGTATCTCACGCAATTTCGGGCAATGAGAAGTCATTCTGAACACAATCATAGGGTTTCACGTAATTGTGTATTAGAGTATCTCATGCAATTTCGGGCAATGGGGGGGGTCATTTTCGGGAAATGGGAAGTCATTCTGAACACATTCCGAACGCAATCAGATTTCACGTATATTTGCTAAACTAGCGAATTTACGTGAATTCGAATTGGCTCCATTCAAAATTGAGAGAAATTCCTCCCATGTGATAAACTCCATAGTCCTCTGTTTTGAGCTTCTGGTGGGCAACTAAAACAGTGTTCCACAGGGCATTTCATGTTTGAAACTGCTCTCTTTTATTTTGATTTCTTGTAAATTATATTTAAGGATTGTTTTAAGGGTGTTTTAAAAGATTTTTTAAATAGTATTTTAATGAGCTTCCAGGTTTGTTTGTTTTTTTAAATTTGCTTTTATTTGTTGTGTATCACCTTGGGACCTGTTGCTCTGAGAGGCGATTTAGAAATACTTCAACTAGTAATAATACACTCTTCAGCTGCCATCATAAGTATGATTTGTGCTGGCAAGTAGCATGCGTTATATTTGTGAAGCTGGTTCTTAATTCAGTTTAATACTTCTAGAAATCTGATGCAATGGATATCAGTTAGGAAGAAATCCAGATATAGAGACTGGGTCTCTACTCCCATGCAAATTTGTCTGGAAGTAAACTCTACTAAATATGGTTGATGTTCCATCTGAATCCACATACTGTATAGGTTTGTAGTATGAATTGGGTAAATATGTGGAATGATACCTCAGCGTTGATAGGCAACGTGTTCTCTTTGTCAGGTTGTCAAGTTCAGAATTCAGACTTTAGTTAAAATCAGCAAGCCTTTATTCAGTTACTATAGGTCCATACCAGAGACGTTCATATTCAGAACTAAACAGCAAGCATTAGGAATGCCTAATTAGATCGCACATAATTTCACAATTGTTCATTCATTGCCATCTCAAAACAACTTTGGTTCTCTCCTTTCACATACTGTCCCCTTCTTGTTCTTTCATTCAGTTTCTTCCTAGGAAAATGACCTTGGGAAGTTTTGGCTCATGCCTGTCTCCTTTACTTCATACCCACCTGCACTGCCAAAATATAAATACTTTAAAATTGTGTAGAAACCTTTGTATTTTCATGAAACAAGGATAATTATTAGCATATTAATAGGAGAGTTATTAGCATATTTGTTCTTGCATACAGAATCAAAGAAGCAAGGATTCATAACTGTATTATATGATCTTTCTTTGATTGTGTTCTGTTAGGTGACACAAAAAGGTGACAAAGGTCTTGTAAGGACATTTAATCTGGGATGATAGGAGTCTTAACGAAATATGCTTCACAGGGCTGACTAACATGATCACAGTATTACCAAAAACAAGAATCAAACAGCTATAACAGTGACATACAAAATCTAAATATTTTCTATTGAATGGTATTACAGAATGGCCACAGTGTCATATAAATATATAGGCTGTTACCAGGGTATGCATAGCAAATTTCTTCAAAGTTTACTTGAGAGAATGTTGTGCTGTTTTCCTCCATCTAAAATATAACTTGTGCTCTATTGAATTAACAGATCAAATCTACATGGTTTGCAGAAAAATGCTATGTATACAGTACTCTGGTATTATGTATCAAGTCAAAACATGTCTTTCCATTGTAAAAATACTGAATTCTAAGTCAAGTTATCCACGGAATAAATGCCTTTCTTTGGAACTACATTCTAGCAATCTTTAGAAACACCTAATTAGATAATACTGTCACAATTAATACAACAGAATATAATCTTCTCCACATACTGAATTTGGACAAATTTATGTATTAGATGATGCTAGAGAAAGTTACTGTATATGTGGAGTCACTCTGAAGGGCATGGAAGGGCAATATTTGTCATTATGGATGGGTTGGTGATGATAATCAATATGTATCTGTTGTACCAAAAATCAACCTTTAGAAATTTAAATTTAAAAACCCCAAGAGCTTCTGGTTGTATAACTTTTATTTCACAGGTAAACAGACAAATTCTGTCCTATAGTAGAAGCAGTATATATATTTACTACAACAGTAAATCTCATTTCCTCTCCATTGACGCCCCCGCTTGTAGAAAGAGCGGGATGAGTCCTTCCTGAATCTTTGTTAATGAAGAAAAGCCAGAGAGAGAAAGAGAAATCTCATTTATGTAAAGCATAGAATCTACTTAATTTTTTAAAATGTTTAATAATGTTTTCTGAACATCATTTCAAATTGATTAAGACAGTATTTTTCACATGCTTCCCAGTAGTGGTTTAAATCAGGTTTTATCGAGATATTTTATGGAGATTATTAATATTCTTTATATCTTAACATAACCCACTAGGTAGGGTAACCAATAATATTTGTTTTTGACAAGGGTCTTTTGCATGAGAATTAGTAATCTGTAATAGCCCTTAAGAAACTTCAATTTTCTAAGTAAAGTGACTAATTATATCAATATATACGCTGATTTGCTGAAGAGTGATTTTTTTTAATGAAGGAAGATTAGTGTAGATTGCACACAGCATTTTAATAACAAAGAGAAATACATAAGGTTTTGGAGCACTTTTTCCTGTTGGTGTTCTGCATCTTTGGGAAGAGACACATACTGTATAGTTCAGTGGACCTTTGTCCATAATAAACATGTTTAGAATTAGTATTATTTATGTCCTTGTAGTAAAGTACCCAAACATGTTCATTCAGGGAAACTGAAAAGAAAAGTGAAAATAAAAATTTCTAAAAGAAAATAAAGGCTTCATCTTCCTTACTGAGCGGTGTTGTTACAATATGCATATCCCACACCAAAAATGCAGTAGCATTTGTTAACGTCATTTAGCACTAAATATCTAGTATCACACTCTTGCTTTCTATGTTCTAATGAGAAGCGTTCTGTAGGAAAGAACATGAGGCAAGGTAGAGATGGTTAGCAATATTTTTTATTTACTTAAAATCCTCTCAGAGCATCAGGGAAGAATATTATATCTATAAAGCATAAATTTTATTGGTTTATAAAGCATAAATGTTGTTGGCTTGTTGAAACATCTCTGGTTTTTTCAAAATCCATTGTTCTCATACATGGAAAAATGTGCTTAAAAGGGATGAAAATAATACTTGAAAAATGGTTAAAAATGTATTTCTCAAGCACTGGAAAAACTCTGATTATCAGAATCTTGACTGAAAAAAATTCTTGCTGTTGGCACCTATTCTAGGCAAAAATTGCAAAGGGTTGTTTTATTCACAAAATATCATTTTCTGCACAGGAAAAATGATGGGATTTTTTTCCCCCCATGAAGAAAATGTTATCTCCTGCACAGAAAATGGTGTTGTTGTTGATTGATTCTGTGCAAAATTTGCAAATGGTTCTTTTGTGCAAGATACAGAATTGTAAGTGTAGACAATAATATTTCTGCACAGAAACATTCTTTACCATGCAGAAAATGTTATCTGCACATATAGTGCTGTTTGCTGCTCAAAACAACCATGTGTGAATTTTCAGCAGAATAAGTCCCCAGAATAAGTCCTGCATTTTCTGTGCAGGAAACAAAAGTTCCTTCCACGCATTAAGTGCTATTTTTTGTGAAGAAACACCAAGTGCAAATTTTGTGCAGAATAAATCCTGTAGTACTCTTGTGCAGTGTTCAGAGATTTTCTCACAGCTGGGAAAAATTACTAAAAATACTCATTGCTTCGTGAAGAAAATTAACAAACAAACAAACCCAAAAACATCTCTATTACTTAAGCCTCACTGTTACAGTGTGACAAGCTAAGTTGTAACCAATGTAAGCCAGAATGACCTTGGGAAGTTTTGGTTCATGCCTGCCTCCTCAACTTTATCATACCACCTGTGCTGCCAAAATGTAAATCTTTAAAATTGTGTAGAAACCCTTGTATTGTCATGAAACAAGGAGAAGGTTATTTAGCATTAACTTTAGCGGGATTTGTGTGCTGTGTGTGTTAACTGTCTTCAAGCTGACCTCGACTTATGGTGACCCCATGAATGACACATCTCCCAGACTTTGTTCTCAATAGCCTTGCCGAGGCCTTGCAGACTCAGTGCTGTGGCTTTCTTGATTGAGTCTAGCCATCTGAAATGCAGTCATCTTTTCCTACTGCCTTCTACCTTACCAAGTATTATTGTCTTTTCTAGTGAGTCATGTTTTCTCATGATATGTCCAAAGTACAACAGTTTGGTTAGTCGGCTTCTAGGGAGAGTTCAGGCTTGATTTGCACTAGGACCCATTTATTGGTCTTTTTGACAGTCCACAATATCCATTGAACTGTTCCCCAGCACTTTTCAGATAAGTTGGTTTTCTTCCTAGCTGTTTTCTTCATGTATAGTTTTCACAAGCATTCATAGAAATGGGAAATACAATGGCACAGACAATTCTAACTTTAGTATTAAATTATATATCTTTATATTTCTGGAGCATGCCTAGTTCTTTCATAGCTGCCCTTCCAAGTACTAGCCTTATTCTGTTTCTTGATTACAGTCTCTATTTTGAATAATGACGGATCTAAGGTATAGAAAGTATTTAGCTATTTCAATTTCTTCATTGTCTACATTAAAAGTATGTATATCATCAGTGGTCATTATTTTTGTTTTCTTAATGTTCAGCATTAAACCTGTCTTACCACTTACATTCTTGGTTTTTCTTCAGTAATAATTTCAGGTCTTTATTATTTTCTGCTAGTAGTATGGTGCCAGCTGTATATTTTAAACTGTTGATGTTCCTTCCTCAGATTTTCATACTTATTGCTTTACTTATTGTTTTCACACATCAACAGAAACTGTCCACTGCAAAGAACTGAAAGGCCATCTTGCCCAGCCCTTTGAAAATGTAGGGCAAGGGACATGATTTGGATTTTTCTGGATCCTATTACATTCTATCCCACTTCCACAATTGTATAAATGTGCTTTAAAACATAAGGCTTTAATATCACTCTGTATTGCATCTAAAGAAGTGGGTTTATATCCATGAAAACTTACACTAAAATAAAAAACAGTCTTAAAGGTGCTGCCATACTCATTTTTTGTCTCCCCCTCCCTTACACCTTTTAATGCTGCAAGAGACTAAAATTCTTTGCATCTTTCAAGTCACTTTCAATGGCACTGCCATATACAATGCTTTGTTGTAATCCAAGCAGGCCCTTGACTGCATTTGTTTGTACAGGAATCATTTGCAGCTGGCGAACCACCAGATTGTGAAAGGCATACCATGCTACCAAGGCCATCAGGGCTCCCCTGAGAAATCTGGATCTAAATGTAACCCAGACTTTGTGGCAGCTTTTTCAGGGAGAGTGCAATCCTGTCCAAATAACAACACCAATTCCCCAGACAGAAGAACCACCTACCCACAGTGTTACAGTCTTGCCAGGAATCAATTTCAATTTATTGGTACTCACCCAGTTCACTACCACATCCAGACACTGATTCAGCAGCTTCACAACCTCATCCAGCTCATATGACAAAGAGAAGTAGAGCCAGGTGTCATCAGCATATTGATGACACCTCACTCCAAATCTCTGCATGACCTCATCTAGCAGCTTTATATAACTGCTAAAAGGCATAGAGAACATAATAGAACTCTTAATACAAGTATCAAGGGAAGAAAGCAGAAAGTACCACCACCCATGACATGCACTGATATCACTTTCAGGAACTCCAATTGCCTAAAGTAGAGTCACCTTATCTCTATGCCTTTTACCCCCAAACCCAGAGAGATACATGGCTAATGTGGTCTCCAGGTGTTGCTGAGCTACAACTCCCATTAGTCCCATTGCAAGTAGCCTTAGTGATGCAGTAGTTACATGCCAGTACTGCAGCCACAAGGTTGTGAGTTCAATCCCAGGGATCCAAGGTTGACTTAGCCTTCCATCCTAGTCAGTAAAATGAGTACCCAGCTTGTTGGAGGCTATTGGCTAACAGATTATAAACCACTTAGAGTGTTCAGAGTTCACTATTAAGGGGTATAGAAATGTAAATTTTAAGGGGGGGGATTGAGGGATTTGGATTGTATGTGGGTTTTTTTGTTTTTAATTGTTTTAAGTTGCCCCGATTGCATTGTGTAGAGAGATAGGATGATGATGATGATGATGATGATGATGATGATGATGATGATAAATGCTATTGCTAAATGCTATTGCTATTAGTACCGTCATGTGGCCAGAGTGGCTAGGAGTAATGGGAACTGAACTTCAGCAGGATTTGGAGAGGTACTGGCTCCCTAGCCCTCATTTAGACACTAGTTGCTGCCCTCATATATTCCCCTCAACCCCTGCAATGATGGTCCTGGAGAATGTCACTTTCCGTTGCTTCCATCAAATGGCTGGCCCTGGATTCAGCTGTGGAACTTTCCCCACAGACATGACTGCACAGCATGTTAAATTTCCACCTTTTAGAAGCCAGACTACATCTGTGCCCAAATACTTAACAGTGATTAGATTTTACTTATTCTAAATGCTGTTAACTGTCATCTTTACTGTTATTTTTTTCACCTATATGTTTATTTTAAAACTGCTTATTTTGGTTACAAGTGTCTGATGTTGTTTTCAGTTGTATTTTTTTTTATTGTAAACCTGAGGACAGGGAACCATCTAATGTTAAGACTGTATGTACAGCACTGTGTAAATTTACAGCGCTATATCAATAAAGGTTAATAATAATAATTGTATATTTAAACCACCTTGAGTGATTCTCTAGTAGACAGCATAAAGATTTCTGAAATTTAAAATGAAATGCAGAGAGTATTTCAAGCAAACCAACATTAAATTTTAGTTTGTTTCTGAACACTTCCTAAATAGGAAACCAAGCAATCTTTAAATAACAAACAGAAATAATCTAGCCTTTGGGAATAAAATGAACATACTAATAATAGGCCATAGCAGGTTACCTTCTTTCCCATGAACAGTCATTTTTCTTGGATACTTTAAACATTCCTCAGCATTTTCTGAGCAATCAAGTATGTTGTTTTTCCTCATCTTTTCTACAGTTTTGCATTCAATCTAATGCTATTTATTCTTACCATGATCCAAACAGACAGGAATTTTATCTGTTTGGACCGCAATAACAATAACTAAATTTATTTTTATTTCCATGAAAAATTATTTTTAAAAAGTCTTTTGAAACAAGCTAAAATGATTCATGATAAAAGGCTCAGGCTACAGCCTAGACAAACTTACTAGGGAGTAAATTCCTTTTTAACACACTGGACCATACTTCTGACTAAATATTCATAAATTGCATTGCAAATGGTACTAGGCTGTGTATATTTTTATTGAAAATTAGTCAACACACTGAAGAGTTAGACTCTGAAACATCTGTACATCTCTGCATTTCTGCAGTTCAAAATCCTCTTTATATTTCAGGAGTTCTTGGAAACTGAAGGCTAGAGGTATTGCATAATGAAGTCTATTTATAAACTGAAAAATTAATACTAGTACATTGTACATTGAGAGGGAGCCAGTGTGGTGAGTGGTTTGAGTGCTGGACTATGACTCTGGAGACTAGGGTTCAGTTCCCCACTTGGCCATGGAAATCCACTGCGTCACCTTGGGTCACACACTTTCAGCACCAGAAAATATGTGATAAATTTGTTTTAGGCTTGCCATAAGTCAAAAATGAATTGAAGGTACAGAAAAACATCAGCAGCACCTGTATACATATGATATGTGAAAGGCAATTGAAAAGTATGATTTACTTATATAAAATGCCACCATCCTTTCTTAACATGCTAAGATAAGAACACTACTTCTAGTACGAACTTAGGATCTTAAGGTGTTGTTTACTTTAATGAGTAAACATCAGATAAGGCACCAAGACATTTATATATCTTTTGACTGTATAGATTATAAAAAGCTAAGAAAAACAGAGTTAGACTCAGAAGAAGGAAGTGTGATGATAAGAGGAAGGAACATCAACAACCTAAGGTATGCCGATAACACAATAATACTGGCAGAAAACAGAATTGGAACAACTACTAAGGAAGGTTAAAGATGAGAGTGCAAAGGCAGAAGTGACACTGAATGTAAAGAAAACTAAAATAATGACCACAGAAGAAATGCATGCATTCAATTTATACAATAAATAAATCAGAAGTCAGAGAATTCTCATACTTAGAATCAAACATTGACCAGAGAGGGCAGCTATTAGGAATTAAAAAGACCCTGAAGAGTAAAGAATCGCCCAGGCCTTTGTATTCCCCATCATCATGTATGGAGCAAGAGCTGGGCAATAAAGAAAGCAGACAGAAAGAAAATCAATATTCAAGATGTGGTGCTGGAGAAGAGTGCTTAGGATTATGTGGACAGCCAAAAAGACAAACAGTTTGGTCCTTGAACAGATCAAACCAAAACTCTCCTTGGAAGCCAAGATGATCAAATTGAGGCTATCATACTTTGACCACATAATGACAAGGCATGGGTCACTAGAGAAAGCAATAATGCTAGGAAATGTATAGGATAGAAGAAAGAGGAGAAGACCGCATGCCGTATGGATGGATTCAATCCGGGGGGGGGGGGGTGTCACAGGCATGGGTTTGCAGGGTCTGAGCAGAGCAGTGGAAGATAGGGAGTCTTAGAGGTGTCTCATTCGCAGAGTTGCTGTGGAGTCAAAATTGACTCAAGGACATCTAACAACAACGACGATGACGACGACGACAAACAGCAGGGCAGGGGAACATATGGTCCTCCAAATATTGTGATCTTCAACATCATTCACAACTGGCTATGCTAGTTAGAACTGATGGGAGTGACAGTCCAGTAATATCTATAGGGCCAGACACGTGCCACCTTTGGTTTATACAAATGCAGTAGGGAGATAAATAGCTGCAATATGAATTCCCTAAATAAGTACATAACAAAGGAAAGAGGTTTCCATTTACAGTTGCAGGTTTCTATTGAATAAGCTTTTTTTGGGGGAAAAATAAGCATGTGGAACGTGAAACAAAATGTGCTTTTTCTTCTTCATTATTCCAGTGAGTCAGTCACACCCGCTCCGCTCTGAGCCCCACAACAAACTCCAACTCCCAGAATTCCATAGCCTTGAGCCAAGACACCTAAAGCGGTGCCAAACTGGATTATTCCTCCAGTGTGGATGCAGCCGTAGCAAAACACTGTAACTGTGCTGTGTAATTATTATAGTATCAACTTTTGTATTGATTAACAACTTAATAAATTTTACTACTACTGCTGCTGCTGCCAAATTAACATGGGTGTTATATATAGGATACTGTAACTTAAGACTTTCTGAAAGAATTTGGAAACACAAAGGTTACATCATAAAAAGCCCAAATGGGAATACTACAACTAGTCTGCTGCGTCCTCTCAAACTCCAGGCTCTCACAGCGCTCTTCAATTTTCCTAGCTCTATGCGGAACCGGAAGTAGAGTTTCCCTTTACTTCCGGCGCCTCTTGGCGTGTCTGTCTGTGAGACCGCTCTGTCCCTGCCGCTCTCTATGGTTTGTGCCGGCTCTACTCTGCGGCGGCGGCCAGTGGCGCTTTGGCTCCGCCCCTTTCTTCCCTTCAGTGTCGTCGCCGGTCGGAGGAGGAGCAGCAGCAGCTACGGAGGCCGAGGAGGCTCAAACTTGGCCGGAGGGAGAGAGTGAGAGAGGGCCATAGAGAGAGACATCAGTGCAGTGGTTTCCTGGGGGCTGCAGAGGTATCCTTCCCTGTTCTTTCTGTTGCCTTTAAAAGAATATAAAGACAAATAGAAGGAAAGAGCCAAGCAGCAGCAGCAGCAGCAGCAGCAGGGGGCCCTTTGTTCATATGGTTTTCTTGGCAAGATTTCTTCAGAGGGTTGATATTATATTATATATGTAACATACGTATATAATATATAATATATAATATAATATATAATATATATATTATAATTATATAATATATATATATATATATAATATAAATATTAAATATATTAATATATATATTATAATAATAATGTATATGTAATATATATTATATATTATATTATATGTAATGCATGTATATTATATTATATATAATATATATTATATGTTTTATTATATATAATATATGTATTATATATTTAATATAATATATTATATATATATATATATGTATAATATATATATGTATAATATATTATTGCACTTCTCTCTTTAGCAATATTGCATGTACCCGTACAAATCCCATTTAACAAATTCAGCCACTTGGCAGTCATCATACAGTCTCTCAACCCAACTCATGTCTTTCACCCTGGATACTCTTTTTGCCTTTGATTGTGTGCTCCATGTATGTCCAGAGTGTGTAAGTATTCACTTAGTCCTTTGGTTGCCTTTCTTCTCTTCTCCTTTTCGTAAAGTCTTTTTCCCATCATTTCTTTTCTTTAGGGCTTCATCCATGATAGTCACTTGGACAGATTTTACGTTGTGTTAACCCTCTTTTCTTCTTCTTCTGTTTTTTTTTCTTTTTCCCCTTCCTTGTATATGTATATATATATATATACACACACACACACACACACACACAGACACACGAGCTCACACACACAGACACACATATTGTATATATATATGTGTGTGTGTATATTTGTGTGTGTATATATGTGTGTATAAAAGGGCTTTACCCTGAGAGAGGTAAAACATAAACAAGCAGATAAATCAACCAGAAAACCACCGTTTAACCCTTTCTTCCTTCTCTACATATATTAATTTTTTTAAAAATATGTTTGTTATTATGGTGCCTGGAACATCTAACGTTGTCTTGTTCTTCTAAATTTTACTTTTGGTTTTTCCGTTGCTTTTCTTCCTTCTCTTCTCCTGCTCATATTTCCACTCTCCAAAGCCTTTCACTTTATTCCCCTCTCGTTTCCTCATCTTTCTATCTTCTTATCTACCTCGCTCCCTGTCTCTCTTCCTTTCAAATCCTCCTATCTCTCTACTGTTACCTGTCATCTTACCTCCTTTCATATCATTCCTGCTTCCTTGCACCTTCTCTAAACCTCCTTCACTTGCTTTTACCTTCTTCTTTATAACCTTTCCGACTCTTTTTCTTCTACTACTTTTCCTCTTTTCTGTCATTATTCATATTTAATTTGACCTCCTTATCTCTTCCCCCTTCAACCTTTCTCTTACCTTCTCATGGTTATGATTTGTTTTCCTTTTGCCTAGGGTCACCCAATGGGTTTCATAGCCAAGCTGGGAATTCAACCCTTGGTCTCCAGAGTCACAGTCCAACACTCAAACCACTACAACATGGCCTTCATACCCTCCTTGAATCCCATTGTGGGAGAAAGGCGGGATATAAATCATTGAAATAAATAAGATAAATAAATACCCACCACCATCCTCCCCACCCCTCCATTTCCCTAAGACTGACATCTGTCTCTCCTGTTTTTGGTGTCCCGCGTCTGTGCAGGTGTCAGATCATGGTTATGAAGGCTTCAGTAGAAGACGATGATTCAGGATGGGAGCTCAACCTACCAGAGAAGATGGAGAAGAGTAACACAAGCTGGGTGGATATTACCCGAGATTTTGAAGATTGCTGTAGAGGTAAATCACGCTATGTGGGTGGCTCAAAACTTTTTACCTATGGGGGACCCCCTTTACATTTACATGCAGATGTCATGCCCCGTACTGACATAGTTTGTTGTTATCTGCCCGCAACTAATGGCGACCAGTGACATAGCATGTGAATAAAAATATCTTGTTTATTTAGCGTGCATATTTTTATTTGCACATTCATGTATATTCCTATGGTGGCGCAGTGGTTAAATGCCTGTACTGCAGCCACTCACTCAAAACCGTAAGGTTGCGAGTTCAGATGAGCAAAAGGGCTCAAGCTCGACTCAGACTTGAATCCTTCCAAGGTCGCTAAAATGAGTACCCAGATTGTTGGAGGCAAGTAGCTTACAGTTGTAAATCGCTCAGACACTCCTTAGGCGGTATGAAGTGGTATATAAATGAAGTTGTTTGTTTTTTGTTTGTATTTTAACATTTTACAAGGAAATAACATTGTTCAGAACAGTTTTCTTTATGTAGATTCAGTGTTTTAACTCAATTCCTGTGCAAATTTTACACATAAAAAAGGAGAGCGACCAGAGCCTCAAAGTCTTGAACAACTCTCAGCGCCCCCCCCCCCCTTGGCTGTAAAAGCAGTCTCATGCTGGATTATTTCTTCAGAACAGAGCAGCTACTTCAGTCAGCCCAATCCTACATGTTCCGTGGTGGGTAGTTGGGCTTTGAGACTGGGAAAAGTAGCCCTTCATTTGGGTTCATTGAGCAGAATACCAGTGGGAAACAGGTTGCTGGAGACTGAATAAGGGGAAAGCAAAGCTTCATCAGTTTCTCTTAGCACTTGGTTAGGGAGCCCAAATGGAACATGAGAGTTTGGGGTCTGTCTGAAGGCCTGGCTCAACTCCCTTTCAGGATCTAGTCATTAGTCCTCCCCTCAGTTATTTTTTTCCACTTGCCTGAGAACTTAGGTTTGTGATCCTGTACATTTGCCTGGGTTACTTGCCTTTTAAAATAGGGGCTTGTTGCTGTTGTTGTGAAGATTCAAGTTATTTCCAACTATGGCGACCATAAAGCAAACCTATCATGGGTTTTCTTGGCAAGATTTTTCAGAAGAGGTTTGTCATTGCCTTTCCCTAAGGCTGAGAACATGTGACTTTGCCAAGGTCATCAATAGGTTTCTTGGCTGAGCTGGAAATTGAACATTGTCCAAGACTCAAACCACTACACCACGCTGGCTCTCTTAGGGGCATTTACTTACTTCTAAATGGACAAACAGGGGAGTGCACTGTAAATGAAAGGAAATAATGCCTGCTAAATATTATAACTTTAGAAAGACAGGGCTATTGCTTGCCTTCCCTGACTGCTTAGTAGAGATGTGAAGAGAATTATGGGTTTAACTGAGACTTGACTCAAAATTCTAATCCAGTTCCCTTGGCTATAGGTGCCATGATCTCAGTCAGTATACCAACTTCTGCCTCAGCAACAGCTTCTATTTGCTATTTGATGGGATGAGAGGAAGCAGCCAATTAAAGCCTATTTTATGGAACAATTTGAATTTGTGTTACTTTCCCACTTTATGGGCCTTATCTTGCAGACGATACTGTATATGCATGGGTAATGATCAGATGCTCAAAATATGCATTAGGAAGATTAACAGGGTGGGAAAATCAAAGAGGTGGGGGTGAGAAATCAATCAGACTAAGCTTTGCTTGATCAGTTTCTAGAAGATCAGATGTAACTTTGTCATGCTTGGTTATTCTTATTTTGAAAACAGATGCAATACTTTCTTCATTCTTTTCCTCTGAGGCCTGTTCTGCATACTGTTTTCTGTGACTTGCTAAATGTGTTCGTAAAACTGCTCCTTAAATCCCCTGGAGAGTGCAAGGCTTTTTTTAAAGGAGTAAAACGAAGGTGGGGTAGCTTGTGTGGTATAGCCTTCCAGAGCCCACTGTGAGAAGTGGACCTTTGGAGGTCGCTCACCTCTGTCCTACTTCAGAATGCTAAAAACAAAACTTCTGTGTTTATCTTTACAGTTTATATGACAATATGCTATGTTTTTCTTTATTTGTTTTCAATAATATGACCATGTTGAGTATTTATTGAAAGTATAAGAATACTTCTATAATGCGTTATTTTTTTTATTTATTTCTAGAATTGAAGTTGGGGGAGTTGCTTCATGATAAACTGTAAGTGTACCATAAGAATGCAGCTTCCTAATACGTGTTTTTCGGTCGCAATCGTAAACAAATGTTTAGAATAGATGCTTACATCCAATGCTTACAGTTTCAGTCTTGTGCTCTTCTGTATCTACTGGAAGAACATGAATACACATTGCCTGAAAACTCTGTTGAACACAACTTGGGTTTGAGTCTGAGTGCTTCTTGGAAATAAATCCTATTAAACTCAGTAGAAATTAAGTAAGTCTGGATTTTGACCATGTTTATTGATTGTACCTCTTTCAGGAAAACAATCTGTTGAAGATTAGAGTGCCCAAATCAGAAACAAAATTGGATTTGTATGCCTTAGCCATGAGCATACCTAACCCCAAGACTTAACTCATGATTTAAAACTCTGAAGTGCATCAAATACTCTACTTACCAGACACCTTGACTTGGGATGGCATGGGTTGTCTTTTCCTTTATGTGTGCTTCAGCTGCAGGAGAAAGAGGCTGGGAGAGTGAGAGAGTGGGCAGAGAAAGAGGCAGGGAGAGGAAATGAGCCTCCCAGGGAGCATGGCAGTAGTGGTGTGTGAAGGGAGCAAGGAAGGGAACTTTGCTCCCTACCACTCACCTGCTCTGCTCTCCTGGGATTTTTTCCTCTGCTGCACCCAGTGCCTCAACATGTCCCCCAGCTGCTGGAGAAAGAGACAGGGAGGGCAGAGACAGGAGGAAGGGAAAAAAGAGGCAGAGAGGGCAAGTGAGCCCACATGCCCAATAATAACACAGTGGCAGTAGTGCCCAGCAGAGGGAGGGCTTTGCTTCCTGCTTCTTGCCCAGGCCACCCTCCTGGGCTCCTTTCCTCTGGTGCACCCAATGCCTCCACATGTACCCTGGACAGGGGAGAAAGAGGCAGGGAGGGAGGGAGCTGAGATAGAGATGGGAAAGGCGAGTGAGCCCCTGGGGAGCATGGTGGTGACAGTGCCTGGCAGAGGGGGGAAGGAGGGGGCTCTGCTTGCTAGGCTGCCTTCCTGGGCTCCTTCCCTTTGCTGAGCCCAACAGTTCCACATGCACCCCATTTCAGGAGAAAGAGGAAGGATGGGGCCCTGCAGACCACCTGTAAAGACATCACAGCCCCCCAGGGGTCTTCAGAGCACAAGTTAAGAACTACTGCTATAGATTATCAAACATTGCCATGTGACTACAATGGTGTGTTTGCATGATATCCACAGATTAAAAATGTAATCAAAGATATAATAAATAGTAATTAAACTGTGCAAGAAAAACCAAACACTTGAATATTAACTGAGCTGTGTTTTAAACTGTAAAATGCACACAGTACCTGTATGGTATTGACCATTCTTGTTAGCAGCTCATAATAATAAAACCTGAATATGTTATTATCTGCTTTTAGTTTTTGATTTCCCAGTTTCTTATGGCTTTGAAAGCTTAAGTGTAAACAAGTTGTTAGAGTTTGTAAAAGCTGTAGGAGATTATGATAACCATGAAAATTAGGGAAAGAGAATGAAGCTAAATTTTATTCTTATCTATATTTGTCTACATTATTCTTCAAAATAAATTATGGTTTAAAGACATCTTATGGATATAGTGCATAAAACTACTTGGTGACAAGTAACTCAATGTTCTGTAATTCTTGAGATGGCAACATTTCTGTGTAATGCAAAACCACAGTAGAGTGGTTTGTGAAAAGCTATCTGCAAAGGGATGCCTACTTACACCACCATCATAGGAAATGTGGTAGAAGGGAAAAATTGTTTCTCTTTAGCAGATTCCCTGCAGGTCATTGTTGCTAGATTGTTCTAGCAACTAAACAGAACTTATTTGTGTGCAAACCAAGAATTGTGGTTTAAAATAGTATGTTAAACAGGCTAGGATAACAAGCTAAGATTTGTTGTTGGATTGTTCTAGCAACTAAACAGAACTTATTTAAACTGTGGTTTCTAGTTTGCACATAATGGAAAGTCAGGAGTCTATTAAATTGAAATTGTGATTTAAACATTGTGCAGGAGAAAAGAGAGGAGAAAGAAAGCGCACAGACTCAGTTCCTGTGGTCTCCTTTCCAATTGTGAATTATAGTACTTAACTCCAGTTCAGCATTACATGTGAATTTTCCTGATGAGTCAAATCCAGCCTTACCATTCAGTTCCCCACGCTAGCATTGGAAGTAGTTTGGGGACTACAGGGCAAAGTGGGGAACTCGAGGACATTGCTTCCTGCTCCCTTCTTCCAGCTTAGGCAGAACTCTCATTACAGTTTTAAATCCATCTAAGACTTAATTAAAGAACATCATTTGTCTCTGGATATGAATGTGGAAGCTGTTAGAGTTAGACCAATTAAGAGATGTGTTTACATTTTATTGACATAAAATCATTTTGAATAAAAGGAGATGGCTGTTGCATAACAGAATAGTAGTATTTTCACCTGCTTTTCTAGTATAACTAATCACCATTTGATGTATATATTTTATTAAACTTACAGTGCAAAAAATTCTTGCTAGATTTTGATACTTATTTGGTACACCCTTTTTATGGAACAAACCCCATTGAAGGTAGGATTTATTTTTAAGTAAACATGAAGAGGATTGTGTTGTTAAGGATAGAATACAGTAATTGTGTTGATCTCCACATTCTGCTTTTTAGCTGGTATTTTGCTTCTCCAATGTCATGTCAACTTAAATTGATATCTAAAAATTACGGAATTGCATAAATCCCGTAAAAGGATTATTCATTTCTGTTTTATAGAAACTATTCTAATAACAAAGTTAATTGTGCCAACATAGATTTTCCCTTTATGTTGCTCTCTTTAGTTTTGGTCTTTTTGAAGCCATGTCTGCTATTGAAATGATGGACCCCAAGATGGATGCTGGTATGATTGGAAACCAAGTCAACCGAAAAGTTCTGAATTTTGAACAAGCTATCAAGGTTGGTATCATTTCTGTTTTACTCAATTTCATTATCAAACTTGCATGGATTTTTTTTGGTGTTATTACTGAACAACTAAGAGCCTGAAATTTGCTGAGCTACAGTAAATCATCCAGGGTTCTATCTTTTACCAATCCACCCTTTAAAGAATCTTATTTTCTATTTCACAAGACCAGAAGCAGGTTCATCTTTTTACTATCTAAGCAGGTGCTTTATTTTTAGGCTGATTAAATATCATTTTCTACTGACAGAATCTCATGTATGTTCTCTCATTTATTCTCTTATAGGATGGCACCATTAAAATTAAAGACTTATCCCTACCTGATTTAATAGGGATAATGGATACCTGTTTTTGCTGCTTGGTAAGCTTATTATCTTTTTAAAATTTTGTTGTTTTTGTGTGTCTTCAATCATTTGCAATTTATGATGACCTTAAGGTGAACCTATCACAGGGTGTGTTTTTTTTTTTGTTTTTTGTTTAATTATTGGACAATATTTGGACTGATGGGGGTTTACCATTGCCTTCCTCCAAGGTCACCCATTGGGTTTCATGGCTGAACTGGGATTTGAACCCTGGTCTTTAGGGTCATAGTCCAACACCCAAACCTGTATGCCACACTGGCTCTTTTTAAAGTTAAGTAATAAAATACCCACTTATCAGAAGCCTCTTAAAGAGAGTACATAATTAAAATTTCTCAATACGTTTTAACTAGTAATTTCTAATGGCACAATCCTAAACAAACCAGTGAGGGAGTAGTTCCCATGATAGACAGTGGGATAATTTCTGAGTAAGCATGCATATAACTGTACTTTAAATTGGGCCCAGATTAAAACAGCAATATATCCTCCTTGAATTTTTCATTTCAAAAACATTGTTCTGCTTCAGTAGTCAGCCTTTGATATCATGGAGTTATGTGCAATATAAAATTTCCTATCTTTACCCATTGAGAAGCAGTGTTTATTTCTACAATAAAAGAAAAAAAGAGCGCCCTCGATATTCTCGGGATTGGTTCCAGGACATCCTGTGTATACCAAAATCTGTGAATACTCAAGTCCTATTATATACAATGGCGTAGTAATATGGTATCCATTATATAAAATTGCAAAAAATCAAGGTTTGCTTTTTTGAATTTTGGGGGGGGGGAGGAGGGCATGTTTTCAAGCCATAGATGGCTGAATTCATGGACACAGAATCTGTGGACATGGAGGATCAACTGTATATGTATTGTAACTTGGGACCCATAATACATGTATGGGCCATGAAGTGTAATTTATGCATCAGGTGTTATGCCAGTGCAGCCCAGGGAAGAAATTAGTGTTATAAGGCATATAGCAATAGCAAGTACATTTCTATACCGCTTATCAGTGAACTAGCACTCCCTAAGTGGTTTATAATGTATAAGCCAATTGCCCCCAATAAGCTGGGTAATCACAGAATGTGTCCATTAATGGTGCTTGTGTAGTGAGTAGGGCTGTTCTCTGCGGGATGGGAAGAGATAGAAAGGAGTTGTTGTTATTGTTGTTGTATGCCTTCAAGTCATTTCCAACTGACGGCAACTCTGTGTTGAATATATCATGGTGTTTTCTTGGACAGATTTATTCAGAGGAGGTTTACCTTTTCCTTTATGTGAAGCTGGGAGAGTGTGATTTGCCCAGGGTCGCTGTCCAGTGCTATTTCTCCCTCTGACCTTTTCCTGCTTCCAGGTTGTAATGTCCAAAATAAAAGGGCTGTAATAAGGACAGTAGGATTCTCTTAGGCATGCAGTGTTCCATCACTGCTGAGCAATAAGAGGAACCCTTTACTGTATTTACAGACCCTGGCTGGGGCCCAAGTAGCTTGAAGCTTTGCTGTGGTGAAGGTGCGGCATGGTGGGGCTTCCATTGTTAAGCCTACCTTGTGTTGCCATTTTATGCCTTGCACAGATATGGCAGAACCCAGTTATTTGTCAGTGTTTTTGAAGCCCTTGAAATTCAGCAATGGTGTTGGAGTCTCTTAATCCATAGGTCTCATGTATATTCTGAGACAGTGTTTGGAAATGTTAGGGTTAAAGATAGTCTGTTAATTTGTGAACGGTAATAATTTTATATCATGTTGCCCACACGTTGGTTTTGCATTTTAATAAAAATAAGTCTTAATAAAATTTGTCAAAACTCCCTCAAATTACGCCCCCAGTGAGAAATTAAAATAATTAGAAATTCTAATAATTACTTAACCTGCTACTGATATTAGTAGTGGTTAACAATTTTTAAAATAACTTTTAAGATGGGTGTAAAAGTCCCATATTATGTATGTATCCTTTGCTGCTATATTCAGTTTATTTGTTCCCCATCACTTCTTCACTGCAATATATTGGTTGTAGGCAACACGTTAAAAATCAGAGCATCTTATCTTTTGTTCCATGTCACTTGTTGAAAAAAACTAGGCAATTTTGCAAATAATGTTTTCCGCACCTGTATTCAGTCATGGAATGGGCAGGAAATTAAATACTGAATTGTTGTTGAGGGAAATATTTGTGAATTGAGTCACAAAACTGGCCTCCTGTTCTTTTATGTTTTTGATCTCTTCAGATAACATGGTTGGAAGGCCATTCTTTAGCACAGACAGTATTCACTTGCCTTTACATTCATAATCCAGACTTTATAGAGGACCCAGCCATGAAGGCTTTTGCTCTGGGGATCCTAAAAATCTGTGACATTGCCAGGGAAAAGGTGAATAAAGCTGCTGTGTTTGAAGAGGTAAGATTTTTTTTTCCCAAATCAGTTTATAATTTTCCCTTACTGCTTGCTTTTTCTTGGAATTCCTGTCTGCTTTTCTAAAAGATAGATAGATCACTTTATTTTGAATTTTTCTTTCTTATATTCCTAAAGTAACAAAGTGTCAATCTGTAAAGGGTATTACTATCACATTTTGCAATTTTTCAAAACATTTCTGTATTTTCCAGAAAAAAATACAGGAGATTTATTTTCCCACCCTTCAAAAATACCAGTAATTTTAGGTCTCTACAGTTCACTAGTGTCAAGGAACACTTCACACATCCAGGACTACAATGGCTCTTCCTTTGTCCTAGCTTCAACATTGCAGCCAAAACATTCCCAGGTGCCCTTGCTACTGATGGAATTGCACCTTAGCACCAGCACACTAGGGATATGCACAGAGAGTGGAAGTTGTTGTGCAGGGAGTTTTTGGATAGCTTCTTCTACAACAACTGAAAAAGGATACATGCTGGCCTAACAGGAGGTGTACAGTAGAGTATGTCACCAGCAGAATCTTGGTTCTTGAAAATTTCTAGTAATATTTTGAAAATATCTAAAGATAGAGATTGAATTCCTGTACTTTTCAGGAGCGCTGTGAAGCAACTGTTGCTTTGGTTGTAACCCTTTTTCAATTTTACGTTTAGGAAGATTTTCAATCCATGACATACGGATTTAAAATGGCAAATAGTGTGACTGATCTTCGAGTTACAGGTAAAGTTCATACAACTCATAGTCACTTTTCCTTTAAAATCTACTGCTTTGTTGGCTCAGAAAACAGGGTGTAAATCTTCACCAGGTGTGCAACCAGCTTTTCCAACTGAGATTCATAGATCTGAACTGATTTTTTTCAGGTATGCTGAAAGATGTTGAAGATGACATGCAGCGACGAGTTAAGGTATATACTTCTTTGACAGGGTATCTTTAAAATAACTTTATTTTTATATAGAAATTCCAAGTATGGTGAACCTATTCCCAATTTTAAAAGTGAAACTAATAAACACAATCCATTTAGATAGAATATATAAAGGGCTGAAACTGACCAGCTGCTTCAGCCAGTTTCAAGCTGGCTTGGGGGCATGGCATTTACATACACCATACCCCCAAGTCACCTGGAAGTCACACCAGCAATTACACACCAGACAGCTTCTGGACAACTTGGGAGTGTGGCATTTAGGGCCAGTAAAAAGCTGACTCCATAGGCAAAGGGGTGACTTTTTTGCCCCAAATAGGAGCAGATTTTTTTCCACTCCTATTTAGGGTGGAAGCTGGCTGGATTGGGGCTACGCATCTGTATGCCGTGGCCCAATCCAGTCTCATAGTTTTGCCCCAAAGTTAGTTATTTTATGTCTTCAAGTCAATTCCCAACTTATGACAACCATTCCTAGGTGTATTTCTGAACCATTTGAACAACATCCACCCCAACATCCAATTCACAATGGAAAAAGAAAAAAAGGAACACTACCATTCTTGAATGTCTTGGTCATTCACAAACCAAACCAACGTTTGGGCCACACAGTATACAGAAAACCTACACATACGGACAGATATCTGCACAAGAACTCCAACCATCACTCAGGACAAAAAAGAAGCACAATAAAAACACTGGAAGACCGGGCAAAACGGATCTGTGAACCCCACTTCTTGGATGATGAACTGAAACACCTGGACTGGGCTCTACAGGCCAATGGTTACTCCAGCGCAGACATCAGAAGGGCTGCCAGGCCCAGAAAAACCCAGAGGAGGAAAGACAAACAACCACCCAAAGGGAAGATATTTTTACCATACATCAAAGGAGTCACAGACAGAATAGGAAAAGTGACGGGGAAACACAACCTGCAAATGGTTTACAAACCAACAAAGAAAATCCAGCAAATGCATCACTCAGCCAAGGACAAGAGAGACCCTCTCACAGCAGCAGGAGTCTACTACATTCCATGCAGCTGCGGACAGGTCTACATAGGGACAACCAAATGCAGTGTGCAATCTAGGAACATGAGAGACACTGCAGACTGGGTCGGCCAGAAAAATCAGCAGTAGCAGAACATGCTATAAACCATCCAGGGCATAAAATGCTGTTTGAAAGTACTGAAATTCTGGACCATGCCAACAACTACCATGTCAGAATACACAGGGAAGCCATTGAAATCCATAAACACCTGGACAATTTCAACAGGAAAGAGGAAACCCTGAGGGTAAACAAGGCTTGGCTACCAGTCTTGAAGAACAGCCAGGTTAAGACTCAACCTATGCAAATGAGAAACAGCCTGGGGTCAGAGGATACCCAGCAAACAATGAGCACTAGTTAGCAGACATTAATCCTCCTTTTCACATCCTCCCATCCTGAGGACTGCCATTAGCAACAGAACAGTACATTTGCAAATTACTCCTCCTTTCCCAGAGTCAGACAGGATACATATATCCAATCCTTTTCCAGGCTATCATTCTCTGAAGATGCCAGCCACAGATGCTGGCGAAACATCAGAAAGGAACTCTTCTAGAACATGGCCACATAGTCTGAAAGCCTCACAAAAAACTATGGATGCCAGCCATGAAAGCCTTTGTCTCCACATTCCTATCTTTTCTTGGCCAGATTTCTTCAGAGGAGGTTTGCCTTTGGCTTCCTCTAACACTGACTTGCTCAAGGTGCACCAGTGGGTTTCTATGGCTAAACAGGGATTCGAACCCTGGCCTCCCAGACTCCTAGTCCAACACTCAAACCACAATACCACACTGGCACATGTATAAAGCACAGAATATTGAAATCTCCACGCTGTTAATTGCTTTTTATTATTTGTAAAATCTTAACAAACTGTCTGATGAGACTTGTGTACATTTTATGTAGTGTATAAATCTTGCAGGCTTTGCATTATCTGTAACTTCTGCTTAGGAGAGCTTGTTATAAATAAATAACCACAACTAAAACCACAACTAAAAAGTTGTCAGATTTTTTCTTTAGGGTTATAATTTATTGCTGCTGCTAAAAGCGTGAATGCTTTGGTATGCTGAAGAATATACTCCTTTGGGAAAATACCCAGAATAGCTAGTATTGGATTGTTAACCATATGGTTTATTACCACAATTCTCTTTTCTCAAAATGTAAAGTATTTTAAAAATAGATTGGTTTTATCAAGTATAAATGAAAGAAAACTCTAACAAAATACTAAACTATTTAGATTGGAGTTGGCAAAATCAGCCATTGGACTACCTATGCCCCCAAACTGTTTTATTGGCCCTTCTCACATCCAGACTACTCTTTTTCTGCCTGCCCTTAGGGTGAAATACCTTTCTTGGAAGCCTACAGAGACAATAGTTAACTTTTAAATGGCTATTTGAAATTTCCACCTTTTTTCAAAATCCAAACTAGACCTTCAGCCATTTCAAGGGTTTTTACTCCAGCAGTTTTGGCAAGTTTTGTGGCCGATAGCAGGTATCGGGTCAGAAAGCTGCACTCTGTACCCACCACAATTGTACACCCTGATTTAGATTAATATAAATCATACTTTAATTCTTATCCTGTTTATTATTTACCTATGTTAGACATGGCAGCCCTGTTGGTTTGTCCATCAGTTCATACTTTTCATATGTAAAAAGTGGTCTGATCAGTACATCAACAGGAGCTTACACCTCCTTCACCATATGTGTAGGCCAAACCAGAGCACCAAGGCTTGGAAAAAAGTGTCTGGAGCAAATGAGGCAAGGTGTACACACAGTGTGTTTGCCAAGCTTCTATTATTTGTTCATACCTCTGAGCATAAAAATTGGATTTCCCCACTTGTTGTAACTGATGATACTTAGGGGATGCTTGGGCCATGAGAGAGATGTAATATTTTATTTAGTGTATCACTAGTGCCAGCATAGTGTTAGTGATCTGAGTGTTGGACTCAGACTCCAGGAGAGCACTGTTCAAATTCCCATTGAGCCATGAGAACCTACTGATCAATCTCAGCCTCAATAACAAATCTCTGAATATAGCTTTCCAAGAAACCCCTAGGATAGGGTCACCTTAATTCAGAGCTGACTTGAAGGCACAAATTTATATAATGAATAACAGACATGAGAGTCAACAAATGTGTCTCCAATCATTGCATTGTTTTGCGGGGGATTTGAACCCATGTCTTCCTTGTCCAAGTTTGTAATTCACTGGCTGTCATCTCCATATATTCTGTCAAAGGTGATATTTATATGTAAAGAATACTCCTATTAGAGCATTGGAAGAAAATAAGTAATGATACTTAGGTGATACTTGAACCATGAGAGAAATCTTGTTTTTTTGTTTAGTGTATCATGAAATTGTTCTAACTGTTCTAGAGCACTCGAAGCAGACAAGGAGAAGAAAGAGATCCAGAAGTGGAACTTGAGGTAAGGTTGATTGTATGCTTTTCAAGATCATATAACATCTGTCCCTTGTTGTTTTGTTTTTTCCTGGAATGTGCACTATAATAATATCTATCTCCTTATTAAGAAATTAAAAGAAACTGTGGAAGACCAATCTGTTCTTAAAAATCACAAGATTTCAGAAAGAAGAGGATTTTCTCTTGATGTGGGTTAGATTGGAATTATGTACCGGACTAAATAGTAACTACACAGGTTAATTATATAAATGATGTAAGATTTGTTTGCAGAAAGAATTGTTCAGTTGTTCTCAGAATGTGAATTTACATTCAAATTTGATTTTAATTTCCAAAATTATAAAGCAGGTTTAGTGTGCATGAGTAACAAAGCTTATTTGAAGTACTTTGCCTTTGTTGTGTAGAAATTTGAAAAAGTATTAATTTGAGGATTGATTTCCTGTAGCATCAACAGTGCTTTGCAGTATTCAGTAGAGTGAAGTTTACCCGAGTATTACTGACTGTACTGATAGCCTTTACCAAAAAAGAGGTATGTAATTACTTGGTAACTTTTTATCTATGTTTATGCTACAAAATATTGGTAGTGTGAGTGTTTAAGCCTGATTGCTACATGGAACTTTCATAGAGGCTGTATTTTTCTTTGTATCAAATGATGTGTACAAGCAGGAGGTGATGGGTGGAAGGCAAGAAGGCCCTATTTTTGGGCTTCCTAGTGCACCTGTTGGCTCCTATAGGAAACAAGATGCTATCCTAGATATACAGTGGTCCCCCGGGATCCAAATCCCTCGGGATCCGAAATCCCCGGGACCCGAAACCGCCGGGGGCGAAAAAAAGCCCCCGGGATCCGAAAAAAAACCCGGGTTGCAAAAAAAAATTCACAACCCGAACGCTTTAAAACAGTGCGCTTCCGGCGCGCTGTGCATTGGTTAAAGCGGTCCCCCGGGTAACGAATGACTCCCGGATTACGAAGGTAATCCCAGAACAGATTACCTTCGTAACCCGGGTGACCACTGTACCCTTGTTTTGATCCAGGAATTTTTACTGTTGGCAGTATTGGTTTGATGATCCACTGGTTTGATTCAATGTAAGGCCATTTCCCCTGTGAGGAGAAGTGGGTCAGTGTATTTCTAGAAGTAACCATTTCATACCACATTAATCATGCCAGTAACATTACTTTCTAATTTTTGCATGTCAGACTGTCAGATGCAGCATTTTTAAAAGGTTAGCACAGATACCAAATATATACTTTTTAATTATTTGATCAATATTCTTTTGCTTTACTTACACTATTTTTTGTAATGATGGGTGTTACAGTTATTGCCTAATAGTGTTGACACAAGTTTTTTTTATACAACTGATCTTTAACAGACTAGTGCAGTTGCAGAAGCTCAGAAACTGATGACTCAGGCAGCTGACTTACTTTCTGCCATCCACAACTCATTACACCATGGCATTCAGGCTCAGAATGACACAACAAAAGGAGGTATGCAGTTATCTTCAGAAATATTCTTTTCTCTTTTTTTGTGTGTGGTCTGTTGAAATTCAAAGTATTTAGTACATTTAGGGACTGAAAAGATGGCCCTTTTACACTGCGGCTTCAGGGTGTGGCATTTTGATGGTGCATGTCTGGAAGCTGCCCTGAAGCCACCCTGGCCATTTATACATGGGTGACTTCATGACACTCTGGAGGTGAGGCATTTATATGCTGTATGCTACCGAGGCATCATGAAGCTGCCTTTAGGCTTTGGCTGACCAAAAAAGGAGTGGAACTTTGCTGCTTGTTTTTTGGCAGGCTTCAAGGTGGATTGGGTCCATAGCACGTGGTTGCCGTGGCCCCAATCCATCTTTGGAAAGAGTGGCTTCAAGCCACCCCTTCAGAGCCATCTGTTCTGGCCCTTAGTGGGTTGCAGGACTTAATGGGTTACAATACTTAAGGTAGCTGATCTTTCTGTCTTTAAATCTATTATGTTAGTTTCATCACGCATTCTAGACATGAATGTTTTAGGTGAACACATTGGCCTAAACCAAGGGTGGGAATCTTGTGGAGTGGAGGGGAATAGATGTAGTTGACCTGCAAGTCCCAAGCCCTACCAAGCAGTAAGGAGTGCTGAGAGTCACAGGTCTCTTTCAGACTACACAATAATAGTTCCATTTTAACATCCTATGGAATCCTGGGATTTGCCATTTAGTGAGTGGTATTTAAATTCTTTATTTAAGCAGGCATAATAATAATAATAATAATAATAATAATAATAATATATTTATTTATATACCGCCCTTCCAATGATCAGGGCGGTGTACAACATATTCACAAGTTAAAAACAATCCAACATTAAAACAATATCAACCCAGCTATACAATGGCAATGCTCCAAGCTGGCTCATAATGAGGGAAAAGATGACAAAGGGGGGGGGGGAGCACAATCAGGGGTAAGCCTGCTCGAATAAATATGTTTTTAACCCCTTTTTAAACTGGGCGAGAGAGGCAGCCAAGCGGAGCTCAATGGGCAGCGAGTTCCAGAGGCTCGGGGCCGAGATAGAAAAAGCCCTCTTCGTGGTGGTAGAAAGTCTGGCCTCTGGAACTCTTAGTAGTTGTTGCCTGGTGGATCTGAGTGTGGGGGGCAGATTATGTGGGGAGAGACGGTCCTTCAGGTACTCTGGGCCCAAGCCATTTAGGGCTTTATAGGTAATAACCAGCACTTTGTACTGAGCCCGGAAACGAATAGGCAGCCAATGGAGATCTTTCAATACCAGTGTTATATGGCAGGCCCTGGGAACACCAGTGACCAGCATTCAACATATATAATCATGCCAGGGTGGTTTTATGGCTTTTAACCTTTGTATATTTTAATGTAATATTATAATGTTTTTGGATGACCTTGACAGTTTTAAATTTTATTGTAATAATAATAATAATAATATTTATTTATTTATTTATATCCAGCCCCTCTACAAGATGCAATCAGGGTGGCTTACAAAGATTTTAAAAAATATTTTTAAAAAGTTTTTATTTTAGGCCCTTTCTGGGAGAAAGGTGGCATGCAAATGCAATGAAATAAAATAAAATAAATAAAGCTCTGCCAGAGAGGTCTAGTGCCTCATGTAAGTACAAATCCTACAATTCCATAGCGTGGGCCATGGCAGTTAAAGTGTGATCATTGTTCTTTAATAGTTTAGTGTAAAAGTGCCTTACAAAACTACAAACCATAGATTCCATGAGCTGCAGCTGTAGCATTTAAAATAGAATTACAGTGCTATAATTAAATAGAATATATAGGTGTGAAGGTGACAATGTGGCACTGCCAAAATCTCTCAAAATCTCTCAATCCTTTTTACTGTGTGCCACCACTGACACCATTTATGTGTAGGTGAGACTGACTCACCCAACTATTTTTCCCAGATGGCAGCACAAGTGTGCTGATTCTCATTTCTAGCTGAAACTTTACTGAGCTTTACTGAGACCTGGCTGGGAGATGCCAGCGCTGTAACATGGGCGCAAGCTCTCCCAGCCGGTTACACGGTCAGTGAGCAGATAAGGGAAAGTGGGCGAGGGGGCGGTGTGGCTTTAGTCCATAAAACTAACCTGACCTTGATCAGAAAGCCTGTCCGGAAAACAACCCACATCGAGTGTGTGTACCTTAGCCTGAAGACCAGGGATAGCTTGGGGATTCTGTTGGTATACCGGCCACCCCGTTGCCTAACGGACTCCCTAACCGAGCTGACTCAGCTGGTCTCTGAGTTGCTGTTGGACTCACCCAGACTTTTGGTCTTGGGCGACTTCAACATCCCTCTAGAGACCAGCCCATCCAATCTATCTGGAGCGGCTCGGGAGTTCATGGAATCCATGACAAACATGAACCTATCCCAATTAGTTGACAGGCCTACTCATTGTGCGGGTCATACACTCGATGGGATTTTTAGTACGGAACAGGAGTATCCGTGGGCGGAGGTAACCAAAACCTCCGCATTGTCATGGACGGACCACTTTCTGATCAAGATGGAACTTAAGGCCACTTTCCGCCCCCTCGGGGGTGGCGGACCCATTAGAATGGTCCGCCCTCGAAGGCTGATGGAACCAATTGGCTTCCAGAATGCCTTAGAGGGTTTAATGGTTGGTAGCACCGGCGACTCTACCGAGACCTTGGTGAATACTTGGAACTCCGTCCTTCCCAAGGCCCTCGATACTATCGCTCCTGAGCGTCCTCTCCAACCCGCTCCCAACCGTAAGCCCTGGTTCTCCCAGGAACTCCGGGAGATGAAGCGGGTTGGACGACGACTAGAGCGCAAATGGCGGAAGACTCGGCTCTTGTCCGACAGAACTCGCCATAGGCAGCATCTTCGCGCCTATAGGGAGGCTTTGCGTGCAGCGCAGAGATCCTTCTGCTCTGCACGCATTGCGTCTGCAGAGTCCCGTCCAGCGGAGCTGTTTAAGGTGGTGGGGGAGCTGACGCAGGTTCCCCCTGCGCCAAATCCCCTACTTAACCCTACAGTGGCCTGCTGTGACGCATTTAACACCTACTTTGCAGACAAAATCTCTCGGATAAGGGCCGACTTAGACGCCAATGTTTTAGCAGTATCTGTAAATGAGGCACCTAGCAACTCCGTTACTGTTACGTTATTGGATGAGTTTCAATCTGTAAGTACTGATGACGTGGACAAGCTCCTTGGAAGCGTGAGGAAAACAACCTGCCCTCTCGATCCATGTCCATCATGGCTGGTCGTCCAGGGAGGGGACGCATTGAAGACATTCCTTAGGGATGTAATCAATGCGTCCCTCAGGGAAGGCACTGTTCCTTCTTGTCTGAAGGAGGCGGCCGTAAAGCCCCTCCTGAAGAAACCTTCCCTTGATCCCCTGGACCGAAACAACTATAGACCAGTTTCCTTGCTGCCATTTTTAAGCAAGGTGATCGAGAGAGCAGTTGCCTCCCAACTCCAAGCTGTCTTGGATGAAACCGATTATCTCGATCCATTTCAAACCGGCTTCCGGGCAGGATATGGAGTTGAGACTGCCATGGTTGCTCTGACAGATGACCTCCGCTTGAGCATCGATAGGGGTAGTGTGACCCTGTTGGTGCTCTTGGATCTCTCAGCGGCCTTTGACACCATAGATCATGCCATCCTTTTGGACCGGCTGAGAGGGATGGGGATCGGAGGCACCGCCTTACGGTGGTTCCGTTCCTTTCTCTCCGGCAGGACCCAAAGGGTGAGGCTCGGGGACAGCTGCTCCTCCAAAATTGAGCTAAGCTGTGGCGTCCCGCAAGGCGCCATTCTGTCCCCGATGCTATTTAATATTTACATGAAGCCGCTGGGTGAGATCATTCGGAGGCATGGAGCTCAGTGTCATCAGTACGCTGATGACACTCAGATATATTTCTCCATGACCAGATCATCTGCTCAGACCTCAGATGGCGTCTCCTCTCTCAATGACTGCCTGGCAGCGGTAATGGATTGGATGAGGGAAAACAGATTGAGACTGAATCCAGACAAAACGGAGGTACTGACAGTCACCGGCCCGAAACCAGGTCTGGGAATACATCTCCCGGTCCTAGATGGAATCACACTATCCTCGAAGGACCCTGTTCGCAGTCTGGGGGTACTCCTAGACTCGTCACTTCACATGACGAGTCAGGTGAATGCGACGGTCAGGAGTGCCTGTTATCAGCTTCGGCTGATACGCCAGCTGCGCCCTTTCCTGGAGATGAGGGATTTGGAAACTGTGGTACACGCTTTGGTCACCTCACGACTAGACTACTGCAACGCGCTCTACATGGGGCTGCCCTTGTACCTAACCCGGAAACTTCAATTGGTTCAAAACATGGCAGCCAGATTAGTTACTGGGACATCTAGGAGAGAACATATAACTCCATTGCTTAAGTCTCTCCACTGGCTGCCAATTAGTTTCCGGGCACAGTACAAGGTGCTGGTTCTAACCTTTAAAGCCCTACATGGCTCGGGCCCATCTTATCTCAGGGACCGCCTCTCCCCGTACGATCCTCCCCGCACACTTCGATCCTCTGGGAGGAACCTACTACAGCCTATCAAGACCAGGCTGGCACAGACCTCCCAGAGGGCCTTCTCTGCGACCGCTCCCAAGCTCTGGAATGGTCTGCTGGATGAGATGCGTCTCATGACATCTTTAGATTGCTTCAAAAAAGCCCTAAAGACGCATCTCTTCCGGCAGGCCTTCCCCTGAAATTTCCTATCTCCGGCTTCGGTTCCAGACTTTGATTTCCTGCTTACTCCCATGTTTCTGATCCCCACTTATGACGTGGCCGCATAAGGAAGGGTTAGGATGCTGTTATATGTTTTTAAATAATTACTGTTTTAATCACTGCCGGTTTAATCTATTTTTAAGGGGTGGGAGGTTTGGAAACGGGTTATGGGATTGTTTTAATCTATGTTTTTTCTTTTACTTGTACCCCGCTCCGAGTGTATGAACAGAGGAGCGGGCTATAAATAAACTATTATTATTATTATTATTAAACTTGTTTGCTAGTCCCAGCTAGAGTAGACCCATTGAGTTTACAGAAACCTTTTAATTCAGTGGGTCTGCTCTAACTTGGACTGGGAATCTAATTTAGGCCTTCCTATGATACATAGTTATTCACGTAATACTGATTTGCTTCCAGATGCAACATTTTTGCCTAAAAATTATGTGATTGTTCCAGAGCTTTTGGTCAACTATAATAAAGGCCCTGTCCTGATTGGAGACATATGTCCATTATGTTTAAATGAATGAAATTAAATGCCTTTTCCCCCTTCATTGAAATTATTGGTGTATGATGTAGCACTTAATGTGGATTAGTAACAGTAACTGAATTACTTTTTTTTTAGATCATCCTATTATGATGGGTTTTGAGCCCCTTGTTAATCAGAGACTGCTTCCTCCAACATTTCCTCGATATGCAAAGATTATTAAAAGGGAAGAAATGGTCAACTATTTTTCAAAACTTATTGACCGAATAAAAACTGTGTGTGAAGTTGTTACTTTAACTAATTTGCACTGCATACTGGTAAGTTTGAAATCTGTCAAGTTTGTTTTAGTCTTAGAATATAAGGATAGCTTCCTGGAACAATTCCTAGGACTTGTGAACAGAAGTGTTGATGCAAACTTCTTGTTTTCATTTCCATGTCTATTGTTTCATGCACTAATAGTAAAATATAATGGAAGCTTACAGTCTTATCCTTTGTGTGTGTGTCCTTGGAAGTAAGTGTGCTGAGTCCAGTGTATAAATGTATAAGGATTATAGCCCTAGAGGACAAAATTTAGAGGATTAATAAATGGATTTTCGGGTGAAATGGCTGCTGATATAACACAGGCTTTGATGGTTTCCTGTAACGGGAAAGATGTAGCATTTACTCGTAAAGTTTTGAAGGGAGGGTCTGCGCTCATTTTGACAACTTCAGATTTCTAAACAATTACCTAACTTCTCCCTTCATAGGTGTCCAGCTATATGTGTAATGTTGATGATGGCTCTTTTCTGTCTCCATTAGGATTTTTTCTGTGAATTTAGTGAACAGTCACCTTGTGTTCTTTCAAGATCACTGTTACAGGCAAGTAAAAAAAATGCCATACTAAAATATTTTAACTGTGTGTTCATAATTGAGGAAAGTAACAGAACTACTCCTTCTTGCAGACTACTTTTCTTGTAGATAACAAAAAGGTATTTGGGACTCATCTCATGCAAGACATGGTCAAAGATGCCCTGAGATCATTTGTCAGTCCTCCAGTGCTTTCACCTAAGTAAGTAGCAGAATTTAGGATTGGTACTCATCTGCATATTTATTGCATGTTTCAATGTTTAAAAAGGTATACATTCCAATAAAATCCACTTTTCCTTATAAATAAACGATCCAAAACATACTGCAGAAAAAATCCAGTGTGAGACCGCTTTAATTGCTCTGTCTTAATGCTGGGGAATTCTGGGAACTGTAGTTTTGTGAGACAGTTCCCATGATTCCTTAGAACTGATCCAGGGCAGTTCAAGTAGTTTCAAATTGGATTATTTGTGCAATCCATGTATCTCCTTCACTAAGATAGCTATAGTTGTCTCAAGTGATAACTCATCCCAAATTATTTCATGCCAGAATTTAAGCCAAGAACCAGGTTCCTTTAAACAGTCTAGCTCTTTCAAGGAACCCTTATATTCTTTACCAAGTTTATCTAGGCTTTTTAAAGAAATTATTTGTCCACTTCATGCAAAAACAAGCAACTAAGGAACAACATACTTTGTTCTTATTTTCAGTGTTATAATTTATTAATCCCTTTGAATGGGGTGGGCATCCACTGGCCCTGGAGCTACACATAGTCCTTAGTGTAATTGCACATATGCTAAGCAGATGCTTAGTTCAGACTAGCGTGTCCCTCTTCAAACAGCCTTCTGTGTTGGGAGGAAGAGAGAAATGGGAGAGAGAGAGAGCATGAAGGATGGGAGAAGATGGCACTTTGGGCTCTGAAACTACCCACCCTGCTATGGGGTCTCAACAGAAAACAGGTTTCATTTGCTAGAAGGAACTTCATAAGGCTTGATCTGTGTGTCATATGGTATAGCCGTAATCCTTAGGACAATGATTTTCACTGGAAGTATTTTGTTCATTCTCTCTTAGGTGTTGTCTGTATAACAACCATCAGGCTAAGGATTACATTGACTCCTTTGTCACACACTGTGTTCGTGTGAGTATTGGTGGTATTACCTTTTTAGAATGTGGGATGTTTTTGTCATGTGAGACTCTTAACTTGTATAATCTTCCTAACTTTTGTAGTTGACAGGTATTTTGGAGACACGCTATTTGAGGAGCATGATTTGTAATATGACACCATAAAAACAGGGATACAGAAGAACCTAGGCTTCCTCCCCCCACCCCTCTGGACATTTCACTTCATAGGAAAAGTTGTACTTGGCTCAGGCTAGTAGAAAATACATCTTCTCATAAAAGCTGCTTGGCGACACTTTCTAGAAAAAACATGCTTCCCCTTCCCTCCGGTCTCAAATATTTTATTAGTGGCAAGCTGTTGTATCTGCAGAAACAGGGAAAATATAAATTCTGATTTTGGATAGCTTTTTCCTCTTCTCTGGGACAAATGTGCCCTTAGAAAGCAATGATAAAGTCCTTATTTTTATGATTGCTGTGATTGGGAGACTGCACAAACCCACCTCAAAGTGACAGCAAAGACAGAATTTTGTGCTCTTTCTAACTAGTTTTATGTTAAGTGCTGGAAAGTATAATATGCTTTTTTTCATGTAAATAAACTGAACACAAGATTTCTGAATTAAAATTGGATTTTTAGTTCAGAATGGGAAGGGGTGGAAGATTGATTTCAGTATCTGCTGCAACCAATGTTTAGTATGATCATTTTTTGACTAAAAATCCCAAGCAAGCTAATATTAATCTGAAGTGGGCTACACTGTAGTTTTATCATAAGTTGTTCTCTCTTAGATGCATGCTGGCATTGCCAAATTATCTTCAACAATTGTGTAGAAGTGGGAATTTCAGCTGGTGTTGCTTGCCATGCAACCAGATAACAAGCAGCACCTGCTAAAATTCTCTCCTTCTACACAACCATAAAAGGAACTATCTCCACTTGTTTCTCTGGCAATCCTGTTTCACACTCCCAAGCAGCTAGATGGGGACAGTGTTGACTTTATTTGAACTGGAATATTTATTGGCAAGACTACTTCCAAAATGATTTAAAACCCTTTTAAAAGTTCCACACCAAATAATACCTGTGTTAGGGGGAAAATGAACTCTCTTTACTGTGGTTTAGGAATAGAGATATTGCTGCCCAAACAGAATTATGGCAAAATTGGAGTTTTCGCTGGAAAACCTAAAATCTAAAAATGGTATAAATCCCTAACAATTCTCTATATAGTTGACAGAAGCACTTTCAATAAAGAACACGAGACACCTCACTCAGTGTCTTCTCAGAATGTCCCTTTTTAATAGGTTAAGTTTGGAAAGGGGTAAAATCTCTACTAAGGGCAAGAAACTTTTGCTTTCCCTTCCCCCCAAAAAGGTGAAATTCATTCTCTTATGTAGTAAAGCAGAGGGCTCTTAGGGTCTGTTGACTAGGTGGTGTAGGACAAGATATGCCCTCATATCAAGGAGGAGAGACCTGTATCCGGTTATTTTCAGAGATTACAAACCTTTGGTGGCAAGCTTTTATTTTGCTAGATTGCTGCTCTACTGAATAAATGAAATTACACACCAAACACAAGGAGATCATAGACTGGCACCAACCTTGAGCAAAAGGTTCCTTGTTGCCTAATGTTTTCTGTCCAAATCAAAGTCATAGGGGTCATAACAAATATTCATCACTTTAGCTGTCCATGGCTCCCTGACCCCTCATACTGTGTTTGATAAAGCTGTCAAGAGCTTTTCACATGGAACAGAAAATAAAAAGTCTATATTGGGCCATGTCAGTCTGTGATTCATCCCTGTTGTTTCTGATGATGTTTATTGCTGCTATCTTAGAATGCTAGACATCTGCAGAAACTGTACTTCATGTGCTCAGTTCTATTGATGGCATTAGCACTGAAAGTACCATCTGACTGGCATCGTATTGCACATGCTCCTCCTGGAAATGCTTGTTTCAGTGCCATCCTAAATGCGTTTGGCTGTATGATTTACAACAGGTGCATATGCTCAGGTCATTAGTATCCTGTCTGCCTTGTCAGACATCAGAGTTGACTTGGATGTGAGCCAAGAGCTCAGTCAAATTTCCTGTAGCTGTATTTCAAAAGGTTCCAGATTTGCACTGATGAGTACAATATAGTGTTAGCTTCCCCTTGTTACCTGCAGTACTGGTCTGAAGATCTGTGCTACAAATCAAGTTTGTGATATGAAAATGATGTCAAAGTCTAAAAACTAACTTTGTTTTCTTTTTCCTCCTCAGCCATTCTGTAGTTTAATTCAGATCCATGGACACAATAGGGCTCGTCAAAGGGATAAACTTGGTCATATTCTTGAAGAATTTGCTACTTTGCAAGATGAGGTAATGTAAGAGGCAGGGAATATGATACAAAATATGCTATTATGGCAACTGCTTTGCTTTTTATACTTTCCCCCTTTCTCCTGCATTGAGTGACTTCTGGGGTATTTAACTTTCCTCATGGGAATTCCAGTGGATTGTAGGGAATTAAAATGTCTCACATCCCCATGGATGTTTGTGGGAAGAAAATGAAAGGTATGTCACAAAACCCAGATGCCCAGAACCAAAAAACATGTATGCACATAAGACACAACATTGTTTTGAGCAGCTGTCAGATGTCATTTCCTGCAGCATGATGTAACCAATGGAAATTCTGTATACTACAAAATAATACTCTCCTTCAACTGAAAATTTGGTTATTAACCAAACAGATTAGGAAACAGACATAAAACCTGAAGGGAAATAGCTCTTTATTTTTCTATAGGAAGTCATATTTACTGTATTTGTAGGTAGACATAAAATTATCAGTGCCATTGGGTACCTCATCAACAAAATATTCCTCTCTTGGGGAATAGGTCCAGCAATGAAGGACCACTCTTTGTTCCAGCTAATCTGCAAGCAATCAGCACATGACACTTGATGCTACAGTACTCCTTGCAAGAAAATGCAATACTTGCTGGATTTTTTAATCTGCTGCATTACTGCAGAATTAACGAAGGGAGGGAGGTTGTCTTATTCTGTCAAGTGCTTCCAACATATGTTAGGCCTTTGGGTAGCAGACCATCTGCCAGTTCTAAGCTGGTGGGAAAAATGTATTTGTGAGGAATTTGCCCTTCTTGGGAAGCAATCTCTACTATTTGGTTGGTCCCTCTGCTACCACAACCTGTAATAACCCTCTACTAGTTATTTAAGCTGCTGCCACCATCTGTGAACATGAAGTTTAAACTGTTGCTGACACTCCATGTGTGAGCCATTTTTGCAAACCTTTGACTACAGTGCTGCTAGCAGTCACCAGAGATAATATCTCTACTTGTATTTCCATTGCCACCATAGACACTGAAGTGTCTGACTTCAGAACCAGATAACACCAGCTTAATAGTCATGTATTGACAGAAGCAGTGAGTGTGTGTGCTAATAAAAGAATTTATTAATCAGAAGATAATAAAACTGTTCACAATTGCTTATTTTACAAAAGCATATGGCTTCATAATATTCATGTTCTTATTTTAACAAGCTTATCACACCTGACATCCCTTGCTACTAAACTTTCACCCACAACCTTAACTTAAGAGAGCAGCCTACACTCAGTTCACTCAGTGGATCTACACTGTAGAACTAATGCAGTTTGACACCACTTTACGTGCTATAGCTCCATCCTATGGAATTTTGGGATTTGTGGTTTTACAAGGTCTTTAGTCTTCATCATCAGAGTGCTAGTGCCTCACAAAACTACAGATCCCAGGATTCCATCGCATGGATATAGCACTTAAAGTAGTGTTAAATTGCATTATTTCTACAGTGTAGACACACCTGAAATTAACCAGACTGCTTTAATTCTTTGTAATGATTCCCCGAAGTGTTCAGACTGCCTCCAAACACAAGCATGTTTAAATCTCTTTTAAATTCTTAGCCAATTACCATTCACTTCCAACATTCCATGCTCTCTCACCCCCACTGTTCACTTTGCTTGTTCTGCCTAATACACATAGTTTATTCGGCATGTATTCCTTTTTTGGACAGGATCATGGGCTTGTACACTTACTGCCCTCCCACCTTTGACTGGAAGGAGGAGGAATTTCTCTTCCAAGCATCTACATCAGATTGTTTTACTATAAAGCTGTTTGGGGCATTTCTTTGTCCCAATAAATTTATTTAACATATTTTTAAGTGTAAGTGTACCCTAAAATCCAGCAAATGGTGGAACACATTTTTTTGTCCCATTTTTGTTTTTCCTTTAAAAATACAAGTCAGTGGCAGGGATACTGTGAAACACCCTTGAGGTAACAAAGAGCCTTATCACATGAGAAAAAGGCAAATTGCACACAACATCATAGCAGTTCCATTTTTCTTCCTGAGGGAGACAGTTGTAAAAGTGTGTATTTTGTCAAATGGATTTTTCCAGCTAGAAAAAGATGCACTTTAGCAACAGTCTACCTCAGGAAGAAGAATGAAAGTACTACAACAGCATGCAGAGAGTCATGGAGAAAGCCACTACTCTCCCACTCTGTTCCAGCTTTCTTCTCTCATGCAATAAAGTTATGAAATGCCTGCTTTGTAGGTCTAGTTCTATGGAAGCTTTAGAATAAAACATTTCAGGATACTGGAATGACCTATCTGATAGGATGAAGCTGGACCAGTCTCATCCCTAGTTACTGTACTTGGGACATTTTAGTTTCTAAGCTGCACTTTGAAGTATGCCCTATTGTCAGCACCAGTGCAGGTTGCAGAGTTTTGGATTTTGTCAGGATAATTTGTGAAATTATCGGTTCTGATGGTTGTTCTGAACACTGTTCCTTTCAATCTTCTAGGCAGAGAAAGTGGATGCAGCACTTCACAGTATGCTGCTGAAACAAGAACCCCAAAGGCAACACTTGGCATGTCTGGGCACTTGGGTCCTTTACCACAACCTTCGCATAATGATACAGTATCTTCTGAGTGGGTTTGAACTGGAGCTGTACAGTATGCATGAGTATTACTACATATATTGGTAAGAACTGGGAGCAGGTAGTTCCCAAACTAATAGTAATGGAACACAGTGCATCCTACAATGGACTGGACCATGCACAATAGGTGTGTATTAGGTACCACTTGTATAAAGATGGATCCAAGCATAGTTTTGGGTTAGAACGACTCCCACACACAGGCCTGGATCACCCACCTCTTAAAAGTCCCATCTCATAGAGCTCAGAGGGTTCACTGACCACACTGAGAGCCTTTTTGTAGGCTGCAGGGGGAGCAGGAAGTCTTTTCCCCCTGAGCTGTTTGGTTCTTTGAGTGGCCCTCTGTGCCCTCACACAACCCTCCCTACCTTCCCTCTAGTTCAGGTTCCTGTTTATTCTCTGGTGGACTTTGAAACTGAGGGAAGTCACTTGACAGTCTTGGACATCCCTGGTGGACATGTAGGGGGAGGGATTACCACCAAGCTACTCAGCTTTAGAATATTCCAATTGAGTCCCTGCTGAGGTGCAAAACCCCATTTGTGTGAAGGCACAGATAACCATTCTTCGAAGAACCACAGTTACAGGTAAGCAACCTATCCTCTTAACTCCCTTCTGCTAAATTAAATTAGAATCCAAGCCTTTGGATTCAGCAGATTAACTTCCCTTTAGGAAAATGGTTGGCTATAGGTGAAAAGGCTGATTGTAGGAAAACCAGCAGAAATTCTTTTAAATTACAATTGTGATTAGTGTGTAAGGTTGTCTTGCTGTAAAGGGCCTGTATGCTGAAAACATTGTCTTCAAATATCTGATTACAAAATATCTGATCACTATAGGTATCTCTCTGAGTTTCTCTATGCCTGGCTAATGTCAACACTCAGTCGGGCAGATAGTTCACAGATGGCAGAAGAAAGAATAATGGAAGAGCAGCAGAAAGGCCGGAGTAATAAAAAATCCAAGAAAAAGAAAAAAGGTATATATGCTATTCAGATCATTTGCATGCTTTTTTTTCAGTTTCTTTTAAAGCACCTGAAAATAACGGTGGTTATTTATTTTCAGCTTCGTGCAGCCATCTAAATTAGAAGGCACTGGTTCTGTAGGCATAGAATTCCATCTTCCTGAGTTCATTTCACAGCTACTTCTAATGTTTGTATTTTATAATTTTAAATTGAAGAGTGAAAAAGGTTTTTTTCATAGGACTGAATGACAAGGTTACTGTGCTTTTTTGTTCACTACTCCTAAACCGAAATAAGTTTTGAATCTGGATTGTAGCTTCCCAAATTTGGCAGTATGGGTTTCTCTTTCCAATATTCCTACACTAAGTAAACCTGAGTTCCAGTACTCAATCCCATATGACCTAGCTGCAATGCTACAAAACTCTATTTTATTTATCTGTCATCCAAGTTCTTTCAGGAATGGGAGACTCACCAGGCTACAAGTTGCCTGTGATTTGGCCTTCCTTATCCAACCCCCAGTTTCTCTTCTGTCTCAAGTGTCCCCTTTGTTGCCAAAGGAAATTCTGTTGCTGCCAGTGATTATGTGTGGTGGTGGTGAGCTGGCATTTTCAGGGGAGGTCACTGTTGAATAACACATCTCCTATCTCTACTACACAATCACCCCTCTTGCCCAGCCCCAAATGTCACAAGTAGGCTTGGCAAAAAAAACAAAAAACAAAACTACAATTGAAGCCAGTGGTGGACTTGTTGCAAGCCTTGTGGCTTTCTGGGCATAGTAGGGAAAGGTCTGCAGCTGGATGGAAAGAGAGAGCTCACTCCTTTTCCAGCGGTAACACCCCCACCCCAAAGCTTCCTTTGGCTTTCCTAGAAGACATTTTCAAAAGTTAAATATAGTGCAACAGGATCATTGTGTGTGTGTGTGTGTGTGTGAGAGAGAGAGAGTGAATGCATGAATGGTGTGACAGCAGCTGTGAGAGTTAAATGTGAGGAGATCTAGTATGCTACCCACACCTGCACCATTTACTTTGGCCTTCATCCCCATGCACTTTATAGCCTACCACTGCGGCAACGTGGCCAAAACAGGTTTCCTTTGTTTGTGAAAGTTATTTCTAACCCCAATGGATCAACTTCATTTTGATAATTAGTTTAGTATAACTCCATAATCCTTCCTCCAGAAAAGCCAAGCTTTTGTGTGGATAGAATTTTCATTTGTTACCAGCTGAGCAGTTTTAGCATGAATTTGGCCTAATCAAGTGGCAGTTGAATTTTGGATTCTGCAAAATTGGGAGGGGGGGGGGTTGCTTCTTGCAAAGGGTATGTGGCCTTGCCAAAACTTACTTACATGTTGAGTTATTGTATTTTTAATGTCAGTAAGTTTTCATAACTTCGTAGTAAATTATTTTCATATATGAAATTTGCAGCTCGTCCTTTGAGTAGAGAGATCACCATGAGCCAAGCCTATCAAAACATGTGTGCTGGGATGTATAAGGTGATGTATTGTTGATTGTAATAAAATGAACCTTTAAAATACATCCTGAGATACAAGTAGAATTCTCAGAATTGAGACTTGCACCTGAACATTCTTGAAGGATTTTATATATAAATAACACTCCACATAGGGCTGGTGAAACAAATTCAGTTTCTGGGTAAAGCTGACCCCAATTTAGTTTCAACTGTGTTTTGAAATAGTCAACATATTTGATTATTGAAGCCAAAAACAATGATCCAGGGAGCATGTGTACTTTCAAAGTTGAGAATGTAACTTAAATCACATAATAATTATCAGTGTGTGAATATCTGGCATTCTTTCTGTTTTGTGATGACAAACTAAAAGTAGCAGTGTATTGTTCAGAAGTCTCTCTTTTTCCATTTGGTGGAAGCATCAAGCAGTAGTTGAATTATCCATTGCTTGGGGGGACAGGAAGTGTGTTTTTCTTTCCTTGCTCATTCTCACATGCATAATGCATGGGGCATCATTTTTCTTCAAGGAGCCTATTAGGATCAGTTTGACTGATTGGTAAATATATGTAGTTTGTGACACCTCTTTCGAGAGGGACAGATGAATAGAATCCAAGTGTATCAAATTTCTTTGTGTTGTGAATACATTTAGTCCTCATGAGGCATTTTTTCAGACTAACTTTTGTGGGGTAATGTGCACCACTGCCTTCACCTGTGCTTCTGTTGCAGGTGTGTTGTAAGAAGCAGATTTCTCATTCTGCTGGGTTATCTTACCTTTGTCTCCCCATTTTTCTTGAAGACTATGATTGCTTTTGACATGGATGGCAAAGTGAGAAAGCCGAAGTTTGAACTCGATAGTGAACAAGTTCGATATGAACACAGGTTTGCACCATTCAACAGTGTCATAACACCACCACCAGTACACTATTTGCAATTCAAGGTGAATCATAATTAAATTACTAACTGTACTAGGCCATTTGTTTATTAACAGAGTCGCTTTTTGTTACTTCTTAATTGAAAAGATTTTCTAGGATTTTAAAACACTTTTATTTTAATTGTCCCAATTTTTCTCCCTTCCTCCTTAGTGAGCAATTTTGACTTTTGTTTTGACTTATGTGCTTAGTGACAGTCTAATTCTGAATAAGTCAAAGATCTGCCTCTTTTTGGGGAAATGTCTTTTAATGAATACTTTTCCCCCCCTAATATTTAGGAAATGTCTGACCTAAACAAATATAGTCCTCCTCCCCAGTCTTCTGATCTCTACATGGCTGCTAGCAAACACTTCCAGCAGGCTAAAATGATACTAGAAAATATCCCTAACCCAGACCAGGAGGTAAGACACTCTCTCTATACATAGGAATAGAGAGGTGAAAGAGTTGACAGTTGCATGAGTTGTGATTTTAAACATTAAACATTTTAATGGCTTTTGTTACAGAATTATAATTTTCTTGGCATACATAGAACCAGGCAGGGCCTACCCACTCCTGTCAGTGGGAAGCTTTATTATCGATACGACAATATTTGCACGAATCCTGGCTTGTCATGTTCAAACAGTTTCTCTGGTGCACTCTGCTTGACCATTTCTGGCTAAACAGACTTGCTTCATGATTTGTTTATTGGACAGCTTCCCCTGGTCTGGTTTGTTTCTCTCCCACCCAACCAAGAACAAATGCTGGATTACTTCTGTTTTGCTGTGAGATAAACCAGAGAATGGAGCCAGCACATTTGCGTTTCATAATAAACAGCTTGCATCAGAAATTATCAAGTAGCATCCACAAATAAATCAGGATTCCTGGCTTGTGGCATGCAAGTTTGCTGATTTTTTTCCTTGTCAATTAATTCAGTACTCAGAGGACAGCCAGCTGTGTAGTGATATATCCACTGTCCACAAACCCTTGGATTTGGATAAAGGGACCCGGAAGGACTTCCTATCACCCAGTGTGAAAAAAATAATGTTATCAGATATATGTATAGCTTTGCAATGCTATTGTTCAGTGTGCTCAAGTCCTGCTTATTTTACTGCAGCTTAGCATACATGTATATGCACTGGAATATTATCAATGTTCATTTGTTGAATGAAAAGGACTGCATCAATTTGGCCTTGTGTGTTAGAAACAGACTAATGGTATTTATAAAAGAGTACATTGCTGGTTTATAAGTGGTTTAGTAAAGAATGTCAAATATTATTTTGGCTCTTTCAGTGGCTCAGTGTGATAATGACTGCAAGTATTCATTGCTAATGGCCTCTAAAGATTTATTTTCCTGTCTACAGTATTAAACTTTAATATTTCTGTCTAGGTGAACCGTATTCTTAAAGTTGCTAAACCTAATATTGTGGTTATGAAGTTGTTGGCAGGTGGTCACAAAAAGGACTCTAAAGTAAGTATATTGTGGCTAAACTGTTTTTGAAAGCATAATCAATAAAATGGGATTGATGTACTACAAATATATCACAAGCTAGGGCACCAGGACATTGTGCTTTAATGGCTTGTTGGTGGTGCTGTTTGTTCAGTTTCAGTACAAATAGCTGATGCCAAACCACCGTGGTGGGGCACGCTACTGTAATTACAATTACCACTGAATGTTAAATGTTTGCTTGAAAGGATGTTCCAGTGAGTTTTGTACCTTACATAACTTACTAGTAGTATTTGACTATCAATGGACAATTGTGACTCAGCCTTCATAAAATCTTAGTATGTGGTAGAAAATACTAGGTGTTTTCAATTACACTTTGTGTAAGAGCAGAACAGTAGAAGTAGGGACAAAGTTTACATATTGTTGAATGTTTCTTAGAGCCATGCCACATTCCTGGTTGTTTGTCCCTGTGGTTATAGCAAAAGAAATTTTGAACTTGATTTGATCCCAACAGTATCCTTTTTTCAGGGCAGAAATGATATTTAACTATATAATTACCATATAAAAGCTCTTCATAAGAATCTTTGGCTCAGTTCTGCCAGAGTTGGGATCACAGAGTCTCTGCTAAATTCTATCTGTGATATGTTTCTAAAACCAATGCAAGCTCTTTATCAAATTGTAGTTTTGTCTTCTCCAGATGTGGTTTAGCTTTTGCTTCCGGATTTTTCTTTCCTTGTTAGTGTTTTAAAGAACCATTAGGAATTGAATGAACTCTCATTTAGTGGTCACTAAATTATTGTAAAATATTTCTTCTAGATTCCTCCAGAATTTGACTTCTCTCCTCATAGATACTTCCCTGTAGTGAAGCTTGTTTGAAAGGCAAAGGATTGTAAGAACAAATGAACTGTAATTTGTGGTAACAGAGCTGCCTTGTGTAGACTATCTTACACTGTGCTCAAAAAGGACATGGTACTCTTGGACAAAAGCACTGTTGTATTGGAAGCAACTTTAGGCAGACGTCCTTACGCAGCCGGAATGACAACAGGTATTTTGAAGTGGATTATGTAACATCCTACCACTGGAGCAGATTTTATCAATTTCATTATTAAAGCATTGTATGTTTTGATCTTGTGTACATTTATCTATAAATGTTGTGAATGGTCTCAAAACAATTATATACATTTCATAACATATTTGACCACTTTGAATGAAAGAAAAGTACAACAAGGGAGTTTTCACAGATTACACCTCTAACCAAAACATATAGAAATGATTTAGTGGCAATGTGGAATGTTTTCCTAAGAACTCCCAAACATAAAACAAAATACATAATCTCAAGCACCATAGCTTAGACAATAATTTCTGAAGGCACATTATTGAAACTGAAGACAGGAGAGACTCATATCTTTCTTCCTCTTTGGTCACTGCTGAACTCCATTCATTAGTATTTCAGATACACAGGAAAAGTGCAATATTTACTTTTGTCTATTTATTTGGTTCCGTCTTCATTTGTCTATTAATAGGCATCTGAATGTACAGGTAGGTATGAAGGATTTTGTACTAGTTTTAGATAATTTAGACAAACTCCTGTTTCCACTTCTTTTTTGAAAAGCGGATTCTCTGTCAAATGTGAAGGCTACATTTGGATTCGTTCCTGTGTAGTCTGCTAAATGTTCTATGTAGTGTGTTAACATTTGCTTTGAGCCATAATTAGGATTTTTGTTTTACATCTCTGAAGCATAAAAAATTAAAACATTTAGTATGAACTGTAGCTCTGTAAGCAACAATATTGAAAAGTAAGGCATTGCCTATTCAAATAACCAGATATCTTGGGAATCCTATGAAGAATATCGGTTGACTGCTTGGATATAAAGTATGAGTAACTAGTCTAGACACACAGTACACAGTTTCACACTGTGTGTAATATTTTATTGGGAATAAAACATTATAAACCAAATTAGTAAATTCTTGTAAACTCATTAATTCACCATTGATCCTGCAATAGATTTTCTTTTCCTAAACACTAGTAATTAAAATCAAACCAATATGATTACAGAACCTGTTAAATTTGATAATCTACTAAAGTAATTACTTTAAATTTTACTTTTAAAGAACAAATGTTTCTCATGAAATTTTTGTTAGTACCAGTTTAGCATTTGACAGTATTACAGCTATTCATTTTGCACTCCAATAAAATACTTGATGTGAAGCAGCAAATGCAGTAGGAATTTGTAGGATCTTATTCTACATTTATCCAAATGGTGGCAAGATCATAATCATCGGGTCAGCAATTATTGTACGTGAAAACTCCATTGTTTAAAACCCACTTTACAGAATTCAAGGTCATCCATTGTTTATGGTGATCATTCTTGTGAAGTCCTGCTCTTCAGAGAACATTTTATTTGAATGGGATAAATAAATATACCCAAGTCTTATGCATCTTCATTTTGACTCAAGCCCCACAGCAATAAATATGATTTACCTCAAAGCAAGGTATTTAACAGCCCCCAAATGCTGTGTTGATAAGTTTGTTCTGGAGGAAATTGCTACACAAAATAAATATAGATTTATTCTCTAAATTTGCTTTGTTTATAAAAGCAAAAACCCACAATGGGCTCGGGGTGCACACTCAGAAGAGTTCTAAAGCAGCAATTTTCCTAGCTGAAAGTTGTCTTGTCACTGCGTTTTCTCACATTAGTTCAGGTAGGAAAAACCAGATGATGCAGCTGAAAAACAAGTAAATATTTCATGTACCTTAAAGAAAAATTCTTTATCCTGGAACAATACTCTGGCGTAGTTAAGTCCACAAAAGAGGTCAGAATTGTTTTAAATAAACCCTAATAGTTACCAACTTGAATTGAACTTTTCAAGTCTTGAGCAGATGGGTTCAACAGTAGTAGGTTTTGCCAGAGTCACACCCTGAACTCATTCACAGTTTCTGTTGATGGTCTCCAAGATTAAACAAGTGGTTTTGGAGTTTGGGGTCATGAAGATTCTGGACTGAAAAAGAACAACATTTTAATGAAATTCTATTTTGAAAACGTTAAAGTAACTCATACATCTATGATAGAATATTTGCATAACAGACATTATGCCTGTCACCAAGTTCACCAAGTTCCCTGTTTTAACAAGAAGAATAATATTTCCAATGGCCCCAAAGCTAACCAGAAGCCAGACAAATCAAATTACAAAGTAGTTTTGATAGGTTTCTAAAACTTCTGGGATAATGAGGATAATTCAGAAAGGATGATACAGGAATTTACCATTGAAGTTATTTTGCTGGTTAACAAGTGCAGCTTGCTTATCAGTTTCAGATTCTGCCTCATTTACATCTAAGTTGTAGTCCTCTCTTTTGATATCCTGGTCCACTCTTTTGATTCCAAATTCATCTGCAAAAACATACACAATTAATACTTCTGTATGTCTGTGCTAGGGAGAAGTTACCTACTTAATTATAATTCTAGAATTTCAAACAGTTGTTTTTGATATGTTTGCCTGGAGCTTTTTCTGCAATTAGATTAAAGAATTTAAGTGGAATACGGTATCCATGCTTTTTATAAAATCAACATTCTTCTTTTCTCCTAAAGCATCTGTATACTGATAAAGAATAACCAATGGATGGCACTGGATTATTTAAAGAGATTATTGTATGCCTCTTTTCGCCTGATCCAGGCACAGGATGGGCACAGGCTTACCGTAAATTGATCTTATCACATACCCCCATGTCCCACTCAGCCACATCGCATACTTGTTCCAGACTTTTGGATCCAGATCAAGCAAAAACAACAATACTTTCCCATTCTTTGAAAAGTACACTAGGAGTCCAGACTGGGTACATGATGCGACCGAGTAGGGCACGGAGGCATGAAATAAGATCCATTTAAGCCCTGGCCAGATCAAGCAAAAAGGCGTGTGGTAATCTATTGTGTGCACTAAGCTAGCATGCTTAAGATGATGCACCAGTGCTTCCACGGTCCCTACTTGATGCTGAGTGATCTTTCTGTCTAGCCAAGGTCACAAGTTAGGCAGAGGCTAGGGTGGATTATCAAGCACCTTCTTCCCTTAAATTAACATGTCTAGTGTAATACTGGGGAGAGTCTCTGGTTACTCCTTTAAATTATAGTTTCATTTGAAAGCCAGACTGATGGTAGGTGATAATGTAACACAAGGTACTGACAAAGACAAGTGGCTTTAGTCCTACAGATATACATACATTTATACATACTACTCTCCCTGCTCCATCATACTCTTAAAGAGATTCTGCTTGATCATCTTTGTATTCATGCTAAGACTTTTCAATTGGGCTGGTGTTAGGGATAGGGAATGTATGAGGCATCTAAAACAGGGGTGCTGGCTAGGGCCAAGGAAAGCTGCAGAGGCAAACATATTCCACACTGCTTAATTTATTCAGGCTAATGCATGCAAGTAAGACTTTCCAAGGCACCCTCCACATCAGCACATGCTGGTGCACATATGTCTGTCAAGCATAAGCAAACATGGAGCTGCTACTGTCTTGACACATGACTAGTCATATCCTCAATTCTTATTCTGGGGAAGCAATAATAAAGGAATACTGATGCCAAACAAGAATGGGAGTCAACACAGCCAATCATAAAGACTGCTAAGAGCTGAACAACCTGTGACTCTACCCCTGTAGTAAAGGAAGTTGCAAACATGTGAGCATATAGGCCTACCATATCAAGGGGAACATGAGTCCGTGGTGTCCAACAGTCCCAGAATTTATTTGATTTGCTTTTGGGGAAGGTTTGGAAGACCCTGGGTGGCCTGAGGAAGCAAACTGCTATATCTGCAGGCAATTTAGGACCTATGGGCTGGTTTGAGGGTGACAAGAACACCTAAAATCAGCCTGATTTTTTAATAATATTTGGAGAGGGGGACTGGGAATTCAGAAGTGCTTCTGAGGCCACACTTAGGGATCCCAAGGGCCACACTTTGTCCTCACCTGCAATGGGGGGGGGGGGGAGAAGAACAGAAAGGAAGATCAAAGTGAAGTTATTTCTAATTCTAAAATTTTTCATAGTGGGGCAGAATGCAGTCCATTTATTACACTATCTTGTTTCCTATGATGGCCAGAGAAGTCATACACTTTATATACTGGTGTACAGGTCAGCCTCATGTATAACTCAAGGTTTTAGGACTAACATCATGAATTTTGATAAGACCCATGGATACGTTGAATTTAAAACTTAGGGGCATGTAACCAAGGACCTCTTCCAACCACCAAACACCATTTCCCAGGTGCTGGAGGAGAAGGTTTTAACATGAGATTGGGAAGGGATGGAAGTGGAGTTAAATCGGATGCTTGGTGGGGAGAGAAATCTGGAGGAGGAGGATAGGGAGAGAAGGTTTTAACATAGGATTGAGAAGGGAATCATCTCTCTCACACACACACTCCTGCCTGGGCAGCTCTTTCAGAAATCACTAGCATGGCACAATGCGGTGCTTCCTTCAGGACCATTCTAAGCAGTATTACTATATTGACCCACATATAAAGTTGACCCAGGATTTTAGGGCAAATTTTTGGGCATAAATTTTTCAACTTAAGAATTGAGTATATACGGTAAGTTTTGGAAGAAAGGTAGAATATAAATGAAATAAATAATAAAGCTCTTTGGAACATAGAAACAGAGCACTATGGTAAGACATTTTTTTAACATCTACTCAGAAATGCTTTGTTTTGAACAAGTTGTTTTCTTTAGCTCTCAAATCTAATGGCTGTTTGTAAGTGTAGCCCTTCCGTGGAACACACTCCCTCGGAGTGTAGTGGAGTCTCCTTCCTTAGAGGCTTTAAGCAAAGGCTGGATGGCGATCTGTCCAGGATGCTTTGATTGGGAGTTCCTGCATGGCAGGGGGTTGGACTGGATGGCCCTTGTGGTCTCTTCCAACTCAATGATTCTATGACTCTATGATTCTATCCATGTTGAACAATATTGCTTGCAAATTAATTTACTATGACATATGCTGAACTGCAGTTAACAGACATGTTCAGCAATGATTTTCAGCCTCCAATATGATCAAGGACACATACAGAGTGAACAAGCCTTTGTACCAACCATCCTTACTGGGCTCTTGATCATCCTGCTGCAGATCATCATTTAAGAGCTGCTCTCGTTCAATTTCTTCATCGTCTGCTTTGGCTTCATTAATATTTTGATGATTCACAGGTTCTGGCCATTTGCCAGTCTGCCTTTCAACTACTTCTTCTCCATTAACAATTCTGACTTTCTCATTTGGATTCAGATCCATCCCTGGTTCTGGGGGCTGCTCTTTATTAACTGAACTGGGCTTCACAGATATTTGTAGATGATCCTGATCTGACACCTCTTTTGTAGGTTTTTCTTTGCTGACAGCAGTATCATCATCAGTTCCTTCTGTAAGTCAGCATAAAAACTACAGTTAAAATTAAGAACCATGTTGATATCAAAATTAAGCATTTTAAACATAATCACATAATCAATTTTTCCCCTTGCTTAGTTTATTTTACAGAATGGCAGTTTCAGAAAATCAATAAAATCCAGAAGTTCTGTTTCTGGGGCCTACAGCTGATCTGGTACTGATTTTTAAAAAGGGTTTACCTGACCAGTTAATTACCAAGCATTTAATTCCAAATTCTGCAGACCATCATGAAGTTATGTATTAATAGCTCTTTATAGACAAAGGCAATCCACCAGGCTTAAAAAAAATGGAACAAGGCAAAATCTAATCTCACCACTGACATAAAATCTTACATGCCAAAACTTTCCAGACACAGCAGACCATGTTATCTTGACTGCTGCACAAAGCAGAAGTGTAGACAATTTACATATACTGTTGGGTTTAAGTTGAAATTGGACATATGTAACTACTTTTTTAATGGTTACAGAAAGTCTCTTTACATTTTTAAAAGTTCTTTTATTGTAAACACCAAATACAATATATCATATTCAAGCTGTCTTTCATTTACAATCAAAGGGTGTCTCCATTTTCAAGTAATGAAAAAGTATCATGAAATATTATTTGTATTACTTGATGTGTACTGGGCAGGTGGTAACACCCACAAAAGAGGTTTAGATGCCAGGGGATGCACTGAAACTCAGCAGAGGTCTAACTCATACATGCACATAATGCTGGGTCACATTAAGCATATTCTACTAAAATCTCCAAAGGAGGGAAGGAATAAGAAAGCCCTAATTAAGGAGATTAAAAAAAGAAAAGGAAGAAATTGTTCTCATTCAGGATTCTTATTTTGCCTTGGCAGAACAGCTCCATCAGCAAAGTACAAAAGTACTCAGGGACTGTCAGAATTCAGCAGTATATAGGGAATAGTAAATGAACTTACAGCTGCATCCATGAGATAACAGCTGGATTTGCCACAGATCTTTAGAACACAACTGTCCCATCTGATTTACATTTAGCAATTTAACTCCTTACAAGCATGGTTGCTAGTGGCTAAGAACAGAACTAGCCAGTCTTTGGCCAGCTGCTCTAGACTAAACAGGCTGGTGTAGGATCTTGAATTTTAAGGGAAATGTGGCAAGACAGCAAGACATATCCTATGCCGGGGCTACAGAACATGTGATCCTAAAGATGACAAAGAAATACAACCCTCACCATGGACTAGGTTGGAAGGAACTAATTGTTTTACAAGTCCAACCACTTCTGGAGGGCCACAGATTCCCCAACCCTGGCCTATCCCCAAATTTATAAGTAATCTGAGCAGTCCTTTATATATTACTCATATATATTATGGACCCTTGGTATTCTCTGGGGTTTGGTTCCAGGACCCACTGTGGATACCAAAATCTGTGGATGCTTAAGTCCCATTATGTACAATGGTGTAGATAAATGATGTCCCTCATATAAAATGGCAAAATCAAGGTTTGCTTTTTGGAATTTATATTTTTAAAAAATATTTTCAAGCTGTAGATGGTTGAATCCTGGATTTAAAAAAAAATCTGTGGATATAGTGGGCTGACTGTAGACTAAGGCAGAGACTAATCATATAGGGAAGGGAGAATATATTTATACAGGCTACCAGATCAATGTAATCTTGCTCAAATGACATGGACACACTATGATTGACTTAAGTCAGCCACACCTTGCATCACAGGTTGACAGAATATCTAGAGGAAATGCCTTTCAAAACCCAATAAGGGAAATATCTGAAAGAGAATGGGTCCCACTAGCCAAATGTAATCAAAAAGTATTAAACTGATCTGTTCCTCATCCCCCAAAGCTGTTCTCATATTCCTTTCACTAATTAAAGGAGCAAAAAGTCCATTCATTTCTCCTGGAGATCATGAAAACACCAAATCAAGGTCTAGAACAAAACCCACACTTCTAGTCTAGGTAATCTCAGAACCTGACAGCTGTAAAAATAATAGGTTGGATCCAAACCTCACCTTCCTCATATGGGAAGCCTCCTCCTGTCCACAGAAAGCCTTTGAACCAGTGGCAGAATCTTACTGACAGAGAAGAACACAACTTTTGCAGCTACACTTCTTCCCCCACTGCCATCTCCATCCAACCCTGTGACTTTGTATGACAAGTGGTGCTGGGAGCAATGGGGCAAAGAGAAAATCAGCAGAAGTCAGGTTCTTCCCCACTGTCTGTGGGAATGTGTCCTAACTGCAACTCACCTTAGTATTTACCCACAGGTAGAATCTGTCAAATTAGTTCACCATCAGCCTGAGTTGTAATGTTATGTCAGGAAACAAATTAATTCAAAATAAGGGATATTAATCAGGGTATTGATTTGTGGAGGCATAGAATAAAACTTCAACAAGCAGAACTACTCATATGTCTCCTGCTACACCACCACCCAGAACTTGAAGAGCCTCCCACTCTGAGAGTTCTTGGTGGATGTCATTGTTCTGCACATCAGTACAGTGACATACCCAAATGTTGTAGAGCAGAGGGCACCTGTAGCTAAAAGATGAGGTGGAGTGAGATTTTGGTTACTGTGCAAGTTTGGTAGAGAATTCTGACCTCTGCAACAACCAACAGTGTGACTTACAGTGTCATTATAAGACACTAACGGGATGCCTAAAGGTTTAAAATGAAAAACATGGACTCGATAACAAAACAGGTTTGAGAACTGGTGATTGATCTGAGAAATAATTATTCTTGCCTTTTTCTCTGTGATAATCCAGTTCTGCTACATTTTTTACAGTGAGTGCTGGCTTTGATGCTTCTAGTTTCAAAGACTCCTCAGAGTGGTGGTATTTTTCTTCAAGCTCATTTCCTTCTTTTGTTAGATCATGATGCTGAGACTCTGCCTGTCCAATTGTTGGCACCTGAATATTAACCTGAAAAATAACCAACAGCCACAGCACACCCATGTGATTTATTAATACAAATAATACCTTAAAATATTCTTCTTCCTTTTTTAAAAATTCACCAGACAGAATAATGTTATATGGCAGAACTAAGTACTATAACAAAATACAAGAACAGGTATTTTGTATTACGTGTTACTGTTCTATGGCTTGAAAATTAAGACTGCTTGTTTGAATAACAAATTGTATCCATATCACCATATACAGATATGCTTGGGAGCCATGGTGAACTTGTGGTGGAAAGGGAATAGCAGCCAACTCAGAAGATGGTGATAAACTCTTTTTTTAAAAAAAAATGTTTACATCCTATACTACCACAAAACAAAAAAATAAACTAAGAGAACACACTATATATAACAAATATTCTAAAAAGATCCTCTCAGAGATACTATCATGTTTCCAGCACAGTAAAAAAATTATTTTCCAGTAAATAACACCAAATCTTCATTTTCCTAAAAGTAAAATATCTCATAACAAATCTTTTCAATACTTCTGATAAAACCCAGGTAAAGATATCAGGTATATTATTTATAAAAGCAATTTAAGACCACCATATTTCAATAAATTAACTGTCCTTGATTCACTGTCCTAGATTCTGCTCTACTTGGCATTTAACTTTTTGTTTAATGCCAGATTCTCCACCTACCCCGGCCATGCAAGATCCACTTTCTCAGCATGTTTCCATCCATTAGCCAAAATCATTCGAACCATGGATAATAAAATAAATACAAGGCTTTTATGATGTAAGTGTTCATTACTGTTTGTAAAGACAGACAGCAACAGTAGTCTGCCAACATAGTTCATATGCTAGGATCTGATCCATACCACTGCTAATGGACTGGAATGAGCAGATATGCGAACAAAGGTAATGGTGACCCTATCAGAGGGTTTTCAAGTCAAGATTTGTTCAGAGGGGGTTTGCCTTTGCTTTCCTCTGAGGCTCAGAGTGTGACTTACCAGGATCACCAAATGGGTTTCCATGTCTGAACAGGGATTCAAACCCTCCAGACTAGGTTTTCCACCTCCCCAGAGTCAGAAATACATAATCACTGTGTGTAAGGAATCTCTTTATGCCTTCCCTCAAGATAAGCTGATGGCATTGTTTGAAAACAGCAGGCAGTAAAGGCTTTACTGAGCACACCCAATGATAAGTCTTGAAAACACTGTTGGAAATATTGTACTATGGAGAGAACACTTGCTATTGACTAGCAAGCACATTTTCATAAGAATCAAATTCAAAAATTCTGTGTTTAATAAAATTGGGCCCATCTACCCTGAGTGAGTTGCTCAATGAAATATAATTTTGCTACATTACAAGTGTCTGCATACATCAATCTTAAAGTATGGAAGCCATCATACTCCCCATCATCAAGTACGGATGTAAGAGCTGGACAGTGTAGAAAGCCGATAGAAAGAAAATAAATTCATTTCAGATGTGGTATTGGACAAGAGTGTCAAGGATATCATGGAGACAAACAAATGGGTTCTGAAACAGATCAAACTCAAACTCTCCCTGGAAGCCAGGATGATTAAATTGAGGTTGTCAAACTTTGACCACACCATGAGAAGGCATGAATCACTGGAAAAGACAATGATGCTAGGAAAGGTAGAGGGCAAACAAAAGACAAGGAAACTACATGCCAGATGTCTGGATTCAATCAAAGATGGTTCTACAGGACCTGAGCAGAACAGTAGAGGACAGAGAGATGTCTTAGAGATGTCTCATCCACAGGTCAAGATTGTCTCGAGGGCAGTTAACAACATGGATGCTTTATGGATTCTAGCCTTAATAGCAGGGAGATCATCTTTCAGCCTTAGCAATGTGGTGGGTACCTCTGGAAGAAGTGCTAGTTCTTTCAAAACTCCTATTCTGAATTGTCTCAACAGTTGAAGCATGTTTTCTGCCTCCATACCTCTACTCCACAGAGCAACTGTGGCAAAACTCTGGCAATAAAGATGGGGCATACCAGAGAACCTCTATTAACCCTTCCATGATTTTGCTGTACTACAGGCTGCCATTACATGGCGTTTCCCATTTCTATTACAAGAACAATACACTTCTAAATATTTAAAACTGTGACACTGCTCAATCAAGTGACCATCTAAATGTCATTTATGCAGGTACTTTCTTTTAGTTCAAGCATCTCGCGAGCTGCATGTAATAAATAAAAAAATAGAGATCATCCCTGGACAGGGACTCCATGGGAAGGACAGAAGGATGCCATCATTATGCTCATCAAAAGAAAGCATAACATTAAAGAAATTATAAACCTCAAAAGGACTAGACTCCTCCTCAGAATCACTCTGGATCACAATAGTTGTTGACTTTAATGCAGTGTCCTGAATAATGAATGGGCTGACAGGGCTCAGTTACTGCTAGTGTAAAAGATACTCCTCTAATATTAAATTGTACAACTTACATGATAATTTTTGTCTGATATATTTGAAATGTTTTTCTTCTCCTTTTCTTGTGGTATCTCATTTCCTTTTCTTGAGATTTCCTCTATCCTTTCTTCACACTGTTCTTTTAGTTCCTTCATCTGACTGATACACTGAGACCTTGAATCAAAGCACAGAATACAGATATCCAGATGCTTTTTTTTTGTATGTAAAATTCTGCACAACTTGTAAGGCATCAAATAAGTTCAGTATAGTAGTCAAGTCAGGTACTAGGAGACCCTAGTTCAAATCATAAGCCAGCTACCCTGTTTCCCCAAAAATAAGACATCCTCTGAAAATAAGACATAGTAGAGGTTTTGCTGAATTGCTAAATATAAGGCCTCCCCCGAAAGTAAGACCTAGCAACGTTTTTGTATATAAATATATATACAGTATATAATAAATGTTCAATTTTTTTTGTTCAACAATAAATGTGAATTCTTCATCATGGAAAAATAAGACATCCCCTGAAAATAAGATCTAGCGCATCTTTGGGAGCAAAAATTAATATAAGACACTGTCTTATTTTCAGGGAAACAGGGTATGAAGCTCACTGAAGTACCTTGGGCCAGCCACTCTCTCTTTCAGGATAAAATTGTGGAGATGGAGAAAAATCAGAATAATCATCCCCCCTGCTACTTCCTTGGTTTTACAGTGTACCAAGTGTTACTGATAGGAATTCTGGACCATCAGTTATTTAGATTCTGTCCAAGAATCTAGGAATCAGTGAGGTATTGTTGGATAGTGGGTCATGTTTCAAACAGTGTCACTTTTTGTAATTCCACTATAGTGAACTTGTCTGTGACAACTACATTCAGATGTTCTATCAGTATATTTGGAACTGCTCCCGCATGTCTCTGTCTTTAATTTTTCTGTTTCTGCAGATTTCCTACTACTATGATTAAGACTTTCTTTTTCTCAGCCACAGTTATGTTTGGCATATTATAGTCTGTTTATCAGTTAGAATCTTAAATTCCCATAAGATGTTTGCTTCACCAATTTCAACATCATTTTCAGGGTTATGGTCCACCCAGTTCTCTTCTGAGGGTAAATAATAATTTTTACACAGGCTGTAATGTATAATTTCAGCCACCTACATTGTGTTTCTTATATTCAGCCTGTACAATCTTGCTCCACAAATTAAAGTAGTCGACAATTTCATCTTTTTCTTTACATAAATGACATTAATTACCCATAGTGAATGAACTATCCAAAAATCTATCGTTCTCACTGCTAAAAGAACTTGCATACTAGACAGAGTTCGCTGAACAAAATGCAGATGACTAACACACAAATAATCGAAACTTAGCCTCTTAACCACACATTGTATCCCAGAAGATACTCAAATCTTTATGCTTTGGCTGACTTCGAGAGATTAGCAGAATCAGGAGGTTTACTGAACCATTCATGGGCTGCAGTGCATGGCTCAAGATTTGCATACAGCTTCTACATTTACAAGTTGTGCATACTTACTTTAAAAAAGGAATATCATTAAAAACAATATGCATTTTCTCTTAGCCATTTTCTTTCTACTTTTGTACACACCTTTCAAATTTTAGAGGAGTGTAAATCAGCAAGGAATAGCGTAAATTTGAATACAGATCATATATGCTCCTTGTCATTTTGATCTGTACATAATACAATGCTCTAATTTTGACTAGTTGATCCACAACATACATGCAAAGCAGTGTACTTTAAATCCATATACTGTACTTTGATTTAATCGGAGCAAGAATGTCATAAATCTTATAAATGTATACTGAGAAGTAATACCCATTGATTTAATCAGGATGTACTCCCATGTGAGGACATATAAAAATAGGCTAGCAGCCTGCAACCTACTAAACCTAAATAATTTTGCTAAACATAAGATTAACATTAACTTGGTTTCTGACCATTTTGCCTATGAGTAGCCATTGTACAAACTTACATATCATATGTAAATTTCCTCTGAAGGTTAGTCTGGTTTTTCTGAAACCTGTATACATCCAATTGGAGCTTTCCATGTTCCTGTTGCAACTCTTTCAGGTGTTCTGAGAAGACACAAAAAAAAAATAATCAAGAAATAGCAAACATAAAAGTATGAGAAAGAGAAAATATGGATGACGGATGGGAAAGGTTGTGTTTATTTCTTTACCGAAGCAGTTGTAGTTGTTGATGTTAACAGCTGTCAAGTTGACTTCAACTTACAGCAATCCTATGAGAGATCTCAAAGTCTGTTATCAACAGCCCTGCTCAGGACTTGCAAACTAAGGGCCATAGTTTCTTTGACTGTATCTATTGACCTGTGATGTGGTTGCTCTCTTTTCCTACTGCCTTACATCTTAACAAGAATTATCTTTTCTAATGAGTCATGTCTTCTTGGGAAATGTCAAAAGTTCAACAGTCTCAGTTTAGGGCTGGAACAAACCAGCCAGTAATGCTGGCTTCCAGGCAGCTTGGGGGCAAGGTGTTTAGATGCTGCATGCCCCCAAGAGGTCTGGAAGGTGCCAGGCCAACCAGACATGGACAGCTCCAAGACACTCTGGGACCACGATGTTTACACACTACATGCTGATGGAGCAGCTTGAAGCCCCTCTGGGGTTGTGGCCAGGCCAGCTAAGGCAGGCTTTTACAGGCCCAAATAGGAGCGAATCTTTTCCGCTCCTATTTGGGCTGGCTCCAGGGTGGATTGGGGCCGTGGTGTGTGGTTGCTGTGGCACCAGGCTGAGTGGCACTGGGGCGGCTCCAATCTGCCTTTTTTAGATTGTCTGTTCTGGTCCTTAGTCATCTTGGTTTCTAGGGAGAGTTCAGACATGATTTGCTCTAGGACCTATTCATTTGCATTTTTGGCAGTCCATGGTATCCATAGAACTCTTCTCCAGTAGCACATTTCAAATGAGTTGATTCTCTTCCTACCAGCTTTCTTGACTATCCAGTTTTCACAACCATGCATAGAAATCAGGAATAGAATGGCATAGATAATATGGGCTTTGATAATCAATTATATACATAATGTACATGCATGATAAGTTTTATATATGTGTGTATATGTTATGTGTATGTTTGTATACATACACTTACACATACACATAATACATATATAATATACATATCATACACATACATTATGTATATAATAAAATATGAGCACAGATTATTTACATAACATTAAAATAGGCAATGAAGATATTAAAACAGTGAAAAATTTCCTGTACCATGGCTCAGTCAATGGAAACTGTAGTCAAGAAATCAGAAGATGACTAGGACTTGGCAGGGCTACTATGAAGTGATCAGATAAGATTTTCAAGTGTACACACACATATATATACACACACAATTTTTATCTAATCCCTTCATAATGGCCCTGCCAAGTCCTAGTCTTCTTCTGATTTCTTCACTAGTCTCCATTGACTGAGCCAAGGTACTGGAAATTTTTCACTATTTCAAAGTATGCATTGCCTGCCTTAATGTTATGTAAATAGCCCGTGGTCATTATCTTTGTTTACTTAATATTCAGATGTAATCTATCCTTTGCACATTCTTTCTTGACTTACTGCAATAGTTATCCCAAGTCTTTGCTATTTTCTAGTAGTAGTAATGCTGTCAATTGTAAATTTTAAAAATTGGTGTTCCTTCCTCCAATTTTCACACCTCCTTCCTGGAGTCTAATCCAGCTTTACCTACGATACATTCAATGTTCTAGTTAAACAGATAACATGATAAAATGCAGTCTTGCCTAACCCCTCTGCCAATGGGAAATGATTTCATGTTGTCGTATTCTGTCCTGACAGTAGCCTTTTGTCCTGGGTGCAGGTTATGTATCAGGAACTTTCCTCCTATTAGCTGATGTGATGTATGCAGAACAACATGAGTTGGTTTTACTCAAAGCTAAGTCTCACCATATTCAGTCAGGCAAAATCCCAGCATGTACATTTAGGGCTACAACCTTAGCAATATAACTGAATGTTCCAAGAGGACAGATGGATAATCTGCCACTGTAGCTCAATTTATTTATTCATACCAAACTGTCCCGTAAGAGATCAGAACCACCGTTTTTTCTTAATGTTCTTTTGAAGCATCTCCCTAAGATACTGATGAATACTAGTAGAGTATACAGTTGACCATCTGTATCCATGGCTTGAAAACATTTTAAAAATACATTAAATCCAAAAAGCGAACATTGATTTTGCCATCTTATACCATTCTACTTCCCCATTTTATATAAGGGGATTTGAACATCCATGGATTTTGGTATCCACAGGGGTATCCAGCAGATACCAAGGGCTCACTGTACTTCAAATTCACATTAAAAGAATATAAACTGCATTCATTTCCATCATTTTCCCTTCAACAATAACCTTTAAGTGATCGTTATGCAATCTTTCCTATTCTTATTTGCTCTTTCTCCATTAATTATGTGGATTTAGACTTCTAATATACTCCCAACAATAAAAAAATATAGACCAAGATCCTGCATCACATTCATAGCTATGTAAACATACCCACAAGTGACCTAAGGAATAGACCCCAAAATCTGCCTTAAACTCCAGGGAGCCACTCACCACAGAGGTCTGCGGTGCAATTGAATGAGGTACTTCAAGATAATGTGGCCAGGAGGGAGCTGGCCATGTCATTCTGAATCACCCCACTCAACTGCATCACAGATCTCTCTCTCTAGTCCCTGAATATTAAGGTGAGTTTCAGGCAGCATTTAACATCATGGCAATAGTGCCACAATCTATTGAATCTGTAGCATAGTTAAAAACAGAGCAGCTACAGATCTGTAACTCCAGATTATGAATCTATAACTGCAGTATAGTATGGAATTATATATTTTAAATTACAGGTGGAAACTGTGTAGGCCTCCACATATTGTTGACAATAACTCTCAGCATTCCTCAACACTGACCACACTGTGTAGGGCTGCTGGGAGTTGCAGTCCAACAATATCTGAAGGGCCACATACATGATTTTAACCCTGGTTTAAATCTTTCACAAACTGATGTTCTTTGGAAGTCAGGGAGTGTCTAGTTGTAGTCATCTGTATCTAGGCTTCTGATTAAATAAGAACACCTAGATAGTTAGTTACCTGTATACCACTTTCACACATATTTTACTCATGATACTAGGAATATCAAATATTGGATCACTCGTCTTTTTAAGTTTCAAAAAGGACAAATAGGATTTGGATTGATAAAATGATATTGGAGGGTTAACTTTTCAATTACACATTTTTTTCCATGAACATACCACCCTATCTTACCCCTATCTGTCTTCATTTTTCTTTGGGCTGGTAAACAGCAGTTCTGGGGAAGGTGATAATCATGAGGGATGTTGGCATGTGGAAAATAATTTAAAAAGTATTCTCCAAGCACTAAAATCTTGATCCAACTCAGGTTCCTCTGTGGTTATTTTTTATTTTTAAAAAATAAAAGGAAATAAATGACACAGCCATTGAACTCCAATTTCTTCTCTAAGATGGTCCTTCAAAGAATAAACCTGTAGGTCACACCACTGTAAACATTCTATGTATAATTCTGTGCTGGAACTAGAAACTTTACTAGTCTGCAATGTAAACATCTGTTAGTAGATATATAATGATATAAGCATAAACATAGAAGCAAGCAAAAGTATATGCTGTGGGAGTGGTTATTTATTGTATTTTACCTTGAAGATTCTGGATCAATCTTTCACTTATTGTGATATTATTCATTAACATTGCCTGAAAGAAACAAAAAGGAAATTAAGTATCTGATAAACTCTATCTGAATGTAGGTTTAGTCAGAATAAATTCATTGAAATCAATGGGATTTTACTTAAGACATAACTAACTGAAGTTCTATTTCAATAAGTCTACTTTTAAGTATGGCTCAGTTCAGATCCATTCCAAGACTATACATCTACTTTCTCTGTTATCCCTGTACAATATAAATGTTAGCTCATCCTTAAAGAAGAGTAGAATAACTCTTAACCATTTTTGCAGGTTAAGAAAAAAGAGAAAGAAAAAAGACTAGCCTGGCCATATACCCAACAATATTAGTACATAAGCATTAATGCTTATGGTAGGGGCTCCTAAACCAGGTATTGGGTTGCAACCTTCTGTCCTAGAGCTCCTGTTATCAGGTTCAGCTGATACGCCAACTGTGCCCTTTCCTGGAACCGGGAGACCTCGAAACCATAGTACATGCACTGGAAACCTCGCGACTTGACTTTTGTAATGTGCTCTACCTTTGTGCCTAGTCCGGAAACTCCAAATGGTACAGAATATGGCAGCCAGGCTGATTACAGGAACAACTAGGAGTGACCATATTACACCAATATTGAAGTCACTCCACTGGCTGCCAATTAGTTTCAGGGCACAGTACAAGGTGTTGGATATCACCTATAAAGCCCTACATGGCTTAGGCCCAACCTATCTGAAGAATCGCCTGTCTTCATATAATCTACCCCATACACTCAGATCCTCTGGGAGGAATCTATTACAACCAGTGAGGACTAGGTTAGTCATGACCTCCCAGAGGACTTTTTCTGCGGTTGCTCCTACTCTATGGAATGGCCTGCTGGATGAGGTCTGTCTAATATCCAACCTAGACAGCTTCAAGAAAGTTATTGATGGATCTTCCCAGAACAGCCCCTGGCCACACAAGAACCCCAAACTACCTGTATTGGTGCAACCTTGGTCACCATAACTGCCCACCACTAATTGTCAATTGTATTATTGTGATTTTAACTATTGTGATTTTAACTCATGTTGAAATTTTAATCGTATTACTGTTTAATTCTGTTTGAAGGGGGGACACGATGTATATTTGTATTTTTATCTATGTAAGTCACTTTGTTCTCATAAAAAGTGGGGTATAAATAAAAGTTTTATTTTATTATTTATTATGCATGTGCAACATTATTACATGTTTCATTGAAAGAACATCTAAAATCCTGAGCAGATTTTGAAAAAAACAAGAACTGAGTTAGTTTATCATTGATCCTCAAGTGATGCAGAAAGAACCACCTAAGCCTAAAACAACACAAAAATGGGTGTTATATGAATAATTCGAACTGTTTTCACTAGTACTTCATTTTAAAAGTGATCATTCAAGAAAATTATTCTGCTCTACATCTTTCTTCATCACAGTATCACTAAGATAATTAGGAGAAACAATTTTATGTTTATGTAAAGAGATTAAATGTACACACACACACTTAATCTCTTTACCTAAACATGAAGCTTCTTCTATCTATCTCAATTTAAAGAGATACAAAGTTGGATGGTGATTAAACACTTCACACAAATAAACATCACATATCTGCAAAATCGTCTATTTCTTGCTGAGATTAATGTAGTAAAACCTACATAAAATGCAGGGAAAGGGAAAATACAGAAGAGATATTGTATAAGCTGTCCTTTTATCATGTCCTTTACATAAAAAGGACAAATTGTAAAACAAGCAAAAGGGAAAAAAAGATTCCTTTATTAGAGCTAGTGCTCAGATATCAAAAAGGAGACCTATCACTTGCTGTGCAGAAAATATCTTGCCCCAGCTATGAAAACGATAGTATAATAGTGCCAGGCAGAAATTTCCTGGAGAAAGAACATACGTGTGGAATGGTCTAATCTGTCGAGACTAGTGGTCCCTAAACTTTTTTGGCTACAGCCCCTTTCCTTTTGGGCAACAACACTAGCATCCCCCAGTACATATTTTTTTATATTAGATCTACTGTTCTCCATGTAGCTATACTGGCCACACGACCAAGGAACTGTCTCTGACAATACTTGTTCCCTTGGCTAAGTAACAGAGATGAGCAACCCCCCTACAGTGGGACAAGATTAGACAATCTTGTCAAGGAAAAACCTTTACCTTTTCTATTTCAAATTCAAAGCAACCAATCTTGGTAGATGGTCCCTTTGCACCCAGTCACTTTGGGATCAGCAACCATAGAGCTGGCTGAGCAGCGACCAAGAAACTTCTTGCTTGTGTAAGGCCAGTGAAGGCAAGAGGCTTCTTGGTTGTTGTTTGAATGGCTGCTCAGTCACTGCTCCCTTTGTGCCCTCTCCTCGAAGCAGCAACTAAGCAGATGGCTGAGCAGCGGCCAAGAAGCCTGTCACCCATGTCTTGTAGCAAAGGCCAGTGCAGACAAAATACCTCCTAGTTGTTGCTCAGGCAGCTGCTCAGTTGCTGCTCCCAGGGTGATCAAGTTCAAGGGAGAAGCTTCTCCCTAGAGAGAAGGTATCTCACGCCTTCATTTGAACAGAGAAAGGAACAACCGGTGTGTGTAGGGGGTTTACAGAAGCCACATGCTCTGGACTGGAGACTGGTGTCAACCATGAAAGTGAGAGATTTTAACTATAGGAACCACTCCAAGACAAAGGACTCTTTCCAAGAATTGAGCACAGATACTCCTTCCCACCATTTCTCCCTTGCCAACATGTGCTCTAACTCTTTGCTCCAGTCTTTCCCAAAATGGTGCTGCCCTGAGCCACAGAAGTGATGGCTCTGTGCTCAAGCCTCACATAAGTTGCCCAATTTCCACTTCAAGCAAAAAACACAAGTAAGGGAATGAACTCACATGTGCAGGCAAAAAGCAGGAGACAGGCTGTGCGGTGGTTTTCTGGGGGGCCCTGAAAAGACATTTAATGTAATCTTCATCCCCACCATGATCCTAAAGTCCGCTGGTTCCCCTTGTCTTTCCTGCATACCAATATATTGACTGAAGGCCTCCTGCCACTCCCCCCCCCTTTTTCCCCCTCACTGCCCCCCTGGATTTTTCCTCCATGACCTGGGGGGAGGGCAACCACTCACTTTGGGAATCACTGCTTTAGACAATGTATAAACTACTTCAATGTGTGTAAGTACCACATATGTGTCAGAACCAGTGCATAAAAAAATATTATGTTCTGGGCTATAATTGTGCAAGCACAAAATTAGGCATCAAATGTAGAAACGGCACCATGAAAACATTTAATTTTTAAAGTGAGCTCCTGCAGAAAGAATGGCAACTAAAACCACAAAACAATATACAAGGGATGAATAGGCCCCAAGTAGCTGCCAGTGGTCATGAGCACTGGTTTCAATTCTATATGGCTCTTGAGATATTAATAACAGTGACATGTCCAAATGCATATAGCCAATAACATCAGCTAATGAAAATCTTATATTATTGGGAGATGAGTAACTGTTTTAGAGTAATTAAAAGACAAGGGAACAGTCCTGGACAGAGTTAAATTCCTATAAACTGGCTGTGGTAAACAGGACCATACCAAACAAGGACAAGAGAACTCAGAATTGATGCTTGTCAGATCAATACCTGATTTACTGGAGTTAAAGAATCTATTGTTCCTTATTCAGAACAGCTCAGTTGTGTGGAAATATATTAGAGTGGCTCTGTTGTTATCAGAATAACAACAAATAATAATCTACACTTAAAAATTTCAAGGTCTCTCTAAAACAGCCACACACATTCTATTTCTCAAAAATAAAAGAAAGCTGTAGCAAGGTAGTATCAAGATTAACAGAAGCTTCAACACAACACTTCTTACATTAGAAACTGACAACTAAATCCTTTTGTATTCTGTTGCCAACCCAGCACTGCCTATGGTGTTTTCCTTGTTCATCCAGCAACTTTAATTATTTATGATTTGTGATGTTACATAACAGGATTTTTGTTTAACACATTTGTAGACGACTGTTCCACAAGCTAAAATCACTTTATACAAATGGATAAAATATGACACAAAACTTCAAAATAAAGCTGGAATAACATTGTTCCTACAAGGCCTATGTAGTACAGAAAAGAAAATCTGTATAGTACTGACAGGCAGAGGTGACCCAAGGCATTCTGCTGCCTAAAATAGAATAGAAGATGCTTCCTGCCCAAGTCACTATCCAAGTAGTGACCAGCCTGGTTATTTTGGCACTTTGTGCAGAAAATCCCATTAAGTATCTCTCCCTGTTCTTGGCAGCACAGCGGAATAAGCTGAGACTAATGTTTAACACAACAACAAGCTGGGACTAATATTAAGCCTTGTTTGGAAGGTTTTACATTTAATTGGAAACTGAACAAAATCCATTTGCAACCTCACCTGAAACTTTATAGTCAGTGACAATTGAGCAAGACAATTAGACCCATAAACAGATCCAAGTTGTTTTTACTCATCTTTGGGCAAAGGATCCTTTCTGAACATGTTTGGAAAAGACAGGATCTTACAGCTCACTTTGTTTTTCAGACTGATTCAGAACTCTTTCTCCATTCATTACCTTGATCACCTTCCAAAGTAGGTCATTTTCATTCTCACTTTGCAGCCATAAAACTGTGACTAAAGAATGTCAAGCCCTAATCTGAAACCCAGAGAACTAAATCCCACTTCTGCCATAGCCTCACTGAGGGGATTATCTCCCTCAATATGAAACAGAATCATCAGCCATTCTGCCTTTTCTCCAGGGTTTTGTAAGGATATTTCTGTTTTTTTAAAAGTACTGCTTGATATCCTGAAGTTCAGGGATGGAGGAAAATATGTATGATAAAATTTTAGTAATTATGTGAGCTTGTCCCACATTTCCACTGTGAACATGTTTCCTTGATTTGGGTTTCATAGTGTATTAGGTTTACTTTATAAATTAGCAGGACAGTAAGCAGGACTATAAAAATCCAGCAGCAGTCAGTATAAATAATCTGTTCCAGGCCTTCATATTTTCATTGCCTTTGTAAATGACTTCCCCTTGAAAAAGATTATATAGTGACACATGCAGGGAAATGGAACTTTGAAAACTTAGGGGTTGTGCAGACAGCCCCTAAGGGGTGGCCTCCAGCCACCCCTTTTACAGCCAGATCAAAGCCACAGCAACTACACACTGAGGCCCCAATCTGGCCTTTGCAGGGCACAAAGTGGCTCTTTTTGCACCCTGCAAAGGGAGAGATAGTTGTGGTACCATGGGTTTACAGCACTCCTTTGGTGTTGTATGGTGCAGATGCAGTGCAAGAGGAGTGCCGTGACACTGCGCATCATGTCGTGCTGTCTCATACCAGACTGGGGGCAGAGCTGGGACATGTGCCATATAGATGTTATGCCCCAACTCTACCCCCAGACCGGCTTTTCCTGCCAGTCTGCACAGCCCCTTAGTGTGTCTATTCTTGTCTGCAAGGAAGGATACATCTGTGTTTAGGATAACTCCTATTGCCTCCCAGGCTAGGAAAGTCCTATTGCCTCCCAGGCGATTGAATCCCAGGCTAGGAAAGTCACATGACCAAAGAATTACATTTATAACATGGATTCCTTTTTCTCTTCCATTTCCTTCCATAGGCAAGCATGAAGAACTGTTATCAGAAAGCAAATTAGTAGAAAAAGCCAAAAGAAGTGGAAGTATGTCACAAGGTCAATGAGCACATAATCAGTTTGGTGATACTTCCATATTAGGGTGTCTTGATGTCACCTCTGCATACAAGAATAGATGTTCACAGTAATTTCCAGGGTTCCACTGTTTGTTTGCATCAAAGGAACCATCCACATTTGGTAGAAATGCAAACTGTGAAGCCCACTCTGCAGACTATATGGGTACCACCCCCTAAAAAAATCTCAGGACAAAAAAAAAATGAGCCCTAGGTTTTTGGATTGTTTTTTCACCAAAATTTGACTAGAACAACTTTAAAATACAAAAAAAAAAAAAAAAAAAAGCCTTCAGCCAGGGTGGTAAAGGAGATCCTGCCAATGCAGTAGGCAGAAAATACACGAAGAAGCCTTCTGATTCTCAAAGGACTTAGTCCCCAATCTCCTGGCATCAAGCCATTCTCGTGTCATTCCTTTTCAGAGAGCTAGGGAATAAATACTATTGAGACAAAATTAGGGCTAAGATATTGGTGAAAGTCCATGTTAACCATCCAGAATGTGAGTCATTTTCAAATCTGCACAGAGACTTGTCCACTGAAAGAGCCCCCAGCTCCAAAACTCTTTGACAGGTGTAAAGACTGTGAGAAACATGACCTTCAGAGACTGAAGCCTGGGACAGAGAATATTGAGAGCTTTGATGGGTAGCTGCATCAATGCCTTCAGTAGAGCATGAAGGTTTAAAGTAAAAAAAGACCCTACTTGAGAAATATGTTTAAAAGGCTCCACAACAAAAGCATTTAATATGAGGGTGAACAGTTATCCGTGGCTCGAAAATGTCTGGGGAATTCTGGAAATTTGTCTACAAAGGAAATTTGGACTCAGGCTCATATCCATCCTGTTTGTAAAAATTCAAGAATTTTTTGATCCTGGAATTCTTAATATTAATAATTTTCCCATAATACCAGTAAAGAAACACTTTACAGGAAGTATCATGTATTCTGATAGTGGTGGAATCACAGGAACACAGCAACATGCCAATCACTTTGTTGAAGGGCTCCATTCAGACACCAGACAGATAGATGTAGCCAGTTCAAGTGCAGGAGTGAGTCTTAAAAGAAAAGATGAAGAAGAGGGTGCAGAAAACATAGGCATTCCTTTGGGATGTGTACTGTTTTGGAAAACCATGCCCTTTGTAAACAATAGTATGTCACAAGAATGGTGCCGTTATTTTTTGAAATATTATATTAGAGGCTTAAAGGAACAAAAGCTTCATGAAGGTCCTAAAGACAGGGATCTATCAGAGCATCCTAGACTTTCAATGACAACAAGGATTTGTTATTCTTCTCTGAGGTGAAGAAGTCTACCTCAGATTGTCAAAGACTACTGGATTCTGACACCATTCCCCTGGATCCAGAGCCTTCCTGATGAGAAAATCAGACATCCTTGATGTGCTGTGTGACTGAATAGGGCTCTCCAGCCATGACAAAAGGACTACAAGAGTGATGGCTACAGGAGAGAAAACTTACTTGTTTGGTAACACACTACCATGCTGTAGGCACTAGAATAGGTTGATGTAAAAGGAGTGGATGAAAGTGAAGGAGAGCTGGGTGAACTGCCTAGAGTTGTAATCAATTTATACAATGTGGTGTTTCTTGGGAAGTCCAGGTGCTCTGGGCTGTTCAGCCTGGACAATGGGCCCCCCAACCTAAATAAACCTCACGTGGCCCTTGCAAATTGCATATGTTTCACCAACAGAAATCTGGCCTCTAGGATCATACTGACCAGGAGCTGTTGTTCCTGAACTTGGAATGGTAGCAACAATCATTAATGAGGTTGTGAGCAGAATTGTCCCCAAAGCATCACATGTAAGCATGACTCCATCAGCCCCCAGATGAGAAGAACATCAGGTCCACAGTCTTTTCGATAATAAATGCTGCACTAGTTGCTCTTGTACTAGTGTTCTGGGAAAAGAGAGACTAAACTTTCCTGGGTGTTTATCAAAATACCCAGTTGGTCACAAGGAAGTGCCTCTTTTTTCAATTGATTAGGGAACCATGTTCTGCCAAGCACCAAATAATGCCTCAAAGATGTTGCTGAAGTGTAATTCTTAGCATTTCTCAGTATTTCAATAAATCATTGCTGAAACAATTATTCTCTTATTATCTCAATGGGTCATTGTATTTCAGTGAATTAAAGCTGAAGAGACTCCCTCTCTTCAATAACATACACACTTTTCCATTTTCAGACCACAAGGGCTTGATATTGCTCACTGTAAGAACAATAATTTCCATTGTGATGATGGCTGCGTCAGCACTGTCGAAATAATCCAATTTAACACCACTTTAACTGCCATACTCAATGCTATGGAATGCTGGGAATTGTAGTTCTGTGTGGCATTTAGCCTTCTGCCAGACAGCTCTGCTGCCACAATAAACTACAAATCCTAATATTTCACAAGATTGAGCCATGACAGTTAAAGTGTTGTCAAACTGCATTATTTCTGTAATGTAGAATGTGGATGCAGTCAATGTACCTATAAATAAGAGCTCATGTGGCTTTTCTGTGGAAGGAAGAAATGTCCTTCTATCAGCCTTCCCATTACCAACCTGAAAAGATAAATATTTTGCCTCCAAATCAAATATGGCCATTTATTTATCTTCCTCCATTTACTTTTGCTCTAGACCAGCTGTTTTGGCTGTTTAATTAATTAACTCACATATAAGTTGAGAAATTTAGATAAAAATTGATCCAAAAAACTTGGGTTGACTTATACACAGGTCAATATGGTACTTGATGTGCACCTCATGCCAGCTGGGCTTCCTCTGCAAGGGACAGCTCAGCTGCGGAGAGGCTGGGAAGGGTGACCAATTGTCCTGCAGCCTGTCCTCAGTTGGTCTGCCCTCAACTTATCCACAGGTCATACCAAGACCCATAATTTTGGCCCCCAAAATTGACCTAAACTTATTCACGAGGTTGACTTGTAGTCAAGTATATATGGTAATTTCTCTCCACCAACCTCTACCTCCCATTCAGTTTTTCTGATGTTTGAAAAACTACTCTAAGTGGCAAAACGGATGGGCAGGAAAAAGTAGCTTGAAGCTGCCTTTTCTGAAACCACATTGAAACCCCACCAACCACACCACTGGCTCCCAAGGTAGCTGGAGTGATCATGTCATGACCAAATGACATGGCTTCAAACCAGGAAGATGTGGAAAAAAGCTACTGCTTTTTGAAACGGCTTTTCTCTGCATAAAGGCACTTTTCTGCTGGCTTCAATGCATGTCATCTAAATGCCACACCTTCAAGCCAGCCTGAAAGCACCTATTTTTGCCTGTCTGTTTATTCCCTAAGAAGCAGAAAGCTAATTTTGAGATTGAAACAAAAGCCATCCTATCAGAGCTGTGCACAGCCCTTTCACAAAACCATAGAACAAATTTCCTTCAGTTCAGTTAATGTGTGCCTATCCAAAATATAAGTGGACAAGAGCACTACCATAGCAAACTCAATTCTAAAGTTTTGTAGCAGATCCAGGCATTATTTAGATGCAGTGGTTAGGATAAGATCACAGCTATTAATGAAATGCCTAAAGGTTACTGCACTATGAAATGGTAACTCTTAATTCCAACAAGCATGACCACTGCAAAATCTTTGCAATATGGTTGGTGCACTTTGTTATATTACAGGCTCCTACACTATTTCCACATTACCTAAGTGAAGTGCTTTCCTCCTGAATTTTCCACAAACTAAGCTTCATTTTATGCTTGCAGAACCGAATCCATGCTTCTACATGTTAAAGATCTCTTGTTCTCAAAATGAGCAAGACCTGTTGTTTTGTACTAGAACAGAGACAAAGATCCAAAACACAGAAATAATCCAGTTTAACTGCCCTGGCTCACTGCTAGGGAATCATGGGAATTGCAGTTTATTGTGGCACCAGAGCTCTCTGAAAGAGAAGGCTAAGTATCTCACAAAATTTCAGTTCCCAGAATTCCCTAGCACTGAATCAGGGCAGTTAAAGTGGTTTTAAACTGAATTATTTCTGCAGTGTGTTTCGGACCAGTGTTGACTATTCAGACTCTAACTGAGAATTAAACTGAGAGGCTGTACAGATCGGCACTATGAGCCGGCATCGAGATGGAGTGGGGGCATGGTGACTGCCCGCCACACGCTCTGACTCCATCCCCAAAGCAGCATCACACTGCCCACCTGACCCACAGCAGGCAGGGTTGCAGCATTTCTGCCGCACAGCATTTGCACATGCTGCACCAAAGAAATGCTAAAAAAAAAAAATGCCACCACAGCAGCAAGGGCACCCTTTCTCCAGTGCTAAAAGGGACAACTTTCTGCTGCTCCTTTTTGCATCAGGCCGCAACCCTAACCTGGCGAGCAAAGGTATGGTGGCAAGCCACTCTTTAGCTGCTGCCTGTTCAGCCCCAAACTTGCTGTGACTCCCGAGCAGAGTTAAAAGCTGGGGGGAGGGGAGGCCACCTACCTTCTCATCCCTGTGCATTTTGTTGGTATTTTCCATCTGGAAATTATGCATGGACTGGATTTTGTCAATCTGCTCTCTCTGTTTCTTTAGCTCCCCTTGGAATTCATTCTTTTTCATTTCCACAGCACCTCTTTCCGCTGCTGCCCTGCGGACTCTGCCTTCTAATTCCATTATACGATTCTATGAGGTAGCAAATGCAAAAATTAGGGGGAAAGGCATCTTTAAACAGTGTGCCTGGGAAATATCTGTAATCAAAACTTCATGTCCCATTCTGTGCTTACAAAGAAAACAAAACTGAATTTGTTTCTTTATCTAGACATGCACAGACAGGGGCATGCACATTATAGATATAAATATGTAGTTAATATAAAAGCACATACACACAGAGCCAGCCACTGGTGATCCCTTCCTGCTGCAAACTGCCTTGGTATCACAGAATTTGAGAAAATGGGTAGCAGATGGAGAAGAATATATAACTGGTAATAATAATGCAGCAGACATGAATAATAATGCAGCAGGGCAAAATCAATGCACTGGAGAGCTGGAGGACAATTTTCATATACTGATTAAAACACAGGCAATACTACCTTAGGCACTAGGTCTGTTTCTGCATGCAGGTGCATGAGCACATATTGAGGAACAAACAGAAAAGTGATTTTTATATTAGTATAGATACCAGGCAACACTGATAGCATAAAAACTACAGAATTTCCTGGTTAACCAGGATGCACTACAGTATTTAGTCATTTTAGTTACAGTATTTTCTCAAGTACTTTCCTTTCCCTTCCCTGTTTGTTATGGCTAACATCCAATATGTATCAGGTGCAAAGATTTGAAAGCCTGATTGTGCTTTTGAAAATTGAGTTAGTACCTGTCAGTCTGAAACAAAGGGGTGTGTGTGTGCAGAAACCATTTTGCCAGTTCAGTCAGCTTGAAAACCAATAGTGAAGCAATACCTGCAAATCAACACTTCGGGAACTTGCAATCCAGTAATTGAATCCCAGAACAATGATACAAGCCACAAGCGCTGCTACTAGAAGAGGCGGAGACTTCATCCCACGACGGCTATTTCCTAGTCCCACCATCATAAAGAGGAGATCTGAATCTCTGCAGGTTAAAAGAAAAAGGCATGTTTGTATTTCCCCTCACTGAATTTTAAACATTATGGTGAAACAGAACTAGGCCTTGTTAATTTCACACAAACTGCTACAGTATTTTCAAATGGGTGTGGAAATTCATAGAAGCATAGGAAACTGCTATATACCGAGTCAGCCCATTGGTCTATCTAGACCAGACAGCTCCCTAGGGTGACTTCAGGCAGGATTCTTTCCTGGACCTAACTGGAGATTACTAGAATTCACTGGTGGCCTCTCACATATACTAACCAGGCTCGTCTATTTTAGCTTCTGAAATCTATCAGTGAGGTTAGCATGGTGGTAGAATCTTCTCTCTTACCTTAAAAAAGTAGAGAGATCTTTGAGACTAACTGAAAGAAAGAAATTGGCAGCACGAGCTTTCGCAGACTTCCCTCTACTTCCTCAGACCGTATCTGAGGAAACAGACTGAAGTCTACGAAAGTTAATGCTGCCAATTTATTTCCTTCATTTAGTCTCAAAGGTGCTACAAGATCTCTGTACATAGTGATTCTACAGACTAACACTGCTATATCATTGAATTACACCACCTTAAAAAACAGTATCCGTCAGGTTGGATTTGTATGTGCCTAAGCTTTCCACTACATACATATGTTCCATGTTGAAATGCACCCTTGTTTCTTGTGTACACATATTCTGTAGTTTGAGGAGGAGCATGCAATCTTAAATTAGAAGTTGCACTGGTACTCCTTTTCAAAAGTAAAGTCCATTCTGTAACTATCACTACAAACAAGAAGAATACTGGAGTTCTGCTGGATTCATGAACTGTTAAGCTTCTCTTTAAAGTGGTATTATGTGGACATAATCTCAAGGTGCAACTTGACTTATAGCTTATATTAAAGGCATAATCGCTTGCTACAAAGTTAAATTCTAATTACTTTTGCAGTAAAACATCCACAAAACTAACAAGGGAAATTAGTGCTACAGAGGGATGAACCAGCACAAGCTTCACTGAAGTTAATAAGGCTTAAGATAAGCAAAGCAATACTAGATTTAAGATCAACTTTATCAGACACATTCGTCTCTAAATATTCTTACTTGGGTCTTCAAATGAATAGGCATGTGAAAAATGCCTTGTATCAGAAACTTAACTGGTGTGAATATGGCCAGGAACAGAACTTGCAAAAGTTACTTTGGTGGATTACAGATTCCTGAATCTCCAGGCCAATTACCTTCCCCAACAATGGCAGAGACAATATAGGAGGAAACTGCCAGATGGAAGTGCTGTTAGTTTCCTCTCCAACTATTTTCAGCAAGAGCAGAAACATCTTTGTCACTGAGGAGTGATACAGTGGTTTCCAAACTTTAGTCCTTCAGATGTTTTGGATTTCAGCTCCCTGAATGCCTGAGTGTTGGCCAAGCTGCCTAGAGCTTCTCGGGGCTGAATTCCAAAACACCTGGAGGACCAAAGTTTGGATAACTATGGGTTGGAGGCAATATCACATGACAAGGACCACCAAAGGTGCTATTTTACAACTATAATTGTGGTTTAAAAGCCATATGTGATAAACTCCTAAATAGACCTGTTCTTAATACATCCTTTTGAATATTCACCTGTGTGTAAAGAGAAATACCAACATCTTTTATTTCCCCTTTTTCCTCCATCATTTATTGAGCCAACAGCTTGAGGAAGAAAGCAAATTGTCTCTATTACTTTATGTGACTTGGCAGTTATGCATAACAATAAATATACAATAAGTAAATTCTACTCGTCTGCCACATGCTGCAAATTATGTTTAAATAACTGCTGCCATACATAAATGCTAGTTATGTGATGAATTGTCCAAATGTCTATAACCAGCAGCATAAAACTGGTAGACATTGCATACAGATGACTTGTTTGAGCTCCTGCAATGAGAACTTGAAAGTTTTTCCCTAGAGGCACAATTTCCATATATTACAAAAAGCAGGGAGGACTGGTAAGCACATGCTGAATTACTAAACAGAAAAGCTCATGCCAGGAATAGATATCTAACTTCTATGAGATTTCTTCTCCCCATCTTGTGAGAGGAATAATACATGGGAGAAATCATTGGAATTTCTAGTTTGGACAAAATAGAACATGCCAATAGCTTATGCACAAGCCAACTGCTGCTTCAAGAACAGGGTGCAGTGTTTGAAGCTCTGAAAGCCTGAGAGAAATAGAATGCAATATAAAAGGCAGTCATGATTTCTCAGACCCATTCAAGTCTCTTGTTATCTTTTTGTCATTCTTGCCAGCCATGCACATTCATTCAGGTCTTCCATGTTACTGTCTGTTTCCAACCTCAGCTTCTGCTCAGGCCACAGGACATGTCTGCAAGGAGGAAGAAATAGGCTTTCTGCTGTACTGTGAAATTTAGAGTTGCAGACATACAACCTCACCTGTCACTGTCAACCTTAAATGTGTGCAAGAGAGGAAAATACTGCTAGACAAACTCATTTCCCATTTCCCACCTGAGAAAATAATCAGTGAAGCATTGATCATGTCCTAAAATGGAGGAGGAACGTGCATGCACCCAGCCTCCCTTCAATTTCTTTGAGGAAAAACACATGAAAATTTGTCATTTTAAAAAAAAAAACAGGAAAATGTTGCCCTTTAAATACCTCCTAGAGGGGTATTAATGGCACTTTTTGCACTCTTGTGGTCAAGGTATGGCCAAACTTAATATAACAGAACACTAAAAATCCTCTACATGTCTCTATACACACTAAACATCATGATGCAACTTTATAACAACACTGCTTATATTTATAACACAAGTCTGTTTGTGTGCATGTTTCAATTTGTGTTATTGTTCTATATGCACTAAAATTATTTGAAGTGTCCATAAACAAATTTTATAATCTTTTAAATTCTTTCTCTTTTTATAGAATAAGAAATTGATTATATTTGTATCAGGTATCATTTCTCTTAGAGAGTTACTCCAAATGAATTTATAATACATTGACATATATTGTTTTGTACTTAGAAATTTGAATTTTAGATCTTTTAATTAAAAAAAAATATAGATGTGAGTGATGCTGTGTTGTAGTATGATCAGTTGAGATTTATCATCATACGTTAGAGTTAAGATTATTCTACACAAATCCACATAATTAGTTGTTGTTGTTTTTAACATGGGATGTTTCAGTATGTGTTATCAAAAGGGGTAGTTGCATTAATCTGTTGCGCCAGAATAACTGGTCACAAAATGAGTATTATTTATGTAGCCTATTTTTATCTTATTTTTACCTTTCCTCAACAACTTTGGAATATGTCCTCACACTGAACATTTTTACCATTTTATTAAATTTCATACTTTTCCAGTGCATTTTTACTCTCTCTCTCCTTTCTTTCTTTCTTTCTTTCTTTCTCTTTCTTTCTTTCTTTTTTTGTTGGCTTAGCTCAGAAATCTTGATCTCCTACTGCAAAGACATACATAAAACAATTCTTACAATGAATTGCTACAAGTCAAACATAGCCATCACTTCCTTTAACATACCATCTTCTTGCATAAACCATACTGTAAGTGGGAAGTTAATGAGTGACATTTACAACCATAGGTGGATAATATTCAGACCAATGGAGAACAAAGCTGGTGATCATGCTGAAAAAGGTAAAAAGTATTTGTCTTTTGCTATTATATTTTTCATCTAAAAAACAGATGCTGCCAAGAAGAGCTAGTTGCTTCATTACACTATTTTGTTTTTTTGTTGCTCTGCTTCTTACATAAACTTCAAATAATGCAGTCTAATCTAATCTTAGAAAAGTGAGGTACAGGTTCATGAACCACAGTGGCTTAGAATGTTCCTATCACTTCATATGGCTACACTGATGAGAGTGAGAATTGTGTTCTATACACTCTGCCTTCAACACTTTTAAAACAAAGATTTACTTTCATCACACTGTTACTCCAAAATCTTTCTTTCCTTTGCCCTATAATCCAGACTAAACCACTACTGTTCTACTTCTAAAACTTTAGTATTAGTTTGAGAGATTAACAGTGCAGATCACTTATTATTGGTATTTATGCTCACATTTTTTCTTCTTTGTTTTTTTTTTTATGGGGGAGGGTTTGTTTTGGGGTTTTTGCTAGTTATTAATTCAAAGATGCTTAAAAGCCAAAGGCTGCAATCCTGAAGATTTATAGTGGCTCCTTGGCATCTGCTGGGGTTTTGTTACAGGATCCCCTGTGGATATCAAAATCCATGGCTGCTCAAGTCCCATTATACACAAAGGCATAGTAAAATGGTGCCCTTTATATAAAACGGCAAAATCAAGGTTTGCTTTTTGGAATATATATATATATATATAATATTTTTCAGGCTATGGATCGTTGAATCCATGGATATGGAGGTTCGACTCCATTTATTTCCAAGGGGGGTAGTCCTGTTAGTTGGTTGAGGCATGTTTCTTACATCTGGTGAAGTGGGTTGCAGCCCTCAAATAAAACTTGTTACTCTTTCATGTGCTGGAAGACTCTTAATAATTTATTTGTTTCTGGAAAATATGTTTGTTTTCATAGAATCATAGTTGGAAGAGGTTTCAATATTCTTATTCAATTCTCTTGTAATATGGGAAACTATCACTAAAGCCCCTCTGTGAGGTGTCCATCTAACTTCTTCAAAAGAGCAGTATGAAAGTGAAATACTGTAAATTACTTTAGAGATTTATGGATGCTCCTTCATGTGAGGTTTTTAAACAGCTCTTTCTGTGAGGAAGTCTTTCTTAATGTTTAGTCAAAATCTCTTTTTTTGTAATTTGCATCCATTGGTTGGGGTCCTACATTCTGGAGCACCAGAATACAAGCTCATTCTAAACTCATCCCTCCTCATTCGCTGGGGTTAGGGGCACAGGGACCCTGTGAATGTTGAAAATCTGCAAAAATAAGAAAAACACCGGTTTTACCTGAGAGAACACCTCTCTAGGCCCTCCAGTGCAACTGTGTGGTCAGTATCTGCCAGACACCGACCACAGAATTGCACTGGAGGAGCTACAAATGCCTAATGGAGTGTTCTCCTAGAAATCTCTAGGTCCTTCAGTGTGACTTTTAGTTAAAGTTGACCATAGAGTTGCGCTGAAGAACCTAGATATTCTTAGAGATGACATATTAATAAAATCTGTGAGTAATCAAATCCGCAAAAGCCAAAGCCACAAATGTGGAGGGACGAGTATATTTTCTTCATGACAGCTATACATTTGAAGATGGGTAGCATATCATCTCTCAGACTGCTGCCAAACTAGACAGAATTGATGCAGTTTAACACTGCTTTAAATGTAATGGCTCCAACTATGGAATCCTGGAATTTGTAGTTTATTGTGGCACCAGAGCTCTCTGAGAAAGAAAGTTAAATATCTCACAAAACTACAAATCTCTGAATCCCATAGCATTGTGCCATGGAAAATAAAGCCATGTCAAGCTGCATTAATTCTTCAGTGTAGACGCTGCCTCAATCTTCTCTTCTCCAGCTATTTCAATTGTTCCACATGGGGCACACTTTTCAGAACTTTTACTATCATGGTTGCCATCCTCTGGAGATACTCCATCTTATCCAACAGTAGTGCTCAGACTCCAAATAAGATCTGATCAAATCTGAATAGAGTGGTACTACAGTGGGCCCTTGGTATCTACTGAAGTTTGGTTCTAGGGCACTCCGCAGATACCAAAAGCCATAGATGCTCAAGTTCCACTATGTACAATGGTGTAGTCAAAGTTTGAATTTTGGATTTTTTAAAAAATATTTTCAAGCCATTGATGGTTGAATCCATGGATAAAAAAACCTGTAGACTGTATTACCTCCTTTGATCTAGACATTATTCTTCTGTTGATGCAGCCTACAGCTGCACCAACATTTGGGGAAAGGCACTGCATCACACTGTTGACTCATATTTAGGTAATCTATTGAGATGCCTAAATCCTAGATTGTCTGAAGTTGTTGAAGTCTCTCAGTATAAAATAATACTGAATCTGAAGAATCCACCAGTCTTCTGAAGAAGTTTTTTTTTTTAAGCTAATGGTTTTGTCGTCTTTATAATACTGCATCTCAAGGTCTTTGTTTTATAAAGTATATATTATTGAAATTTGAAAAATACTGCACTAACAATTCACACAAAATATCATGTACTTCCGTTGTTAGCAACACAAGCATTGCCCACCAAAGCAGCAAAGCAAGTTAAACTACTTCACCTGAACTTTCAGCACTTTTTAAAAAATTAAAACAATTTGCCTGCTTGCATAGCTGCAGTATAAGCTAGCTGACAACCATATGTTCCACTTTTGCTAAAACCATATACTGCAAGACTACATAGTGCATTGCAGTAAATGTATGGTTCTAAACATTAAAGAACATCAAATTCTTATATATCACCCAACTACCTGAGGTAGCGCACATTTGAATAAGCCAGTCAATAAAACATTTCCAACATCTTAATTGTTGTGTGCTTTCAAGTCATTTCTGACTTATGGTGACTCTACAACATGGTTTGTTTTTTGCTTTTGGGGGGGGGGGGCTGTTCAGAGGTGAGTTGGCCTTTGCCTTCCTCTGAAGCTGAATGTGACTTGGCCAAAATCACCCAGTGGGTTCTCATGGCCAAACCCTGGTCTCCAGAGCTGTCATCCAATATTCAAAAGCTATATCATCTACAGCCTCCCAGAAAACACCATCCTAGCCACTATGGATGTGGAATCCCTATATACCAACATCCCACACTAGGAAAGACTACAAGCCATCAAGAATACCATCCTGAATGTGGCTGCAACAGACCCAGCCACCAATCCTGCCACTTTCTAATTACTCATAACTATCTAAATTTGGGGAATAATATGTATCTCCAAGTCACTGGCACTGCCATGGGCACCTACATGGCACCACCGTATGCAAATCTCTTCATGGGTGACCTGGAACAATGCTTCCTCCGCATGTACACCCAAAAACCTCTCCTCTACCTACCATTTCTTGGTGGTGTCCTTGTAAATTGGCCACATGAAAAGCAATCACTTGAGAAGTTCCACATGGATTTCAGTAACTTCCAATATACTACCAACCTAAGCCAGAAACAATGCAGACCACAATTTTACATTCTTGACACCAGTATGCAACTACATAATAGACTTCTAAGTACCACACTTTATTGAAAACCCATTGATCGCTGCACATTCATACATGCCTCCAGTTCTCACCCAAAACACACTATCAAATCTATTGTTTACATCCAAGCCCTCTAGTATAACCACATCTGCTCAGACCCACAAGACAGAGGCACAAAACTCTTGGATTTACAACAGGCATTTCTCAAACAACAATGTTGTGGTAGAGGTGGAGAAACAAATTGAAAAGAACCCAGGAACTATTTACTCTAAGACAGGAACCATTTACTACAAGACAGATCAAAGCACAATCTGACAGAACACCCTAGTGGTCACCTATAGTCCCCAACTGAGACCACTTAAATAAATCATCAAAGAGGTACAACTAATTCTGGAGAATGACATAGCCTTCTCATAAGCTCTGGGAGGCAGGCTTTTACTAGCCTACAGACAACATCCAAATACTAAACATCTACTCACAGAAGGCTATACTGTATAACATGAATGGTAATACAGGACAAGATGTGGTCATAAACCCAGATGCCAACTCTGTTCCCACATCTATTCTGAAAGCAATACTACAGGGGCCAATAACATTGTTCAAAACATCAGAAGTACATTTACTTGCTTTTCCTCCAATGTGACCTATGCCAGCAACATCCCTGGACACACTACATTGGACAAACAGGACAGTCTCTATGCAAGAAGATTAACAGACACAAATCTGACATTAGAAATGGAAATATCACATAGCTAGTTGCAGAACATTTCAACATTCCTGGACACACAGTAAGGGGTTTACAGGTTGCTCTCCTTAACAAGGACAAAGGAAGGCTAGAAAGAGAAACCGCTGAACTGAATTACATTGACAATTTTCTATTCACTTGCAGAGGTATGAACAAAGACAATGGCTTCATGGTACACTATATACATTAATACAAGAGTCCTTGCTACTGCAGATATAAACCCAGATATAACCCAGAGTTTTAAACCCTGGGAAACTTACTTCTGGTGAGGTTTATTGCATTCACACATCAAAACTAATTGACCACTGGGAAGACCTGAAGGACCTGTATCACATTATGCAGTCCTCTGAAAATTTAGGGCAAGAGTCATGATTTGCATTTTTCTAGATCCTATTACATCCTATCCCACTCCCACAATGTGTAAGTGTGCATTTATTATCACTTGCTACTGCATCCAAAAAAAGTGGGTTTATATCCATGAAGACTCATGCAAAAATAAAAATCAGTTAGTGTTAAAGGTGCTACCACATTTTTTAAAAAAAATTCTCCCCTTCCTTCCTCCTTTTCATACCACACTGGCTCTTTATGAATAACTTCACAAAATCACTAACAAGAATAAATGCCGCAAGCTCTGAAACACTGGGTAGACATTATTCATACCACTGAGAAGCGGGTATTTTAAACATTAAGGAAACCACAGGCTCTTATTTTCAAGCCATACTCTCAGTGCTATTCAAAGTCAAACCACTTTAATGAGTAACTGGGCCTGAGTAATGGCAACCGAAGCAACTCAAACATAAATACAGGCTACCCAGAAGAGAGTATCTTCTGAATGTATGGAATAGCCCTCCCTCTACTGTATAAGTACAGCCTTCAATACCACATGCTACAATTACCTTGTTTCCATACTCATTCCCAAATGCCAACATCAACAGTGGTCTCATCTTGCCATGGCAGGGGAAGTTTAAGTTTTCCAACCATCAAGAGCTACAGCTCTGCTTAGAAATGTCAGGTTACAAACAGACACTTCTGCTTAGCTTCTCAAGGCAAGGTTTCCTCCTCTCTGTTTCTCCCGGTTAAATTTAAACAAATGAAGCTCAGAGCCAGAATTCTGGCAGGTGTTGCTTTTGTTGTGCCATGGATTAGATGGGTAGGGGGCTCCACAGATAGGAAATCAGGGCCGCAGACTTGAACTGAAGGACCCCTATGTCTCCCCCCAATTCCCCATTGAGACTATGAAAAGAGTCAGTGTGGGTCGCAGACAAGGAGCAGCTGGAGATGAAAGAGGCAGAGAGAAAAAGCTGCTCTCTTGAATGAAGAAGGCACATAAAATAAAATAAAAAACCAGAGTATTACAGTTCTTTTTTCAGGTAAACTGGGAAAATATATCTATTCTGCTTTGGTTAGGCCTCACCCAGAAGACTGCGCCAAGTTCGGGGCATCACAATTCAAGATGGATGTTGAGAAGCTGGAGCGTGTCCAAAGGAGGACAACCAAAATGGTGAAAGGTCTGGAAACCATGCCCTGTGAGGAGTGACTTAGGGAGCTGGGTATGTTTATTTTGGAGAAGAGATGGCAAAGAGGTGATACGATAGCTCAGTTTAAACATTTTGAAAGGATGTCATACTTTTAAGATGGAGCAAGTTTCTTGTCTATAGCTCCAGAGAATAGGAGCCGGAGCAATGGACCCCAACTTCTACTCTCTTTTAGTTAGGAGTTTATCAGACTGGGGCTAATTTCAGCATTAAAGAGATTAAATTGCATTTAAAGCATCCTGCAAATAAAGCAAAAATGATGAGTAACTGCACGAATGATGATCATAATAATAATAATAATAATAATAATAATACAATAATAAAAAAATTTATTTATATCTTCCCGCCTCTCCCTGCCGATCGAGGTGGGATTACAGCACACAATTATCACAGGCAATTGTGCAAATAAAGTGATATCGGAAATGCATTGTTGCTAAAATCCCAAAAGTACAAAGATGTGCATTAATGCTTCTTTGTGACCACTTTAATGGCGGGTTTTGTGCGACATTGTGTAAAATCGTTTTGCATAATTTTATGCAAATTTTTGGGGAGATTCATGGGATAAATTCCCAAATTCCTTTGTATAATAAACTAGTTAGTCCCAAAGGTGCTGCAAGATCCCTCTGCAAACAGGAAAAGAGATGCCAGCTCAAGACTGGGAAGAACTTATGCTGACAGTAAGCCCTGCTGCTGGACAGTGGACTGGGAGAGTCTCCTACTTTGGGGTTTTCTGAGCAGAGGCTGGGTGGGCATCTGTCCCAGGGAGGGGGGGCCTTGTCTGTGTCTTCTTCCTGCCTGGCAGGGGGTTGGACTGGATGGCCTTTGGAGTCCCCATCCAGCTCCCAGCATCAGGGCTTCTCCTCCTGAGGAAGGCTAGACCTTGAACCAAGGGACCTTTCCCCCCTTTCCTTCAGACTCAGTGCCTTCTCCTCTGAGGGGACCAGAGGCCAAAACCCCCACAGGAGGACAAGGCCCCACAAAATGGAGGACCTTCCAAGGGGGAAACAAAGAAACAAACAAACAAAGGACATTGCAGACTAAAAAGACCCCACTTCATGTAAAGCCAGGCTTCTTAGTCCTTGGTCAGTCTGGAGGAGGGCACTGTGGAGGGAGTCCCTCCTCCTCCTCCTGGCTGAAAGGATCATGGAAGGCATGTCCGGGGAAAGGAGGAGGACCAGGTCTGGTGGTGGGTGGGCGCCCTGACAAGTGAGGGCCAACAGGGGAGGCAGGAGGAAAGAAGAAAGTCAACCCCAAAGGAATGGAAAGGAAAGGAGAGGAGAGGAGGAGGAGGAGGAGGAGGAGGAGGAGAAGCCGGGTGGGATGATGGAGAGGAGGGGAGAGGAAGAAGGACCAAGGAAGGGGCAGAGGAAGGGAAGCAAGTATCATCACTACCTTCTATTATTATTATTATTATTATTATTATTATTATTAAAAAATATCTGTGGGCCGCCTTGGGTCCCTCCTGGGAGAAAGGCGGCACAAAAAATGGGACACAATTAGGCAAGGGATAAATGAGAAGGGGAGGGTCTTCTCCCCCCAAGGAAAGAAGGGACTTACCAATACCTTCCCAGCCCCTGGGCAGCCTGGGCTGTTCCTCCTCCTCCTGGGCTCAGCAGCAGCAGCAGCAGCAGCAGCAGCAGCAGGAGGGCATCATGGCTCCTTCTTCTGCCTCCTGTCCTTCCTTCCTTCCCTGCAAGAGAGAAGAAGAAGAGGCCAAGGCAGGCAGCCTCCAGTCCTGCAGCTTCTCCTCCTCCTCCCGGCGGCTGCCTTCCCTTCCCAGTTCCCTGGCCCTCCACGCCCTCCTCCTCCTCCTCCTTCCTTGAGCAAAGGCCTCTCCTGGTCCTGCCTGCTGCTGCTGCTGCAGGACTCACTCAGGGATGGAGGGAGGGAGGGCCAGGTGCGCCAGCCAGCAAGACTAGAGAAGCTAGCTAGCAAAGACTACTGTCTCTCACACACACAGAAGACAGCCATGGCAAGGCATGGCTCTAGTCTACTTTCTCAGTCCTGCTGCTCCAAATGCAGGGCACTTTGGGGGGGGGGGGGTGGTTCCATCCTGCCCTGGCCTGCTCTGGAGGAAAGGGAGGAGGGCAATATGCCAGGGAAAAAAATGCTGGGCATGAGTGAGTGACCAAAGAAAAGCTTTATAAAAAAAAAAACCCTAAGCACTCAATAGGGGAGGAATGTAAATGCCTGCCTCTTGGTCCTGCTCCAAATGGAGGGCCTTTGTGGTGGTCTTGTTCCTCCTGGGCTGGAGGTTGAGAAATGGAGGGAAAGAACAGGGTCACTCACAGGCGTAGAAATGGCAACTTCCAAAGAAAAGGTCACAGGCCTAGAAAGGGCAATTCAGGCATTCAGGACATTTATTGGAAACCCCCTCCTGGACTGGAGGATGAATTGGTGGCATTCAACAAAAATGGTGGATTTTATTTATTTATTTATTTATTTAAACCCCACTCTTCAGCCAAATGACCAAAGAAACACACACAAAAAAACCACTCATAGGAATTAATTAATTAATTAATGCTGCTTAGTCCTGCTCAGAATGGAGGGCATTGTAGAATTCCTCCTGACTGGAGGTTGAAATGGATGGCATTCATGAAAAATGGAGGACAGACAGTACCCAAGAAAAGCTGAACAACTCATAGAAATGTGAGGGGCTGTACAGGTCACCCCTTTTAGCACCGGATTGGGGCCACAGCAACTACATGCCACAGCCCTGATCTTTCCTTTTTGTGCCCAAGAAAGGGTGCCGTTGCTGCGGTACCAGAGCTTTTTGGCACTCCTTTGGCTCTGCATCATGTAGACAAAGCGCCAGAGGAGCGCCATGATGCCGCCCATTGTCTGATGCGGCATGCTGCATCACGCCAGCCTGGGGCTGGAATCAGACTGTACGTCATGTAGACATCACACCCCAACTCTGCCTCCAGGCTGGCCAAAGATGCTCTTCAGTACAGCCTCTTAATTCATGCTTCTTAGTCCTTCTCAGAATGGAGGACATTTGGGGATTCCTCCTGGACTGGAGGGCATCAGCTATTTCAATTTCCTCATTATCTAGGTTGAATTTGTGTACATCCTCTGATGTTATTATTTTTGTTTTCTTTATGTTCAGCATTAGGCCCGCCTTTGCACTTTCTTTGACCTTCCTCAGTCATTGTTCCAAGTCTCTGATGTTTTCTGCTATTAGTATGGTGTCATCTGCATATCTTAGATTGATGATGTTCCTTCCTTTTATCCTCATTCCTCCTCCTCCTGAGTTTTTGTACTACGGCTCCCAAAATCCCCCCAGGCAGCATGGCTAAATTATGACCACAGATGATCAACATATGTTTAAAATCAATAGTGAAGAGATCAAAATAATCCAATAGTCAGTCATCAATCGGAGCAGAGATTGCAGTCAAGAAATCAGAAGAAGAGTAGGACTTGAGAGAGCAGCTATGAAGGAACTAGTCAAGATCCTGAAGTGTTAAGATACATACAGTAATTAAATACCAAGTTGGGATTATCCATGCCATAATATTTCCTATTTCTGTGTATGTTTATGAAAGCAGATCAATGGAGAAAGCTGATAAGGAAGAAAATCAACTCATCTGAGTTGTGGGGCTGAAGAAGAGTTCTGAGAATACATTGAACCACTAAAAAGACCAATGGATGAATCCTAGAGCAGATCAGACCCAAACTCTCCCTGGATGCAAAGATACTCAACTGAGGTTGTCATAGTTGACCATACCATGAAAAGACAAGACTGAGTAGAAAAGACTATAATGCTTGGTAAAGTGGAGGGCAATTGGAAAAGAGGATGACTGCATTCCAAATGGATAGTAGAGAAGCCAAGAGAACAGGGCAGTTGAGGATAGAGTGACTTGGAGGTCACTCATACATAGGTCGAAGGCAATTAACAACATGGGTCGAAGGCAATTAATAACAACAACAAAGCATGGCTATTTGGCCCTGCTGACTAGGGGAATGTGTGAGTTGTCAGCCAAAAAATAAATGTCTCCCAAGTACAGTACTGAAACAAAATATTAAAATGAGTTCTGCTTTCCATTGTCCTGTGTTCCCCAAATATTAAAACTAAAAAATAGATTAAAATTATTTCTCCACTCTTCCGTTCAGCTGTTCATGGTAGAAGCAAAGACTGCTGGTTTTGTTTTGTTTTGTTTTGTTTAAAAGGCCTAATCCCTATTAATGCAATACTTGTACTACAGTCTTGTAACTTTACTATATATGCTGCCATGTAATGCATTTATTTATTCCATAGGCCATCAGCTGGACATAAAATATGTGTTATTTATCTCTGGATGGTGAGCCTTGGTTTATCTTTATTATAATTACATACAGCTAGATTAAAATGTAATTAAACTTTCTAGAGCTGCATCCTAGGTAAATAGTGTGAGGGGGGAAATGAATGTACTCCTCACTCTGTAGCCAGATAGGTAGATTTTTAAAAATGTAGAAGAAAGTAAGCAGTTATTTCAAATATGGCTGAGTGAGTAACCCAAAAATATTGAGTCTAATCTGAAAGAAAGATTGTGGGAAAAGGACAAGAGAAAGGGTCATGAATGGTTTATTGAAAGATTGTAAATCATTTTAAAATGCAGTGTAATTATTCCAAATTTTATTGTACAAACTGACTGCTCTAAGACCACCATGCTGGATTCAGGAAGATTAGCATCATCAGGAAGATTAGCATCATCATGATTTTTCCATTAAAAATAAAGTGTAAGAATGACAAAATTTCAAACCATATGTCTTCATTAGACAAACTTTTCCAAAATTCCACATTTTATAGGCTGATTCAATTGTCAAGGAAGTAACATTGAGATCTCCTTAATTAATCAATATAGCATTTATGTAAATGTTAGAGTTTTTAGGGTTCACATGTATATTTTTCCTTTTTTCTCTTTTGCTTTTGTTTTTGTCTGTTTTTCTTTTTCTTTCTTTTCTTTTTTTGAGTTGTATACTTTGTTGTTTTGTATTGTCTGGTGATAGATGTTTGGGAATGTTTTTGTATTTATTTCTGTTTTTCTGTATTTATATATGCCATCAATAAATTTTTAAAAACAAAACAAAATGCCACATTTATAGCTGTTTTCCTTTTACAGGATCAAAGCTTGATCATGTCCAGCCTAGACTTTTATTATTAATGGTATCATTAATTTAATCAGAACATACCAGATTTTGCTCCACCATTTATCCACTAGAAGCAACTTTGTCTCCCTGTTTCCTGAACCCCATCAGCTAAATAGCTAACTTGGTTGTTTAGTGTCGTGATGCACTTATCTGTAATGTGCATCCATAGATTTGGATACAGTATTGGTCATATCATACCACAGCATATCATATTTTAGTTACATAATAAATTTGTCACTTTGTCATTTGCAAGGGAAAAATGAATGTTTTCCATTTGTGGAAATAAATATGTCATACATCAGTGAATGAACTTGTAATGTAGTTGTAAATTTAATGTCTTATTATTTGTAATATAAATGGCATGTAATATGATTGAGCACAGGTGAGAGAGAATTCAGCATAGATTTAGGCCCAACCCAATAGAAATTAGCAGGTGTTTTGTGGGACAGTGGCCATGTGTTTTAATTGCAGTGTCCTTGCAGGAAGATACTGCTAGCTTCTCACAGAAGCAACAGTTGGACAGTTTATCTTCGGAGGCCATTGTTGCCAGGGGATTCTGAGCATTGTAGTTCAAAATGCTGGCTCTTAGAATATAAGAGTTGGCCATCCCTGTTCTACAGCACAAAACTTGATGTTGACCACATAGCGGATTTTAATTGGTTTTTAACTAGATATAATTTTTAGCTTGCTGTATTGTAGTTGTGTATTAAACATATTGTATGTATTATTGTTTTTATGCTGTAATCCCGCCTCGATCCGCAGGGAGAGGCGGGAAATACAAATAAAATTTATTATTATTATTATTCTATATTTTGGAAATCTTGGTGTGAGTTAACAAGGGAAAACTAGTTATATTTCAGAAAGAATATGAATCTCAGAGGTGTTCCTTTATTATCCATTGAGCCTCTGGGAGTGACATACACATTCAAATTCACATACAGTTATATGAATGGACTGTCTGGTTTTCTGTTATTAGGTCTTCAGTGTTTAGAGCTGTAGTTAGCAGCTTTCATCATCAAGATGTTTTGGACTTCAACTGCCAGAATTCCTAGCCACTGTGTCCAATTTTCAGGGAGTCTCAGGGCTGAAATTCAGAGTCTGAGAACCACTATTTTAGATCATGTAATCTTCCAACTAAAGCAAGGTTTTTTTCCCTTTACATAGATCCAATACAAAGAAGTGATGCATGGTTAACAAATTTCCACCCACGTTGCCTTATACTCGCTGTACTCTGCTTAGGATATATTGTCTAGAAACTGATCATCATGGTTGTGTAAGTTAAATAAATGCATGTCCTTTAAGCAAACATAAATGAAGACTGCAGTCCTATACACTCATAGAAATAAGCTCATCGGATACATTGGGCTCAATCCATCAGTAGTACTACCTAGAGAAGACCCACAGAAATGAATGGGACTTGTTAGTCACTGCTATATTAAGCCCCATTTATTTTATTTGATCTACCCTAGACAGAACTGACTTGATTTAATCTATGGGTCTTTTGAGCAGAAATACATACTGTATGACTGCAACTCAAAAAATACATTTTCTAGAGAGAAAGCCCCATCAGGGCTTTGCATTATTCATGCCTTCTCTGAGCAATAGTCACTTTATTTATTTTTGATGAGCTTCTACGTCATTTGGAGCTAACTTTTCATCAGAACCCCAATTTGACAAGATGCATATTCTATAATTACAACTGTACGTTGATTTTTAAAATGCACTGTTCTCCTCAGTCATTAGCTTGAAATGTTGTGTTATGTGCTGGAAATCACAATTATGTGAATTCTTCAGATGGAACAAATAGATAATTTTTTTCTGGAAGATTTATATCTTCAGCTATGAGAAGAATGGGTTTTTTTCCTAGACCTTTCCTGGCATAAATTTCCTGGTGACAGGTTTTATTACAGTGATCTGGCATGATGATGTTTGTTCAACTGTAATTTGGGCAAGGCATTGGCACATTACATTCTACCAAGGTTTTTACACCACCAGAAAGACAGTCTTGAGTACTGTTAGCTGCAATGCGGAACAAGTTCTTGGGAAAGGTTGACAAAAAAGGTGATGTCGTCAAAGTTTGATGTTTACTTACATGGCTTTGAAACTGTCATTCTGAGTCACGAACAAGATAACTAGAAACTGCCTCAACCTCAGTGTGGGAGATTAGAGAAAGAAATGGAACTACAGTAAGTATCACCACAAAAGCTATAAATATTCAACAAATTGACTGGAATTGGGCTCCCAGATGGCCATACTAACAGTTTATATCTTTAACAATAGAGTTCAGTGCCAGTCTACAGAAGTAACACCCACTCAGTTCAGTGGGGCTTACTCCCACATAAATTATATAGGATTACAACCTGAACTAGTGTCATTTTAACAAGTTGAAGAGCTTCCCTGCATTCATGGGGAACATTTGCATTAGTACCCTACATTTTGTTTTGCTGCCATGTACAAGTTCAGAACCAGCATGGTGCGGTGGTTTGAGCACAGGACTATGACTCTGGAGATGAGAGTTCGATTCCCTGCTCAGTCATGGAAACCTATTGGGTTACCTTGGGTGAGTGACACACTCTCAGCCCCCCAAACCCCTGCAATAAATTTGCTTTAGGATTACCATAAATCAGAAACAGTTTGAAGGCACACAACAATTTGATTACAATGTAGATATGACAACAGGGATCATTCCAAGCCCCCCCCAAGGGGGAGGAGGTGAATTTATGTAGGGCTTTCAGAAGAAGAAGAAAAAATCATAATGGCCACAGCTTAAAGGAAGGAAGAGGAAACATTATTGCACGTACACATAATTCAAACAATGAGAATGGCATTCATTTAAAGGAAGGAATTACATTATTGCATGTAATTCAGCTTAAGGAGGATTCAGTTTGCACCCAAAGAGGGAAGAAATACAAAGGAGCCATGGGAGAGTAAAGTGCCTGTTTAAGAGTTAGGTGTAAATCCTTCTTTAAAAACAAAAACCAAAAAAAACAACCTATGTTTGGTATGTTTGGAATGTTGCTCAGCTTTAAAGAGAGGGTCATGTGGGACTTGCAAGAGAGCAGCAGCATATGAAGCGCTTCTCCCATTAAGGGTTTCAACCACATTCCCTCATTGAGAGAATTCATTAATTCCCTCCATTCGTCCGCCTATCTTTTCCTCTCACTTCCCAATGTTCTGCCTACCGGGCATTTAGTGTGTGTGTGTGTGTGTGTGTGTGTGTGTGTGTTACTGCACAGTTTGGAATTTCCCCAAATATGCTGAAACCTTTTTTGTGTGGTACCTTTTTGGCTACATGAGAAAAACTGAGTGGTTGCTGTTATATGCATGTTTTGCCAAAGGAAGATCTAAAGAACTACCTGTTAAATACAGTAACATCCAAAATCCACAAAACAGTGTTATCTTTACTGAGCATGAGCAAACCAAAGTGTATTTAAAAAAATACATGTTGAAGTGGAGCTTCAAAAGCTTATAACATTAATGCTAGGCATTTTGGTTGGCCCCATAAAGGTATCACTGTTTTGCGGATTTTGGATATTATTGTGCTTTGCTATATGGCCAACATAGCTACCTCCATTTAAATGTTGCTGTTGCTGTTGTTGTCTTAGTGTGCTTTCAGTTTGTTTCTGATTTAAGTCCACCCTAAGATGAACCCATTATGGAGTTTCCATGACAGCATTTGTTCAGAGGATGTTTGTCTTTGCCTTCCTATCAGGATGAGAGAGTATGGACGTTATCACACAGGAGGAATTTCTCTCAATTTCAAAAGAAATGAAAATGAAGCCAGTTCGGAATTGAGTAAATTCACTAGTTCAGCTAATTTACGTGATTGCGTATTGATGCCCCATCACGTTCGGAACTGCCCGAAATTGCTTCCCAGTGCCTGAAATCGCATGTGATAGTTTCTCACGCAATAACATGAAACCCCACAATTGCGTTTAGAAGGACTTCCCATTGCCCAAAAATGTGTGTGATCGGCTTTCACGCAATAACGTGAAACCTCATGATTGCGTTCAGATTGCCATTGGATTATACTTCCAATTTCCATCGTGTGAAGCCACCCAGCAGATTTCCATCACTGAGCATGAATTCAAACCCTGGTCTCCAGAGCTGTACTCAACATACAGACCCACTACACCACACTGGCTGTCACATACTTTAAATATACTAACCCTGAAGAACACAGAGGAATGTTGATTGAAGGTAGAGAACAAGGGTAGGCAAGTTCTGGATATCCAAGGGTTAATTTTTCTGCCCCCTCCCAAATTCTCTGGGAGTCCTATGGCACCTGCCCAATAAAAGCAAAAAAACTATGGTGGAGGCAAACTGGGCTGAATGGAACAGTCTTTGGAGGGGGAAAAAACCTCTCCCTTCCCAGTAAAATGGGGAGGGAGTTGTTTATGTACCTATCTGAAAGGTGAATTCATTTCCTGGAAGCAGATCCAGGGCCAGCTGTATTGGCCATAAAGCAAAGTACAATAACATTCAAAATCAACAAAACAGTGATACCTTTATTGGACCAACCAAATTGCATAAAAAGTTTTAAGGTATTGAAACTCCACTTGCTTCTTCATCAGAAAAAGGTGTTGAAAATCATTCTTAGGGAGATGCTCTTTCAAATAGTTTGCACCCAAGCCTCATGGGGGCCTTTATAGGTCCACTCATTGAATTGTGCCTGGAAGTGAACTAAGAATGTTTATGTTTAAGATAATGTTTAACTAGTAGCCATATAACCCAGCAGTCAGAGTTGGGGTTGTAAAAGTCCCATTTGTAGGCTACACTTTGCCCACCCTAGTTCAGAGGAATTGGTAGTAGAATAATTAGGCCAGAGTGAGGATCATGCACTCCTCCTGATGTTATTGAACTGCAGCTCCCTTTTGCCCTAGCTAGTATAATCAGTACTGTAGTGAGAAATGCTGAAAGTTGCAGTCACCAACATAGAATCATAGACTCATAGAATCGTAGAGTTGGAAGAGACCACAAGGGCCATCCAGTCCAACCCTCTGCCATGCAGGAACTCTCCTTCAAAGCATCCCTAACGGATGGCCGTCCAGCCTCTGCTTAAAGACCTCCAAGGAAGGAGATTCCACTACGCTCCGAGGGAGTGTGTTCCACTGTCGAACAGCCCTTGCTGTGAGGAAGTTCCTCCTAATGTTGAGGTGGAATCTCTTTTCCTGAAGCATCCGTTGTTCTGTGTCCTAGTCTCTGGAACAGCAGAAAACAAGCTTGCTCCCTCCTCAATATGACACCCCTTCAAATAATTAAACAGGGCTATCTTATCACCTCTTAACCTTCTCTTTCTAGCTTCCTAAGGTGTTCATATCTGAAGGTCCACCTGACTCCCACCATGCCTGAGCTATACTATGAAGTGAATCATTCTTCAAGGAAGGTCCCATAAAGTTGTAATCAGAGGCAGCAGGAAAAGCTGAACAAACTACTAACAGAGAGAAAACAACCAGCAGGAGCATTTGATTCCAATCATCTCTTTGTTATTATAAACTGCAAAGTGAAGCAGTCTTGAAGCTTTCCTCTCAAGCTATGTTTTAAATTCTCTGATGTGTTCTTCAGCAGGGAAGCAAGTGTAGACTGCTGCATTATTATTCATACCCTCCAACATTTCCTAGATAAAAACAAGGATATGTGTAGCCAAGCTACATCAGAGCGTGTTCAACATGGCAAAAGTTATTAATGAGGAAGAACAAACAAGCTATGAGACACTTCAGCAGTTTGTTTTTACCTGATCCTACTGGGAAGGACAAGATTCTACCTCTCTCCTTCTCTCCCCCTTGCTGATTTAATTCAATGCAAAATCCTTTTGCACTTTGAATTCTGCTTGCAGCAACTGAAGCAAACCAGAACAAAGGGGGGAAAGGGGGAACAAAAGAGGGAGAGAAACTGGAGTGTTTTAAAAAACCTGGAATGACAGAAAATTGTTTGATATGTCCCTGCCAAATCAGGACAGAGAGAGTATGGGAACTGCTGTGCAAGAAACCTCAGGCTTCTGGGACAACAGAGAAATGGGAATATTGTATAGTTATTTACTGTTTCCATGTACTCCTTGCTTATGAATTGGAAGCAAGTGGAATGTGAGGCAGGACTGATTATCACATCATATGTTCACATATATGTTCACACTATCACACCAAGACTCCTGCAACCATGTTTTGTACACACTGTAATCTGTAAATTGCATTCAAAGGCAGCTCCATATAAAATGCATTGCAATAGTACAAATAAGAGATTACCTGAACATGGATCAGTGCAGCCAAGTAATCCATCTTCTGATAGAGTCATCACAGGGATGTCAACACAAGCTGGTGAAAGACATTATGTGGAGTCGAAGGCTTTCATGGCCGAAAGGATGCCAGCCACGGATGCTGATGACACGTCAGAAAGGTACTCTTATAGAACATGGCCACATAGCCCGAAAGCCCCACAAAAAACTACGAAAGACATTATGTTTCACATGAGTCACCTGAGCCTTTTATGTGAATAATGGAATCAAGAACAACACCCAAGTTTTGAACTTTTTATCTCAGGTCTTGGTAAAGATTTCATTTTCACCTGAAAAATCAGAGAGTTTGGCCATCCTTTTTTGCACTAAAAGTGCAAAAAGTGTGTTGCATGACATAACTATTTAATTATGTTCCTGTATTTGTGGCAGATGTTTGCACACCCTGCATACCCAGTGCTGTAATTGGGGCCCTCATATTTCCTACCTGGAGCCAGTGTGTTCTTCAGAGGTCATAATGACCTTTAGGAACACTAGGTTGGGTTCCCAGGAGAAAAGAAGCAAGATGAGAGGCACATGAATGATACAGGTAATAATACAGTTCCCAGTTATTACTGGTATATATTTGTGCAAACCGTCCTAAAGGTTACCCAGCCTGTTGCAAAAGCTAATTTCCCCAACATGCTGACATACTTGATCGGGACCCCCCCCCACAAGTTCCCTACTTTTCTTTGGGTAATGCTGGATCCTTGTTAAATAAAATAAATTGTACACCAGTGACTTGTAACAAACCCTACAATATAGCCTCAGCTTATAGTTGGTAAATACATCATATTGGGGTCTCATGGTCACTGCACTTGTTAGTTTTGTATTCTCTAATAAAACTAAGTTGCATCCTTCCCATTCTGTGACCTGGAATCACGTTCCAAGTTTCAAAGTTTAGTAAACCTTTAAACCAGAAGTATACAAATTGTGGCCCATGGGCTGCATGCAGCCCTCCCAGGGGTCCAAAATATTTTAAAAACATTCCCAAACACACTGCAGGGTGCGTGGAGGGCATTTACACAAAGTATGGAGGCCACCTGGTCCCTCTAGGGGTGGAAAACACTTGGGCTAGACAAGGTAACTGTTACGTGGCTTTGTAATTGGTTGACTGGCCGCACCCAAAGGGTGCTCAACAATGGCTCCTTTTCATCCTGGAGAGAAGTGACCAGTGGGGTCCCAAAGGGTTCTGTCCTAGGTCCAGTGCTATTCAACATCTTTATTAATGACTTGGATGACAGAATTGGGGGCATATTTATCAGATTTGCAGATGACACCAAATTAGGAGGAGCCAAATTCAAAATGACCTGAATAGACTAGAAAGCTGGGCCAACACTAACAAAATGAAATTCAGTGCGGAGAAATGTAAGGTACTGCACTTAGGGCGCAAAAATGAAATGCACAGATATAGGATGAGGGACATCTGGCTGAATGAAACTATGTGTGAAAGGGATCTAGGAGTCCAAGTAGACCACAAATTGAACATGAGTCAACAGTGCAATGCGGCAGTTAAAAGGCCAATGCTATTTTAGGCTGCATCAATAGAAGTATAGCGTCTAAATCAAGGGAAGTAATAGTGCCACTCTATTCTGCTTTGGTCAGGCCCCACCTGGAATACTGTGTTAAGTTCTGGGCACCACAATTCAAAAAGGATGTGGAGAAACTGGAGCGTGTCCAAAGGAGGGCAACTAAGATGGTGAAGGGTCTGGAAACCATGCCCTATGAGGAATGCCTTAGGGAAATGGGGATGCTTAGCCTGGAGGTTAAGAGGTGATATGATAGCCCTGTTTAAATATTTGAAGGGATGTCATATTGAGGAGGGAGCAAGCTTGTTTTCTGCTGCTCCAGAGACTAGAACGCAGAACAATGGATGCAAACTGCAGGAAAAGAGATTCCACCTTGACATTACGAGGAACTCTGACAGTAAGGGCTGTTCGACAGTGGAACACACTCCCTCAGAGTGTGGTGGAGTCTCCGTCCTTGGAGGTCTTTAAGCATAGGCTGGATGGCCATCTGTCGGGGATGCTTTGACTGGGAGTTCCTGCATGGCAGGGGGTTGGACTGGATGGCCCTTGTGGTCTCTTCCAACTCTATGATTCTATGATTCTATAACTGGATTGGACAGGTGGATGGCCGAGCTAGAAAGAAAGCATGAGAAAAATAGGGAGCAGGAGAACTAGCAAGGCCCAGGAGTTAAGCAGGAACAAGTAGCATGGAAGCAAGGAGCAAAGTCCATGGTTTGCTGCTGGCACACAGAGCAAGTGTTTTGCTGTAAAGACAGCAGCCTGCTTATAAGAAGAGACAGAATGTTTACACAGGTACAGGAAAGGGCAGTCTTCATTGACAGAAGGAAATGAATAGAACAAAGGAGCTGAGAGGGTGACTTGGGCCCCAGTGGGCTAATGGTTTCAACAGAATAAATCTGCCAATGCCAGCAGTCAGTTTGGGACCATGGTGGCGGCCCACTTCAGCAGCTGGCTGTGTGGTCGCTGTGGTCCCAGCCCAATTGTGGCTGGGGTGTCCTCTGACCGCTCCTTCTCAGCTGTCTGTTCCAAGTCAGAGAGAAAGTCACTGTTGTCCAGTTCGGTCTTGCTCTCTTTCTCTCTCTCTGTTTTGGTGTGCCTTCAAGTCATTTCTGACTTACAGCAACCTTAAGGCAAACCTATCATGGGGTTTTCTTGGAAAGATTTGTTCAGAGGAGGTTTGCCATTGCCCTCCTCTGAGGCTGAGAGCATGTGACTTGCCCATGGTCATCCAGTAGGTTTCATAGCTGAGCGGGCATTCGAACCCTGTTCTCTAGAGTCTAATGCTCAAAGCACTACACAATGATGACTCCAGTTATCACCCATAGTGCTTTTAATTTTCAGCCTGTTTGGTTGTTTCACTCTCTGAGGGTTTGAGTGATTAGTAATACTGCTTTTGAAATGCAGAAGCTGTTAGTGGGGTTGTCGTTAGTTGAGTCATTGTATTGTTTGTCATTGTGTACTTGGACTGTCAGGATAATACCAGACTATGGATAGCATTCCAGTCCAAGTAGTAAAAGGGGTAGAATGGAAACAGTGCATCCAGAGTCAGACCTGCCATTGAAGGAGGTCAAATGGAAAGCCAGCATGGTGTAGTGGTTTGAATGTTGGACTACTGCTCTGGAGATCAGGGTATGATTCCCCAGACTAGCTTTAAAAAAAACCCTACTGGGTGACATTGGGCAAGTCACTCTCTCTCAGCCTGAGAGGATGGCAAAATGGCAAATCCCCTCTGAAGAAACTTGCCAAGAGAACCCTATGATAGGTTTGCCTTAGGGTTGCCGTAAGTAAAAGAAGACTTGGAGGCACACAACAACAGGTTGTTCTTTTCCTTTCAAGGTGTTCCTTTCCCTTCTTCTTTTGGGCTCATTTCCCAGCCAAGAAAACCTGACATGTCCTGCCAACCAGCCATCAGCAGTGCTGTCATTCTGAGTTTCTGCTGACAGCATCTTCACAATATGGAGTCTCCAACTTTCAAACCTGACTGTAAGTCAAAATATGAGAATAGAGTGTGTATATCATTTCAGGAATTATATTGAAGTTTGGGGAACATAAGATGCAAAGCATTTGCACTTTTCAAAGTCTGCATATGAGCATAAAATAATACTGGAAGCTAGCTGCTCTTGTCAGATGGAAGTGAAGAGCTTTATTTCCCCATAGAATATGCTTTTTAAATGCCATGAGCAAGAGCACACACATACCAATGTAATATAGTGAATGACTGAACAGAATGCAGTCTCAGATATGACAGACTTATCTTCTGACCTTCCTTGCTCTGTTATGAAGCTTAGTGGTCTGGTAAAGCTACTCCAGAAGCTAGGAACATAAACCAATGGATTAAAATTACAAGAAAAGACTTTCCACCTAAACTGTAGGAAGTACTTCTTGATGGTAAGAGGTGTTTTGACAGTAGGTTGTTGTTGTTGTTATTATTATTATTATTACCCCATCTCACTTTGCATGGGATAAGGGAAGTGTGTGCAGAGACTGGATGGTCATCTTTCAGGGATGCTTTGATTAGGAGTTCCTGCATGGCAAGGGGTTGGACTGGATGGCCCTTGTGATCTCTTCCAACTCTATGATTCTATGAATTGCTCTTGGACTATACTCACTATTGTTTATGTTGGCTGAGGCTGTTTATGCTGGCTGAGGTTTATGATGTGAGTTGCAGAAGATGCTGCTTCTGAAATAACCTGGAGCAGACAAGATTGACTTTTGAGTCTTAGGGCATGTTCCCACTATGATTTAAAAAGAATAGCTGATTGGGTTATACAGTACGACCGTCGATTCTACTTTGATCAACTTCTGTCATGATAAAGCAAGGCAAACACAAAAAAACCAACAATGGTTTTTCCAGACACTAGTTTCCTAGCGGTTCTTTTGAAAAGAATCAATTCCAAAGTATGTTCAACAAGTGGGAACGATGGATCTGAATTGCATCATTCTGGAGGAGAGGGACTAATAGCAGAAGGGTGGTTACCATCCCTCTTGTTTTTGGTAGAGCCACCATTCCCCCGCACCCAGCTCTCAGCACTGTCTTTATGCTTGTGGTGTGCCCTATGGGCGTGTAATTTTAAAATAAATAAATAAATAAATAAATAAATAAATGTGATAGGATACTTGATTCATTGGTTTTGTAACTACAGTAGTCCCCCGGCTTACGAATCCCCCGGGTTGCGAAAAGCCCGGGATCCGAAAGCCACCGGACCGCTACAATATCCCCCGGGATCCGAAAGATCCCCCAGGATACGAATAAAAAAACTGTGCGGCCCCTTTAAATCGGCCGCACGGTCCATTGAGTTTAGCGGTCCCCTGGGAAACGAAAGCTTCCGGGTTACGAAAGTAATCCCGGAATGGATTACTTTCGTAACCCGGGGGACCACTGTACTTGCAATTACCTGGGTGATCCTATGGCAGCTCATAGTGATGTTTTCTTGGCATGGTTTGTTTAGAGGGGTAACCTCTGGCTTCCTCTGCAGCTGAGAGAGTGTGACTTGCCCAAGGTCGTCCTGTGAGATTCCATGACCAAGTGGGGATTTTAACCCTAGTATCCAGTAACAGTCCAATGTCAAACCACTAAATTATGCTGGCAAGATTGTGTGTCTGTTTGCATATGCGCCTTCAAATCTTGAAGGCTTAGCAGCATCAGCCCTGGTTGGTACTTGGATGGTAGGCTGCAACAAATACCAGCTGCTGTAGGCTATATTTCAGAGGAAGGAAGTTAACAAAAGCACCTCTGAGTACTCCTCACCTGAGAAAATGGTGAAATGTGCCATATTAATTAGCATGTATCTACTTTTTTTTATCTCTCCAGTACAAGATTATTTCATGCTGTCATGAAATTAGGAAACTGAAAAGTATAAACCACATCTCCCTTCCAAAATGCACAACCTGTTTTCACCAAGCTTGTTACTTTAAAATGTGCATAACAGACAGCTCCAATTCTTTTAATATTCTAGCATTGGCATGATCATTAACAGCAGAGCATTCAATTATTATTTGGAAGAATAATTAACCATGGTTAATCTTGCTCAGTTTCAACTGTTCTGGAGGATGAGTGGCTAATGTCTTTGGATGCTGGAACATCCTTCATATTGAACATTAGTCTCCCTTGACCTTAAGACAGCAGGCCTCTCCCAAATGGCTGTTGAACACAGTGCTCTGAACCATGGAACCTGGAACAGGGGTGAGGCCCTGCAAAAGTAGGCATTGGGCCTGAGGTCTTACTCCCTTCCCTAAAATGATCTGGTAGGATTGACCTCCAAGACTCCTAGGCAGATAAACCCATTCAGGAATTATCAGTCAAAAGTATACTAAATGACCATACGTACACACAAATGACAACTATTGTTGTTGAATCTTCCCATGAAGGCTATGTATACTCTATCTTATGTAAATTTACTTGATAGCATGCTACCTTGAGAGAGACAGCATGGCATGGTGGTTTGAGCATTGGACTATGACTCTGGACACCAAGCTTCAATTCCCCAGTCAGCCATGAATCCCACTGGGTGATGTTGAGCAAGTCACATTCTTTCAGCCTCAGGCAATGGCAAACCTCCTCTGAACAAATCTTGCCAAGAAAAACTGTGTGATAGATTTGCCTTAAGGTTGCCATAAATTGAAATCAAGGCATACAACAACAGATGCTACCTTGAACACATATAGGGGATGTCTAAATGCACACTGTGCTTGTAAGCATCTTCATGCATACAAGGATGATTGAATGATTAGGGATAAGAGAAGCCATTGGTGACGGTGGAACTGATGGTGCCCTCAATCACTATGATAGCTATTGTGATGGGCTGACAGGACATTCCAAATCACAACAGTAGGTAGACTGTCCTGCTACAGCAGCCATTTTTATTGCACGTTTCAGAGAAAAATATGCAGGGGAAAAAGACCACTACAGCATTATTTCAGAAAATTATTTTTGAGTGAGTAGAATCCTCTCAACACTATTGGATTTTTGCTCAGATCTTAGTAATAAAATCATGGAGTTAGAGGGGACCCAGGCATCTAATTCAATCCCCTTCCAGAACATGAACCCACAGTAAAGCATTTATGAGGCCAATTTGTTGTCTATATTGGGAAGCCATCTAGTGGAACACAAGTACAACTGCATCATTCATCTAACACTCTACTCTTTCATACGAGGCTAAATTGGAAGTATAATTTAAGGTCAATTCGAATGCAATCATGGGTTTTATGTTATTGCAAATTAACTCTTCGCACGCAAATTCGGGCAAGAGGGAAGCCAATTCGAATGCAATCATGGGTTTTACTTTATTGCGAATTAAAGCTTCGCATGCAAATTCGGGCAGGAGGGGGTTATTTTCAGGTAATGGGAAGTAATTCCGAACGGAGTAGGGGTTCTTCCGAATGGAGCAGGGGTTCATGTAAATTCGCTAAACAAGCGAATTTACATGAATCCGCATTGGCTCCATTCGGAGTTGGGAGAAATTCCTCAGTCTCCAGCAACTGATTTTGTTCTTGTTGTGTGCCTCCAAGTTATTTTTGACTTAAGGCAACCCTAATGGTGAAGAAACTTGCCAAGAAAGCCCTCTGATTATTTTGCTGTATGGTCTCTATAAGTCAAAATGACTTGGAGGCACACAACAACAACAACAACAACAACAACACAGGGACCCACATGGTGGTTCAAGTAGAATTATAGTGATGATGATATTATTCATTTACATCCTGCCTTTCTCCCAATAATGGGACTCAAGGCAGCTAACATATTTAAAACAATACAAATTAAAGTATACTAAAGCATTGATAAAAGTATAAATATAAGATTTTAAAAGTAATTACACAATTTATAAAATCAAAACATTAGATGTTAAAATTAATTTAAAAACTATATACAAACAATATATTCCACAGCATTAAAAGCCCGACTCTAGTCAGTCTGTAAAAGCTGGACAGCATAAAAATATTTCGACTTGCTGATAGAAGGAGAGCAAGGACAGTGCCTCCCTGATCTCTCATGTCTGTGATATAATTGATATCTGTATATCTATCTATGAATATGATATAATTATGCTCATGCTTGTTTTATTTAAAGCACCTATGTGCCAAACGTAAAGTGAATCTTAAACTCAAGTATGACAGCAATTTCACACAAGATAATTATTTCTATAGTTTTTAACCATTGTCCCAAGCACATGTAAAGATAACACAATGGAGGAGAAGTACACATGTCTGGAACTAGGATTACCCTTGGACCTGGGTTCAAAAGTTGCAGCTGATGTAGAATGTTTTGCTGTGCTTCTGACTGGAAATAGAGTTTCTCTGCTGAACAGCCCTCTGCTGAACAGCCGTATTTGCTAAGGTTTAACGTTTTGTTGTTAGTATGTAAAGCCCTAAACATCTTACGATATGTATACCTGTGAAAGAACATTATACTTTACAGATACACTTGACAGCCAATGTGGTGTAGTGGTTAGACAACTGGAATGGAATTTAGAATTGCAGAATGTATTGGTAGGTCTATATGCTCATTAAGTCTACTGTCCAATTTAGAGCAGACCATCAAGTGGAATGACCCTCATTATGTGGAACGTTCTTACCCCTGGCATTAGACATCCTCCAAGAATTTTTTACTTGTATGTTTGTTGGAAGCATATTTTTGCGACACTTGATATCTGTGGACAGTTGTCAGGACATAAATATTTTAATCAATAAAGATGTCTTCCCTGTGTATTTCAGACTGAATGCTATTCATATGATCTGGACAGATAACAAAAGGCACAAAGCTGTTTTGTAGTATTAGCATTATATTAATTATGCCAACACTGAGAGCTGTCCAATGCATTTTAGATTAATTTTCTCCAGAACTTCAGACACTGCCTTTACATTCATGAGCGTGGATCGTATTGGAGAAGCAGGTGTGTCATTTCCTCTGAAAACTTGAGAGAGTCATCAATTATCCAGTCTTTTGGTATCAAGGGGAGGATGTATTCTGCTTTTTTGACAGGAGCTACAGCTTGAATTCCAAAACTGTATGACGGTTCCCTCCACATTCCAATAGTTTTGGGTTTCCTTTTTACCAAGCCTTTAAATAACAACCACTGCAGTTCCTTCAGGCTATCAAAGGTGACGTACTTTCCTTCTAAAAACAGACAAAAACATAAGATGCAAATGAAGTTTCCTTTAAAAAAACACAAAGGCAGGGATGAGGAGAAATAGTATTCAGGATATTCTGGAGATAAAGGTAGCGGGGAGACAGCATTCAGTGGTGGCCTTAGAATGGGGGAAAGTGGAACACCTGCTGTGGGTTCAACATAGACAGGTATACAAATTGGGAAACAAGATATAGTTATTAAAAGAATGTCAAGCTATGCAATGTTTCCTTTCCAAGTATGGAACCTTTTAAGCACACTTTGAAGGTAGCTAATTAAAAGTCAGATAGTATAGCAACTTGCTCAAAGGCTTAGGAAAAATTGAAAGTGAAGAATGCAAGAGCCCACTGGATCTTTCAAATGGAAATATGCCAAAGCCTAACTCTCAAAGGTGCTACAAGATTCGTTTGCAGACTAATGTTCCAGACTAACACAGCTATGTCTTTGAACAGTACAGTGCATTCAGCTATTAAATACTACTGCTCAGCGAACAGAAAATCAGAGATATGTAAAACCAGCCAACAGCATTTATGTTAATATTAGTTTGCACAAAAACATCTGAGCTACAGTAGTCTGATTACAGACAAGCTGAAATTTCATCAGCTTCACAGCTTGAGAAAGTTACATTTTTGGATGTGGAACTTCCACAATACCTGAAACATGATGGCTACTGTAACTTTTTCAAGCTTCATCAACATAATTCTCAGTTTTCTGTATGTTTTGTGAGTAGGTGGGTATACAACTAAGGATATGCCACAGCATGCAGGCAAATCCACAGCATGCAGGGTCTCAGTTCACTATCTTTTGAAAAGTCACCAAAAGGTAGGTTGACTTAAATCATCAGTGGGCAAATTACCACCCTCCACATTTTGAGTGGACTGTAACCCTTCTCATCTCTCACCATGGCAAGGACTGATGGAAATTGCAGTCTAGCATCATTATGAGGACTACACATTGCCTATTTGACTTAGACTCATATTCAGATTGTGACTTTGTTGTTGTTAACTGCCATCAAGTCAATTTTGAGTTATAGTGACCCCATGAATGAGAGACCATCCTGTTGTCAACAGCCCTGCTCAGGTCTTGCAGACTCAGTGCTGTGGCTTTCTAGGTTGTGTTTATCCACCAGGAATGCAATCTTCCTCTTTTCCTATCCCCTTCTACTTTACTGGGCATTATTGACTTACCATGAATTTAATGTGAATTCTTAATAGCATAGCAAGTCACAACTGGAATATAGGCCAATGCCAGAGGTGGGCATATACAATGGGTCCAAAGGGGCAGTCTTCTATCCTTGAGGCCCATGGGAGTCTGTAGGCTCTGACCCCCCAAAAACAATCCCCAAACAAGGAATAACAAGAGTTGATGTTTGATTTTAAAGAATAGGGTTATGCAAAACAGGGTTATTCTAAATGTTAAAACAGTCCAGGGGCATTTTGCAACATATTTACATGGTGACTGGTTAGTCCCTGAGATTTCTGGGAATGCAATTCATCCCTTTTGCTAAGAACAGACAGGGTGAAAACTGAGTCTTGTGAGACACACTCAGTCCAAGGACTGTATTTTGTCCACCCCATTCAAAGGACCTTATCACACGGAGGCACTTATGTAGGCGAAATGTTGCAGAAATGTCGTTATTCAAAAAATGGCTTTTCCTGGCTTCTCTGCAAATGCTTTGTCAACGGAAGGAAAGCGGGAGCCTCAATTACATTTTAGAAGTGTGACGGATGATCCCCGCCTTTGGCACTTTTGCAACATTTGTGCAATATTTCATCCACGTAAGTGCCACTGTGTGAAAATCCCCTATGTCAGTCTAGAACACTAAAATAAACTGCCCATCACTAATTATGACCCCTGATGGTACCAGAGGTGCCTCCTCTGGCATTACTATAATGCATAAATTAAAAAGTATGGCCCCTTTCCTTCATGCAGCACAGCTGTTCTGGTTAATAACTGTTCTTTTGGTTTAAGTTTTTGCCTCTTGCACATCGCATTCTTAAATATTTTTCTGCAGAAGTGAGTCTTGCTGAAATAAAATGGGCCTTCTTCATGGTAAGCATGCTTTTGATTACATCCCTATTTTCATTTTTTAGTTGTTAACTATGGATTGCTTACACACAGTATTTTCACTTAGCAGTTATACTGAGAAAGCTGAGCAGTGAGTGGTCCTGGACTCTAAAATGTTTACTTATTCCTACTTGCATTTGCCAACCTGTTACTGTCTGTGGTTTAGGAACTGCATGTTCTGATTCAGGCAGAGTTACTTCTTTCTTCTTTTTATGCTTCCGTGAAAAATACTGAATCTTGCACAGTATCTCTCCTGAGAGACATAGTTTTTGGAGGATGGAGAGTGGCAAAGGGACACAATTCTTAATTAAAACCAGGTAAGGAAACAAGCGTGATGGTGGCAACTCTTCAAGATCAGGTTTCCTTTGTTTTCTAAAAATAACACTTTTGCTTTTTGACATAAGCGAATGTTTGGAATGTACAGCTCTGCAGATGGATTTAGAATGCTGTCGTGTGATGGTGTCTTTGTCTTCTTTTTTTTCTTTCAGTATACTGAAATATTCCTTTACAACATCTTCCTTCTCAGGACTAACAAAGGAAATACCATCAGATTTCTTGACCTCCAAGTGTTTGCCCTTATCAAATTCTGCAGTCTTCCTCCAAAATTTTACAACTGACCGAACAGCATGGAAAAGGGATGCATGAGATTCCAAAAGACCCATCCTACAAAAGTGCTTTTCTTGTCTCCATTTAAGGCATCGACAGGCCAGTGTCAGTTCTGATACCTACAGAAAGAAACAGACACAATATACTAGTATTGAGCTCTGAATGGAAGGATGCAATAGTTTATTAATCATTTCCAAATGATCTTTTGAGTTATGGGTTCACTAGTTAAATAACCACAATGACTGATAACTACAATACAAAATAAAGTCGCACAACCAATAAAGCCGATAATGTACAGGAATGGAAAGACAACACTGGTGGCAAAATCAGCAGTGACAGCCCATTTTCTCTCTCTGATCTCCACTCACTAGCACTAGAAATTAAACTAACCAAAAATGAGAAGCTTACCATGATGTCTGAACCTGGGATTCTGTTTTGTTGTGCATTTTAAAAAGGCAAGGTTGTAAACCAAGTTTTGATCTTTACATAAATTCTGGCTTATAAAGGGTGCAACAAAACAAAATTCTGGGTTTGGACAACATAGTAAGTTCTGTAGTTCTGGTTGGTTCAGATCAGGGGTGGAAAACTGCTGGTGGCTGATGTTGCCACCTTCCCAACCCACAGAGAGCTACATTCCTCCTACTGCTGAAATGCCAAAATTTTACAAAGAAGCCTTGGTTTTGGCAATAAAGCAGTCACTTCTGCTTTAGAGCAAGACAATGCTTTTACACTGGCAAAGAAAGACAAGAGTGGTATGGTGATTGTTAGCAACTCCATCTCCCTGCTGCAACTTCTCAATTGCATGAAAAGCTGCTCCAAATAATTGAGAAACCCCATGGAACATGGTGGGATGTGTTGTTGCGGACTGTAGGGGGAAACTGCAACATACATACACACAAACTTCCTTCTTCTGGAAGGAAGCCTGTGACCATTCATAGAGGGGAATGTCTGTATCACAACTTGGAAATGTTACAGTTTTGAACTACAGCCCCCCAAATCTACCAGTTAGAATGGTCAGTCCATTTTGCCTGGGAGGTTCTTGGAGTTGTATTCCAAGGACCCTATTACATTGTTTTGTTATAGACTGATATTCTGCTTTAACTGCCATGGGAACATTTTGTAGAATTCTGGGGTGACTTTAGCGAGGCCCAAGAACTCTGTAGTTGAGAATTCTAAATTCCCCTTCCTAAACTGCAAATCCCAAGAGTCCACAGTATGTTGCCACAAGTTACATTGGAATATCACACTATTACAGAGTAGTGTGATAGGGCACCAGGAAGAAAAAATTTTCAACATCTGATCTGGATCCAACTTACTGAGCAGAGCTCACACTATCCCCACTTCCCCACCAACAAGTACACCAGCAACAATGTTAAACGAGATTAGGACTGAATATAACCATCTCAGAAACTGTAAAGCAAGACAGAAATTGTGGTGCAATATATAGCAACAGCATTTACATTTCTATACATGTTCATACTGAACTAAGTAGTCTCTAAACAGTTTAAAATGTGTAAGCTAATTGCCCCCCCCCAACAAGATGGGTATTCATGTTAGCGACCTCAGAAGGATGCAAGGCTGAGTCAACCCTGGAGCCCTGGAATTGAACTCACAACCTTCTGGCTGCAGATAAATTTTAATTGTGAAGTCGATGGCTTTCATGGCCAGCATCCATAGTTTTTTGTGGGTTTTCCAGCCATGTTCTAGAAGAATTTATTCCTGAAGTTTTATCTGCATATGTGGCTGGCATCTTCAGAGAATGGTGGCATGGAGGTGTGTGGGGTATATATGCCATGTATACCCCACTTCCTGGAAGATGAAGTAAAGCACCTAAACTGGGCTGTATGGATTAATGGTTACTGCAGCTCAGACATCAAAAGAGCTGCCAGACCCAGGAAAAAACATAGAAAAACAACCACCCAAAGGAAAGGTCACAGACAGAATAGGGAAACCAATGAGGAAACATAACCTCCAAATGATCTACAGACCAATCAAGAAAATCCAGCAAATGATGCGCTCAGGAAAGGACCAAAAAAAAAAAAAAGGGGGGGGGCTGAGAAATCAGCAGTAGCAGAACACATTATTAAACCAACCTGGGCACAAAATGCTATTTGAAAACACTTAAATTTTGGACTATGCCAACAACTATCATGTCAGAATGCACAGGAAGGCCACTGAAATCCAGAAACACCTGGACAACTTCAATAGCCAAAGTTTGGCTACCAGTCCTGAAAAACGCCAACATCAAGACTCAGCAAATGAACATCACCCAGGGTCAGGGGGGGCTTCTCAGCAGACAATGGATTACTAATGAAAGACACACATCCTCCTACCCTGAGGCCTTGCCATTGACCAATACACTAACACACAGATTAACATGTAAATCACTTCCTCTCAACCAAGGAGCACACAGTATATATTCCACATACACCTCCATGCCACCATTCTCGGAAGATGCCAGCCACAGATGCAGGCAAAATGTCATGAATAAATTCTAGAACACAGCCACATAGCCCGGAAAATCCACAAAAAAACTATAACTTTTAATTTTTTATCTTTAGTGCCTTCTCTTACCTCAATTTCTTTGGCATAAGAATTTTGTAGTTGTAAAATGATTTTTAATTCAATTATTTCTACAAAGAATAAAATTTACATAATTTTCAAAGACAGAAGGTCAAGGATATTACCCAAATTTTAATATTAATGGCAGACTAAGCTCCATTTAATACATGCAAATTTGTACTCTGGCTAATAAAACTTTAAAAGAGCTTAATTTATATTACCCCTTAACCTCTCTTGAGATGATAAACCTGACAGATCAAGGGCATTTACTTCAGGAAAAAGATCACAAAATTAAAAGCTCTGTTTTCAACTGCAGAAAGCTCTGTACTAAAGTAACAGGTTATTGGCCCACTTGGCAATCAGGAAGAATTGTTATAACTTCCACATCGATAATACCATATATTAGTTTGTACATATTAAATATACCCTTACATTCACGCAATTGTTGGCATCATCTTGCTCCCAGTGAAGATTTTCTTCACATGGTAGGAGGAATGGTCTGAAGTAGAGATTAAATGTCACCCACTCACCCCACATTTTGCCTAAGTCACGGTTATGTACATTGTACACCTCCAGGAAAGCACATTATTTTGACACATGAGGCAGAAAATCCCACAAGCTCCTCCCTCCAATTTTGGCAATAAAAATAAAGCAGCAACAGATTAATAACTAACAATTTGCTACTATTTCATAACACCTGGACACAACAGCCTGCGGCTGGATCCAGTTTTCTCTTTTTGTGTTCCTCTGTCTAATGGAAAGGCTGGCCTTGTTTGGTTAAGTTATGAACTGATCCAAAATTACTGTCAGAAGATAATGGAAAAATAACACAGGAAATTAAAGGTGAGTGCCCTTCAGATACCACTAATATCTTACGCAGTTTACAGAACAGCTTTATTAAGAAAGAAAAGATTTTAATAAAACTTAATAGTTACAGCCCATATATAGAAAGCTGCACAGTGGTGGAGGAAACTCACACATACCCTTATTTAAGAGCCAATATGTTAATAGTTAAAACTAAGAAGTCCAAATAGCTGGGAGAGCCAGGGTGACATAATTAATATCAGTGCTCAAGAAGCATTAGGCAGAGAGTGTTTACCCAATGCTTTTGTAATATCTGGTTACTTAAAAAGGATTTAATGTGGGGAACACTGTCAATCTTGTAACTGTAATTGGTGGTAATATTTTTTTCTTAAGATCTTCTATTTATTTTTTTCCCCTATATAGAATCAGTAGTTAATCTTTATATTAACTTTCAGTGATTAATTTATTATCTGGCTGTTTCCAGTTGGTCTAATAGTATTTGGTTTATACTTTTTCTGGTTTTATAGAACAAAATATTTTTAAGAGAAAAGAAAGACACCAGAGGTGCAAAATACTGTAGAACTGCCAACCACTTTTCCCACCGTGATCCACTTACTCTGCAATTTAAAGGAAATAATTCATTCTGCTCCTCATTAGCTGTTGGTTTATCTTCTTTAAGTTGACTCATGGTAGCTGCACTTTGCTGAAGCTAAACAATCCAGTTCTGGGTGGTGGGTGGAGACAAAGACATAAGGAGAATTTATTAACCAGTTTTGGAAAATAAACATAAATGCAGTAGTAATAAGAAGGGGGGGAGGAGGGTTTCGGATAACTGGATCAATAAATTTCAGTCTTTATTATAATTCAGCTAATCATGTAGCTTGTATAACCTGAAGCATGAATATTCATAGAAGAAAACTACCAATTCCATCAGTCTGTCTCAGGTACATCTGCCATGATGAATGGAGGAGCACCCAAGAAGTCTAAACTTACACCCTTAACTGCAAATGTAGCATTTGGAAATACCAATGTGAACAAAAGTTCTAGCGCAGATTAACTGATGCAACTGCTGTTGTAATTCCACTTCACTCTAACAATTTATGATAGATAAAAAGAGATAGGGACAAGCTGGTTGCAAGTGAATGTGTTGCCTTCTATAATCTTATCCAGAAATATGTGAGTACACACTGAGTTATTTACTCTGTTTCTGTACAAAAATACAGAGGGGAAAAGTTCTGTGAGCCAAGAAAGTGACCACTTCCATCTAAATTCTGATTACTGGATATATTACTATGCAGAACTAACAACAGAATTCAAGGTGTGTCTCCTCAGTCATAAAAGTATCTATGAAGATACTGCATTTTACTTCAAGGTTACTTTGCACAGGACTGAAAGCCATGAGAAGCTAACTCAGGAAAGTGCAGTGTATATATGGTGGGAAAGTGGGATTTTCTGCATACATACAACCATTAAAAAGTGTCTACCTCTGGCACATACAGAAATATAAGGAAAGACAGGCAATATTCTTTCCAATTGCTCAGCTAAAAATGTGTTTCCAACTTCCACTGAAAAGTCACTAGGATAGCTGGTAGATATTGATTTTTTATTTTGAAAAATGCCATGGAGTTCATTTAAATGTATCAGTATATAATGTAGTTACATTTTAAATTTTATTTACCAGTTACAATTATATTCCATGTTTCCTCCAGTGAGGCAGCATACAAGAGTTCAAATCCCAGCTCAGCCATATAAACTAACTTGGCATTCTTGGACAAATAGATTTTTGTGTGTTTTTCGGCCTATATGGCCATGTTCTAGAAGAGTTTATTCCTGACATTTCACCAGCATCTGTGGCTGGCATCTTCAGAGAATAAGCTCTTCTAGAACATGGCCACATAGCCCAAAAAACCCACCAAAATCTATGGATGCCAGCCATGAAAGCCTTTGACTTCACATTCTTGGGTAAGTCACATACTCTCAGCCTTATAGGATATCCATGGCAAATTCCCACCCACCCCCCACCTCTGAAAAAAAACTTGCCAAGAAAACCCCATGATAATCATAGGTTTGCCCCAAGGTGGTGTTGGACTAGGACTCTGAAGACCAAGGTTTGAATCCCATCGCGGCCATGTAAACCCACTGTGGTGGACCTTGGGCAATGCTATGGAATTCTGGGAATGGGAGTTTGTTGTTGCCACATATACAGTGAAAGTAAGACTGAAGGCCAGCTGCTCCAGAGGCTAGGAGCACAAACCAATGGATTCAAATGACAAAACCTTCTCACCTAAAATGGAGGAAGAAGTACTTCTATCTTGAGGGTAAGAAGAGCTATTTGGACCATGGAGTCCCACTCCCTCAGCCTCAGAGGACAGCCATGGCACAGCCTAAAAAATGGGTGGCCAGGAATTGGAAATGACTGGAAGGCACCCAAAAACAATAACAAGAAGATTTTGGAGGCAAAAACGAAAGGAAGAAGAGACCCCTCCCCACCCGACTCCCAGCACTGCATGAGGCTCTTCCAAATAAACAGGACTTAAAATAAACAGGTGTTGCATTTTTGCACCACCAGCCCCACTACCTACTCGTCTTTGGGCGGGAAAGGCCCCCAAAGTGGGTTTGTTGTAGTTTTTACTGGGGGAAAAGAGGACAAAAATGAGACTGGGGCTTCCTCCACAGGGCAGAAATAATAATCCAGTTTGACCCCATGGCTCAATGCGATGGAATTCTGGGGATGGGAGCTTGCTGGCCCATGCAATGAAGGGGACACTTGTGAAGGTAGCACCGGGTCTGGTTCAGCTGCTCCAGAGAGGTTAGAGCACCAACCAATGGCAAGAAAAGACTTTCCAGTTAAATTGGAGGAAGTACAGGGCCAGAAGAGCTGCTTCACCATGGAGCACAATCCCTCAGAAAAATGATGGGCTGCCCTTTGTTGGAGGTTTTTCAACAGAGGTTAGATGGCCACCTTTGAGGACAATGTAGGGGTAATTGCAGCCATGGCAAGGGATTGGACTAGGTGCTTCTTGGTCTGGGGACTCTTTCAACTCTATGATTCCATGGTTCTGGACCTTTTCAAATTGATTTACCAAGGCAAATCACAAACCAGTTTAAATGTAAGTGGGAATGAGCCCTTTGTTCAATATCCTACTGCACTGAAAGTCAGTGGGCTGATGTAGTAAATTAGAATTTTTAATTAAATATAATCACACTATAAGATCAATAATAAAATTTTATCATGGATTGTGGAATTACACATTTGCATTAGCAAGCTTACAGTATTATGTAGTAGATAAATTATTATATTTTACATAAAGATTGAAAAAACTGAACACATTTAAATAATGCATAGAATGCTGCTATCTACTTGCCATGGCCATTTCTTCTTTCCCTTCATGTACTGTTTCCTGTTCTTTCTTTTTCTTAAGTCAAGAGGTTCTCAGTCCTACAAACCACAAACTGAACAGAGGCTTTTATATCTCACTCCTTTATGTTTATTTCTCTCTTAGGACTGTTGCATTAAGAACACAATTCAATTGTTGTTGCTTCCAATTCATGGTGACCCTAAGGTGTAGCTGTAGTAGGGTTTTCTTGGCATGATTTGTTTATGTAGTATTCTGTTTTATATATGCAACTTAATTGAAGAGTATTTTTAGTTGTTTGTAAATATTATTTTTTTAAAAATTCAGTTCTTTTTACTTCCAGAAAATCCTGAAAGTAAAAAGAATCTAGCCGGTTTAATGTTGCGTTAACCCTGATGTGTCTGAAATTTAATCGTGCTTTTGCATGCCTTCGTAGGCTTTTTTTTGGGGGGGGGGGGTTTAAATCCTGTTTTAAATCCCATTTCTGCATGGGATGTCTCCTGTGTGATAAACTCCTATGATTCTGTGGTTCTAAGCTTTACAGAGAGTCATCCATGGATACTTAACAAGAGCAGGACTAAAATGTTTTTCTCTGTTTGAGACAAAGAACAAATCAGAACCCCTTCCCACTTTCCAGTTGTTCTTGGACTATACTCACCATTGTTTATACTGTCTGAGGCTGATGTGAGTTGCAGAAGATGCTGCTTCTGATATAACCTGGAGCAGACAGGATTGACTCTTGAGTCTTTAGTTCAATGTCCTACCTCCTGCACTAAAAGTTAGAGGGCTGATGTAGTAAATTATAATTTAGAAAAAAATTAGAAAAATAAAAAAATAAAAATAAAAAAGAATTTTTAAATTAAATATAATCACACTATGTGCTGGCCAAGTGCCGTAATAATAAATATTCTATTCTATAATCACACTATAAGATCAACAATAAAATTATATCATAGATTGGGGAACTACATATTTGCATTAGGAAGCTTACAGTGTTATGTAGTAGATAAATTATTATAATTTACATAAAAGTTTGAAAAAAATGAACAGACTTAAATAATGCATAGAATGCTGCTATCTACTTGTCATGGCCATTTTTACACAGGTGTGAAGCTTCAGGAAACCCAAGGGCAGCCAAGTTGCCCGCTTCTGTTCTATGCGCTTAAAGCTCCATAAATCCATGCACAAAACTAGATTGTTCTAATGACTTTTAATCAAACCAGAATAGGTTGTTTTATTTCTGTTCTGCCTTTCCACTAAAAATAAGTGCTGAGGATACTGTGGACGGCCAAAAAGACAAAGAAATGGGCCCTTGAACAGATCAAGCCTGTGATCTCCCCAGAAACCAAGATGGCCAAATTGAGGCTTTTGTCACATCATGAGAAGGCAGGACTCATGAGAAAATACAATGTTGCTAGGGAAAGTAAAAGGCAGAAGAAAAAGAGGAAGATCTCACACCAGATGGATAGACTCAATCAAGGAGGTCACAGGGCTGAACCTACAAGACCTAAGCAGAGCAGTGGAGGGCATGGGGAAATATCTCATCCACAGGGTCACCATGAGTTAAGGTTGACTTGTGGACAGTTAACAACAATGAACAGCATGAATGAGAGACCTCCAAGTCATCCTGTCCTCAACAGTCATCCAAGGCATCCTGTCCTCAGATCTTTCAGGGAGCCTTCTTTCATGAAGATTTCAGGCATAGTCAAGTAATAGGTTGACAGCAGCTAATGGAAATTTTAAATTGAATGGAGGACACTGCAGAACTCATGTTCTAGATAGTGAAACTCTCTAGGGGTCTGTAAAAAAGGTAACTCTTAAAACACAGACATTTTCACCAGACGTATTAAGATATTACCCAACTCCACCCCCAGCCAAAAAGATTTTTAAAAACTGAAAGGAGAAATATTTTTAATGTCAAAGACGGTTACGGCTCTTGTCCTGCTCCTCACGCAAATTAGGTAAGGATTGAGTATAGCTTCTTTGTGTCTAGCTATATTCTTTTGGATGATTCTGCCTTGGAGGTTTTTAAACAGGTGCTGGATGGGCATCTTTCAGGAGTGCTTTAATTTTGTATTCCTGTGTGGATGATTGGATTAGATCAATCTCGTGGCCCTTTCCAACTATTAAGAGTGATTTATAACTCTAGGTACACTATCCTGGTATCACCATTAGAAGTGAAAGAACAGTATAGAAAATGTTTAATTCGTAAAACACCACATGCTTAGAGCTGCACTACTAAAACACACATATTTAATTAAGGAGTAAGTCCTGCTGATTTCAGTAGGACTGGTTTCCGTATAAGCATGTATAAGATTTTCTGTTGTCTGATACACACCCGTGTCCCATCCTTTAGCACACAAGTGCCTTCAGGATGGTGTATGGAACTGAAAAACAAAGGCATGCTAAAAGTCCATATAAGAACTCATTTGCTACAGCAACAATAAGTTCCAGGCTTTAAACAGTTTAAAGGCCCAGGAGATCTCCTCATGTTGCAATGTTCAACATTTGGAAAATATACTTTGTGAACTGCAGCCCCCAGCATCCCTCAACAGGATTCTGTGTGTCATAGTCCAAAAAGAACTTCTTGATAATAAGAGATATTCAACAATGGAAGGTGCTGCCTTGGAGTGTGGTGGAGTTTCCTTTTTTGGAGGTTTTTAAAGAGAAGTTGGATGGACATCTGTTGCGGGGGGGCTTTGTGTATTCTTGCATGGCAGTAGGTTGGACTGGATGACACTTAAATTCTCTTCCAAGTCTATGATTCTATGAAAGGAATGTGGCTTCCTCAATTGAGTCTATCCATCTGTATTTTTTTCTACTGACTTCTACCTTCCTAAGCATTATTGCATTTTCTAGTGAATCATTTCTTCTCATGATATGGCCAAAGTATGACAGTCTCTATTTTTTTTGTGGGTTTTTCGAGCTATGAAGCCATGTTGTAGGAGTTTTTTCCTGACATTTCACCAGCAGCTGCTGATGAAATGTCAGGAATATACTTCTAGAACATGACCTCATAGCCCAAAAAACCCCACAAAAAAAAAAAAACCAAAAAAAAAAAAAAAAAACCATGGATGCTGGCAATGAAAGCCTTCGACTTCATATCACAATCTCTGTTTAGTCATCTTGGCTTGGAGGGAGAATTCAGGCCCAATTTGCTCTTGTATCAATTGATTTGTCTTCTGCTGGAGAAAAGTATTCATGGAACTGTTCTCTAGCAGCACATTTAAAATGAATTGATTTTTTTTCCTATCAGCTTTCTTCACTGTCCAACATTCACAATAGATAGAAATGGGAAATACGATGGCATGGACAATCCTAACTTTGGTATTCAATTATGACTCTTTACACTTCAGAATCTTCTCTAGTTCCTTCACAGCTGCCTTCCTAGTCCTAGTTTCTTCTGATTTCTTGTCTGTAATATCCATTCTGATGAATGACTGAGCCAAAGTATGGAAAATCTTGAACTATTTCAGTGTGGTCAATAGCATAGACTCTTTCAATTTTTTCTTCTTCAGACTCTGTAGGTGGAACATAAACTTGGATTATTGTTATACTATTCCACACACATACATTAATACAGCCAAGTGTATCTCTTTGCTACAGGACACCGAATCCCGTCTTTGCAGAGCATTGTGTTACATTCTCTGCTGTCTCATTTCCCGACCTTTAGTGTGCTCCTTGGACTATTTTATTCAGAGATTCCCTTTGTGGCTTTTGAACCTTTGTGTTCAGATCCTGGATAGTATTGACCACACATCTGTTCTTCTCCTCAGGAAGATGTATTTAGGAAAGGAGACTTCTTCATTCACAGACAGCAGTGACCTTTTGGTCTTTATTACAGCAAAGTTTAGCTCCTTCATTGGGAATTTCCTTCACTTCCCATTTTCATTTGTTAATGAAACTTGAGACCAAGATATGTATTTTAAAATCTAGGCAAATGCATACATACATGTGTACTTGCTCTGGTGTCATGGGGATTAGCTACACTGACTCATGATAACCAACAACATTAACTGCTGTCCCAAAAGACACTTTGACAAGCCAGAGGGGCTAATAAGGGAAACAATGGGGATGGCAAGATGGCTTGCCAGGGCATGTCATAATGGGGCAGTATGATATAGTTGAGCATCCACTGTAAATGAGATAGAAAAATGTCAGTCCATGTACTAAACTGAGATTTGCTGTAGTGATCCATTTTAGGGGAAAAAAAGAAGGATTTGGAAAGCTACAACTCATTAACTGAACTGGGGAATATGCCCAAATGTTTCCCACAATAAAAATGGAAATTGGGGTGGGGGGAGTGTCTCCTTTCAGCACCAGCAACTCTGAAAAGGCAATTAGGCTTTTGATAAACCCTTTTAAATGGCTAGTTGCTCCATAAGTGGCAGGCTCAATGCATGTATGGTGAAGCTGAGTTTGTCTGAAGCTCAAACATAGCCTTATGCCACTCCCCTTTATCTGTAAGCAGATAAGATAGATGGCAACATTTTTAATTACTAAAAGGAAAGTGGTAATGGTGGTGGGGAATGAATCTAGCAACACCTACAAGACTATCTGCTTTATTTTAGTATGAGCTTTCATGGATTTCAATCCAGTGCCTTAGAATTGGAAGTGCTGCTAGACTCCCCTTCTCCCCATTCCCTTTGTTAGCTTCAACTAACAAGGATTTCATATTGAAAACTTTGAATCACTAGAAGCATGGGGTAATAATCTATCTAGCAATTCTGAGGACAAAGTATAATTTAAAAATTTTCATGTGTGATTTGCTGTAGAAATCTCTAAAGGTGTATACCATATTTACCAAAAGGTAATTTATTACAACAGGTCTAAGTTACAGTATTGCACATATTATGTATTATTAAGAAAAATACACTCATTTATAATCTATTACTAACAAAACATTGACTTCAGATTTGTGCGTTAGGTGTTTAAATATGATAACACTTTATATTTTTATAGTATGGAAGTGCACACTTAATTCATAAACCTTTTATACAAAAAAACTATATATATATTCCTTCATTTTTTAAAAAACCCATCAATAGCATTCATACACAGTACTGCTTATATTCTTACTCCTCTCTGCCAATTAAAAAGCAGTCAAATGCCAAGTTTGGGCTCCATATAGAAATTTAGATTGCATTAGACCAATATCTTGGAGTGTGAAAGGACTGCAGTATTAGGCTTAGTGACATTCTCATATCCTCAGACTCTCCTTGGCAGCTAGTTCAACATGCCAAGTTCGCACATTTTTTAAATTCTTGCTTGGGTGATTTTTCTAGTTGCAATTAAGCTTGCACTACAGGAAGATGTTGAAGTCTTTCCTTGAAGGTCTGCAAGGCAAAAGTAATCCCAAAGCTGGCCCAAAGCAGTTTGTCCTTTGTTGAGCTGTTTCCAAGTTAGATTTTTCCTTTGTTTAATTCACATGCAGAGACATGAATAAGAACTACAATTGATAAAGTTATTGTAACCAGTAATTTTGTAAATAAACACATGAAGCACTCTCCTAACAACATATTTCTTTCTCCCAAACAGGCTAGTATAAAAGTCTGCCTGCATTAGGTAACTGAATATTAGTTACAAAAGAATGCTAAAAACATGTGTGTAGAAAAATGGCTTTGCTTCATCCTGAATAGATGACAATGAAGACAATAAACCCTTTAGATGTTCAATATGTCTTAATTGGAAGATTAGGCAAACAAACTTTACACTGATTTTTTAATTCATGATATGAATCGTAACTAATGTTAGATACAGTCACATCTTTTAAAATATTCCTGTTTCCTTATCCAAACAAGTGATAATCTGAATTCAAATGTTGTACTAGATTTCTCTGTACTCAGACTGAGATTTAACCAAAATACATATATATTCACATCATGAAATGCTACTTAAGAAAACTGCCCAGAAAAAAGTGACTTGTTTTCCTCCAAAATCAGGCCATGCAAAATGATCCAGATTTATGAACTATGGAGAAAACCTGCATTTGCTTCAGGGCATCTATATAACTGAACAGAGATTTTAAAAGGACAGAATATAAATAAAATTCTGCCTTATGCTTCTCTTAGACATAGTGGCAAGGGTATTCCTGAAAATACTAGTGGTTTTCCTAGCAGCAACAAAACATGAACAGTAGAGTAGGGAGAAAGATTTAGATATAAGCTATCTGACATGTAGATTAATTTACCTAACACGGTATAAGCACACGATCCAGACTTCTGAACTCTCAAGATGCCAATATTGATTTTTTAAGACACATGACTTTTTTTAAAGAAGAAAATGCTGCACATTATTGGTACATGTGAGTTTCACTTTAAAGTGTAATAGATCATTTTTAAGCACTTAAATGCAAACAGTAATTCCTTCAAGATAAAACAAGTGGTAATATAACTTTACATAACACTTTTCAGGGTGCATCTTGTGTAGAGCTTACCGTATATACTCAACTATAAGTTGAGAAATTTATGCCCCAAAATGGACTCTAAAATCATGGGTAGACATATCTATGGGGCAACAAGTTAATAATACTTGAAAATTTCCTAAAAGAAGTGCTCACCTTCCTCTCTAGCCAGGGATCTTTAAGGAGGTTCCCATTTCAGTCCCCAGCTGCTCCCCAGCACGCTCTCTTCTCTTCCTGTCTAAGAGAGAGACAGAGAGAGAGATATCCCGACCCTCAGTCCCCTCGCAGCCAGAGCTAACAAGGAGCTACTCAGGAAAGGGAGAAAGAGAGTATGCCCAGGCTCGGATCCCATTTTGCAAGCCATGAGCCTGGAAATCCTGGGGGTGAGAGAAGAGAATGAGAAAGGTCTGTCCCCCTTTTGCAAGCCATGAGTATTGGGAATCCTGGGGGTTTATGTGCAGGGAGGAGAGAGGTTTCTACCCCCTTTTGCAAGCCATGAGCCTTGAGAATCCTGGGAGAGAGAGTGGTCTGTCCCCCCTTTTGCAAGCCATGAGCCTTGGGAATCCTGGGGTGAAGGGCAGAGACAGGGGGGGGGTTCCTCTCGTTTTACAAGCCATGAGCCTTGCTTTTGGTAAAGGAAAAGAGTGTGTGTGTATATGTGTCAAGGTTTGTTTCCCCCTTTTCATGCTGAGACTATGACCCTTGGAAGAGGTCCAGAGATGGAGATGTAGGGAGGGAAGTGGTGATTTGTTTTCCCCTACAGATCTTTTGTAACATGCCTCCAGTGTGTTTGACCCTCAACTTATCCACGGGTCATATCAAAATCCATAATTTTGGCCCCCAAAACTGCCCCTGACTTATACACGAGGTTGACTTATACACGAGTATATACGGTATCTCATTGTACAAGGATTTTCAACAAATAAAATTAGAGATGAATCACAAAGTTCTCAGCGTTTAAAGACAATCTTTCTTCCATGCTATCAAACTTTGAAAATATGCATGGCTGCAATTTAACACACAGATTACACTTCAGAAAGGCAGTACTTTTATTTTCCCGTGAAGGCAGCCATATTTTACAAAGCCTAAAAGACCTGATAAACACATGCCAAATGATTACTTTAAAAAGTATTTGTGGATTTTGTCCTGATACTTTAAATATTAAAGCTTTCCCCACAACCACACGTTCCTTTGATATTTGGGTTATTGAAAACAAATTCACTGGACAGTTTGTCTTCTATATAATCCATTTCAGTTCCTAGAAGGGTCAGCTGTGCTTTCTTCTCAATAAACACTCTAACACCTTGAGGAAAATAAGGGAAAAAATAATGATGAGATTTTGGTTTTTAATCTTTTAGTTTGTTTTCAACATGTCAAATATAGCTGGATTGTAATTTCCATTTATCAAACTGGCCTGGTTTTTAAGAGTGTTGAAGCTTCACAACAATACATTCCCCTACTACAATTTATGCAATCTCCTTTTAACAGAATTAACTTGCTTCAGGTTCTCATTAACTTCGTTTAGTAGATCCACTGTATGGATGCCCTATCCCTCTGCAAATAATTTATCATTAAAAAAAAAGTGGACTATGTAGTCACAATCTGAACCTGCTGTCTTACGTTAGCAATGCACATTTTTTTTCTTTAAAATGTTTTCATATAAAAATTGTTTTTTTCAGAGTATAAACCATGAGCCTAAAAGAACTTGGATGTGCTCTTCATATAATGTAGGACCTATTCATAAGTGAGCACCTTCAATTATTGTGCTTTTAGCAGTTGGTTACAGAATAGTTCATTTTAGAGCATAAACACAATGTTTATTTGAAGGAAAGAGTTAGTTTATCAATGTAATGGACTATAATTCCCTTTTACTTTATAGACTCCTATTAAGTTTAAGAAAAGCTTCCTACCTTTCATTAAACAGAGCTAAGATTAAAATTAACAATAATATTTTACAGTAAAAGAGTAGAAAAAGGATTTGCAAATATTTTGGAGCTGTGACTATTCAGAAGCACACTTACCATCCTGTACTACTTCTTCATCTGAGTCCCCTTTTGATTTTGTATATTCTAGTGTGTAAGAAAGTCCATTACAACCTCTTGTACGGACACCAACTTTAACTCCTACCTGAAACGGAAGTTTTAACACTTAAAAATTCTTTCCTTATGAAGATAAAAACTGCTATGTATGACTGGTTATCAAAAGATTTTTTAAAAAATGCACATATTTATTGCCAGCTCTAACATTTAACTAGTAACAGACAATCACTTAAAATTTAATACAGGGTAAAGAACCTCTAATTTACCATATGGATTTCAACTACCATAATCCCATACTACTATCTACTGTTAGATGGGAGTGATGGGAGATGTATGCCATCTTAAGGTCCAAAGACTTCCCATATCAAAGGAGCCCTGGTGGCGCAGTGATTAAATGCTTGTACTGCAGCCTCTCAATCAAAACCATAAGGTTGCGAGTTCAAGACCAGCAAAAGGGTTCAAGCTCGGCTCAGTACCCAGATTGTTGGGGGCAAGTAGCGTACAGTTGTAAACACTCCTTAGGTGGTATGAAGCGGTATATAAATGAAGCTTTTTAAAAATCATTTAAGGTTTTCAAAGAAACCTACATTTTTTTTACATTCTCTGATCTCAAAACCAGAGAAACAATAAGTCCCACTAATCTCACTGACATTTATTTCTAAGCAGATGTGCAGACCTGTACTAAAAGCCACAACGAAAGTAAATGCACAAATTGAGCATCACTACAATCTCATTCATTTTAATGATATTACGCATAAGTAAAATTTGGAAGACGGGCTATTGACTCCAGCTATGTAAACAGAAGCAAAAAAGCAACAGCTAGAAATGGCTTAATGTAAAGAAAACTGTACAAGATACCTGCACTTTGCTCTTCACCAAAGAAAACTGTGCATTAAATTACAATGTTAAATTTGCTAACTTGACACTCAAGAAGTTCATCAAATTTCATTTTATGAGGTACACAGAAGGAAAAAAACCCAGTCTGATCAATATGAGTATTGCCTTTTCACACTGTTGAAAATGCAGTTGCTAGATTAGCATTTTTCCAAGTTTAAAACACAGATTTCACATGTACTTGTCAATGAGGAAATGCAATTTTTGTTTTATAAAGTATTATAGTAACATCTCATATATGCTTCATAGGGTAGTTGCAGTATTACATCAATCAACAGCACACTGAAAGCTACTATTATATAGATGAATAATATTAAGAATACCCTCCACATCTACTTACATGATCAGGTTTGTCTTTAAGTAGTTGCTTAATCTTACTCACAGCAGATGGGGTCTGAAAGATATTTTCATCATTAGTAATTTTGCACTGGATGAATATTAACTGTTGTCAAAACCTATTTTATCCTCAGTGCAAGTTTCTATACACCACATGCAAGGGCTTCCATTAATAATACAAGAACAGAACATAGAGATAATTTAATTTCTTGTTTTTAAATTCGGTCCCAAATGATGACAAATGTCCCTAGTCTTAGATCAGAAATGAGCTCAGCAGAGCTGCTGCTGCTTCTTTTAAAATCAGAGTAACAGTGGCTCAGTTTTCACATCATGTTCCAATTCCAAAATTCAGCTCTCACATGACTCATGGCTTCAAATGCTGTCCCTGAATCTCCACCTTACACGAGCCTGGCTTCTCCAATGCTTCCCCCATTTTCATAAATTGATGGCAGCAGTGATTAGAAACAGCAGTGAAAAGGTCTCAATCCTCCATTCCTAGCACCCTAAACATTGCAACTTTCTTGGCAACTATGTACTTACATCTATATAGGTTCCTGCCACTGCAGTACACCAGAAAGAAAGCAAGACATCACATCAGTTTAGATTATAATCTGAGCTCAACTAAAAATATCTTTGGGAAACAAAGCATTCTTTGTACTGAAGATAAGCATTTAAAGCAAGAGCAATTTGTATTCCAGACTAAGCAAACATGAACTTTGTAACTGAATATGAGATTATAATTATTCATGTCAACGAAGTTCACAATTCAAGGTGACTTTCAGACATGAATTTCGGGGGGGGGGGGGGGGGACACACCAAGACACAGTATAGAATTCATTTACTGAGGAAGGCACAATCTATTGACAGCTGGCCAATTTCAGAAAAGTTGAAGAAAGGAAAAGTAATTATGGGGCTTTACAGACTCCGTATAGAAGCTGCGCAGCTGCAATGGCGTTGCTACGTATGCCGTTTAAACAGCGCTACATAGCAATGATGCCCTCGTCACATGCTAGGGTTGCGGGGCATGTGTAAGCCCCACCACGAGGCAATCCTAGCACATGACGGGGGCACCTCAAAGGGCTAGTATGTACCAGCCCACTATGATCAGTTTAGATATACTGAAGACACAAACCTTTACTGGCAAATTTCCACTGGTGCCAAGTTACCCTCTGAGTCCAGCCTCCTTTTAAAGCCATCCAAGTTGGTACTCATCACTATATCTTGCAGTAGTGTCACAGTTTAAATAGGTGTTGTGTAAATTAATACTTCCTTATACAGTATCTGTAGATGACCCATTTCCAGTATAATGAAAGAGAAAATCTCTATCTACTTTCTCCATTTCATGCATAATTTTATACACTTCCCCCATGCTTCCCCTTATTCACCTTTTCCATAAAAAAGCCTCAAAGTTTTAACTTTTCCTCATAGGGCCGCTAGCCCATCTCCTTGATCACTGTGGTTACCCTTTCCTGCATCTTTTGCACCTCACAAAATCCTTTGTAAGGGGTGGTAACCACAATAATCTATGGCTTTGCTATTGGCTTGTTTAGCTTTAAAAACAACAACAGTACAGTAAATATTCAAGAGAAACATCTAAAGAGTTACACCTAGGATTCAGTCCAGCTGCATATCTATCCATGCACTCTTCCCTTCCCTATGCATGCTGTGATACTCAAATGCAGATAACTGAAGAGGTGGAAATTGTGAAGCTCTTCACAACTTGGATAGTTTTAAATGTGACTACTTGGACTACTGATGAAGAATACTTGGGGTTGCATTTCTACAACATTTTGAAGTCAACATAATCCAACTCCTGAGAGAGGACGGTGCAGACATACACAGATGCAGAAAATATACAGTCCAACCTCCCCATATGCAGGGGATCTGGGTATGGGGAAAAGAGTGTATGCTCAAGCCCCATAGAAAATAATGGGGCATGTGCTTGCTGTGGTGCACGACTTGCGAGTACACGCCCCACTATTTCTGCCTGGGCTTGTCTTCTGTGTAAGCAAAAAGCTGCAGAAGGCAAGCCCGCCTGAACGTGGAACAATGGATGCAAACTGTAGGAAAAGACATTCCACCTCAACATTAGGAGGAAATTCCTGATAGTAAGGGCTGTTCGACAGTGGAACACACTCCCTTGGAGTGTAGTGGAGTCTCCTTCCTTAGAGGTTTTTAAGCAGAGGCTGGATGGCCATCTGTTGGGGATGCTTTGATTGGGAGTTCCTGCATGGCTGGGGGTTGGACTGGATGGTCCTAGTGGTCTCTTCCAATTCTATCATTCTATTAACAACAACAATCCAAAAGCCAAACCTTGATTTTTCCATTTAATATAACAGACACCATTTTATTGTAGCATTGTATATAATAGGATTTGAGCAGCCATGGATTTTGGTATCCATGGAGGATCCTCAAACTAAACTCCACCTGATACCAAGGGCCCGCTGTACTTGTCCAAAGAAAGAATTTGCTGGCTCTTCTCTTATTGCAATTACTTTCAAGTTGGTGTGGCTTTCAGTTGATCAAGGCTGAATAGAAAAAGTGATGGCGATGGCATAATTAGACTATTATTGTTGTTATTTTATTTATATGCCACATTTTCTCCAGAACTGGGATTTAAGGCCACTTACAAAAATTATAACAGATATAGACAAAAAAAAAAAGGTAAAAACATACATTGTTAAATAAAGTATATGTCGAACCAAAAACAATTGAAAGTTTATTCATTAAAAAGATAAGAAATAAAAGCAGTACAGCACAGTATCAAAAACCTTTTCCTTATAAGAAATTGCTTCCTAAAAGCTGTTGAGATAAGTGGGGTGGGGGTAAGAGGGAGACTGTACGCATGCACCTGGGCTTTTTTTTTGGGGGGGGGGGTTACAATTTTAAAAAAAGCAACTACACCTTGATCAGCATCATGAGCTCCCCCACAGTACTTCTCATGGCTATGGATTCACACCCTTCTATCTGCAGCTAATATTAAATAGTGATGAAAAGAGGATGGTGTGGCTAGAGTCCTCTTCTTATGCTGCAGCCTGTGTATTCAATCAATGGAGTTTATCACACAACAGGAATTGGAAGTATAATACAATGGCAATCTAAATGCAATCATGGGGTTTCACGTTATTGTGTGAAAGCTGATCACACACATTTTCGGGCAATGGGAAGTCCTTCCGAACGCAATCGTGGGGTTTCACGTTATTGTGTTAGAAACTATCACACACAATTTCAGGCACAGAGAGTCAATTTCGGGCAGTTCTGAACGTGATGTGGCGTCAATACGCAATCACATAAATTCACTCAACTAGCAAATTCACTCAATTCCAAACTGGCCCCACTTTCATTTCTTTCGAAATTGAAAGAAATTCCTCCCGTGTGATAACGTCCAATGAGAATCAAGCAGGATTGCTTACTCTGTGCATGGCATGGAGCTTTTGGAAGGGCAAGTGACAAAGCGATGTTAACAGAGGAATAAATGCACCTATTAGCACCACCCTTCCAAACTTTGTGCTGGGAAGAATTTGAGAACACATTCAATAAAACATATAACACAAAACTTTTGCTGCTGTATTTTCTCACAGAAATATAGCAAAGCACTTTTTTTTTGCAATACATCAATATAAATTCATGAATGGATTTAACAACAGTTGAAACTTATTCCTCTCAAGTTGTGATTAACTTTTTTTCAGATGGCTGTAACTCTCTTTTTATGTTCTGTCTAGATATTCAATCAATATATGCACAGAGAGAAAGAAGAAACAAAGAGAGACAGATTTGTATTTGTGTTGGCCCTGCTCTCCATTCTTTTTACTCTGTGGGAATGAGTATATTTGTTTTTCAAATAATTTCAGGGCACTTTTTAAGGCAAAAAGCCCACCCCATTGGTCTTAGATAAAGGCATAGTGCTGTACAACACAACTTCAAAGTAACATAGCCATAACAGTAATTATCTTGTTTTCTTTTATAACTGCAGATACTAAAATGCATAGTATGACCAAAATACTGTGACCAGTCTTATTCCACTTCAAAGCTATAAGTCAAATCACATCTTATACAGCAATATTACTCCACAAAAATAAAACTTATACAGGTTCCCTAATGTGCATTTTTTCATGTTTTGCAAGGTTTCCTTTCTGACTAAAAGTCTTCCCACATTCCATGCACATAAATGGTCTTTCTCCAGTGTGGGTTCTCTCATGTATCATAAGGTTTCCCTTCTGAATATAGCTTTTCCCACATTGGGAACACTTGTATGGCTTTTCTCCAGTGTGAACTCTTTCATGATTTTTATAATTCCCTTTATGATCAAAAACTTTCCCACACTCTGCACATTCATAAGCTTTCTTTCCTGACTTAAATCTTCCACGTAGTCCAAGGCCTGAGCGCCAACCAAAATGGCTTCCAGAGAGGTGAATTCTTTGGTATGCTCTGGATCCCCTCTGATCAAATCTCCATTTTACATTGGGAAGGGCTCTGTCCACCCTTTTCTCGAGGCTAGCTACATGCTCATTCTCCGATTCCTGCTGACTCCCACACCTTAGTCTTGCCTCATTACTCTGCAAAACATTGCTTCCTCTCAGCATGGTGTCTCTTGATTCCATTTGATCAGGAATCCCTTGCTGAATATTGTTTTCCTTGTTTTCAAGGACCTGCTTCACTCCCAATGAGCTCCCTTCATCATTTTGCTCCTCCTTGCAAAGGTGCCTTTTCCAGGCTTCTGGGGGCTGATCCTGGTCTATCTCTGAAGACTCTTCATTTGCCACCAACCCCAAAGCCTGTGACACTGGAAACTGTTCCTCCAGCCTCTTTGCTTCCTTCTGTTTAACCAGGAAATCCTCAGCTAGATGTACAGCCTGGGCACAGGTCTCTGGGCCATGCTCCCTGACCCAGCTCTGCATCTCCTGGGGTAGGATAGTCAGGAATTGTTCCAGGATCAGCACCTCCAGAATCTGCTCCTTTGTGTGTCGCTCCACTTTCAGCCACTGATAGCAAAGCTCCCGGAGTTGACTATAAACACCTCTTGGCCCTTCTGTTTCCTGATAGCAGAACTGTCTGAAGTGCTGGCGCTGCTTCTCCCTGGCGTTGGCCTCCCCTTGTAAGATGGCTGATTTCACTTTCCTGTAGTCTCCCCTGTCTTGGGCACTGAGGCTCCTGAAGGCCTCTTCAGCCTCTCCGCTGAGGGCTGGCAGGAGGAGAGGGACCCATTTGTCCTGAGGCCACCGGCATGCTGATGCAACTTGCTCGAAGGAGGCCAGGAAACTTTTAGCGTCATCCCACGGGGTGGGCTCCTCAGACATATGCATATTCTCCCATCCTGAATGAGGGGCCTGCAGCGTCCTCAAGAACTCCTGCCATTGGGCTTCCCAGCGTTCCTGTAGCCCCTCTTCTGGTTCACGTTTAACCTGCCGTGGAGATGCCACAGTTTGTAATTCTTCCAGTCCCTTCTACAAGTGCGGCTTTTGTTCCCTCCAATGTCCTATGCTCAGATCTGTACATGCAAAGGGTCTATATGAACAACTGGGAATCCTAGTGCAACTAGGATTCTCAATTGCCCATATAACTGAAGCCATATGGAACCTGCTCTAACTTTCCACTGAGCCATATGGATGCATGATCCCATCCTCCATTAATGCACTGATTTAACACAGTAAAAAATATGTGACAAAGCTTTGTACAGTACCTAAGAAATAACCTACTTATCTACTGCACAACTTTCTGGAACAAGCTAAAATTTACACTAACCATTTCCAGTGCATACATAACTTTGTAAATGTAAACAACATAAGAAACATACATACTACTGAAATTCACACGTCTTAGAAAGTTTACAAATATTTCAATAAAATGGTTCCCAAGTAAAGCTTCATGTAGGTGCGAATGTAACATTTAAATTACATTCAGTGTGTTTTACTGATTTTTCCCCCAAAGTTAAGCACCTCACTTCAAATACTTTTGGCAATCAGGAAAAGAAAATAATCATGTAACCTATAAAGTTAAAAACTACATGTTTTAGTTTTGTTTACCAGATAAAGCAAATACAATAAATCAGATCTCAAACTATTCAGCTTATGGGGAATTTTGTTACATTTTGTCTCCACTTCATCTCTGAAAACCCATAGCATGGAGCAGAATGCGTATTTAAGAGTAAGAACTGTAGTCATATTGGGGGTCCCCAACTGGAAGAATAGACCCTGCATCCATGCAATTCATAGAGTTGACTGGGGTCAGGGCCATCATGGGGTGCTGCCAGCTTATGTGAACCTGCTCGCCTCCATGGGTCCACTTAACACATAGACTGGAACATAAGGAAAGGACTTTACGTAGATTTCTGAATACCAGGCTATTGCTACTAGCTGTGGCCCAGGACAAATCCTTTTCCTATTTTTTTCCATGTGTATCGTGACAGGAATTCAAGTGACCGGACGCAGGCAGCAAATCTCTGGGTGCATCTACACTGTTTGGCACCGTTTGATGCCACATTAAGTGTTGTGGCTCCATCCTAAGGAATCCTGGGATTTTTAGTACTCTGCCAAAGAGTGCTGGTGCCTCACAAAATAAAAATCCCAGAATTCTGTAGGACGGAGCCATATTTCAACATTCTATATGCACCCTTGGCTCTTTTTGGTTACCAGTGGTCCAAAACACACTGCAGGAATAATCCAGTTTGAGATTGCTTTATCTGCCCTGGCTCAATAAGGAACTCTGGGAACTGTAGTTTTGTGATACATTGAGCCTTCTCTGTCAGAGAGCTCTGGTGGCACAATGAACTACAATTCCCAGGATTCCCTAGCACTCAGCCAGGGCAGTTAACGCAAACTCAAAGTGGATTATTTCTGCAGTGTGTTTTGGACCAAATAAAGGCTGTTTTATTCCAACAACATTTCCAAACAAATTCCTCAGCTGTCTTAAGGAAGGCTTGGAAAGTAATAAGAGGCTGCACGTGTTCTTTGTGCTGTATATAGTGCTCGGTCTATTTCACATACTACTTCGAAGTTTTCAGATACAAGTGGCCTATGAACATTAAGTAATAAAGTAATAAAAAAAAATAAAGGATATGAAAATATGGGCCAGCAACTGAAAGTGTGCTCAGTACGTAGAGAGAGATTGTGGCACCTTTGAGACTCATTGAAAGAAAGAAGTGGGCAGCAGCAGCAGCAGGAACTTTCCTTTAGACTTCAACCCACTTCCTCAGATGCATTCGGTGGAAGGGAGAGCCAGGGGCAGACCTAGACATTGTGCTATTGGTATGTGAGGATGTCAATAGGGCAACTTCATCTCCATACAGAAAAGATTTGTAATTCGTATTGACATCCTCACATACCTATGACATATTTTTTATATATATATGTATATATATATATATATTATATTATATATCTAGGTCTGCCCCTGGCTTCCACTCCACCAAATGCATCTGAGGAAGTGGGTTGAAGTCTAAAGGAAAGCTGCTGCTGCTGCAATTCTTCCTGAATAAGGTCAACATGGAATACAGTACTACTAATGATAATGGCCCAAGAGCAGGACTGCGCATGCGCAAGAGGCGCTTGTTTACCAAGAGAGAGCAGAGCAGCGGCGCAGCAGACGATACTGACCAGCGTGAGGGCGGCCCTGGTGGCCTGGATCTTCCTCTTGCTCACGGCCCGGACGGTGGCCCTCACCATCGAGGAAGCCATGCTGCCTCCGCTGCTGAGCCCCCTCCCTCCTCTTCCCTCTCCGTCTCCTCAGCCCCGTCCTCCTTTGTCCTCCTCGACGTCGCCCATGGACACAGAGAGATGCGTGACGTCGCCGCGCACTACATACGTCACTGGAGGAGGAGGAGAAGACTCGGATCGCGCTCTCCTATTGGGTGAAATATGTGACGTGCCTACCGAGCCCCGCCCTCTGGTGCGAATCGGATTCGTCGTCGTGTTTTGTTTGTTTTTTTGTTTGACACGACCCGGAGCCAATCAGTGAGAAGGAACTGGAGAGGGGGCGGGGATAGTTCCAGGCTGGTTCTTCTAGGCCATAGAGAGGAGGAGGAGGCGGAGGGAGCGGCCTCTCAGGAATTTTGGTCCTCCGAGGCCTCGGTACGAGGAGCACAAAACTAGCTGCCCTTGGGTTGATTCTGACTCATGGCAACCCTGTGGATGAGACATCTCCAAGGATCCCTAAGCACTAAGCTCATTTGAAATGTGGTGCTGGAGAAGAAGAGTACTTAGGAGACATGGAAAGCCAACAAGACCCAACAATAATGGGATCTTGAACAGATCTAACAAGGCTCTCCTTGGAAGCTAAGATGATCAAGTTGAGACTATCATACTTTGGCCAGATAATGAGAAGGCACTAGAAAAAACAATAATGCTAGGAAAGGTAGAAGGTAGAAGAAAGAGAGGAAGACCACAAGCCAGATGGATAGACTCAATCAGGGGGCTTGTGGGCAAAGGCTTGCAGGATCTGGGCAGGGCGGTGGAGGATAGGGATCCTTGGAGATGTCTCATCCACAGGGTTGCCATGAGTCAGAATCAACCCAAGGGCAGCTAACAACAACAAATCACATCACCTCTTAATTGTCTCTCCTCCAGACCAAATGCTTCTCAGTCCTGCTCAAAGGGGAGGAAGCTTTTAAATTCCTCCTGGAAGGAAGGTTGAAAAGTAGGACATGGCTGGCAAAAGGAAGACGTGTCTTTTCACCCTGTTTGCCCTTCTTAGGAGCCCCATTGAAGTGGAGGCTAGGCCTTTATCCATCCTGTGGCACGCTTGGCTTTAATCCAAAGCTCTCCCCCTCGGGATCCGGCCCAGCATCATCAATGATTTTCATGATAGCCTGACATTTAAATATCCTTAACATGTCGCTGTGTGCCTTGACTGAGGGCAACCCTATCATGGACTTTTCTTGGCAGCATTCATTCAGCCTTTGCTTTCCTCTGAGGCTGAGACCAACTTGCCCAGAGTCATCCAATGGGTTTCTATGGCTGAGCGGAGATCTGGACCTGGGTCCCTAATCCAGCACTCAAGCCACTACTACACCATGCTTTCTCTGTAATATCCTTAATATACCAATAAAAACTCAGCTGATTTTCTCCATTGGGTTCTGTACTTCTGTGGTCCATGTACGTAACACAAAGAAAAAAAAGTAGAAATTTATTTTTTTCCCCACTTGCTTGTTTTATTTCAATGTCATAAATAACAGTGGCTTTCTTCTTTTTCTATATACTTTTCATGGAAAGGGTGTACTGTTCCATCTCCAGGAAATCCCGACATCAAGCCTCCATGAAAGTACAAAAGTAACTCCTTCACCAGCACATAGATCATCGTTTTTATTCTTTCAGAAAAGCAGATGGACATTTATTTTTAACTGTCGAATACATCTTTTGATTCCTTAGAGGAACTTTGCTTTAGTGTCGTAGACAGTGGGGAAAAGAATCATAGCAGCAGCAAATGGAACTGGCTTTTCTGTTCCTCTGTACACAAGCACAGCAGCATTTCAATTATATAAAACAACAGAAGGGAAGAATTCACTCAATGGCACTGCTTTTCCAGAGATTTTATCTAGAAGTTCACTAAATGTCCATGTTTTAGCTTCCCACAAATTAAAGTATTTGCAAATACGGCAGTAGCAGTCCAGACATACCGAACGCTTTTCACACAAGGAATCAGGAAAATGTTCGTCATTAATAAATACCACTTTTATCCTTCAAAAATATTATTTTGAAGGTGACACTATATTTGGCTTGCACACCATTTAAGTGCAATCGATCATCCAGACTGAATGCAGAAACACTTAGAAGTGGTTTGGGTTATGGACCTCCCTGATCTACATGTTTTATGTAGTAAATACAAACATCATGGTTTTCTATTAAAATGCCCAATATATTGAGAGCAGGGATTCATGATGTGAAGAAACATTAAAATCCATTGCTTTTTCAACTGTAGCAATTTAATTAAAATAAGTTTTTTTAAACTTATGATGAAGAGTGTGCTGCTGTTTTGTGAACCCAGAGGCTATAAAGAAAATAAACATTTCTTAAGGAAATGGACGGTCTGTATTGCATCTTAAAAGATTCCTTCAGTTTTTCATGAATCTTGATGGGGCCTCTTCTGTGAAGCTTTTCCCTGAGTCATATATTTACTGGTAAGGCTGCCTGTGGTAAGGGAAGAAAAGGTCACAAATGAATATGTAAATAAAGCTAGAAGAAGAAATAAACATAACTTTGTGAACATATGCCTTAAAAAAAAATTAAATTACAATTATAGAATCCATTCTGCAGCCCTGAGGAAAAATGCATCTCTAGTGAAGCTTGACTTCAATCTTGAATTAAATATTCCTTATACCAGGAATGCCACCACTCTGAATAACTACTGTCTCACGCAAAGACTGAGTGCATTTCACATCACCACAAATTCTGTCTGGTACCTTCTGTTACACTTCTTCATCCAGAAGTGAAGAAGTCTCCTATTACAAGGCACAATAATTTATCTTACTGGGAAATGATTCAGTCATTATTTAAATGCATTTTAGGCGTAGATGAAGTTACCCTTTATTCCAACACTGGGCTGAAGCACATGGCCCAGAAGGAGTGGCCTCTGGCAGCTCCAGTCCCGAGGCGACCGCAGGGCCCACTCCCAAAGCAGGATTGCCACCATTGTTCTAAGCCAGCAGCTAGCAGGAGCAGATTAAATCCACTCCTATAAGCGTTGGATCTTGCTAGATTAACACAGTTTCTGGCCACTTTGGGGGCATGCTTCATCTAAACGTTATGCCCCCAAAGCAGTCTGAAGCCACTTTATTTGGCCTGTTTGTTTCGGGCCATTGTCTCCCTATAATTTGTTTCCCTATGATTTACCCCACACTATTTGGAAAGGAAATAAGAGGTATACTCTGGTGATAATGTAACTGAGCTTGTTTCTTCATGGTCCAGTTTTTTTGAACTCAGCACCTCTGTGACACACAGGGACACTATGGCCAATATGTTTCACTGTCCTTTTACAGCCAGGGATATTGGATCTATTTATCATATGAAATCTTCTAATACAGGGATTAGAAAGAAGGCAACGTGTGGCCCATAGGTCACCTGTGGTCTCCAGTGTTGTATTTGTTCCAAAATGTCTGCTAGGGGGCAGTGGCATTTTTGACAGGTTTTTGAAACTCTAGGGTCATTCCAGTTTACTTCCCATTGTGAGAGGCCTCTCCTGTGCCTAAAATAGCCCAAGAAGACAATAATGTGGTGAAAATGCCTCCCACACTAGAAGGGGGCCTTTTGGGGCAACCCTGAATTTTTTGAATACGAATGTGTGGCTCTCCCAGATATACAGGAGGGCTATTGTGGCCCCTTAGCTTCTGTCAGTTACCCATCCCTGTTCTAATGCCACACACACACACACACACACACACACAATTATGGCTTTGAGAATTCTGGCATTTAGACATAAAGTATCTTCTGAAGATAACAGCAGCTATGAGATTAACATCTTTTTCTTTTTTGTTTGTTTGTTCAATATTCCTTAAACTGTCCAGGTTGCCCTAAGAAATGTCTTATGCCAGAAAAATGGCACAGAGAACACAGCTTTGTTGATTCTCTTAGACTAGGTTGAAATCATGTAGTCCATGCTTCTCTGGAACTGTTGCCCCCTGCCCCACCTAGACTACCAAACACCAACATTTTTAGAAGACTGAAAAGTTCTTTTTATGTGTCTGCAAACAGCCCCTAGGGGTGCTGCCTTCCCTTAAACATTCCAGCCCCAAAAGGTATTTTAAAAGCAACAGGGATGTGACTGCCAGCTGCTGAAAAAAAAGAACAACAACAACAACAACAACAACAAAATTGGCCACCAAAAATAGCATCAGTATAACTCCCCCTCCAAATCTTAGAACTTTCAATAGCTTGCAACATCAATCAGCAATCTAATTATAACACAGTACCCAAAGTCCTCTGAAAATCAATTGAAAAAAAGAAATCAGAAGTAACTCCCAATTATACCTAGTTTGTTTGCATGGCTTATTACTGGGGCAAAAATTTGGCCCCCTAGATCATGTTGCTGACCCCTGTCAGACAGCCACAAAAAGTAATAGAAGTGTTAAGTCAGTGCCCCAACTGTAAAGTGGATTGCTCTTCCATGTCATCCAGACATGGGTTGGATGAGAGCTAACTAAATGCCAGTTCTGACAAGATGGTGAGAGAAAGGTTCTTCTGTCCAAAAAGATGAGAGTTGTACACCTGCTGAAGGATCTGATTCTACAATGGGAGATGCTCTTAGACCCAGGTTTATCACTAGAAATAATCTTGTAACCATTATCAATTCTCTGGCAATCAACTTCTTAAGACTACCATAATGAATTATATATAAGTCTTTCCATAAAAATAACCTTAAATATTCTATGTAATAATGAATGCAGCTGCTAGAATGCTAACTGAGAAACTGTTACTGGAAATATATTTTGATGCTGAGTGAATATAGCATCTAAGAAACTGAAGAAAAGTCAAATGGTGGGGTGAAAAACATCTAACAGTCCAGGAATCATTTTTTACTCCCAAGGACTTACTACAAAACAGTATCAGGCCCAGAAATGCCTAATAAGAAAAGAAAGATAGACAGGTAGATAGGCAGCCAGGCTGGCAAACAGACAGACAGATAAGTAGGCCAAAGTCTATTTTGTTTTATTTTAGGATTCCACTCCTCTCCTGGGTTTGGGGTCCCTGTGCCATTTAAATACAAATCTTGAAGAATTTCGGAAAGGAAAAATAGACATTTTGCTGATGGGAGTGGGCTGGGGTCCTGAGAACTGCAAGAATGGCCTCGGAGACTACGTTTGATCCACTGGCCAGGTTCGCCCACTTCTGGTCTGAAGTGAGGCAAGTGAATAACAAGGAGGTTTGTCTTGGGTTCTGGTGCCCAGCCACTGGAATTCTGTTCCCAAGGAGGTTCATCTGGTGCCTAAGCTGAAACAATTTCAGGGTTAGTAAAGGCCTTTGTGATCTCCAAGGATTAAACAAATCTATCTATGAAGGGGAATCCAAAAGTTTTAATTATCACCTTTAAAAAATTTTGACAGAAAGTTTGTTTTGATTTGTAGTTGTTAACTTACCTCTATGTAGTCACCATCCAGATTTACACATTTTCCCCAGTTTTTCTTTAACCCTCCAAATACCATTATTGTAGAAGTCTGCAGATTGCGCCTGACAAGGCCTTTAGTCACTTCTGGCAGAGCCAGTCAATGATAACACTGACAAAATTTCATCAATATGCCATAATAACTTCCGGGTGATAATTATTACTTTACAATACCCCCTCGTAAGGCGCAATCTGCAGACTTCTACAATATCAGGTATTCGGAGGGTCAAGATACGCAGGGAAAAATGTGTAAATCTAGATAGAGATAAGTTAACAACTACAAATCAAAACAAACTTTCTGTCAATTTTTTTAAAAAAGGTGATCATTAAAACTTTTGGATACTCCCTCGTATCTATCTATCTATCTAATAGATTTTAAAATTTTACTTTAACTGCTATTTTTCTTGTTTCACTGTGTTTTTATACTTTTATGTTCTATTCAGTGGTGCAATGCTGAATCAATGAAACAAAAGAATAGTTCCTGGCTGATCAGTCATCAATCAGCAAAGTTTTGTTTCAGGACATATATCCAACAATAACTTGACCTTGGCAAAAATCCTTTCATTTGTGCAAATTGTGTACTGAATGAAACCTAGTTCACAAACCTGACTGGGGACTCAAGAATATTTTTCCTTTCTGTTTCTTTTTTTCTTCCTGTGGAAGCAGTCCCTTAAAAAAATAGATAAAGCATGAGTGAACATTTGCAGTTACCTAATGTTTGGTGCAACAGTGGCACCGTAACATTTGATATGTCTTACTGAATGTTCTATTTTCCTAATATTAACTGGATCACAGAGTTAGAACACAAAAACTTTTAAAAAAATTGAAACATGATAGTTACCTGATTTAGTTGACCAGAGTATTTCACAGCACTGGATAAAGGGGACCCACATGGACTTTCTAATTTCAAAACACCTGGGAAAGGTAAAGTTGTTATCATTTAAATGTAAAACCAAAATATACAATTCTACCTTGCTTTTCTAAATTCTGCAGACCGCAGCAACAATTCAGCCACACAAGTCCTTAAAGAGTTTTGAAATACAACTTTTTAACCTATAAGCTGAAACAGTAAAAAGCATTATAAATGTCAGATTCCAGACATTCTTGGACCAGTATTATTTTTCTCAGTTTTTTGGAGGGGTATGTGTGCAAAGCCTCCCTGCACCTGCAAAGATAAGTGTCTTGTTCATGGAGTTCAACTCCATGTCCAAGATCCATGTCTGGATCCAGCGCCTATGCTTTATTACAACAGAACATAGTCTTCCAGTTAACTTTGTAAAATATATTTAGTAGCATGTACACTTTTAGTCTTGGACTTTATCTAAATGTTATACCTGCAGATCCTTTGTGTTGTGGACATTCTTTTTTAATATGTCCCTCTCTTCCACATATAAAACAACGCTTTTCTCTTAAATCTCTGTCTTCCTGTCGCTTCCATTTCTCTATTGGCTGCTTATGAGTCTTTTCTTTTCCAGTTTCCAATGTTCCACGGCACGATTTGTTTTTGTTAAGTATACATATCTGTAGTTTCCCATCCTTTAGTGAAACCTCTTTTTCTGTACTTTTAACTGTGGTGTCCTTTTCCTCTTTACTCCTTTTTTCTTTGTTTTCTGTGTATCTTTGGTTTTGAGGATCTTCACTATCATGCCGTCTTCTCAATCTAAAAACACAAATTACAGTCATACTTTCCTTATTATAGTTGAAATAAGACAATAACAGCAATGCACTAAAATCACATTAAGATATATTAAATCTCACATTCTTTCTTACACTTGATGAAAAGTGTATTTCATTTGTTATTCTTTTGTAGCCAGAATCAGCCTTTTCAACTTTAATTTATTGTTTCTTCTTTACTTATGTCATCACCTCTAGATTTTATTATTTGCAGGTTAGTCTAAAGCCATGCTTTTCTGTGGCAACATAGTTAAATTATAAACAAAATATGTCTTGTTGTGAACACCAGGATTTCTACCAACTGATATTCATGAAGCAAGTAATATATTAAGATGTATTATATCATACATAAAATTGATTTAGTTTAATTCATACAGAACAGAATCACATTTTCAAAATATTCAAAGCCACACATTGTCAGTCCTTTAAAATTCCTACAGCAGAATCCACAGTGCCCCAGAGGAGATGTAATGTTATCAATACTGCTAACAGGTTAGAAAACTGTGGTCAATATGTCTACACAAGTACATTGTACTACAAAAGAGAGACTGCCCTTTTATATGAAAGCATAATACTTACTTCCTCCTCATGGGACAGTCTTTCATGAAATGTCCAATTTTACCACAAATTCTACAGCATCTATCATTTGGAGCCAGTTCTCCTTCTGTCAGTACTTCAGGATCAAAAAAATATTCCTAACAAAACAATTACAAAAAGATGGCATTTGATTCCATAGAGAGCAATTAATTTTGCCTTATGCAAATAAGAAAGCACTACTAATTCAGAATATAGAAAGAGGCATGCTGGATCAAAGACTTATTTAAGTCCAGTATCCTGTTCACATACTGGCCAAATAACTGTGGGATGCCCTCATGGATGACATGTGAAATAGCACCTTCACACATATTCCCAAGGAATTGGTATATAGAAGCATACTGCCTATGGGCCAAAACAGACAGCCCTGAACAGCAGATCGGCGCTGTGGCAACCACATGTCGCAGCCCCAATCCGGCTTTTGCTGGCTCAAAAAGAGGCGGCAGAAAGACACTCCTTTTTAAGCCAGCAAAAGGGTGCCCTTTCTGCCACTGCTGAGGCTTTGCAGCGATCAGGCGGCATGCAGTGCCTAAACACCGTGCCACCAGAGTGCCCTGACACCAACCCACATATGGGCAGGCAGGTAGCTTCTGGGCAGCATCGGGCTGTGCATCATGCATGTGCCATGCTCCCTCAAGTTGGCTTTTAGTGCCCATCTATACCAGCCCTATGTTACTGGGAGTAATATATAGCCATTGAAACTTACTCCTAGCCCCATTCTCCAGTGATTTTTGTCTAAAGCCCTTTGGAAGCTGCTCAAATTGGCGGCCATTAATACATTCAGTGGTAGCCAATTCAATAATAGATGGTATGCTGTGTGGAGAAACATTTTTGAGGAATGTTGTGTCCTGAATCCCACACCATTCAGCTTCTGTGGATGACCCCAGGTAATAGCTTTGTGAGATGTTGGGGGAAGGACTTTATACCTATTGTATAAAGACCTATTGTCTTTATACACACATTAGAATTTATGCACAATTTTACATTATGTTCTCATCATACTACTTGCTTTTCATCTAAGCAAAAGGTATATCATTATCCTTAGCTGGGAGTTGCTCAAGACCCTTGATCATTTCCATTATCATATTACTTTCAGTTCTATATTAACTTTTGTGAGGGGTAAGTGACCAGAATTGTCTGAGACTACATTAATGACTTTAACAATTTCTTTTTCAATATTTCATAAAGGACTGAAGAAACAACAAAGAAACTTGCAGTATTGCAGCTCTGGCACTATACCAGGTGTTCACCTATTCAGACACACATGCAGACTCTAATGATCATTTGCAAATAACCTCAAGGGAAAATCTTGCAGATGTAACTCCCCCTCACCCAAAATTAAATGACACACCTGCTGAGTCTTCCTTATTGAAATTATTTGTACATCCAAATGCTCATATTTGATTAAGTTTCTGTAGAGTAAGGTACTGTGCTGGTACATTACACCACTGGGAAAGAGCATCAACAAACAAATATGATATACAAGTTGTACAAACAAGATTACATAATCATATTCTATTATATGTAATTTAGTGGGGGGGGGTCAGCAATTATGTCAAAGCTGCACTCTCCGTCAGTTAAATATAGTACACAAATGTAATGCGACATAGGAACTTCCAGCAGCCTTGTGGAAGTTGTACTTATTTTCTAAACAATATCTATACAGATTATAAAGTTTAGCATAGAGAATGTTGCTATCAGAACATCAGTGAATACTTCAGGAATGCATAATATTGTAAACAGAGATGCATTGTTGTTAAATGCAAACCGGTAATCTTTTTTTGGCTTTAGAGAGTGCATGTGTAAGCAAATATCTGCATATTAAGTATATGACAAAAACCTCTGATTAAAATATTTCCAGCAGATTTTTCATACACTCACCATTTTTGAGGGATATTCTTTAGGAAATCCTCTTACTGGTGTGCCAAATACCCTCCTTCCATTGATAAAAGCCTTCATTATAAAGTTAGTCACTAGAATAATGAAATACAAGTAAATAACCATCTAAATGGGGAAATAGACACAGCTTCAGGCATTTTTCTCCCTAAAATTGTAACAAAGAATCTTACTTTTTCTTGATAATCCAGCACCAAGATTATGATTTAGATCAAAAGGATCTGTAAAAAAGAATGTTAGAGATTTCAGAAAAAATCCATCTAAATACCTACCCCAGATCTTATGAAACAAACTGTTCCAATTAATTAAAACCCAAAATAAATGCTAGTTAACATGTTTTTCTAAAGAAAAATCCATATTCAAAGTTTCTTTTACCCTCTACCCCAATTTTTGAGAATGAGAAAAGAAATACAAAGTATTAAGAATAGCAAACTTAGTTTTCTTCCAAAGTTATACTGATGTAACTTTAACAGTCATGGCTCCATTCTATGGAATTATGAGACTGGTAGTTTCATGAAGTATCTAAAAATCTCTGCCAGAACACTAATCCATCACCAAACTACAAGTTCTAGAATTCTATGGAATGCTTCCATGACAATTATAGTACTGAAGTGCTATTATTGTGTACTGTGAAACAGACTTCAGTATCTTTTATTTCAGCAAAGTTCACGGCAATTATGATTCGTTGTGTGTGTGAAAGAGGAGGGCGTACAATTCCAAAGGAAACACAAAGGAAGAACCATCAATACAAACTGGCCAGTCGGTTAGGAATGGAGAGGCTGAGGGAACAAAGTTAAAGATTACATATCATTGGAGCACTTTCGCTCCCTGTTAACTAGTCAGCAACATTCAAAAGATTCTGTCTATACAAGGGACAACAAGTAGAAGTGTAAATCGGGTTGGCAGGTTTTATAAGGAAGCTGAAAGCATTAAATACTGAGCATAGTATTACCGTATATTAAGCATAACACTTGATAGCTCAGGAGGCACAGGCAGGGAGAAAGTTCTGAAGGAAGGGCTTGAGTCCAGCGTGCATACACTATTACCTTTTTGAGACCTTACGTCATCTAGATTAAGTATATACATGAAAGAATATGCTAGCTCTGTCCCCTCCGTCATCTCTTCACACACATGAAAAGTGAAGGTCTGAAGAAGCCATCCACCCATGGAGGTTTTCCATGTGACAGAGGAGAGGCTCCATGGAAAGAGAGCCTCCATGCAGAAGAGACAGCTTTCCGCTTTATTCTCTCTGTCACTGAATATGTGGTTTTCCACATATTATTTTGTTTTCCATGTATGGCAGAACTGCAACAACTTTAACTGAAGCTGCTGTCCCAATATAAACCAGTGAAGCATTTAATCAGACATGCTCCATGCAGTAAACATGGTTTTTGTAAATCATCAATAATACTCTCTTAATTTTTATAATTTTAATAATTAAAGCTATTTAATTATATCAATGTAGCTGGATCTATTAGTGGACTCGGCCAAATCCATAGTCTAGCAATTTTTTTATTCTAGTCTTGTGTAAAACCTTGAAAGGACAAAATACACTTGCCCCAAAGATAAATACCTTCAATAACTATGTATTTTGAAGTCCACTGCTTCTTGAATGTTGTCAGCAAACTTCTTCTTCGGATGCAAATAACATGCTCTTTAAAATCAAATTCTTCAGTATAAAAACGCAGAAGTCCTAACCATAATTCACCAACAGATTCTTTATTTTTACCAAAGTCTGGCCAAATTTCTGGCTGAAAATGAAAAATAACTTTTTTGCTTTGATGTTTAACACTTCAGATTATTCAAATTAAAATATTAAGTAAATAGCTATTTAATTATATAAATATACGGTAGCTGGATCTATTAGTAGACTCTGCCAAATCCATAGTCCAGCATTTTTTTTTACTCTAGTCTTGTGTAAAACCTTGAAAGGCCAAAATACACTTGCCCCAAAGGTAATAGATTCAATCCTAACCTCTGAATGTTCATACAAGCATTAAACTCCTTATTTATTTGTGCTTTACTCCCACAATTATTGTCATGTTGTTTTAAGTGTTTTATTAGAACAGCATGATTTTATGGCCATTTGTTATATTTTGTTCTCCCTAATAACTATGAATAGTTTTGCAATTAGGTTAATCATATCAGTAGTTACAGGACTAATACATAGGTCAACTAAATTTACCATTATTAAAATCTAAGATGCCTCCATATTGTAAAGTTAACTCACACAGGGACAGAAAAGTATAGTTATTATGAACTGTGAAAAAATGATAAACTTGCATGCATAGTATGTACTAGTCAAGCAGATGGCTTGAGATGGCCACTTACAATCTAGCCATCTCTCTTGGAAGACTTCACAGTACTCTTCCTGGATGTGCAACACCTAAACACTTAGAAGGGTCAGTTGTGGACCCTTAATTGGAAAGGGGCACTAAGCATTTCACTATTTGAGATCTGTAAACCTTACTGCAAAATGCTGAAAACAGCAAAGTCTAAAATGACCCCAACTGATCACAATGTACAATCAATTTATAAAAAAATTAATAGGGGATGAAGCACCACAAATTAACTACCTCGTTTATGTTGAGGAATACATTCAGAATTAAGGATGATTGGAAACAAAGTCCCCACCCCTCCACCCCCACTACTTTTGATCAATTTAACCCCATTATTCAGGCAAATGTTAGGAATGTAAACTTTAGGATTTTATATGATTTTTTTTAATATTAGCTTTCTCACCAGTTCATCTAGTCTGTCAAAGAAATAGACATTCCAGCCATCAACTAGAATTTCAGGCTTCTTTGGTTCTTTGTAGATCTAAGAAGAGAAGCATTAGATTGTTAGGTCAGACTTTAAGATTATTAATTGGATCATTTTAAGTAAACATGCAAGTGTAGCAGTATTAAATACTGTACCTCCTGAAGGACAGGAATGACAGGTGGGCTTCTCTGCTGGAGGAAATAGAGCACCATAAGAGTATAGGCATAAGAAGAGAGGCTACCTCTAGATGCATCACCAATGTCACACATCTGAAAGGAGAGGAGGATTAGCTGCAAAATGTGATCTGTCTTTCATTTGCTCTTACAGCATCAGGAAATGTTGCCATACCTTAGTAAATACTTTCATTGTGTAACAGAGATATTTTACTCTGGGATCAATAGCTGCATAACAGGATAAGAGTTTTGTGTTATGCAAAGCCTGTAAAGAAACAAGGAGACTGAATGTGAGTGCAACAGATAGAAGACACATTTGGAATAACTGCATCTGCAGAAGTTTAGTATGTTTCAAAGCCACTGAAGTCACTTGAAGATCTTCTTACCAAGGTATTATATAAGCTGATGTCCACTTCAAGACCACTCCGGACATGAAAAAACTTAACAATTGGCACTTTTGCTGTTGTAATAGGCAAGATATTTCTTAGACCTATGCAAACATGAAAATTGGAAGAAGAAAAAAACGTCAAGAGCTGTGGGCAACTTATCTGCTGTCACTGATCATCATATTGAGGAATTCAGTATGTAAATATCATAGAATCATAGAGTTGGAAGAGACCTCAGGGGCCATCAAATCCAATCCCCTGCCATGCAGGAAAACACAATCGAAGCACTCCCAACAGATGACCATCCAGTCTCTGTTTAAAAACCTCCAAAGAAGAAGACCCTACCATGCTCCAAGGGAGTGTGTTCCCACTGTCTAACAGCTCTTACTGTCAGGATGTTCCTCCTAATGTTTAGGTAGAATCTCTTTTCCTGTAGCTTATATCCATTGTTCCATGTCCTGGAGCAACAGAAAACAAGCTTCGCCATGCTCAATATGACATCCGTTCAAATATTTAAACAGGGCTATCATATCACCTCTTAACTGTCTCTTCTCCAGGCTAAACATACACAGCTCTCTAAGTCCCTCCTCATAGAGCATGGTTTCCTTCACCATTTTATTTGCTTTCCTCCAGACAATCTCCAGCTTGTCAACATCCTTTTTGAACTGTAGTGCCCAGAACAGTACACAATATTCCAGGTGAGGCCTGACCAAAGCAGAATAGAGTGGCACTATTACTTCCATGATCTAGACAGTATACTTCTATTGATGCAGCACAGAACTGGCCTTATTAGCTGCTGAATCACACTGTTGATTCATGTTCAACTTGTCATCTCCTAGATCCTGTACACACGTACTGTTGTCAAGCCAGGTGCCCACCATCCTATATCTGTGCATTTTATTTTTTTGGCTTAAGTGTTGTACCTTAAATCTCCTCACTGAAATTCATTTTGTTAATTTTGGCTCAGGTTTCTAATCTATTAAGATCATTTTGAATTTGGATCCTCTCCTCTGGGGCATAGGCTATTCCTCCTCATTTGGTGTCATCTGCAAATTTCAAAAGCATTCCCTCTATTCCATCATCCAAGTCATTGATAAAGATGTTGAACAGAACTGGGACCAGGACACAACCCCATGACACCCCACTGGTCACTTCTCTCCAGGATGAAGAGGAGCAATTGCTGAACTTGCTTTGGTTCAGCTGTTTAACAAATTACAAATCCACATAACAGTTGCATTGTCTAGTCCACACTTTACTAGCCTGTTTGCCAGAATATTATGGAGGACCTCATCGATGGCCTTACTGAAATCAAGATATGCCACATCTACAGCATTCTCCTCATCTAGCAAGCTGGTAATTTTATCAAAAATGGGGAAAGGATTAGTCTGGCATGACTTGTTTTTGAGAAACCCTTGTTGACATTTTGTTATTATGGCATTCCGTTCTAAGTGCTTACAGACTCTCTGTTTAATAAGCTACTTTAGAATCTCTCCTTGTACTGATGGCAGGCGGTAATTGTTTGGGTCCTCTTTCTTTCCCTTTTTGAAGGTGGGGACAACATCTTCCTTTTGTCTCTTGGACTTATCCTTTTCTCTAGGTGTTCTCAAAAATTATTGCAAGTGGCTCTGAGATTACTTCTACCAGTTCTTGTAATACCCCTGGATGTAATTCACCTGGCTGTACAGACTTGCATTCATTTAGATTAACTAACGATTCCTGTACTACCTGTTATGCATTTCCCCTATTGCATCATCTGCTCCATTTTTCTCAGGTTAAACACACTTTTTCTTTTGTGAGAAGACTGAGGTAAAAAGTGTTGAGTAGTTATATGATAACTAAACAAACAGTGATATTAAAGCTATACTAAAATGAAGTGTATTGCAGAGTTATTCCCTCATATGTGTGCACAAAGTTGTAGCCTAAGAATCAATATACACTCCACTGTGCTGGATTATACGTGCAATTTGTCATGGAGTTCAGTCAGTGTGAATCAGAGGGGAGCATCCTGTGCATTTCAGATTATATACATTATGTTCATAATGCTGTGTGAATGGTTGTTCACTTCAGATTCTGTGACACATTCTCTAAAATGCACAGGAATTTATTAGACATGTCAGAATGACAACAGATTCCTGAAGACAAAGATTTTAATAAATCACTCTTTGGAATGGAGAAAATTCTTCAGAAAAAATACAAGAAAAGGCAACCACTGACCCTACTTTACATTTATATATATTCTTCAGCTGCTCCCAAAAACTTATAAAAACTGGACAGGCCCTGCCCTCAGGGCTTACACTTAAAGCTATTATTATTATTATTATTATTATTATTATTATTATTTCCCGCCTCTCCTCACGGATCGAGGTGGGATTCCAACATAGTTTAAGAACAGTATACACAATTAAAACAATTGACTAGAAGGAATCCTAAAGTCTTCATAAAAACAATAAGAACATGATCCAGTAATACAGTATAGTCTAACCCCAGATAGATCACAGATATACATAGCTGTCAATCAAGTATACTGTGTTCTGGTTTCAAATGAGGTGTTATGGTGATCAAGATAATAAAAAGTCAGAATGGTAGGCTCGCCGGAAGAGATCCGTCTTAAGTGCCCTCTTGAAAGCGTCCAAGGAGGTAATAAGACGGATCTCTTCCGGTAAGCTATTCCATAATTTCGGGGCTGCGGCAGAAAACGCTCTGTGGGAAGCCAATATTAGTCTGGTGTCAAAATGTTCCAACAGGTTCTTCCCCGAAGTTCTGAGAGTGCTGGGCGGATTGTGTAGGGAGAAGTGTTCCCTCAAGTAACTCGGCTATGGTATTATTAATTCCCAATTTTACAATACACCCCCATCATCATTCAATGCCTATAGAAAGGTACATTAATGCATTTGTATAAAAAGCCAGACTGCATTTCCAGCTATATTTATTCTGCTGCCCTTTTATTTCACATAAAGAAAATATGTATGTATAATTTACGTATTATTTTACTGGGTCAAACAAGAAATAAATTGATAAAGAAAGAAGAGTTAACAGGAAGCCTTTCAGAAGTCATCACAAATGCTTGGAAAAGTTATTGTTTGGACTATAACTTCCAGAATTCCATAGCCAACATGGTCATTCATTATGGTGGGTAGGAGATACTCCAAAAATAACTATTTAAAACTCTGTGTATTACTATGGGGAAGTGTTGAAGGACACAGATAAGCTCTTTGAAGATAGGGCCATATGCATATCACATTTGCAATCAGGAGGTTCTGCCCTTTATATAGTTTATTTAATTAGGATTCTGCATCAAATGAATGCATCATGAGAAGTGCCCCATGTACAGTGGTCCCCCGGGTTGCGAAAGTAATCCGTTCTGGGATTACTTTCGTAACCCGGAAATGTTTCGCAACCCGGGGGACCGCTTTAGTTGATGCACAGCGCGCCGGAAGCGCGCTGTTTTAAAGGGCCTGGGTTGCTTTTTTTCTTCGCAACCCGGGGATTTCTTCGGATCCCGGGGGCTTTTTTTTGGGCCCCGGCCGTTTCGGGTCCCGGGGATTTTGTTCCCCGGGGGATTCGGATCCCGGGGGACCACTGTAATTTACGGTAGGCTTGATCCTACAACATTCATCTTGCACGAACTCAATGTTTGCCGATGTTTACAAATAATATGTCCATGCAAATAAATAAGTGCATAAATAAATAAAATGTCCAGCAAATGTCACCTGAATGTTTCTTGAGTACTCTTGCAAGTTCTTCAATAATTTTTATACAATCCAGTTCCTGTAAGAGAATTGATGAAATTTAACCATAAGAAAATAATGTCAATGTCTCTCAGCCTAAATATAAACATTTAATTATTCTTAGCAGCGACACTTGATCTGCAGTATTTTGTGGTCTACTTCATCATATAATAGACCATTCATATGCTTCACTGCAGAACAGACTACATTACTGTTGAAATTATATATGAAGCATGCTTTAAGTTCCATACGCCTTACTACTGGACCATGTTTTCACTATCTCCTGTTCAGAAAAAAATGCAAGCATATGCAATTCCAGTTCTCACAAAGCAATCCATGCTGGGTAACAGTCTCATCTAAAAAAGAGAAAGGGTTGGCACCAATGTGAAAAACCCTTAGAGAAACGAATTTCAAAGGCTCTGTGGTATTTGATTGTACTTAATGTGTTTTGGAATATAAAATACCTTACTTGATGTCTTTAAAACAAAAACCATGTAATTAAAAATTACATTTCAAATACTGTGTCCAGTTCTGGGCACCACAATGCCAAAAGGATGTTGAAAAACTGAAGCATGTCCAAAGGAGGGTGACTGAAATGGTGAAGGGTCTGGAAACCATGACCCATGAGGAACGACTTAGGGAGCTGGGTATGTTTTACTTTCCTGACCTATGAAATGATGGAATGCTGAGTCAACCTTGGAGCCCTGGGATCAAACTCACAACCTTGTGTCTGCAGTACTGGCATTTTAATCACTGTGCCACGAGGGCACAGTTAGAGATTAGGGAGAGGGGAGGAAATTACTGTGCAGACTTGTGGGTCTGTTTTTTGCCCGAATGTTACCCAACCAAAGGTTACTGTTTGGGAACTGCTAGTCACAATAAATCTCCTGTCCCTCCTTCATTGTCCCACTGAGGAATACTAAGCTTTTCTACCAAGAATGCCTCCCTTTATCCCAGCTCTAGAAATAGGGCATTTTGGATTATTCACTCAAAAGCCTAAACACTAAACTAAATATAGCACTTGTAAAAATCCTAATCATACAATTGAAAACTGCACTACTCTGTGCTTTCGTTCATGTGGAGAAGGTTTTTTGTGAGATATTTTAGTTTAAAACAATTAGCCAAAGGTCAAGATATTTAAAAAGGGATTAATTTATGAAGAAATAGCCAGGCAACTAGCATGTGCACAGACATGTGCATGTGTGTTATGGTGGTTGTCTTTTTGTATTAAAAGGAAATATAAAGTCACTCCTCCCTTCACACTTTAGTGTGATGTGACACTTGGATGTCTCCTGCACAGAGAGGATGCGTAAACTCTCCTGTGTCTATGACACATGTGCCCCCTGCAGAAATGTTGCATTACAAGACAGCACTCTGCAACTGGACCACGGGGTCCCCTCTTCAGTGATTCAACTTTCTCCAGTTTGAGATTGTAATCCTCTAGAAGCATCTGCTATACCTGAAGGCCATATATTACTTAGAAAAAAAGTAACTTTCAGAACAAAATATGGAAAAAACAGAATGATTCCCAATTGGCAAGGGGGTCAGCCAGGGTTGCATAGTATCACTCTACTTGTTCAATTTGTATGCCTAAAGTATCATGCAAAAACCAGTTTAGAAAATAAACTGTTTAGAACAGTTTAGAAGAAACTTCCAAAACAGTTTAGAAGATAAACTCAGTTTTAAAACCGAGTTAAAGACTATATTGTTCAGAGAAGGGTTTCCAGGTAGTGTGTGACTGTTCTTGTTTGACATCTGATATTTGACCGGATGTCTGTTACTTGATGATTTTAACCTGTTTGCTTATTTTATTCTAGCTTGTAATACTGTCTACTGTTATATGCATTTGTTATTTTTCAGATTGTACACCACTGGCAGGTTTTATTATGCTTATTGATTTTATCTATTCTATGTACAGCGATGTGCAAATTTACAGCACATTATAAATAAAATATAATCATCATCATCATCATCATCATCATCAAATTTATATATTAGCACAATGCCATCATAACTGTAATACAATTTTCTTGAATACATTCCCCTCCATATTTAAAGAATTTCAAATGATTTTAAAAATCACAATTATACATTCACGAGTTCTTCCCTACAGCTGAAATATTATACTCTATCACATGTTGGACAGAATAAAATACCACAAATACTACACTTTAGGATTTCTGTTTTTTGACCCCTTGAATGCATCTCACAATCCTCATTAGCTGCTTGTCTAGCTACCCAGGTAAAATGGAGGACTGTGTCTTCAACTGAAACTATTTCAGATATCAATAATTTGTTAATTACAGAAGGCGGTGGGAGGAGAGGAGGTTAAACAAGCACATACTCTTTTTTAATCCCCTGAATTCCCCACACCACCAAATTGCTGAGCTAGATTCAGGTGTTTTTACACTTGATTTCCCTGGGAAAATGGCTGTGACTGTTTATTTTTCCTCCCACTTCACACATCTGAAGTGGCTGCCATTAATTTACCTTCATTTTAAAAAACAACACCAGTCTCTAAGATTAAGATATTCATAAATTTAGGGCGACATTTCCTATCTAGGAACTATACTTGTTGTGGATGGTGAGGGCAGGAGTCAAAGACATCTGGAGAGCTCTGGACTGGAAAAAGCTAGAGGATGGTTGATTTGTTTTTTGTATTTGCATTAGTAACACTGCAGCAGTGTTCTATTTCTTTTTTTAAAATTTACATGAAATACTATAAGAGTGAACTTGCTCATTCATCAGCCTCTTGTTTCTTACAGTGAATAATCTTTATTAGTAATACCTGTCTGCAGGTCGGAGTGTATGTTCAACATTTAATTCCTCAGGGAACTAAAAAACAAAACAAAACAGAAAGATACATATCTGTTTGTCAAGCTACTAATATTTAAAGGCTACCTCAGCAGTTTCCAGACCATCAATTGTCATACAGATGTCGAGATCACTTTGCTTGAAGCCAAATCCATTCTTTGAAGAGCCAAACAAATTTAATTTAGTACCTGTAAAGAAAGATTTGTTTCAGTGGTATATTTATGCACACTTTTAAGAATTTTCTCATGTTAAATATAATTTATTTTTTTAAATAGTTGTGTCCCTAAAAAGGAATCAAGATGTAAAAAAAACCTATAAACACACACTTAAGTTTTTGCTGCTAACAAAGTTAGCATAGTGAGATAAATATTTCGTGAAAAACTATGGAATTAAATAATAAGGAAGAATTTTTAACCACAAGAAACACCTCGAAATTCTTGCTGGATAAAACTTTCAAGATTTTGCCGAATGTATTCACGAGCCTGGTCCTCTATAACAGTTGGAGCAAAATCCTCTGTTGAAAAAAAATATATGAGATTTGATTTAGAAATGAAATCATGACAGCAAGTGGCAGATACATAAAACAGACACTTCCTTCACTATTCCTAAAAAGCATTGCTCTACCTTCTAATTTTCTGATAGTTCTCACAGGGTTAGAAATATATTGATCATTTAAGGTATTACAAGAGGATAAATATAAAAGCTATGAAACAAGATACAACAATTATTATTGTTGTTATTTATTTTCCACTTCCTCCTGCTACAGGCACTTCATATTGAAAACACAAAGTAATAGAATCACTGTAAACTTACAGAACTAAATTTTTGGAAGAAAAACATTTGTTTACTTGACAGAAGATTGTATCCACTTGTAAACAATTGATAAGACAGCAACAACTTATATTCCAGTCACCAGTCAGCTGAAATGCAGTGACGCAGGACACAACTCTGAAAAGGAGGTGGCCAGCAGGACGTGGAACTTATCAATTCCACATGGTGTGGTGGTGTTGCAATTCTGCTTCGTGAAATATTTGTATTTTCTTCCTAATACAATTTTATTTACGTAAAATTGTTCATGCAATTAGAAATCTGTAGTCAATCTGCAAATTAGAAAACGTTGTGCTAACTTACTGTAACACTGGATGCACACTTGATCCAATATACTGGAAAATTTCGGGGTTAATGGTGGCAAAGGATCTAGTTCAATTTTTTTGAAGTCTTCTGGACAGTCCCTCTTTAGGTGACCTTCTCGCTTACACAAGCTGCAAACAACTGTAGGTGACTACAAGAGAATGAAAAACGTATTTGATATTCTTCTCTCAGCTCATTACTCTCTAGAAATCTCAGAGATCCAGAAACAACAGAAACCACAGTCAAGTTTTGGGATACATGTTGATATGGAATTTGCTTATACACGATATAGAATGTTTCTGTGCTACTGAGTGCCACTTTATTCTAATTACAATCTCCTAATTAAAATCTAGGCCAATCTCACTTCTCCTTGAAGGGCTAAAGAGTCATAACAGTATTGACCCTAACTCATGGGCAAGTTTCACAATCAAGACTACATGCACTTTGATAGCATAAAAATGAATTATTTTGTGACTAAATTGGAAGCACCCTCCAGCCAGTTGGCCATTTTTACATCACAATGGGGGGTAGGAGCAACAGTGTGCTTCATAGTAAATGGGTGGGGTACATGTAGAAAATGAGGGGATTTCGTGGAGATCTATTTTTTAAATGCTAGTCAGTGACTGAAAGGAAAGAGTAGTGAAGCTACAGTCAGTGGGCCTAACCTCTTATTGTCATCCAGTGCTTGCAGGCAGCAAAGTCCTAACCTCAGGATGCTGTCAGTGCTGGCAAGCTCCAGCTGAGAGTGCTTTGCTCCTTGTTCTTTCCCATGCAATCCACAGCTGTGCTTCAGATTTATAGCTTTTAATATTTCAAACTTAACGTTATGAATAAAGTGTGTAAATATGAGTCTCTCTCCTGTGTCGTTCAGAGATGTGGCCAAAGCTCATATCCCATCAGCCTGACCTTGTACAGCAAGTGGGAGTGGTGGAAATTACAAGGATTAACTGAAAGTGCTATGGTGGAAAACCGCCGGAACAGACATTCCATTAATCCATATTTACCAATGTGAAAGTAAAGGTTACAAGCAGGGTAAAACTCACACCTTATAATGTGGACTAGAATTTGACCTTCAGAGATAAGCAATTAAAGCACTGCAGTACACATAACATTTTATACTTAGAGATTATTACCTTGCCTTTTGTGAAAGCAGATTTATTAAATTCATAAAAGAATTCAGATTTGCCACATTGATCTATAAGTATGCTCCTTTCTGAAAATACTTTTTTTTCAGCACTATCTTCTTTGCTCACATCTACCCTTGGAAGCTCATCTGCACTCTTCCTGAGCTCTGTATTCTCATATTTATCAGATATAAACAGTTCTTCTTCAGACAGAGCCTCCTCCATGCCAGATCCAGTGTACGTGTTGTCCAGTTCATCTTCAGTATTGACAGCATTCCCACATATCTGGTTTACAATACTGTTTTCTTCATCATCCTCTTCGTCGTCCTCCTCCTCCTCGACTTCCTCCTCTGAGTTATCCATTTCAAATACTTGTCCCTGAGTTGGTGGTTCCAACTTGATTAGAGACTCATCAAGCTCATCAGTATCTTCTATGCTCTCCTCATCATCAACTTTGCCATCTAGCATACCACTGCACTGTAAGCCAAAATCATCAAGAGAAATAGCTGTGTTTTGAAAACTTTCTAAATCAGAAATGCTGTCAGTTTCAACATCATGTTCACTAGTTGGAACTGCAAGGTCTCCACTTTCACTGTCTTCATCCAAACCTCGATTAACACCCAGATGTTCTTGCCATTTTCTAACAAGTTCATGCTCTTCTTCTTCCTCTTCATTTCCACTCTCTGTCTCTTCACAGCTTGGTTTAAATTCCTCATTGTCTCCAGAAATAAATTCTTCAATTATGCAGTCTGAGTCCTCATGAGAAATTGCTAAATGGCTTATATCTTCTGACAACTGTTCTTCCACAAAGCTTTCAACATCAAAGCTTTGAGAAGGTTCATACCTTTGTTCCTGAGCAAAATATAAACTTGTCTTGGTAGCAGTTGTACAACTGCCCATTGCAGTTTTCTCTGCTTCATTATGTTCATTCTGTGTATCAGGAACATCATGTTTAAAAGCAGTCTCCTCAGGCTCTAGGAGTGCTGGAGATTCCAGAGGTGTCTTCTGGTTGTTTTTTGTACTCTGCTTATGAGGCATGGCAAAATACTTGTATGTTGCCCGTAGGCAATGAAGAATATACTCATATACCAGTTGACTATTAAGGGTTCTCGCCACATTTCTCTTCACAGAGTAAGGATCTGAAAAGAGTAAGTCAAACAACATCCATTTTATTGTATGCATTTCTGAAAGTGTTACCATAGATTCAAATACTATCTTCTATCACATGCTAAAAATTTGCATTACCAACCCAAGTTGCCAATAAGAGGCATGATTAAAAATATAGTTAAAGGCACACATTGACTATGAAAACTGCAGAAGATGACAACAATGAGTGTACAGTGGGAGATGTTCCACAAAACAGAAAAGATTTTAGCTGCAAGTAAACTCTGTAAAATTGCTTACTTGCTGTCTCCAGATGGAATTACAAAGGGTCAGTTTTCATGTCTGAAAATGTTAAGATTACATGTAGGCTGTGAGACAGCTTATGGGCATAAAACATGGAATGCAAAAGCAAACCTTCAAAATGCATATGTTTTAACAAGCAAAATGTTTTAAAGTGATCAGGATATGTCTATAATGAAAGTCATTTTCAAGAGCCTGTATTTCACAAGACTTATTATGCTCCCATTACTTATTTGTGGAAGTCATCTTACACAGCTCAAAACAACAATCTGAACTTGTGAGTATACTGTGGTCATCAGTGGAGACCGTACATTGTACTCTTCCATCCAATGAAATGCAAGGGATGGAGAAAGGGTTACAGGGTCTGGTGCCCGAACTGTGCGCTCTGGGAGGTCTAGCTCACTGTTTCACTGAATGCTTTTTGGCAGTAGATCAAATCATACCTGTGTAGGCCATGCATGGAAATTATCCTGTCCACAAGGATCTTTTGTGCAACACCCAAAAACCATAGAATCATAGAATCATAGAGTTGGAAGAGACCACAAGGGCCATCCAGTTCAACCCCTGCCATGCAGGAACTGCATCCATTGTTCCGCGTTCTAGTCTCTGCAGCAGCAGAAAACAAGCTTGCTCCCTCCTCAATATGACATTCCTTCAAATATTTGAACAGGGCTATCATATTACCTCTTAACCTTCTCTTCTCTAGGCTAAACATCCCCAGTTCCCTAAGGCGGTCCTCATAGGGCATGGTTTCCAGACCCTTCACCATCTTAGTTGCCCTCCTTTGGACACGCTTCAGTTTCTCCACATCCTTTTCGAATTGTGCTGCCCAGAACGGAACAAAGTATTCCAGGTGGGGCCTGACCAAAGCAGAATAGAGTGGCACTATTATTTCCCTTGATCTAGACGCTATACTTCTATTGATGCAGCCTAAAATAGCATTGGCCTTTTTAGCTGCCGCATCGCACTGCTGGTTCACGTTCAACTTATGGTCTACTTGGACTCCTAGATCCCTTTCACACACAGTTTCATTCAGCCAGATGTCCCCCATCCTATATCTGTGCATTTCATTTTTGCGTCCTAAGTGCAGTACCTTACATTTCTCCACATTGAATTTCATTTTGTTAGCGTTGGCCCAGCTTTCTAGTCTATTCAGGTCGTTCTGAATTTTGATCCTGTCTTCTGGAGTATTGGCTATTCCTCCTAATTTGGTGTCATCTGCAAGTTTGATAAGTATGCCCCCAATTCTATCATCCAAATCATTAATAAAGATATTGAATAGCACTGGGCCCAGGACAGAACCCTGTGGCACCCCACTGGTCACTTCTTTCCAGGATGAAAAGGAACCATTGTTGAGCACCCTTTGAGTTCGGCCAGTCAACCAGTTACAAATCCATGTAACAGTTACCTTGTCTAGCCCACATTTTACAAGCTTGTTTGCAAGAATGTCATGGGGGACCTTGTCAAAGGCCTTACTGAAATCATCCTCATCCCCTTCAGGACCAGAAAAAGAATCAGACACATATGAAGAATTTTGCTCCTAGATGCTAAAATTTTCTATTGAAATGCTACTTGTCATGTCAACAGGCTTTGTTTAGACCTCAAAAAGTGTTTTTAAAAAACTAAGAGAGAACTTCGTGTCACTTCCATTTTCATCCAAACAGGCAGGTGTGGCTCACAATTGAGTCGGAGGGCAGTAAATGTGGTAAGTATGGCCCGGACTTTCTTGTAGAGGTCCAAGACACCGTCCAGAACAAAAGCTCTAAATAAAAACTGATAAAACAGATTACATAAATTGGACCTTTGTTCAAGTGAACTAATTTAAAGTACCTTCCACAGCAATCCGCTTTTTAGGCCAGTCCTTTGATTCACGAGACACTTTTTCTTTGAGGCGTATGCTGATTACCAAGTCAGCCAAATTAAATTCCAAGGCATAAAATCGAAGCAGTTCAACCCAGAGTTGTCCAACTGGAACTGAACATTGGTGATCTGAGTCAAATATTAAAGGAACCTACCAATGAAAGCAAAGGCTAAATTATTATATTTCCCTAGAAGCTACATCCTAATACAGAAAAATATGGCAATATGACAGTTTTAACAAAGTTTTAAATGTATTAGCTGAAGTCAGTGAGTAAATTGACCACAGTGCGGTATTGTTACACACAGAAGCTAAGGGTTTTATAACTAATGGCATAATTTTATGTATATTTCTTCATGTCAAAGTTTAATTACTTATAACCAATGATCATTGCAATGTAACATCAAAGAAGTTATATAAAAAGCAAATAACAAAATGAAAATATAATGTAGAATTTCCAACTTCCTTTCTAATACTACTAAGCTTACCAGAAACAATTAAAATATACAAACAGACTTTTGGGAGTGTCTTATATTAACTTAGACAGGTTTTCACTAGTGCCATTAAGAAATTTACAACTCTTTTAGAATCTTTATTAAAAAGCAAAAATTCAGTTTTTTTGGTAGTCAGACCAATTATTTTTAATAAAAGTCTGCCCTCTCCATACATGGGGGATCTGTTCCAGACCCGCCCCCCCCCCGGCGTATGGGGAAAATAGTGTATGCTGAAGCCCCACTGTAAATAATGGGGCATGTGATGGCAGTGATGCTTGCTCATGGCAGTGTGGGTATGCGCTCCATTATTTCTGCCGGGGTTTGCCTTCCATGGAAGCTCAAAGCTGCAGAAGGCAAGCCCACTTATTGGAAGGGCTGACTGTACATAACAAGCCCATAAGGTATTTTCCATTGATTCCCTGGAGATTATCACAAGGGGGACGGGATAGAGACAGGATTGCTCCCCCGTCCTTATCCCGTTCATGAACCAAATGAAAGTGATTGTGCAAATCATTTTCACACTGCAGCTGGCTTGAAGGCACTTTCAGCTGTCAGTTGAAAGCCCTTTCAGCATGGTATTAACGGGTTCTTCCATCAATACAAAAGACTGTAAACAATGGCTGAAAGTGCTTTTTAGCTGGCTGAAATGTGAAAATGATTTGTGTGATCACTCTCACCCGCGCTTCCTTGCCGGGTCAAGTGCAGGTCACATGTGAAAGTCCTTGCCGCGATCGGGTGGGATGGACAGGACAGGGATGGGACAATGCCGTCCCATCCCTCATGTGATAATCTTCCCTGTGACAGAGGACAACTAAACAAAATGAGGGAGGTCATCCACTACATCCAAATCACAACAATATTGTTTCGTTTTGTTTTATTTATATGCCACCTTTATCCCAAAGTGGAATTCTATTAAGAGGCTCACAGAAATTAATCAATTAAAATCTACCAAATTTTAAAAACAATTAAAATTGTCACAATCAAAACAATATAATTTTTTTTTAAAAAAAACATGTAAGTTAAAAAAAACAACTTCCTCAATTAAAAAAAAAACATCCTGGGCATGGCTATATATTAAGAGCCTGCTTAAACAAAAATGTTTTTGCTTGCCAACAAAAGTAAATAGCAGCATAATTGTTAAGGGAGTTTAGTTAATCGGCTGTCCAAAGCTGTGGAGAGCATTAACTGGAATGCATTAGCTCCCTTCTTAAACAAAACTTCAGTTTTAAACAGGTAGTCCTTTGAACCTGGAAGAAGTTTAAGTAAATTACCGTTTTTTTCCGGCATATAAGACAAACCCCGACTTTGGGAAAATCTTCTAAAAAGTCAAGGGTCATCTTATAGGCCGAGCTAAGCCCGGCCTGTTCCCGCCTTCCAAGGCCTCCACAGAGGCCACAAGAGAGCCCTGCAGCCCGACGTGCACACCCGGCCTGCTCTCACTTTCCCAGGCCTCCATAGAGGCCACAAGAGAGCCCCACGGCCCGGCTCGCACACCTGGCCTGCTCCGTGGCCTGGCAGGTTCCCTGGTGGCCTCCTCCCCGCTTCCAGGCCTTCACAGAGGCCCCCTAAAGCTGACTCGCACGCCCAGCCTGCTTCCAGATTCCCAGGCCTCCAAAGAAGCCCCCAAGCCAGCGCATGTGGGCGCCAGGCCCCCTTAGCCTATAGCAGGCCAGGGGGCTGCCTACATGTGAGGCAGGCTTTACAGACCTCAGCAGAGGCCTGGGGAGCCAGCACATGTAGGAGCTAGCCCCCCTCAGCAGGTTGAAGTTTAAAAATAAAAATAAATTAATTTAAAAAAATGAAATAATAAGCCAATCGCCGGTAAGGCACATCTGATGTTTTTTAAAAATTTTACATTTTCGGGTGAAGCTTCTGCTTTATGAAATGCAAAATTGAGGATATCTGCTTGCATCCTGCAGTATACCAATACTTAAGGATTGCAGTTGTGAGCTGCTCAGCCTTGAACTTCCTAGCCCTGGCATGTGGTGGCCATGAGCTAGAAGCAGCAGACATATGAGGGCACCTGTTCTAGCTTATTTTGTCCAAAAAACCAGTGTTTTGTAGTTCTGACTTTGGCCCTGTCTAATTGATTGGCATATCACTTACTCCCAGAGAAAAGCTAAATCCAGTGGCAGTCCCACTGAAATCATTGTAGTTTATGTAATTCTAACTAACAAGTCCTTTTTCAATGAATCTAAACTAACTGGGACAAGTATGTACACAAAATATTAAGTTACAGGAATTGATTCAAACATTCATCTTAACATTGGATCACACATGTACCCAGTTTTTGCTGTTCAGGTACAATTAATGATTTACTTTTGCTTGGACAGGGACTCTGATTCTTCAGTTCTCCTGTGAATGTCCACAGCACTGATTGCATACTGCAGGATGCATCAAGAATCACTGATGTCAATGACAGTGTCAATCTTTTTCCTCCCTAGCTAATGGAATCCTATAATACTCTAAAGTATGTACATCAGAAATTACATTTTACAAGCAAAGCATTCTTTTTTTTATAAAAGTATATTTTAAATATTACTTCCCTCCAAATTATCATACCTTGCCCCTCTTAGAAGTTTCCTTTGAAGAACTGGGATCATCACTAGCAGGACTGTGTTCCCAGACCACAATGTCATTCTCAACTTCTTTTAGATTAAAGTTCACTAATTTGTTCAATGAAAATCCATCAATCTATAGCAACAGAGAAAGTAATTTAAGACAGAACAATCAGTGTTAAAGAAGAAAACATGATCTTAGATTTCCATTTCACTGCTGTTTGAAAATCTAGGGTGGCTTTTGTCAGTTCCTTCTCCTTGCTCTTTGAAAATCTGCTTCAGAAGACTGAGGTACTGCTCCCGAACAGTGTGGAAGGTGGTGCCTGGGGGCAACCGGAGAATATCACACTGGTCTGTGCCAATGAAACCTCTTCTGTGAATATAAAGAGCCCTATCATTCACAAAAGGAAAAGTATAAATCCAATTCACTGTCTAACAGCATTTCCACTACTTCCCCCACCCCAAAAGATATTACAAACAAGATACTGTATATACTCATATACAAGTCGACCTTATGTATAAGTTGAAGGAAGGTTTCAGGGTCAAAATCCCGGATTTTGATATGACCTGTGACTAAGTCGAGTGTAAAATTTAGGGGACCATAAAGATGGATGGAAAGGGGGAAATACCACTTCCGTCTCTCCTTCTTCTCTGGACCTCTCCCAACTGATTCCCAGGTGCTGGAGGAGAGGTTTTAACATCAGATTGAGAAAGGAAGAAAGAGGATTTAAATGGAGAGTTGTTTCCATAGAAAGCAAGGTCTTGCTAAATGGACTGGAGACAGAAGCAAGTGGATTTAAATGGAGAGGTTTTTCCATAGGAAGCCAGGGCTTGCAAAACGGACCAGAGAAAGAAGCAAGTGGATTTAAATGGGGAATCTTTTCAATAGGAAGCAAAGGCTTGCAAAACGGACTGGAAGGGAAGGAATTAATGCTCAATAGAGATTGGGACATCAGGCTTGCTTGCTTTAGGACCTTTCTAAGCACTACTGATGTATTGACCCTTATATAAGTCTACCCAAAATTTTAGGGTCAATTTTGGGGCATAAATTTGTCAACTTATAGTCGAGTATATCCAGTATTGCTACTTGTTGGAAGAGAACAACGTTTGTTGGATTAGACTATGAGAGTGTCTCCACATTCATTAATACAATTGCACAGTAGATGTTATATACTGTGGTGTCATAAAAAAAAAAAACCCTCACGGTTTACCAATAGCATAATTGGATAAAGTCAACAAAGTTAAAGAGCATCAGTATTACTGTTTACCTTCTTTCCTTGTGAGACTTAAGATGTTTCCACCCTCCATTTAACTGACCATTTAACCAATAAGTCATAAAAGGGTCTTTCATCTTAGCTTATGACTTCTAGACTCTCCCAAGAACCTTTATTAAAGAACTTTGCACAACCTTTTTTCAAAGTCCACAAGGTCTCTACTCTAGGAATGGCAGATGTTGGAGGGCCCAGGGGGCTTTTTTTTTAATCCCAGGACCAGGACCAGGACCCACTACAGTCTGCACCAGCCCATGAATGTACAATAATATCAGAAGTGACCAAAGGTTCACTTCCAGTTTCATTTCAATGGGATAGGCAAATGTCCAAGGCAAGCCTCCTTTACTGCCTTGGTTCTATGGGCCCTCTGGAACCCAAACAACTGAAGAATATGCAGCTTGGAGCCAGCAAGGTCTTTCTCTCATCACATCACAACCACCTTTTCCTTCTAATTGTTTTCTTCTTCTCCTTTTCCTTCTCCTTCTTCTTGCTATCTCTGCCTGAGCCTCTACCATCAGGGTAACTATACCTGCACAGCCTATAGGACTCTATTGGGCTTTCTAGATTGGCAAAAAGAAGTGTGTTCATGGCTGCATGAAACTCTAGCCTTTAGATGAGAAAAAGGGAAAGTGTGCCATGAAAATGCTTTTTTTGCGTTTTAAGGGGAAGAAGCGCCTTTTAAAAGGTGCTGGTTTTCCCAGCTTTTTTTAAAAACTGCGGAACAGCGCAGCTCCATCTAAAGGCTGTGGTGCAGCTGCTAAGCATTAAGGAAAAGGCAACTTCATGTCACACTTTCTTACCAATCTAGAAAGCCCCTATAAATAGTTTTCAAAGTCAGCTTTAAGGATTTCTTTGCTGGCTCCGACACCATTCCAAACTATACTCTGTTACACTTGAAAGTATTGTTTCAATAATGCGAACACAAGGGAGGAGAGGGGAGGTAAAAGGCAACACTGAAGCCTGTGTCTCTTTAATGATTCTGTGAGCCATACTTGGAATATCTAAATGCATTTCCTGTCAAGATTGATTGTTTCTATCTCTTCACCAGAAGATTAAAAATACCGTAGCATGGATTTACCCAAGAGTAAGAAAAAGAATTCAAAACGTCTTTTAAATCCTTAAAAAGATTCTATACAATACATGCACATACCCATGATCCTAAATAAACTGGGAGGAAAGGCTCTTTCCTTTGTTGCAGAAAGAAAATAACCATTAGAGCAAACACATAAGGGGGTAAGCCGCCTTCTTCAGGACGATCTGCACAACATAGCTACAAAGAGAGAGAAGGGGAGGGAGAGAAGAAAACATCAATTAAAATATTCCTTTGCGGATATGGAAAAATCAATTTGAGAACAACTCAAATACAAAGAAGAAGAATGGAAAAGGAAAGGAGAGAAAAAGTTAAGATGTGAAGTAGAAACTTTACAACAACAACTAAAGATTATAACAATTAAAGAAATAGAAAAGAAGCTGAAATTGGTTAAACAAAAACATTTTGAGTTTGGAAATAAAGCTAGCAAATTACTGGCCTCTAAATTATGAAAAGAGAGAGAAAAGAAATATAGTATGGAAATTTGGCAAAATGGAAATATCTTTACTAACCAAAGACATATTCAAAATATGTTTAGAAATTACTTTGAGAATTTATACATGAAAATTCAGGACTTAAATTGCTCGCTCAGAGGGGCGGGCTAGAAATAATAATAATAATAATAATATTGACAAGGAAGATATATCACAATATTTAGATAAACAAAATATTACACTTTTAGATGAAAACCAGGCATACATATTAAATCAATCTATCTCAGTTCAAGAAATAGGAGATGCAATCATAATGAAACCATGGAAGGTCCCAGGACCAGATGGTCTACCCCCAAATTATTATAAAAAGATGGAGGAAGAGCTTCTAATACTTCTTAAAAATGCAATAAATGATATTCACGAACAAGGCTTACCAGACTTATGGAAGGACGGATTTATAGTTTTAATTGCTAAAGACAATAAAGATAAACTGTAGGTGAAAAACTACAGGCCAATATCTTTAATCAATACAGATTATAAGATCTTTACATCTATTATAGCAGATTGATTAAAGAAAATTTTAAGTCAGACAATACATGAAGATCAAAACAGCTTTATACTGAAAAGATATACAAAAAAAAATAATATAAGAATGGTAATGGATATTTTAGAGTATTATGAATATCATAATAAAAAAAATGCTGTTATCCTATTGGATGCTGAAAAAGCGTTTGATTGGATAAACTGGCTCTTTCTGGAAGAAATCATCAAAAGAATGAGAATGGGAGAGAAATTTATACAGTGGATATGAGCTATTTATAAAGATCAAAAAACCAAGACAATTATTAATGAGGAAAAGACAGAAAACATCAGGATCGAAAAAGGCACGAGACAAGGCTGTCCTCTATCCCCTTTATTATTTGTATTGGAAATCTTAAATAATAAAATAAGGGAAAATCTGCAAATAAGTGGAGTAAAGGTCAAGGAACATAATATTAAAATAAGAGCATTTGTGGATGACATGATTTGTTTTTTAGAGGAACCTACAGAAAGGTAAAGTATTTAATAAAGGTTATACAGGATTATGGTAAGGTCTCTCGCCTTAAGGTAAATACAGAGAAAACAACAATATTAACCAAAAACCTTAGAACAAGTGAAGCAGAAGAAATAAGAAAAATATCTGGATTTAAACTAGAAAAAAAAGTTAAATATTTGGGTATTTATTTGACTAAAAGGAATATGGATCTGTTTCATAATAATTATGAAAAAAATGTGGGGAAAAAGATATGGAAAGATGGGCAACACTTTGGAAAGATGGACTGGAAGGGGCAGCGTGTCCCCTGTCTTCCTTCTGATGCTTCAGAGAGCTGAGGCAAGCTCTCTGAACACTGGAAGGAAGGCAGGGGAATCTTGTGTGTGCTTCTCTCCCCCTTCCTAAATGCCTCAGAGAGCTTGCCTGGGGCAAGGAGGAGGGGTGAAGGTAGCGTGCACGAATCCTCAGGCTTCCTTATGATGCCTCAGAGAGCTCAGGCAAGCTCTCTGAAGCATCGGAGGAGGGAAGACAGGCAAGCATATGCAATCCACTCTAACCCCTCCCTGTCACTCTGAAACTGGGGAAAGGGGTTATTCGCGAAATTTCCAAATTCGCGAGGGTCCTTTGCCCCTAACCCACATGAATACAGAGGGATGCCTGTATGTCCACTTTCCAAACCTCAGACTCCAAGAGGAAACATATTCCTATTCCCTCACCTGCCTTCCAATTGAACACAAGCACTCACTCATCTTGCCTAGAATGAGCTTTGGGTTTTGAGGGTTTTTTTACCCTTTCCATTTAATTTTTTTTATCAAAGATTTATTACTGATTAACGCTAAACAAAATATTAATCAATCATCTCAAATCCCATATCATCACCGGACTCTTCCTTCTTTTTCCTCTTTCTTCTCCTCTGCAGCAGCTGGTGCAGCTCCTGCAGCTGGAGCAGCAGAACCTACAGCAGAGACGGCTACAGATCCACCAACTGGCATGCTGGCAAGTTTGCTATTACCTTGAGCAATGACATCTTCAATGTTTTTCCCATTTAACTCACTAATTACCTTGTTCACACGTTCATAATCTGTCTCAATTCCTATGATGTCAAGAATTTTCTTTAAGTCTTTTGAGCTTGGGGACTCATTGCCCCCAAGAACAGCAAGAAGGTAAGCTGCAACGTAATGCATTTTCTTCTACATGTTCTTAGAACGTTGTATGGTTTTAAATACTGTAAGCTGCTTTGATTGCTACGGCAAAAAGCGGGGTATAAATAAAAGATTTTTTATTAATTTATTATTTATTTACCCTTTCCATTTAAATAAATAATAAATAAATAATAAAACTTTTGTTTATACCCAGCTTTTTGATGTAGCAATCAAAGCGGCTTACAGTATTTAAAACCATACAAAAATATATATTAATAACCCCCCTTAAAAAGGAATTAAACAAATTACAATTAAATGGAAAGGATAGAAAATATTGGGAGTCATAAGCATTCTGATGGTCCTGAAATCCTAAACTCTCAACAAATTTTCCCAGCAGTTTCAAGTATGGAAGTCAGGAAGGATGCTGGTCACACCAATCCTGGGAAAATGTGAGAAGCCACTATCAGGTTATCTAGGATAGTGAGTGGTTCTCTAGGACTTGTGTCTGCACAGACTCACCGTCCTCCACAGGCCTGACTACATGGAAACTTTAGAGCAGGGGAGAACTTGCTCCTGCCTTGACTTACCCTCTCACAGCTGATCCTGGCACAATGTAAAGATTGGGGAGTTAGGAATGCCTCACCACTATCCTGACCTCATAGAGGTGGCAGAAGGCATCATAGTAAGGCACAGAAGGTATCACAGTAAAGCACACAAGGTGGGTCTTAACTCACCATAGATCTTGTTCACATTATCTGTAAAATTTTAAAAAATATCAATTTTAAATGGCTAAGCCAAGGTCAAAGCTATATCCACTGGACCTTCACTATCTTCAGCACCAAAGCAATTTTCTTCATAAAGCATAATGCATTTTGGTCATAACCAAGTCTACACACTGGTTCAATATTCAGATACATGTATAAATATGGATACCTAATGCTTTGCTACTAGAATCAGATTTACCTTAGCCCAGTGTCTGAAGGCAGTAACTAGGGACACAAGATGAGGTTCCAGTTTCCCTAATGTAGTCAAGTGATTTGTCGTCAGACAAGCATTTTCATTCCCCGCACTCACTCTGCATACAAGGCCACTAAAAAGATAAAGACAAAAAAACTTTTTCTTCCTCCAACAAATAAAGCAAACTAAGGTTGGCAAATTTCATGACTGGAAATCAGTGACTACTGCTAAAACCAGCAATTCATAGAATCATAGAGTTGAAAGAGACCACAAGGGCCATCCAGTCCAACCCCCCAGCCATGCAGGAACTCCCAATCAAAGAATCCCCGACAGATGACCATCCAGCCCCTGCTTAAAGACCTCCAAGGAAGGAGACTCTACCACACTCCAAGGGAGTGTGTTCCACTGTCAAACAGCCCTTACTGTCAGGAAGTTTCTCTCCTAATATTGAGGTGGAAACTCTTTTCCTGTAGCTTGCATCCATTGTTCTGGGTCCTGTTCTCTGGAGCAGCAGAAAACAAGCTTGCTCCCTCCTCAATGTGACATCCCTTCAGATATTTAAACAGGGCTATCATATCACCTCTTAACCTTCTCTTCTCCAGGCTAAACATCCCCAGCTCCCTAAGTCATTCCTCATAGGGCATGGCTTCCAGACCCTTCACCATTTTAGTCGCTCTCCACATCCAGTTTCTCCACATCCTTTTTGAATTGTGGTGCCCAGAACTGGACACAGTATTCCAGGTGGGGCCTGACCAAAGCAGAATAGGGTGGCACTATTCTGTGTTTCCTCCTCTTTGCAAAGTAATACATGCTAGAAGTGTGTATGATGCTCCACAATTCATATAATCACATTTCAAACTATATGTCCTTTCATGTTATTTAGGGATGCAGGGAGAATGAGCATACATGCAGCTACTCTGTTCAGTAGCAGCAATGGGATGCTCAATGCATTATAAAAACTTCAAATTTGAGATAACTATCCTGACTTTTGTTGGCCTGGGATCCCCGTTTCCTGAGTGACTTTTCTGGCTAAAACTGTATAACACAGTTGGATTAACAAACATTAATATACATGTTCATGCGACCGCTGTTCCATGGAACCAATGCCCTTATCTAACACTGCTTTATGGTGGTTTTACTACTTTATCTAAACTTAAAGCTACAGTAGATGCATACACTTATTATGATAGCATAAGACTGATAACCTAATTTTTTATTCCTAGCATTCATAAGAACTACTATTAGATTTCTAACAGATCATCAGGTACTAGTCATGATGGGTATATTCCTCTCCAATACCAGAGACAGCTTGCCTCTGTATAACAGTTTCTCAGAGACATGAACAAAAGAATGCTGTTGCCCTCATGTCCAGCTTGAGGGCTTCCTAGGGGCATTTAATTAGCCAATGTCTAAACTGGATGGTTACTGAAAATCATTCTTCTCTCTCTCTCTTTTGAGTTACTTAGTATAGATGCTAACATAGGTGTGGGCATCTGTAATTTACACGGCTATACATTGTAAGAACACACAAATTTGCTGACTGAGACCTTTGTTTTTCTTTGCACACCACCACAGGCACTCTAGAATGGAAATCTGCATCAACATCAATAAAAGAGTCTAAGGAAGGAAAGAGAAACCCACATTAATCATGGTTATGAATAAACGTCACACATAACATCTCTCACACAGAAAAAATAAAAAGCCTTTACTCCTTCGCTTGTACTTTAAACAAAGATTCAAAGGGCTGTAATTTTCATGTAACTATAGAACTGCTATTTGAACTTACAAGTCAATCTCTATTATCCAAAATGCTTAGACCTGAAACGTTTGGGATTTTGGATTTTTTCAGATTTTGGAATATTTACATATGCATAATTAGATATCTTGGAGATGAGACCCAAATTTAAACATGAAATACATTTATCGTTTGTATACTGTACATCTCATACTGAAGACAATTTTGTAAATAACAGTTTTATATAATTTTGTGCATGAAACAAAATCATCAGAAAGAAAAGGTGTCATTATCTCAGCCATCCATGAACTTCAGATGGTCACTTTAAACCATTTTTAGATTCTGAAAATTCAAAACTAAAAAATGTAAAAAAACAACAACAAAAATTCCATCATGCTCAACTACAGAAACCCATGTGCCTTATCTATCACATCTATAACATTGACAAGTGCCTGATAAACAAGAATGATTCTTGTTCATTCACAATAATTAGATCTACGGTACTTTTTCATATACTATTTTAAAGGGTCAACAAGCAGGTAAATATTAGTAGATTTCCTGACAGATCCAGGGCATTAAATCTAAATCATATTATACCACACAATGGAACATTAGTTAAGTTGATGTAATTCCCAGTCTTAAAAGGAGACAGTCATCCAGTTTTTTTAAAGACATGTAAATTAATATCTTCATTCAGAAATGAGGCCAGGCCATATAGCACCAAGATGCTTGATAAGTAAAACATTGGGAATAATTTTTGTTTCAATTTCTATATCTGTATTCGGTGCTTGAATTAGTAGCACACAGGTTGAATGATGGAACTGATTACAATTTCTGTAAAACTCACCTTTATGCTGGTAATTAAAACAGAGGAGGAATCATTTCAGAAAATGATACATTGCCCTGCTCTACAATCAAGCAACCAGGTCATTTCCTGATCTTTTCATTACTTTACTGTTGCACATTTTAATTTTTGGTATTTTTTTTTTTTGTGTTCTGCCCTTTTCCAGAGTCGTAAACAAATGAATATAATGGGTTTATCTATTTTAATGTATGCTTGTGGACATTACAGCATTACTGACTGTGGAACCAAGAGAACATTGCAGTATAAAAATCTGCATCTGATAAATCTCACGTGCCTTCTTGCTACAATAGGGAGTAACCTACAAAGCTTGCTATAGATAACCAAACCAGCAATCATCAGAGGTTTATATGGGCAATCCTGCTATTGAGAAATCAGATGTAGTCTGGTTGCCTGTCTTCCCTCATACTTGACCATTGCAGCCTTTCCCTCAGATCACAATATCTACATGAACAAATAAGCAATAACATTTGAGAAGGCTGGAGTTTTCAATGGCCAGTTAACAGGTGCATATTGCAGAGGTGCTGCACTTCCCAATGCTAATAATCAGTGCTAGCACCATAAACAAGCTGAATAAATATTTTCCCATTACAGACATTCCTCAGTTGACAAAGCTTCTGACAAGGAAGCTCCTTTTTACACCAGCCCAGCACCTCCCCTTCTCCTCATTGTCTCTTTATCTGGACACATTTTGCAGCATCAGTATTGAGAGGATGGTAAAGGGGGGCTGGAAAAATGTACTTTCAGTATTCAGTTGCAGTAGTGTGTTGACAGTAAACAATACAATACAGTTTTGAGCTGGTGAAAGAATGGGAATTTGTTCTAGTTGATCCTACTGCAACCATGCATGCAATAGGAAAGGTAAACACCAGCTATCTCCAGAAGCCCTTACGGAGTAAGTGAACAGCAAAACACAGAGAAAAGGGGAGAACAGATATGCCTGCCTCACCAGCATGCCAAAGAAGCATCGATTTGTAAGTCTGACCAAAATGGAAATAATATAAATGTAGAAGCTGGTGCAGGAAAAGGTAATCTCTGGATGCATTTTGGAATAAGCCTTCAGGTGGTCTCTAGAAGGTTCAAAATGCTTTTCTTTAGTGATGTAAAGCTTACTTGACCTGATTGTTTCATTTTACATGTGCACACTGACTTCATTAAGTGAGGTACACCTGTATTTCTTCTCACAACAATAATTCATGTAAAGTTGCATTAACAATGTGGATCCATTATACTTCTTTTTTCAAGGCTATTGATCCAAAGACGCAACGAACTACAGCTTGATAAAATTATATATCAGCAATCACTGCCCCAGCTGCATCATTCAAACCCAGCACCTCTATTCGGTTATTTCTTCCATCATAACATTAACCCCTGCCTCTTATAATTATGTGTTGAGTGACAATTACACCAATCATTAGACATTACACAAGGCTGGCACAGTTAGGTAAAACAAAACCCTTTGAATTGGATGCCCCACACTGCAGAGGGAGAAGGGAGGAGAGGGGTTTTGGGGAGCGGGGGGCGTTGGCCAATTTTCATCTCTCCCTGGACCCTGAAAGTCTGCTTTTGAAAGCAGGGAAATCTGAAACAGTGCTACAGGAGGAAGGCTAAACTGGTTAAAATTATTGTCCTATTCCTTTCAAATAAACAGGGAGTGTACATTTGATTCAAGTTGTTTCCACTACTCAAAGAAACCTTTTCTATCAGAGAGGAAGCTCTGTATCTATGCATTCCTCCTGGCCCATCACCCACCCCACCTGGTTTTTCTGCAGTGTTATTCCACTCTTAATCTTGTGTGAGTGAAAAAGTGACTAAGAATAACATGAATAATATGTCTTACCACTGTTCTTCAGGCTCTCTTGTATAATTAAGAGAACATCTGGTTGAGACATCTATGAAAGAGCAGAACAAAAGGTATAGAATTTTTAAAGATCTTAATGAATTAAGTATTTCAAATTCTACAGAAGTATAAAACTTCAGGGCATTACACTTGCTTATTGAACTTCATGTACTAGAAAGGGATGTTCTATTAGCACATGCTTTGGAACAGAATTCAGGCAGAACTGGCAATATAGGCATTCTGCAGCACAGACATGCAGACAATTGTAAAACATTTCCCTAAATGCCAGTTACTTACCACAAGATTCTTTTTTTTTGGTGGGTTTTTTTAATATAAACAAACAAAAAATAAAATGTCTAAACAACTGATTCCTTTGCTTACTGTGGTACTTTTGGTAAATCCCAGCCAACATAATGTATTATGACAAGAACGTCCCATGCCATTTTTGGAGTCAGGAAATTTAAAAAATTACATCTTATTAACTTCCCAGGAAGTTAAAAAATGTACAGCTTATTCAATGGTAATCTTGACTGTTGCTTTTGGTATATAGTCGACCCTTGACTTTCGCAGGGGTTAGGGGCACAAGAACCCGCCGAAAGTGAAAAATCCACAAATAAGACATGGGAGGGGCAAAGGCAGTATGGGTACATGCCCCCTGTCTCTCTTCCAATGCCTCAGAAAACTCAGGCAAGCTCTCTGAGGCATTACAAGGGAGGTGGGGGACTCGCATGCGTGCTTTGCTCACCCCTCCTCTGATGCTTCAGACAGCTTGACTGAGCTGTCTGAGGCACCAGAAGAGGGACGAGAGCAGTGCGTGTACACATTTCCCAGCCAATCTCTCCCTCCTGGGCTTCCCCCCACCCCAAGGGGAAAACCCCGGGAGGTAGGAGGAGGGGGAATGCGAACGTGGCATGACACTTGTGAATAAACGAATTCCCAAGTGTCAAAGCCACAAAAGTGGAGGGACCACTGTACTGAAATTTTCATTGGGGTTCAGGAAATTTCCCAAAACTGACTCTTTGCAGAATTATTGACTTTTAAAATCACAGTAAATGCATGCTAATCTCATTTAATTAACATTTTAGATAAGGTACATTTTAAAGACTTTTTAAATATAGGTTTTGATGTAAGATAATTTTCTTCTAATAGCCACATTAGAAGGAAAAAAATCTCATTAAATGTTACTTAACACCAATTTTAACTTAAGAGGATTTTTATGCACATTTTTGTTATGTAAGCAGGGCACACTCTATTTTGTTTGCTTTTGCAAATCCCCCAAACAGATAACTTTCCTAAAGCTGCTGTCATGAATTCCATTATGGCTGATCCAAATGATCTAAAACATATAAGCTGAGGAAACCCCCCCCCCCCCAATGTATTCAATATTTCTTAAAGAAAAAGGCCATACTTACACTGGCGGGAAACTGAATATCGAGATTTACATCTGAGTTTTTGAAACCAAATCTGCTACAGGAAGAGCCATATAGTCTTAGAGAACAATCTACAGTAAAACAAAATGGGAAAATTTAATTCAAATTGCACAACGGACGGGGGCATTTCTGTGTTCTCTGCACTACTAGTTTAGTTCAACTTTAGGAATTAGAAGAGCCTCAAATTCCCAAGATCCTTCAGTGGAATGAACAGTAAATCATGATTTAGTAACTCTGCTTATTCTCAGCTGTTATACTGGCTTCTCTTTTAGCAGTTCATCTACTTTGCTACTTCAAGGCCATACTATGTTAACAGAGAGACGATGAAAATACTAACTGAAACTAGTTAAAGACTATTTAAATAAAATTCCATAGAAAGCTGCCACAACTAATCATTACCTGGTAATTTCTTATGCAATACATTTTCCATGGTAGTTTTAATTGCAATCCTTTGTTCCAAATCTTCATTATTTAACCCAAACTCTTGCACTACTTTCTCAATGGCAATCCCAATAGCTTCAATTTGTAAAGGTGCTGGTGGAGGTAGTGCCGTCAGAAGTTGTTGTTCTTGTTTTTCCTTTGGAAATAAACAGACAAAGAAAGCTAGGTACAGTTTCTCAGAGCTTTTTTAACAATTTATGGAAAGACACTCTGGTACACAGATTTTTAAAATCGTAAAATACCCTTATATTCCTTCATATTATACAGGTTGGAAAAACACAACAACATGTTTTTCAGAGAACAATGCAAAATGTGTGTCCTCTTACTAGTAAAAAACAAAGTGAGCAGCCATCAGAGGTTTAATGTTTTAATTGCTGCCTACCACACCTGAGAGGGATACACCCCCCTCTCCAAAAGCTACTTGTATGCTCTAAGGATGGCCTTGGCAAAGTATGGCCTGTGGACCACATGTAGCCCACTAAGACCATTTTTGTGGTGCCCAAGGGGGTTACATTTCCCCACCACTACAATTGTTTTTGCTCTCAAACTCTAAAAAAAAAAAAAACCCTCTCCTGGAGAGCATTTCCCCCATGCTTGGAGCTCTCTTGGGTCCTCCAAGAGTCAAAATGAAATTTTGCAAAAAAAATTCAAAAAATCCTTTACCCTAAAATATCCTCTGGGGCCTAGGAAGGACTAAAAACATGCTTCCATACCCCTAGAGGATATCTGCCCCCCCCTCCAGAAGCAGGTACCTTATAGTCTCACCCCTGTCTATTCCCTTGTAAGAAATAACATCTGGGAAGACAGAGATTCACAAATGAATTTTGTTTACTGCAAGCAGCAGAAAACATAACAGGGTTAGCAGTCTTTTACCAAAAAGAGAGTTCTAGCAGAGCATGAGGCAGACAGTCAGCATACCCCAAGCGTAGTAACAGAATCAGGGCATGGCTCAGATCCTATTGGTCAGATCACTAACAAATAACATCAGCTTTCTTCTCTACAGAAGGGGATTTTTGAGTCTACTCTTAACACACACTTGTAAGCAAGGCACAGAATCCTTACAAGCCAAATCTCTAACAGAGATGTGGCCCTCCAATGTCTCTTGGAGTGCAAATGCAGCCCCCAAGTCTTCCACAGTTGCCCATCCCTGATCTAAGGGATGTGAGAAGCAATTCTGCTAATTCCTTTCCTTCATGCTGCTTTAAGCCCAAAGGGGCCAAATGGAAGTCACTTCCTCTGGGATGGAGAAAATGTAACAAATGTAGCATCTAAATCACTAGAGATTTGAGAACTGCGATGCATCATTTGGAGGTCAAATTTTGGAGGGAAAGGCATTGGTATTGGGGGTGGGGAAAGGGTCCTCGAGGGAGGAATGGAAATGGCTTTATAAAACTACACTCAGGCCATATGAGCTAAAATATCACTAGTGCATTAAATAATATTTAATCACAGAAACATCTTGCATCTGTACAAGAGAAAGTAACAATAAAATTACATATGATTTATGACTATTGCTGCTAGTAATACTGTGGCACCAATGTGCATGGCAAGTTATTCAAATCCCAATATTAAGCTCTTTATTTCGTGAATAAAATATAAAAGTTACCATAGGGTGGAAAGGAGCAAGCCCAAGTGATAACCATCAAATCTGTAAGTCAAACATCTACAAGACAAAGTTGACCACTTCAAAGAGAGTCAAAGAAAGCTATGAAAAAATGAGCAAGGCCTCATTCAGAAGGCATTTTGAAATCCCTATACTGTCTACTTCTAAATCCAGTAGAAACTCATTGGATCTACTTCTTTCTTCAAGGCCTTCCACAACCTAGCCCCTTTCTCTCTTTCTGCGGTCATACCTCAATATGCTCCTGCTCCTTTATTCCTTCAAAGTATACCCATTCACAGCTGTCTGAAGGTCTCTGGATACCCTAAATAACCTTTCACCTTTGCTACACTGTATTCTCTAGAAAAGACAATAATGTTTAGCAAGGCAGAAGGCTGTGGGAAAGAGGAAGACCACATTCCAGATGGAAGACTCAAAGAAGTCACTTCCCTGAGTCTGCAAAAAATGAGCAGCATGGTTGATGACAGAGTGACTCCCAAGGTCTTTCATTCATAGCACCACTGTAAGTCAAAGTCGACTTGAGAGCAGTTAACAATTTTCTAGGAAACATTTGGCCTGCTGAATTAATGTGTGTTTAATTTACTCCACAGACTAGACCCTATTTCTTTTATAAGGCATACCATGCTCTTAGTAACAAGACTGACACATAATTTTGGCAGAAGATCTTTGGGTCACAATAAAAGGACTTAGGTTAGACAGTGGAAGTTCAGGGAGAAGATGGAGAAACTAGAAACTACTCCATTTCTCAGGAAGCAACACAGAGTATGCTGGCCAGGAACAGAGAAATGTGGAATGCAGAAGCCTTTATGTTCTGAGCCTTTTAAGTTCAGTTTTGGAAGCTGCTGATCAGCTACTATGCTGAGGCATGTGATATTCTGAGTTTTCTTGATAAAATACTAATATTAATAAGAAGGTTACAATACTATAGCTATGATTAGCCTTTTACTCACCTTTATGTTTTTCTTGTGTCTTTTTTCTTTTATATGCTTATGAGCAAATGCCACAGATTCAATCAGAGTATCACATAATTTGCAAGTATATTTGGCTGTTGGGTAGCATCGTGGTCGCTAAGGAGAAGGCAAGATATTAAAATTACTGTTTCACAATATTTTTCCCCAAAAGTCACTCTGGCCCACTGACAGCCCATTTACTTAAGAAATTATCTAGAATTGATTGAGCAATCCTGAAGGAAATAGGAGGAGTGGGGAGAGACAATTTAGCACCCCAACCTGGTTAGTTTCCTATTTTCAGTTGATTTATTCTAGATGTGTTGGACCACAGCTTCCATCATCCCAAGCCAGCAATGCCATGGGTGTGGTACATGCTGCAGTGAAACACACTTGGAAGACCTCAGGGGCAGGATGGGAGTGGATTGATTTGTACACCCTATTTCATAGCAAATTCAGTAGTTTTTTGCCATCAGAAATAGAGTCATAACCATAAAAAATTAGACAATTCTTTCCTACCGGGGGGGGGGGGGGGCTGAAGACTGGGGATCTCAGTAGCTATGTAAAATTGATCATCACATTGAAAAGTACAACAGAAAACTAAAAGGGAAAAAGTAAATTAATTTCCAACAGGGAGGCATAGTTGGCTGCCATCCCAAACAAGTGCACTACTGAGGCATCCAGACATGCTGTATCCTTTTGTTGCAGGTCACACTCTTATAATAAACCTACTGTATATACTCGACTATGAGTCAACCCCATGTATAAGTCGAGGGCAAGTTTTGGAGGCAAAATTTTGGATTTTGATATGGCCCTTGGATAAGTCAAGGGTAAAACTTGGGGACTTGCAACAAAGGATCTAAATGATGAAAGGAAAACAGTGCCAAAGAACCTAAAAAATTATGGCAGACATAACTCTTTGTGCTCACTCTTAAGTCTGGATGGAAGAGAGAGCAGGGGAGATCAGTGCTTCCATGACAGATTACACTCTTGCCTTTCCCCAGGGAATGGTTCCCTTTTTAAAAAGAGTTAAAGTATACTATTTACATTGACCCATGGATAAGTCACCCTAGCTTTTTGGGGTCAATTTTTTGACTAAAATTTCTAGACTTATACATGAGTATATACAGTAAGCGGTTACGTGTCTGTTACTTTGGTAGTAAAAGAAGGCCACCCCCAAATTTGGGAGAGGTTTCTTAACACTTCGATGATTCTGTAGAGATGTAGGAATCTGAAAGTTAAAAAAATAAAATAAAGCCCGTCCTCCCCCAACCCAGTGATGACTGAACATGTCGCTACAGGAGATATTTTTAAGCTCCAATAGCCATCATCCCAGTCAAGCTGGCTTTGCTTACATGCCTTGGTCACATCGTGTTTGGGTTACTGTAATGCACTCTATGTGTGGCTGCCTATGAAAAGAGCTCAGAAATTTCAGCTGGCCCCAAAAACTATAGCCAGGTAATTAGCTAGGGCTGGCTGCAGGGAGCACAAATTCCCTTGTTGTAACAGCTCCATAGATATTTTTAATTGTTATAAGCCACTCTGATTGCCTGAGTGCAGAGAGGCAGGATATTAATATTAATGATGATGATGATGGATTGCTTGTTTGTTTCCAACACAACTCAAATTGCTGGTTTTGACCTATAGAGCCCTATATGGCTTGGATCCAGGTAATCTGAAAGACCATATCTTCCTATATGAGGTCATTAAAGCACTAAGGTCATCCAGAGAGGCTCTTCTCTCAGTCACACCACCTGTCCCATCACCTGCTCAGGCTCATTTGGTGGGAAAAAGGAGGGATATTCTCAGTGCCTGCTCCCAGACTCTAGAATTCCTAGCAAAGTCAAAATGGCAGGATATAAATAAATAATACTGCTGATGAGCAGCAAAGATTATAACTTCCATTGCAAATAGGAGGGCTGCACTTGTTTATCATGATCTCCAAATTCAGCAGGCTTCAGCACTCTCTGTTTATTCTAGGATTATTTCTCTGACATGTCAGGGCAGAGATAAGCCAGAAATTGAGTCCTGCTGGGTTCAGAAATCAGAAAAAGCAAACCAGTGAGGGGGGGGCATAATTTGCTTAGCCACACAACTTGCCACAGAGTGACTGACTAGCGCACAGAAGCACATTTGCTCACAACAAGCCAGAATTCTTTAGACAGGTATATGTGGCCTTTGCTTAGAGCAGTTATACTAATAGAGATGCTCTGGTGCTATCTCACTGTCCTGAGTTGCTGCCTCAGTACACTAACTGAGTGTACTCAGTTACACCACATATAAAGCAGTCTTGGCTCAGCAGTCTTTTGCTTTATCAGTTCTTTTCATTAAAACAAAACAGCATTCCTCAACCTGAACCCCTTCAATATACCTAGAGAGTGCCAGGTTAGGAAGGGATAATGTAGAAGAATGAGAGATGGGGTCTTTATTTTTCCCCCGGATTTTCAGGGGTGGTAAAGGAAGGATTCAACATCCACAAGAATAATAGAAATAAGATCCAAAACACAGTGCAGAAATAATCCAGTTTGAGACTGCTTTAATTGCCCTGCCTCAGTGCTAGGGAATCCTGGGAACTGTAGTTTATTGTGGCACCAGAGTGCTCTGACAGAGAAGGCTAAATGTCTCACAAACACTACAATTCCCTAGCATTGAGCCAGGACAGTTAAAGCAGTCTCAAACTGAATTATTTCCGCATTGTGTTTTGGACCTAACTGAGCACAGCATTCAATTAAGTGATTTGCTCATTAGATTTTCTATTTGTAAGCCATTTGATTTATGCTGAAAACTTCAGATTTTAACTTGACACAACTACTTTGTCAGTTGAATTCCATCAACTTTCAGCAAAGCAACTATTTGGCAATATTATCCAGAACTATTAATGCTGGTCATAACAAGCAGTACTATCTTCTTCATGAAATTATATTTGATAATCTAAGACTAAAACATTCTGCTATGCTTTTCTGTTGTTTTTCTCCCTTACTAGGATACTGCTAGCAGATGTTTTCAGTCTCAAGGTACATATTTAACAACAACTACACAAAATACATTGCACAAATAACTACCTTCCTCAGCCTGTAAATGTAGTCTCGTTTAAGTCGTTCTTCAGCCTGCTGCAGTCCTAGTAATTCTTTTTCTGTCAACAGAGACTCATCTATAACTGGACCATCTATTTCATCATCTTGATCATTCTCTTTTTTTCTTGTCCTTCTTGATCTCCTTGATCTCCTATGCTTCTTCATTTCTTTTAAACAGATATTAGAAAAGAGTACACGTCACAAATTACCAATTATGAACTCATCGCATTTCCACAGCTTAACAAAACAAAATTCAGAGAAACTCTGATGAAGTACTCTACAGACATTTATATATAGCCAAAAGTTGTGGTGGAGTCGAAGGTTGTGGTGTAAAAATTCTGGAGTCACACAATTCCTCTCCAAACTAAGAATGTAACAATACACACCCAAATCCCTCCTCCACAAATATAAATAAATGTGCTGCACAGTCCTGTGCACGTTTATGCAGCGGTATCACTGTACCTAATGGAACTTAAAGGACTTACTCTATAGTAAATGCGCAGAGGCGTGTAAGGTTAGCTTTTATCTTGCTAAACACATTTGTTTGGAACCTTTAAAATATCGGTGCATTACCATTGTGGAAGAAAGTGATAGCAACATTAAGATAATTGGCAAGCCAACAGAAGCAACAAAGTGATCAAGATACTTAATTATGGCCATGAGTTTTTGTTTGTTTTAATATGATGAAATAGCCCCTTTTTTCCTTTTAACATCCCCCGCTAAACATCTATATTGTGTTCTTTTTAATGCTGCTCATTTGAATTACTTTAACAAATTCTAATAATTACTTTTAAGCCTCTATATCATAACTGTGTGTCTATCTTCTATGGACCAGCCTAATTTAGTATGAAAAAGCTTATCACTATGGCCACCAGATGATTTACAGGCCATAGCAACTAGGAATGAATGGTCTGCAATCTGGCTCAGTGGAAGAACTAGACATAATGATGAAATCACAGGTCTTTGAAGTACGGATACAGTTGGCCCACTGTATCCATGGCTTGCTTATCTATGGAATCCACCATACAAAGATATATATATATATATTCCAATAAGCAAACCTTGATTTTACCATTTTATATGAGGGACACCATTTTAATACCCATTGTATTTAATAGGATAGAAGCATCCATGGATTTTGGTATCTATAGGTGTTCCTAGAACCAAGGGCCGACTGTACTTAGAACACTATTTACCAAAATACGCCCCCTTCTGAAATGACTGGCAGCTGTGCAAAAGCATTACCATAATGCTCCTGTATATTTCTAGTTCTGTAGGTCATGTACAGCAGAACTTCCTAACAGACACTGTCCACATAGTTCTGATACTGGAACCTCTACTTTTGTAAAGAGTGTTGTGTAAAGATGAGGACATTCAAATCTGTGATTCTTAAACACTGAGTTTGTTATTTATAAATTAGAATATTTTTCCAGACCTAGCTGAGAACCTTCATAAGGAAATTGGGGGGGGGGGGGGTAGTGGCTCACACAGGATATTCATATAACCAATGCAAAGAAACACCACTTCTGCCAGAAAACCTGAAAACCAGAGAGAGGACTGGGGTACTATCAACCAATCTAAACCTTCTCCAATAATTTAAAAACCTGGCCATGCCTCCTGCTTGAGATCAAACATCTACTTTGAGTTTACGTGTTGTGGGTTTTCAGTCAATTTTGACTTACAAAATGAGTTTGGAAGAGTTTAAATGTCACCTTTGCTGCAGCCAATGATTCCAAGCATTAGGAGACTCACCTATATATATATATTAAAATAGGGCTCTGTAGGATAGGAGGGCTGTAAAAATGGGGATGGACTTCATGTAGTTGGCAGGCCATACTCTTTCTACACTGGGCATGATAACCTAAAAGACACGCAAGCTGCTGAATGTGACAGAAAATGATCTAAAGCAGACTGGTAAAAATTAAAGATTCTTTTACCTGAATTTCCTTTCCTATCTGACATATCTTCACTTGTTAGGTCTCCCTGAAGCTGCCGTCTTCCATTTCTGTTTCCTATGCTCTCACATTCATGAGAAGAATCCTTCCGTGGCCTGATAATCACAGGAATCCGGGCTGTAGATCTGTACTCTCTCCAACTGTCTGAATTAGTATGATGGTTGTCCGATACCCATTTCTTAATTTGATCTTTTGAGGCATCAGTTATTCTTGCCCCTTGATTGTAAACAATGTTTTTAGAAGAAACTGTATTACTCAAAGCACCATGTGCTCCCTTTCTAGGACTTGTTCCACAATGACTCAGGGTACCTTTCCTCTTCTCAAGTCCTATGTCCATCTTGTTGGTGTACCCATTTCCATAATCATCCATTAACTGGTAATCATGACGTACAGCACACTTCTGGAAATCCTCCTCATTTAAAATTCCACGCTCTTTATTACGTCTGGCAAAACATGGTTTTGCAGCATCTCCCATCATATTAGCCATTCACTCCTTCCCTGAAGAAGTAGAAGAAGGATATCTTAACAACATGATTGGAAAGGCACCAGTCATGGAGAGGATAATGCTTAATATGAGCATATGAGATTTAGAATCAAATTGCCACTAAGGAACCTTACTGATGCTTCAGGCAAGGTACTAACTGCACCTAGCAAAAAACAAAAAAGCTTTACTTCTTCTAGACAGTGTAATACAGGTATTTTAAGAAAGCAATGGGTTAGTGATCGAAGGATACTACCAAAATAAAATGAAGTTTATCTCAAATATTCTGACTATCCAATGTAGTTTATGTAGTAATAACAGGAATGGAAGAGATGCTCAAAGAAAACTACCTGTAAGAGCTTCTTTGAAGGGTGTGAATATGCACAACTACTACTCCACAATCTTTATCATTCCAATAATTACTTAAAACATAGGCAACACCCAATGAAAAGACTAATACACTAAATAGGGTGCTGGTCACATGGAGGCAAAACTTTGTATTTAAAATTACAGATCTCGCCTCTTAGACTTGACTCTCGTATTAACACAGGCATATCCAACAACAAAATCTTTTGTAATAGTCAACAGATCATTAGGCAATACATTAATTACATATTAAAACAATACAATAAAATACATTTGTATTAAATGTGCTTACTATAATACATCTTATAATACAAAATACCATTTACTCAATGTTAGTTGGTATAAGGTAACACAATGATAAAAAAACAAATTTAAATATTTGACAACTTCTTGAAAGAATAAATGATTTCCAACGTCCCCCTTTATTATTATCACAAACCAATAACATGCCACAATTCACACATGATAGAAATGTATTAATTAAAAGCTATAAAAGCAACACTATAAGATAGGTAGCATTTTAATCATTAGGCATATTCATTTGTTATGTGTGCCAATCAAAATCTTACTGGTTTTAGCAGCAGAAAAGACAAACTTTGCAAATGCTTCTGTTATGCTATTATCAGAATTACCAAGCAAGTATACCAAGTACCAGTTCTGAGATATTCCTTTGAACTTAGGTCCTTGACAGACCGGTGCTAAATGCCAGCCTTGGGCAGAATGGGGGTGTGGCGTCCGCACAACACATGACCTGACACTGCCCTGACCACACGGTGGGTGGCGTCATGACGCTTCTTTGGTGCTGTGTCCAGATGACACAGCCAAAGGAGTGCAAAAAAGCCATGGTAACAGCAGCTGCGGCACCCTTTCCACGGCGCAAAAAAGGAGCCACGGAAAGGCCATATCCGGAGATGAAAGAGGCAGCTTCAGGCTGCCCCTTAGGGGTGGTTTGTTCAGCTCCTTAAACAGGACAGGTGTAATTAATCTCAATCGCTCATCCTTATAAAAAGTACAAGAGAAAAGGACATGAGTTATAGGCTGTATATACACTGCAAAAATAAAGCAGTCTGATACCACATTAATTGTCATGGCCCAGTGCTCTGGAATTGTGGGATCTGTACTTTGCATGGCACCAGAGCTTTCTGATGGAGAAGGCTAGAAGTCTCACAAAGCTACAATTCCCAAAATTCCGTATCACTCAGCCATGGCAATTAAAATATTGTCGAACTGTATTATTTGTGCAGTGCAGATGCAGCAAAATCCTCCCCACAAGGGCAAACATGATTGACACTGATATTGACCTCTAATACAGCAGACAGGATTACATTTAATTGTGCTTTTGTAGATGCATGACAATATTTAAGATTAATCAAATTTTGGAAATAATATTCCTCCCTCTCAGGACTGAACTACAATCCTAAACTTATAGAACAGGTTGTGCAGGCAGTGGATATAAAATATTGTACATCAGTATATCTTTAATATTACAAACCAGAGTCAGCTGTGCTCTGATCAAGTTCTGAGTAGCAAGAAAATTATCTAAGAAGACCAGTCTCTGCCACTTTTCTCCAATGTTTTTAGATCAAAGAGAAGAGTATAAATGTCTTTCAGCACAAGGAATGGATAGTCAGACTCCAGGCTGCATAAAAAAAGTTTCAGCCAGTGCCTTAACACCCAATTTAAAGCAATGATAAGGGCCAACCAATTCCAAGCCGTAAGACAGCTGACAGCAAACAATTAGGATTTCTAACAATTTCCAAGGAAAAGCAGAGAGAACCTTTTTCAGTACAGAAGAGAAATCAGAAATTCCATACTGACATGCCATATGGATATTGATATGAGTAGTTGTGGAAACACCTTAGTTTGGAATACCCTAAATGCAGCAGGCAAAAACTGTCTACCATTAGTATAAAAGAAATGAACTAGGGCTTTGGTGCTGTGAGATGCTGACTGGGTTTGTGAAACATCTAGGCACCTGATGATTGAAAGGTTACCCCTAGATACTGAAACCATTTAACTTTTTCAGTCTTATGCCCAAAGGGAGAAGGATCGATTCTTAGAACACAGTTGGATAAGACTGATCACCACCACTCAATCTGACAGAAGTGAAAAGAGGAAAATAAAAGAATCCACCAGCACCTTTGAAACTGACAGGCTTATTTATCATGAGCTTTCCTGAATATCAATCCATTTATTCAGATGCACACTTTAGAAATAGACTGTTATTCACAAAAGCACAGACTACCAAAACAAAACAAAAAACCCCAAACCAATTAGTTTCAAAGGTGCTGCTGGAGTCAGTTCATCCCTGCCCCCTCCTCAGTTTTATGCTGAAACCGACTAACATGACTATCTGTTTGATAACTTAATCTGACAAGATTACAGAAACAAGCATGTTACCATTTAATAATACCTTTAGAGCCTGGGTTCAAAGAGGATACGGTGGCAAAATGAAAGACTATGAAAGCAGACAACAACCAGGAAAAGCATAAATCAGTCACAAGACCCAATTGTGAAAGATTTCTATTAAAAACCTAGTGCATTATTTTAATTTTTAAGGAGCTCAAGCTACATCTATACACAATCACTTACCAAATAACTCACTCTGCATACAATGTACACAGGAATATTTACAGATCAAGATACAACCTACAGAGCCTTTCCCAAAGTGGTGCCTTCCCAAAGTTTTGGACAACAACTTCCATCAGCCCTACATAGCAAAGCAGTTAGATCCAAAACATCTGAAAAACACCAGCTTGGGAAAAGCTGATTTAGATTAAGGGAGAGGAGAAAACACTAGGGTAATACTGGGGTTACTGTCTTGATAAAAAGAGAAACTAAGGGTCAAAACAAACTGCAAAGATAATCCATTTCGAGACTGCTTTGGCTCAACGCTAGGGAATGCTGGGAACTGTAGTTTTGTGAGATATTTAGCCTTCTGTGTTAGAGAGCTCTGGGGCCACAATAAACGACAATTCCCAGGATTCCCTAACACTGAGCCATGGCAGTTAAAATGGTTTCAAACTGGATTTTTCTGCAATCTGTTTCAGCCCTCAGTCCCACTTAGAGCAAGACAACTACTACAAACACAATAATAAATCCCAATGGGAAGGAAATAACAGTTGAGAGCATTTTATTATGGTTGCATATGCCTTTATTCTTTCCTCTTGGTGGCTTTTTGATTCAATTTTTATTATTACGATCAACTGATCAGTCATAGGCTTTTTGAATTCAAAGGTGCTTAACAGCCACAGGCTGCCATCCTGAAGATTTACAGTACAAGGAAATGCAGTTCCTCGCAACAGATATACATTTCACTGTGATGGCAACATATTGATTTGTTCTTGTGTGCCTTCAAGTCAGTTCCAACTTATGGCAATCCCATCATGGGTCTTCTTGGCAAGATGTGTTCAGAGGAAGTTTGTCATTGCCTTCCCCTGAGGATGAGAGAGTGTGACTTGCCAATGGTCGCCCACACCCAAGATGTGAACTGAACCCGAGTCTCGAGTCCAACACTACATACCAATTATTGAAATTAGTCCATCACAAAACTACTATGCCACACTGGCCCTCTAACCAGTGGAAAGCCATGGACTAAACCCAACTATCAGTACCAACTGGTGTACTGGACAAATAAATATTAATTCCACCCAGCATATATATATATATATATATATACCCCACTCTTTTCCAGGCCAGCATTCTCTGAAGATGCCAGCCACAGATGCTGGAGAAACATCAGGGATAAACTCTTCCTGAACACAGCCACATAGCCCTAAAGCCCCTTGTCCCTCCATGTTTGCTAGAATTAGGGGCATAAGACCCCCCCCCCATGAATATGGAAAAACTGCAAATAACAAAAACACAATGTTTTTACCTGAGAGGTCACCCCTCTAGGAATCTCTAGGTCCTCCAATGCAACTCTGTGGTTAACATCTGACACACACTGACTGACTATAGAGTTGTGCTGGAGGAGCTACAAAGGCCTAGTGGAATATTCTTTCTAGGAATATCAAGGTCTTCCAGTGCAGCTTTTAGTTAAAGTTGACCACAGAGTTGCACTGAAGGACCTTGATATTCCTAGAGAGAATATATTAATCAAATCCGTTAGAGAGCCAGCATGGCATAGTAGTTTTGAGTGTTGGACTCGAGAGCAGGGTTCAATTCGCATCTTGAGTGTGGGAGACCATGGGCGAGTCACACTCTCTCAGCCTCAGGGGGAGGCAATGACAAACCTCCTCTGAACTCATCCACAATTATCAAAGCCACAAATATGGAGGGACGAGCGCACGACCAATATAGGGACAGCGTAATGGCTTGAGCACGGGCTTCAAATCCCTGCTCAGAGGTGGAAAACCCACTGGGGGAACCTTGGGCAAGTCATACTCTCTCAGCCTCAGAGGAAGGCAAAGGCAAAACGCCAAAACAAAAACAAAACCACTCTCTCTGAGGAAACCTTGCCAAGAAAACCCCATTAAGTCAAAAGAAATGAGGGCACAAAACAACAACAACGAGGCACTTTAGAAACAAAACAAAACACAAAAATGCCACACAGCCCCCAACCTGGTGGTTACTGTATATATGGGAATATATATATATATATATATGAGTATATATGGCACTGTATATATATGTGTGAGTGATATGTATATATGCACAGTATATATAGTACTATATATATATATATATACACACACACACATTATATATGGTACTGTATGTGTATATATATATATACATATATATACACACAGATACACACACAGTATATATGCTACTGTATGTACATATTATATATATATATATATACACACAGAGAGAGAGATACAAACACAGTATATATATATATATATACACACACACACAGTATATATGGTACTGTATATATTATATAATATATATATATATACACACTCATTATATATGGTACTGTATGTGTATATATATATACATATATATATATACACACAGATACACACACAGTATATATGGTACTGTACGTACATATTATATATATATATATATACACACACACACACACAGATACAAACACAGTATATATATATATATATATACACACACACACAGAGTATATATGGTACTGTATATATTATATACTATATATATATATATATATATACACACACACACATACGTATAGACACACAGTATATATGGTACTGTACGTACTTATATATATATACACACATATATACAGACACACACAGTATATATGGTACTATATATATATATATATATAGTACGTATATATATGAGTATACGTGGTAATGTATATTATATACGCTCAGGCGATAAAAGGTCAGGAGGAGGAGGAGGCCACCTGAGTGAGTGTGAAAGGGCTCCCTTGTTTCCTCCTCGCCCAAAATGGGGGGAAAAGGAAGAGGAGGTTCGAGGAGGAGGAGGAGGGCAGCTAGTTCCGGGGTGCCTCTGACTGAGGAGGAGGAGGAGGAGGAGGCCCAAAGAGAGACATACACAGAGAGAGAGAGAGGCCCCTCCCTCCTTGTTCCCCCTTCGCTGCTGAAAAGAGAGAGAGAGAAAGAACCGCTGGGCGCGCGGACACTCACTCACTCACTCCGTTCTAACCGCCGCTCTCCCGTGACGTCACTCACTGGTCTCGCGCCCCGACGACGACGACGACGACTCAGACCCTTAACCTGAACTGAAGAACAGCCCGAACTGGACTGACTGACTCCCCTTTTCCTTTTCCTCCCCCCTCCTCCCTCTCTCTCTCTCTCTCTCTTTCGTTTCCTTCCTTCTCTTCCTCCAAGCTCCGCCCCTTCCTTCTCCCGTCCCCGCCTCTACTTCTTCCACCACCAGCATCCGGGACTTTTTTTGTGTTTACCTTAGGCGTACTCGCGGCGGCATGACGTCATCACAGGGGGGAAAAAAAGAGAGAGAGACTACGACGCCCCCAAGTCCCAACCCCCCCCCCCACTGCGCATGCTCCGCTCTGCGCTCTCTGTTTATCCCTCTCTCTAGTGCTGTGAGACTACTCCAGGGCTACGCCAACGTTCTGGCGAACTACCGTTCCCATCATGCCTCGGCACCAGCCGCCATGTTGCAGCGAGAAGGGTTAGCCAGGCTGCCCAGTGGCATGATGGGAATGGTAGTTCGCGTCAGCCGACGCCATACTATTATTATTTGCAGGGAACATCGAAGACATTATTATTATGACCAGTGGGCCCCAAACTGCGCTCTTCTTTAAAGGATATTGTTATCTAATGTTATTTTAATTTGTTGTCTGCCTTATTTTTATTGAATGTTAACATCTACTAATATGTGTTATATTCAACATATTATATTTTTATATTAATTTAATGTATTAATATATTATATTATTATATTTTATATATTAATCTAATGTATTGATGTATTATTTTATTTTATATATTAATCTAATGTATTGATGTATTATTTTATTTTATATATTAATCTAATGTATTGATATATTAATTGAATATATTATATTTCATATATTAATTTAATGTATTAATATATTAATTGAATATATTATATTTCATATTTTAATTTAATGTATTAATATATTATTTTATTTTATTTAAAATATTAATTTAATGTATTGATATTTTATTTTATTTAATATATTAATTTAATATATTGATATATTAATTGAATATATTATATTTCATATATTAACTTCATGTATATATATTATATTTCATATATTAATAATAATAATAATAATAATGATAATAATAATAATATTTATTTCTTACCTGCCCCTCTGAGTGAGCAATCAGGCCGGGGTACAACATATTAAAAACATATACAGTACAGTTAAAATTCTCCAAACATGCCCACCTCCCTCCTCTTAAAACAGTATTAAACTAATCATAATTAAAAGGATCAAGATTTAAAATACAGTACATTCATTCAAAGTCCCCTGTAGGCGGCCGGATGAATTATTAATTTCATGTATTAATATATTGTATTATTTTATTTTATATATTAATTTAATGTATTGATATATTAATTTAATTTATTATATTTCATATATTAATTTCATGTATTACTATATTAATTGAATATATTATATTTCATATTTTAATTTAATGTATTGATATATTAATTTAATTTAATTAATTTAATATATTAATTTCATGTATTTATATATTAATTTAATATATTATATTGTATTAATTTCATGTATTAATATATTACTTTAATTTATTTAATTTAATTATTAATTTAATGTATTATATTTAATCATTTTTGTAGAATATACACTATAGGCAGGTTCATTTTACCTATTTGAATAGGTTGTATATGTACAGCACTGTGTAAATTTACAGTGCTATATAAATAAAGCTTAATGATAATAATAATAATGCTAGAGGACTTCAGCTCCCACAATCCCAGGCTATTGGCCACCATGGCTGAGGATTCTGGGAGTCCAAAATCTCTTAAAGTTTGGGGAGCACTATTCTAGACAGAGAGCAGCTCCTGAGGAAGTTTAGAGAAGAAAGTGCAAAGGCAGGCCTAACATTGAACGTAAAGAAAACAAAAATAGCGGCCACAGAGGGCCTTCACAAGCTCAGCCTGGACAAGGATTACATAGAAATAGTAAAAGAGTTCCTACATGTTGTAGTCAGTCACATTCCTATTCTAGACGCCTTCAAAAAGGCTGTCAAGACGGATCTCTTCTGGCCAGCCTTCCTAGATTGAGCTCCCTTACTTTGATACCGACTGTCCTCCCTACCCTAAATTGTCACTCTTCAACTCGCCTTTTAAACTATTTTAATTTATTAGTATTTTTCCTTTGGTGGGAGCGATGGGGGATTATTATTTTTTTTCTTGTAGATTTTACTATGTATTTTATTGTATTAACTGTATTTCTGTAACCGGCCTCAATCCATAGGGTGAGGCAGGATATAAATATATTATTCTTCCCCCACATGCATGCCTCATCACTTCCCTAACCAGGTTCAAAACTGAGTTAAAGACTATATTATTTAGGGAAGCGTTCCCAGGACTGTGCCATCCACCCCAGGATGCCTCCTTTTAGCTTTGTATTAAGAAGCCGTGCCCTCCCTCCAATCCATCTGCCTTGGTCCTGGCCCCAGAGGGAGAGAAGAACCACCGGACCTCACCCCCTTTCCCATCACCTTCTCCTCTTCCTTTTGTGTTGTCTCTTTTAGACTGTAAGCCTGAGGGCAGGGATCCGTCTAATTTAAGATTGTATGTACAACACTGTGTAAATTTACAGCGCTATATAAATAAAGGATTATTATTATTATTATTATTATTATTATTATTATTAAACCTTGGATCAAACATTGATCAGAATGAGGACTGCAGTCAAGAGGTTGGAAGAAGACTAGGAATGGGGAGGTCAAAGCCCCTAAAGAGCAAAGATATACAACTAAGCATGGAAGTTAGGATCGTACGGGCAATTGTATTAACCATGTATGGATAAGAGAGCTGGACAGATAAGAAAATGGACAGAAAGAATGAATTCATTTGAGATGTAGTGCTGGAGAAGAGTGCTGAGGATACTGTGGACAGCCAAAAGGACAAATAAATGGGCCCTAGAACAGATCAAGCCTGAAATATCCCTGGAAGCATCCCTGGAATTTCCCTTTTCCTCCCCTCCTTTTCCTTCCCCTTCCTCTCTTCCCTCCCCTCCCTCCCAGCTGCGTATTCAGATTAAATGGCCATGTTGGCACTTTGCAATAAATAAGTGAGTTTTGGGTTGCAGTTTGGGCACTCGGTCTCTAAAAGGTCCATCGCTGGCCTAGAAGGATAGTGGCGGATAGGGGGTCTTGGAGATGTCTCATCCACAGGGTCGCCATGAGTTGAGAACAGCTCAAGGGTGGTTAACAACGACAACAACAACAAAGATAATCAGAACCTGGAGAGCCGTAGGTTCCCCACTTCTGCTAGAGTGCTTTTCCTTCATGGTTCTCCACCAGAGGGAGGAGGACTTTGGGGGGGGGGTGATATTTGGGCACCCTGATCCTTCTTCTCCCCCCCCAAAAAACTTTTTATTGTCCAAAATTTTATATATGGATTGGGTTAAAGTATTGAATTTACTTGAACAAAACTGTTCTAATTTGAACAATGTCATTTCCTTAAAAATGTTAAATTATTAAATAAGTTATAAAAATGTTTAAATAAATTATAAATATTAAAATATAAGCAAGTTAAAATATGGATATACATAAATTATATACATGAACTATATAAAGTTTACATGTCCGCACGTAAAGGGGCAAAATTGGGGTTTCAGCATCTGATTATCCCATGCAAAATGAGATATCACATTTAAGATTTCCACACAACGTTGCTTTTAAAGAGGCAATAAACAGCAACAAATCACGGGGGAATCTCGAAAATGATTTGTTGCTGTTTGTTGCCTCTTTGTAACCTCTTTATTGTCTCTTTAATAGCAATGTGTCTGAAAATCTTAAATGCCATATCACGTTTTGCATGGGATAGTTGTTTAAACCCCTGGTTTTCCTCGTGTGATAAAGTCCTAAGGCAGTCCTGTACCCTGGCTTGAAACAAGACTGAGAAGGGTCCAGAAAATCTGCATCCTCCAAGAATGTCTGAAGCTATACAGATACAAAGCTCTGAAGCAGCTTGCACAAACACAGGATATTAGCTGCAGGGCAGTAGCTCTCGTGTGTCTTCAGATCCATGGAGGTCCTCTTCATGAAGGGAGTTCTACTGCTTTATTCCAGGCAGCAATCACCTTCTTGTGGCATATTGAGGCATTTACCCCAATCCCAATCCACTTGGCCAAAAAGAGAAACAATTAGGTTATAGAACAGATCAAGCCTGAACTCTCCCTGGTAGCCAAGATGACTAAATTGAGGCCATCATATTTCGGCCACATCATGAGAAGGTACAATTAGAAAAAATACTGATGTTGGGGAAGGTAGAGATCAGCAGAAAGAGAGGAAGACTCTATGTCAGATGGTTAGACAAAATCAGGGAGACCATGGGCCTCAGCAGAGAGGCAGAGGATAGCAGGGTTTGGAGAGGTTTCATTCATGGGGTCACCATGAGTCAAGATCAAACAACAATGACCCACTCAGTCAACCCACTTTTGCAAACTTTTAATTAGCCAAAATGGGTAAAAGTCAAGCTTACATGCTGTGGGATGGACTGATTCAAATATCTCGTCCAGATCATCAGGCCGCAGCAATTGAAACTGGTGCCAAGAAAACCAACCAGATGGAATACTGGAATCTGTGTGTGTATAAAGTACTCGCATTTATTTTATTTTTCTCTCCCTCTTCTTTCAAGGAGTTTTAAGGTTTTTCTCTCCAGCCCTGTGAGGTGAATTAGGGAGAAAAGACCACCCTAGTGCCACTGAACATCTGTGGCTAAGGATATATTTAAACTCTTGTGCTATTCAGTGGTTCTGAACAGATTGTTTTAAAGTATCACCCCCTGAAAAGGTGGGGCAGTAACAGAGTGAGTCTGAACAAATAAAACACAACATTAGTATAGGCTTTATTTATAATTGCATTTGTATATACTGTGGTGGTCATTGTTGTTGTTGTTGTGCGCCTTCAAGTTATTTCCAATTTATGATGACCCTAAGGCGAACCTTATCATGGGGTTTTCTTGGCAAGATTTATTCCGAGGGTTTGCCTTTGCATCTGAGGCGGAGAGAATGTAACATACCCAAGGTTACCCAGTGGGTTTCCATGGCTGAGGGGGGATTCATACCCTGTTCTCCATAGTCATAGTCCAATGCTCAAACCAATATACTTCACTGGCTCACATGGTGGCTGCAATCTGTCACAAATGTAGAATAAGTGGCACTCATTTTGGTGTGATCACAAGCATAGTTCACTAGGTGTTGTGTCACTTCTGCAAATATGATCAGAATGTGGATGCAGATGAATCAAAATACCAACTCCTCCCCTCCAGAAGGAATGCCCAACTTTAGTAATATCTAGATTGTGTTTAATAAATGAGCCATTTTGACATGCTAAAGCAAATAACATCTTTGGTCAAGGAAGATTCTGAAGTAGAAACAAAACAGTTCTCTATCAGAAGTGGCTGTTTTGATGGGATTGCTTGGTGGCTTTCTGATACTCTGAAATGTTTGTACCTTCCCTGTCTACAAATGAAATTAGCAATATCATAATAATGTCTTCAAAATGCAGGTCTCTCTGACACTTCACCATAGGTTTATCACATGTGGTTTTTCCCATGCAGAAACAGGATTTAAAACAGGAAAACCTCACTTTTGTGGGATCATTTTCACACTACATTGCATATTAATGCGTAAATAGGGTAGAAAAATCCCACAAAAGTGGGATCTTTTTCACATGACATCGGTGGCATTAAGCATTAACACAAAAATAACCCTGAGGGAAAGTTGACAAAACACGCTCCTTTTTACTTTTAGAAAATCTGGAAAGTAAAAAGGAGCGGGCTTTGTTGACTTTCCATCCAGGTTATTTTCATGTTAATGCTCAATGCCACTGATGTGTTTGAAAATCAACCTGCTTTTGTGGGTTTTCCCCAGATTTTAAAAACATTTCTGCACAGGATCTGTCCTGTGTGATAAACTCCCACACCCAGGTGAAAACTAGGCCAGGCTGGCACAAGCAATAATAAGCATTATGCTATGCCTCATACTGTGGCTGATTAAAAAAAATACTAATTGCATCTCCAGGATGTGGCAGTGTCTCCTTTGATATAATTGCCAAAACTGCATTCCAAGCATCATTATTGCTCTAAGTGTGTTTATAATTTATTTTTTCTATATGTTTACTATCAATTCATGTATGAGTAGGATTAGAAATATGAAGACTCAGGAGGAGGTAATGAAAAATGTCAGGGGATGATTGTTTTGTTTACCTGTTTATTCCCTCCCCCAGATCAAATTTTCCATTTTTCCAATTGAAAAGCTGGAAAAAATGGGGTGGGGGGTGGGGAACAAAAGACATATACTATCTCTAATGTAATATTTTCTCATTTGTAATCTCTGAATGCTTTATGGATTCTTCAAGACTGATTTTAAAAAGCATGAGTTCTCAAAATACAGTTTCTTGAGTTTTGCCAAGGATTGTTGTTTGTACAGCACTTGCCTCATGTTCACTTTTTCTTTGTGTGAGTTTTCCCAATCTTTTAGAGAATATTGGATCTTTACTGGAAGAAGTTAACTGCTTTTTAAGATGAGATTTTAATCACTCAAAATTCCAGGAAGTTCACTGTGTAAAGATTTGTATGTAAGATTTATTTTAAAGCCATGGATGGTTGAATCAGTGGATACAGAATCCATGGATATGGAGGGCCAACTGTATACATGCTTAGGGAGGATATGCTCTCTCTAGCAGAGGTTATATTTCCAAACCTTCAAAGGATCTAGGGGGAAAAAAACCTTATAAGGAACAGTTGAAGGGAATACATATGTTAAACATGAAGAAAAGCAGACTAAAATGTGATACGACAGCAGTCTTGAAATACAGTTGGCCCTCCGTCATCCATGGATTCAAGTATCCATGGCTTGAAAATATATTTTTTTAAAATATAAATTCCAAAAAGCAACCCTTGATTTTTGCCATTTTATATAAGTAGCACCATTTTACTACACAATTGTATATAATGCGATATAAGCATCTACAGATTTTGGTATCCACAGGGGGGGCCCTGGAACCAAATCCAGCAGATATCAAGGGCCCACAGAAGGGCTTCATAAGTGGAAATGCTGTTCTAGATGATAGGACCTGAAACAGTGTATGCAAATTACAAGAGAAAAGATGCCAACTAAATGTTAGGAAGCTCTTCCTGATAGTAAGAGCCTTTGGCAATGGAATAGACTGCCTCAGGTGGTGTGAACTCTCCTTTGTTGGAAATGTTTGGTTGGAAAGTTCCCTTTCAGGGATGCTTTGGATGGATGGGTTGGATTAGAATCACAGAGTTGGAAGAGACTTCAAGGGCCTTCAAGTCCAACCCTTTGCCTTGAAGGAATACACAATCAAAGCACACCTGACAGATAGCCATCCAGCATCTGTTTAGAAACTTCAAAAAGAGAGAGAGAGATTGAGAGAGAGAGAGAGAAAGACTCCACCACACTTCAAGGGAGTGTGTTCCACTTTCGAACAGCTCTTACTGTCAGGAATTTCTTCCTAATGTTTAGGTGGAATCTCTCTTCCTGCAGTTTGCATCCATTGTTCTGTTTCTCTGGAGCATCAGAAAACAAGCTTGCTCCATCTTCAGTAGGACATCCCCTCAAATATTTAAACAGGGCTATCATATCACCTCTTAACTTTTTCTTCTCCAGATTAAACACAACCAACTCTCCCTTAGATGAAACTTGGGGTCCCTTTCAGCTATATGACTTCATTGTATATTATAAAAATTAAGGTTTTTATGTTTTAAAAATTCCTAAATATGCTAAGTAGGATATTTGTAGCATATTTGTATATGCTACTTAAAGTGTGAGTGAAGCAGTTTTTATTGCTAAAGCCATAAAATAAGTATGCATTTGATGTGAAAATAAGTCTCTTCTTCTTTGGTTTCCACCTAATTTCATGTTTTCTTCAAAATCCCATGGGGGAAAAATCCCTCATATTTTGCTTCAGAATTTAGAAATGTTTATACAGTACTGTATCTGTAAGTAGGATGGGTGGGTGGACTAGCATTTTACCATTCAAATATGCAAACTGGAGCACAACAGCAGCTATCTATTATAGAAGAGCTTTCATCTATTGGTCAGAATGTTCATTTGCATTACTAAAGCCTTTTCTGCACAGCTTGATTCCCTTTCCCTGCCTTTCATAGAAGAGGTAAAAAGCAGGAGATTTTCTGAGTAGAAGGTGAACTTTTGGCAGGTGTTGCTTGTTACACAAACTCCACCTCTGAAATTTCTTCTTTTAGACAACCATGAAACATACAGGGAACCTGTTTTTCACATGGCAGCCCCTTCACAGATACACAGGCACTCCATCATTCCTAGACGCAGAAAAGAAAATGTACACCTCATGCAGTTCTTTCCTGTGAAGTATATGAGATAATATTGATTTAATTTACTGTGCTCTTATATGGATTATAGGGAGGTGATACATAGGAAACATTTTAAACATTTGAAAAGCCTAGAAATGTTAATGTTGCTCTTCTTTCTCTCTTTCTCCCCCTTCTTTATGTTATCTTCTCTTTTTCTGTTTCTTCTCCTTTGTATTATCTTCCACACATATAACAGTTTAACCATCAATTTTTTTTTCTAGTAAGGCATTCTTAAAACAGTCCATATCGGTGTTGAGAGTTACTGATTTCTTTGTATTCTTGCCAACTCACAGTAAACTAATAACTGATTAAAATATATTGGTAATTTTTATTGATCCAAAGTTAAACTCATACTTTGGTTTAAAACAGCAATATTTCAAAGCTACCTAGTAATTCTCACTAGATGGCAGCAGATTAAAAAGAATGCATTATGGAGAAAAACTGGTTGTACTGAGGAGTATTTCTGAAGGAACTATGCACATTGCTTTGTGAAATGGCACTTTTAGCATTAGACACAACAAAATTGCTACAGAAAATCCACTCATAGGAATATCCAGATGTGTAGCACATTCATTCCTCATGTGCTTCAAGAACAACATATAAACATGACTGGAATCTGCCTTGGCCACATGTTCCCACCACTTGTACACATATCATGTTATATGTATTAATACCTCTTCACATATTTAATTCAAATGGGGGATTCACACATATTCCTTCACAAAAGTTACTGCCATGCAGTGTGTTTTCTTCACGTGTGAAGTCTGCATGCCCTTCTGCTATTCAGTGACATGCTAAATCCATTATGAAGATTTATGAGTTGGAAAATAATATATAGGTTTTAACTAATGGGTGGCTGATTCTGTTGTTTCACTGCTCTAGCAGCATGCATACCAAGGTTTTGAATCACAATTCTCTACAACTGCAAAAAGAATCAATTTCAAAATAGATCATGCTGTGTGTATTGGGTGGGGTGGGGGAATAACCCTTTCATCTCTACTCTGCTTTCCTAACACTCTTCATTTTGAATTGCATGATTAACTAATGGATACTATAATATGACATTATTGTGTATGTGTGAGTATTCTTTTGCCTTCAAGTCATTTCAGATTTATGGTGACCCTAAGGTGAACCTATCACAGGGTTTTCTTGTCATTTTTCTTCAGAGCAGATTCATTATAGTAATCACCTAAAACTTTAATATATATATTACAACCATCTAGTGGCATAATCAAGTACTTAATGGAACCAGGATGTAGTACAGTGAATGTATACATATGCTGATTGTGTGCGTTTATAATATTTTAAGGAATAATTTGATGCTTGGAATACATAGTCTGAGGAAGAATCTGTGTCCTAGGGCATCCACCAGGAGCATAGGGGTACCAGGCGGTGGGCACTGCGAGTTCCCTTTATTTTCATTAAACTGAATGGTTACACAAGGAGCTAATTGGTTGCTATTATCTCTTATTACAAGGTCTATAGTAGGTGAGTTATTGCTTGGCTGAGTATTTTTGAAACAGGACTGTGATGTCTTGCTGACTGGCTGGGGTTTTATTTGGCAATTTAAGCTCCTGAGTGTGTTGGCTTTTCTTTCTTTTCTGAAATCCGTAATGAGAAAAAGGGCCCTGTGCAAACATAAAAGCTGGTAGCACATGCCAATAGATAGTCAGGGAAATTGTATGGAACTTATTTGTCATCTTGTTGCAATCCTCCTGGGTTGCAATGGCCATAGCCTTCATCCAACAGGCAGAACCCACTGTTTATACAGGTCCACAGTTAATTGTTGTTGTTGTAACAGACTGTATCATACAGGGCACAAATCTGACCCACTATACTGTATAGTGTATTATCTTTCTGCAGGAGAGGTGGGATAATCATTTTGGGTAAGTAAATATACTTACAAGTATATGGTTTAATATCACTGATAATCACAAATATAGTAATTTCCTAGTATGCCAGATTACAGTTTATGCAGTTTACAGAGGTCTTACTTGAAAGTAATGAGCAACAGGTACAAGTTACCGAGAATAAATTTATCCTATTGGAAATAGAATGTAATGAAGTTACATTTAAAAACTAATGTAACAGGTGGTGATGCTCTTTCTGTCTGTCTGTCTTTTTATGGGCAATGAACAGTGTTTTCTAGTTCTAACATTTACCTTCAAATGGCATTTTTTAGAGAAATTTCCCAGGTTTTCTGTCATTTTCACATCATTCTGTAACAGCCCCCTGCCTAGCAAGAAATAAATAATAAATGCAACTATGGAATACAAGAAGTTACTTTAAAAAAAAAACCTCAGTGGCAACAAATTTTGAGGCATTTGTAACAAGTAAGAAAAGACATTATTTTTAAAAAGTATCTTCCCAAGCTTTGCACAGAGATAAATGTCTCATTAGAGGGAGTGGCACTGGATACAGTTTCAACAGCAATGATTTCTAATAGAATTTCTGATATATGTTCTGCCTTCAAAACTTACCTCTCCTTTTCTTACAGCAGCCAGTACATTTATGGGAAGTTGCAGCTGTTATGGAAAACCTTAAGTAATAATTCCATCCACCCATCTGACATAAGCACATATGTGTAAACTGGATGAAATAGTTTATTGCTGTTTTATTTTGCTAGACACTTTTACAGGCCTTGGGTTGAATTTTTTTTTTTTTTTGGCCAGTTGCCAGGCTATCTAATTTCTCAAAAAATATGGTTAGCTAAACACAAGGTATTAAAAATACAGCAGAGTTAGCCTGACTCAGTTTTTCATAAAGAGTACACAACTGGGGAGTGAGCAAGCTAAGGGTAAATTATATCAAATGTTTATATAGGGCAACTGTTAATTAGTACTGTTGTAACAGATTGCGTCATTTTATACAACCCAAAAATTAAATCTACTGTATATTACCTTTGTGCAAGAAACCTGGGATATGGGACTTTGAGCAGATGGCTAAGATGGCACAGGCCAAGCCCACGAGATCTTGCCTTTGGGTCTGGCATCACCATGCCAGTCTCCAGGCTGGCATGGTGATGTGTGAGTGTTTACATGCCTGCTCACTGCCACATCATAAACCTACAGCTGCTGCATGCCTCATGCCTGCCACCCCCATTGCATCTGTCCTGAAGGCTCCTGCCATGTAAGGGTAGAAACAGGGTGCCTGGCTACATCCAAGTGTCCAGGTGCCCCCCCCTCTAATGTCAGAGACCATGGTGGGAGCCCTCAGGATGGACACAATGGCAACTGCAGGAAAGGGGTGCACAAGGATGTCTAGTCTTCTGGTTGTTGTCACAGAGTTTACTGGAAACTCTGAGGCAAACAACTGGTCTTTGTGGACTGGATTAAAGTCCCTTTGGGCTAGGATTGGTCTGGGACCACTGTATTGGCTTCTGGACTGGCTGATCTCAGCCTAGGGCTAATGGCCTTCATTGTCCTAACAGGACAACATGAGGCTGGGGGGGGGGACATGGGGTTTTTGGTTAATTACCCCAGAAGTACAATATCATGCCACGGAAGGACATTTTGCCCCCTAATCCTGCTAAAGTTGGTCATGACTAAAGAAAAAGTTAGTTGTGACTAACCTAAGTCCTCATACTATCAATGGGACATGCAGAGCGATCCTTCAGATGTTTTTATGGAAGTATGACCCATCAAAGTCAACAGTAAAGTCTTGCATATAAAGGTCCTTTCACACCACACAACTGCAGTGCTGTAATTCCACTTTAACAGCCATGTTTCCTTTCTATGGGATTGTGGGATTTTTTAAATTTTGGGACAAGTATTTAGAATTCTTGGCCAGAGATCTCTAGGACCTCACTAGACTACAGACCTATAAAATGCAATTAAATGTTATTTGATTGATTGATTGATTGATTAAAACATCTTATCCTATCCTTTTATCATGGGATCACAGGGCAGCAAAGAGATAAAATAATATATGCATTTTGAACAGTGCCAAATTGCTATCATTAAATAATTTAAGCAAGAAAAAAACAAATTAAACAATGCAAGAAGGTAAGGCCTTTAAAAGGCTAAAAGAGTTCAAATCTTTTTCTTGTGTAAAAGCGAATTAGGACCTAAAGACTTTAATAAAAAGTCATGTCTTGACCTGGTACTGAAAGGAAACCAACATTGGTACCTGTCATTCAGGCCTCCAAGAGAAGGCATTCTACAATTGGAGTGCTGCATCTGAATTAAAAGAACCATAGTGCTATAATTATGCAGTGTGAAAGGGCCTTAAGTGTGCTTAGGTCTGTGAGTTTGCAGCACATCAATATTTATTCAGAAGTGAGCTGCACTAATTTTAGCAGGTTTACCCCTAGGTAAGATGGAGGAAATTCCAAGGTCCCTCACTCACAATCTTCTTAAAGCTGATAAAAGCTTATCTATTTTGGAAGGCCTTCAGTGAGCACTTTCTCATCTTGTCTCCACTTTTTAATTTGCTTAATGCTTTTGATTGCAATGTGTTGTATTTCTCAGAGTTTCAAGACTTGGATTACAACTCTCAGCATCCCCTAGCCAGCATGGCTAGTGGTTGTGCTGAGCTGGGTATACTTGGGAGTTCTAACTCCAACTTTTTTCCAGGCTCTTTTCTTTCTGCTGATGATGTTATGCTTTATGTGAAAAAGGGATATATCCTGAGATGATGTGATGCACTGGAAAAAATGATAAGGCTCAGTTTAATGAAAGGCAGGAGGAAAAGAGGAAGACTGCAATAAAAATGAATTGATATGGTCAAGGAAACCATAGCTCTGATTTTGCAAGACCAGTTAATGACTGCTGCTTTTGGAGGTCTTTCCTTTATGGTTTCCATGAGGTGAAGTTGACTTGATGGCAAATAATAAATGGAGGGGTTTTTTTGTTTTTTTTTACAGTTGGCCCTCAGTATCGGTGCAGGATCCATTCCGGAACCCCCTTGGATTCCAAAATCCATGGATGCTCAAGTTTTGTTGTTCCCAATGGTGGTGCATGCATGTGCCCATGCCACCATTATGGAAAATGGGACTTCGGTGGTGGTGCATGCACATGGCCACACCACCATTAGGGACCACTCCTGTTGTCCCCAGTGGTGGTGCATGCACATGGCCATGCCACTATTAGGGACAACAGGACTACATGCACAGGCTGCCACTGGGGACAACAGGGGCTGTTCCTATTGGCAGCGTGGCCACATGCATGTGCAGTCATTGGGGACAACATGGGCTTGCCATCCACAGGTACTGAAATGCATAGATGGCGAGTCTGTGGACACTGAGGGCTGACTGTAACGGTTAAAAACTTAACTTGAAGCAAGCCACTTAGCACTTGGAGGAGAAAAGTTGTGAGATATGTGTTTTAAGATAAATCCAATAAATATGTGGTGGAATCCTGTGCAATGGAGCAAGACAACACCTGCACACTCCAAAGCAGCTTGTTCTTCAGTTGCTTTTTTGGTGATGGCTGGGAATAACAACATGCATTACCACATATATTACTGCTGGCTAGCTGGTCTTAACAGATGTTTCCTGATGAAGTTTATGTGAATAACACTTTGTTGCACAGTGTTTTCCAAAGCATCAGTTCCAAAAACAATCTTGTGACAGAAAATGATTCACTGGAAAAGCCCATAGTGTTCCATTCCACTAGAAAGGAAGGAAGACAATACGGGCTACTGGATGTTAAAGGCCTGTAATGCCACAATTGCAGAATGCATGCAGCTTAAGACCCACCAAAGCAAACCTAGTGCATCAGGAGCTCAGTAAATCAGTTTTTGCTTCCTGCCTGAATCTGTATTCAAAGAGAAGTTGTCAGATGCTTGGCAGGCCACTACAAGACACAACTTGATGGATTTGTTAGCTTTCATGGACTGCAACTTCTACAGTCCTCTTCTAGACCAGTACTAATCAAAATGGTAATCTGGAAAATAGTACTGGTTCACAAATCATAAGCTGCCAGTCCATGGCACGTTCTCAAGAAAGAAAGAAACAGTTGTAGTCAGTGGCACAGATACAGTATGATACTGATCCCTAACATATTCAGGGGAAAAATAATTACCAGACTGCTACATCGGGTAGTTTGAGAAAAAACTGTTTTAAACCACTTTTTCTCTTAATGCAACCCTCTTTATTTGATCCATTTATCCTCCCAATGTGCTAACACCAACCAACATGTTTGATTAGAAACACTGAATTGTAGCTCCACTTGTAAAACAAGTTTACTAAATTTGTGTCACCCCATTAAGGGGTGAAGTTATGGCACCGTTAGATTACTATGAAGCTGCTAAGTTCCCCCTAGTTCCTTTTTTTTTAATAATCAGAAAAATTGCAGGGATATAATTAAGATAAGAATTTGACCTTAAAAAATAAACATGCAGTTGTGCTGAACTGATTCCCAGCATGGTTGAGGAAAAGAACAAAAATGGCCTTACATTATTTTTACTTAGTTTGGCTTTGAGCACAAAGCTTAAAAAATCTGGTAACAGCAAAATTCTCTTCAGTAAAGTTTCTAATCCTGTACTGCTTTCACTGCACCTGTTTCTTCTCACTAATACATAACCCGGCCTTAAAAACAGAGCAGAAGGGAAATGGCAGTAGGGCATAATGTCCAAACTTCCATTTTAAGAAGCACGTGGCAACATATAAACCAGAATACATATGCTGATCCTACCCAGGATGACACCAGAGTATGTCACTTCATGGACATGGCAGAAAGAAGCATTTACTACTTCCCATAATACCCTATACATCTGCAAAAAGAAATGCAGCATCCCCAGCAGGAAAGTGCATCCCTGTTGCCATATAATGGACAAGGAAGGACTGAAGCAGTGGAAAGCTGCCGTTTCACAGCTGAAAGATGAGAAGTGACATACACAAATATCCTGTGCTGGTTTACAGAAAACAGCTTTCTTTGAGGCAGATTTCTCTGTCTGAAGGCCTGTCTGATTCAAAGATCATAAGAAGGGAGAGCAAGGGCCTTAAATATGCCCCTCAGTCCCTAGCACTAATAGTGGACTGAACAGGCACATAGATGAACTGGTCACAGTTTCCCCCACTGTTGTGAAATGAATTTCTGTGTAAATGTTAGAGGTTTTTTCCCCCTAAATTTGTCTCTATTAGTATGTGTTAATTTTATGCACATTTTTGCCCTTGTTTGTCCTTTTTGGGTGGCGAGGTAGGAGGGATGCATAAGTGGCCACCCCAAAATAGTTCAGTATGGGATGTTTGTGGGAATGAGTGGCATTAAGCTCTCCATTGATCTTTGTAAACATTGTCTTGGCTGTTTTCTAAGGTTTCCATGCTGCGGAAATATCAGATGTTCCAAAAGGGTAAAGCAATGGATTGGATAAAATATGGGGGGGGGGGGCAATGTAGGAGTCCTAACTAAATAATAACTATGAACCAACTGCTGAATAGCAAATCAACATTTAATACAAATCACCTTAAAGCAATGGATGTATTCTGTTCAGTAGTATTAATTGGATTAAGGCTATAGGGAAAGGTGAAACAGACCTTCAAGGGGGAAATAAAAATACAAATAAAAAATAAAATAAAATGGAGTAAATTATTCTCTTCCCACTCCCCTCAGGCGAACATGAAGTACTACTTCACTAGGGTTGGTGTCATCCAATGCAGAAACTCATGGTGTAAACCCCTCCATTGACTTCCTCCCATTTCACACTATACAGAATCCTTAGAAATGCTTTTTTGCACTAATGTTATTTGTAAATCATAATTCCCATATAACACTGAATGTAATGGTAATAGTTGTGACATAAACAACTAGCAAAATTATACTTTCAAATTACAACATTGTACACATAACCTAAATGTATTTACATATATATAGTGAAGATTTGGTTAAAATGTAATGTTTTTAAAGAAAAATTTAAAAGAATATTTAAAAATATTTTTTTTTAAAAAATGTAAAATGTTGAAATTTGAAATTTTAATTTTAAAAAATTCTGGGGGTCTTCCTTTCTTCTCCCTCTGAGCTTCACCTCACTCCCACTATTTCTTAAAGTATTTTAAAGAGATACAGGCAAATGCCACAATGATTTTGCCAAAATACAGGTGTCTGAACAGCAGTGGTGTCACCATCCCTTAGGGTGTCACCTGATGTGGTACACACACACAAACACGCACCGCACTCCATAGTGATGCCACTGCTGCCCTCTTGTGTGTTATTTGAACGGGGGAAATTTGAGTTTAGTTCCAAGGAGCGTTAAGTCCATGAATGTGGAATTTAATGAAAATTTACCACATCTATTAGAGCTTTTTCCAATGGCTGAAAGTGCACAACTGTTCTTTCATAAATGTAACAACATCTTCATTGAAGTATCACAGTGTAGAAAATCAAAGGTCCTGAGTAGACAGGTCAGGAAAGCATAGGCTGAGTCTGTGCTTTCCTGGCCCCTGTGCAAATCCAGGTTGGTCCCTGGGTCGGCGAGGGGACAGGTGGGTGTTCACACACCATCCATGCATCGACCCTGGATCCCAGAACAGTGTGCCAATCCATATCTTGCTGTCTTTTAATCCAACTGAGAAGCCCATCAGTCACCATGCCTGATGTGGAAATGAGGTATCTGGTTGCAAGTATGTGGCCAGTCATTCCGTTTCTGCATCAGATGTGACAACTGGGGGGCTTCTCAGTTGGATGGATGACCAGCAAGTTAAGGAGCACAGGGGGGTTGTCTGATTGGCCCAGTTTTGCCATGGAGTTTCTTAGAAACTCTGTGAAAAAACAAGGGTTAATTACCCCAGGGTAAAGACTTTTTGCCTTGGAGTCAGGCCAAACTCTCCAGATCCTTGTCTGAACAGGCAGGATCAAGTTCAATCCTGCCCCAGGGTTTTGGGCCTGCATTGTCCAATCTTGATGATGTAAGGCTGGGGGGAAGCTGGGCCTTTGGCCCGTGCAGAGAATCCCCTGGTATACTTAAGGAGCAAAGCACTTTACACAAGACAAAAAATAGTATTTCAAATAGTATTCCAATAGGAAAATTGGATTTTACTTTCAAAGCACTTTGCTTTTTTCCACAAAGGTCTCCTGTAGCTCCTGACCAGACCTTGAGAGGCAGTGTGATGTAGTGGTTTGGGCATTGGACTATGACTCTGAAGATCAGGGTATGGAGGCAAAGGCAAATCCCTTCTGAACAAATCTTGCCAAGAAAACCTCTTACTAGGTTTGCCTTATGATTGTCATATGTTAGAAATGTCTTAAATGCACACAAGAATAGCAACAATCTCCTGTATTAAACCGCAGTATGATGAAACGAGTACTAATTTAGGGAGTGCTTAAGTGCACTGGTAAGTGATATAGAAATGTACTTGCTATTGCTACTGCTACTGTAGAACTGTAATTTCTCCCAGTAAATATTCAGTTCTTCTCAATTCCATCACAGTCAAAGTAGTTTTGAAGTTTTCTTCAGCACATCACATAGCACCTGGGAAAATCTGCAAGTAGCTTCTTGCATTATTATCAGGAATGACATGGATCAGACACTTATCAAAAGTGGATTTTGGTGTGCAGTTCCTACATCATACATCTAGTCACATCTATATGTGACTATATGTCTGTGATTCACAATGTCATGTCTATGGTCTCAAGCAGCTTGGCAGCTTGGAGCAGCCTCCTGTTGCTCCAGCCAAGTGTAAACCTCAATTGGCATGGGACCATGATGACCGGACACTGCAGTCTGGACAAACTGCCAGCAAGGAGCAGTTTTTTTGCACTCTTTTTGAAGCCAGGTTTCAGCTGCCTTAGGCAGCCTTGGCGTGGCTTCTAGCCAATCCAGGGATGTGCGTCATCTGCATACCACACTCCTGAAGCGGCCCATAGCTGGTGCTTTTTGCCCATCTTTTTCAGGCCCATGATTTAGAACAGAACTTGGAAAAGTTACTTTTTGGACCGCACCTGCTACAATTCACAAGAAGAAGGGGGAGGGGTCCATTCCATCATTCAAAACAGTGAATTATTGGTGCGACATAAGAACTCTGGTTAAAGTCAACTACAGCTATTATACTTTGGCACTGAATTTAAATGTTTAGTACAGATGGTTTTAACAAGAGACACCAGACTTTGGTAAAGTTCCTTTTTGGACAACCATTCAAAATTCCACTGACCATATTGGTTGGGGTACTCTTGCAGCTGCAGTCCATAAAAGGAAATTTACTAAGTTCTGTGAGATACCTTTAGTAGAAAGCAGAGTCTGAACTAATGAAATCTACAACTCACTGTTTAATTGTAGAGCACAAGCTTTTCTTGTAGAAGATCTCAGATTCAAGCTTTGGCATCTTTAGATAAGGCTGCAAAAATTCCTATCCAAACTCTTGAATGGAGTCCTTGCTAGTTACTGATTGTACTGGCTTACATGGGTCAACAGCTTGACTAAGAAATTTTCTTATGAACTCATTGAGGTTTATTTCTGAAAAGGCATATCTAGGATTTCAGTGTTTAGGCCTAATTCTAATTACTAGTCCCAACAAAAAGGACTCACTGAGTCATTTGTCACTTCTGTAAATCAATTCAAGTTGGGACTCACAACTGATTTAGGCTGGGGTAGAGCAGCTTAAATATCCTAAAAGCACCAGTTCCAATATAATCTTGGAAGCTAAGCAGGGCCAGCCCTGAATGAGATGCCACCAATGAAGACTATGTGTTGTAAGGTATATTTCAGCAGAACTGTCAAAACCATCTCTGAGTATTCCTTACCTAAGAAAACCAATTAAATTCATGGGGTTACCATAAGTCAACAGAGGGCTTGAAGAGGGCTTATGCACACACATTAGCAAAGTATAAAAACTGGTGAAAATTATTGGGGGTTGCAGTCCATCAGCACCAGGAATGCCATACTTGATTCAGGCCTACATTTTCAATGGCTGCCTGTGTGCCATTTTATGACAATAACTAAATGCAGACTTTGTGGTTTTAACATCAGACCAGGCTTTCCTTCCCTACCTTTACCAGTCTGAAGAGATGAAAAGTCCTTTGAAAGTGAAAGTTTGCCTATTATTTTGTGAGATTTCAATGGATCTTAATAAAGATATCACCCAAGAGCTGGCAAGGTTAAAAGAGTTTATGAGATGCCACACTTCTCACTTTAGTATGCCTGCCATCAGAAAATGATCTCTCATTCATCATAAGGACATCTGGAGTGGCCTCCTGTCTCTTGATGGAATAGGTGTTTGGAAGAGCCAAGACACTCATTTACTAGAGCTTGATTTATCTTAACGTTGTCAGGTATTCCTTCTAATGAAAAATGGAAGATTGACCCAATGTTTCAACCTCATGTCGATGGTGGGCTTTCTCTGATTTCAGGAGGTGCTCAAACAATCCAGCCCTCAATACCAGCTTTGAATTGCTTTGAACTCTGCATCACAGATGTGACAGATAAACACTTGCTTTGTACTGGAAAGAGAAAAAGATGAATTAGAATATACACACAAACACCAATCCATCAACAGTGGGTAGAACATCAATAATGGCTTCTAGTCACACTGCACATATTATAACATGGTTAACACCCCAGCCAGTTGAAGACACTTTTGGCCAGCTTATCACAACTCATTTGTGGTTCCCAGCCTGCACATACCACATTTCAAAACTCCCCTCCCCATTCATATGGTCATCCACCATTCCTGGCTTAAGGAACATCTTTCTTCCTGCCTTTGTCCCTCAACAACCACAGTTAAAACTGAATTTGTAATCTCATCACTATACCCACAAGTTTTCAATTTCCATGGCTATTCATACAGTCTGATTATAAAGGTCCTTCTTGGGCATTCTGCAAAAGCTGATGCTGCAACTTCTTTTATTCAGTTAGTCTGAAAGGTGCTACAAGATCCCTTTGATTACTGATATTCCAGACTAACAGGATTATGTCTCTGAATTATACACTTGCATTGTTGAGAGTTTGTTCATAAATGTTCTTACAACTACATCTTGCAAAATATGTTTTGTTTTAGCCATTTCCCCTTTGTTTCTGTTTCTAAGGTGCTAGCCAAAAAGGCAATTACACCTGTGCTGAAACATTATAATAAGGGAAAGGAAAATCTATAAAAATTCAATTTGTCCCCAAAGTCTTATTAAGTCTAATTGCCACTTAATGACTAGCTGTATTGCTCAGTCCTCTGCAGTTAATGCTATGCCTCCTGTTGGCTCTTTCCCATGTAAAATGCTTATTTTGAGGGACTGGGGTTAGCTTGTGGCTTCAGCATTAGTTTTGCTGCATAATTTGAGCAGCAGCGCCAATAGCTCAGGATGTGTTGATTTAAAAGATGCACTCAGGGGGCTTGCCAGTGTGGCTTCCTGTCAACTAGTGGCAGAAATTAAAACGATGTACTGCTTCTTTCTAGCCCTTGGGCAGATCTCATGCTGTGGAAAAAGCAGGAAATCTGGTTGCCTTGGCCTGTGTGCACAAGACTGAATCTGTTCTTTTATTTCTGTGTCTGTCAGTAATATGTCAGACCTGGCTAATGTGAAGTGTGTTTCCAAAGCAGAAGAGTCAGAAATCATCCAAGGCAGAAACAAGTTACCCAAAATAACTGAGGGGGACTCAGAAAAGGCTTTTCATCATTTCAGCAAATTTGAATGCAATTTTCTACACACCAACTGTGTGTAGATATGGAAGCGACTCTTACTGAACTCAGTGGGCCTTATGTCTGAGTAAGATGAATAAGGTTATACAGTTTGATACTGTAAAATCGTAAACACTTAATAGTATTTATTTTTAACATTTGTATGCTGTTTGATATTTTGAGATCACTGTTGTCATCATCGCTGATGATATTGTGTGCTTTCAAATTGTTTTAAAACCTAGCCCTGAGCTTTTTTGGCAAGATTTTTTTCAAAGGAATTTTGCCATTTTCTTCATCTGAGGCAAAGAGAATGTGACTTGCCCAAGGCCACCCTGCCCAGAATTCAAACCATTACACCACACTGATTCAGAGAGACTGATATCTGCAGGGAAGTAATAATAGAACAAGCTAGAAAAAAGCTGTGTTGCCAAGCACCTTTAAAAAGTTTAATCAAGTATTTAAAATATATTTAAAGCACTGACAGTCAATACAAGAAAAAGCAGTGAAAATAATTACCAGGGAGAATGCAGATATGTATGTTTTCAGCTGGCATTTTAAAAACAAAGACTGTTTTTATCTCTCAGACCTCTTGGGGAAGAGAATTCCAAAGATTAGCTGCTACTGCTTAGAAGGCTCTCTATTATAATGTTGCCAGATGCCATTCTGTTGGATGTAGAAAAATTAATAAGGCATCTATAGATGATCTCAGGAGCTAAGTGTGTATGCATAGGAGAAAGTCATCTGCTAGGTATCCTGGACCTAAGGTATTCAGGGCTTTCTATGTCACCTACAAGATCTTGAGAAAGACTCTGGACTCTTTCAAACGGGGAGGAATTTCTCCCAACTCCGAATGGAGCCAATGCGGATTCATGTAAATTCGCTTGTTTAGCGAATTTACATGAACCCCTGCTCCGTTCGGAATTACTTCCCATTACCTGAAAATAACCCCCTCCTGCCCGAATTTGCATGCGAAGCTTTAATTCACAATAACGTAAAACCCATGATTGCATTCGAATTGGCTTCCCTCTTGCCCGAATTTGCATGCGAAGAGTTAATTCGCAATAACGTAAAACCCATGATTGCATTCGAATTGACCTTAAATTATACTTCCAATTTAGCCTTGTATGAAAGAGTCCTCTGTCACTAGTAGTCATCACAGTCCTTTCAGCACAGGTGCTAATATGTGCATAGCTTTGTACAAGTGTTGGCTAAGCATCAAATAAATGAACATTTTTATTTAAATATAAATATAGCTAGATACAAAAATTGTTTATAGAAAAATTGTGGTTTATAGAATATCCTGTCTGGGATTCCAAAGATTCTGAATGAAAATCTGTAAACATCTTCTCATCTGTTAGGAGAGTGTCTTGTCTATGGGCCTAACGTTGTTATTGTATGGTCTTCAAGTTTCTTCTGACTTATGTCAACCATAAGAAAATCCTATCATGGGTTTTTCTTTGCAAAGAATTGTTCAGAGGGGCTTTGCATTTTCTCTGAGGCTGTGAGAGTGTGACTTGTCAGGACCATGTGGCACCCTTGGTCTGAAAATGACATGAATATGACCACTAGGAGGAACTGGAGCAGAGGTTACTACAGTTCAAGTGGTAGGTGTGTGTGAGTCAGCATCTGGAGCAGTGCATCATGGGACATCTGATGCAACATGCATAGCGGGTGAAGTCAGACAGAGGTGTATCATGGGATACAATGCAACAGGTACTGGGTATGAAATCAGCAAGGTTTCATTGGTGGCATGGCTGTCATATGACTTTACAGAAGACCACCTATAAAAGGGAGAAGGTGACTATCTCCATTGTTGGTTGTTGGTTGTTAGTGGATTGTTGATGTTGGATTGTTGTGGTCGGTGGTTGGTGAAGCACTTTGCTAGTCTATATAGCTGTGAGTATCCAAAACGGCTGTCTGGTACTTTGTGCATTCTTGTATATAGTTTGCAACAAGTGATTTAAGCCCTCGTATTTGAGAGAATGCTTGGCTGTCCAGCTGAAGCCTGCGTGGGAGGAAATTTTTCTTACAGCTCGAAGCCTTCGCAGACTTCTCTCCAAGAGCCTCTTCTGGGCGTCCTGCCTGCATGGATCAACTCTGCATGTGGTCGTAGTGGACACAGCACGTCTTTCTATGCCCCAACATGACTTGCCCAGGATCACCCAGTGGGTTTCTATGGCCAAGCTGGGTCTTTGGAGTCACAGTCCAGTGCTCAGACCATTACACCATGTTGGCTCTCAGGCTCACCTTGCACTAAATGTATAGTATGCATTGGTCTGTCTTTTTCATTGCCACTTCTAAAAGTGTGTGTAGATTTCCAGTGAGGCTGCAGCAAGTCAGGAGGGAATGCTTAACCCCAATGAAACAATCCCAATGAAAATCACTTACCTATCTAGCAATTCAGCTTTGAATGAAAGCTGTCATGGGATCCTTTCCTTCCTTTTCTCCCATATATCTTTTGGGAGGGGGAGGTTTTTGTCATGATTGTGGCTGGGAAGGGTTAATTCTCCCCTCCACACTCCTGTGAAGTGTGTTCCTGGTGAAACTGTCCTCCTTACATGCTTAGTATTAAAAAAAGAAGAAACCAGATTGCGCTATATGCTATGGGTCGCACAGAATGTATAGTTCAGCCCTTTGATTCACCTGTAAAGGAAACAAGAAAAGGAAAGTGTGACTGCTATGCTCAAAAGCAATTTATGAATATACATCATTCATAGTTTTAGACCATGTCCACAAGGGCCAGAATACTCCTGAATTTTCCTCATTACGTGGGCACTCTGGAGTGATACTGGGGAGCTTTTCACATGTGTGTCTTGCTGTGCCCCCCAGCATTGCTGTCACTAGCATGAGTCACTCCTTTGGAGGTCAGAAATGAGATGGCCAGCATCAATCACATGGCTGGGCACCTTCTTCTGACCTCAGAGGGAGCGGCTCATGCCAGTGATGGCAGGTGGCACAGCAGGACACTGTGTAACAGCTGCCCCATGTCACTCCAGAGGGCTCCAGATTTTCTGGGAAGTTCTGGGAAGCAAAAGGTGATTTTTAAAAAAATTTAAAATGCTGATCTGGCTGTACATCATCACAATTGTTCATAGGATGGCATAGGATGTGTTATTTGACCCATGCAGACATGGCCTTAAATGTGGGTGTGAGAAGATCAGACTGGAGTTCCTGACATGGGAGTCCTTGTTTCTGAGATACTTTTCCCCACTAGTCATGATGAATTACTTAATTGACTTTTAAGATGTTTTAAAACCAGTTTTAAAATAGCATTTTAATTTTTTTATTACACATTGCTTTGGGATTCTATAATTGTTGTATATTTAATTAATTATACCATAACGTTAATGCCCCGCTCTATAGCTGGTAAGCCTCTCAGAGAAGCTTATGGATTAATAAAGAAAGGCAAGACCATCCTTGCCTTCAGGCTTTCAATCAAAAAAGGATAAGGTGTAAAAGGAAGATGGAATGGGGAGGATAAAGGGAAACAAGAAAATCTGCACACAAATTATTGATGTTCTGAGGTTCCTCAGTCTGGTGGAAAAGCTGCTGGATAACCGGGGGGGGGGGGGGGGGGGAGAATAAAAGCCAACAGAGTTGATTTTTCAGGCTGGTAGATGAGATGGCCCTGTTTTCCATCTCTCCCACTTTCACAGCCCTGTGGAAAAGCTGCTAGATGACAGTGTGCAGATGGCATCACTTCCTGCACTCCTTTAGGTAATCTGTCATCTTAATTTGTCAATTCTCCAGAAAGTAGGAATTTTATACATAAGAGTGTCTACCTAAGTGAATGACAGATGCTGACTGGAAAAAGGTTGCTTTCCTTTTTTGCTTTCCCTGGCAGCAGCTGAACATGCACTGACAGCACACCTTCCATTACCAATATTTTGAAACTCCTAAACAGGAGAACGCCTCACACTCCAAGCCTCTAGTAATGAAGAATGTGCACAGCTGCGGGAACAACCATGTAATTATTTAATTAGTTTTTGACAGCTTCAAATTGCACATGCAAAGGAATGCCTGAACCACACTTGGAAAGCAGCCCATAAAGGTTTTTCTTTCTATGCACATGGCTTTAGCAATAGTCAGCATGGAAGTGGAGATGAATCAGTCTTTCTGCTCTTCTCTCTCCTTGGGTGCATGGACGATTGCTTTAATTTCACTTATGCATTCTCAGACTTAGTATATGGAGTATATGGAGAAGAGACCAAGTCAAAGTGTGCAAGCTGTAGTCTGTTCTCCTGTCTCATCTGATTATGGCAAACTTGTAGTAATTATGTGAAATCAGTATCAGGCTTGCTGGACTGAAAACTGGAGAGGGCTCATCTACCATTAATGGTTGAGTAGAAAAGGGAATTTCAGCAGTTGTTGCTTGTTACCTGATTCTGTGACAATCAACACCTGTTGGAACTATTCCTTTACACAGCCATTAAAGGTATAGGAGCTGTTTCCAGTTTTCACTCTGACAGCCCTAACAGCATTTATTTATTTATCTATCAAGTATAGACAACTTTAGTAAATCCAGAGGAAAGGTTTCTGCCTTTAGGAACTTCAGAACACATGCTGACTGCCAACAATGCCCCCTAAACCACATATGAGTTTGTACCTGGGCTAACAAAAATGTTATTTTTTTGATGATTGCTATGGCAAAAAGCGGGGTATAAATAAAAGTATTATTATTATTATTATTATTATTATTATTATTAGGTGCTCCATCTGGCTCCAGGGCTGTACTTTGCTAACCTGTATACTACTACTTTTATCCAAGCAATGAACACCCAGTAATACGTGCTGTTTGTTCCAGCCACTCTTCCTCTCTCTTGTCTGCCTCTCCAAGGGCAATGAAGCAGTCCCTAGCAATCATGGAACATGGATGTTCTTCCTGCTGGAACCACATGGAAGAACTACAGAACCAGCACAGAGGAGTGAGAATCCAGAACTTGATTTTTACCACTTTTGCCTTTCCCCAGACTCCCTCTGCTTTTCCAGATAGCGTGACAGCTGCTAAGTGATGGAATCAACATGATCTTTGAGAGGTAGGCAGCCACTGATGCTGATTCGCTATCTGTCCATTTGCCACAGGGCCTTTAAGAAAGACAGGAAATATAGGTAAGAATGAATGGTTCTTCTTTCTGGTCTCTGTGAATCACACACCTGGGGGTATTCCTGAACCTGCACAGATCACCTTCTTTGGAGTTTTCTAGAATAGCTAGGCAAGGTTTTATGACAGTAGCTCCACCTACCAACTATATCCCTCAGTTTTACTGCTCATTTACTTCTATTCCTTTTTATCTGCCATGTGAGCATCATCTAAGAACCTTTCTATGTTGGTTGTTGTAGTAAACAGGCCATCTATCAGCCAATCACAGAGCAACATGAGACCGGCCAATGAGAAGCTGGCTAAGCAGGGCTATAAAAGGGCCTTGCAGAGAGTGAAAAGTGGGTTTTAGTTTTGTTGAGGGAAAGAGTCACATTGAAGGGAGGGTGTTCTTTTAGGGTTCCTGAGATACCATTTTGATGGTGTTTGGAGACCACAGAGGGGTCTTAAAAGTCCAGAGAGGGACTGGATTGGCTTGAGGGAGTCCAGTAGAGAGGGGTTCAGAACAAGCCAGTGGTTTAAAGAAAGATTTTGGTCTTGTTACCTGAGATAAGACTGCCTGATATTAATATTTTAGAAGAACTAAGCAACAAGATAATTAACAACTTTGAGTCTACTTCATAGTTTATTTTTTGTATTTTATAAATAAACTTATTAGTGTTTGAAATACAACTTGGCCTCTGTGTGAATCAAACTACGCTACCTAATCTGAGAGACATAGAGGTGTTGTGTCATGTTAGAGAGATTTAGTGGTGAAAGATAAGGGGATTTTGGTGGCAGTGGTGGGATTAAAAATTCCATAGGGCTGCCGCAGTTGGGAATAGGTGGTGGGTGGACTGGTAGTCAGAGAGTTCATAACAGTTGTTTACTTTCAGTTTTGATTTGGCTCATTCCTTGACTTTTCTCTTTTCTAAATCCCTCAGCTTGATTTAATTTGGTTATCAGTACTGATGCTGACTGTCTCTGATGATTCTTTGTGTGTGCCTCTGGCTTTGTCTCCATTCAACTTTTGGTAACAACCCTGGATTGTCTTCATTACTGCTTCTTTATGGTGTTCCCATCATTTTTTAAAAGATACGGTGATTGGGGGGCAAAGCTTCCCAGCCATGATAGCCACTCTTCCTGCCTGCTATGACTAGGCAAGGGCCATAATGTGAGCACATGTGTGCACCGTAAGGTATTTATGCCTCAGGCATGGAAAAAAAGTGAATCCTGTCTTAAGATTGTTCTGTATGAAGAGGCGTTGAAACTTTTGCATCTACCTCTGGGTCTGTTTCAGCTCCACCTAAATCTGCTTTGGAACCAGTAACACTCGACAAGCATTGAAACAGCATCACAAACCTGATGCTGCCTGAAAACATGTTAAGCAAAAGGTTTCAGTATCAAGCCTCAATTTAGGGAGGATGGTGTCAAAGGGGGAGACCCCACCCATGTCCTTACAAAGGGAGGAAGTTCCTCCTACACTGGGGCATTCTTTGCTCATGGAAGCTCCACCATTCTGTCATACCGCAGAGAAGATGAAAAAGAGGAGAAAGATTCACATCATTCCCTTGTGAAGGAGAGCCATCCTAAGATGTCTTGTACAGGTTTGGTTCTATTGGATCCCAAACCTTTGATCCTGGTGGCTTCCTCAGATCCAAGAGCTTCCTTGGTCCAGAGATCCTCTTCTCCAGTGAAGTCACTTCATGTGGTTTAGGTTGACCTGGAGTCAGCTTCAGAGAGTGAAATCAAGGAATCTCCCCATAAACATGCTGCTACCCTGCAGAGGTCAGGTGCCCACTGATGTGGCTATGGTTTCCTTTCCAGGATCTCTGCTTCAAGCCCATCCTCCACATCAAATTTGCTCTCCCCCTCATCAATCTTATTCCAGATTCCCAGTTTCATTCTCTTTGAGCTATCCCTCCTAAGACTACTGAGGCTGGACTTACTTGAGACATAGTTTGAAGCCAGAGAGAAGAGTTTGAGAGGATTCACAGTACCATAGATATCAAGGCATTCACTGGTGACATTGGCCTTATTATTCTCCCTACCAGCACCATGATCCTCTGAAAGTATGCTACTATGATCAAGGCCAAAAAAGATATATCCATTCAGGTCATTCTTATAAGGTGCCCTATTACCATATTGTCTGTAAACATACTCACCATGCTCAAGGCTCTCCAACCAGGTCTGTGATTTTGCAATCTGCTCTGGTCTCTTGTGCCTCACCAGTTTCTAGAGTGGTTGAGCCTCAAGCCTGGAAACATCACATCATGCCAGCTCAGCTCCAACTTGTGCAATCAGTACCATCTCAGGATGTCATAGAGTGTCTATCTTTGGTTCCACTGTGACAGCGATCACTCTAGCAAAGGATGTTACTATCCCCAACATGTTGCCCACAGTTGCCTCCCCCCATTGGCTGCTGGTCCAACACAGAGTCATCAGATATTTATCTGGAGAAATTAGTTGGCAGAGCACAAATCATCCTCTCCAATGTCAGGGCTTTTATGGAGCAAGAGCTGAGGATGGGGAATGAGCTAGACTTGTGGGTAAAACATGAAGTAGAACCAATCGATCTGGTCTACAGATGCATTCAGTTCAAGGTCCCATTCCAGCCTCTAATCTGCATCTACCATCTCTTCTTAAGATTTCTCTGAATTCCTGGGTTGCAGCTTCAACCATATTTTAAAGAAGATTGATAAACTATATCAAGTTTTGGATTTGGATTAAATTTGTCTATTGGAACATCTTAAACCAAACTCATTTATTGCCTCATAGGTCTCACTCCACACCATCAGACAGGGAGGGATGCAAACTGGGCCTTGTGGTGAAAATGTTTTATTCTGCCTCTGCCTTAGGCCTACATATTGCAAATTATTTGGGCTGCATGGTGGCACATCAGCAAAATCTTTGGGAGGGGATTCTACTCTTCTTCAAAAAAACTCCCAGTGAAAGACAGGTGTATGACTAATGCTTTGCAAGTTGAAGCACACTCCTTGGCAGGCCACCAAATTAAATCTGCATGCCACATCACAGATTGCTCAGCAAAGGTCTTGGCAGGCTCTGTGGCTCTGCGATATCACTCCTAGCTGTGATCCTCAGGCCTTTCCACCCAGGCTAGGACCACTATAGAGGACACATCCTTTGATGAATCCAGCCTTTTCAACAGATGAGAAGTTGGAATTTATTCAGAAAAGCAGGTTGACAGCAAAGAAATACAATATGCCCTCTAGCTATCAGGGATACCCTAAGCAAAGGTATGATTGGCCAAGATCGGCTTTGAGTCGATGTTGCTCATTTAGCTCAGCTTTTCTGAGGAAGTCTTGGTTCCCTTCCCAGTCTTCATTATCCTCAGGGACGAGGCATGCTTCATCCTTGAGATATAACTGTTCCTTCAAGACAAAGGGCCAAGATGTGACTAAGAAGTGTTTTTGACTTCTGCAAACCTCTTCTTCTTACTTGCCCTGCAGCTTTCAGAGACAGACTCACCCACTACTATCTTACATGGTCTGCCATCATTGATGACACCTCAGTCCTCAATATCACCAGGAGGGGGTTTGCCATAGAGTTTGAAGAGTTTCCCCTGACAGGGAAAATCCATGTGATTCTCTACTCTGATGCTGTTCTCGATGGGGTCAACACCCTGCCATCGAACTTGTCTCTCGTACTTTGACTCATCAGGGAGTTCTTCTCCTGATACTTCATCATCAACAAAAAAGATGTGAATCTGTGTCTGATACTAGATCTCAGACATGTCAATACTTACATTCCACATAAGTGCTTCAGAATGGCGTCTCTGTCCTCCATCTTCCCAGTGCTACAGAGTTGGTACTAATTCACCATATTTGATCTCAAGGATGCATACTTCCATATTGGGATGTGACCTTCACACTGGTCATTCCTGTGCTTTTCTGTGAGAAGAAAAGCATTCCAGTTCTGAGTCTTTCCCTTTAGACTCTCTATGCCCCCTCTCCTGCATGTTTATGAAATGCATGGTTTAATGACTGCATGGCTGAGACAGAAGGGAATTGTCATGTTTCCATACGTAGATGATTAGCTCTTTGTAATGAAGTCCTGCAGTCAACTGAACTGACAAATCTTGTACACTCTACACCTGCTAGATTCCTTAGGATCCATTGTCCATTGGGAGACATCGAGCCTTGTTACATCCCAGGAAGTGAGATTCCTCAGGAGAATCTTAAAATCGATGTCAGCAAGGGCATATATCCTGGCAGATAGACTTCAGATTTTTGTTGGTACTATTGTACAGGGTTGGTGCTCCTGTCATTTTCCAGCCTGGCTGATCCAGCCTCTCCTAGGTTATATGGCATTCACAAGCACCATAAACCCAATGGCAAACCTTCAGATGCATCTGCTCTAATCATGGTTTCTTGCTGTGTTTGAATTGCTCACAGAAGCTCCTCAGAAACATTTGATTATGTCATGTTATGTCCACTGGTCACTGAAATGGTGGCTTAACCACTCAAATTTCTGCAGCCGAATACCATCCTCTCACCTCCTCCATCCTGCAGGTAACTACAGCTGCATTGGAAGAGGGCTGGGTGGGGGTGGGGGTTCATTCAGATGGCCTCACCATAAAAGGGAAATGAAACAGAGCTCCAGGGAGGCTTGTGGGAGCTCACTTTCAGGTCTCCTTGTGGAAATCTCCCCAAGAAGCTCTAAAAGGGAGCTCCCCCAGGCCTCCCTGGTTTTCCTGGACCACAGAGAAGTGGCAAAATGCCACTTCCCCATGCATGGTCCAGGAAAGGGGTGTCCGGGGCTCCAAGCCCCAAGGACACCCTGACAACTGCAGCCATGGAAGGAAGGGACCGCCTGGCCCCTTCCTCTCATGGCTTCATTCCCGCAGTGGTCTAACCGCTGTGGGCACGAAGTGCTCAGGCAGTGCATGCAGCAAAAAGGAGCTGCTTAAAGCAGCTCCTTTTTTGCTGCACCGCTTAAAGGAAGCAGTGCCTTTATATTTGGGCACCCAGCAATGGTGATGCCATCATGACAGCCCCTATGTGAACAGGAGGCCACCATGAGCGCGCTGCCATGCCGTGTTAGGGTTAGGGATCATGTGGTTGCTGTGGGCTCCCTAACCCTAGAAATGGCCCCAGGACGTCCCTTTATGGATGTCTGTATTGGGCCAAAACATGGGAGATGGTGAATGTGACAAACTCATCCACCCCATTTGTATTACTAGAAAATGTGGCTAGCAAAAGCCAAATCATATGGAGGATTTAAGCCTTTATGTTTTGTAAGAAATGCACAACTCAGAATAGGTTTGTTGAAAGGCTACATAAAGTTTTAGCAATGTTTTCAGTTATATTAGGACTAATTTCAAGCAGGCCAGAGTTGGTTCATGGCTTCAAATGAAACCCACATACAATTTGTGGGTTTGGCAAGGTTTGAGATGAAATTTAGTGGTTGCCTATAAGTTTCATAGCTGGGGTTTATCACAAAGAATCATCTTGTTAACCCTTCACTAAATCCCTATATTTTTAACCCTCCATAATAATTGTGGTAAGAAAAACTATTTGGAAAGGCATTTTTGTTATTTCCCCAGGTGGAAAATATATATCTGATTATGTTTCTATTTTAGACACAAGTGAAGCTTAAAGAGCTATTCCATCCTGGTCAAATTCTCAAGATATGTAATGGCAAAAACTGCTAATTTCATGCCCTGTTACTTTGCATTCCACATCGATACCTATAAGCACTACTTAGTAACTTCATTAGCTGCTACTTATTAGTGAATCATAACTAAGTTTACTGTGACTCAAAAATAGAAATGGCTGGCAATCATCCTGTTGTCATGCACCCATCAATTCTTTGTCAATTGAGAGCTAATGGGGTATACAGGTATCTGCTACACTATTGCAGTTGATTCCCAGGATGAGCTGGGTTCAAATCCTTGTTCTGCCATAAAGTTCACTGGTTGACCATGGGCAAGTTGCAATGTGTCCTTCTAACTTGCTTCAAAGGACTGGACAAGTCTTATTTTTAATTTGTCTCATAGGGAAGTTCCTATCCTAATAAGCTCTGTCACCACCAGATGATCTCTGCATTAAGCCTTTCACAACTTTGTTTATTTTCAAAATAATTGTTGTGTGCCTTCAAGTCATTTCCAACTTGTGGCAACCCCAAGGGAACCTATCACAGGGTTTTCTTAGCAGGAATTGATTAGAGGGGGGTTGCCTTTTGTGTTCCTCTGAGGCTGAGAAAATGTGACTTGCCCAAGGTCACTCAGTAGGTTTCCTTGGCTGAGTGAGGTTTCAAACCCTGCCCTTCATAATCCAAAACTCAAACCACTACACCATGCTAATTCTCAATTTTATAAAATGCAAATCTCATATCCATAATCAGCCAAAGAAGCACAGAAATTGTCTAGGAGCTGGTTTTAAGAATTTGTAGGACAGGCTCTCAGATATCTTATCCAGTTAAATAGATAAATTTGAAGGAAGTAAATATATTATCTACTACCCATGTACCTGTCTATCCAGTGCCTGGTTGTAGAATTATTGTCATGGTGCTTGCAGTAGAAATATACAGATCCTGTACCCCCTTTCTTATTACTTGAAAAACTATCCTTAAACTTACCGTGTATACTCGACTGTAAGTCGACCTCATGTATAAGTCGAGGGCAAGTTTTTGGGGCAAAATTATGGATTTTGCTATGACCCATGGATAAGTTGAGGGTAAATTTAGAGACATATACGAAAGGATCTAAAGGATGAAGCAAAGCAAAACAATGTCAAATAACTTCCAAAAGTCCATCAGACATAACTCTTCGTGCTTATTCTCAAGACTAGATGGATGAGAGAGTAAAGGGGGTCAGTGCTTCCAGGACAGATTATACTCTTGCTTTTCACCAGGGGATGGTTCCTTCTTTTAAATAAGAGTTAAGATATAGTACATACATTGACCCATGGATAGGTCGACTAAGTTTTTTTGGGTCAATTTTTTGACCTAAATTTCTAGACGTATACATGAGTATATACAGTAATAGAAACCCTAAAAATTAGCATCTCCTTCTACTGCGGATTGCCAGACTTGTGAGCAAAAGTGGAACGGATACCATGGAAAGCATAACTAACAGTGAAGGGTTCAGTAAAATATGTATAGAGGGAGGACTGCCAATGAGTCATTAGGGAGTTGATTCTCCATGGTTATATTTGCCTGGAATTGTTCAAGATTACAAACTAAGTGAGGCTGTTGCCAGGATATGATTTAGACCAGAACATTTTTTACTTTGTTTGCCAAAAATTTCTTTTGGAAGCCTGGGCTATCCAAAGCTGTTGTTTTCTGTGGCCATACATGGGTTGGGGAGGAGAAAGGGAGAAATATATAAATGGTCTGGAATCTGGGAAGGAAGCATGGATATGTGAAGAGAGCATAGATGAGAAAGGATGATATGAAAAGGTAGCCCATACAACAAGATGACAAGGCAGCTAAAAAAAGGTGCGGAGACCTAGAAAAGGCAGTGAGCTTTTTGGGGGAATCTAAAACACTGGCTTTGCTTTTTTTCTTTTCTTTTCTTTCTTTCTTTCTTTCTTTCTTTTTTTTTTTTTTTTGGTTCTCAGATTTTAAATCAAAAGTAAAATTTCAATGGATTTCATGGAGCTTCTAACAAACTGCTGTGAAATTCTTCTTGCTATTTATTACATTTTTATTCTGTTCTTCCATTGAGAAGGGCAGCACAAATGTCACCACTATCATTTGATCAGGACAATAAGTTGAGAAAGAGAGAGAGAGATAAAAACTGGCCCAAGGTCACCCAGGAAGCTTCCTGAATTTTTTCAACCCAGAGTTTCAGATGTAAAAAAAAATTTCTTTAATTTCATAGTTCTAAGCCCTCTAGGTTCAGTTACATGTTATTATAGTAGTTACAGTTTGTTACAAAACATAACCCATTCTTGTTTCTTAAATACAACTAAATAATTGCTTTTTAATTCCTTTTTAAAGGGATGAAGAATGCTACAAGAAATTGCTGTCTGGTACAAAACACTATTCTCTCACCCATCTCAACAATCACAGCAGCAGAAGCACAATAGGCAGCATAAGCCATCACTTGAACAATGAAAAATTCTTCATTATTTACTGAGACCATACTCCCATTCCTGAATAGTTCACTTGGTCACCCCCCGAAATGGACCATCACATTGAACATTCTTTCAGTCTCTTCCCATCTCTGATTATTTTATGATTATCGTAATGTTTTAATTGTTTTTTATTATTATTGTAGAGGATTTTATATGTTTAAGGGAGGGCAATCGGGGCAGGTTACAACAAAAAGATTAAAACAATATCAGTTAAAATGTCCCATCCCTTCCCTCACCATCCCCCCTTAAAAAGAGAATTTTACCACTATATAATTAAAAACATAAAATAAAACAGTAAAAAGCAGCAACAGGAAAGTGGGCCTGAAAACCTAGGCTGTAAAGGGGTGGAAAAGCACCGGAGAAGGACAGCTGGAGAAGCACTAAGGCCTAGGTTTGGAGCCGGGAAGTGTTCACATTCTCTGGGAAGGCCTGCCGGAAGAGATGCATCTTTAGGGCTTTTAAAAAGGCTTTCTAAAGATGGAATGAGATGCATCTCATCTGGCAGGTCATTCCACAGCCTGGGGGCGACTGCCGAAAAGGCCCTCTGGGAGGTCTGCACCAGCCTAGTCTTCATGGGTTGCAGCAAGTTCCTCCCAGAGGACCGGAGTGTGTGTTGGGGTTCATATGGGAAGAGGCGGTCCCTAAGATAGGATGGACCCGAGCCATGTAGGTCTTTAAAGGTCAAAACCAACACCTTGTACTGTGCCTGGAAACTAATCGGCAGCCAGTGGAGAGATTTGAGCACAGGTGTTGTGTGCTCTCTCCTAGATGTTCTAGCGAGAAGCCTGGCTGCCATATTTTGGACCAGTTGAAGTTTCTGGGTTAGGTACAAGGGTAGCCCCATGTAGAGCGCATTACAGTAGTCCAAACATGAGGTTACCAGCGCGTGTATCACAGTTTCCAGATCCCACTTCTCCAGGAAAGGGCGCAGCTGGCGTATCAGCCGAAGCTGGTAGCAGGCACTCCTGACCGTCGCATTCACCTGACTAGTCATGTGAAGCGACGGGTCAAGGAGTACCCCCAGACTGTGAACAGAGTCCTTTGAGGAGAGTGTGACTCCATCCAGGACTGGAAGTTGTATTCCCAAACCTGGTTTCGGGCCTGTGACTGTGAGCACCTCCGTTTTGTCTGGATTAAGCTTCAGTTGGTTTTCCCTCATCCAATCCATTACCGCCGCAAGGCTGTCATTGAGAGGAGTGCTGCCATCTGAGGTCTGAGCAGACGATCTGGTCATGGAGAAATATATCTGAGTGTCATCAGCGTACTGATGACACTGAGCTCCATGCCTCCACATGATCTCTCCAAGCGGCTTCATACAAATGTTAAATAGCATCTGGGATAGGATGGCACCCTGAGGGACGCTGCAGCTAAGCTCGATTTTAGAAGAGCAACTGTCTCCGAGTCTCACCCTCTGTGATCTGCCAGAGAGAAAGGACCACCGGAGCGCAGTGCCACCAATCCCCAACTCTTGCAGCTGATCCAAGAGGATGGAGTGATCAATTGTGTCAAAAGCCGCCGAGAGGTCCAAGAGCACCAGCAGGGTCACACTACCCCTGTCGATGCTCAGGTGGAGGTCATCAGTCAGAGCAACCATGGAAGTCTCCGCTCCATATCCTGCCCTGAAGCCTTCATATGGTAGAACCACATGGGATCCTGTGCTCTGATTATAGCTACCATTGGTAGAAACAGGTTGCTGAATTAGGTGGCTGGATTTAGCAGAGCTGCTCTTGAATTTGGTGTCCACAATCACATCCAGGGCACTTCAGATGCTGACAACTTTTTAATGGAAATTGCTACTGAAGCCTTTGCCTTAGATGACATGGAGCATACTGTCATGACTTTTGCTGCATAGACGCTGCACTGCAGCAAAGTACAGGATTGTTGGGGTGTAGGGATTGTTTGTTCCCTCTATGTCTTATTACATGTAAGCATCATTACCAGTTTTGGCTCTAATTAAGAGCAAACGGCGGGCAGTGTTTCCCAGTGCCATTATCATTTTAATGCTATTTTTGTTTGTGTTTTATATTTTCTCTTCCTGGAAACATAGAACATAGTGTTTTTTCTGCCAGCATAAAATCGTCCACCCTGGCAGGAAAAACAAAAACAAAACACCACACTTCTGTGTATAATGTCATGTCTACCTCTACAATATTTACAGCTAAACTGAGACTTTTGTACTTTGGACAAATCATGAGAATACATGACTCATTAGAAAAGGTAATAATGCTTGAGAAGGTAGAAGGCAGTAGGGAAAAAAGAAAATTGCTTCACCAGTGGATAGACTCAATCAAATAAGCCACAGCCATGATTCTGCAAGAGCTGACCAGGGCTATTGACTTGGAAGTCTCTCATTCATAGGGATGACATAAGCTGACATTGACTTGACAGCAATTAATAGCAAGAAACCTCCCTTCTTTAGTGTAACTGTAGGATAGGATTGTTCTGACCCTTTGTTTTGAAGGTACAGAATAGTCCCCCCCGTCCCCCCTGTGAGAGCTTGCTAAAGTTAAGTTTTTGGAATGCAGCTCCCAGAATCCTGGAGCCAGCATGGGTAGTGGGCTGGAAAATTCTGGGAGTTGTAGCCCAATAAGTAACTTTGACAAGCTCTGGATTTTTTTTAAATCAATACCTGTACACAGAGCATGTGCACTCTTGGAGTTTCAAAGAAGTAATTTTCAGGAAGAAAATAAAAAGCCCCAAGTTGAAGTGGATGAATCCAATCAGACCTCAGATTCCAATGGAGGCATGTAGTCATTTAAAGAAAAATAAGATTCCAATGGAGGCATGTAGTCATTTAAAGAAAATAAGGTAATAAAACAAAAAATTGTTAGGCCTAACTCTTCAAACTCTGAGCTTCACAAAGATTTTTTTTTACCTTTTGAAGACAAAAATTAGAACCTTATGGCCTGTTAAGGCTCTATGAGAGAACCAAATGTCAGAATGAATGATCAGTAGAAAGTCTTTTTAAAGCCTTTGAGAAAGTTGCATTCCAGATTTTGAACTCTTAGGAGAAAAGTTTGCTAAATTGCTTCCCATTGTTCAGCTTTTTAAAAACACCCAGACAAGAGGCAAACTAACAGATGCATGGAACAGGTAAAATTAAGCAACAGAAAAGTACAAGTCATATACCAAAAATACTTGTATGCTACCTTACATCAAAACTTTTGTCATAATACAGTGGAAGAAACAACATGAGAGAGAACCTTCAGAAATACTTTTTTTTCTGTATAAACATATACCATGTTTTATAGCATGCTTGCTTTGACAATATAAACACCACTGTACCCTTGACAAACTGGTGTACTAATTCAATGAAGGAGTTAATCATGTGTGTAAATCCATCAGTGATACTAAATCATCTAAGCATTTGCTTAAACATAAGCATATGCTTAAATTCTAAAGAGTCCAAAGGGATCAAGTTAAATTTAAATGTGTTTCAGGTCTGGCATGGCAACTACTTCCTGCAAGGCGCCCACTATATCATTCCTTGACCCACAAGGGCTGTGAAGGGGGCAGCTTTTGATCAGCTCCATGTAGAGTTGCCATAATTCTCTTCCACCAAATTGGGATAAAAGTATACGGGACAAGATTGGGCAGATTATCGATTAAAACATCCCCCAGTTTATCTTAGTTTAGGCCAATGAACTGGTGCAGACTAATTTCCTATTTATAAGTTAGCCAAGAAGCTATTTTTGGTTTCAGTTACTGGGTAACTGGAGTGTCTATTACTGTTCCAGGTAGGTGTTTCTGCATGCAGGTGTTGCCATTTGTTGGAAAGTTAAGAGTCTGATCCTTTCCAAATTATGCCTTTTCCAGCTAACAAGAGTGTGTTAGAGAATCTTTTTTTGTTTGTTTGCTATTGTTTATACCCTAATAATAAACAGACACTGTGATTTGTAGGTGACCATGCTGGCTGGGAGAATCTGGCAGTTGTAGCCCAAAAATAAAAATTTAGTTTGACAAAGTAACACAGAGATCCAGCATTGTACATTGATTTGAATATCACCACCAGATCATTATAACTCCTTTCTAATCAAATGCTCAGTTATTGGAGTGTGGTAATTTTGTAACAGAATTACTAAAACAATTTCATCAAGATCAGTTTTATAGATAAGTACCTGCGATACTTTGTTGTTGTTGTTGTTGTTGTTGTTGTTGTGTGCTTATTGTGGTGTGACTATTGACTCTGGAGATCAGGGTTTGAATCCCTGCTCAGCCATAGAAACCCACGGGGTGACCTTAGACAGATCACATTCTCTCAACTTCAGAGGGAGGCAAAGGCACCCCCTGAACAAATCGTGCCACCCCCCCCCCCCATCAATAAAACTCTGTGATAGCATTGCCTTGGGGTCACTATAATTCTGAAAGGGCTTGAAGGCACACAACAACAAAGTAACACAGCTACTTCTCTATTCAACTGATAATGATCAAATGGTTTAAGTAATTCCATTACAACATTACCCCTCTCCAATAATTGAGCATTTGATTAAAAATGAGTTGTAATGATCTGATGGTGATATTATGAAAAAGAATTAAATCAGGCAATGCATCTGTAGAAGCTGATAAAAATCCACAAAAGCTTGTACTAAAATAAATTAGTTAACCCAGTCACAGTTTCACAACTTGCTACTTCATGTAAACTGTGCTGTACTTGTGCCAATCAGGAGTGCAAAAAACAAACAAACTGACTCTGCCTCAAGGAAGTTTGCAAAAGGTTGTCAACATTGTTTGGCTCAATTTGTTCTGAGGATACAAGCATGAGTTATGCATACTTGTTGGTACCTGTGAATATGTTGTAGCTGATGGCAGCCTGCATTGGGTCTAATGCCAGGGGGGAAGAGCTAGGAAAATTTCCTTATTTTTTGGGGGGGGACTACCACTTCCACAGTCTCTCAGCCAACATGTCCATTGGTTGTCTAGACCTAGGGTTGTCCAGACTTTGGGGAAATTCCTTTTTTGGACTATACCTGCCAGGATAATCCAGCTGGAATTTTCCCAAGGTCTGAAGGTTGGCAACTGCACAGCACTGTGGACGCAACTTCCAGTTCCTACTTCAGAAAAGGACAAACAAACAAACAAACAAAAACAAAAACAAAAAACTGGGCTACAATTACAGGCCCCATTCATACTAGCTTATTTGCCCTGGTTAGATCCGGATCAGATCGTGCATGCCATTACTGAATCTCTCTGGAAAGAAGTTCATATTACCCTTTGCCCTGATAGATGCTTCCCAGTGCATTTTACCCTGCTGAAGTCCATACTTTATAAAAGTAATGATTCAAGATGGAGCCTCCTAGTTGTCAATCAAATGATGTCATGGTGACGTCTGATGCAGCCATTGGCTGCGTGAGTGCTCCATCCGGCGCTTTGCTTTTTTTTATATACTTTTTTACATTTGACAGATTATGTGCATGGAGCATAGGGCTGGGAGTGGTGCTGCTTGTGGGAATCCTTCCCCCCCTCCTCTTCCTCCATTATTCTCAGCACCAGGAGTGCTTCATCGGGCAGTTCTGAATTTTTTTTATTATTTTTACAATTTGACAGCTTATGTGCATTCTATATGGGGCTCTTTAAATGGGAGGGGGAACCACTAATCCATATAGCTTCCATTCTCCCTTCGTTTAAATGCTCAATATGAATGGGGCTCTTTAAACAAAGGGAAAGGGAACCCCAATCCATATATGGAAGCCAACTATCCATATATGGACTGGAGGTTCCCCCTCCTGTTTAAAGAGCCCCATGTAGAATGGCACAAGCTGTCAAATTGTAAAAATAAGTTTAAAAAAATTCAGAACTGCCCGATGAAGCACTCCTGCTGCAAAAACTATTAGACAGCACTGGATTAAAGCTGGTGGTTGCAGGGAGAGGAGGCATGTTCTGCCCCCTGGCCTTTACCCCTCCCTTGAACTTGACCTGATCATGATTGGAGCCAAGTTAACATTCAATTGAACTGGTTTTTCGAAAAGAAACGGTAAATACCCCACTTTCGGAAAACCCAGGTATAAGGGGTTTTGCGCCGCACTGGGTGTGCAAGATCCGGATGCCCTAGTGAAAAAAACGGCACCAGTATGAACTTCCCGATTTTAATCCGGGTTACAAACTGGTTTATATGGTAGTCTGAATGGCCACACAGTTGGCCGCCCTTTTCCATGGATCTTTTATCCACGGATTTGATCATACACAGCTTGAAAATATTCCCCAAAAGTATAAATTCCAAATAGCAAACCTTTATTTTCTATTTTATATATGGAGAAACACTGCTGATTCCTTACCAGGAACTTGACTATTGTCAGGTCGTGCTGATCTGTGTTTGTGGAGCATGAAATTATAATTGAAATACCAATCTGATTTAACATGACTTGTCAATGCTAATGAAGACCTTTAGAAGTCGAAACGGCCTCACAATTCTCTGGAGGTAGCCGTCAAGGACATTTCCCTCCAGGACTAAAGGACATTGCCACCAGCATGAAGCCTTGTTTTACTACAAGTGTCACTTATTATTTTTTGGACTGCTTTGAAGATATAGAATACATTGCTTTATAGGACACACTTTTCATGATTTTGGGATTATTATAAAAAGCTACAGAAAATGGATTTACTTACTGCTGGCTTGTTGATGTATGTGTTTCTTGTTAATCTGTGGTAGATTCTTCTCTATAGTATTATAGTTTTCCCAGTGGTTCACCTCCCCTATTTTATATATGGAACACCATTTTGTTGTGCCATTATATTTAATGGGACTTGAGCATACACAAATGTTATTATCCACTGAGTGTCCTGGAACCAAACCCCAGCGGATAACAAGGGTTCACTGTATTTGCAATAATTTCCAATGTTCCAATCAATCTGCATCTTCCATGCATCCCAACAACTGTTCTCTTAGCTTTAGGATTTGAACTATGCTGATGTATTACAAGAAGCTGTCTTAGAGCCTTACCACACAAGGCTCAAAAGCACAATTTTAACAGGGTAAAAGCGTCTTTGGCCAGATCTTATCACACAGCCTCATGTCTGTCTCACTGCTGCCTTGCATTCCATTAATTCCTGTAATTCATCTTTACATTGATAGGCAAAATCCATCAACAGGCTCTCAATCTTGCTGGTATTCCATTTCTGCTTTTGTGCAATAGATCTCTTCTGCTGCAATTCTGCTTCTCAGACAGTTACATCATGTGAATGGGCATGATTCTGCTCTTCGCTCCCTTCCTCCTCACACTGATCACGCTGACAAGAGCTTTCCAAAGTGGCTGCTGTGTGCACATTCACAGAGCAGCCGGTTTCAGGAGGTGGTTAGCAGCCAGGATTCCTTAGCCCCTTTCCACCCAAAGCATGGAGCTGCTGTGTGCAGGAGTGTGAAGGAGCAGCACATTCACAAAGCAGCTACCTTTGGGAGATGGATGGGAGCTGCAATTACTTGCTCTCTCCCCCTCCCAAAGATGAAGTTTGGCAGTGCAGGAAAGAGATCACACAACCATAATTGCCAAAGCGCTACCATGTTTCCCCAAAAATAGGACAGTGTCTTATATTAATTTTTGCTCCCAAAGATGCAGTAGGTCTTATTTTCAGGGAATGTCTTATTTTTTCCATGAAGAAGAATTCACATTTATTATTGACCAAAAAAAAATATGAACATTTGTTATATACTGTATATATATTTATATACAAAAAACTTTTCAGGAAAACAGGGTATCGCGGGGAAACGTGCAATAAGAAATTATGCCAAACTGGTATACTTCAATCCTTAAGCTTGAGTGATTGTGCTGGGGCAACAGGCTGGTGTGATAAAATCCTTAAACTGAGCTAAAGCTTATATTGTTTAGTTTGGAAATGTCTACACCAGAAGTAAGTCCCAGGGCCCCTAACACTCAGCCAAATGGTGGTGGTGGGGAGATTTGAAAACTTTTTGATGGAAGATTGTCTTTGGCGAGGAGCAATTTTGCCATGTTTTTGACCCTCTGGGTTGTTTTAGGCCCAGGAATCAAAAGGGAAGTTCTCTTCACTGACTTCATTATTGATGTTAGCTGACTAACTGGTCCTTTATCTACAGGTTTCTAGTATAGGATGCTAACAAAGGAAAGGAAAATGGATCCAGTTTCTTCCATGAGAGTCCTGAAAAGCTATTTACAACCCTTTTAGGAGGACACTGAATTGCATCAGGTTTTGACCATTGCTCTGGAAAATCCTGCCTGTGTGAGACTGCCAGCTGAACTTTACAGATCAAAGCGAAAAAACAGCAGAACATTGGGTGCTCAAAAAACCTGAGCTGCCAAAGCATTCAGCAAGCATCTATCCTTTTTAAGATGAAATGAGCTCAACAAGAGAAAAACATTGGCATAAAAAGCCAGGCAACTGGTCAGATGCTTTGCTGCATTTACAACCTCTACGGATATTCCACTGTAAACAAAGTTTTGAAAATATTGCTAAGGAGATGAATATGTCTTGATTACTTGGCCATGTGGGCCAAGTAATTCTGGGAGCTGCAGTTCAAAAGAAACCTCTGAAATTTCTCAGTGTTTAAGATAGAATGCTGCACTGGATGAGCCTTGATGAGGCCCAGAAAGGGAGTTCCAAGTATTTGAATGCATTATATGAGATGTATCAGTATGTAGGGAACGGATCAAAGCTCCTTTGGGATGAGATTTTAAAATATTCATAGTTCCTGAAGCTTTTTAGTTATGCTTCAACATTCTTGCTTTTCTTAGTCAGTGAGTGTAATGCATGTTAAAACACACACACACACACCTCCAAACTATCCTGATTTGTCAGGGACAGTCCAAATTAATCCTCTGCTATTACACCTTTTCAGCTGAATTTAAGATATCTCAGCTCTTCTCTCCTCCTCCTCCTTTCCCTTTGACTTCACCTTATTTCAGTTGCTAAAAACTGAGTTCAAAGCACAAAAGTAATTTGCACTCAGCGGAGAGGAGCAGAGAGGAAAGGGCGGAGCCTTACCCTTCCCTGTAGACTGAAGCAAAAGAAAAATACTGCAGCCACTCCTAGCTTATGTGTTCTTCTACATTAATAACTTTTGCCATATTGTCCATGTTGTGATATTACTATGTTGCATGTGTTCCAGTCTTCATCTGTGGAATGTTGGAGCATATGAAAAATGGGTTCAAAAACACAAACCAGCATATATTGGGGAAAGTATGCACAAAAATGCCTTCAGTTAGGAGAAACCCTTGGCAAAATACTTGTATCTATACAAGTGTATCTATTAGGAGAATTGTACATGACAATGTGCATGCATCTTAAGGTGTACACCTTAAAGGTATATGCATCTTAAGGTATACATCTTAAATAAATTGACAAACTGATGTGTAAATGGGATAGAATGAACTTGACAAATGGGAAACCAACTAAAATTAAAACTGACATATTTGTCCATTCTTATTTGCCTGGTAGCTTCTTATCCTCCAGTGCTGGGCCTTGCACCAATGAAATGCAGAAGGAACATCAGAAAATGACTTGAAATCGTATAAAATGTTTCATGGGGTGTTGTGCGTCTTGTTTAAGTTGTGGACATCATTAGCTATCATGACCAGATGTTCACAATTGTGGAATGGCTTTGATGGACTGTAGTGAAAAGGCCGATCTAGCAGCCAATCACAAAGCAGCATGTGACCAGCATGTGACCAGCCAATGGGAAGCCAGCTAGGCAGGGCTATAAAAGGGCCTTGCAGAGAGTATAAAGGGGTTTAGTTTTGAGGGAAAGAGTCACATTGAAGGGAGGGTATGCTCCTGAACTTCCTAAGGCAACATTTTAGTTTTGTTTGGAGACCACGAAAGGGTCTTAAGAGTCCAAAGAGGGACTGTGTAGGCTTGGGGAGTCTAGTAGGGAGAGGGTCAGAGCAAGTCAATTGTTGAAAAGGGAATTTTGGTCCCTGTACCTCAGATAATATTGCCTGTGTGGCTGAAGGAATATTAAGATTTTGAAAGATCTTCTTGTCCTTCACATATTTTGGTGGCAGCAGTGGGATTAAAATTCTCATGCGGCTGCCACAGTGGAGAATAGGTTGTGAGTGGACTGAGAGTGAGAGAGTCCACCACATGGACAGACACTGTTTGTAGTTGTACTCCACTCTCCTCCTCCTCCTCTGTCACAAAGAGATGTTAGGAGGGAGGTCAACTTCTTTGATATCAGACTGAGAGACTCAAAGAAATGGCATGAATCCATGGCTGGGAAACCTCAATATTGCTTAAATCCTAGTTGCTCCTGGTTGGAGTAGACTCACTGAATCAATTTAATTTACTTATGTGTTGCTCCATCATACAGCAAATGATTCAACAAATTGATTCCAGCTGGAATTGGTCAACAGGATTTGGGCCTATTTTGGAATATACAGTAATTGTTAAAATCCTTCAATTTGCCAAGCCACTAGGGGATTCTGGAAGTTACAGTTCAAAAAATGTTTCCAGCCTCTGCACTTTTACTGCCTTGGAATGTCTCCATGTCATGCTGGAAGGAGTAATGTTGTCAAGGAATTACTCTGGGGCAGAGGAATCAGCAGGAGGGATCCCAAACACAGCAGGGTTGGCTTACCACATTTCCAAGTGAGTGAAGTAGAACAGATATTACCATGCTGTGAGTATGACAGGGGTGTGCTACACAGACCCTATGCAGTCTCCAGGCAGTTTTTGCTCCCCAGGTAACTTACGTTTGCTGTTTAAGTGCACTACTGAAATGTGTTGCCACCACACACACACAGACACACACACAAACCCCTTTCCTCCTTCATGTGAGGAACAGAATGAGACATTCTATCCACAAGTTTGCATGGCTCTGTGATGTGTAACTGGGCCCTCTGGCTCCCTTATGCACCACAGAAAGCTGCTCCAGATGCTTCCACATTTCAACAGCAACTAAGGTGGTGATTGTCAAACCTTGTTGACAATTATCAAATATTGGCAGAACTATTGCAACTGCCAGGGAATGGGGGTTCCAAATGCAGCCCAGGACACCCTGAGCTAGCAGTTCCTCTCCAGTGGTCCTGTACTTCTAGGGTAGAAATGTATCCATAATTGAAACAACTAAGAAGCGACTAATAGGCACTTACAGTGACCTAGTGGCCATGTTTGTGAAACCCTGTCTATGATACTCTGTGTCTTCTATACATTACATGCCAGTATCCATGGATCTGAAATTTGAAATGATGGTCTGAAACACAATGAAGAAATAATCTAGTTTGAGACTGCTTTAATTGCCCTGGCTCAATATTAGGGACACCTGGGAATTGTAGTTTTGGGAGACATTGAACCTTCTCTGTCAGAGAGCTCTGGTGCCACAAAAAACTACCATTCCAAGGGTTCCCTACGGCAGCACTGAGTCAGGGCAGTTAAAGCCGTCTCAGACTGGATTATTTCTGCAGTGTGTTTTGGACCAAACTCAACTGAAAAGGTTTCCCAAGGCAATAGTTAGACACTACTTTTAATGTGACTGCACTCCACCTCTAACCTCTCAATTATCATGCTAGGAAATATACCCATCCCTCTGAAATGACGCCTCAGGTACTTAGGATATCACAGGAGTTTGTGCCTTCCACTGGTCTGTAGTTTCTAGACAATGCATCTGCTTCATAAAAGGAGTTGAAAATACAGTGGTCTCTCCACATTTGCTGGGGTTAAGGCTGAAGGACCCCCATGGATGTGGAAAAATTGCAAATAAAAATACTATTCTTTTTACCTGAGAGAACACCTCTCTAGGATTCTCCGTGTCCTCCAGTGTGACTCTATGGTCAACATCTGTCAGAAATTGATCATAAAATCATGCTGGAGGACCTACAAATGCCTAGCACAACTCTATGGTCAAGTTCTGTCAGAGTTGACCTGGAGACCTAGAGATTTCTAGAGAGAACATATTAATCAAAACTGTAAATAATCAAATCCGCAAAGTCAAAGCTGCATATGTGGAGGGCTGACTGTATTTTGTTTTTGTAGGGCATCTATCAAATGGAGAACAGTGTAGCTGTATACACAACTCCTCAGGATTATGTCTTGTTGAGTTCAGTGGATCTTATTCCCTGGCAAGTGGTTTTAGGGCTACAGCCTTAGCTGATTTCCCCTTCTTTCATGATTCTATGATTCTTCTTGATGAGGAGTTTGGTGTAACTCCAAAAGCTGCACATTCCTCCATGGATACAAATCCAATGCCCATAAAAAGTATTACCTTGCTTGTGTTATTTCTCATCTTAATGAATGGCTTTCTGTGTGAATGTTTTACAGCATTCCAGCTCAGAAAGTTCAGGTTTCACTGACCCTGGTTTCCTCTTATAAAGCTGTCTCTTGTACATGGCTTCACATGCACTAGCATGCCCTTACAGTTCAATAAACTACAGAGGCTGTTATTAGGCTTGCTGTCTTTGAGATGCCCAGCTGCTGGGTATTCCATGACAAGCTCAGCAGCAGCGCCCCTGTACAATCCTCTCTGGGGGACTATAGAACAGACATTACTCAACACCAGGTGTATATTTTCCAGCACAGGGAGAAACCACTATGAAGCCTGGCTGCCTGGCATATAGGATCCCTAGCTGCACAGTATGTTCATCCTAAGTTACTTGTACCCTGCTCCGAGTGTATGTACAGAGGAGCGGGCTATAAATAAACCATTATTATTATTATTATTATTATTATTATTATTATTATTATGTGTGGTCCATGTGCCATATGCACATTAAAGGTACATGAGATTCTTCTTTGGCAGCTCCTAAAACCTGTCATTCCTTCAAAACCCTTGAATTCCCATTAAAAAATAAAAGCCTCACACAAGCAGCTAAGGTAGCCAGAATGAAAACTGGGGAGGACTCCAGGATCTTTAAGAGTTGTGTAGAAGTGGGGATTTCAGCAATGTGTTGCGTGTCACGCAACCAAGTAACAAACAACAACTGCTGAAATCCCCTCTTCTACACAACCATTAAAGGTACAGGATCCCTTCTCTGTTTTCACTCTGGCAACACTAACAAGCACTCCAGCCTTACTTCTAGAATCAACTGATGCCAAATATTTCCGTTTTCATCTGTATCCTTCCCAAAATGTTGACAAGAAGCGATTCTATGGAGTTTATCAGATGATGGAAATTGGAAGTATAATCTAATGGCAATCCCAAGGCAATCATGGGGTATCACGTTATTGCATATTAAAGTATCTCATGCAATTTTGGGCAAAAGGGAAGTCATTCCAAATGCAATCATGGGTTTTACGTTATTTCATATTAAAGTATCTCACGCAATTTTGGGCAGTGGGCAGTCATTTTCGGGTAATGGGAAGTCATTCAAAAACGCATTCCGAACGCAATTGGAATTCATGTAAGTTCGCTAAACTAGCGAATTCACGTGAATTCAAATTGGCTCCAGTTGGCTCCATTCGAAATAAAGAGAAATTCTTCCTGTCTGATAAACTCCTATATCACTTTTGGTTGCTATTTTGGGAAAAATAGGGCATAGATCAAAATGGAAATATTTTGACATGCTGTTGGGGATATTAGTGGGGTCCTACAGAGGAATTGGTGGAAACTGGCTCCCATATACTTGCTATCCCTGATTTAGTTGATAACATGCCTCTGTCATATGCACAGATTATACCTTAGGCATCCTTGTCAAATATCTTAACATTAAAATTTCTCACATATCTCAATCTTCTATGTTGCTATTTACATGCAGTTCTGCAATTTTGACAGGATATGAAATCCCTGAATGTTCTTGCTTTACTGTATCCACTGCTACCACATTGTGAATAAGAATAATATTTCCTGTTCTTCTTTTTCAGAACTGAAAAAGGCTGAAGTAAGCCCCCTTTTAAAGTAGGGCCCTGATTAGTATGACAGTGCCCTGAACCCTATTGTTATTCCCAAGCAGAATAGACTGTTTGAATCAGTGGTATTTACCTACATGTTGACTCACCATTCAACATTGGGTTCAGTGGATCTATTCTGTCTGAGAATAACCCAATTTAGGATAATCTCAGCACAAAATCTGTAAGCAATCTGCACTCATTTATACCAAGAAGTGCCAAAATGTCATGAAATTAATTGATGTTATTAACAGCTTTATTCTTAGCTAGTAAATTGAAGGAAGCTGTCTGTTTCATTGCACTGGAGAAATGGTTTAGTAGAGGATTCTCTTTGAATAAACCATTACACTCCAATTACCAGTGGTTTCTGGAGACATCATTTGAGGGATGGGGAGAAACAAAGCTGGCCCCAGAGGGAGAGAAGAACCACTGGACCTCACCCCCTTTCCCATCACCTTCCCCTCTTCCTTTTGTGTTGTGTCTTTTAGACTGTAAGCCTGAGAGCAGGGATCTGTCTAATTTAAGATTGTATATACAGCACTGTGTAAATTTACAGCACTATATAAATAAAGGTTAATAATAATAATAATAATAAATAATAATAATAATAATAATAATTATACAGGATGAAGGCTGCTTTAAAAAACAACAACAATATGCTTGCTTCCACTAGGTGGCAGAAAATCCATTCTTTAGTGGGTTGTATCATTGGAGTGTCTGGAAGAGTGGGTGACCCATCAATTCATCTTATCTGTCTCTTCTCCATATGTACATATATGCAATGCAATGAGGAGGAGCCACATAAAAGTCTTTTAAAGATGTTAACCCCACCTGGTTCTTCACCATTACATCCTCTCATTCTATGAAATTTTCAATTTACCAGCTAAACTATGCTGATTTGAAATTCCACATTTCACCAATGAAAATCAAGACACAAGTAGAATGTAGTTAAGATGGCAAAAGTTATGAATTAGGAAGGACACACATGTTAGGAGAGGCAGCAGTTTGCTTTTGTCTGAGTCTAGAGAGAAAAGCAAAATCCCCCCCCCCCCCCAAGTTTGTAAAGTGCAATACTTTTGAACGTTGAACTTGGTTTGCAACAGTTGAAGTAAGACCAAAGAGGAAAAATGCGAGCGAACAGAAACTGGGACATTTTCTGGCACCTGAAAAAATGGCACCTGAAAAAATGAGACAATAGAGGACTAATTGGGACTGTTCCTGCCAAATCAGGACAAATAGAGAATATGTCAAAGGTTAGGGGCTGCTTTTCAGACCAAGGCCCAGTAAAAGTTGTCCCAACATTTCATTAAAAGGGATGGTAACTTGTGGTCCTCCAGATAATAATAATAATAATAATAATAATAATAATAATAATAAAATTATTTGTATCCCACCTCTCCCTGTGTTGGATCGAGGTGGGTAACAACAAGTAAGAACAGTAAAAAACAAACAAACAACAATAAAATACAGCAAAAAAAAATAATAATCTAAAATAGTAATTTTTAAAAACATTGAATTAAAAATTCACAATAAAATCAGAAAAATCCGATGGGGGTATAATGAGGCAGATGGACTGTTAAAAAGTCTGAGGAGTTCAGTTAGGGAAGGCCTGCTGGAAGAGATCTGTCTTTTTTGCCTTCTTGAAGGCCTCCAATGATGTTATATAATAATAATAATAATAATAACAATAATAATAATAAAAGTTTATTTGTATACCGCCCTTCCTGCGATCAGGGCGGTGAACAATACACAATAAAATTCACATAGAAATTAAAACATATCAATAAAACAGCATAAATATAAAATCAAATGCAACAACAGTAATATATTATAATAAAGTCCCAGTCCAGTCATAGTAGTGGAGAGGTAAAAAGTCAACAGGGGGGTGAGTCAGGGAAAGCCTGCTCAAACAAATGTGTTTTTAGTCCTTTTTTGAACAGGTTCAGGGAGGCAGCCAGGCGGAGCTCCGTTGGCAACGAATTCCAGAGGATCGGGGCTGCAGTAGAAAAGGCCCTCTTCGTTGTGAGGGACAATCTAGCCTCTGGGACTCTTAATGAATGTTGCCCAGTAGATCTGAGTGTGCGGGGCGGATTGTATGGGGAGAGACGGTCCGTCAGGTACTCTGGGCCCAAGCCATTTCGGGCTTTATAGGTGATAACCAGCACTTTGTATTGAGCCCGGAAGCGGATAGGCAGCCAATGTAGATCTTTCAGTATTGGTGTTATATGGGCGGCCCTGGGAGCGCCAGTGACCACCCGGGCTGCCATATTTTGCACTAGTTGTAGCTTCCGAGTGTGGTACAAAGGCTGCCCCATGTAGAGCGCGTTGCAGAAATCCAACCGAGAGGTTACGAGAACATGTACTACAGTTTCAAGGTGCCCCCGGTCCAGGTAGGGACGCAGCTGGCGTATCAGCCGAAGCTGATAACATGTGCTCCTGACCGTCGCGTCCACCTGAGAAGTAAGATGGAGCGACGAGTCGAGGAGCACCCCCAGACTGCGTACGGTGTCCTTCACGGGGAGCGTGACCCCGTTCAGGACAGGTGGAACCACCTCCATCCCAGGGCCGGGAGAACCTATCACGAGTACTTCCGTTTTCTCTGGATGCAGACTGAGTCTATTTTCCCTCATCCAGTCCATTACCGATTCCAGACAGGCCACGAGAGGAGCGACGCCATCCCTGGTCACTGCGTCAGTCGGAGACATAGAGAAGACTATTTGGGTGTCATCAGCGTACTGATAACCCCGCGCCCCATGCCTCTGGATGATCTCTCCCAGCGGTTTCATGTAAATGTTAAAGAGCATGGGGGACAGAATGGCTCCTTGAGGGACCCCAGAGGTGAGGGCCCTCTTATCGGAGCACACGTCCCCCAGCTGCACCATCTGGAACCTCCCAGAGAGGTAGGACCGGAACCACTGGAGCGCAGTGCCCCCGATTCCCACCTCGGCCAGGCGTTCCAGAAGGATACCATGGTCGATGGTATCGAAAGCCGCCGAGATGTCCAAGAGCACCAACAGGGACACGCTACCCCTGTCGATGCCCAGATGGAGATCATCGACCAGGGCGACCATGGCAGTCTCAACCCCGTAGCCCGCCCGAAAACCGGTTTGAAATGGATCTAGAAAATCCGTTTCATCCAAGACCGATTGAAGTTGGAATGCAACCGCCCTCTCGATCACCTTCCCCAAAAATGGCAGTAGCGAGACTGGCCGATAGTTATTGTGTAACAGGGGGTCGAGGGAGGGCTTTTTTAATATAGGTTTTATAATGGCCAATTTTAGAGTGTCAGGAAATTGCCCTTCCCTCAAAGATGAATTGACGATCCGGTGCAACAATGTGGTTACAACCGGTCCCCCCTGTGCCACTAGCCATGAGGGACAGGGATCGAGGGAGCAGGTTGTCTTCCTGAGACTTCTAAGGATCTTGTCCACATCCTCGGTACTGATAGACTCAAACTGATCCAGTACAACAGAGTCCACGGAAGCTCTGGACACCTCTATTCTGGATTCTGCTTCAACACTGGCGTTCAGACCCTCGTTTATCCGAGAGATTTTATCCGCGAAGAAGTTGTTAAACTGGTCACAGCAGGCCTTGGTGGGTTCAAGGATCTGGTTCGGGGCAGGAGGGAGCTGAGTTAGCTCCCTCACTACCCTGAACAACTCTGCTGGACGCGACTCCGCGGACGCGACACGAGCAGCATAGAACGAATTCTTAGCTGCTAGTATCGCCTCTCCATAGTCCTCCAAATGGCGGTCTAGGAGAGCCTTGTCAGATAAACGATGGTGTTTCCGCCAGGCGTACTCTAGCCGTCGCAGAACCCGCTTCCTTGCCCGGAGATCTTCCGTGTACCAGGGCTTCTTTTTGGAAGCAGGCCTGAGAGGGCGCTTGGGAGCGATGCTGTGTATAGCCCTGGAGAGATCCGTGTCCCAGGTGTTAACTAGGGCATCAACAGTATCGCCGTCGCTTCCAACCATATAACCCTCTAGGGCTTCTTGGAACCTATCAGGTTCCATCAGCCTTCGAGGGTGGACCATTCGAATAGGTCCGCCATCCCCGGGGGGGATCTGGGTTGATGCCTTGATGCTTGCCTCTACCAAGAAATGATCCGTCCATGACAGGGCGGAGATGTTGGTAATTTCCGCCCACGGAGTTTCCATGTCCGAACAGAAGACCAAATCGAGTGTATTCCCCGCGAAATGCGTTGGACCCGAAACCAGCTGAGACAGGCCCATGGCTGTCATGGTCTCCATGAATTCCCGAGCCGCACCCGATGGAACATTGTTGACCTCGAAGGGGATGTTGAAGTCTCCCAGGACTAAAAGCCTGGGGGACTCCAACATCAGCTCCGAGACCAACTGTGTCAGCTCGTTAAGGGAGTCTGTTAGCGCACGGGGTGGCCGGTAGACCAACAGAATCCCTAGACTGTCTCTAGCCTTCAGGGTCAGGTAAATGCACTCGAGGAGGTCTGACGAACATGGTTCCTGGTTAGAGACAAGGTGTTTTTGTGCACCAAGGCAACACCCCCCCCCGCCCACCTAACCTGTTCTGGTCCTTCACCGAGTACCGGGATGGGAGGACCTGAGCCCACACAGCGTCACCTTCAGGCCCAAGCCAGGTCTCGGTTATGCACGCCAGGTCGCAGTTATTATCTTCTATCAACTCATGCAGGATATGGGTCTTGTTTTTAATAGACCTGGCGTTGCACAGGAGCAGAGACAGGGTTTGTGGTATGGTTGGAGTGACCCTCAGGTCCCTTTGGTTAGGAGAAGGGCTGGAAGGAGCGATAGATATTACACATCGATCTCGCCTTCCTCTGTAACGCTTGCCCTTACTCCTACCGTCATACCTTCCCCTGCCCTACACAACTCGAATCGGAGCCTCGCTCATAGTAAGATGAATTCCTCTTTGCCTCCCCACTCAAACCTCCCACCTCCCTCCACAACCAACAATAGTAGCAAAGGGGAAATTAACAAGATGAAAGCTGTTAAAAATAGCACACCCATTATAACAAAGGGATGACCGGTAAACAAAACCAAGTTAAAAAACAATTGCCCTTAGACCCGCTCTCACCACCCCCCCCCACTGGCACCCTTCTCCCAAAATCTATCGCAGCTATGTCGCCGAGCTCTCCGCCTCCTTGCCCACTGTGGATATTGTAGCCCTAGCGATGACGGGCCGGCTTTGAAGGTGAGCGCCGCTCTCACCTGGCGTTTCACCTCCTCGGTCCAACCACAGATGTTCCGGAGCTGGCGCTGATGTTCTAAGGCGAGGGGCTGGTGGCGTGCTGTTGTTGCTGCTGCTGCGGTGCTGGAGAAGGTTGGAAAGGGAGCCGGAACCGGCATTTATGTGGCGTCTCTCTCACCGGCGCCACACCCCCTCCTCACTGCCTCCGCGGTGGTGCTGCCACTGCTGCGCTGCTGCGCTGTTGTTACTGCTGCTGCTGCGGTGCTGGAGAAGGTTGGGAAGGGAGCCGGAACCGGCGTTTATGTGGCGTCTCTCTCACCGGCGCCACACCCCCTCCTCACTGCCTCCGCGGTGGTGCTGCCGCTGCTGCGCTGCTGCGCTGTTGTTACTGCTGCTGCTGCGGTGCTGGAGAAGGTTGGGAAGGGAGCCGTAACCGGCGTTTGGGTGGCATCCCTCTCACCGGCGCCACACCCCCTCCTCACTGCCTCCGCGGTGGTGCCGCCGCTGCTGCGCTGCTGCACTGTTGTTCATGCTATGAGCACAGGTCCTCCAAAGCTTTGGTGAAGGTCCAGGTTTTAACTTGGCATGAAAATGAGGTCAGCGTCAAAATCAAGCAAGCCTCCAAGGGTGAATGCACAGAAGAGCACAACCTCGCAAATACATGCAATGATTCCACAGAAGAACTTCCGGACAGGAGCATCTTTTGATCCCTGCTTTCAGCATGTCAGTGCTCCCTACTTCCAGGCTATGAACTTTCCTTATCTGGAGGATCTCCTCCAGCAGGCCATTCCATATTTTTGGAGCAGCAGCTGAAAAGGTCCTCTGGGAGGTCACCACCAGCCTGGTTTTCTTCGGCTGCAGTAGGTTCCTCCCAGAGGACCTGAGTATACGGGAAGGATTGTATGGGAGGAGGCGGTTCCTCAAGTATGCTGGACCCAAGCCATGTAGGGCTTTATAGGTAATAACCAACACCTTATACTGTGCCCGGAAGCTAATAGGCAGTCAGTGTAGGGATTTAAAAATAGGTGTAATGGAGTCAAATTTAGAACTCCCTGTAACTAATCTGGCTGCCATGTTTTGAATGAACTGCAGCTTCTGAACATGGCATGAGGGTTGCCCCATGTAGAATGCATTGCAGAAATCGAGACGAGAGATTACCAGTGAATGTACAACCGTTTCTAGGTTCTCCTGTTCCAGGAAGGGTCATAGCTGGTGTATCAGCCGAAGCTGATAACAGGCACTCCTGACTGTCGCATCAACCTGAGAGGACAGGCAAAGCGATGAGTCCTACGAACACAGTCCTTTAGGAAAAGTGTGACCCCATCCAGGACTGGAGGACTTATGGCTGCAGCTCTGTTAGTTCCAGCTGCTAGGTTTTGGCACAGCATAGGACATAGCTTTTGCCTGGGCACCAGATATTCTACTAGTATGGAAACCCACCTCTAAGTTTGCCCATGGAGGCTGAACCATAGAATGGCAAATGTGGCCCTGAATCCTACTGTCAATACGATTTATATAAGTGATGACTCAGCTATTAATAGGCCTACTCTAGTTGGGACAACCAACATAATTCAGGCAATGGGATCTCACGTAGACATCAAACACTGTGTGGGTCCTCCATTATTTAGGAGAGAGGCAGGACTGTTGGCTCCCTAGGCTGGGAATGTTCTCAGGAAATCTCATTCCTAAGATCCCATAAGGGCATTCTGGAGAAGGATGTTCAGCAATTAAGCCCAACTTTCCCAAAAGTAGGTTTGTTTCCATGCTAAACCTCTCAAAGCTGTGAGTAAGTAGGTAATAGGTAAAGGTAGTCCCTTGACATGATGTCTAGTTGTAACTGACTGTAGGGGGCATTGCTCATTTATTGAGATGAAGAGCCAGCCTTGTCCAAAGACAGCTCCGGTGGTCATGTGACCAGCACGACTGCACCGAATGCTGTTACCTTCCCAGCATAGTAGTAGTAAATGGCCACTTCTTTTTGCCCCGGCAAAAAGCTGGCTTTCCCGCCCCACCATAGCTTTACAGTGTGTGTGTGGCATGGAGCTCCTGGAAGCTGGTCCACATCTGGGCAGCCTTCTGGGCATCTTGGGGGCATGCAGCATCTAAACATCACACTTGTGAGCTTCTGGGAAGCCAGTGGTTAGGGCTGATCTGTTTCATCCCAAAACAGAAATCTTAGCTAAAGGGGTTGTTCCCAGATTATGGTAAAATGAGGGATTATTCTTTCTTACTTAGTTAAGGGAGATGGGATAAAATGGACCATTTAATCTAGCCCAGTGTTTTTTTTCATCTTTTCTTTACCATCATTTGTTGATAGCCCCCAAGACTTAATGCAAGATTTGAACTACTATTACTACTGCTAAATACCTGTACACTGAACCATTAATAATTACACCATCTGTTAAACCTACCCTCAGAGGGAGATGAAAGACTTTCCATCTGCTTCTTCCTGCCAGTTTGCAGCTGGAGTGGATTGAATGGCAACATGCAGGCCAACTCAACCCAACCTTTGCCTTGGTTCCTGTTACATGGCCATTCTGCTGCAGAGGACCCCTCTGTAAGGACACTGCAGTCTCCTCGAGGTCCACAGACCACAGGTTAAGAACCACTGATCTAGCCTACTTGCTTCTAGCCAGAATTTGGATGCAGAGCAGGGTGAACCCTGGTACAATGGCTGTGAGGAAAGTAGAAAGCTAACTAAATAAATACATAGGCCTCCAGAGAGTCTTTGCAAGTTGCAGCAAGAAATGAATTAAGCCTTGCAAATTGTTGCAAGCTGCTTCTGTACTACCTAAGCTGGAGATTTACATACAGTCTTTTCCTCTTGCCTAGAGCTGAGTCCACCAAAACTGGAGAATTTGCACCTTCATTTCCTTCGTAGAGATCACCCATGAAAGTTGGAGACTCAGGCCAGGCCCTAAAATCTGACAATACAATAACAACAACAACAACAACAACAGGATTTATTTCTATTCTGCCTTTTCTGGTGGGGAATCAAAGCGGATTACAGCAGTCAAGCAAACAGTTTCATTTATATACCGCTTCATACTGCCTAAGCAGTGTCTAAGAGGTCTACAACTGTAAGCTACTTGCCCCCAATAATCTGGGTACTCATTTTAGCAACTTTGGAAGGATGCAAGCCTGAGTAGAGCTTGAGCCCTTTTGCTGGTATTGAACTCACCACCTTATGGTTTTGAGTGAGTGGCTGCAGTACAGGCATTTAACCACTGTGCCACCAGGGTGTTATACAACTCCCACTGGCCTGCAGCAGGGATTATGTGGTCTAAAACATCACAATGCTTGACGTACATATGGATTCAGTAGTAGCTGGACACTGGAAAGCTTTCTATATTTTATAGGGGCTGTACAGACAGCCCTGGAAGCACTGGGTAGGGGAAGCATGCCATGCCCTCAACCCGGTGCAGAAAGAACCCACAAAATCTGGATTCTTTTTCCACCTGGAAAGGGTGTCATAGGCACCACAGCACAGTGTTATGATGCCCCTTTGGTGCTGCATCATGGAGATGCAGCACCAGACTGGTGTCATCATGCTCTCTGTGTAAACGGGTGCACACCAAAATGGGGGGCAGGGTCATGGCATCGAGCGTGCAGATGCTACACAGCCCACAAACTGGCACAAAGTACCGGTCTGGATCCCCCCTCCCCCATAGTCTGCTTTTATAGGCCTTTTGAGTGGTGCTCCAGGTTTTACTCTATCAGAAGGAGGCACAAATTATAGCTTATGCATACGATATTGAGCACTGACTGTCCAAAAGGAAAAGCTTTCATGCCACAGCTGTACTGTTTCAATTGTATGGCTTTAACATTCTTTTTATATTTAATTGTATACAGTAGGCCCTTCACATTCGCAGAGGTTAGGGGCATGAGACCCATGCAAATGTGGAAAAATTACAAATAATTTCTCCTGGAAGCCAGTTAAAGGGACAGGTGGGTGGGGCAAGAGGAGCAGGAGTGTGTGCATGGTCCTCTTCTTCCCCTGCCCTCCAGTCCTTGTCCCAGGCCACAACAAACTCACAAGCAAGTTGGGAATAAGAAATATGACAAAACTAAAATATGTAAATTTGCCCATTCCTAACATCTCACCATCTCTATAGCAAGTATGCCTATTTCAGCTATCTGCTTGCTTCAGCAAGGAAATAGCCTGTTTGAGCATCTTATTTCAAATAGATTTAATAAAAGGAGACTTTTTGTGTGTTTATGGCTTTGATCCTACATCGAGGAGATAGAGCGTTCACTCGTTGAGTTATACAGCAGTTGTGTAATGCTGACTCATTAGTGAATTGCAATGTAGTACAATAAAATATATATGCAAATGTGCATGCATTTTCATGTGTCTGTGCATTAATCAGTCAACACCAATGTATAACACACCTGTGCACGAGTACAATCAGTGTACAATAATGCACAACAGACAACCAAACTCAATTTTCAGTCATGTCCAATTAAACTGCAAGGTTTCTGCAAGGTTAAACTGGACATGGCCATTACACATGACACAAGAAGGTCCAACCACTTCCATTAGGGAATTTACATATATATAAGACAGGATTCCAGCCTATGTTTACTCATTCATGGTTAAATTATTTTTCATAGAGCTGCATGATTAAAGATGTAGGTGCAAATTGAAACTCCCAAGTATAGTTGCTTGGAAAATTTTGGCAAGACATTTGTTAAAATATTCCATATCCCCTCATGCCCTGGAGAAAGAGGCTGCATGGTGGAACCATAAGCTTATCCATCTGACACCAATGTTTCAGCTTTGAAAATCTGAGACTGAGTTATTCATTTGACTACCCATTAATGCCTGAAAAGAAGGTCTGTGTGGTATAGTAGTTTAAGCACTGGACTATGACTCTGAATCTGGAGACCAGGGTTTGAATCCTGGTTCAGCCATATAAACCCATTAGGTGACCTTGGGCATCACTCTCTCTCATACTCAGAGGTTGGCAATGGCAACCCCCCTCTAAAGAAACCTACCAAGAAAACCTCATAACAGATTCACCTTAGGGTTGCCAGAAGTCGGAAATGATTGAAGGTGCACAACAACAACAACAACAACAACAACAACAACAAAACAACAACAAAGGCCTGAAGCAATAACTTTCTGCAAACAAAATCCATACCTTCCAAAATGGATTTGAAAAACATAAAGTGGCCTACAGATGATATCCAAGTAAGTACATTGCATGTAAATTTCTTCACAGGTATGCAAATTGCTCTTTAACATGCATGCAAAGAGATATTATAATACATTTGAGAGTTCATGAGAGAAAGAAATTTGGAGTATAAGCTTTCATAGACGGAGTCTGCTTCAACAGATGCATGGAGTGAAGTGCCTATGAACAAACATACATAGCCATGAATGAGCAGGTGTGGGTGTGAATAGTGAAAGAAATGCAAAATTCATGGGAATGGTGATGAGGTGACAAGTTTGGCTTTGACTATGGCCTTGGGGGACAAAGTTGGGAGGAATAATATTGTGTAAAGCCAAGATTTTAGATTAGTAGTGGAGGGAGTTTTCGGAATGTAGTGTGATGCTGGCTGACAGCCAGAAAGGGATTGTGATAAAATGGGCAAGAGAGCCCTCATGAGGTTGGGGTGTTAACTAATGTTATGTGTAATGTGCCAGAAAAACCATTGTCTCTGTTCAACATGCAGTTGATGGACTGGAGTTCATGGATATACCCCAATTCTGCTATTTCTCCTTTAAATCTCCTTTAAAATTTTGGCAGAATCACAGGCCAATAGTTAGTGCTTTTTAAGTTTTCTGATGTAGAGGAATGGCCACCTTCCCTCCTTTGTGTTAACAATTCATGCCATTTTTGTACCCACAGGCTACAGTTATTTCTTTCTTCCCTGGAAATGTTCTAGAGACCAGCAGCTGATGGCTTGGGTTCATAGATAACCATTTAGGAATAGTATTGCCAGTGGTATCACTAAGGGGGTGGTTGAGGGCTACGAACTGCACTGAGTGACAGAAGGAGGCATCACCCAGTGGGATGGTACACCCAGAGGGACTGACACAGCTACTGGGCAAGCAAGAAAGGGCAATGAACTCTATAGGCCTGCAGAAGGCCATCCCCTGCTCCTTTCAACAGCAGCAGGTGCTGGGGGGCAGTGGAGCCTTTGGAATCCCACACAGCAGCTACCTTGTGGGATTCTGAAGGCCTTAAGGAGGCAGCGGTGCCTTCAGAGTCCCATGTGGCAGCTGACACATGGGACTCTGAAGGCCTGAGGGGCAGTTTGGCTGGGCGGGATGGGGACGGCAAAGTAGTTTGCTCCCCCCACATTGGGTAACACCAACTCAAGTGATGCCACTGAGCATTACAACAGTTCATCTTAAGGCATAGACTTAAAAATGGCAAACTCAGAACTGAATCTTATTTTAGTTTCACTTTTTACATGTCTATAGGGTCAGGTCAGAGTGTTTTAAAGGATTTGGGCAGTTAGAAGATGGGAAGTCATGAGTTCTTAGGAAATGTGTACTCCTTACCAGCTGCTATCATTCATTCCTCTTCTGGCCTGGGAAAGGGACCACTATACAATCAACAGCCAGGCACATGAATGGTGAATTTATTGTAGAGAAATACAAGTAACTGTCTTCTTATTTTTGACATAGTCTGGATGTGTAGATCTAAACTGGTGTCTTAGATCCAACTCCTATTAAAGACAAACAAGATCATTTGGAAAAAAAAACAGATAAGTCACCCAAATGATTTCTGGATAGCTGTTATAGAGAAAAGTGTTGTATTTAGTAATGGGCCAAGCTGATTTATGAATCTTCATAAATATGTTCTCTCAGTACAACATCTTTCACAGAACCATCTGAAGCTTCAAATAAGCTTTTGATCTGTATATAGTTTCTACTGCTGACACTCACAAGCAGCTGGTTGTGTTTGCTTCTTTCATTTACATTGCTTGGCTGCCAGAATGCTTCTCAGTAGAGGCAGGGAATAAAAATACCCCTTTGCCTTCAGTATTTTTGAATTGTTTATGGTAGAAAACGTTATAGTTTTCTGGCACTGGGAAGTAATCATTTTGGTTAAATCTCTGGGCAAGACATCACCATAATCAGGTTTGCCTTAGCAGGTGGGAAACCAAGAAAAATTGGCTAACAGTAGCTTGTTAGTAGTCCATGGTAGCAAATGTTGGAAATGCACTCCTCTGATGTACAGAGGTTTTCTACCTTTAGCACAGGGATAGGCAATGATGGCATCTGGGAGCCAGATTTCTGCCCCTAGGACACTCTGCAGGCTGCACAGATGGCCAGAAGTGCTGGGAAAACAAAACAAAAAAAGCAAAGCAAAACAAAACAACACTAAACCCCAGAAGCAGTCACAAATCTATTCCCGGTTTTGAAAAATGGTCATTTCTAATGCTAAACAATGTAATGGTCTAAAATAGCAATTTCCCTTTTCCAGAAGCTTTTAGGAGAGGTGATCTTCTTCTTCCTCTTGCCAGAAAAAATTGACCTGAGAAGTCTGGAGGGGTCAAGTTCCATAAAACTAGTTTGGAGGCTGGCTACAGCCCCAGGACCACAGTTTGCCCACCCCTACTTTATCATGAAAGACAGAAATTCAGCAGGTAAAGTTTTCTGCTGTATCTAAAGCTGTACCTTTAATGGTTGTGTAGAAGAGGGAATTTTATCAGGTGTTGCTTGTTAAGTGGTTGCATGACAAGTCATGCCTGCTGAAATGATTAAAATGACACAAACCCTCTCCAGCCTTCATTCTGTCAACCCAGTTGTGTGTGTGTGTGTATGTGGGGGGTACCTCAGAAAGACATATCACTGTTCTAACTTCATGTGAGAAGGCAGGGTAGAAAGTGAAGGCTTTCCTGGTGTAATCCTTTGGAGCCAAAAAATCTTGGTGTAGTGGAATTCCTGGTTGTTTCACCTTTGAGTTATGGTTATTACACACGTTATTACATGTTTTTCCCCCTCCATATGGAGTCTGGTAAACAGCCTCCCTTGAGCTGCTAAACCAAGGGTGTAGCATTCCAGATGTTGTTAGATTGCAAGTCCCAGCTGCTGTAAGTTAGTAGTGAATAATGCTGGGAACTGCAATCAAACAGCTGGAAGGGCATTTGATTTCCACCAATCTTCTAAATGGATGAGTAGGGGCCTGAACAGAGAGGCCCAAATAAAGCTGCTTTGGGTCACTTTGGAGGTATGCTGTTTAAATGACACATGCATCTTAAGAGGCCAGAAGTTGTGCCAAAGCTGCTTCTGGCCCCTTAGGATGCATGTATCATTTAAACAGCACACTTCCAAAGTGGCCCAAAGCAGGTTTATTTTGTCCTGTCTGTTCAGGCCCTTTAGGTCAGGGCTATGAAATGAGGCAGTGCTACCTGTCTGGAGGACCAACCATATCACTCTGGAAAGGTAATGATCATCACCTTGATTTTGGGAAATGACATCAAAACAAAACCCAGGCCTAGTCAAAACATTTGCTGCTTCATTCTTCACTATGGACTTTATCACACAGGAGGCAAGTGTCTTTCTCCTGTAATTAAATCACCAGTAAATCCCACCAATATTGTGTAATAATGGGAAGATTTTTACACACGTCACCATTATTGCATGATTATCCCATGAATTAAGTGGCAAAATCACACCATACTTTATTCACAGGATAATCATGATTTTGCCTCTGTATTCACGGGATAATGGCATGATAATGGTGATGTTGTGTGAAAATCATCCCATTATTACATGATATTGATGGGATTTAATGGTGGAAGGAGGACGCTTGCCTCCCATGTGATAAAGTCCTATGTGAAATTGCCAGACAACCTCCAAAGATAGTACCAAAGATACATCACAACAAACTAGTAAATAATATTAATGATTACCTGTCCACAGGTTTAACAGAAACTCTGCCAACAGCTGTCCCAGACATGTTTTCCAATCTAGAGGCAACTTGAGAAGTTAAAGAAAGCATTCCTTGATTTTCTAATATCAGGAGATTTCTTGATGGATTATAGGATGTTGAGGAGCTGGACTATCCAATTATTTCTATTCCAAACTGAAATCAATCACTGGGTCTGAATCCTATCAAGTAAAAAATCATGGGTTGGAAGCAGAGTTCATAATTTTCTGGTTAGTGTATATCCACTGAAATCAATGAGACCTAAATCTCATTGATTTTGATAGGTCTATTGTGAGCATTGCTAAACCTGCATATGTCCCATGTGTTAATTCCTATGCAACACAATGGCTGCAGTGTTTGCTTTGGGACAATTAATTCAAAATAAAGCCCTAGAGGGAAATTTTTTTGTGCAATTGCTGCTCCCTATTTAAGTAGGCACATGACAAGGGATTCCAATATTTGGAAAAGCTTTGCCAAAGCATAACGTATGAATTGGCTCTGAGTTCTCATGGTTTTCAATTAAACTAGGACAATTGTGGTATTTCTTCCAGCTGTTAGAATTGGTGAATCGGGAACAGCATTACTTAAAATAATTTGAGGATCTGCATTTTTGTGGCAGAGTGAGCCATCTTTGATGGAAAGCCTCCATCATTCCACACAAACCAACTGCACTATATTAAAACCAGTTGTAGCAGTAGTTTTGAAGAGGTTCTTGAGGCATTTTTGTGAAAACAACAGCAACAATCCAGTTTTGGCACCCCCGCTCATCCCTTGTTTGCTTAAATTATTCTACCAAAGAAAAACAGCCTGACACAGTTAGTATAACGAGAACAAACTTTCCTTTGTTTAAATCCTTCTTGCATTCTTTCAAGACATTCTTCAGCTGAGGAAGTCAAACCCACATTTTCTTCCATATTGCCCCCCCTCCCCTCGGCAGTACAGAAAAAAAAATGCTTAGAGGTAGTGAACTCTCTGTTGAATTCATGTCATTGTTGTGCTCTTATGTTGGAGATATTTTCCTCAGATGATATACATAAAGTGACATCAAGAAACTAGACACTTTCACTCTACTTACAAAACATATGGTATAATGGAAATCTTTGGGCTAATGATCTCCAGCCTGCATTGAGGAGATGAAACTAAATCAGAACCAGATGAGTTGGCCAAATCAACAGAATAGCAGACATCATCTTTATTCACAAGACATGGAACTAAATACAGCATCAAAAAAAGCAAGGTACATAATCTCTGTTATGGTTGTTGTGAGGACCATCAAAGGCCTAGGTCCCAGGTTGTTTAGTGGGAGCACTCGGTTGGATAAAATAACAATAGATATGGCCATGGCCAGCCCAAGAATTTCGCTGCCTGAGGCAAAGAATAAGATCAGTTCTCATCCTGATTCTACATCCAGAAGGTGACTGGATTGCCAGTTGAATACTGGCAATTGGACAGCATCCAGATAAATTGAAGGAAATAGAATAGGCCATATGGCATAGCTCTGTCCAACAGATAGGAATGACTAGGGTACTCAGAAGAAAAGCAAAGGCATTGTAGCAACTATACCCTGCACTTGCTACCTGATGACACTATTGTTACAACACTATTAATTCTACTATGTCTGCCTCCTGTAGAATTCTGGGGTTTATAGTTTAGTTAGGCCTAAAAGGGGGTATCCAAAAGTTTTAATGATCACTTTTTTAAAAAAAATTGACAGAAAGTTAGTTGTTAACTAATCTCTATGTTGTCACTATCTAGATTTATACATTTTCCCCAGCGTATCCTGACCCTCCAAATACCTGATATTGTAGATGTCTGAAGATTGTGCCTTACGAGGGGATATCGTAAAGTAATAATTATCACTTGGAAGGTATTATGGCATATTGATGAAATTTTGTCAGTGTCATCATTGGTCCCTAAGTGCATGTTGCTGAGAAAATCAACTCATTGTGTCCTTTATTTTTGTGACTGGCTGTGCCAGAAGTGACTAAAGTGTAAAATCCTCACCAGGTGCAGTGTAGGAGAAAAATGTAGGAGAAACAGGACCCCATGCCTTCTTTTAGCTGAACATTATACCCTCGTTGCCTTATGGAGGTGCAATTCTCTGGTTTGTGATGGGAAATTCAGGATTTTGCAGGGCTCCAGGGGCCACAGGAACTATCTTTGTTGGTTGGACAAGTTACACTATTCCCATTTCTGCTGTGATATCCAGTTTGTCCCTATAAATATTTTTATGTGAAAGGTTCTCTCCTTAAATTTCAAGGATATGTGCATGTATGTGAATGACAGGGAATGGGTAGTGCAGCTGGGGGGCGGTGAGGTGGGGATGCTGAGTTGGGTGGTACAGGGCTTTTTGCTTGGGTGTGTGGGAATGAGATAGCAGTAGGTTATCTGTGTGTTTTTGTGTTCATGTGAGAAACAGAGTGCTCCTCTAAAGTGCCCAATGGTTCCAGGAAACATCAGGGTTTCTGTTTCAGGATTTCATGTTTCACAGTAGTAGTTCCTCCCCCATATCCAGTCATGTCCTAAATATTTTAGGGGTTTGGCTCTTGTTTGTTGCTGCTTGTAGCTATCCGCAATCTGCACATTTAATTTCTGGTTAAACTTTGTTGTGGGCATAGTTTTCTTCTATCCCCACCAGACATTCAGCATCTCTTCACCATACCTCCCGCAGTATCCATCTTCTCTGTCTTGTACATTTTTTTTTAATAATGATAATTCTAAAGGGCTATACCAAGTGCTAAAATAAAAGGTGTGTGGATTTGATAACCAGAAATGTAAGGAGATGATGAAGGCCAGTGGAAAATTTCTGTTGTAAAGATTATATCCCCAATTCAAATGTCATCAGTGGGACTGGTCAGATGTACAGCAGGAAGAACCAACATAACGGATACAGATTATGATATTTATACTAGAAAATCCTGTAACAGAAAAACACTCTGCAGTGGGTTTAAAAAGTTGCAGCAAATACCAGAAATTCACAAGAAAAATATCAGGACAGAAAGAATGTTATGTGGATATGAGGGAAGGAAAAACTCTAATTACTACAGCTATAACTCCTAGCAAATTCTGAGGCTTTTGGCCTGTCTTGAGGAACCACTGACAAAATAAGGGACCATACTTCACCAACACTAAGATTCAGACTTGTTGTTGATGCTATTGCTGTCATTGTTGCATGATTTCAAGTCATTTCAGATTTATGGTGATGCTAAGGCAAACCTGTCACAGGGTTTTCTGGGGCTGAGAGAGTGTGACTCACCTAAGGTCACCCAATGGGTTTCCATTGCTGAATGTGGATTTGAACCCTTGTCTCCAGAGCCCTAGGCCTGGTACAAACAGACAGTTTATGGCGTGCCAGTGGTGATATTAGGGTTCTGGAGGGTGCAGCAACCGCACATTCCAGAACCCTAATCTGCACTCATGGCGGCCTCCTGTCCACATGGGGGCTGCAATGATGACGTTCGTGCTATGCAGCGTCCGCACATCACTAGCAGGAAGTGGTGTCATGGTTGTGCCCCTTCTTGCTAGAGATGCCACAAAAAAGCTGCTCTAAGCATGCAGATTACAGGGGTGGCATGCAGCCAAACATCTGTACTGCCCTCTAGTCTCAAACCGCAACAGCACACTGGCTCTCAGCTACAATCTCATCCAGTGCCAATCTTTGCATAGAAGCCTCAGGGACAAAAAGTTGTCCATCCTCCTCCTCCTTCTGTTTGCTTTTTAACCTCATCCACTTTGGCAACATACACATGGGAACTTTAGTACAGAATTCAGAACTCCTCTAGAACATGGCCACATAGCTCAAAACCCCACAAAAACTAGAATTAATTTGTTCTTTTAATAAATTTGCTGACCCACATAAATACATATGAGAACATTTGGAGAAACTCTTGTGATTTCTCCCCCTCTGTGAAACTATCTCTGTGGATATTTGCAAAGAGGATCATGACAGCTGCTGCATGTTTCCAGAACAAGGGCAGCTCATGAGAAACTCATGAGAAACAAGAGGCAGCCTTCAAATCAGTTATGATAACTCCCCTAACCTTCTGCAATCTTGTTTCCAGCAACTCAGCATGTGTGTGATGTGTGTGACAAGCCCTTTGTCTTCCCCCTTCCCTCTCCCTGGACTGGGATTCAGAACCTTCATGCATGAACCATGAACTTTAACATCCAAAGTAGCAGGAGTTTTCCAAAGGCTCTTCACATCCCTTGAATTTGTGACAGCTTGACATAACTCATTACCAATTCCAAAAAGCTAACAGCATGTAGAAAAGTATTCAGAGTCATTGCTGAGAGTAGAAATGGGGGTGGAGTGAGATGGGGGGGGGGAGGATTCCTTACAAAGGTGTATATAAATTAACATGACAACGTTAATGCCCCTGTGGAGTGAGAACCACAATGTTGTGGTCAACATACACATTTTGGGAATTTACACTCAAACATCCTTGAAACATTCTATACTTATTTGAGCCCCATAGGTGGTATCTGTGCTTTAGAGTTAGCAGTAAAGAAGACATAGAAATTGTCTTTAACATATTGCTAAACCGCAACATTGCTCAACTTATGTGTGTTGCAGACATTACAGCTGTTTTATCGACTTGCTGTTACATGTAGGTTAAAAAGTCAGAACAAAGTTACACTAGGTTTTGTGCTTTAGAATATTGGGGAAAGTGTGGGAGGAGCTGCTAATATTTTTGCAACATAAGTCTAATCTGCACAGCAGAAATAATGCAGTTTGACACTGCTTTAACTGCCATGGCTCAGTGCTATGGAATTCTGGGGGTTGTAGTTTTGCAACATATTTAGCCTTCTCTGTCAAAGAGCTCTGCTGCTACAACAAACTTCAAATCCCAGGATTGCATAGGATGGACCCATGACAGTTAAAGTGGCATCAAAATGCATTAATTCTGCAGTGCAGATTAGTTTTTAAAAAAGTATTAGCAACTCCTCCCACACTGCTTCTGCAGCGTGGCAGAAGCCCCAGATTCAAGTCACTACCAACTCAGCTCTAGGACACTTTCTCTTGCAGCCTAATTTACGTCCCAGAGTTGGTATGAGGTTAAAGAGGGCAGGAGAAGATCCACATATATAAACATATTGGGGCTTTTTTGAAATGGTGAGGGAAAACAACTGCACATTTTACTTTTAACTTTATGAGACCAGTTTGTGATGTTGTTGGCACAAGAAGTAGTGAGTTTTGACTGACTGTTCTGCTATTTTCTGCCTCTCCTTATCTCCAGTCACTGATTGATGATGGGGAGCTGTTTAAAGCCTGGGAAGATTTTGCAGCAAAAAGAACTCTCTGCTGGTTAGGAATAAAATGCAAAAATATAACCATGTTAGTTTGTAGAATCAACACTTTTGAGACTAACTGAAAGAAAGAAATTGGCAGCATGAGCTTTCATAGATTTCAGTTTACTTCCTCAGATGCATATATGAAAACTCATGCTGCCAATTTCTTTCTTTCAGTTACGGGCTGTGCAAACAGCCCCAAAGGGGTGGCCTCCTGCTGCCCCTTTTTCAGCCAGATTGGGGCTACAGCAACCCCATGCTGCAGCCCAGATCTGGCCTTTCCAGGGTGCGAAAAGGAGCTGCAGAAAGTAGGTCCTTTTTGTGCCCTGGAAAGGGTGCGATAGCTGCAAAGCCATGGCTATATGGCGCTCCTTCAGCACTCTGGGGGTGGAGCTAGGGCATGCATCATTTCCTACTCCAACTCCACCCCCAGGCTGGCCCAAAGTGCCAGTCTGCACAGGACCTTAGACTCAAAGGTGCTACAAGATCTCTCTATGTACTGGTTAGGAATTGTTTGGGCAGCTTGCCATCTAGTGACTGAAGACAGTACTACATGCTAAAACACATTTTAAGTAACTAAAATCAATCACTTAAAAAAACAACAACCCCACAATAACTGAGAAGTGCACAGCCTCCAGGTCCCCCAATATCCATGCTGAGCTTCTGGTGTTTAGATGTCTTGGGTTTAGAGCTGTGACAGGGACTCTCTCTCTCTCTCTCTCTCAATATTATAGATTAATAAACAATCACAGGCACAGATCGAACAATGCTGTGCATGACATTTGTATTTCTTAATGTTCTGCCCTGTATTTTTGTGAGACAACAAAAGCAAACACGTCTCTGATTATTTTTGCAGCTGTTATTTTGATTCCTTTACAAGGAATCTATTTGGTGCAGTGAAAACTTTATTAAGAAATCTACACCATCCAGTCTTCTCCTCTCTTCTTCTTAGGGACATTAATCTTTACTACCAGTTTTTTATCTTTCAGATCAAACATCTAAATATCTTAATTGCATGACTGGAAGGATAAACTGGTGTCTCTGCACAGTCACTTCTGTGTCTCTGCACTATCATGGTTTCTTGTCTTGGGCAATTAAAATCTGGTATGCAAGAGTGGCATCCATGTGGTGCAGCTCTTTTTAGAAGCTACCATTTTTGACCAGACATAGAGGATGATATGCATGAAAGCTCTGTACATAGAAAAGAAACATGCCAGTATAATCTTTGCTCAACACACCACTTTTCTATATGTAATAACAATATTGTGTCTAGAATCCTGGTGTAGAACAGGCCAGCAAACGTGAATCTTTCTCTTTTGTAACTTGGTTCCCAGATTACCCAAATTATACTCAAAGATCCCTCCTCAAAACATTAAGGGAAAGCAACTGGTGATTAAAATAGGCTCCAAGTATTCACATGGGTTGCTGATTCGAAGTCCTATATTATACATTGTCCTACAAATATGAAATTCTTCCATACTATATTGTTGTCGTTGTCATTGTTGTGTGTCTTCAAGTCATTTCCACCTAATGCTGAGGTGACCCTATCATGCGGAATTCTTGGCAAGAGTGTTGAGAGTATGTCTGCCATTGCCTCTCACTGAGGTTGAGAGCATGTGACTTGCCCACGGTCACCCAGTGGATTTCATAGTCAAGCTGGGAATCAAACCCTGGTCTCCAGGGTCCTATAAATATGAAGCACTTCCATATTGCAGTGGAGCCCTCCATGGATATCAAGGCCCTCCATGGATATCAAAATCCATGGACAGTCGAATCCCATTAAAAAATACAATGCCATAGTAAAATGGTGTCCCTTATATAAAATGGCAGAATCAAGGTTTGCTTTTTGGAATTTATATATATTTTAAATATTGTCAAACTGTGAATGGTTGACTCCATTGATAAAGAATCCTTGGATATGGAGGGCCAACACTATTTACTGTTCTACCAATAAAGCTTCCTGGCTTCCTTATTTTAGATTGCAAGCAAAATTGCCAACAAGAAATCTACAAGTCTTAATTAATCAGTGCAAATGCTGGTGTTATATTTTTGGACTACAAATCTCTATTTATGCACATGGGTATAAGGGAATGAACTTGCAGAAGCATTCTTTCTATTGTGATATCCTCCCAATGTCTTGAGATGAAAAAAACAGAATGCTATGACTTACTCCCTTATTAACAACACACCTTAATGCATGGATATGGTCTTAGAAAAAGATCAGCTGTGTTTTATGGATGACACTAGGTCCTACCTGCTCCCCAACCTGAACAGTAGACAGCATTTTGGCCTAGTGTGATGGCATTAGGGAGGTTTTAGGAGCAGAAATCCAGGGCCCCATTTGGTACAGCAGACAGGACTGGCATTCCACATTTTCAAATAAGTGGAATGATACACATTACCTAAATGGCACCTCCTAAATGGCCTAAAGGCACCAGATCCTGTCTGATCTTGGAAGTCAAGCAGAGTCAGCCCTGGTTAATACTTGCACGGGAAACCTCCAACAAACACCAGGTACTGTAGGCTATATTTTAGGGGAAGGAACTGATAAAACCACCTCTGATTATTCCTTGACTAAGAAAACCCTACCAAGTTCATGGGGTCACCATAAGTCAACAGCTGACTTGAAGGCACATAAACACCTTCTAAGACTAAGTAATTCCAGAATCTAATCTTATTTAACTGTACCATTGAAAAGACTGCACATGCAGAAATCTGGCTGTGTGAATCAGCCAAATGACCTAATTCTGCCCACCTTTTCTTCAATCTGGGAAAGAGAACCAGAATTTGGTGAGACATTTGTCTCCTTAAGACTCTGGCACCAGTAGTTACTGGGAGTCCCCATGTTTGTTGGACAATAACTCTGCTCTGGGTTTTAGATTAGAATTTAAAGGAGCTGTCCAAGGTGTTCAGCCCTAACCTCCAAACAGGTTCAGCAGTGTGGTCAGCTTATTTAATGGTTGGGCTAAGACATAAAGTAGATTAATTGTCCCCATGGCAATGGAAGCCACCAGCCACAACTGCATGAGTGGTTACGAGGGAATATCCAAAAGTTTTAAATGATCACCTTTTTAAAAAATTGACAGAAACTTTGTTTGATTTGTAGTTGTTAACTTATCTCTATGTAGTCATTTATACATTTTTCTCAGTGTATCTTGACTGTCTGAATGCCTGATATTGTAGAAGCCTGAAGATTGCCCCTGATGAGGATTTTACACTTTAGTCACTTCTGGCAGTCACAAAAATAAAGGACGTAATGAGCTGATTTTCTCAGCAACGTGCACTTAGGGAGCAATGATGGCACTGACAAAATTTCATCAATATGCCATAACAACTTCCAGGTGACAATTATTACTTTATGATACCCCCTCGTAAGGCACAATCTGCAGACTTCTTCACTATCAGGTATTTGGAGGGTCAAGATACACTGTGAAAAATTTATAAATCTAGATAGTTACTACATAGAGATAAGTTAACAACTACAAATCAAAACAAACTTTCTTTCATTTTTTTATAAAAAGGTGATCATCAAAACTTTTGGATACAGTCCCACTCTACCTTTGCTGGGTGCAAGAGTACAGCCAACTTCTGCCCCCTGCCTCTGGTCCAGAGCTGGAGGGGCACAGGAGGCAGCAAATACAGACATGGGTTTGTACCTGAATAACACTCCAGTGTGATTAGTGGTTGAGCTTTGGATTATGACTCTGGAGATCAGGGTTCAATTCCCCACTTGGCCATGGAAACCCACTGGCTGACTTTGGGTGAGCCACACACTCTCAGCTTCAGAAAAGTCAAGATAGGTTTCACTTAGGGTTGCCATGAGTTGCAAACAACGTGAAGGTTTGTAGCACCCCAACTCAGAAAATTCTTTAAACTCAGGGTAAGCCAACACTTTGAGCAGGTGAAAGGATCATGGATTTTCTCTGACTTTAGGTCGGGCTAGGAGCAAGTATCTTTAAGATGGGGAAAGGACAGAGTAAAGGGCACCAAGTAGCAACAAAGTTTTGATTCAACAATAGAATTTGCTATCCCCTGTTGGTCAGGTTGAGGAGCTGCATACACACCCAGTTCCCCATGACATGCATATGGCTCCTCACTGGATTAGGAAAGATTAAAGCTATTTCACATTCTACAACTATAATACTACAGTTCCACTTTATTACGACAACATCTTATGGAATCCTACGACTGGCAGAGTTGGGAGGTATGCTGAGCATGTAAAGGTCATGTTAAAAAGTCGCTATAGCATTACTCTTGCATGTACAAAAGTGTATTATTCTAACAGATTGTTTTTCTGCTTTCTAAAAAAAATTAAGGGCCACTCATAATGTGAGGCTCTAAAGTGTAATTTACTTATCTTATGCATGAATCTGACTTTGGCATCAAAAACATTGTATGCGGTGCCAAGAAGCTTTTAAAACTGCCCTTGGAATCTTCCTCAATGATATATTGGGGGCACTGTGGGAAATTAATATGGCTACTCCACCCTGACTATACATGGGTACTCAGGAGGCTGCTAGCTCTTTGATACACAATGAGAGAGAGAACAATAACTCCAGGAGCATGTGCAAGAATACATGTATGTACATTCATTAGGCAGGCTCATTTGTGCTTTTATGAAACTGCCTTTCATTTCTTCACGGTCTGGTATTTGAAATCATGCTCTGGCATTTAACACATTCTTTTGAAATGGGGGACAAAAAGAAAACCAAAAATAGGGAACAAATTTGAAAATAAAGGTAATCAGTGAAAACATAGGGTGTACTAGTTTGTTACATTAAATGGTTTCTCTCTCTCTTTTAAAGAGACCTCTTTTTCTTTTTTAAAAAGAAAAAAAAAGCTTTGTAGTATGGGTATGAAAAATACAGCCTTCCAGATGTTTTTGGACTGCATCATCATTGACTATGCTGGTTAAGGCCAATGGGAATTGCAGTCCAACAACACTTGGAGGGCCACAAAATTCCTACTCCTACTCTTTTTGTGTGTTAAAATCGAAGACATACTAATGCTGTCTATGAAAAATCCTTTTTTGGAATTAAAATAAAACATCACAGGAACTTATGGGAGGAAAAATGCTTAACAAGATCCAAAAATCAGGGTGGAGAGAACTCAGGAAAAAGACATTTTAAAACAAATTCCACATGTTTATGTTATAAACCATTTGGCTTATTTATTTTTGAAAGATAGTTGGTTAAAATGGGTGTGAATTTTCAGTATACTATTCTCAATCTCTCTCTCTCACACACATGTATATATGTATATATATTATACTGTGTGTATATAGATCAATTGATTGATCGATCGATTGATACTGTATCTATATACAGGGATGTGGTGGTGTAGTGGTTAAGATGCCAGTTATGATGCCAGTTATGATGGTGTCAGAAGGTTTGCAGTTCAAGGCCCAAGTGCTGCATGATGGGGTGAGCTCCTACCACTAATCCCAGCTTCTGCCCGCCTAGCAGTTCAAAAGCATGCAAATGCAAGTAGATAAATAGGTACTTCTTCTCAGTGTGAAGGTAACAGTGTTTGGTACCTTCTCAGTGTGAAGGTAACAGCATGGAGTCATGCTGGCCACGTGACCACCAGAGCAGTCCTCAGACAATGCTAGCTTTTTGGCTTAGACACAGAGATGAGCACCACCCCCTACAATCCGTTAGGATGACATTCATGTCAAGAGACTACTTTTACCTTTACCTTTATATACAGTGAAGCTATTAACAACTGAAAAAAATATAATACATGCAAACTTGGTACAAACATAAGAGAAGTGCTATTGGTTTGCTTTTTACACACACACACACACACACACACACACATCCTTGCTCTTGCATGGCAGGAGTGGGTAATATGCAATTTATGGGCCACATATGCCCCCCACTTCATTCTGTGGGCCCCACAATTCTCCACCACCACATTTGCTGCTGTTCTATTAAGTTTACATGGTGCGGCAGTGAGAAATATGCACTTCTATTTTAAAACAGGGCACATTAGGGAGCACATGCCTCATTTAAAAGCCAAATCACACTCTTAGCAAAGTTTGTTTTAATGCCAAGTGTGGGAGGTGAGTTGCCACCACTGTGCATCAAAATTGGATGGCATGGAAGTAATGTTGGGCAGACTTTGGTGGCTTCAAGGTTGCCCTTTGGTTAACAGGATCCTCTCATCTTTCTTTTGTCATCTTTTTTGTCTGGGTGAAAAAAGAAGCACAACAATTGTTTTGAAATATAAAAAAAAATCAAATTGAACTGTATGACTTGCACTACCTTAGTGAAGATTTCCAACACCCAATTATGTAACAATAGCAACAAGGAAAAACTTTCCCCCTCTCCCTTTTTAAAAAATTGAGTTGCTTAAGTGAAGAGTGCTTGAGTGAGACGCCAGCTGTGTAAAGCACCATGAGATCAGTTGTGGTTCCGAAAACCAGTCCAGGATTGAACCTATATTCTATTGACATTCTGCTTCTTAAATCTCCCTAAGTGATATTTTATTTTGCATCTGGCTCCAGCTGGTGGACCTTGGGGTTTTATAAAAACAAAAGAGCTCCCGCAAATCTCAAGTCTGCCCATGCTTGTTTAACAGCAACTCCCCCACCTTACTTAACTGCTGCCAATAAGAGCTTTCACAAAATGGTACACCTTGGTGCTGTTGCCATCTGGAGTCCTAGGAACTGGATTACAACTGGGGTTGGTGCCAACTTTCATTATTTTTGCTGGCTTTATGAGTAGCCTGGCATGCAGAGTTATTCCCATTACTTTATGTCTCAGGCAGGTAGACTTCCCTTGCTCATTTCATGAAAGCAATAAGTAGGCATCTGTGAAAGAAGCAGGAATCTAGGAGAAGATAGTTGGAAACACTTGTTTGTTACTTGAAACAGGAGAATAAGTTTGTAATCCTATACAGCTGGGTAGATAATCATGTGGCTTTCCAGATATTGTTGGATTGCAGTTCCCATCAGTATTGGCCAGCATAATCAGTGGTGTGCGATGATGGGAGGTTCAGTCCCAAAGTATCTAGAGGGCAAAGGCTGCTCTGCCATTAGGTGCTTGGGGAACGTGAACGTACAGAAGGGTACCTGTCACACAGCCTGTATTTCTTAAGCTCTCTGCTAAAATAAGATTCAACTGCTAGTCTGATTGATCTTTGTACGTGGAATGGATGTGTTTGTGTGTGTGCATGTGTGTACACTGTCCTTACCTTACATCCCCGAGCAGCCCTGCTGGAGGATTGCAGGTGGCCTATTGCTGCTATATGTTAGTTATATTTACATTGTTAGTTATATTTACATTAAAAAAACAGTTAGTTATATTTACATTGAATAGGGGACATATGGTGTGTGTGTGCCTTGATGTCCCCTGTCAGTTTATGGCAATCCCATGAATTTCCTAGGGTTTTCTTAGGCAAGGAATACTGAGGGGTGGTTTTGCCAGCTCCTTAGGATATAGAATTTAGGATTCCTTGGCAGTCTCCCATCCAAGTACTAACCAGGGCTGACCCTGCTTAGCTTCCAAAATCAGTCATGATCTGGTGCCTGGTATGTTATATTCACATAAATGCAAAGTTGCACTTAGAATTTAGTTTAGGGGAAATCTGGGAATTGTAGTCCCAAAAGGTAATCTTTCCAAAGTGTGGAACATGTGTCTTGATTATGATTACATATTTCTATTTTCATTGCCTTTAGCAGTTGCCTGTCACATGAAAAGAAACTTATTGTGGAATGAAGAGAATATGATGGTGGTTGTGGGAATGTATGCACCAAATACATTTCTGTATAGAAGCAAAGAGCTGACCAGATGGTAACCCTCATGCTCATGATGGCACTGCTAAGGTCTAGTCTGTACAGAGCTTCTGTTCCAGGGTTTAAGGACTGTAGTGCATAGCACTAATCGTAGCTGGCAGTCTTGACTAGGCCTATGTGCCATATGAGAAAAATTTATGAACTGAATCCAGTATGAGCCTGAGGTTTAGTGCCAGAAAATATGTGGCCATGTGCTTATGTTTATCTGTGTATGTGTGTCTGTAATTGAAATATTTAAATGAAAGAGCATACAGTGTAATTAAATATACGGAAAAACCTACTCCTATAAAAACAATGTTTTCAATTAACTGTGACTTTATTATTTCTCATAAAGGCCTTGTGGCTCAAAATGGCCAACACACTGAAGTCTTCAAGTGCTTCCAAAGCGCAGTATTTGAAGCCTTGCATATTTCTGACATTCTGTGTGTGCTTTTGTGATTGCATCAACTCATAAAACACTTTTGCACAGCAGAGGCACCTCTCTGTATTTTGAGGTACAAAGTATATTTAAAGAAAGATTGATTTTTCACTTTGATGCAAATCAGGGAAATCTGTCTCATTTATCTGTCTCTTTTATTTATTCTCTCTGACAACACAAACAAGATGTTTTAATATAGATTTTCATCTAAAATATGCTTCTGGTACATTTTTAATTATGAATTGTTGCTAGGAAATGCTTTCTGTCATTTGAGTTCAATACTATGGGAAACAAGCAAGCAAACCAGCAGACAAGCAAAACCAGAGCATTCAGTTATCTGATTTTTTTTTCTAACAGCATTTTGAGGGAAGTCAAGATACTGAAATGCTTTAAAGAATAATTTCTTCTGTTTCTTTTTCATTTCCTCTTCTTCCACTTCCGCCTTAGTAACTCTTCCTCCCTTCCTCTCCCTCCTTCCTCCTCCTTTTTAATGGAATACATCTCAGCTATCCAGACATTAGAAACAGAAATAACTTCCTCAATAAGCTGTTTTATTTTTATGTACATCTTTAGAGCCAAAAATGAAATAATCTTGGGCACAGCATTTTGTTGGCTGTCTGAAACAAGATGGAAAATGTGACAAAAAGACTATATAGGTCCAAAACACACTACAGAAATAATCCAGTTTGAGACTACTTTAACTGTCCTGTCTCAATGCTAGGGAATTCTGAGAACCAAAGTTTTGTGAGACATTTAGCCTTCTCTGTCAGAGAGCTCTGGTGGGGAAATCAGGGTTTTTAAAAGGCATTAAAAAAGGACATCCCTGTGATTGTGAGAAAGATTTTCTCAAGATGTCACAATTAAAGAGGATTTATCCTGGGAAGAACCAGAAATGCTCTAGCATTCCCTGTGATTTCCCTGTGAATGATATGTTGCTGGAGCATTCCTGATTCTTCCTGGGATAAGTCCTCTCTAAGCGCGATTGTGCAATTATCCTGGGAAAGTGCTCTTTAAACCTCTGGTTTGCCCCCGATTCCCCCCTCCCCATGTGACAAAGTCCTAAGTTGTTTCTGACTTAATGGCGGCCCTATCATGGGGTTTGCTTGGCAAGATTTGTTCAGAGGAGGTTTGCCATTGCTGTTCTGAGGCTGAGAGCATGTGACTTGCCCAAGGGCACCTCTCCATCATTTATTGACTGAAATTCTGTTAGTGACAAATACGTGTAAAACTTACACATATCCTTTTTAGATGGAGTGCAAGAGGATGTTCTTTAACCTTACACCATCCCAAATCTTCCACACAAGACAGCTGCCAAGTTCCATGGGGCTGAGAAAAGGGGGAGGGAAGGTGACTGCACAGTGGTACGATTGATTCCTGATGAACTGCCACAGCAACATCCTGAAACTTGTAGTCTATGGAGGCACTAGGGTTCTCTGGCTGAGAAGTCTACCCTTCCCTAAATTACAAATCTCAGGAATCTTCAGGATGCCATCATGTCAGTTAAAGTGGAATTATAGGACTACCACTGAAGAGTGTGAAATGGACCCCGGACTGGGGAAGTGGTGGTCCTCAATATGCTGCTGCATTGCAGTTGACATCATGCCTCCGCATTAGTCAGGTGGTCTGGGGTTATTAGACATCTGATCTGGAGACTTCCAAATTCCCAATCCATGCAGGAGACAGACCTTTACTTCTGACACCTTGGTTGGAATCTAAAGGGGAGGATCACATGGCACTCTGACTCCTTGTTGAAAGAGCTCATGAGAAAAATCAACAGGCTAGCTCTGCCCCTGGGCCTTTAATGTCACCGTGCCTGTAACATCAATGTATCTGATGGAAATATTTCCTTACCATGATCTGCATGTTCAGCTGACATAGTAGTACACACATAGACCTCCTCCACATGTGCACATGTGAGTAAGTAGGGAGTCTGAATGAATGTGTGTCTAGCAGGATGGGATTTCCACTGTAGATGGTAAAAGATTTGGCCATGGTAGGTGGGTGGGTGGGTAGGTGGGAACGGTACTTTTGATTTTTTGATGCGGCCAAAATCTGGGGTCATTTCACACTCCACAGTTATAACATTTTGATACCACGGTCACTGCCATGGCTGTATCCTATGGCATCCAGGTTTTTGCAGTTTGATGAAAGACTAGATGAGCTCTCAGGCTAAGAATTCTAGGTGTCCTCCCCTAAACTGCAAGCCCCAAAATTCCACAGAATTTTGCCATGGCAATTAAAGTGGGATCATAGAGCTATAACTGTGCAGTTTGAAAGCGCTCATTATGTGCTAGTAGAAGTACTGAGGCTACATGATAGGGTGAAAAATACATGTCTGCCCAGGTATTGTTGTAATGCATCAACTCCAGACATCATGGGCAACAGCTGGCCAGAGATTTATTTGTTTATTGGCTTTATGTTGTGCCTTTCCCCCAAAGAATCGCCTCCCTCTCTTGCAACAGCACCAAGAGCAGCAAGCCAAAAGCTTTCCTGCCCATTCACAGCTCTGTCACAGCATTGCATGCCACAGAGGAAGCTTAAGGAAGAGAAGAAGAGAGAGCCAGTTTGCCTTGCATACAGCCCTAATGGGGAAGGAAGGGCAGGCAAAGAAGAAGAAGGGAGGGGAGCCAGGGAGAATGATAGAGACAGAGGGAGGGTCATCAGTTGAGTGCACAGCCCTGATCCCTCCCCACTGCCGTAGGCAACTGAACATCTACACAGACTATTTTTCCAATAGTAAATCGTACAACAGTTCAAAACAATTGCTTAACATGGACACATTTTGGCAAAAATATAAAAACAAAAAATTAGACAGAATCAGTTAATTATTTTGAATGACACCACTGGATGAACTGTTTGCATTATTTCTTGAGAAATAAAGATCAATTTGGTCTTGTATCACTATATATATGATTGCCATTAATGTTCTGTTCACTTTTGGTGGAGCTTTGCCAGTCTTCCTTGTTGTCCCCCATGCTCCTGCGCAGTCTCTAAGAGTGAGCTTTTCATGGGCTGTCTGTGATTAGACAGTGGAGTCTCTGTAAGTGTGGTCTCATGAAAGCAGCTGTATGCGGGATTTTTTTTTCCTTTGGAGGGAACTTGTCATTAAAGAACTGAGAAGATGAGTGGGTGGTACCTTGGGCTGTTTTTCTTTTTCTTTAGACACTATGACAGAGTTGGAGTTTGCGTTAGTTGATGGTGCCCACAATTCACTTGTGCCGATGAGGGCTGCTTGACAGCTGCATAAATCACACTGCTAGATGCCTCGAATAGATCCCTGCATAAGAATTCGTACCACCAGACCACCCAAGTACAGCTCAGGGGCGGCCCACAGTCACTATAGGGCCTGCACAGAAGTACAGTAATGCAGTTCTTCTTAACCCTTTCTCCTTTCTTTTCTCAAAACGCATATCATTTCCTTTGCCAAGGATTCATAGTCTTTTCTGCATTCCATGATGAAAGCAAACCAATCTATGTGTTTCCAATACTTTCTCTGTCTGTTATCAGTGATCACAGTCTGTTGTGCATTCATTTTAAAACAGGATTTTTAGCCTATATTTTTATGAAAATGGGCTTTATATAAAGATCTGTTGTTTCAGCTGTGTTATGTGAAATAGATGTGATAGAGTATTTTTGTTTTGCTGTTTTTTTAAAAAAAACTTTGTAAGGAAAGAGCAAATCCTAAAAGGCTGCAATATACCATCAGACTAATGTCAAGGAACCTGTTCTGTCTTGTGCAATAAAAACAGGGATCAAGAGTGAATTGATCCACTTCTGGTTTTCTGTTATAGAGATGTAACATCAATAGTCCTACAGCTGTTCCTGGGCTATTTTCATTTATTTGGTTTATATCATGCCTTTCATCTTGTGCAGGACCCAGGGCTATAACCCCATCACACCTCACTGTTCATATAGGTTAGCGCTGTGGAGTGCTACAGATCCCATACTGCTGTCTATAATTTTGCTGGTTCATTCCACCCTATGCTGTTGTACAATTTGTTGTAACCTGCCCCGATTGCCTGTTCAGAGGGGTGGGCTAGAAATAAATAAATAAATAAATAATACTATATTTCTGTGTTTTGGTTAAGATAGAATAAAATGGCTTCCGGTGGTTTCCAATTGGCATGGCAAGGCTACGTTTTGTCAACCTGTTTAACATGCATACTGAACACATCATATGTAAAGTAGAATTAGACTTGGAGGGAGGAGACATGAAAACTAGAAGAAGGAACATCAACAGTTTAAGGTATGCAGATGACATCACACCAGCAGCAGAACATAGCAAAAACTTGGAATGACTATTGAAGAAAGTCAAAGAAGAAAGTGCAATGGAAGGTTTAAAAAGAAGTACATATTAAGAACACAGAAATTAATGACCATAGTTGATTTACATAACTTTAAAGGAGCTGATGAAGACACTGAAATAAAGATTTTCCATACCTTGGCTCAGTCATTAATCAGAATGAAGACTGCAGTCAAGAAATTAGAACACCAGGGCTGCTGCTACACTGCAGAATTAATGCAGCTTGACACCGATTTAATGATCAGGTCTCCATCCTATGGAATTCTGGGATTTGTAGATTGTTGTGGCACCACAGCTTTCTGACAGAGAAGGCTAAATATCCCATAAAACTACAAACCCCAGAATTCCATAGCATTGAGCCATGGCAGTTAAAGCAGTGTCAAAATGCATTAATTCTGCAGTGTAGATGTAGCCTGGAATTAGGAAGGATTGCTATAATGCAACTAGACAAGATCCTGATATATAATAATAATAATAATAGCAATAATAATAATAATAATTTTTATTTCTAGTCTGCCCCTCTAATAGATATATATTTTAATACTAAAGGGAGGATAGACCAGGCCATCCAATGTCTATGTATACTTGTGAAAGCTGGACAGTGAAGAAAGATGATAGGAAGGAAGACAATCAATTCATTTGAGATTTGATGCTGGAGAAGAGTTCTGTACCTTGGACTACCAAAAGACCAATAAATGGGTCCTAGAGCAAATCAAGCCTGAACTCTCCCCAGAAGCCAAGATGACTAAACTATGACTGTCATACTTTGGTCATATCATGAGATTATATGACTCACTAGAAAAGACAATAATAGGGCTTTCTAGATTGGCAGGAAAGTGTGACATGAAGTTGCCTTTTCCTTAATGCTTAGCAGCTGCACCACAGCCTTTAGATGGAGCTGCGCTGTTCCGCAGTTTTTAAAAAAGAAGCTGGGAGAACCAGCACCTTTTTAAAGACGCTTCTTCTCCCCTAAAACGCAAAAAAAAAAAAAAAAAAAAAAAAGCGTTTTCATGGCACACTTTCCCTTTTTCTCATCTAAAGGCTAGAGTTTCATGCAGCCATGAACACACTTCTTTTTGCCAATCTAGAAAGCCCCAATGCTTGGTAAGGTAGAAGGCACAAGAAAACAGGAAGATAGGGGAAGATTACAGATGGATAGACTCAATCAAGGAAACCATTGCTCTGAGTCTGCAAGTCCTGAGCAGGTTGGTAGATGATAATGGAGATCTCTTGTTCGCTTGACAACAGTTAACAACAACACAACAAGCAGGCATATCTCAGCTAACAAAGCCTTTTACAAAAACAAAAACGACACTTCTTTTTACACTCCAAGGCACTTCTTCCTTGTCCTCTTCCTAGATGAAAGTTTTTAAGCAGCATTGGCACTGTGAAGATGGTGAAGGACGGCTGGAGAAACAGACTTTGTGTGTTTGCAGTAAACAATGCAATAAACAAAGTCTAAGCTAGGAAAGTGTGTGGTTCTCCTCCTGATTCTAATCATTCCTAATATAGCTGTGTGTACCTTCCTACTATAGCAAGGTAAATAGCAGAACCCTTAGAGCATCTGTGGGGAAAGTAAATTAGCCTCCCTCCCCAGCTTGTTACAGGCCAGATTATATTCAGTTGCCAATTTTGTAACCTGGGAATTTAATTTTTTAAAGTTACAGAATTAATGTAGCATAACCTATAAATTGTGAGATATATAGCATAAGAACAAATGTGAGCTGTTAAATGTCTGAGAGGGTATGTCTGTGAATGCATCTACACTACAGAAATAATGCAGTTTCATAACACTTTAACTGCCATAGCTCCATCCTACAGAATCCTGGTTACAAAGGGGCTTTCTAGATTGGCAAAAAGAAGTGTGTTCATGGCTGCATGAAACTCTAGCATTTAGATGAGAAAAAGGAAAAGTGTGCCATGAAAACACTTTTTTTTTGCGTTTTAGGGGAGAAGAAGCGCTGGTTTTCCCAGCTTCTTTTTTAAAAACTGCGGAACAGCGCAGCTCCATCTAAAGGCTGTGGTGCAGCTGTTAAGCATTAAGGAAAAGGCAACTTCATGTCACACTTTCCTGCCAATCTAGAAAGCCCCAAAGTTTTTTGTTGAAGTGCTGGCTTTGTACTTCAGCAGATTAGTAGTGCTAGGCCAACAGATCTCCAGAGGGCCAGGGCCAGTACCACACCCTCCAACATTTCAGATGAAAACTGGGATGCGTGTGGCCAGACAACATCAGATATGGCAAAAGCTGTTAATGAACCTGATAAGGTTATTCTTCATTAACTTCATTTGCTTGAACCTACTAGGGAAGACAAGATTCCACCCATCCTCTCCTCTTACCCTGCTGAGCTAAGTGTGAATGCAAAGTACTTTGTGGTTTGAATTCAGTTTACACCATTTGAAATAAAGGGAGGAAGTGTAAGGAGGAAAGAAAAGCTGAACATTTTAAAATCAGCTGGAAGAGTGGGAAAAAAATTGGGACTGCCTTTGCCCAGCTGGGAGAATTGGGGTCCCTTTAGACCAGAAGATGAGATGGCTCTGAGCTCCCTTACCATGTCTTAGATGGTTGGTCCAAGGCCAGAGAGTTGACACATGATCACAATGATGAGGGAAGTAAATGATATTGGTAACAAAATGTGGGATAAATGGATGTGGTAGGATAAAGGAAAGACCAAGGAAATCCAGGGAAGACAGTAATTTCTGGAAGCCACATTGTGAAAGTGAACCACAGTCTTTGTAGAGGGTACAGAGAGTGTAGCCCACACCTCTGCAGTGTTAAATGGCTATACTACACACTGTGATTGCTATGTTTCCATCTTAGGAAATCAGTCTTTGTCTTTTGTACAGTTCTCTGAAGTGCTGTAGCTCAGGGAAGTGGACTATAGCTTTGGTCCATGATTGTTAAAGGTGTATCAAACTGTGTAGTGTAGGTACACTCAGAGAGCAACAACATGAGAAAAAGAGAGAGGGAGATGTTAAATATAAACTCAAGTCCACTCACTTGTTCAACAATTGACAACAAGGGTATATAGAGGCTTTCAGACAAATGATAAGAAATTAAGATGTCTAGGCTTTCTTGAGAATGACATAATACCAAAGCATCCAAGCTGAATGGCAGCAAAGTATTTGGACATACACAGACTGGAATGAATGGAAATTTTCTGAGACGGAGAAATATGTGTTAATTTGAAAACATTTTAAAACAAGAATATGGCTTTGAGTTCAAGAATTTCTTCTGTTTAGCTAAAACAGCAACTGATGTCTTATTTCTTGTAGACAGAGGCTAGTGCTAAACCTCCTATACATCTGCCAATTTGGTACAGATCTGTGCCATGCCATTATTACAATAAAAATAAAAATAAAGAATCAATTTATTATGAAGGCCCAATTGCCACCTTGCTTTGTTTGTTGTGTTAAAATATTTGTGATTGTGTTCAATGTGTAGAATGATTTTTTTTTTTTTTTAGAAAAGAAGGATGGTGCAAGGAGGGAACAATTAGCTCTCTAAAATCTTTATTACTAAGAAACCAGGTGTTACTTAATCACTTTAAGAAGCTAATTGTAAAGTAGCAATTGCTGTTGAATGGATTGCACACATTTAACTGCTTCTTTAATTCATACTTTGAAATATGTTTGTTTACAATAAGGTATAAAGAGCTGAGACAATTAACAGTGAGATGATCTGGATAAGAATAGTTGTTTTCTTTCAATTCCCTTTGGTTTATGTTTCTTTGTCACTGAAGCTCCACTAATCTCTTGCATCATGGTGCCAATTCCTGCTGAGAGCATGTAAGACATCAAAACTTCCACTGTCTTAGGAATAAGTTATCCAAAGAAAGATCATGACTAACACAAACTTTCTCTGTTGATCCTCTTGGATGTTTTGAACTTTAAAGAGGTTTTAAAAAAAAAGGAATGGGAAACTCACTCTTTCTCTCTCCATCTTTCCCCTGTCTTTAAACTATTACAAATTAGTTCCAATGAATTTGGAAAAATTATAATTTTAAAGTCTTTATTTCCTTTTCTTCATATTTTCTTTCGTATTTGTCAACTTTCTCTCAGAGAGGGACCCAAGTCAGCTTCCAAAAACAACAAATTAATAACATTTACAATAAAAATTTAAAAACAATTAAAAATCCGCACATTTAGTAATATAAAATCATTTGAAAGTCATATAAATGATAAAACAAATACAACACACATCTAAATAAAAACCTGCCCTGCTTAACCATGAAATGCCTGCTTAAACAGGCTGAATAGATCATGTTTCTTATTTAAATCAATGCCAAACATATATTGCTTTTGTTGAGTAACTAGCATTCTATTGTGGTAATTCCTCTTTAGGTGTTCACTTCTGAGCATATGAGGCACCTGTAGGAATAAGTGGGACTAGCTTTGCTTCCTTACTCGTGCTCCATGCAATGGCAATACACACATATATAAAAAGGTTGTCAAAACCATGTCTTAGGGCAGGAAATTGGACACCACACTTACCACAGTTGCTTACCCCTCGATCAGAGCACTGAACCTGGGTTTCACCTTTTCAGGACTTTCCCAGGCCCTGAGGTTTCTGGGTCAAAACTAGGGATAGCACCTGCTGATGTCACTGAGTGTTAATGCATTAAATTTCAATCACAGTTGCTCACAACTTGTTATTAAAATGCGCGCACACACATTTTCCTGTTTGGAAATTAAGAGAGACATCAAGGTGAAATGAAAGGATTATTCTTCCCATGTTCTTAGGGAGATGGGATAAGGACCAGATCTATAAATTCAAATAGATCTCATCCAGTCGGCAGCTTCTGTTGCTATGAAAATTAAAAAACTGCAAGCACATGCTAGATGTAGGCTGTCACTGAAGAACAGTGTATATTTTGCTTTGCACAATCTTCTTTTGTCTTCTTCAGGAGGCTCAAATGAGTTTTTTTCCCCCTTAGGTACTAGCTCAAAGTCCAAGGTGACTTGTGTATTATCTGCAACTTGAGATGAGCATCCATATGATGAATAACTCCATATTTAAGATTTTATCATGCACTGGTTTGTGGCTAGAAAACCTAATATAAAAGAGGATGGCATATTTCAGTTACACATATGGAGTATGCACTAGTGGCCAGCCCCTAGTATATTAGCAGTTTCTTTTACTTGCCACAGGTCTCCACACCACCTGAAAACCTGGTCCTTTTCCAGTTCTGTGGAATAGTTTTCAGGGTGCATGGGAACCTAAATTGGGAAAGGGGAATTGCCACCCTTTTGGTTCTGCTGTTGAAAGTAGTTCCCTCAGTGAACCAACTCAACTGGATCCAGACTACAGTTGCATATCTGGATCACTTTTGATGGATCTCTTTGAATGCTTGTAGTCACTCATAGCATAGTTTGGAAAACCAGATCCCTTGCTCTAAGTTGCTACATCAGAACATTTCCTGTTCTGATGTAGCATATTTAAGTTGATCTCTGGTTTTATCTCTTACCACTCTTGAGGAGATATGGTAAAATGTTTGAGAACACATGTTGGAAGCCTTGACTTCATTTAGCCCTCAAGTCTTGAATGCCCTTTTTTGACTTTTGTTGGATATTCTCGTTGTTTTCCCCTCTACTTCTGAATTAAAAAGTAACATCCAAACCAAACAAGAACTTGATTACTCTGTCCAAATCCTACACACGAAAAAGGAAGTTGGATTGTCTTCAGAAGTGGTAACGGATGGAGCCAAATCTCACAACATCAAAGTAATGCTGTGATTCTTTTCTCAAAAAATAACAGCATCTTATCTGAAAGAGAAGAAAATATTTTGTTTGAAGCAATCTCATTTATTTGCAAAGCTCTTTCCAATATTTGATGCTTTAAACAGATGGAGGTTCATCTGAATGCGTTACAATGGGTCCAACTGCTACATTGCATAGATGAGCAGATTTGGACTTTTCTGTCTCACCACAAGAAAGAGACATGTTTTTGCCATTAGCTTTTCCCTTACGAGAGGAATATTTGACTCACCCTGAAGCTGATATTTCTGTGTTTTCAGTTTCCATATCCTGGGTTGTTCTTTGAATGTTAAGGAGCAGCATTAGAAATGACTAAGTGAATACTTTATATCCCCTACCCTAAACAGTTTGTGAAGTTGATAGATCCATTTAGGATTGCAAATACAGGAGTACAAGAATGGAGAGTACAAGTTGGAGAAAACATTTGTGTACCAGGAGAATATTAATTTACTACTATGAGGATATGTTACTCAATTAACAAGGCAGTAGGAACACATTTCATCCTTGCCTAATTTAAGCAACAGGTCCATTAAGGTGTGGATTGCATTAAATTGCCCCTTCCAGGGTTTTTTTCCTTCCCCAATTGCTCAAAGTGCAAAGATAAGAGCACCCGTCTGGCATATAGCATTCAGCAAGGGTATTCTGGCTGTCAGATGGACAGGATTAAAATAAACCAGTTAAAATAAACCAGCACCTTCTCCCAGATGGATCTGCTGAACTTTTAAGATAATGAGACTGTGCTCCCCATGCTATCTCAGATGACCCACTGGCTCATTTCCAGTTTTATAATCTATGAACTGGAGGCTCAGAATTGTTTTGACCTTTCCCTGAAACTACAGCTGGAGTCTGAAAGATTTTTTTAAAAAAAGAAAACAACAAAGGCAATAGCAGAAGAACTGCAGGATTCTGGAACAGCCTTATTATTAGGCTGAAGAGATAATCGCTTCAAGTGACATATGCTAAAGGGCAGTGGGGGCCATGTTCTCACTGTTCCCCCAGATTTTCATGAATATTCCTCTCTGGTGGAGGACAGAGCTGCATGTGCCATGTGGTAGGCCAAAACAACCTAACTCAGGTCTTGCAGAGGTCTGGCTCTAGCTGCTTCATATCCTCCAATGTGGCAAGGCTAGTCCTGATTAATGCTCTGCTGTCCCAATTTTTCAACTGCTTTAAAAATATCCCAGTTTCTTTCTCCTCCACCCACTTGCCCCTTTTGCCCCCAGCCTACTTCAATTGCTGCATACAGTGTTTAAAATGCAAAAGTAATTTGTAAGCTGACACAGCAGGAGGGGGAGGAGAGGAGGAAGCAGAATCTTGCCCTTCCCACTAGGCTCAGGCAAAAGCAATCTTCTTCTCTATTTCTTGGCTTCCTCCTCATTAATAAACCTTTGCCATCTTGACTGCACTCTGATTTTATTTGGCCATGCATGTCCTGGGTTTCAACCTGTCCTGTGAAATATTCAGGGATACAGCTGCTTTCCCTTAAATATCTGGAGGGGAACAACACAAGCTAATGTCTGCCTTGAGGGGAGAATAGATATTGACCAACTGAATCAAGCCACACTCCACAGGACTCCCTCCTCTCTTCTGGTAAAATAGAGATCCAGGGCTGTGATGAAAAACTGTACCAGGATTGTACTATATAAAGCAAAACAGCATCTACCATGAGAAACTGCGTCAGGCAGCAGTGGGAAGCTCCCTGCTGTTTTCCCCTGTATATACCATACGACCTGCTCTGAGGCCCTTAAACTATCCTGATGCCTCAGATACCATGGAGATCACTCTTCCAACAATGGTAAAACTCAACTGCCAGTCCAGTCAGCTTTTGTGGATTGGGGAGATGCCACCATCTTGTCCTACATCTCAGGATCATGCACCAGTGGTGAAGCAAAGTAAGGATTGGTTTTTATTCTTTAAGCAATATGAATGTTTTGACTCCAGCTGAACATCTCCTCCACAAATGATTTGTTCCAGAAGTCTTCATTCTATTTTGGAAACACGAGTTTTGTGGTGACTCAAAAACCAGTGCTTAGAGTGTGAGTTCTGAGTCAGTCACACTGTTTCCTGTGGAACTTAATGTTGGTTAGCAAGCCTTTCATTCAACAATTGTCTTGTGCAATCAGATGGTGGCTGAGTGCCATAGTGCAATCAGAGGGAAATTTACCATGTGGCTACCATTAAACCAAAGTGAAGTAACTCCCATAATTACCCATACACACTGAAATATTGGGAATGTGTCACTCGCTCTTTACTCTCCAAGGGCGTATTGTTCAAAATATAGAGCTGTTTCTTATCATCCACAGTTCATGAGAATGGAAATGGCAACACATCTCATTAACTGACAAACCAGATTCTGCGTACTGACAGGAACCATCATCCAATGAAAGGTGTTTATTTGGGTCTGTAGGGTTTAAGTCAGTCGTACCAAACTTCGATGGGAAAAATATAGTAATGAATCAAGAGTAAATGATGAGTTAGCACTACTCTAACATTCTCTGTAACACATATTAGGCAGACTTCTTCCTGTAAAATGGGAATGTTTTACTATTAATCTAACATGCTTTGGGGACTCCTTTACTGTGTACTGTTGCATACCAAGAGATTGGCCTAGAAGGCCCTTGTGCTTCCTTCCAGCTTTATGATTCTATGATTCTAAGCAAGGAGAGGCAGCAGTATGTAGACTTGGGTATTTGTCAAGGGCGTGGGCCCACAGGTCCTTCTGTCCTTGCCAAGCAGGACCAGGTCCATCCTTAGACAGAATGAGATGAGTATCTAATTGGTAGACACTGAAAGGTATCAACATCAGCAATCCTCTCACTAGAAATGGTACCAAACCTCAGAGTAGCCTAAAAGATTCCTGCTTGTGACCAGTAAACTTGGAAGGTGCCAGGTTGGGAGGTCCAACATGTGAATGTCCCAATCTGGCACCCTCCAGATTTGTCGAGCCACAACTCCCCTCCTCCTCAGCCACCATCATAATATGGTGATAGTGGTGGTTGTATGCCAACATATCTGAATAGTACAGGTTGAGGAAGGCTGTTTGGTTTATTTTAAATTTCAGTCCAAAGAAGCATATTCAGCAAAATGAAACATACAATATGATGTAGTTGATTCCATTCATTTAAAACACTGTTCATTCATTGCTTGTAATACACATCCCTCAGTTTTAATTTAGCTTAATTTAATTTTAATTTGATTGTTTCTCCTAAGCTGCCCAAGGTAAGGTCATAGGTAACTTTTGGATGGGAACTTATGAATGGGAACAAGTATTGTCAAGCCAAGATAGCAGGCTCCTTACTTATCAAGAGGCAGATGCCTTGTGTTGCTACCAACCTTGTATTTCTAGATATGGGGATCCACTATTTTGTCATTAATGCAACAGCAATAGCTAGATGCCATAGCTGTCAGTGGCTCCTCAAACTGGCCCTTTCCATATTGGGACTGAGTCTGACAAGAAACCACCTTCATTTTTTAAAAACTGGCTAGTTCAATGAAGAGTTCTGGAAAATTAAAAAAAAAGTATATTATTGTGCAGTTGTAGTTGGTCATGATAAAGGGATCCCACAGCTGTTGATTTTACCCATGTTGTTGCTCTCAAGGATCAACTTGGCTTCCTTCCTTTTTGTATTTCTTATTAGAAGACAGGCAGGAGTAGTTTTATTCAAACACCTGAAGGAATTGACATGAACTCTTTGTGGTAAGCAAAGAATGTCATATACAAACGGGCATTCAGTAAGATGTTCTGTGATCACCAGTCTGAAAGCTCATGATGATTCCCTCTAGATTCTAGAAAATTATACAGCTAGCAAAGGATTTAGTTTAAATAAACCATCTCTTTTGCTTTCCTATGACACAAATGATGAGTGGCAGAACAAGGCTTAGCTTTCCTTCCACTTCTGCTTAATCCTTTGTTTAGGAAGCCCATGCTGTTGTGAGAGAGGTTTATTCAGCCTCATCAAAGAAGAAGAAGAAGAAAAATCCTCTTCAGCATGACCTCACCTGTTTGATACAGGGAAAGTGTGAGAACGAGAGCTGTCTAGTGACAGATTGTGGGAAGTGAGAGGATTTAAGATTGTCAACAGATTCCTCTTTATTGTAGTGCCAGAGAATTCCATCCCAGTTTCAAGTGAGGCTAATCGACATCTTGCTAAGTACAGGATGGGCACCCATATGTCTGTTTGTGCAGATAACTGATTTTTTCCCCCTTTGCCTCTATAGATAAAGTAGCTAATTTTCTTTTATACCCTTCCATAATTAGCAATATATCAGCCAAGTCAGCAACCTATAAGGGTCAAATCTCCTGCATTACTTGTCTTTTTTCCCTCCCTTTGCCCAGTGACAGTTCATTATCTACACCTGCCAGAATACTCCAGGCTCTTCCCGAAGTACTCTAGCCCTGGAGTTCTCCAGGTTCCCCCTGTTACTTCCACACTCTGTAGCAATGCTGAGCAGCTGTCTACACATGTGTCACTGCTGTCATCTGGTGTCATTGCTGCTGGTGCAAGTTATTCCCTTTGAGGTCAGAAGCAAGTCACTCAGCATCAATCACATGTCTGAGTACCTCATTGTAACTACAGAGGGAGCTGCCTGCAGCAGCAGGGATGCATGTGTAGACACCCGTCCACCATTGCTACAGAGTGCTCTGGGTTTTCCTGCAAAATCCAGAGCAAAAGGTGAGCTATTTTCAAACAATTTAAGGCTGGTATGATGCAGATTTGGTGTGGATCATACTTTGTGAAGATGTGAATCAGAGATTTGGCCCTATATTGTGAAGACAGGTTGCTGGGAGTAGGGGTGAAATCATATTATTTGGGCCATTCAGACAAGCCCTACCTGTTCTGGGTCTTTTGCCAGGAGCAATCCAAAGTGATGGACTCTGCCCCCCAGATAGGTTGAGCATTTTGGACAGCTTCTTTAAAATTTGGATGAAGACACAGAAATAAAAGGAACTCTGTGTCTATGACTATGCTTGCATTTATTGGCTAGCTCTAAAATGGCAAGAGCTAATGGAAAAGATGAGAAAAATAATTTGATAGTGTAACTAAAGACACATTCCTAACACTTCCCTACAAAAGAACCAATGGTCAAAAGTATGGAATTATTTGCAAGTGGCAAATGCCTCCCAGTTACTGTGATTGGTAGGTCTATTATATTTTCTTTAAAATTGAGCAGGTGAAAAATGAGAACTGTTGAATTGTCAAAAGGATTCATTTTAAAGCAACACTGAAAGGGCATCAAGATGATTTTGATGTCTGATGAGCTTAACAAACATTTCAATACTTGTAGAATAAAAACCGAGGCTTTAAAAAATAATTCATGAACATCTGGAAAGGTGCTTGTGTGTTGCTTCAGCAAAGAGTGGAATTTTCAGTCTCTTGTCTCTTCCACTTGCTTTCTTCATTTCTCTTATCTTGTACTTAAGTGGTTCTTGCCCTTCTTTTAACTGCCTTTCCTTTTCATCTCATAAACCTTCTTCTATCTGCCACTATTTTGAATTTTGGTGTGTCCTACTTGGAAAGTTTTGAAAATTATTTTTAACAGTCCAGCTTATTTGGAGATGGCAGTCTACTGGAATCCCTTGTTTGTATGACAGCAGTATTACTCTCAGTGTCCATTTCAATTTGGCAAGGTAGATAACAATATATTGCTATTAATATTGCTCTTTCAAATATGAACACATGCTCTCTGCATTTTGAATGTAGTTATTTTACTAATGACTCATAGTGGAGAAATATCTTTGTGATAGTAAATCACCATGATGATAGATAGGCATATAGTGACTGAGGGCCAAGACATATATAGTGACTGAGGTCCAAGACTGTGACTGTCATTCTGTACGTGTCTCTTTGAAATAAATCTTATTGTCTTAAATTAGACTTACACCCAAGTAAATATGACAGGATTGCACCCTTAAGTTTAAAGGTAAAGGTAAAAGTTTTCCCTTTGACAAGGTTGTCAAGTTGGACTCGAATCAGAATCCCAAGGTCAATTTTAGCAAAGGTCCAACTACGTTAGTTAAACAAATAGTCAACTCTAGTTCATGTTATGCCACTATGATATCAAAAATGTGTTTAGCATAATCTCAGAGTCATTGTGCAGTATTACAAAATGTAGTGTACCTGTAGTATACCCTCCCTGCAGTCATCTGCCTTGGTCCAGGCCCCAGAGGGAGAGAAGAACCACTGGACCTCATCCCCCTTTCCCACCACCTTTCCCTTCTCTTTTTTGCTGTCTCTCTTAGATTGTAAGCCTGAGGGCAGGGAACCGTCTAATTTATAAGATTGTATGTACAGCACTGTGTAAATTTACAACACTATATAAATACAGTAAAGGTTAATAATAATAATAATAATAATAATGATAATAATACTATCTGGTGTTATATCTCTGTGAAAATTAGTACAATATATATAATTCTATGGATGTTACATGTTGAAGATCAAGTGTCATTTGGTGGCACTGTAGATGTATTTTATTCATTCACTAATAAAAATATTTATAAACTGTCTTTCAGGCAAAGTCCCAGAAGTCGTTGTATAAACACTGAACTACTTTAACGTGCAAAAAAGATTTAAAACAGCACTAAAACATTTTCTGAATAACAATAACAATTTAGCATGATTCCTGCTAAAATAGCTAAACGACTGAAGAAAAGCATGCCTGAAAACCCTTTAATGACTCTAGAATTCTGTTTGCAAAACATTGGAAAACAACAGAGGAACCTATGGTATACTATTTTAATGAATAAGCTTACCTAGTATAAAAGACAGTGGGGAGGCTGGAAAACAAATAAGTGTTTGCTATGTGTGTTCTGGCCCAGTTGGTCTGGATGAGCTGTCTGATTTTATCAACTATTGGAAGAAACTCAAACCACAAGAAAAAACAAAGCAACAGACATGGTGTTTGTCTAAGGAAGTATAAGCCCTAAAAACAAACAAACTTTCTTTTATTTATATAGCTTCCCTCCTTTTTGCAAGTACTGTTTGTGCATACAATAATCAAATATCAAAGCTCTGTAGAGCTAGGGTGACATAGTGGTCTGAGCGGTGGACTACAACTCTAGAGACCAGAGTTTGATTCCCAGCTCGGCCCTGAAATCCACTGAGTGACCTTGGGCTGGTCACATGCTCTCAGCCTCAGGGCAAGGCAATAGCAAATCTCTTCTGAATCTTGCCAGGAAACCCCCATGATGGATTCACCTTAGGTTCGCCATAGGTGGAAATGATTTGAAGGCATGTAACAGCAGCAGCAGCTGTATTATTATTACACTTCCAATAAATTGGGAGTTACTGTATACTGTATATATCCAATGTAACCTCTTTCTTTTTTGTTTTTTGCCCTGACTATTCTGCTTTGCTGGAATGGCAATATTACCAGTGCTACATATTAAACTAGTTAAAAACAGAAAAAACAATATTTTCAGGTAATGAACCTCAAGGCTTGCAGGCATATTATAAACCAGGAGTGGGCAATCTGTATTTTTCCACTGATGTCATTGGAGTCCAGTTGCTATGAGCCAGAATGTTCAATGGTCAGTTATGGTGAGAGTTTTACTCCATGAATAGCTGGAGGGCCACAATCCCCCCCCCCCCACTGCTGTAAATGTTTTGTCTCTCCTACAAGGAAAGGACTGGCTTGATTTTAATCTTCAACTGAGGCAGAGGGTTTAAAAACAAACAAGCAAGCATATCATGGCTTGTTGAGCAGGCTAGAATCTAACAAACATTTAAATATTTTCAGTTTATGATGTTTTCCTTTGCCCTTTCTGCTGAACAAAAGCTCTCTGCATTGCCTGATATAAAGGAAGCCATTGCCACACATTAATAGTTCTCTTAGCATTGGCTAGCTAAAACTTGTTGTGAAAAAACACACACAAAATGAAAGCAAAGATCATTGGAGATTATTGCACGGGAAAACAGACGTAGGTTACAGTATATGCGGTTTATATCCATCTCCAATGGATCTTATCGCACTGCTCCATGCCCAGGCAGTAGGCAGCCCATATGCAACCCAGGCTTCTCCCACAGCTTTTCAAGAATGGCATCTTGCAAAACAAAGGAGCTGCAAATCTTGAAAGCTTGGACAGATTTTTGGGTCTCTGTGGTTTGCTTAATGACAGTACAGTTGGCTCTCCATATCCATGGGTTGTACCATCTATGACTTGAAAGTATTTTAAAAAATCTAAAAAGCAAACCTTGATTTTTGCCATTTTGTATTAGGGACACAGTTTTATTACACCCTTGTATATAATGGGAATATAGCATTCACAGAATTTGGCATCCACAGAGGGTCCTGGAACCAAACCACAGTTGTTATTAAGGGTGCACTGTGGCCTGAAACAGACGGGCCAAATGACATGGTTTCCCAAATGACATGGTGTAGCATTTAGATTAAGCACGCTCCAAATACAGCAGGAAAGGGTGCTGGACCTGTGTCAATGGAAAAGAACAGGGCCAAAAAGGAATGGTAAACTACTGCTCCTTTTGCCAGCCCACTTCAAAACCATGGCAGTGGCCTGAAATCGGGGCTAGGCACATGCGGTCACTGTGACCCTGGTGTAAATGGTGCCAGCACAGCCCTGCTGCAATTTTTTGGCCCATCATTTTTGGGAGCCCTTGTGGTGCAGTGGTTAAATGCCTGTACTGCAGCCACTCACTCACTCACAAATCACAAGGTTGCAAGTTCAATACCAGCCAAGGGCTCAAGCTCGACTCAGTCTTTCATCCTTATGACGTTGATAAAATGAGTATCCAGATTGTTGGGGGCAATTAGCTTATACTTTGTAAACTGCTTAGGGGTGCTTAAGTGCACTGATAAGTGGTATAGAAATGTACTTGCTATTGCTATATTACCACACTATGGATTTTGTGGTATTTCTGTATTTTTCTAGATCCTTAACTGCTATCAAGACACCATTAGATAAAAATAGCTCAAATGAGTTGATTCTCTTCATGTGAACTTTCTTCATTGTCCAGTTTTCACAACTTTGCATTGAAATCAAAAATTCTATGGCATAGATGATTCTGACTTTGTTATTTGCCTTTGAAGATTCTGCCTTCATAGCTGCCTTTCCAAGTCAGCTTTCTTCTGAAATCTTGACTAGTTTGGTGATATTTAGAATGTCTTTAATTTTTTTCTATGGCTTCACCACCTACTTTAAAATTATGGAAATGACCTTGGTAATTATTTTTGTTTTCTTAATATTTAACTGTACCCCAGCTTTTGAACTTTTCCTGGTAACATTTACCTGCTGTCATCTTAAATCTTTGCTATTTTCTGCTAGTAATATGGTATCATTTGAATATCTTAAATTGTTGGTGTTCTTTCCCCCAATTTTCACACCTTCTTCTTCCAAATCCAATTCTGAATTCCATATGATTAAGGAGTCATGCAGACAGGGTAAAAGGAGTGGCCAGAGGCTGTTCTTGCCCCAATTGGTGCAAAACCATAGCAACCACCCACCACCATGGTCCCAAATGGGATGTCAGCAAAGAGAAGACATTCCATGCTCCTTTGGTGGCCAGCTTTTCCCAGCCAGGCATGCTCCCTGTGCAGTTTCCAGTTGCATTCAAGGTGTGCATCATCTAAACGCCATGCCCTCAATGCAGCCCAAAGCTGGCACTTTTGGCCTGTCTGCTTCAGGCCATAGTCTACATAGAAATGAAACATATAGGGTGATATAATACATCCTTGTTTGACCCTCATGATTATAAAACACATGATCAGCAGCTTAACAAATTAATACTTTGCTGCCAGACTGCACTATTTTAGAGTCCAGGTGAGAAAGCAGGTTTTTGAACCTACCCTTATATTTTTAAAAATGATCCCCCCTTCACATGCTAGTTTTGTATATGGTCCAGAAGGAGATTCACCATGTGACCCTGCTGGCAGTGTAACTTTGCAATATCTAGTTTGCCCTTAGTGTGTGTTCTGGTGTGATTTAATGAATAAAATGAGATTTTTGTGGGATTATATTGCTACCATTGTTCATGAAGTAGCCTTACCCTTGCGGCTTCTCTGTTCATTGCTCTAAACACATATTATGAAAAAAACCTATGTTTTGTTCTGGATATCCCAACTGAGAAATGAGCCTGAAAGTTTTCCTGGCCACTGTCACCCAGTGAAACTCCATCTCTGCCCTCTGCTGGATAAATGATCCCTTTCAGCTCTTATCACAATCACACAAACATGCTACCCACATGACTGAGCTGAAAGGCTGCACAATATACTGCTTTGGCTCAATGTATTGGACTTTAAATTTGAGTGTGTTTAAGATCACTTTCACCCATTGCTTGCGGCCTCTCCATTCCTCAGTGTTGGCCCGTGTTTGGCATTAAGTGGGTTGAAATTGAATTTTGGAGAGTCAAAAGAGGTAAGCTGAGTATCAGATAAGACAACTGGAGAGAGAAATACCTATGGCCAACTGAATAACCAGCTTCCCCTTGAGAAAGACCCAGTCAAAACACTTGAGGAAATACAGCAGTCTAAAGAGATGCACACTTCAGCTCAGAGCTGATTAATCTGTGCCCTTGAAGAAGGCCATTTCTCGTTGGAATACAATTCCCTTCTCAGAGCAGGGGACTCTGAAAACTGCCTGGTATTAACCCTTCTGCAGAAGGAGAAAAGACAGAACAAAGAAACTTTGCATTATTATCTGTTGAAGAGAAGCTTGTTTATAAGAATCTTCTCGTGATCCACCAATGTAGATTCCAGTCTTATACACACTTAAATTCCATTGAATACTACACTAATGTTTTGGGGTTTGTTTTACAACTTTAATGGATCACAAAAAGACCCATTCATAGTAATTGTACTGTTAACTGTCAAGGATATGTTGGTTTTTTTTTTTAACTTGAGTTTATTTTTATGAGAATTTTTATGAGAATAGAGAAAGTAGGGAAAAATAAAATGCTTTCTTCTTCAACTGTCTTTTCATATGAAGAGTTTGAGAAATGCCCATATAGCAAAACCCAAGCCCATCTAACACTCTGAATGGTTTCTTCCTCCATTTTACAGCTAACTGCCTGATTCATAGGAAGAGTTTGAGGAACATACATATAGCAAACTTTGCTGCTGTTGTCTTCCTTCAATTTCCAACATATGGAGACCCTAAGTACACCCTATCATGTTGTTTCCTTGGTAAGGTTTGTTCAGAGGGGGTTTGCCTTTGCTTTCCTCTGAGTTGAGAGAGTGTGACTTGTGCAAGATCACTCAGTGGGCTTCGATGGCTGAGTGGGGATTCAAACCCTGTTCTCCAGGGTCATAATCCAACATTCAAACCTTTATGGCATGCTTTAGGCTTCTATAACATCCATGAAACCCCCTGGGTGACCCTGGGCAAGTCATACCCTCCCAGCCTCAGAGGATGGCAATGGCGAACCTCCACTGAAGAAACCTGCCAAGAAAACCTTACAAGAATGACAAAGGTACGTTTGCTAGGATATGTAGTAGCCCCAAACAAGGCCACAGACTTAAAATGCACCCCAGTTGTCTCCCTGTTCAAATTATGCACAATGAAAAATCATAATCAGGGTTTCATGAATTAAAATTAAGACCCAAACTTATTTAGAAGTTTTTTTTTTTTAAGAGTCCAAAGGGCTCACGGTGCAATTGTATGTGTGTTTACTCTTACGTAAATGACACCAAATTCTAGAACTTATTTTTCAAGTACATATGGAAAGAATTGCAGACTAGGGCTGCCCTCTTAAATACCTAAATGTCGACACTGTCATAGGGCAGTAGAGTGGTGGGTTCATGGGCTAGCATGAGGAGTAAGTCTAATTTAAGACACTAGTATTTTTTGCCAAGTAAATAACTGCTAGTGTCTTTTCTGCTCCCAGACTTCTTTCTTAGGGAAGCTAATAGACTTTTTAGAAAAAATTCCATTGCTGGTGGTCATGTAAATTAGTAAAGAGATATTGGGGAAAGGTAAACAAAATATTAATAACTATTCTTAAGGCAAAGATATGAATGCAACTGGAATTTTACTTAGTGAACATGTGTGATGATAAATTGGGGGGGGGGGAGTTTGGTAAGGTCCTTTTCTACATGACCACTACAGCAAAAATGACTGTAGTCCAGAAATGGAAATCTAAGGAGATATCTAATGCAGATGACTAGTTATTAAAATTGAGTGATGCTGTTGAAACTGACAAATTGACACAGTTGATCAGATATAAGAAATTAAAGAAAACTAAGGAAGAACAGGAACCAGTATTAAGATGTTTGGAAAAAGAATGGGGTAAGATAGCTACAGTTAGCTTCCTACATTAAGGATGTTAAGTTAATAAATAATTAAATAAACAAATTAGACAAGAATAATAATAGCATGGGCAAATAAACAGGTGGAGATCAATGAGAGAACTAGGAGAATAAAAAAGAAGTAAAGTTGTACAGTTTAAAGACATTGTTAGATGTGTTAGATGGAAAATGGAAAATACTAGTTAAAGTCTGGATCATCATCATCATCATCATCATCATCATGCTTTATTTATATAGCACTGTAAACTTACACAGCACTGTACATACAGTCAATGAGGTCTTCAGTTGTGCCAGATTAAGGGTGAGCTCAATGCAGCCCTGAAGCCTCATCCAGCCTCTAAAACATGTTTTGTGCTCCTTTAATCCACCAGACTCCTGGTCATGTTCTGCCCCACTCCAAAAGATGATATATAGTCTTTCCTATAAGTCTCTAGGAACAACAGTTCCCTTTTAAAATAGGATACAGAGCTCCTCTAAGGTTTTCAACTTTGTGAGGCATGTTGCTTCTCTCACCTGAACCTCTTGGGAGCTGTATTGCTACCATGCCACATAAATGGCTGCTGTGGTACTGAATTTCAGCGGTATGGCCAGTCCCACACCAACCCTTGGTATCACGTGGTGTGTGTGGGACTGCTGGGGTGAGGGTTAGTGGCCAAAAGGGTACCCTCAGCCCTCTCCTTTGCTGTGTGGCAGCAGAGGTCTTCCCATGAGGCAAAGCCAGTAGAGGGGAAATCTGCTGTCTCCTTTGCCATGGCAGTGGAGATCTCCTTGTGAAGAGGCCTCCACCTACCTCAAACTCATTTGCTGATGTACCTGCCTGGAGGAAGCTGCTGCAGTCTTCACTCTGGTCAGGTATAATCCTGCTTGGACATTTATTACCTTCATTCCTCCCCCCCCCCCCACTCTGTTCTTTGGCTAGGTGGGAGCTGTATTCTTGTTGGGCCTAATTCAACTTCTTTGAATCTGAATATGTCATTTGCCACAACTATGAAAGGGCAGCTGCATGGACCTTGGATCCAGGAAATTGTTCACCAGTGTATGGTGTTGGCTATAGGAATCCCCTTAAGGGATTCGGGGGGTGTATTGCAGCTAGGGTGTCACAAAATGGGGGTGGGTGTCTTGCCAGCACTCTCTGGTGACAGAGAACAAACAGGGCACCGGCCAGGTGGTTCTTCCCTGTCATCCTTCTGGTCGGGCACTGAACCAGTGCTGCGTTCATTGATCAACAGGTGGGTTGCTTGATGCCTGGATCTAGACCCATTTCTCCACACACACACACACACACACACACATATTTGTCATGTGTGGTATTTTGTGCCTTGTGATTTTGCCCTTGGATGAGCAATTCCAAACACCTGTCCCAAAAGTGCAAATGCCAAGATTCCATAGGTTGAAACCAGGGCAGTTAAAGTGGAATCATTGTGCTACTACTGTCTACTGTGCACTGTAAAAAAGACCCAGATCCTGATGAAACGTAACAGGTCCATTTTGGGGAAAAAATGTTATAAAGAAACTGTTGTGGTTTTGAATCCCAGATGGGGCAGGGTTCCCTTGCCATCTGTGAAAGCGGGTGGCAAATAGTATGTTGTCATCCTTTCAAAAGATGAACAAATGCATCATATCTAAAAGGCATTGTAAGTCAGCCAAACTGTTTGCTAATCTTTTAGCTTTTGATTCAGGGGTCCAGGGTGAACCACCTTTTCCCCTGCCTTGGGCATTAATTTCGAGGTAGCTTCCTCTTAAACATGTATGCAACATATTTTGAGATTCCATTCAATGAAAAGTCTTTGACCAGTCACAACTGTGTGTCATTCAGTGAACTAAAGGCTATCGTGTTGATTTCCAGTTGAATCTTTTTTGGATCTTGGGGCTTTGCAAACAAAAGCATCTGGCACCAGAGTTTGGGAACCTGAAAGTGAAAGAAAGGTAATAATTGCATTTAAGCAGTCAACAAAAGCCCGGCTCACCTCTGAGCTTGTAAATTTGTAGTGAAGCAATAATTACAAGGAACTTCTGTGGCGGCATTGTGTTTGCTTTGAGAAAGAGAATGCCCACTCCTTCACAGGCACCCCTCCCATCTGGTTGACTGCCCCCCTTCCCTGGAAACATAATTGGATCCTCACAGGTTCCCTTAAATCAAAGTAGGGACGCAGTCAACGTTTATTTAGCCAGTGCTTGTTAAATGAAAAACTGAATCGACTAAGAAAACCCCCACTCTTTGGATGGGATTAGATGCTCATAGACCTGTGGTATTTACTTCACAGCCTGCCATGGCCATAGACTAGTCCTTTCCCCACCCCATGCTTATTCAAGCAGGTTTTGTTTCTAAATCTGCTCAGAAAGAAAAAGTAAATTGCTAGAAGTGAGATTAGAGGAGGCTATTGTGCAAAGGACAAGGGGTCTCTATGGCTTGACTGGCATGAGATTCAGGCTTTCAAAACCCGCCAAGACCCAGAGGTGTGTGAGTTCTTAATTGCCTACCTCTCATAAACTGGCAGCCAAAGGAAAAGAAAACACCACCTTTTTCAACACTGAATTGGCCTGGATCAAGTCCACTTGCTAATCAGAGTTTAATTAGAGCACCACTAACCCGAACATATTCAAAATGTGCAAAATGCCTCTGGCCTCTGTTTGTGTGGTTAGTATTCTCTCCCCTGCCCTGCAATTTCTGCCCATATATGCATCTACAGAGCAAGGCACCCGAGCTTAGGAAAATGCATTATGCCTGGGCTATGAATTTTTATAAATCAGAAACCTTTCCATGACATTTAGACTGTGCATATTCAGCCATTGCTAAAAGAACATCAGGCGCCTGCAGAAATCCATGAAATAGCTGTGTATATCCAGTCACATTACAGCAACCCACAAATTATTACCACTTTCAAGTATCTAAAATTAATGAATCTAAGTCTGAAAAAAACATAAATAAAAATGGCAGGCATCCTCTACTCACTCTTCCCTTCCCTTTTCATGACTGTATATCTAGTTATGAAGAGGCTCTGTGTAGGTGCAGCTCAGTTCCGCAACCTAACCTATTTCACAAGATAGTGTGAAAATATCATTAAATATGCTCCTTGCAAGATGGGTGATGTCATTATAAATATGTCTAATTTAGAAGGATTGGATCAAATTTGTTGGTATAGTTGCCCCTTCTGAAGGTATCTCTCCTCTGAAATTTAATATGAATAAGTACGGGGACTTTTGTTGCCATAAGTCAACAGACAATTTGAAGGCACACAAACACACTGAGAAGGGCACTCTCCTTCCTGCTGAGTTGAGTGCAAAGTTTTACACTTTGAGCTCAGGTTGCTGCAACTGGTGTTTTCTGCAGCTTGCCCATTGAAAACCTTTGTATTCTTCCATAGTTTTGTGACAGTGACCACTTTTTCACTGGAAGAACAAGTTACACATCAGGACAATCAGATATTGTGATATACCCATTTATTTTAGAGTAATCCATAATTACTCATGATGTACATAGTCAAAAGATTTGCTATAATGTATAAAGCACAGGCTGATTTTTTTCTTCTGAAATTCTTTGATGCATTCCATTCTCTAACATATGTTTGCAATATCATACCTAGTGTCTCTTCCTTTTCTGAAACCCCATTTGATGCCTGACATTTTTCACTCCATCTATGATAAATATCTTTGTTAAAAAATCTTCACAATCACTTATACAGGAAATCGGTAGAATAGTCCAGTGCTTACTACAGCCCTTGGTATGCTCTACTTCTTTAGTTTACTCTTAATTTTTGATATCAGTAGTTCATGGTCTATGCTCACATGGGCCAAATAAAACATCCTCCCCCATCCTCCTAGCAAGTAGTCCAGATGACACAGGGCCCAAACCCCACTGATCACACCAAATTTTTTTTTTGGGGGGGGGAGGGAGCTTGGCTTTTCCCCCTCATGTAGATAGCGATCAGTTTAACTTCCCACTACTGCTGCTGACCATTAGCTTCCCTTTTGGAACTTCTTTGTCACCTTCACCGCTGGACTTGTCAGTTCCCTGCTGCATATATGGCTGTTATGCCCTGAAGAGAATGGATTATCTTAGTCTGATGCTTTGACTATTCTGCATTGGGTGATCCTGTTTTGATAAAATTTAGTTTCCTGACAATATTGCTTTCAGATTTCCCAGTCTGAAACCCAGGGTTTTTAATGCAAAGTAATCTAGCCAGGATGTGGAACATAGGTTTGTATGTGATTTGAAAATGCTGGCATTTTGGGGGTTTTTATCTATGAACTCCCATATTGTATTTCAATACAGACTTCTCCATGACAGCTGGAAACTTGGGTTTTGTGGCCCTAAACAATCCATCACTAGTAAAAATGGCCGGCATAAATTTGGAAGGGATGTGAAATGGAGGGGGGGGGGTGTTTCATAGTTAATATCATTATGGTTAAGATTATTGTGCTGCTGTTCCAGAGTAATAAATGTTAACTTTGCATGAAAGGGTGAGGAAGAGAGAGAGAGAGAGAGAGAGAGAGAGAGAGAGAGAGAGATAACTCATTTTACACACTGGGTGAAGATTTGGATCAAGTTTCAGGATGGTTTCTTGACCTTCTAATTACTATTATTAATGCTCTTAACAAGAGTCTTTAGAAAATCCTTCTGCTAAGAAGGGCTGCAGTGAGCTAATGAGTATGAGAGGGAGGAGAAGGTCCTTGCTGGCATGATAAATACATCAGTTTACTAATTGGGGAGCTAAAATGAGATTTTTCTCTTTAGGATGGGAGAAAGAGTACAGCTCTGAGAGGTTCAGGAAGCGGGTAAAGACAACATTGTGATATTTTTAACATCTGCCTTGTCATTTTTAAATATACCCACTGCTGCTTTGACATAGCACTGGATGTATTTTAAAGTAACAGTAAGTAACTCTATCCTCCCATCAGGCTCTTGCAGGATTTATTTGTTTTTGTTTTTTAAAACAAGCTGGCCCAGTTTTTCCAAGGGCTCACAGCTTTAATGAAGAATAATAATCTATGGCTGAACCTGGCAACAGGCATCTCTCTTTTTCCTTCCCAAATAAAACCTGAGAGTCAGGACAGCTTGCATCCACAGCTTTGTTACTGTCATGTAACCTTCCAGTACTGTAAAAATAAATAGACTCCCCAGAGACTGTGCTGAGAGGAAAGCTGTCTCCACTCCGATTGTACTCTGAAACTTAGCAGTGTTTTAAGGAGGCCTTTTTGAAGGCTGGTGGAGAAAATGAGATTCCCTGGCAGAACTGCACATTGCTCATCTATCCCAGTAATAAATGCAGTCCCATAGTGTAGTCAAAATGGAGTTTGGGGAGAAGTCAAAGTAGAGCAGAGACATGACAGGGTTATATATGCATTCTTTTTCCTCCTCTCACATCACTTTCCTTTTGAAAATTATCCCCTGTCCGGGAAAGCGGCCAAGAATGCTGCTAGTCAAAGTTCAACCAAACTACAAAGGAAACTGCTCACGGAGCTTTGTGCATTTTAAAGCAAAATCTCATGCAAACAAAGAAGATACAAAGCAAAGTCCAAGGTGCAAACCAGAGAGTAGTTGAGCAATCTGAGGTCCAGGGTTCCAGTGAGGCAAGATGATCAGGCAGTCCAAGGTGAAGGGTTCCAGAGAGTCAAGATGATTAGGCAGTCCAATAGTCAGAGGTCCAGGCCGAGTATACAAAGATCAGTATTAAATGTGCTTTCACCAGCAAACTTAGATAATCTCTGACAACTGACCTGGCATCCTGCACCTCTTTATATTATCAGCTTGCATGAGCTCAGCTGTTTTTGAAGGCTCGTCATTATTCATAAAGCCTCTTCGAATGCCAGAGGCACTCCCTTTCAGCTCTTCGCTGGTTGAAGGTAGGTATAATCTCTTCATCCTCTTCCATGCCTGAAAGCTCTGCTGCCAGGATGCTTGGTTGCTGAGCCTCCTGGGAGACCACAGACTCTGCTTGAACTGGCAGAGCAGAGCTAGGGCTCAGCTCAGCTCAGCTTCAGGCTCAGTCACAAACTAGGACTCTCTCTCAGCCCCCACATCCTCTGAGTCCTCAGCCATGCTGGGCATGTCATCCCCTAAATGATTCGGGGATTTCAGAGGCAGGATAATAACCTTTGCAAACACACTTTTTGAAACCCCGCACTGGGAAAAACACTGGATACTATCACTGGCAATTTTTCAATTAAATAGTGCTCCTTGCTCTCTGCATATTCACACATGGCACTTCTCTGTTCTAATTTGTTATTGTCATTGTGTACCTTCACGTTGTTTCTGACTTATGGTGATCCTAAGGCAAACCCTAAGGCAAACCTATCATGGGGTTTTCTTGGGCTGAGAGAGTGTGACTCAGCTAAGGTCAGCCAGTGGGTTTCCATGGCCAAGTGAGGAATCGAACCCTGATCTCCAGAGTTCAAGTCCTCTGATCAAACCACTACACTATTGGCTTCTCATAAAGGGTTGTCCCCCTGCAAGGAGCAAATGTCTTTGTCACATGCCTTCATCCACAATGTACCCTTTCCAGAGCATGGGAAAGCTACTTACTAGACTTTCCTGAGTTCTTGTCTTTCTATATAGCAATAGCAATAACAAGTACATTTCTATACTGCTTGGATGTAGAAGGTCCCAGATGCAATCCCAGTTTCCATCTGTGGCATCCCTTCTTAAAAGAGTAAAGTCATATAGGTGATATGAAACACCTTGGCCTGATATCATGGGAAGCTGCTGTCAGTCAGTGTAGTAGAATATATTGGATGACAGTCCTGATCATCCCCAATTAAAGATCACAAGGAATTGTCATCCATCACATCTAGAGGCGCTCATGTTTGGAAAAGCAGCATTAAAAAAATGAACACATACCTGTTTGTGTTTCTGCAACAAAAACAGGGTTCAGCCGGAAGGAAAATATCCACCCTTTCAAGTATGAAATTGTTAATAGATTGTAACTTTACAAAACTTGAAGATACAGCTCTATGGTGATTAACTTTCAGCTCTTTCCCTCTCATGAGTAGGCCTGACTCTTTTTCTCACCCAGAGACAAACAGCTGTTTCTAATACACTTTTCCAAAGGGCCAATCCTCCTGAACGAACTGAAAGGTGTCATCCCTGCACTTTGGCTATAGATTTATGAAAAGACTGGAAGAGGGGAGGGGAAGGAAGAATTGGCAGCCTCCTTCAACACATGAGCTCTGAAGCTAGCCACTTGGAATGAACTCCGACGGCTTTTGAACGGGTCATCTCAATGTACTCTTTGAAATCAATTTTAAGCAAAAGCAGATTGCTGGTCCTCTCCTTTTTTTTCTTTCTTTCCTCCCCCATTTCCTTGACATCACATCATGATGCTGCCTGTCCAGAAAGCCAGAAACAAAATGAGGTGTATGTGTGGAACATATGGAACTGGTTTCCTTCTCAATGATAAACACATGAATTTCTTTTATATCTCTGTCACTGTTTTAGCAACTTTGAAATAACTTGGACACTGAGAGTTGGATTGGGAAGCAACCAAATGATTGTTCCCAAAACATAGACCCAGACTTGCTAAGTTTTGAGGAGATTGTTCATATCAAGGCTCTCCTCCCCTGTGTGTGCTAAGAATTTCAAACTAAATTGAAAACTTTCCTTACAGCAGGGCCAGTCCATATGGCTTTTGTCTCCCAATCCACCATCCGAGTACAGCCTGGCTTCAGCCCGCATCCCTTAATATGCTTTGGCTGCCATTTTTCAAAGCCGGAAAGCTCCCAACTTTGAAAAATAGCCGCTGAAGTGTGTTAAGGGATGCGGGCTGCAGCCAGGCTGTACTTGGATGGTGGATTGGGAAACAAAAGCCATGTAATAGGACTGGGATGCAGTCTGAATTAGACTTTCGTTCAGGAGCAGTAAGTCACGTTATAAGCCTGTGTGATTAGCCCCTTTGTTAAAATGCTTTGTTGGCTTGCAATACACTTACAGAACTTATAGAGCAAGACAAATGCTTAAAATTGTACTTCATTAGCAACAAACCCTTAACTGAATCTACATTCTTTACTTTTGTCCTGAAACTAAAGAAAAAACTCTTTCAATGTTTACATTGTGTCCCCAAGCAGCCTATTGCCTAATACATTTGCAGCTGTGAAATCGAAGGCTTTCATGGCTGGCATCCATAGTTTTTTGTGGGTTTTTCAGGCTATGTGGCCATGTTCTAGAAGAGTTTATTCCTGACATTTCACCAGCATCTGTGACTGGCATCATCTAGAAGAGACCACCTTACACCAGTGTTAAGATCTCTTCACTGGTTGCCCCTCAGTTTCCAGGCCCAGTACAAGGTGTTGACTATTACATAAATGACTTGGGTTCAACCTATCTCCAGGACCGCCTCCTTCCATATAATCCACCCTATATACTAAGGTCCTCTGGGAGGAATTTGTTACAACCAGTAAAAACTAGGCTGTCTTCAACTACCTAGAGGACCTTCTTGGCAATCGCTCCCAGATTATGGAACAGCCTGCCAAATGAGATCTGTCATATAACCACCTTAAACAGCTTTAAAAGAGCTGTTGAGATGGATCTCTTCTGGCAGGCCTTTCCTGAACAGACGCCAAGCCACCAAAAAGAAAAACAATATATCGACCCTGATTGGCTGTTGTTATATTTTATTGTTCGTTGGTGACTTAATTATTGTTTAATTGTTATTCATTTTAAAGATGTTTTTAATTGTAAATTGTTTAATCTTATTTTAAGGGAGGGAGAGATTGGAGGGATATGTAATATATGACTTTTAATGTTGTAAGCCAGCCCGGTTGCCTTGTTGTGCAGAGGGGCAGGATAAAATAGTAATAATAATAATAATAATAATAATAATAATAATAATTCTCCTAAGACTTCTGTATGGTGTGATATGGGAGGAGGACAATGGTGTGTGTGTGGGGGGGGGGGTTGACACCATGAGTTACCACACCAGGTGACACCAACTCTAGTAATGCCACTGCTGTGGAGTGCTTAGCTTTCCTCATCAAAAGGATGTTGGGGTAGTACAGTAATAGAAGAAGCAAACTTGCAACTGCTAGTAATTTGAACACTGGTTTGTTATACCAATATACACATCTGTACTTTTTAACTATATGGAGAACTTATCACCTCTTTTTATTTTACATCTTTCTTTACTCTCTCTGTCATGTTCACAATAATTGGAAGAGAACACTTATGGGTATCATCATGTTAGGCTCTATTTAACCTCTGTAAGGAAGTCAAAACAGCAGCAGTGGTAGGAACCAGTGACAAATATATACCTTGTTTTTAGAAAATAAGCAAAAATAAATCCATTAATCCAGAATACTGCCTGAGAATGAGAAGTTTAAAGTTTTCTTCTGTGCGGAGATGCACATTTGTATGGATACTTAAATTATTTTTTTCAGGTCACACTTCTGCAGGCTGATGGGGACATATGATTGTCAGGTGAGATATCCTCATGAGGATACTGTAACACCTCTGCTTCATGTGTGGAAAACTCTTGGCAGGAAATTGTCTGGAAAAAACTGCATAACTTACAATGGCAAGTTTTAAAACTTTTATATTAAGTGTCAACATTTTTGTCCATGTGTAATTTCAGAAAAGGCCTTCCTATATGAAACTGCAAGAATGCATTCTCCATACAAGTTTCAGAAACACCTATCTGAATCTGCTCCAAGGAGCACACTACAAGTTTTAAGAAATCAGATTGGAGCCTTTTATACTACAGATATTGTACTATGATTCAACTTTATCTGATGTTTTTACAGAATCATAGAGCTGGAAGAGACCTTAAGGGCATGGAGCAATGGATTCAGGGTACAGAAGAGATTCCATCTAAACATTAAAAAGAACATCCTGATGATAAGAGCTGTCAGACAGTGGAGTGTGGTGGAGTCTCCTTCTTATTTAAACAGAGGCCGGATGACCATCTGTCTTTGATTGTCTTTTCAACAGGAGGTCTCTTCCAGGTATATGATAATATAAACCCAGGCTAGATTCACCATCCCTCTGATGTGAGGACCCGCAGCTGCCACTGCAAGATGGCAGCGGAAATTGCCATGTTGCTCACCAACAACACAATCACTGCCTCTCCCCACACCGTGAATAGGAAGGAGGCTGTACTAGGACAACTGTACTCATTGAGGGATCTTCCATCCAGTAGGGAACCATGTGTTGCCTTGTTCATCGCACCCATCATTGCACTCCAAATGTAGAAAAGTAATGCAATGAATAGTGGTAATTTATGGATCAGAGCAGGGTGGTGCAGTGGTTTGAGCATTGGACTATGACTCTGGAGAACAGGGTTCAAATCCCCACTTGGCAATGTAAACCCACTGGGTGACACTCTCTCAGCCCCAGAGGATGGAAATGGCAAACCCACTCTGAAGAAACTTGCCAAGAAAACCCTATGATAAGTTTGCCCTAGGGTTGCCATAAGTTGGAAATGACTTGAATGCACACAACACACACACACACACACACACCTCCTCCAGCTGAACAGCCCCTCCCCCAAATGTGCTTCACCACAATGCTTACCACTATTACTTGCCATGTCAAACCTACTTGTGGATGATGGGATCTGTAGTCCAGCACATCAATCAGATGTGCCCTGGGAACAGGCTGTATGTAGACAAATTGTCAGCTTTATAGGCATTCATATCAGAATGTACAAGCTCATTCCTGGCACAAAGAATATTCTTAACTGGAAATATTTGCATGTGCTGAATGTATTTGAATGAACATTGTAGAGAAGTCATGTTGTTCTAGTGCCCATGTTTTCTTATTGCACCTAGAGTCTCAGAGTCGGGTGGCAAATTGTAACCTTCTTTCTCTTGAATTTTTGTCCCACTGAACCAATTCTTTCGGTGACCTTAGGGTCTAAATTTCAAAGCATCCTGAAGACAGGCTTAGACCTGCAGCTCAGGCAAATTCCAAAATACCCAATTACTGACCTCAGAAGGAGCCCAGCATTCCAGAGATTACAGTCACTGAGAGTTTGCTTCAGAAATTCACTCTAAGCAATATACCCTGGTGTAGACACCATTAGCCTGCCTTTTTCAGTTAGCAAATGAGATATGTCTTAAGGCAAAATAGTTATTAACAGTCAAAGGTAGGAGTTACAGCCTTAATTGGAAACAGCAACATCTGCAAGGGAAAGTAATAAAACATATAACAAGTAGGTGCACAGAGTGAGTTATGGTAAGTTTAGGTCATCATTCCATGAGGCTGATTTTCACAGAAACAAAGAGAATTTCCATGCTCCAAGAATTCAGAATCACTTGGGATATGGAAAAGTATCTCAGGATTAACTCTGCTCTTACTTGCCAATGTTATTACCATAACTTGGGCACACTTCCCAGGTTTCTGTGCCATTCGCATTGCATTTATTTGAAAGATTGTTCCATTTGGAGGGAGGGAGGGCAGGAGGGAGGGAGAAATTGAGAGAGAGGGAGAAACAGAGAGGGGGGGGGGAAGAGAGAGAGAGAGAGAAAGAAAGAGAGAGAGAAATAAATAATCCCCCACTCCCAACCCCTGCTTTCATCTAAAAAGAACATTTTTCACTAATGAAACTTGGACATGGTATGTCTGCTTAAGGTACAGTTGCCAGCTGGATTAAATATAATACTTAGGGAGAGTGTAAATGTTTCCAGGTCAGAGGACAACATAGCACAATCCTATGGTTGCCACACAGAGGTATGGCTTGTGGGTTGAAATAGTAAATGAAGTGCATTTGTGACCAGACCCAGGATTTTGGAAGCCCCAAACTGGAGTTTTTTTGGACTATAATGCCAATGCAGGGATTTGGGGAGTTGTTGTACCAAAAAACAGAAAAGAAAGAAAAGAAAAAAGGGATACAGTGTCTTAGTGGTTAAGACAGTAATTCTGATGACTGTGAGATTGGAAGGCTGGCAGTTAGAGGCCCAAGTCCTGCATGATGGGGCATGCAGCACTCAGCCCATCACTAGTCCCAGCTTCTGCCAACCTAGCAGTTTGAAAGTATATCAAAAGTGCAAGTAGATAAATAGGTACCCCTTCAGTGGGAAGGTAACAACGTTCTGTGCAGTCATGCTGAATGCATGACCACCAGAGACATCTTTGGAGAGGAGCACCGCCCCCTTCGGTCACTTACTACCAGACATTCATGTCAAGGGAAAAACTTTACCTTTAGTACCAAAAACTAGTTCAAGCTCTAAGTAAGAGTTGTTGTGTGCCTTCAGGTCATTTATGAATCATGGTGACCCTAAGGTGAAACTATCATGGGGTTGAGTGTGACTTGCCCAAGATCACCCACAGTAGGTTTCCATAGCCAAGTGGAAATTTCAACCCTTGTCCCCAGAGTTATAATCCAATGCTCAAACCACTATGCCAAGCCATTATCAGGCCGTGTGGCTGCTGAAATCCCCTCTTCTACACAGCCATATAGGACTCATACCTAGTTTTCACTCTGGCAGTCCTATGGGTGCTGCACCAGGCCCAGTCTCAAGAAAGAGCCAGTCAGGAAGTCCTTGCTGGCTTCCAGTTCTCTGACTAATCTATGGCTTGCTGCCATCAGTGATGGTAGAATTTAACTGGACAATGGTACAGTAGTTTTAGGAGACACTAAGATAAAGAGTTCTGTCAACACAGTCCTTGTCCTCACCTCCACATCATGCTTCTTCATTCACCTTTTCTGGGATGTTAGAAGGAGATATTGGGTGTATGCATAGTTATGAGTTGGCTGTGGGAAATACTATTTATTTATTATATTTATTTGTATCCCGCTCTTTTCCCAGGAATGGGACTCAGACCGGCTTCACAACATTAAAAGCAGTACAATTAAAACATTAAAAAAATGATTCAACATCCCCGCCTGACCTCATAACAATTCCTTAAGCACCTCTGTGAACAAGTAGGTCGACGGAAGGCCATCAAGGAGGGAGCCATTCTGATCTCCCTTGGCACTAGGGGCAGCCACTGAGAAGGCTCTCTCTCACGTTCCCACCAACCGTGTTTGTGATGATGTTAGGATGGAGAGAAGGGCTTCTCCAGAGGATCTCGGACTCTGGGCTGGTTCATACCAGGAGAAACGGTCTGTCAAATTTAGGGCTTTATACGTGACAATTAGCACCTTGAATTGTATTCGGAAACAAGCTGGCAGCCAATGAAGCTGTTACAACAGGGGTGTTGTATAGTCTCCGTAATCTGCCCCTGTTAACAGTTTGGCAGCAGCTTTTTGAACCAGACTATGAATTATACATCCCAGCTAGATGAAAATGGATATTTGAACACCTTTTTTTCTCACTGAATCTGCAGCCTCCATCCTCTAGTGACAGAAGCAGACAATGCCAAACACACCAGTTTAGACTTGGCCTCCCCCTGCTATCCCCACTTTTTGTGCCTTCTTGCTTGATGAAGAGTTCCAGAGAATTCAAAGAATTTACCCCACTCACATGTCACTCTGATGACATTCTAGTGGTTCTAATAAAGGTATCCTTCACCTTTTTGTTTTTGTTTTCTTATGACCACTTGGCTACTTTGTTTTGTATTTACTAAGAAAGTACACTTACCATATTGCTGTCATTCCATTCCATTCGATCTGGGAGAAATCTATCTGTTCTATCTTTCTGTCTGTCTTCCATCTCATTAGAGTACTGTAGTTGGAAATTGCATTATTATAATTATTTGTCATATCATAAATAATAAGTTATTGGAGTATGGCCAGATTTGTTTGATTAACAGTTTTATTATTCAAGGACAAATCAATCTGGGAATAAACTGAAATGATAATTCAGAACAGATATATTGTGGAGTGATGGCAAGTTAAAAATTATTTTAAAAAAGAAGAAAAAAAAAAGAAGGGAATGCCAACATTACAAAAAGTCTACATGAGTTTCTAGTAAAAGACAGGCTAGACTATGCTACTGTTAGGTGGCTTTGTAATTGGTTGTCTGGCTCTTCATCCTGGAGAAAAGTTACCAGTGGAGTGCCACAGAGTTCTGTCCTAGGCCCAGTGCTTTTCAATACTTTTATCAGTATCTTGGATGAAACAATAGAGGGCATGCTTATCAAATATGCAGATGGCAACAAAACTAGGAAGAGTAGCCAACACTCCAAAGGACAGGATCAAAATTCAAAATTAATTGATTAGAAAGCTGGGCCAAAACTAGCAAAATGAATTTCAACAGGGACAAATGTAAGGTACTGCACTTAGGTAGAAAAAATGAAACGCATAGATACAGGATGGGAGACACATGGCTTAACAACAGTACATGTAAAAGTGATTGGCTTTAAAGAGCCAATGCGATTCTAGGTTGCATCAACAGAAATGTAGTGTCTAAATCAATGCCATCTGCCATCATCTAGCCTCGGAAGGAGTGAAAAGGCAGGCCCAGCTCCATCAGGTCTAGCCTGAGGAAGAAGACCGTCCCTTCAGTCCATTTGCCATGGCCAGGTCTCAGAGGGAAAGAAAAACTGCTGGACCTGATCCCCTTCCTCCCTGTCATTCCCTTCTTCTTTTGTGTCATGTCTTTCAATTGTAAGCCTGGATACAGGGAAATATCTAACTATCTGTAAGCCACTCTGAGAGCCTTTTTGGCTGAAGACCAGGATATAAATACAGTAAGTAAGTAAGTAAGTAAGTAAGTAAATAGATCAAGGGAATTACAGTGGGCCCTCTTTATCTGGGGACTTGCCACCAGCGGATTTGAGCATTCACAGATGGCAAGCTCTCATTGTCCCCAATGGCGGTGTGCACACCGCTGTGCCGCCATTGGAGACAATTGGACCGAAGAAATAATCAGAGACAGTTTGGCCATTTCCTTCCTCTGAAATGTAACCTACAGTACTTGGTATTCATTGTCTGTCTTCCATCCAGGTACTAAACTGTGCTGAGTCTGCTTAGCTTTCAAGATCAGACGGGATCTGATGGCTTTGTGTGCCAACTTCCTACTCCTAAATATTGAACAGAACACCAGTCTAAAAATATCACAAGTATTTCTTCACATAGACCACCAAACAGATCTGAATGCCTCTGGAAGTTCAACATTATTTCCTCCCTCTATATATTCAGTGGAGTAATTCAAAATAATTACAAGATTGTACTTATTTTTTTAAAGTTGATAAATTTTTATTATGCAAAGTAAAATTACACTATAAACTCTAAATTACATATTGTGATGTTATAACATTACAGCAATGGGAAATAAGGAGATAAAAAAAGAGAGAGAGCAAATAATTACAAAAGTGTGTTTTTCTTTCTTTGATTTAGCCATTTGAAATTTGTTTCTTCTTTTTTATTCAATCAAAGCTAATCACCACACCTTATTACTTTGGGTCATCATAGTTATCCCCTTTATAGCTTTCCAAAACCAAGCAATGACCAGCCTGTCAGCAACTAACAAATAATAAAGTTTTACAAGATAGCCATTGCAATATCTCCCTGGAAAGATAAGCAAAACAAAACAGGAAGGCCAGTTCTGGAGTCTTTGTAAGTATAAGTGTAAGATGTTGGTTTGCAATATTGTTTATTTCAGGGAGGAATAAAACACATCATAGAGGATGTTTTCAAATATATTTTGTTGTAAATTGCTGTGAGGACTCTGGCAGGCAGATAAGCATCAGAATGAATAATCTGTCAATCTACCAAGTCAGAAAATCAGGATTCAGAATAGCTGTGTAGTTCTGACACAATGTCACCATTGTTGTAATCTTTTCTCCTCATACATTGTCCCCCATATTTCTTGTAGATAATCTTTTACCAAAGGAACTGAGTTTCAGCATCAGAGCCAAATGATAGACCAAGGAAAGCAGAGCCTCTAGAAGTCAAGTAACGCCAACTTCAAAAACATTTCATACAATTGGCAGAGTCTCTCACACATTTATTCCACCAGACCCTGGACTTCAAAGGGAGAATGAAATATTGCCAGGCTATAAATAATGCCCTTAAAAATAGAACTTTCCATTCAAAACAACAGAATGGGAAACAGATGATGTTGCTCCAGAAATAATTTTAATCTCACACAGGTAGTATTTGCTGATGATATTTTCTCTGTATTCCTAAAACATTGAAAGAAGCATACTATAAAAGGATTAGTACAGGAGGAATATGTTAACAGGCATAGTTCACAGTTTCTACAAATGGTCTGTACTTTTTGACACCATATATGGTTCAAATAATTAGTTATTTTGATTAGATACAGATTTATACATATATACAGACTTCTAAGGGCTTGGGAAAGTTAGCTTTTCGGATTTCATTTTTCAGAATCCCACAGCCATTATGGCCAAATGGACACTGGCCATGCTGGCTGGAGGATTCTGGAAACTGTAATTAAAAAGTAACTTTTCCAAGCTCACAGAAAAGTTAGCTTACAGTAGTTATAGTCAATTACATTTTAAAGTTTGGTAGTGATGAACTCCAAACATGACCACCACTTGGTTCCCATAAATGGGCTTCTAACTTACCACAACAGAATATGTATCTTCTGCTTTCAGGTCATGTCTATTAGCTGCTCGTCCTGAATATAAAAAGTTACTATATTAATTGCAAGAAAGAGTAATTTTCTCCCAAAAACTAGAGCTTGAGAACAAACTTGAAAAGTAAGGGGTTTAATGCAATTTAATATGTGGTAACTGGTTGCTTCCAAAATGTCTGAAGTATCTACTTCACTAAATCTGTATTGCAAACATTAATTTAAAGGAGTGCAAATTTTTCCTTAATAGGTTGAACTGAATTCTTTATTCTGGCCCCTAATAACTTATAGGATCCAATAGGGTGTAGCTGTTTGAACACTGGACTATGACTCTGGAGACCAGGGTTCAAATGCCCGCTTGGCCATGGAACCCCACTTGGTGACCTTAGGCAAGTCACCCTCTCAGCCTTACAGGATGGCAGTGGCAAACCTGCTTTGAAGAAACTTGCCAAGAAAAGCCTATGATAGGATTGCTTTAGAGTTGCCATAAATCAGAAATGACATAAAGGCACATAGCTTCAACAGCAATAACTTATGGCAAGTAATTTTAAACATAAGTGTAATCACAGTCCCACAGAGCACAGGTTTTTCAATGCTACAAAGCATTAAAGAGCAATAAAGACTAGTCTCTTTTGGCAGGCCTGTTCAGATAATAATAATAATAATAATAATAATAATAATAATACTTCTAGTCCGCCCCTCTGAACAAAGCAATCAGGACGGATTACAACAGAAGTTAAAAACATAACAGATTAAAATATTCCCATCCATCCCCACCTCTTCCCTTAAAAAAGGGATTAAATCAAACTATAGATTAAAATATATATAATAAAAACATGTGCAATGGGTTAGGCCAGAAATGCCTAGACAAGGATTTCTAGCTCTAGTAGAGAAAGAACACACGGGCGGAGGTTGGGGAGGTCTATACCCTGATTTGGAGCCGGGGGTATTAACTGTTAAGGAAAATGCAACATGGGATATACAGTAGAAATCAAATATGTATGTGAAAGTCAAAATGACTAAGCAAAAGCAATTGAGAAGTTACACAGGTGAAAAGGCTAATGTAATTTAGAAGTCCTGGAAGCCAAGGACATATGCCAAGGATAAATGACAAGATACATATTGGCAACACCTGAGAGACAAGGTACAAGACAGTATGATGAAACACTTGGGTTGGACTTAAGTATGGGATGAACATTGTGAACCAATCAGAATGTGTAAAACACCCACAAGTGACTATAAATGATGACACTGTATACCAATGTGTTGTGGAGTAGTGTGGAGTAGTTTGGAGTAGTGTGGAGTATAGTAGAGTATAGTGGAGAATAGTTGAACTGAGCATTTGTATAGAGTTATATAGCAAAGATTGTATGGTGAAGGGTATTTAGTGTATATAGTAAAATAAAGTAGAACTTTTGTACAAGTCTACTGTGTTGCCTGGAATCTTGTGTGAGAGAGAAGATACAATAGCTACCAGATCCAAGGAGATGTTTGAAGACATCTCTGAGAGAGGAGTGAGAAGGCTGAAAGAGTTTGTCAAGGTCTTCAGCCTAATCTCAGAAGCTCTGCATGCTTGGAAGAAGCAACAACCACAGATCAAAGCTGGTCTGTTCCGCTGCATAACAAGGTGGTGAGTTCAAGCAAGTATAAGACAAGCTGCAACTCCCATCATCCTTGACATTAACTAGTGTCTGGGAAGGCCTGCCAGAAGAGATGCATCTTTAAGGCTTTCTTGAAGCCATTGATGGAAGTTATAAGACGCATCTCATCCGACAGGTCATTCCACAGCTTGGGGGCGACTGCAGAAAAGGTCCTCTGGGAGGTCTGCACTAACCTGGCCTTCATGGGCTGTAGTAGGTTCCTCCCAGAGGACCGGAGCGTGCAGGGGTGGTGGTTCATACGGGAGGAGGTGGTCCCTTAGATAAGATGGCCCCAAGCCATGTAGGACTTTAAAGGTTAAAACCAACACCTTGTACTGTGTCCGGAAACTGATTGGAAGCCAGTGGAGAGCTTTAAGCACAGGTGTCATATGCTCTCTCCTGGATGTTCCTATAATAAGTCTGGCTGCCATGTTCTGGACCGTTTGTAGTTTCCAGGTTAAGCACAAGGGTAGCTCCATGTAGAGTGCGTTGGAGTAGTCCAACTGTGAGGTTACCAGAGCGTGTACCACAGTTTCCAGGTCCCTCATCTCCAGGAAAGGGCGCAGCTGGTGTATCAGCTGAAGCTGATAACAGGCACTCCTGACTGTCGCATTCACCTGACTAGTCATGTGAAGTGACGGGTCAAGAAGTACCCCCCGACTGCGAACAGAGTCCTTTGAGGAGAGTGTGACTCCATTGAGGACTGGAAGTTGTATTCCCAGACCTGGTTTCGGGCCTGTGACCGTGAGTACCTCCATTTTGTCTGGATTTAATTTCAATTTGTTTTCCCTCATCCAGACCATTACCGACGCAAGGCAGTCATTGAGAGGAGAGACGCCATCTGAAGTCTGAGTAGATGATCTGGTCATGGAGAGGTATATCTGAGTGTCATCAGTGTACTGAAGACACTGAGCTCCATGCCTCCGAATGACCTCACCCCGTGGCTTCAGATAGATATTAAATAGCATCGGGGACAGGATGGCGCCTTGAGGGACACCACAATTAAGCTCAGTTTTAGAAGAGCAACTGTCTCCAAGCCTCACCCTTTGGTACCTACCAGAGAGAAAGGACCGGAACCACCGGAGCGTGGTGCCACCGATCCCCAACTTTCTGAGTCGATTCAAAAGGATGGCATGATCGATTGTGTCAAAGGCCACTGAGAGATCCAAGAGCACTAACAGGGTCACACTATCCCTGTCGATGCTCAAGTGGAGGTCGGCAGTCAGAGTAACCATGGCTGTCTCCACTCCAAATTCTGCCCTGAAACCAGTTGACATGGATCTAGATAATCGGTTTCATCCAAGACGGCTTGGAGTTGGGAGGTGACTGCTTTCTTGATCACCTTGCTGAGGAAAGGCAGCAAGGACACTGGTCTGTAGTTGTTCCTGTCCAGGGGATCAAGAGAAGGTTTCTTCAGGAGGAGCTTCATGGCTGCCTCCTTCAGAGAAGATGGAACAATGCCTTCCCTGAGAGACGCATTGATCACATCCCGAAGGAATGTTCTCAATGCGCCCCCTCCCTGGACGACCAGCCAAGATGGCCCCGGATCGAGAGAGCAAGTCGTCTTCCTCACAAATCCAAGCAGCTTGTCCACGTCATTGGTACTCACAGATTGAAATTCATCCAGTAAACTGACAGCAACGGAGTTACTGGACACCTCACCAATGGGCACTGAACAAATATTGCCGTCCAAGTCAGCTCTGATCCAAGAGATTTTGCCTGCACAGTGGATATTAAACGCCTCACAGCAGGCTGTCGTGGGTTTTAGTAAGGGATTTGGCGCAGGAGGTACCTGCGTCAGCTCCCCCACCACCCTGAACAGCTCTGCTGGGTGGGACTCTGCAGATGCAATACGTACAGAGCAGAGAGATCTCCGCGCTGCACGTAAGGCCTTGCCATAGCTGCGAAGATGCAGTCTATAGCAAGCTCTGTTGGATGGGAGGCGAATCTTTCGCCATTCGCACTCTAGTTGTTGTCCAACCTGCTTCATCTTCCTGAGATCTTCTGTGTACCAGGATTTTCGATTCGGAGCGGGTTGGAAAGGACGCTTAGGAACGATTGTGTTGATAGCCCTGGAGACATCACAATTCCATGTGTCAACCAAGGCTTCAACAGAATCACCGGTGTTCCCAACCAGCAAACCCTCTAGGGCTTTCTGGAAACCGATTGATTCCATGAGCTGTTGAGGGCGGACCATTTTAATAGGTCCACCACCCCGGGGGGACAGACAGTGACTCTTAGTTCCAGTTTGACCAGGAAATGGTCTGTCCATGGTAATGCGGAGGTCTTAGTTACCTCCGCCCACGGATTCTCCTGTTCCATACTAAAAACCCCATCGAGCGTATGACCTGCACAATGGGTAGGCCCGTTGACCAATTGGGAAAGGTTCATGGCTGCCATGGAATCCATGAACTCCCTAGTTGCTCCAGATGGTTCAAATAAGCTGGTTTCAAGAGGGATGTTGAAGTCACCCAGAACCAAAAGTCTGGGCGACTCCAACAGCAACTCAGAAACCAGCTGAGTCAACTCGGTCAGGGAGACTGCTAGACAATGGGGTGGTCGGTATACTAGCAGAATGCCCGGATGATTTTTAAATTGTGAATTTTAAATGAAGAATATTTGATGTGCATGGTTTTAATATGTAAGTGTCTTATTTGTTTTTTTCAATTGATGTATCTTTTTAACTGATGATATGTATTAGTTAATCTGTTGTTGTTCCCTATTTTGATCCATGGAAAGAGGCAGGCAACAAACAACAGCAGCAGCAGCATGAAAACACAGATTGTTTGTGCCATGGCTAGTCACATTCTCATTAGTCACACACACACACACAAAAAAACTCTGGAAACAAAAGTACAGGCAGATAAATCTTTTTACAAGTAAAAGTAAGTAAAAGTAAAAGATTTCCTATCACTGTACATTTATGGGAGTAGCAGCTGCCCCAAGCCAGTAGGCCAGTCAATTTGCTCTGCCTTTTAGTCCTAAAAGAAGCTATCCATGATTCCGAACCAATTTTAAGAGATAGGGTTCAATATTCTAGATAGCGTCTTTAAAGTTCAGTCAAAAACCCAGGGCTGCTTGGACAGGGGTGTGGAGAGCTTTATGTATGAATTTTTGCCAGTCCTGCCACTATTAAAGCTGTTGAATTTCTGTCCATAACAAAAGTGACAACAATGTGAGCCCAGATATCTTCCTTCCTGTAAGTTGAACACTATTGTGTGTCCAGCTTCCCAGCATGGAAAGCAGGAATAAACTCTTCTAGAACATGGCCACATAGCCTGGAAAACCCACAAAAAACTATGGATGCTGGCCATGAAAGCCTTCGACTTCACAATGGAAACCATGTGTTTGGATGGGTCCAGAAGCAACCTTTCTGTGGAACTAATGGGAGGTGTCTGACAGGAACCATTCTGTGATTTTTCTGTTTCAGAAAACTGCATCTGTCACTGAGCTTTGTTGTTGTGTGCATTCAAATAATTCCTGACTTAAGGCGATCTGTAAGGCAAGCTTATCACTTAGCAAGATTTGTTCAAAGGGGGTTTGCCTTTGCCTTCCCATGAGGCTGAGAGAGTGTGATGTGCTCAATGCCAGCCTGTGGATTTTCACTGACTGAGTGGGACCCCTGAGTTCCTGTCCACCGCTCAAACCTTTAGACCACACTAACTCTGTCACATGAGGAATCTATGGCCGAAGTTCTGCATTCATTGAAATCTCCAAATAATTGAAAGGGAATTAAGTAGAAAAAGGGTTAAACACCAGGCTCTTTGAAAAAACTATTTCAGCGCCCTAACTGTGCCATGTGGATCCAGTCAGTTAGAATGAAAGTTTTAATAACGTTTTAATTACAATGTTTTTGTTTTGTTTTGTTACTTTTTGGTTAAAACAGAATATAAAAAAGTGAGTTCTTCCCAGAGGTCTTGAGGTTTTCCTTGGGGTTTGGAGGACAAAGTTTTAGTACCTAAATTACTTTGAATTACAGGTGTGGAAAGCATTAGAGTATTCTCTTTTTCTCCCCCTTCATTCAGTATGCAAGGTTTATTGGCTTCTAATTCAAAAATAGTTTAATCAGTTTCTCTTATACATTGCAAAACAATTCTTCTCTGAGAAGCAGGCAAGCTTGCCAATTCCTAGATTAAGAGGGAAAGCTCTTGCCAAGCTTAAAGGACCTAAAACACAATTTAGATTGGGATTGTTCATAAAACGACAACCTGGCAAGATGTTAAGGATTCAGCCTTCTTTAGCCAAGCAGTCAAACTAAAATAAGGGCTATTTGCCTTGGCAAAAAATTGATTTAAGCATATTAATTTAAGCCTGGCCATATGCATGTTCTGCAGCTGCGTAAGTGTTGGCCTTTACTTGTATTTTTTTCTTTCTTTTTCCCTCTTTTTTGCACTGGCACCTATGTGATTCAAGAATATTACTCTAAACCTGGCTGCATGTGATTTGCAGCTGCCTGGAGAAATACTCACATTGACTTTTAATTATTATTAGAAAAACAAATTTGTATGATGTAATTGAATCAGTCATAGGGTGTCAAAAAGGAAAGAGGAAGACAATATATCTCTGAAAAAAGGGGAATGGAGTCCATTTTCAGTGTAAAGCTAGAGCTTGGAGAAATTACTTTTATGGAAATGCCATCTGGGATTTCTGGGAACTGCAGTGCCAAAAAAAAAAAAAAAAAAAAAAAAAAAAAAAAAAAAAAAGAAAAAAGAAAAAAGAAAAAAAAAGAGTAAGCCTTCTAACCTCTGTCTGAAACAGGGGTGGACAACTTTTGGCCCTGGAGCCTCAATCTCAGTTTTAAAAGCCCAATGCCAATTATTAGCAGAGGCCTCTGAAAAAGCAAATGTTTGCTGTTAGATGCTGAAGAAGAGGGAAGGACAGAGAAAAGGGGGTTGAGAGAGAAAGGTGGGCTTGCCTACATTTGGTTTCAGTTCCCTCTACCACTGGCATCAGTGTCCACTACTAGCAAACATCCCCATACAGATTAACCCAGATCTCCACTATGTAAAAGGATTAGATTTCTGCACTTCAAAACTTATTACACCGCTTAAATAATCCGGTTTACCTCTTCTGAACTGAAGTGCAATTATGATTGCAGCAGGGTCCTATTGCAAGTATTTTGCCAATGAAGCCACTGGGTGAGTCCAGCCCGGCTGCAGCCCGGGTCCCAGGCATGCTTAGGGAGCCTCATTTCAAAATCGGGAGCTTTCAGACTTCAAAAAATGGCCAGCAACAAATTCCTTGCGATAGGATTGGCCTGCAGTCCAGATTACAATTCAGTTAAGAAGCAGTGCGATAAGGTCCTTGGAGTCTGATTCCTCTTTCCAGTCTTTCCTAAATCAAGACACCCTATGATCTTCATCTGCTCTTCTTTCTACTAACAACTCCCTAGAAGTTAAGATGCACAAACAAACAGTTTCATTTATATACCACTTCATACTGAACTAGTAGGGTCTAAGCGGTTTACAACTGTAAGCTAATTGCCCCCAACAAGCTGGGTAATCATTTTAGCGACCTCAGAAGGATGCAAGACTGAGTCAAGCTTGAGTCCCTGGGCTGGTATTGAAATCACAACCTTATGGTTTTGAGTGAGTGGCTGCAGTACAGGCATTTAACCACTGTGCCATCATTTCTTCAGTTGTGGGAGCAGTTCCCTTTCTCCTTTGGGTAAGTGTAGTTTTCTCCCTGATCCAGTTAGAAGTAGTTAGAGTCTGTTTCAGAAATGCAAGCTGCTGTCTTGTGTTTTTATATCTATTGTTCATGAACAAAGAGAATTCTCTATATTTATCCTGCCTTGTTTACTCCTCCTTGACTTTAGGGCAGGAAAGTTGGAAAGTCACTTCAAACAATTAATAGTCTCTGTCGGAGCCATAGAACCAAAGAACTCATGGCATTGGTGTGGAATATTTCCCTTTCAAATATTATGCCATACAGTTCCAATCAACTCTATCTAGGATAGGCAATGGAAGAGAACCATGGCAGCTTTAAACAAAATATATGACAACCAAAGATTCTCCACTTCCCAATGTATGTGATTGTTTCACGGACCCCACAAAACAACAGAAGTGGCATAAAGGATTCTACCTGGAAATGGCTACGTCCTTTAGATGTTGCACTTTGCAGCCACATGTAGTTTAGTTACACTTAGGATAGTTCTTTACAGAAGGCTCTTCTCTATTTTAAAGCATCCTCTGTTTGAAGGGCCGTCCCATTTAGCTCTGTCCATAATAACAGACCCTAAAAGGTAAGACTGGGGTTGGGCTGGCTTGAAGTTATCTATCTGCAATTAGAATTAAGACAACAAATTGGAAGGACACAGATCACAATCTTCCCTACTGAGTTGAGATCTACTGTCTTGATATTTAAATTCCATTAATTAGTTCCAAATGAGCAGCTTTACATATAAAGTATCATGTGTAAATTCTGTATAGGCTGCCCACTGCTCTGAAACAGGCCTGTCATTGCTTCTTCTACCAGTCATTGCAGGAGCTTCCTTTCAGAGAGAGCCTTATTGCATTACAAAAGTAAGCCAAAATGCAGTGAGAGAAAAGAGGCTTTCTGCTTACCTCTCCACATGCTCTCAAAGCATTTCCATTCTCTTCCTGAGGGAGATGGTTGTAAAAATGTGCTGGAAAAATCTGTTTTGCAGAAATCATGCTTTTTTAATAGTCTCCTTTTGGAAGGAGAACGGAAGTGTTTCAAGGATGTTCAGAGAGGTAAGCAGAAAACTGTTTCTGTCTTGCTGCATCTCTGCTCATTTTTGTAATGCGACAAAGCTCTCAGAGGGGCTGAGCAAACAGAGAGGAATAACAAAGATGTTCCCAGGTGTTCCTGTTCATGATTTGGTTGCAACCCCTGCTGTCTGCATGGCCCACACCTGAGGTGGGCTAAACATCAACAGTGGTCTGCATCACACGGCATCAAGTTTGTTTGTTGCTTCCCTTCCATGCATCATGGAAACATCATATGTGACTGCCAATTACCTCCCTTGTCCCACTCAGCTGCCATCCCATTGGGCACCCTGTGTGACTGTCCACACAATTTCACAAGTGATATATTGCCTGTACACCCAGTGATACATTGGCAAAGCACAGTCATGGAGGCCACCCTTACATGACCCCTTCACCCCGTGCCCCCCCGTTGGACTGGCCAGTTTGTGTGTGTTCTTATTACATGCATTGCGTTATTGATTACCTGCCATGTTTGTTGTAATTTTGCCTCATGGGGTATGTGATGGCTTGTTAGTGCAATAGTGCATCTGGTCACTCGGGCACCTGTGCATTCGACAAAAGAAAAAAAACAACAACCCTGTATGGTGAGCAATGGTGCTGGTGGCCACATCTTGCAGGGGCCAGGGCACATGCTCCAAACAACTTCCATAAACTGCCTGGGTCTTCCTGCAGTCTTGCATTCACACGGTGCTGTTTATATGCCTGTGCACACTTTCCCATTAGGTCAGAGGAAAAGGGCATTTCTTTGCTCTCCTTTTTCATCCTGTTTTCACGCCGTTTTGGCTTTGTGCATTGTGTAAAGAGCTGAGGCTTGAAATGTGGTGAAACTGCTTTTTTTGTCTGTGTGGACAACACCATAGTCTTCTCTTCTCTTTTTTTCCTACTATATAGACTATCCCCTAGCTGCTTCTTTCTGTCTGTAATACTATTACCATCTTCCTGTTCTCCAATCTTTCCATTCCCATAAAGGGAGGGAAGCCATGTAACTCTGATAGAGTTTCCAGATTGAAAACTAGGGAGGGCTACATGTTTAGTCATTGTGTAGAAGTGGAAATATTAACAGATGTTGTTTGTCATTCAACCTGCTGAAATCCCCCCATTTGCTCCATCTTTAAAGGTACAGGAGCCCTCTCCAGTTTTCACTCTGGCAACCCTACCAGATGTTATTGCAATATAACTCCTAGAATTCCTCACCATTGGATAGTTTGACAAGGCCTGCTGAGACTCACAGTCAAGAAATATCTAGAGGGCCACATGATGCCCTCTCCTGCCATAGATGTATGATTACCTTTTTGTGGGGCAGCCATCCACAAAGCAGCTGTGTTTTCAGGTCCTTGATGAAGTGAGGGTTGGCTTGATTATGCTGTAGGCTTGCAGCTAATAGTATGAAGCCACCTTGGACTGAGTCTATACCTTGGACTGGGTCTATTGGTTCTTTGTTTTATGTTCAAGAAATCTGGATGGACCTTCTTCTGTATTTCTTCCTACTCTTTTGGGAAGAGAACACAATCAAAAGTAACTTAAGGAAGACACTTGCATTAAAGGGTTGATTTTCTAATCTTAATGTCAAGTTTTGGCTTGAATTGCATTAAAAGAAGGAAAGTTGCAAAATCCTTTTAAAGATGAAATTTTATTATGGAAATGCTGACAGACCTTTAACTATACAGCATTACCGGGCGCCACTGTAATAAAAGGTGGCAAAGATCCAGGAGTCTTCGCAGCTGCATGTCTCGAGTTTATTAAGTATCTGATTATAGTTTGCAGGTCTTCGCCAGATCATAACTCATTTTATACTGGCACATTCCACTTCGTAATTAGTGTTGTACTAATATGTTCCTAACTGGTACTATGATATTTTTCCTGTTTTAAAAACCAATGATGCAGTGATTTGGCAAATGAAGCAACCTTCAGGTATGGGATCCTAGAGGAAAAACAACTGAAATGCTGAAACTGAAACTGAAATTTGGCAGGAAGGTAGAGTTATGAAGACCAGTATGCAGAAGACAGACCCTGGGGCTACAGCAGCACCATGACACTTTTGAAGAGCCATGCGAAAATGACCATCCCCAAACTTGTATGTTTGTATTTCCTACACTAAAAGCTTATCACTTTGGCTAATAAACCGGCTTTCCTCTTCTGACTTCAATTCTGGATCTGGGATGCCCCCAGATGTTATCATAACTAAATCACCACTGATCTACGTGGGCTGCCACTGCCCGGATGCATCCCGGGTCGAAGCCTCACTCAACCTACACTTTTTCCAAGTCGGGGAGCTTCCAACTTAAAAAATTGACCTGGGATGTATCTGAGTAGCTGTATCTCACATAGATTGGTGGTGATTTATTTATGATAACATCGCGAGGCATCCCGGATCTAGAATTGAAGAGGTAAGTCATCTTATTTGCCCAAGGGATACACTCCTAACACAATTGTATTATTTTAGTAGCCAGGTTGGAGAAAGTCCTATGTAGCTGATCTAGGATCTCAGCCACAGTTTTCCCCTTTTCTACCAATCCAATGACACATCTGGTCTAGAGCTAAAACACAGGTGCTGTTGGGCAACAGCAGAAACATCGTGGAAGAGGTGAGGGAAATTTCTCTCCTTGTACTGTTCCTTATTTCAAATAAAGCTCTCTTATGAGCCCCTTGACTTCTCTTTTCCCACCTCTCTAAATAGAAAGCCATATTCCTGAACATGGATTTGTCTCTGGAAAACTTCTAGGGATATAAAGTTTCTATGTGCAAGCCCCTGGAGCCTTATTTCAAGATATGCTTCCATGAATGCCAAATGGCACATTGGAAGAAGCCTTTGTAATATAGAAGGAGCTGCCTCATGGTTCTAGAAATAGGTTGTCCCTTCATCCCACCCTCTTATGATTACTTTTTATTTCTGCTTTTAACTCACCTTTTCAATTCACTTTGGCTTTATTTCAGGTGATGTCAATGCTTGTCCTCCTGCCTTCTTGTGTTGTTAACTTTTATTTCTTCATTAGGCCTTAAGCTATGAAGTAATAAGAAGCAAGTTCCAGAAAGGTGCTGCAGCAATTTTCAGTAAAATGACTGATGAATCGTTACAGCACAGAAATGCAAGGCAATGAAGATTGAAATGTGGCTGTAAGGGAAGACGAGTTTAGACCCTCTAGGCTTGAAAGCTTTTCTTTCACAGTATGGACGGCATACTAGAACCCACCATTTCTTATTTGCAGTCAGGGACACAAGTGGAATTACAGAGCTGTATCCTCTTGCACTGTGCAAAGGAAAATTATTTTCAGGCTTCTTTGTTGTTGCTGTGTGCCTTCCCACTCATGGTGACCCTAAGGCAACCCTATCACAGGGTTTTCTTGAGCTGAGAGTGGATGACTTACCCAAGGTCATCCAGTACGTTTCCATAGCCAAGTGTGGAATCGAACACTGGTCTCCAGAGTCATAGTCCAATGCTCAGACCACTACACAATGCTGGCTGACACTTTACGTTCTAGGAGTTGTCATTTCTAAGCTCTATAAATTACCGTGAACACTGAAGGTGACTTTGCACACTTCATCTTCCCAGGAGTGAAGCTATGGGGCAGTGAGTAATGAGGTCATGCCCTCCAAAATAAGAATTCTGTCACCAAAATTTGATTTCCATTGTCTTCAAATTTATAGCATTGCAGAAATGAATACCATTTGCCCCTAGATTTTTATATTTGATATGTTCATATTCCCTCCCTTTTCTTTGGCTATCTAAACTCTGTTTTCTAAACAACTTGAAATTCTTGCAATTTGAGACTGATGAAAAATTTCTTCTGAGGGGGCAGAATTCTTATTTGGAAGGGGAAAGGCCCTCATTTCACTCCCTTGTCTACAGCTACCTCCCTGTTCTCCTCCCTCCTGCTCCTCCACCTCCTCCTTTTTGCCATCCCTCCCTCCCTCCTTGGAGCTGTAGCCATGCTTCCCACAATAGAAATTGAAAACACTGCACTAAGTGCATTAGCATTTCTGATCATGCCAATTAGAACCATCTGGATATAGCAGGAATTTGTATCCATCTTTTAGCCATATTTTTCTTTCTTAAATAAACAACACCAGCTTGGCCATTCCCGGTGCCATACATTTTAAGTGTATGCAACAAAGAATCATCAGTTGCAAATACAAAGGGAATATGCAATCATTTTGTGCTGAACAATATACTGTACATTTTCTAATATCAGAATGGCATATCCAGTGAGTATTCTGTGAGTGCATAATACATATCCTGGAACTAAGGCTGCTTGCAACTTTAGGCGTGTTGAAAATATTAGCTAGGTGTAATACTGACTTAGAGCTCAAACAGAATTCAGTCAGTGACGTGGGGATTTGGAAGTTCTCACTGGAGATATTTGCTTTGCTTTATTGGAACTTGTGCAGTGTCTGTCATTTTGTATCTCCAACTGACTCTTAGGCCTAGGAAGAACTTCACAGTGGCCTCTCTACATGTCAGTGTCATTTCTACATTTCACAGATGAAAACCGGGAGATGTGTCAATGTCAGAATGTGATCAAAATGGCAAATGTTATTAATGAAGAAAGCTAGGAAAAGCTGCAGCAGTTTACTTATGCCTAGGCCTAAAGGGAAAGGCAAGATTCCAACCCCTCTTTTACTCTCCTTCCTGCTGAATTAATTGAGCTAAACCACTTTTGCTGTTTGAACTCACTTTGCAGCAACTGAAGTAAATTGTGGATGAAAGGGGAAAGTGGAAGAAGAAGTGAGAAACTGGGACATTTTAAAACAACTAAACAATGGGCAAACAAATCACGCATGTTGGAGGGTATGCAATGTATTCTAGTTATTACTGGAGTTCAATAAGCTATATTCATTTTTATCTCTTTCCTCAGTGGTTAACTCCTCAGTGGTTGACTCCGACAACTGCAAGATCGGCAGGATGGCAGTTTGAGGGCCAAGTGCTGCATGATGGGATGAGCTCCTGTCACTAGTCCCAGTTTCTGCCAGCCTAGCAGTTCAAAAGCATGTACAAGTGCAAGTAGATAAATAGATACCACTTTGGTGGGAAGGTAACAGCGTTCTGTGCAGTTATGCGGACCACATGATCACAGATTAATCTTTCACAATATTGGCTCTTTGGTGTAATAACAGAGATGGCCTTCCAATAGCATGCAAAGACCTCTTTGATCCTGCCTGATTTTAAAATAGAAAGTTTTTAAAGAATGGACTGGGGGTGCTGTATTGTACACTGAAATGTTTTAATAACTTTTAAATCTTTTTAATTGCCCTTTATTCTTTTATCTTGATTTGTTGTGGTGATGGCGCACCTTCAATGATTTATGGCAGTCCTAAGGTGAACCTATTGTGGGGTTTTCTTGTCATGATTTGTTCAGAGGAGATTTCCTATTGCCTTCCCTTGAGGCTGAGAACATGTGACTTGCCTAAGGTAACCCAGTGGGTTTTATGGCCGAGCTGGGATTCGAACCCTGGTCTCCAGAATACTAGTTGAACACGCAAACTACTATCTTTAATACTGCATTTTAAAATTGGGAATAGTTTAATTCTATTTTAGTGTTCACTATCTGTATGTTTTTAATTGTATTGTCTTTAAATTGTAATCCATTCGGAGTCCCTATTTGTGGTATAATAATAATAATAACAATAATGATAGCAATTGTCAAAACAGATGGTTATTTTTTTCCCCCTTCCATCTTAACAAAGTGAGTGTGATCTTGTGAATGCTTGCAATAGGAAAGCATGCTGGTAGCTCCTCTTAAACATTCTGGGAAACATTATCTCTGGAATCTCAGTGCTTCATGTTTCTCGAGATTTCCCTTTGGGCACTACAGCTTTACAAAATAGGCTGCTGCCCTTCTTTAGTCTGTAACAGATTGGCCCATTCTGACCCAAAGTGCACATAAACACTTCCAGTGCTTCACATTTACTGCCATTTAAAGGAGGGAGAGGAAAAAAAAACCTCAGAAAATTGCATTGTATTTCCTTAATCATATATTTTATTACAGGACATGATTATATCTTTTTCATGCGGGGTTGAGTCACACATGGCTTTCGGTTTTTCAGTTTAATGCTTTTGGTAACAAAAGCCAGTTTTTCAATCCAGAGCACATAGTCCCGTAGTTAAGGAGAGAGCAAATGTTACAGTTTAAATTATTCTTGTAAAGTATTATTATCATATAGCTTGCTTAAATCAGAGCCACAGTAATTCGTTTTTGGAACAAAAGTTCTTTAAGCTCTTTTACTCACATTTGTTTCTGATACTACAGCCCTTGGCAAATTGTGAAAGCACAGATGTTGTCCAAATGGGAGCAATTTGGTTGGATTGTTGTTTTAAAAAAGCGACTAATACAAATATGAGATTTTTTTTTGAAAAACAAAAACAAAACCTAATCCCTGGGGAAGAAATCTTTCATTTAATTTATATTTAAAAAAATCCCAACAACAGCTAGGTAAACAAACCTCTGAAAATTCAATTTAGTGTTTCCACACTTTTTGTCCATTTTTCATTGAATACTTTTGCTCAGCATTAAGCACTTTCTTTGTGTTGTTTGGGGGAAAATGTACGATAGATGCAAAACTTAAATTTAAAGGAGATCTGCTTGGATCATCCCCTGCCCTCTTGAAATTTGTGTTGGGGTGGGCTTCAGCAACTAAAGTGAGACCTGATGGGGTGCTTTGGCCAGTGCAGAGGTAGAAAGAGAATATCAACCTCTACAATGACTTTGCCAAGCATTACGCACCAGAATCCTAGATATAGACCTAACTACTATATATAGACTATAAATTGACCTCATGGCAGGTTTTGAGGCCAAAATTATGCATTTTGATATGACCTGTGAATAAACTGAGGGTAAAACCTAGGGGCATGTAACAAACGATCTAAAAAATGAAGTAAAGGAAAACAAGGCCTAGGAACCTACAAAGTTCCAGCAGGTATAACTATACTCACCCTAAAGGCTGGATGGATGAGAGAGTGGGAGAGAGTCAGTGCTTCCAGGACAGATTACACTGTTGTTTTTCAGCAGGCAATGATTCCTTTTAAAATAAGAAAGTACAGTACTTATATTGACCCTTAGATAAGCCAACTCAAGTTTTTTGGGTCAATTTTTTGAGTAAAATTTCTAGACTTATACGTGAGTATATACAGTAAGTAGTATCTCCTGGCCTGAATCCTCCCAGGGATGGATGAGGGCAAACAAATTGAAATTAAATCCAGATAAAACGGAGGTACTCACGGTCACAGGCCCGAAACTGGGTCTGGGAATACAACTTCCAGTCCTCGATGGAGTCACACTCTCCTCGGACTCTGTTCGCAGTCTGGGGGTACAGTGGTCCCCCGGGTTACGAAGGTAATCCGTTCCGGATTACCTTTCGTAACCTGGAAGCATTCGTTTCCCGGGGGACCGCTATTTTGAACGGACCGCGTGGCCGATTTAAAGGGGCTGCGCGGTTTTTTTCCCCGTATCCCGGGGGATCTTTCGGATCCCGGGGGATATGTTAGCGGTCCCGCCGGTTTCATACCCCGGGGTTTTCGTACCCCGGGGGATTCGTAAACCGGGGGACCACTGTACTTCTTGACCCGTCGCTTCACATGACTAGTCAGGTCAATGTGACAGTCAGGAGTGCCTGTTATCAGCTTCGGCTGATACGCCAGCTGTGCCCTTTCCTGGAGATGAGGGACCTGGAAACTGTGGTACACGCTCTGGTAACCTCACAGTTGGACTACAGCAACACACTCTACGTAGGGCTACCCTTGTGCTTAACCAGGAAACTACAAATGGTCCAGAACATGGCAGCCAGACTTATTATAGGAACATCCAGGAGAGAGCATATAACATCTGTGCTTAAAGCTCTCCACTGGCTTCCAATCAGTTTCCGGGCACAGTACAAGGTATTGGTTTTAACCTTTAAAGCCCTACATGGCTTGGGGCCATCTTATCTAAGGGACCGCCTCCTCCTGTATGAACCCCCCCCCCCGCATGCTCCGGCTCTCTGGGAGGAACCTACTACAGCCCATGAATACCAGGTTAGTGCAGAACTCCCAGAGGGCCTTTTCTGCAGTCGCCCCCAAGCTGTGGAATGACCTGCTGGATGAGATGCATCTTATAACTTCCATCAATGGCGTCAAGAAAGCCTTAAAGACGCATCTCTTCCGGCAGGCCTTCCCAGACACTAGTTAATACCCCCAGCTCTAAATCAGGGTATAGACCTCCCCAACCTCCACCGGTGTGCTCTTTCTCTATTAGAGCTAGAAATCCTTGTCTAGGCATTTTTGGCCTAACCTATTGCACATGTTTTATTGTATATGTTTTAATCTATAGTTTGATTTAATCCTTTTTTAATGGGAGAGGTGGGGATAGATGGGAATATTTTAATCTGTTATGTTTTTAACTTCTGTTGTAATCCGCCCCAATTGCTTTGTTCAGAGGGGCGGACAAGAAATAAAATTTATTATTATTAGTCCACTGTAGGAGTCAGCTGCTGTGTTGGGAAAGGAGATCTATTTAGTTGGCAATTGGAGCATAAGGAGGATGACATTTCCATTTGCTCCCACCAGCAAGAATGCAACAGAAGTTCTGTGTTCTGATGGCCATAGTCTCACCTGCTGGGTGGGGGACATCATCTTCCTTGTCCCTCTGTTGCCAGCTGAATGGACCTTCTTTATCTGATGCAGCAGCTGGCTTTTAAGGTGGACTAGGGTGGCATTTATGTAGGCTAACAGTTAAACTATGTCTTATATCAGTGATGGATTCATAATTGTAGATTACAAATCTGTAATTGCAGTACTGAATACCACCGTTTTCTCCAGTGAGTCCTCTCCTATCATGACATGTTCAAAAATGTCTTTTTGGCAGTCTATGGAATCTGCAGAACTTCAGCATCATATGTCAAATGAATTTATTGTTTTCCTGTCAGCCTTAGGTAATTGAAATATTGTGGAAAGTTTAAATGGTGGTAAAATTTATCAAATTTTGTAAGCCATTGAGAGTACTACTGCACAAACACTGAATAGTAACTGTTCTTAGGAATGTTAGAAGCTGCTTTATACTTAATCAGACCATTCAATCTCACCTAATATTGCCAGGTTTGACTGAGAGCAGTGGCTCTTTCAGGTAGGATACTTTCCTAGCTCTGGGGACCCCTGTCATCAACTGGTGGTCTTTCATCTAAATATTAACCAGTCTTAACCTCAGTGGTGTCCCTGCCTGGGGTATCACCTAGTGCAGGGAGGCACAGTGTCCGGGGGGGAGGGGGGGCTTCCATAGGTGGGGCTAAAAGGGCACTCCACCCACCTCACTCTCATGGTGTATAAAATAGCGTAGCAGCAGCAAAGGGGGGGCATGCCTGGCCCACTCAGAAGCCACCCTGGCCTTCTGAGTCCTACATAGCCATGGCAGTGTTACTGGTAGTACTCTGTATAAAATCATGGCATAAATGATATCCACATACATGACCCTGGATGCCGGTTAATCCTGAAAAGTGAGGCAAGAATTCATAGACTCACCGCCTTAAGGGAGGAATCCCCTCTTAGCAAATATTACATCTAGATAGTCTAGGAAGTCAAAAGTGAGATTATCACCCAGCCATTAAGAGGTGTAATGTTTGTCCTCCTTAATCTGCAGATTTCCCCTTCAGGATCCTTGATTCCTTGATTCCTTTACTCAGGCTATCACCGCAATAGATTAAGCCTTCTAAGACAATCAGATTCCATTGTTCGGACAATAACTCCACCATTAAGCCCCTTTGCCATACCTGGCTTTTACCCTATAAAAAGCTATTCTGCGTGCCAGCTGAGAGGTCTCCATACTCCACATTAGTCTGATCTCTGATCTGGACACCAACAAGCCCGCTCAAACCCACGCTGTGGAGCGGACTTGTCCCACAACCACTCTACCATTCGACTCCCAGAGGAGAATCTACACTCTGGTAAGCATCACCTTTAGTAATGCCTTGAAACTATCCCTAATGCTAACCCCTGACTTTCCTGAGCCTTGTATGTGTGTATGTATGTTACTGAATTGTGTGGCTGCCTTTCTCTTTTAATAAAACTGGATATTAATTAGACAAGTCTGTCTCTGCTCAATTTCTTGAATCCTGGTCTTCTTGGTATACATAAAGGGAGATGAGCTTGCAGGGCTGTTGTAGCAGGCCCATCTCGCAATATTGAGCTAATTATAAATTCCCCTAATCAGACCTTTGGCTACAGAAGCATGGCACCCAGAAGGCAGCTGCAAGCTTCCCGTGTGTGTACTACTCAACTGGGTGAACCCCCTGAGGTGTCACCTAGTGCAGTCTGCACCACTGCACGCCCCTAAAGACACCATAGCTTAACCTTATTTAGGAGCAGTACAGACGGGTGGCTAGAAGTGGCTCCTTTTTTAATCCATCATAAGGGCTGCAGCCCTATGATGACTCTTCCACCCAGAGGCACTTCGCCCTTTCATCACAAGGCTGCACCCTGTGTGGATGGAGCTGTAGCCTTGTGATGTCATGGTACCAATATTAGGGCTTGGCGCATATGGATGTTGCACCATACTGAGCCCTAATATCGGTGCAAACAGCTCGTCTATACTGGGCCTTAATTTCCAAAATCAGGTGAGATAGGCTGTGTTCAGAATAATATAGTGACAGATTGCCTTGTTGTTTGCTTCCATATTGCTTCAGTTAACATGATGGGATTATAAAACAGGTAGGACAAAACAGTTGTGAAAACATGGGATGGAAAGAACATTCAGGAAGGCACTGTTTGCCCTGTAATTGCAAGAAAGTTTTAAATGGAATTAAAGTTAAAGGTAAATGTTTAAATATTGTCTTCCAGCTTAAGGCCCTAGAGTTTTAAGATGTGTAAACAGGTGAATTCTGTATTTTCAAAAATGGCAAATCCACCATTGTTTGCTTGTTCTTTTATACCAGCAATCTTATAAGAAGGCCTAAGTGCAACGTGAAGCCAGTGCAATGTGTAGATGAGCCTAATTTGAATGTCTGCAAATCCATCCTGCATTTCCTCTTAAGTCTCTAACCAAATGCAGACTATATAGTGTACACAATGGCTTACAAAAATATTTAAACAATACTTCTTTTATTTATAAAAACAGATTTAATTTTAATATTTTCTTTTTCTTATTTTTATTAAAAAATTAACAACAAATTCCAGTTTCAAATCAGGTTTACTGATTAAGAGGCTGTACAGACCAGCTTCAAAGGCTGGTATGTGGGCAGAGTAGGGGCGTGGTGTCTACACGACACATGTCCTGACTCCGCCCCCATGCCAGCATGATGCTGTGCACCCCACCCCAGCACCAAAGGAGCATCAAAAAGCCACAGTGCCAGCAGTTATGGCGCCCTTTCCACGGTGAAAAAAGGAGATGCAATTTGCAACTACTTTTTTGTGCCACAGAAAGGCCAGATTGGGCCGGTGGCATGTAGCTGCCACGGCCCTAATCTAGTGCTGAAAGGGACGGTCTCTTCAGTCCCTAATTCATCAATGGGTTTATTGACTATTCCATCACCCCCAATAGGGTACACAATATCAATCCTTAAAGCCTCTAGGCTCTTCTGTTCTTCCTCATTGATTGTATTTTGATGTTGGTATTTTAGTTAAGGTAAGGGAATGAACTTTTTAGTCATGTATCTATTATTTGCTTATGTAATTGTTTAAGCATTTTGTAAACTGTCTTGATCCTTTGGAAAGGCGGTTTATAAATAAAATGTATGATGATGATGATGATGATGATGAACGAATCTCAAGAGACTAATCATTATTCCATATTGTAACCAATAAGACTGGCAATATGGCTTGAATACAGTCAGTGGTCCTCCAAGTTTGAAGTATGAGAGTGATGGGTTTTGGGATCAGCATGGTGGAGTGGTTTGAGCATTGGGCTGCAGCTCTGGAGATCACAGTTCGATTCCTCACTCAAGCATCAAACCCCCCCCCCCCCGGGTGATTGCAGGTAAATCACACGTTCTCAGGACCTGAAAACGTTGTGATGATGTTTGCCTTAACGATTGTCATAAACTGGAAATGACTTGAAGGCACACAACAACAAGAATAAGAACAACAACAACAACAGTGGTGGGTTTCTTCAAGATGTTGTCAGAGAGGTCCTTGTGCTGTCTAGATCTACCATCACCTTGCTAGTACACATTTTTGCCTCTCCTTCTGAACCTAACCAGCTCTGACCAACTGTCAGAGATAGGAGGAGAGTGCAGATAGAGAATACTGCTCCTTTCTCTTCTTCCTCTAATGTTCACAGAAGACAGAGAAACCAAATCATAGAATATAATAATCAAATTTTTTGGAAGAGACCAGAAGGGCCACCTAATTAATAATTAATTAATAATTTTTGCCATTTTGACCATACTCTGATTTTGCCTGACAACATGTGTCCTAATTTCCTCTGTGAAATTTTGGAGGGTATGAAATACATGGTTTGGGTGCTAGACTCTGATTCTGACCAAGGTTCACTTCCCCACTAGGTCATGAAACTGACTGGGTGACCTTGGGCAAGTCACATTCTCTCAGCCTCAGGGGAAGGCAGTGAAAACCTCCTCTGAATAAACCTCAAATTAAGGCAAATCTCCTCTGCCATACCTTGCCAAGAAACTCCATGATAGGGTTGCCTTTGGGTCACCATAAGTCAGAAGCAATTTGTAGGCACCCAACAACAAAGTACAACTCAGCAGATTCCAACACCAAATTGATAGTTAATCTCCCCATTAATGAAGATATATATTTCAATTAGGAAGGCTGTGGGTTGTTTTTTTTAAAAACAAAACCTCCAGACCCTTGCCTTTTTCCCACTATGAAACAAGTACTTCTGTACAGTGTTTTTCTATGGTTTTGAGATTTATTTATTTTATAGATATTTTGAAAAGTGGTTCTGCTACAGCCATTTCAACAGAGGTAAAACATGTGGCTTGTTAATGGGGCTGTTTCTAATCAGAGTGGATTAGCTCTTGTAATGATATAATTATAACGATAACTGCAGTTTTATGTGATTTTTCATCAGCCTCAAAGCCAGACAGATTTTATGTAGATGCACTGAAAAAGTTCCCACTTTCCCATCCCTGGGTTGGCATGAGTTTGGAATGCTGTGGTGAATGGGGTTGTACAGTTTTGTAGGCCAACAGCCACAGCCTTTGGGGCTGACTCTGCGGCTGTTGTCAGGTCGAACGGGGAGCGGTGCCCATTCAGATTGTTGCGGTGTCTGGAATGCAAAATAAGTGGCACACAAAAATACCCTCTAGCTTTCCTTCCTCAGCAAACTGGAACACCTCCAATGCTAAAGAACTAAACAAAAAATAAACTTATATCAGCATCTGTGAATACATTACCCTGTTGGCAGAGCTGACAAGGAACCTCATGTTTGTCCATTCCCAGGTCCCGAGTAGCATCTTTATTCTACTGGCAATTAGCTAGTGATATATTTTTATACATATAAAAGGAAGAACATATTTACATGCATTAAGCCTGTTTTTTATTTGGTATGCAACAACTAAACCACATTTATTCAGGTTCTCCTAATCAACATATCTATAAAACACAACATTTCCTCTCATGTAGCAAAAATTCTTGTGAATAGCTTTTCATTTTCACACAGCCCCCCAAACCACTGCAATGGTTATGAAGACCACATAAAATACCACATTTGTATGCATCTACATTAAGTAAACAGCATAACTTTTTCCCCAGTGCAGAGCAAGTTTTTAGATAAAGAAGAGGGGAAATTAGAGAGGGCCCAGCGGTTCAGCTATGACTACTCTTCTTACCACAGAGGATTTTAATCCTGTCAGTTCAGCTATCAATCATATTTTACAGCAGCTGTATAATGGTCATGCTACTGTGAGGAAGAAATGCCTAAGACCTAGTACAAAACATTGAAATGTTTCAGCACTGAGAACCCTGAAGAGGAAGGAAAATTGCATCCAACCAGAACCTCTTGATGGAAAAGATAAAACAAAAAGTCATGGTGTTGTGCAAGATTTGTACAACTCAAGCAAGGGGGAATTGGGCCGGCTACTAAAAAAACAACAACATAACATTAAGACAGTAACAGAAAACATTGCTGACTGCTCTATCCATCTACAAGCAAAACTCTTTTAAAAGACAAATGATGTCTTGCAGAGTAAGGTATAAGCTTCTTCTGTAGCCACAAAAAGGCCTAAAGCTTTTCAGACTTTGGCATGTACTCAGTTTGTCTATCCTGATGACATATCCTTGCCTGTGGCTGCCCCTTAATTACCTGCTCTGTAGTCCTAAGTTAGCCTCTAAGCACAAAGTAGACTCTGTTTGTGCATGTGTGGGTGAAATAAAAAATGCAGGACACAAGCAAGTATTTTCATGTTACTCTGAAAAAACAGTCAAAACCTGCCATCTCCATAGTTTTACATTCTTTCATTGTTGTTTTTTTAAAAGGAGCAAATAATACAACTAACCTAAAACATAGAAAAAATGATCAGGTAATCAATAAAAAGATCATCCCAAACTATGAAAGGAGTGTGTGTGTGTGTGTGTGTGGGGGAGACCTTCTGTGTGAAACTCATATGTTCTTTTTGTCCCACTACAAAAAGGTTATATATAAAAGTTGTTAATGTACTAGATCTTTCCATATGTTTACAGAAAAAGCTGGTGTATTTCAATTCATATGTGTTGCTATTAGCATTAAAAATAAACAGATGCCAAACTGTGTATAGTTTTTCATTGGCTCCATTATAATTTCTTAAAGAATGTAAAGTTTTTATTTATATTTTTTAAAAAATAATGTACATATGAAGTGAGTTTTTCTATAAGTCTAAAGACCACAGTTTTGCCGTTGTTGTTGTTGTTGTTGTTGTTGTTGTTGTGTGTCTTCAGATCATTTCTGACTTATAGTGACTATCACAGAGTTTTCTTGGCATGACGTTCAAAGAGGGATTGCCTTTGCCTTCCTCTGAGGCTGAGAGAATATGACTTGGGTCACTCAGTGGATTTCCATGGCTGAGCAAGGATTTGAACCCTGCTTTCCAAAATGTTAGCCCAATGCTCAAACTACTACACCAATACTGGCTTGCCAGTTATACTTTACTGTATGTTGTCTTTGCTGTCTCGGTTCTGTCAGTTCTGTCACATCCTTTGTCTTTGGAAAATAATTGATACAATGCTAAATAAAAGGATACATGAGCAATGTAACCTGGGGCCCAATCTCATTATAGAATTACAGCATTATGATTCCACTTTAACTGTCATGGTTCCATCCTATGGAAACCTGGGATTTGCAATTTAGGTGGGGCATTTAAAATTCTCAGCCAACTCTGCTGCCTCATGAAACTACAGACCTGAAGATTTCATAGACTGGAACTGTTTAGATTAAAGCAGAATAACAGTAGTATAATTCTGCAGTGTGAATGGGCCCTGGACAGTATGATTCAGTCCCACCTCCTTGGCCTCCATCTCTGTCCTTCTCTTCCTCATATGCAAAGTGCTCCATGCGAGGAATTCCAGTCCTATCCAATCTTCCCTTCCCACCTTAGTGTCCCTCTACCATGCAGAGAGGTGAGCTCACCTACTGGTTTGCAGAGGGCCCAAACTGGAATGTGCCCTAGGCATATTTACATAGAAATCAATGATACTAGAACCACTGGGTTTTGTTTCAGTCCTGTCAACTCAGGAGATTAGTGCACTGGCTTTCATTCCCATGTTAGGTGTGGGATGTAAACTCACAGGGATGGATTGTATTACACAGCTCCATCCCCAGGCAGTACTCATCCTGTACCCATCCCAGACTTCTCCTGGACCTTTTAAAGAATGATATTTCCTATCTGCCTAGTGTGGGAATGGAAGCCAGTGTGCTAATATCCATAATCAGGTTAAACTCTCCCCTGTGAATACAGTCTTTGGATGTTTTCCCATATACCACATAAGTAACCTAAACACTGTAAAGCTGAAAGGTAATGTAGACATATATGATAATAAAACAACTGGTGAGAATGTCTGTTAGAAATACAGCTCTATATTAAGGGTGAGCAGACATCAGGCTTGAGGGATCTCCTTTGGGTGTTTGTGGTGAGGGTCTTTTATTAGGTCCTTGAGATACACTGACAAGAGTCTGATGTAGAAGATGGTATTCTTTGAACAAAACTTAATGGAACTCATAGTGCTTTCATACAAAACATTCCTAAACCTAAATCCACTGGAATAGACCCATGGGATTTACACAAGTGCAGACAATTCAGCAATAGCTTCAATGAGTTTACAGTAGTTGATACTAGCTATTGCAATGGAGGGAATCATGTGGCCTTGTAGATATTGAACTGCACTTCTCAGCATTCTTCATCATGGACTATACTTGTTAGTACCCTTGCTAGGCCAGTGTCCCATATCTCCAGGAACAAAATATCCTGACCTACTCAGAGACTGCAATGCTATGTCCCATTGCACACAGTGGGGCTTCTGGGGGGGGGGGGGGGAGATATCCTTGTGATTTCTCTGCATAATCGTTTAAGTCAATGTGGCCTCATATCTGGCTGGCTGCTACTCTTCTCTCCATGGCAGACTGAAGAACTATGCCAAACTATGCAGCGTGGTTTTGGCAGTATGACCTACTTCCCACAGAAAAGTAAGCGAAGAATTAACTTCTTGTTGTGGAGTGAAAGCTGGGCTTGAAGGACTATGCTGTGGTACACAACAGACAGCACTAGAACCAACAGTGCCAATGGCCTATTCGCAGTTGAGACCATTCAGTCTTGCAATTGCCATCACAGAGAAATATGTAGCAAGTTGCTGTCAGGACATTGTTATATACCAATATAAGGCTGGAATGCTCTGGTAGTTAATTTTGCCTCCTTGTTACAAATTTGTAACCACTAGTGAAATCTATTTCCTTATTTCCAGAGACCAGAAACTCAAAGGCAGCTGATGGGTTTTACAACCTTAACTACTTTGAGTGGGAGCTTTGCTAGTTCTGGAACCACTTCCTCCAGAGTTTGACCCTGCCAAAATTCCCCGTCAAGTTGATGCAGCTATGGGAGGAGTAGGGGAAATAAATAATAATAAATAATAAAATCTTTATTTATATTTCCCACCTCTCCCCATGGACTGAGGTGGGAGTACAGCATATCAAAACAATAATAACATATATACTTAAAACATTAATCACACATTTGATCCTAAAAAACCAATCTCGGAATGTCGCTGCCAATCCAATGTTCAGGAGGCTGGAATATTCCTTAGGGTTGGCTATGGTGGGTCAAAAGGGTAGACCCGCTGGAAGAGATCCGTCTTGAAGGCATCTAGAGTGTTAATAAGACAGATCTCTTCTGGAAGGCCATTCTAGAGTTTGGGGGCAGCAGTGGTGAAGGATCTATCAGAGGTCGATTTCAGCCTAGTATTTGAATAGTCTAATAATTTCTTTCCTGATGTTCTGAGTGTGTGGGGTGGATTGTGTAGGGAGAGGCGTTCCCTCAAGCAACTTGGGCCCAAGCCATGTAGGGATTTAAAGGTTATAACCAACACTTTGTATTGTGCCCAGAAGCTGATCGGCAGCCAGTGTAGTGATTTCAATACTGGTGTAATGTGATCTGATCTAGGTGTTTTGGTGATCAGTCTGGCTGCAGCATTTTGGATCAATTGATACTTCCGGACTTGGTACAAAGGTAGCCCCAAGTAAAGCGCATTACAGAAATCCAGATGAGAGGTTTCCAGCACATGTACCACTGTTTCAAGGTCCCTCTGGGCCAGATAGGGGCGCAGCTGGCGTATCAACTGGAGTTAATACCAAGCACTCCTGGCCATCGCCTCCACTTGCGATGTTAGCTGTAGAGACGAGTCCAGGAGTCATATGTCCCCTGTCAGCGCACAGACGGAGATCATTGACCAAAGGCGACCATGACAGTCACCACTCCGTATTCTGCCCTGAAGCCGGTTTGAAATGGGTCTAGATAATCGGCTTCATCCAAGACACCCTGGAGTTGGAAGGCAACTGCCCTCTTGATCACCTTGCCCAGAAAAGGTAGTAAAGAGACCGCCCTATAATTATTTCTTAGTAAGGGATCCAGGAAGCGTTTCTTCAAGAGTGGCTTGACCACTGCTTGTTTGAGGGTGGATGGAAATTTCCCCTCCCTGAGGGACGTGTTGATTATAAGTAGCAGAGTTGTTACTATGTCCCCTCCCTGGGTGGTCAAGCAGGATGGGCAGGGATTGAGGGGGCAAGTTGTCCTCCTTACACATCCAAGGAGCTTGTCCACTTCATCAGTACTTACAAGCTCGAATTGATCCAGTCTAATAAAGTCCATGGAGTTACAGTGGGAGACTACTGTTTTTGTTATGTGCCTTCCAGTTGACTCCAACTTAAGGCAATGCTATCTAAAGGTTTTCTTGGCTAGATTTAGTCAGAGGAGGTTGTCATTGCCTTTCTCTGACAACTTCTTAGCTCCTGACTGAAAGTTTTTAATGAGTTTACTTTTGCCCTCACTTTTTCTCCTTTAAGGGTCCCTTCCCAATGTCTTCCCAATGACCTCTTAAGACCTCTTAATGATTATAGTTTTGATTGAAGCCATCCACCTTAGCTCCTTTAGTGTTCAGCAATTCAATTTCTCTACGGCTAACAGTGTGACTGGCCAAGGGTCATACAATGGGCTTCCATGGTGAACCTTAGTCCAAACTTAAAACACTACATCACTTTACTGTAACTATTGTTGCTATTATTTGTTTTACAAATAGGAGATCAAAGGAATGCTTGCTTAAACTCTTATTTCTTCTTTTTAAAAAGATTACCTCTTTGGAAATTAATTCACTAGTACCTAATTTTCAAATGAACATGGTTATGATTGGGTTGTGATGTTCACAAACATACTCTGTGAGCAGTGGAGGCTGGTCATTCCTATAGTGGCAAGGTGTTGTCTGCACTGGCCAGAGTACTCATCCTGGCACTAGAACTGCCCTGACCCCAACCATTATCTTGGCTCTCTCTTCTGACACTGGGTGGCTGTTTGCATATGTGTCCCACTATGCTGCCTGGCATGGCCATCCTATAGTGAGCCAGTCACATTTGAAGTCAGAATGACTTACCCAGCCTCAATCACATGACTGGGCACCTCGTTCTGACCTTAGAGCAAAGCGATCCACAGTGGTGGTGGCACAATGGGTCATACATGTGAACAGCTATCCATTGCTGGAACAAAGATCTTCTAGGAAGATCTGGAGGAAACAGAGAGTTTTTAAAATCCATGTTAATGGTGTTCTACCCCAGGTTTGGCATTGTCCTGACTATTTGCATCACTATTGGGGACTGAGTTTCAAGACTTTTCTTCAAGAGACTGGTGGGAAGCCATTTTATTTGGCCTGTACAAACAGGGCTGTGGTGCATTGGGTTTAGACCCAGGTAATACTCTCCTAGTGAAAGTGTTGAACTCATCTGCAAAGTAAGTTCAGGACCTTAGCTACCATCTTTAAAGTCTGGACTAAAACTTGAGCAGATTCCCTTCTCCATTGACATTAGTGCCACCAGCCTCAACTACCTGTTTCATGGTTCTGGACACCCAGGCCACAGTATCACAGTGCTGTGATGTGAACACACAGGTGCTGCACAAGTGGGATATAGTCTTGTGTCCATTGGGACAGGAATAGCGATCAGGGCAGGGTCCAAGTTTTTATGGTTCGCAAGCAGGATTACCACCTGTGAGTCCCAGGAGAACACAACTACAGATTCTGGGGCCAACATCTTTTACCTTAGTCACAATATAGGATACAATCCAACATCCTCTCAGTGTAGCCTAAATATATGCATGTGGAGATACGTTGCACTTGCACAACACAACCTGCATGCAGAATAGCAACACTGCGCAATACATGTCAATGACTGGATACTGCAGTGCTCAACCACAATTTGCAATTTCCGTGTGCACCCGTCCAGTCTGTGCAACTCCTACTCCACCACTGTCAGCAGAATATGGCTGTGTGACTTCCACATACATGTGTTACTAACAGACTGGCAGCCATATTTGACATTCTGGGCTTCCAAGTCCTTGCAGTTTTGTTGCTAAGCAACACTGTACAGTTTTGCCATGAAACATTAACAGACCTATATAAAACCAACCAAAGTTTTCTCAGTCAGTGTTCCAGATGATATAAAATCACAGGTTACTCCTAAAAGCCTTGGAAATATGAATAAATACACGTAAAAGAGAAACAGTTTCCAAATGGATAAATAGTCTCATGTCCCCTGAGGAGATCTTAATGCTAATATACTTCATAAGCTTAGTGGGGAGAGCAGGATGTCAGAAGCAATTTCCAGAATGGGTATCCGAAAGGACAACTCTGCTCATAATATTGTGCAACTCCTCCCTCAGGGGGAGGTCTCCAAATGTCTGGAACCAGGAAAAAGCAGGGCAAAGTTCACCAACATAAAGAACACAAGGAAGTATTTCCATCAGAAGGAGGATGGGCTGGAGCCAACTAGCCTCAAAACATCTGGCCAAAGGAGCATTTGAAACAGAAAGTGATGGGAGAAGGCAAAAATCAACAACTAAAGTCTTTTCTGTAAAGGAAACCATACCTTAATAGGAAGCATTTGGGAATTCCCTGGTCTTCTCATCATAATATTTCACTCTTGCTCAGATCCCCCCATCCTTCAAATATGTCACCCGCTTCCCCTTTAGCATAGTTTTTAATGCTTATAATGCACCCTCTTTTGGGCCTATGACCTTCAAGTGTGTTAGACTACAAAATCCGGAATTGGACATGGTAGCTGGGGATGATGGGGATGTAATCCAACACATCTGCAAGGTGTTGAGGATAAGGCTGCAATAATGCAGTGCTCCAACTTATTAAATATAAGGAACTGGATATCTTTCCCACTTCATCAGATGTGGAAAAGTGAACAAATTTGTTCACAGTGCAGGTATAGCTTAGTTACAAAAGTAGATACGTTCCTGAGCCTTAGTTCTTTAACAGAAAATTTAATCCCGAGACAGAAATAACATGGAAAGAGCAGGGCTAGGTTCCTGTACCACAAAAAGAAGAGCATCTTAGCATCTTTCAGCATTTTCTTAAAATTCAAAACTGAGAATATGCACATGTGAAATGAAACAACTAGCCATGCGTAACAAAAAACATTTTGAACTGTCTACGGGCCTCTTGAAAGCTTCCTCCAGGATGAATCCAGGGATGATGATGATGATGATGATGATGATGATGATGATGATTGCACCAGATTTGATTGCCAGATTTAAAGATCTATATGTGGTTTTTTTAAAAAATATATATATATGCAGAGTGCCGGGGGGGTTGTTGTTGGTGAGACAAGCTGAACTGCTCTCCTTTTTCCACTTTGTTTTTTCTGTTCACACTTACTCAGTAAGGAATTCTGGAGTAACTGCTGTTTACTTTGCCTATTATAGGCAAGCAGACACAGCTTCAGGAAGATCAGCTAGAACACAATCCTATTTTATCCAGACTCAAGCCTTATTGCATTGTTTATTACAAACAAGCTGCTACAACATGACACCAAAAAACTGTGTTTTTCCACTTTCCTTAACTGCATACCCAATGTTAATGCAACTAAGGACATCTCCAAGCAGACAGAGGACAGAGAAGAAAAGAGAAGAGGGCTCAGGGGGTATGAAAAGACTTTTATAAAAAGAAGCGCTTTTTTTTTTTGGCAACAAGCTTTGTTAACTGAAGCATGTCTGTATTGTAGATTCTCAGCATTTTATCCTATTATTATAAACATGTATACAACTTAGCCACAGTCCTTCCCACTTTTAAGACCTAGAGGCATGCCTTCATGACTGCAATAATTTGGAGATCTTAGAGCATTTGTCAAGTTTTCATTTCAAAACAAACTAATTACAACTTTAATTGTTCCAGACGTGCTTTAGAATGAGTTGCTGGCTGCGCATCTGCAATGATGTGGAGAAGTTGGAAGACTGTCAGGTCCGGTGAGTCAGAGGAGGAGATAGTTGCAATCTTGAGGAGTTGGAGCGGGGGGGGGGGGGGAAGAGTTGTGTCATGCACTTCACCCAGCCCTCAAATTGGGGCCCAAACGACTTCTCAGGCTGCATCTACACTGGAGAAATAACCTGGTTTGGCACTGCTTTAACTGCCTTGGCTCAAGGCTATGAAATTCTGGGAGTTGGAATTTGTTGTGGGCCCGGAGTGGAGCGGAGCTCTGGGCCCACAATAAACACCAACTCCCAGAATTCCATAGCCTTGAGCCAAGGCAGTTAAAGCAAAGCAGTGCCAAACCAGGTTATTTCTCCAGTGTGGATGTAGTCTCAGACAGCAGTAACCTCATAGTGGAAATCCAAAATCCAGTTTCTCACCAGGACTTGGTACCCTTTGCCAATGCACCTTCAGGTTACCAAATTTCTTGAGTGGGTGGGGGACTGTGACTGTTACAGAAAAAAAAAAAAAGTATTATGACACACTTCATCATATTACTTATTTCCCTGTTAACAGTTCTGGTTCTTTCTTTAGCATTACAAAAGATGACAGTTCCTTTGTCTTCTGCTCATTAGAAAAACAACAAGTGGGATCTGCAACAACATTGTTTTTGTGTGGTGTGCTCATGTCCAAGAATTTAGCTAGCCAGTCAGCCGACCACACTCTTCTTTAAGCTATCTCATTGCATCTCCATTGCCCTCATCCCCATTCTTAGCTGCCATCAGCAATCACCCAGCATTCTCATCCACTAAGCACGCTCAGCATTCAGCAGGTTGTTTGAGGAAATTTGCTTAAAGATGGCCCTTGTTGTGGAACACTGGAGGTTGCCATGGAAAAAAAGAGTATCTTTTTCAGGTGCTGGGCTTTATCTTTCAACAGCTTAATCCAAGGAGGAAGATCAGTTTATAAATATCTGGAGGTACAAGTTACTAAGCCTTAGCCCTATAGGCATTAGAGCAGGGCAGCCCAGAGTATCCTGCTTCCAGGGCAATCTCAACCTTCTCCCTCTGCAATGCCCTCCATTCTGATGTTGGGTGGCTGAACTCATGCATGTCCCGCTCAGCTGCCCAGCACGTCTGCCACCACAGGCTGTTTTGATGTGAGATACACTGCTGGGCATCTCATTTTGACCTCAGAATTGGTGACTGGCAGCAGTAGTGAATGCACCTGGCAGCTCAACAGAATGTGTTTCAGACAGCTGCCTGGAATGGGAATGGAGGGCTCCAGATCTTCCTGGGAGATCTGGAACAACTGGTGAGTTTTTAAAACCAGGACTGAGAGAGATAAAACCTGGTGAGTTTTTAAAACAAGGAGAGGAGTAAAACCTGGTTCTGATGTTGAACAGTCCAACTGTCTTCTGGTCTGCTTGTACCAGAATCAGGCTTTGGGCCATGCGTTATCTGGTTCCACTACTGAGTGAATGTGGGGAGGCAATTGTACTTGGCATATGCAGGTAAGGCCCTTGTCTTAAAGTATGACTTCTATAAAAGATAATTTTTTAGGGCCTATTTACCTAAATCTAGTTGTTGGTACCAGCTAGAAAAGACCCTTTAAATCAGTGAGAACTTTGCAAGTCCACTGATACAGTGTGTCTACTGTAGTAGCCTAAGGGCAAGGTCTAATTTAAAGTAATAATTGTAAGCTGCTCTGATAGCCTTTAGGGCTGAAGAGTGGGGTATAAATGTTGTAACCAAACCGTTGGATTTAAGACATTGTTTGCAATTGTTCATATTTTGCAGGAACTGGAAAAAAATCTCCACTGAAAGAAGTACAATTATTGTTCGTGAGATTGCTCCTAGCGTCACTGTCAATGAATGTAAAGGACCATGCATCCAAAATATTGCAACAGTAGTATAAACTGGATTTTTGCCCTGCCATTCTTTTGTATTTTATTGTATATGGCATTTTTTTTTGCCATCCGTTTTTTATTCAGCAAGATATTCAAATAATTTGTGATAATGATGATGCTGTTTCATATTTAAAAATAGTTCAAAGTTTTGTGATGATAAATCTATCTGAATTTCTATCTTTTTAGGGCTGTACACTTCATTCTTTATTCAGGATTAAATAAAAAACAGATTTGATACACAGGATGGGAAGAAAGTAAGTTCTATCAGAATCAAAGAACATGAAGCCTTTCTAAATGAAAATTTGATACAGGAAGAAGATGGTTGGACAAAGAAATGTCCTGTGAGCTAAAAGATCAAATGGAACCAAAAGTGGAGTGGTTAATAGAATGCATATTGCTCTGTATTCTGAAAACAGATAACAATTGAAAGAAAAGAAAGGCACACCACATATGAGATAATCAAATGTTGTATGATACTACACATAGGAATCAAACTCCATCATCTTTACTAAATTCATCATATTTGTGACAGCTAAGCAGATATTGCATTTACCATACTGTTGGTGGATTCTGCGAGTTAGAGTCTAAAGAAGTAACTTTTCCAAATGTTGCTCTTAAAACATCTGCTCCACCTATCCCCCCTTTCCTGCCCCTACAGAGGCCATTGCTATGCTTCCCCTGTCTTATTTCATCATCTCTTCCCACAAGCTCTCCATGGTTATGACATATAAAGCCCTGTATGGCTTTGCTTCAGGTCCTGTCTGCACTGTCATGGAGCAGCCTGAAGTATCCTGGCCCGACGCTCCCCAATGGATATAAAATTAACTAGTTGTCTTCGAGATCTGAGAAATCAGTGTTGCTCTCTTCCCTCTTTTCCTCCTCTGTTTATATCACAACTTCTTTACCTCCTGAAAATGCCCCTTTTCTTTCAGGTGGGAGAGCTTTGGACATCTATGCTTTGTTTCCCTGGAGTTCCCCCCAGAAGATGGAGGACTATCACACTATGGAATTTGTTCCCAAGTGCAACTGTTCATTTTCCTCCTCACTGGAATTATTCCTTAAACAAATGGCCTGAACCAGTGAATTCATAAGGATTATGAATACAAACCAGTTACAAATGCATCATTCTTTGTTGTACATTCATAACTGCATTAGTGGATTCCAGATTAAATAAATAAATCTGACAGGCTTCAACTACAACAAGAATTGTCATAGGTATTCTAGGGGTTTATTTCAGGAAATCTGAAGGGCACCAGTTTAGGGCTGGGGTGGGAGTTATAATCCAATACATCTGAAAAGCACCAAGAGAAGACTGATGCTAGATTAATTTTTTAAACAAATTAATTGACTCTCTCTCTCTGTCTTTGCCTCCAAGGACACTTTCAGACGTCGGGAATTGGAAGTATAATCTAGGGTCAATCCGAACGCAATCATAGGGTTTGATGTTATTGCGAATTAAAGCTTTGCACGCAATTTCGGGCAAAAGGGAAGTCAATTCGAACGCAATCATGGGTTTGACGTTATTGCGAATTAAAGCTTCGCACGCAATTTCGGGCAAGGAGGGGTCATTTTCGGGAAATGGAGCGTTACTCTGAATGCAATGGGGATTCCCATAAATTCGCTAAACAAGTGAATTTACAGGAATTCGCATTGGCTCCATTCGAAGTTTGGGAGAAATTCCTCCCGTATGAAAGAGTCCCAAGACATTTATCGCTTATGGTGACTCCAAGGTGAAATTATCATAGGGTTTTCTTGGCAAGTTTCTTCAGAGGGGCTTTGACATTGCCATCCTCAACATGCATCAAATAATTGGTTTACAATTTTCAAGCATTTTAAAAATACAAGTACGTACTTACCAAGACGGTAGATGGAAACCAGTGTCTTAAAAGAGACATTATTGTTGCTCTCTGCTTCATTAATGTTGTTGTTAACCATAAGTAAACCTGCACAAATTTAACCACTAGATTAATCCACAAAAAGCCATACTGTAATTAGTTTGAAATCCAGTATTTAATTGGGTTGTAGTCCTGGCTCAAAGTATAAAGTAAAATGATGATGATGATGATGATGATTATTATTATTATTATTAATCTTTATTTATATAGCACTGTAAATTTACACAGCACTGTACATGCAATCATTAATTAGATGGTTCCGTGCTTTCATGCTTACAATCTAAAGAGACACAACACAGAAGGAAAAGGGAATGGTGGTGGGGAAGGGGATCAAATCCAGCAGTTCTTCACTCCCTCTGAGGCCTGGATCAAGGCAGATGGACTGGAGGGAAGGCTCGGCTTCTTAATACATAATTAGGATGCAGCATCCTGGGGCAGAGAAGGGCACTCGCCTGGGAACGCTTCCCTAAACTGTATTGTCTTTAACTTGATTTTGAAATTGGTTAGAGAAGTGATGAGACGTGCATGTGGGGGAAGAAGGTTTCAGTAGTGACGGGCATCAAGTGAGAAGGGATGAATCTGGGATGGGGCAGTGGAAATCCTAGGCTGGGACAGGAGACCTTGATTACCAGAGCAGAGGGCACAAGTGGGAATGTAAGGAGAAAGAAGTTCAGTTAAGTAAGGAGGGGCCAATCCATGGAGGGCTTTAACCACTAGATTTAATTTAATAGATTTAACAACAAATTTAACCACTAGATTAATCAGCTAAAAGCCATGCTGTAATTAGTTTGAAATCCAATATTTAATTGGGTTGTAGTCCTAGCTCAAAGTATAAAGTAAGGTGTTGGATGCATGTGCACTGTAGAGATACTGTCATTTGACACCACTAATTGCTGTGGCTCCATCCAGGTATTTGTATCCTGGGAATACAACAAATCCTGGGATTTGTAGTTTTCTGAAGCACCAGCACTCTTTGGCAAAGAAGGCTAAAGAACTTGCAAAACTGCAAATCCCATGGTTCCATAGGATGGAACTACAGCACTTAAAATGGTATCAGACTGCATTATTTCTGCCTTGTATGTGCACCCAAACCGAGCAAAGGGCTTTATAACACTTGTCCACACTAGCAAAGCACTCTGAGAAGTCAGATAAAGTCACCTACAGCACCTGGTATTCATTGGCAGTCTCCATCCAACTACTAATCAAGGTTGATCCTAATTAGTTTCTAATGATGAGACCTGGTGCCTTTAGGGTTATTTAGGCTCAAGACTGAGAATGATGGGTTATGCAGCACTAATATGCTACATGTCCAAACCTGATTCTGAGAGGCTGTTTTTTCTCCTGAGAGGTCTCAGCTGAAAGATTCTGGAATTGGCACTTAGCTGACAATTTTCTTGATGATGCTCGAGGCAGAACACAATCCGCTACATTCTATTGAGGCAACCTTTGGCTGGGCAAACTGAAGCGTTGTCCTAACATGCTTTTAATGGTACGTCAACCTAAAAGAAGAGAGCAGCAAAACAGGGAGAAATGATCCCACCCAATTCCCTCTCTAGTCATCTCTGCTTGGAAAGAATACAAGAAACAAATGTCTTCCAAAATATACCAGTTATGCCACTTAATTCTTCTAAGACTTGGCAATGCAAAGTCTCATTTGCAAGGAATAGACATTCCAGTTCTGGTCCTTTTTATTACTGTCCAACTGAAGACAACAATTGCTCTTTTGATATTATTGAAGAGATTCTCTCCAATTTTTTGCCCAGAAACTGGGTAAAACCCCATCATTATCATAACAGAGAGGCCTTGTTCTCAGGCGCATATTATATTATGTTAGCAATACCATCGCATTAACCTCTGATAAGTTCAGAGTTTATTGTATAAACAGCTCTTTAGCATTTTTTGTTTTTTTTTTTTAATTAGGTTTTGGAATTGCGCATGAATCTGCATGTTGAGTGGAAAGGGGAAAGGCACCTGTTAAATCCTGTGTACTCTGTAGATTTAAGGAAGCATTTCTCAGTGTGTGAACTGGGCCATAAGATTGCAATTCTAAGCGGTCTCACAATTAATTCTTCAGCTATGCTGCCAAATTAGGACAAACACTTCTTTTCTAGTTTAATTAGAGATGAGTAAGCTCTTCTGAGCTTATTTGTATAAAATATGTGCTCATTAAACATGGCCTGGAATTTGTTCAGCGTGTTATCAATGTCATAGAGTACTGTGTGTTGGGCTGGGGGAGAATGGGGTGGACATGAGCTTTCTCACACTGCCTCAGCCTTTTTTTAACCTCTTAGCTGCTTGTCATTGTTGTTGTGTGCCTGCAAGTCGTTTCCGATTTATGGCAACCCAAAGATGACCCTATTATGGAATTTGCTTGGCAAGATTTCTTCAGAGAAGGCTTGCCCTGAGGCTGAGAACATGTGACTTGCCCAAGGTCACTCAGTGGGTTTCGAGGCCAAACAGGGAATCAAACCCTTAACTCCAGAGTCATAGTCCAACACTCAAACTATCAGGCTGATAAGCAAGTAGGTGCCAATAAAATACAATTTCATTGCTTCTTCTAAAAAGTGAGTCAATAGGTTAACAATTAGTATCTAAACTTTAGTTTCAAGCATAGCTTCAATAACATTACAAATTTGGCTAGTGCTCACACCAATGATTATGGAGATAACAGAAATGCCATGTTTAAGACTTGCAGAAAAGGGATATACATCAGAGAAACAACACGAAACAATTCCTGTTAAACTTAACTTGCAGAAATAATCTTTCTTTCTTTCTTTCTTTCTGCATCAGCACTGCAGAAATAACCTAAGTGGTTTGAGGAGGAGGAGGATTAGTGGCGACAGCATAGCTATTTGCAGCATAATCCTTTTTTGTGCTTAATCTAGCATGACGTAGTGGGTTGAACGATGGACTACAGCTCCATCCGCACTGCAGAAATAATGCAGTTTGACACCTCTTTAACTACCATAGCTCAATGCTATGGAATGCTAGCATCTGTAGTTTTGTGAGCTGTTTAGCATTCTCTTTCAGAGAACCCTGGTGCCAAAACAAATTACAAATCCCAAGATTCCTTTGCATTGTACTTTAACTTTTGCTTTTTATTTTTTTTAAAAAAGGAACTCCCCCCCCCCCCTTCTCTGAGTTGAGTGTGAAAGGTGAGAGCTTAGTTTGACTCAGGTCGGACCTAAAAAAAGCACCGACCCTCTGTACTGTCTACTGCAGTGCTGCTTCTGACCTTTTTGAATGCCTGGGTGGGAAAATGGGGGCATGGCAGCTCTTTGGTGCTTCCCCTTCAAAGAAGTGCTGAGAGGAATCAGGCTTCAAATGATTTGAGCAAGACATCTGTGTATGTCTGTCAGCTTTTAAAATCAGGTAAAGTCATCACATTAAAGTTAAAGCCTATAATCACTGCTAGAGTAATTGTCATTTTCTTCACTTTGCCTTTACATCCTTTTTGGCATGTGCCCATTTTATTAGCCTTGACTGTGCCTGGTCACTTCCCTTACACATCACACAGCCACAATTTGTCATAGTTCCCTCATCATCCATCTAGCCTTTAGGGTGAACCCAAACAGTTATGCCCATAAGAATTTTGTAAGTTCTTTGGCCTTTTCTTTCCTTTGCTTTGCTTCATCCTTTACATCCTTTGTTACATGTTCCAGAATTTCACCCTCAGATAAAACTTATCCACTTATCCATAGATCATATCAAAATCCATGATTCCCCCCCCCCCCCAAAACCTGCCCTTGACTTATACTTGAGGTTGACTTATAATTGAGTATAAATACTGCAATCAGATTAGAAGATACTTAAACAACAATTAGAAGATATGTAATAAACTGTGTGTTATTATACTATGCTCTTATGTTTAATTATATGGAGAATTTTTTAATACAAATCATAATAAAAGATTAGCTATATGATGATATCACAGAGAGAAAACAAAGCTAGTCAAGAATGAAGGTAACAGTAAAGTGTTTTGCTTTTTTAAAGGTGATGACACTTTTGTTGATTGAATCTACAAGTGAATTGGCTTGAAAAAAATAAACTATGAAGTATTTTTCAATTGAAATCAAAGAGAAGATGCTCATCATATAATCCACTTGACATCACTGCATCTCTGAAAACTGTATGCAAACTAGTTACTTTCTCCCACTTAAGACTACTGTGCTCTTTCCTAGGAGTAGTGTCCCACTGAACGCAATGGCACTTAGTTCAGAGTAAATATGCTTTGGATTGTGCAGTAAATTTATCATTTGCACAGCACATGTTTTAGGAATGCAGTTCTGTCTTCCTTGCAAATTGTGCAATAACTTATATTGGACTGAATGTCTTAAACTCTGCTTATTTTAAAATAGCATGGAATGGTCTGAATGGAAAATAAACTCTCCCAAACAATATACTTAGAAAATCCTCAGTGGAATCACATTGGAATAGTTTAGTTACTAGATAATATGAGCTATTTTATTTAATTAAGAGAAAAAAACAGAATGTGGTATAGAACCGGGAAAACATATCACCAGGTGCTTACCATATGAGCAGGTGAAAGCCATAAAATGCATTTGAAAAAAACTTCATAATCTTTGACATTTATTTCCATAATGCATTCAGCTTGGGAAAGAGCATTAGCATATTATGAGAGGTTCGGGGATTTAAAGTTGGCGATCAGTCATTGACAAATCTGGTTCATTTAAGAAGTCTGCATGTCAAAGAACATCTTAAAGTAGGAAGCTGCATTTTAAAAGAAGATTTTAATATTTATTTATAGTTCCTGTTCGAAGCTGGGAATGGCTTATGTGATCTGACAAAAAAGCCAACCACAAGACAAAATGTGGACAACTCTTCAGTTTGAAAAGGGGCAGGTTTTATGCCACTACAACTCTCAGAATCCTGCAGACAGCAAGGGGGATGCTGGGACCTGTACTTCAAAAAAGAACATTCTCTACTACCCTTTTGTATGTTTGCCTACCTACAACTCCTCCAGCACTAAGTGGCTGTGTCTACATTGTTTAATGATTTCCTATGTCACCTTGAGGGAACTTATTGCTGGTGAAAAGGCAATTAATAAATAATTGTATCAGTTATTTAAATTTTTTAAAAATCAGAATAAAATCATGACCCATGCTCACCACAGTGCTATACAGATTTAGAATCAAGACATTAATTATTTTATTATTACTGGGTAAAATTGTGCATCAGAGGTCATGACACATAAGTTTTCCATGATGTAGTTATGGCCCTGACATGATCCATGACCTTTCTAGTGAATTTCTAGGACGTCTTGCAGAGTGTTCCATTGCACATTGGGGCCCATAACATAGTGGGATTCATAGTGTAGTAGGCATACTGCTGACTCCACTTGTTCAATGGTCCCAAAGATGGAACTATGTCTATGGGGCAAAACAGACCACCCCTTTGTGCCGCCTTCCAGGTGACTTGGAAGCCCAGCATTTATACGCTGCATGCTCCCAAGCTGTTCAGAAGCCACCTGGCCATTTACATAGGGGCAACTTCATGACACTCCAGTGGCACAGCTTTTACAAGCTGCCTGCTGCTGGAGCATCATGAAGTCGGCTTCCGGCCTATGGCGTGAGCGGAAAAGCTGGCTGTTTGCCACTCCCTTTTTGGGCACCTTCAAGGCAGATTGGAGGCCATAGCATGTGGTTGCCATGGCCCCAATCCAACTTCAGAAGAGGCTGTCTGTTTCACCCCTACGCTGCCCTCCTGGGAATATGCATGTTGAACATAATCACAATTCCCATTTTTCTCACAATTCTCATAAATTGGTTTATTATGGTTTATGAGGATTCCAGCAATTGCCGCCGCCACCACCACCACCACCACCACCATCATTTATATCCCACCTTTCCCTCCAAAAGTGGCTTACAAATGAAAACAAATACAACATACACTCAACCCTCTGTACCCATGGATGCAGCATCCATGGATTCAACCATCTATGGCTTAAATTCCAAAAAGCTACATATAAGCTACAACATTTACTACACCATTGTATATAATGGACCTTGTGCATCCACAATTTTTGTTATCCATGGGAGTCCTGGAACCAAACCCCAGTGGATATCAAGAGCCTATTGTAGTTAAAAATGCAATATAGCAATATTAGGATATATTCAACTATTAACAACATGAAGAACAATTTAAAATATGCAAATTAAATGTTAAAAATCAGGTTTTTTTTAAAAAAATTAAAAAGCAGTTAAACAAAACAGTTAAAACTGTACAGCATTCACATAAAATCCATTCCTTTTCACTTCTCAAAGCCCTGTCAGAAAAGTTAAAAAAAAAAAAAACCTGGCATGACAAGGAGAGCAAGCAGGGAACCATACATTTTAAATACAGCCACTAAAGTTAGAAAACTATAACTAAACTAGATTCATTCAGGTTGTGTTTTTTTAAATAGTTGTCACTTTGATCATTGGCAAGGAGTAGGAAATCAGATGTGTGGGAAAGACAATAAAAACTGTTTTCATATGGATTACATATGCAGTACCATTTTGCCTATGATTGGCAGTGTTTCTTTTAAATGAAGGCAAAAGGAATCTTAAACGGATGCAACAGTGGGAAAGAAAATAAACAAATAGGCCTAGTTAGGTCAAACTGAATTAGTGACGTGTGAGAACATGAGAGAGATTACATGAACAGAGGAAATGCTCAGGGCTATGGAGTTATCCAAAATTGTGTCACAGGGAGGATATAGAACAAAAACAAGAATAGACTTCCTGTGGCTTCTAATGAGTATTTCCTGGCCCTTAACATTAAGACTTCAATTCCTCATTCTATCCAGTTTCTCAATCAGTATACTGTATTTTTTTTTATATAAAAATACAGTATCTTAATTGAGAAACTGGGATGAATGAGGAATCGGAGCCTTAATATTGATTATTGGACTAGGACTCTGGGAGACCACGTTTCTACTCAGCCATGGAAACATATTGAGTAAGTTATACTCATTCAGCCTCAGAGGCTGAAGGCAAACCTCCTCTGAATAAATTTTGCCTAGAAAACACCATGACAGGTTCACCTTAGGATCTCTATAAGACAGATATTACTTGAAGGCAAACAACAACAAAAATGTTTATATCTTAGCTAATATTTAAATATGGTTGCCAAGATCTTGCATCAAACAGATGTAACATAACTTTATGCTCATGGAGTTATGCATCAGTTGTGCTACACCATGTCATTTCAGATTGATTCAGAATGCACAAAGAACAACCATATGTAACCATACACAACAGAGGTATAACTCTGCTTCCATAATCTTCAGTTGTATATGGACCTCAAACTGCCCCCCTACCCCCCCAAAAAAAAACCTGTACATGTAAGGGAAGTTACACATGTGTAAGGAAATTTATGTAAAGAACCAACAGGATGCCAGCTTGTGTTGGGTGATGTCTGCATGGGCCAGAATACTCCATGAGCAGCTTGGAGTATTCTGGCCCAAAAGCTGCCCTGACATCCCCCTGTTACCTTGGTCACTCTGCTGCAACATCAAGTAGCTGTTTGCCCACACATCCCACTGTGCTGCCTGGCATCCCTGCTGCTGACATAAGTCACTCACTCTGAGGTCAGAAGAAGCCACTCAGTGTCAATCACATGGCTAGGCTTGTAGGGACGTCTTCAGTGAAAAGAAAGTCAACTACAGTACCATTAAAGTGCACTATATACATGAGAGAGGGGGGAATAGCTGAGATGAAGAAGTGGGTGAAGTCAGGCCTGAAAAGCATCATTCTATAAACCAGGAAGGAAAAGAGCAAATGGTGCTTAAACACAACTCACTAGAGGAATTAGATCTAAAACACACAGGAGAAATAATCCAATTTGAGACTGCTTTAACTGCCCTGGCTCAGTGCTAGGGAATCCTAGAATTGTGGCACCAGATCCCTCTGACAGAGAAAGCTAAATGTCTCACAAAACTACAGTTCCCAGAATTCTCTAGCATTGAACCAGGGCAGTTCAAGTGGTCTCAAACTGGATTATTTCTGCAGTGTGTTTTGGACCATAATTACTGGTCTCTACCTTTGTTTCCCTCTAGAACAGTAGTTCCCAAGTTTTGCTCCTCCAGGTGTTTTGGTTTTCATCTCCCAGAAGCCCCACCCAGCTTGGCCAAAAGTCGGGAGTTCTGGGAGATGAAGTCCAAAATATCTGAAGGGCCAAAGTTTGGGAACCATTGCTCTAAAACTTCATACTCACTTGTGCAAGCATGGTTGCACCATTCTTTACACCCAGCAATTCCTGTTCTATAGAGTTCTATATCCACAGGAATTAATTGAGATGTTCTGTAGTAGTCGGAAACTCCACTGAATGTTTTCTCTTGCTTGGAATACACCATTTCATTTCTACTTAGCACAAAAGATTGGTTGGAGATGCTTGACTATACAGTGTGTTGAGCTAGTAGGCAACAGGTTATTCCCTATGCCTCTCTGAACCATCTTAAAGAATGAGCAAGAATAGGAATGTGTATACTGCATATTTTTTACACTGCAATCCTGTACATGTAAGCTCAAAAGCAATTCTTGTTGAGATCAATCTGATTTACTCCTGGAAGGGGCTATAGGATTCAGCCTTCCTATACTATTCTAGGAAGAGCTACTCAAAAGTAAGCCCCGTTGAGTGCAACAGGGCATGCTTTCAGGAACGTGTATATATGATTGAAGCCATAATGTGGAATACATTTTTATACACACCGTGGCTCTTGATTTGTATTTGTTTTCTTTTGTTTTTCATGTTAACTTCTATGGTTGAACAGACATCTATGTTAGCCATATGGATGGGTATGCAGGTCTATTGCTTCCAAATTCAGTAGATGTTGGGCAGATAGTGCTGGCTTCTTGGATTGAACAGTTCCATCTTGTTTCAGGCTGATACTCTGCTCTTTCCCAAAGCATTCTGGGAATCATCCAGTGATCCACAGTGACAGTAGATACTGTGCTGGGTGGAATCTAGCCCATCACAGCAGAATGGTCAACCACACTATGAAAGCAATGCCCCATATATACATATATGCAATGGAAAGGGATGTTTTCTTATATAACTAGCATTTCCCTCAGTAACAAGCTTATGTCAGAACCAGCCCTAATGACTGGAAAACCAGAGGGAGCGGTGGGTGCTGGCCATTTTAAAGATGTTCTGACTTGCTTTCTTAGATGAATAATAATTTTGGAATGTGGCAATTGAAAAAGGATGTTCCTTTGACAACACACCATATGTACCTTATCTATATGTCAGTTTTCCCCCCTTCTGTTTCCCCTCTTGCATACCTTGGGATTCTTTTATGTTTTCTAGATATGGACATTGTCAAGATCTTCTCCACCTTAAGAAAAGAAACTGTAAAAAAGAAAGAAAGAAAGAAAGAAAGAAAGAAAGACGTGACTATTTTTTGTTCACTAAATCAGAACACTGATGCTAAAATTTCTTCACCAAATCAATCCCTTAGGGTATTGCATGTTAAATAAGTGTTTGTGTGGTAAAATATGTGACTTTTCATCACCACAGTAACTCTTGAGATATGAAAATACAGGCATCCTGATGGGACTCTCAATCATGCACAAGATGAAGGAGGTTCTTAAAAAGGCTTTGCATCTTTCCTCATTAGATAATTATGAACATCAGGAACACACCCTTTTTGTCATTAAATATTACATGCATGATCTCATTGCTGACTTTGAGCTGGAAATTGCTTTCAAACACAGAACAGACTGAACATAAATTTCTACTTTCAAATGCTAGTTGATAGATAGGCCTATCATGAGGCTGTGTTTTGGCTTGGACTGGCAAAGAGGAAATTAAATGTTCCAAAGAGCAAATAAAGCATTTTATAAAACAGAGCAATTGACTATCATGCATGAAGGTACATAAATGGGAAATACATCAGTTTGAATTCAGTGGGGTTTCTGTTGTATGTGGAACATGCTCTTGCTTCCTGAGAAAGTTAAATATAACCCCAAAAGGTCCTTCAGCCAGAACGTGTGCAAATAGGGACCTATCTGTCCTAGTTTTGCATGGACTCTTGTGCAGGTGTTTGTGAACAGAAGGCATGGCTATTTTCCTTCCATTCTTGGCTCCTCGTATGTAACTCAGTTGTGAGGAAACTAAGGCTTTCCAGACAGATCCATAGTGGGGTGGGGAATGTGTTTGTACTTAATTTTTCTTTTTTATTGTCCCAAAAATTGGGGGGGGGGGGAGAAAAGACCCTTCGCCCTCTCTATATATGAGAGAATGCCCTCTTTCTCTGGGAACCCAATAAGGCTTTGGATATATCTATTTCACTATTTTGGATTTTTGCCCATTCTGCTCCTCCATTGTGGCTTTGGAGCTGAAGGGTATGTCAAGACAAAAAAGGTAGGTCAGTGGATGTCCAGTTTTAAAAGGGGGACATTTTATCCTCAAGGCTGAATTCAATCAGGACCATGTGGCTAAGAAAGGAGGTTTGAACTTTTCCTACTATGTTGTGGAACCCACATTTCTGGAGTTAAGTCTCATTATCTCATCCATATTTATACCCCTGATGATACATGAAACCCTGTCTCAGATAAAACATGGTTGTTACTGAGCAAATCATTTTCAAAACTTCAATTTTACCATTTAGGGATTGTGTGTTCTTAACTTCTATTGCCCTTGACATACCACGCGACTACATTACAAAGCCTGGGAAAATACACTTCACAACAAGTTCATATATGTATTAAAAATATACAGTATATAGCTGAAAATAAAACAAAGGCAGCCAGCATGAAATTAATAGAGAAACCTATCTGTGGTTGTGTTTTCCCATATGAACACAAGAGAGGAAAAAATTGTAACAAATGCATTCATCGACACCCATTTGAAATATCTGAGCTGATCAACAGTTCCACTGATGTGCAGCCAGACTTTGAAGTCTATCTTAGCTCCCTGGAATTCAACCAGCCACTTTCCAGACCATGTAATGCATTGCAGATCCTTCTGTGTTATGCATTCCAGATGGCTGCATTAATTCCTGTTCCATTTCTTCTTTTTGTTTTAGGTTGCTGGGTAATTTGGAAACAAAAGGTACATTCTACAGAATGACGTATTTGATTACTCCTTCCATTGCCTTGTTGCTTGGACAATAAGATTTTAATAAGCAGAGATTTTAGCTGCCCTCTTACATATGCATATAAAACATTTTTTGCCCTTTTGAATCTTGTCATTATCAAACTCCTGAAGTCTGTTGATATAAGTTGGGTTTTATGGACTCCTGGAGCCAATTCTAATATAAAGCCAGAAATATGGTAGGAGGTATTGAGGTAGAAAAAGATATCCTGGTGCATGTGATGTGATCCTTCGTTTTTCTGTCTGCCATGTCAATATTGAAAATGAACCTGCTCTGGATAAGAGTCTCAACTTTAAAGAAACTATCCAAGGTACTGAATATTAGCCTCAAAACAGACTTATCATCTTAGATAACTCATTTAAAGTTTAGACCTGGAGTCGATTCACTTTGTTGTTGTTAACTTCCCTCAAGTTGATCCCAACTCATGGTGATTCCATAGATGAGACATCTCCAAGACCCCCTATCCATCACTGCCCTACTTAAGACTTGTGGATTTAGACTCATGGCCTCCCTGATCAAGTTTATCTATCTGGTGTGTGGTCTTCCTTTTTTTCCTACTACCTTCTAACTTTCCTAGCGTTATTGTCTTTTCTAATGAGTTGTGCCTTCAGATTATTGACAGCCTCAATTTGAGGCTTCCAGGGAGCGTTCAGGCTAGATCTGTTTAAAGACCCATTTGTTTATCCCTTTGGCTGTCCATGGTATTCTCAGAACTCTTATTCAGCACCACATCTCAAATGCATTGATTTTTATCCACTTTCTTCACTGTCTAGTTTTCACATCCATACATGGTGAAGGGAAATATAATGGTATGGGTGATTCTGACTTCATTGCTCAGTAGTATATCTTTATTCTTTAGGATCTTATTTAGTTCTTTCATTGTTACCCTTCCCATTCCAAGTCTTCTTCTGATTTCTTGACTACAATCTCTGTTCTGATCAATGTTTGATCCAAAGTATGGGAAATCTTTAACTATTTCAATTTCCTCATTGTCTGGGGAGATTATCACACTAGGGCCAATTCAGCAATAATCACGGTAATGAAAGCTAATGCAACAGTAGCACTATAGCACTCGATATTTTCACAAAGTCATGCAATCACATGATTATTGTAACATTGCCATATAATATCCAATTGTGTTTCTCACACATCCATGAATGAATCGTTAATACATTGGAATTTATTGTTTTGCATATACGCCATTTCGGTGTAATGGTGCATGTCTTGAAATCATGTTTCCATCCCACACAGAATATAAGACAACAAAATAAAATTTATTACTTCACTACAGTGTAAATAAAATTGTGCCCCATATCTCAAAAGAATAGTGAAATCCACTGCAAAACTGATCCTAGCAAGAAGAATGGATTGCCTCCACTGCAATGCATTCTGGTTATCCCTTATCGCTTCTGCAATAGTGCAAATGAAGCACAATTAACTTTCACACTCTTGCAATTGTGCTTCATTCACACTATTGAGAAGCCATTCTGAGATTTCTCCATGAGTGGTTTGTTGCTGGAGCATTCCTGGTTCTTCCTGGAATAAGTCCTGGATGAGTGCGATATTGTCTGAAAATCTGCTGTGCAATCATGTGATTTACCCAGGATTATGCCTTTTTCTTCCCCCTGTCTGATAATCTCCTAGGCTGAATTTAGGCAGATCTTCCATGGTCATTATTTTTATTTTCTTTGTATGCACTGTCTCACTGCTATTGGGTCCATAAATCACTACTGTGTGAACTACAGCACTGGAATGATGCTAAATTACATAAAATCTGAGATTAGGAGCATTTGTGGACCATGAATAGGTGTTTTGTGGTGATGGATCAGATTTCTCTGAGTCTACATGTTAGATCCAATATGGAGAGGCTCATCCTGTTCCACTAAAAAAGTGAATATGATCTCTTCACTCTGATCATTTGAGAAGTTTTGGAGTTGAAATCCTAAACACCTGAGCATATAACATCTGCTCACCATTGCTCTATTGCCACTCACATAGATTTAATTCAGTTTTCCAGATCCCTCCAGACAGTTGGAAATTATTTTTGTTTATTTCTTAACATATTTATACCCTGACCTGTCTCAGGGTAACATACAAATAAAATCAGCCTGAATCAATGCAGACTTTGAACGAATAAAAATAATTTAAATAGATTAAAAACATATTTAACAATTTAACAAGTCAAAACAGCTTCAAAGGGTCAAAACAATTTAAAACCTTGTACAGTAGTCCAGCCTTATCCACAGTTTTGCTCTCTATTATTTCAGTTATTTGTGGTCAATTGCAGTTTGAAAACATTACTGATATAGAGTTTGGCACTATTTGTGGTTTTAGTCATCCTCTGGGGGCCTTGGAACATTTTCTCCATGGACAAGTGGTGGACTAATGTACATGTACATTTTGGAAGAACTCAGGCCCCCATATTTTAAAACAGTGCCAGAATGAAGCCAACATTGCCACTGATCAGAACTGAAGGATTTTCTTTTCACATATTTCCTGTGTTTTAGATAGCTTTGTGAACCCCCCCACACACACACCAGCATGCAGATATAGTGATGGGAAAGACTTTTACCTCCAGAACTTCTGCTTGACACCCAGCTGTCAAAGGTACAGAAGCCCTTTGAGATGGGAAAGGTGTCTACTGCAACCAGCAAAATGATTTACAACTTCTGTGAGCTGAAGAATGAATTTCCTTCTTCCACAACTGAGCCACTGTACCCAGCTGTGATATTGGTGTTAAGCACAGATGGACAATTGGGAGCCTCCAGAAGCTCTTGGACTTCAACTCCCATTAGCCTTACCCAGGAAGGTGGGGAATTATAGAAATGTAGTTCAGTAACACCTGGCACACACAGCTGCTCACCTGTGTTGTAAAATCAGCATAACGTCATGTTTTGAGACGACTAGTTGAACTAGTCACTGATACCACATTATTTTATGATCTGGTCATACTTAGGTATGGGCAGAAGTGTGTGAGTGTATGTGTGTGGGTGTTTTACATACAGATGGTGTGAATAGTAACATCATACGGAGAAAACAGTTAAGTAATTACTTTTTGTGTGTTGTTAAACTGCCCTGTTTGCAAGTATAACATGAGCCATCTCTGGAGCACTGCTTGCACAGCACCTTATGCATAAGGAACATTTCACATCAGAACAAATTAAGTGCTCTCTAAACATGGTGTTAACATAACAAAGAACTCCCCAGTTTGTTTCTGTGGAGCTGTGGTTTCCTTTACTAGCACCTGTGACTTACCAGCTGTTTTTATGGGGAAGCCACGCAATAAGCTCATTCTAACAATCGTTATGACAGATGTTAATATAAAGAAAAACAACAAAAATGAATTCTGTAGAGAACAGTTTCCTTTTCCCTCCTCATCCCCCCTCTGCTTCCCCCAGCTAAGCAGGAAATTAAGTTTTCTTCATAACCACTGCAAAGCCATTCACCAATAACAAAAACTGAAACAGACCAACTCTTTCTGTTCTGGCTTGCAATGAGCTGTATCTGAGAGGCTAACTCAATAATCACTGCAAAAGGGATAAACCAGGATGGAGAAACATGTTCTTCCAGAAGTTTTTGACTATAGTTCCCATCCTCACAACTAATTGTGAACTCTTCAAGGAGTTTCAAACCAAAGTGCAAAAGGGTTTCCACACTGGACAAACACCAGCTGGACACACACATGCACACGTATCTCCTATGGAAACCCAATGGCTGTCCCAGCCCAGCAGCACCTATTAATTTGGACGGGTGCAAATGTGGACAAGTATATTTTGCTTCTTAGATGCCTTTGCACAGTCAAAAAGTTTAAACCTCTCTCTCATGTCTCCTGGATTGGTCACTCTCAACCCCAAAACAGTGCTTAGCATTGGTAGTGGAAATTGTGATGCACACCTCCAAGCTGCAAGGCACACCTTCTGCCAGCCTCTTAAGTGCTATGGAATTCTGGAATTTGTAGTTTTGTGAGATATTTCACCTTCCCTGTCAGAGAGATTTGATGTCATAACAAACTACAAATCCCAGGATTCTGTAGAATGGGGCCATGAGAGTTAAAGCAGTGTCAGATTTTGCAGTGTGACAGAAACCTTAAAAGTATAGTTTAATCCAATTGCATTCTTTTTTTTTTCCTTTTCTTTTTCTTCCATCCTTTCATAGGCTGGTAAAATGAATGCCCAGTTTGTTGGGGAAAATTGGCTCACAGATTGTAAACTGCTTGGAGAGTGCCAAGTTTACTCATAAGCAGTATAGAAATGTAAATGCTGTTGCTGTTGCTTTTTTGGAAGAACTGAAAGGATTACAAGAGAAAGATGACATTGGGGCCCTTTCAGGCTACACATGTTCCGACCCCAATCCGCCCACCCCTCCAGCAGCTCTTAAGTCCCAGGAGGGGCTGCTGTTCCTTTTTATTGGTGAAAAGAGAAAAGGTGGAGGTAATTTTCCCATGAAGATATGGCTGATCTGGGCTCCCAAAGGAAGTAAAAGGAGGGTGCCCTCCATCCACTATTCCCTTCCATCTGTATGTTCACTGTCATTATCAACTCTCACACTGAGTCCAGCTGCTACTTCATGGTCTGAATTGCCTACTATCTCTCTCCTTTCCCCAACAGTAAGAAGCAGGAGCAGCCCCTGTCAGGGTTTGACAGATCCAGGTGGCAGGTGTATATGTGTGTCCAGAACTGCCCATGCAGAGCTACACTCCAGTGTACAATCTCAGCTGAAAATGTTCATATTGCAGCAATGTGAAGACCTCTGCAGAGAGTGGCTTTCTATCATCCTGTTTGTTCCATTAACATTTCTTGGAGCTCAGAGTAACATATTGCATCTGTTTCCATATCATGTGCAAAGGGGCAGCTAATTTGTTCCAAGTTGGGAATTTACAGCCTTGCTTGTCCTTTCTTCATGCCAAGACAGATGTCCGGTGTTCAGGAAGGAATATGGGCCAACAAGAACATGAGAAGGGTGCCTGGGAATGTCATTGTCTCAAATGAAGGAACTGGCAGAGGTTTGTGTGTAGTCATTAAAGTTTCCTTTTCTTGAAATTCCTAATTAAACCATTTTGTCACAAGATAGTCATACATCACTCTGCTTCTCACTGAGCAGATGTCTCATTTATAAGCAATTTTGTACAAAGATGAGCACTGCACATCAGAGTTACTCATTTATGCAAGGACACTGCCTCAGATTTCAGTGAGACATGAGAAGCAATTTCAAAGTAGTGGAGAAATATCCACCAGTTTAAAGGCCTGCAACTGAGTTGCAGCCCAATGCACCTGTATGTATACCTGTGTGTCTCTTCTACTTGCTCTTTGAATTGTGTGTGCAGCATATTTTTAATGTTTCATCATGCACAAAAAGACAAACAGCACTGCAAAATATACAGATACACACAGACCAAAAAAATCTGCTACTTTTTTGAAGAAAACTCACATTGTATTCAAATATGCCAGCTTCAGCCTCCTGGAAAAAAAGGAAGGCTTGTACAGAGTTCAGAAAGGCAAATTATTCCACTCATATAAACTCTTAGAAACAGTTATCATGGTTTCATCTCTACCTCCTTTCTGCCTTTTTGACCCTGAACTACACTTGAATTCAATGACATTTCTATGAAGTAAAGAAGAAAAAGAAAATAAAAAAATCATCCCTCAAAATATAATGCAAATACTTAATATAACTGTCTCTCACTTGAGCAATTGTACATATAGGACATTTTGGATTGCCAAAGAGAGACATACTGTATGGGTAGTCTTGGGCTCAGCAAATGAAGGAATAGTTGACCTCATGGATTCATATAGCAAGCTTATAAATTTATCTGTTTCTTTTACCAGCAACTTACAGGAGTCTATGTTGTGAGGGGAACATTCAATGACATGTCTGTACTTCTAACCCAGCTTGGTTATGTGAAATACGTACGTAAGGCTCCCAAAATACTTACTAAATGGTTCTTGCTGACCTACCTAAATTGTCAGTAACTTTATTATTATTACTCAAAAGATGGCATCATGTGTTGGCATTACACTTTGCAGAAAGCGGCCTATCCCTACATACTGGAAGAAACATCCCAATGCTCCTAGTTCCATAGGCTGCTGCTAAGAGCTTCCAGTAGGTTGGGCCTAGTTTTTAGAGGAATGAACAGATCTGACTACTGCTGAAAATATGCTAAAAATATAATTTCAGAAGGGGATGATGAACTAACCACTCTTTCAAATTTTAAATGAAATATTTGGGAGTTACAATGATGAAGAATAGTTTATGTTGGATTCTAGACGGAACGATCTTACCAGATGCCCTCACCCCAAGATGTCAAAGTGAATAACTTCACTTATTTCAAAATATGGTATGCCAGTCTCTTTATGTTTAGAAGCTGTTCTGCACATTCTGCTGACTGGCACCTTGGATCGGTGCCCCACAGTCTTGTCTGTTTAATACCCAATTAACCAATACCCAGCTCCTCAGTGGCCTACATGCAGTAGGATGGACAAACTGACAACTTGATTACTCCTCCCCATAACTCTAACAATCAGTACAGAACTGACTCCATGGATTTTTAGGTATCGAGGGATTCCCAGACAAAAACAAGCATGATTGCCCTTTTGTTTCTAAAGGTGGTCTCTTTTCACCAGCAGCTGAAGACAATGTTTAATGGTTTTTACTTTTAAAATGGCTTTAACTATGCTGTTTTTAACCTGTTTTAATATTACCGTGTTTCCCTGAAAATAAGACAGTGTCTTATATTAATTTTTGCTCCCAAAGATGACCTAGGTCTTATTTTCAGGGGAGGCCTTAGGGTTATTGAACAAAAAAAATGAACACACACACACACATACTTTGCTAGGTCCTACCTTCAGGGGAGGCCTTATATTTAGCAATTCAGCAAAACCTCTACTAGGTCTTATTTTATGGGGATGTCTTATTTTTGGGGAAACGGGGTAGTATTATTTAATTTTTTAAACTTTTATCATGGAAACCCATTGAGTGATTTTGGGCAAGAGGAAGGCAATAACACCCCCCCCCCCCGAACAATTAGTTCCAGGAATCCCATGATAGGTTTGCACAGAAAAACAAACCAAGGTGTTTATCTCACAAGGTGAGTAAAGTGCAATTTTAGTACGATAATAGCATCTTTGGCACATACTCATGTCTTTCCTGTTGCTGCTTTGCATTTCAATTCTTGGTAGGAAGCATATTTTCTTTGACAAGGTTACCCCCCCCCCATGTGATATGTACCTGCCAAAGATGCTATTATCCTACTGTTGTGTTCTACTAGCCTTGTGATAAACTTCCAAGACATTTTGTTGTCTAACAGGGACTGGGTGATCATGGCATAACAGAAGCTGGCTGGACATAGAGTTGAGGCACAGGTGCTGGGTTAACTGTCCTCTATCTCATTTGAGGTAACGGACTAATTTAGGAGGCCCAGAAACATTGTACAGCATAGGCAGCTCTGTCTTCCTACTGGAAAGGAACAACTAGGGAGTTCACACCAGCAGTGGCATCACCTGACTTGGTGACACCAGTGCAGGGGGCAGGGCTTCTGGGGGATTTCTGGCACAAGCGCCTGACATGGGAGGACATGCACACAGGATCACATGTGCACACAAGTGAATTGTGAATGTTGTTGTTGTTGTTGTTAACCTTTATTTATATAGTGCTGTAAATTTACACAGTGCTATACATACAATCTTATAATTAGATAGTTCCCTGCCCTCAGGCTTACAATCTAAAAGACACAACACAAAAGGAGAAGGGAAAGGTGGTGGGAAAGAGGATGAGGTCCAGTGGTTCTTCTCTCCCTGTGAGGCCTGGACCAAGGCAGATGGACTGGAGGTAGGGCTCGGCTTCTTAATACATAGTTAAAGTGACCTGGATGGGACACCACTTGTGGTGGCCCAGATAGGGTGGCCAAGGCCCTGGGAAGGGACCTCTTTTGGGGTGTCACCTGGTGTGGTCTGAACACCCCACACACACCTCCACTGATGCTACCGCTCGCCAGGCTGCCACTGCTGTCTTCTATTATTGCCATCATCATAATCACCACCACCATCATCATTATAATCTTATATCTCATTTTTTTCCTAGTTTGGGTCTCAAGGTGGCTTGCAACAGTTAAAACAGAGTTAAAAATTAAGAGCATATGAAATTTAAATAGCAATTAAATCATCATAAATTTTGAAACCATTTAAAACATTTTTTTAAAAAAAAAACACACACAACAACTAATGACAGTTCACCATATTATGCACTGCCTGTTTCCACTGGAAAATCAATTCTCAAAAGCCTCCCAGAATAAAAAGGGTTAAACCTGTTTGAGGAAAGATAGTAAGGAAGGTTCATCTGCCACCTGAAGCATTGTCAGTTATTTCAGATATGCTTGCTAAAACTGTAAATTGAAGAGGGAGGGGGAAATTAACACTGGTGAATCTTATATGCAGCACAAAAACGGGGAGGGTCATGGTAGAATCTGGAAAATACAATTTTGGACTATAACTGTCAGTATCTGCAAGCTGTAATAATAATTTTAAAAACTTCTGTAAACTGTCTTGAGACTTAGCTTCTGGGGAGAAAGTTGGGTAAAAATAAATGAAACCAGCAACAACAGCCTCATCCGTGATCTAGATTACTGGAATAAGAGTATCTGTTCAGTGTATTTTTTTGTTTTTACTGCTGTACTGATTGACAAGGCAAGGTCTAAAAAAGAGGATCATGAACATCCAGCATTCATACAGGGTGACTTGACACAGTCTAGACAGCCATGTGAATTTGTGTGAAGAGATGCATGGCTCCTTCCTGCTGTGTTTGATCCATGACTGGTACTACTGCGTTGATTCAGCTTAGGGAACTGTGGTGCCAGCTGAAAACCTAAGCCAGTGATGGATTGAAAAATAAATTTTATCGCCCCCTCAGAAGCAGTTCAGTATAAGTGATATGTGGCTGGTTATGGTGAGCCAGGTCTCTTGTGGTTAGTCCTTATTGGCTCTAAGTGACTTTTAAGGTGGATTTAGAAAAGCAGAAACCAAATATCTTGGTCTCTCTTAATGGTAGCCTTTTTTTTTCATACCCATAAGGGAACAAATGTGTGTTTTTTTTCCTTCTCATTCTCAGATATCTAGCCAGCTGGCTTATAAGCATAATGTGAGTTGTTAGCATTTGGCAATTTCCTGATGAATGGTCTCCAGATCAGAGACTTTGTATTTATCCTGTGGGCTCATTTACAAACAGAGGTCTCAGCCCTTTCATGAGAAGCCACAATCCCCATGTTCCTGTCCTGTTCCTGCCAATATGTTGTGCAAGTCCAACAACCCCTTCAGAAAATCCCAGACTCCTCTTTTCTGTTTCAGTCATGACTTCTTGTAGAATAAGAGATTGTGACTAGCAATCAGATGTAGCTGGCTATAAAATAGTAATTCAATTAGATGATTCATATCATCTTTCAAAATGTATGAAAATATTTTGTTTTACTCTCTCGTACAAAATGGCAACCAATTACAAAGAGCATAAAGACGGCACATGTTAAAATGTGTAGTGCGTCTGATATCCTGGTCTCCAATATTCGTCTTTTTTAAATCAACAAATGATTGAAATGCCACAGTTATAGGTGCATTTTAGGAAGGAAAATTAATAATCCAGTGGGATTGATTAATTTACCATGGGCCAAACACCTGAAGCCATTCTTTTCAAGTGTTGTTGGCATGTGTTAATATAATCCACCTTTTCTTTATGTAATTTCCTCAATTTTTCAAGACAAAGCAAACAGCTCATAATAATGACACACTCCCCCAAGCCACAACTTAACACGTGGTGAACTAATTCAAACCAGGCCCACTTACGTTTTGTGTGTTTCCCCTGCCCCCTTCTTCACTTTTTCCCATCTCCACATGTGAACTAAATGAGTCAGTCTAAGCTTTCAAGATGGAGGGGGGGGGGAGTATTCAAATGTTTATGCCTGAAATCCTAGGAAGCATACATGCCACCACTGAATTCAATGAAATTTGCTTCTGAGGGGATGTGTTTAGGATTGGATTCTAAGCATGTTTAATTCACGGTGATTAATTCATGCAAAGCCATTCAAGGCTACTTTTTTTTTAAAATGAAGTCAACTTAGTTTTACTTTGGTTTGGCTCAAGTTCACTTACAAGATGGGATACAACAACTATGGATAAAGTTCAGATCCATTTCAGTTTTTTTAAAAAACCAATCTATTTCATTGTTCACATACACTCCATGGGCATATTCACATTAACAAACAACAGTAATACCCTGCTGGTATTTTGAGGGTGAGGGAGCCAGATAGGTACAGTGGTGTGTGTGTTGGAGTAGGATTTTGGGAAATGAGGGTTCAAATGCTCACTCAACCAAGGAAACCCACAGTGTGACTTTAGGTAAGTCACACTTTCTCAGACTAAAATGAAGCTAACCTCCTCTTGAAAAAATCTTGCAGAATCCCCCCTCCCCAGTGATACATTACCATATGTCCAAATCAGCTTTAAGGCACGTAGCAACAACAAATCGGGAAGGGGGGGGGGAGAGAGCTGGAAAAGAGATTGTGAGACCTGCACCTCACACAGATATTTTAGTGCTTCTTCTTCTTTGAACGTTCAGACTTCATTAAAACAAAGTACCGTAGGCACAAAACAATCCTATGTCCATGGTCAGTCATCTAAGGAAGGGGCTTAAGGCAGCAATAACCTATCTTGAATCCCATTGTGGGAGTGTTTTGAACTTTTATTTTGTAATGCCCTATATTGTTCTTGAATGTCCTGCACTTGCAGTGTCTTGTCCTCCTTTGCATTTATGGCATCTGGTCACTCTGGAGGAATGACACAGACAGGTAATAAGCTGGATCTTCTGGCAGTGCTGTAATGAGGACAACACAGAGGAACATGTTTGTTCGGAGCTGTTTTTCAGTGCAAGAGCAGTTACATCAGCTGCCAGGATAATTAGTAAAACCTTCTTCCTTCTCTGAACTCAGAGTGATATATCTGAATGAAGGTGACGCCATTTTAAGCTTATCCCTGGAGCAGGGGTGATGGTGGCTCCCATGTTGGTGGGCAGCAAATCCATTATGGTTTTCAGATAGCTTCAAAGGATCTATCCAAGGTGCTGAGACATCACCCTGGTTGTTCATCACCTTAGACACCTCCTTATATTTCAGAGAAAACCTGGATTGACTGCCCTCACTAACGTGGGGTGACACCAGCTGCCAATGCCTATGGTATGGGTTATGCTCAGGCAGTGACTTTCCTAAGTTCACTAAGGAAAATTCACATCTGAACAGAGAAATAAGCCCTGCTCTGTCCATCCAAGATCCAAAATGCTCACCATGATACAGATTTTTTGTTAGCTCATTATTATGCAACTCAGCTGATCCTAATAAATGAGGTAAAATGCTGTGTAAAATGAAAGCCTACATTTTGGGTCTCTTCCTGGCTTGGAAATATGACTATGCTGTTGTGATGAGCTTTTGGGTCACTCCACCATTATCCACTGGACCCAAAGCCTCTTCATTTAGTGGAGAGGTACTTCTCCAGGCCACTCTGGTGTTGGCAATAAGAAATTCTGCCCATGTAACCAAATGGGGTAGGGAGGGACATGGGAGAAGGGAACCAAATGGGTAAGGTAGGGAAATCCACACTCCATACACCTCCTTGTCTGTGTATGAGATAAAAGCCTGAGGGAGAAAAGAGAAAAAGAAATGTAGGTTTTGAAATTTTCTAATTTTTACTCATATTAGGGTAATGAGTTAATTTAGGTATTGCACACCAATTTTCAATTTGGTATCTCTGAAACCATACTGAGAATCAAACTGGTTTGAGGAGGAGGAGGAGGATTAGTGGTGACAGCACTGTTCTTTGCAGCATAATCCTTTATGTGTTTACTCTAGTGGTCTAGTGGGTTGAACATTGGACTACAGCTCCATCCACATTATAGAAATAATGCAGTTTGACACCTCTTTAACCACATAGCTCAATGCTATGGAATTCTGGAATTTGTAGTTTTGTGAGCTATTTAGCCTTCTCTTTCAGAGAGCCCTGGTGCCACAACAAACTACAAGTCCCAGGATTCCATCACATTGTGCTTTTAACTATTTTATTGTATTTTATTTGTTTTTTAAAGAACCAAACCCCCTAACTGAGTTGAATCATGAAAGGCAACAGCTTAGTTTGTTCTGGGAGGACCTAAAAGAAGCACTTGCTCTCTCTACTCTCCACTGCAGTGCTGCTTCTGACCTTTCTGAATGCCTGGATGGGAAAACTGAGGTGATGGCAGCTCTTTGGTGCTTCCCTGTCAGTGCTGAGAATCTAAGGGTGCATCCACACTGCAGAAATAACCCAGGTTGAAACCACTTTAACTGTCCTAGCTCAATGCTATGGAATTCTGGGAACTGTAGTTCTGTGAGACATTTATCCTTCTCTATCAGAGAGCTCTGGTGTCACAATAAACTACAATTCGCAGAATTTCATAGCATTGAGCCATGGCAGTTAAAGTGGTGTCAACCTGGATTATTTCTGCAGTATGGGTGCAGCCTTAGACTCTAGACACCAGGATTAAAATCCTTGCTCAACCATGGAAATTCACTGGGTGATCTTGGGCAAATATTTTCCAACTGTGGATGGCTGAATCTATGGATAAGGAATCTGTAAATACGGAGGGCCAACAGTACTTGCAAGAATATATACATATCAATGAGCTGCATTATTAATAAGTCAGGGCATTTAATTTTCAGGTGCATTCATGACCAGCCCAAAATGTTTTGCTGCCTGAGACAGCACTATAGAACCATAGGATATAGCTAGAAGAGTGGACAAGGTATTGGTATTGATGTCAGGCTGACTAGGTGGTAATTATTTGGGTCCTCTGTTAACATTTTGCCATCTTCTCCATGCAGTTGGCCCTACCAGTTCCTTGTTCTTCCTTTTGCTATGGACATAACAAAAAACAAAACAAAACACACTTTTTATTATTTCAACCTCTCTAGCACGCCTGAGCTCATCCTGTGCTTTTCTGACTTTCTCCCTACACATACTGGATATATCTTTTAATTCCTCTTTGATGGTTACCCCCACCCCCCTTTTCCATTTCTTTTACATATCCCTGTTAAATCTTAGCTCAGTTGAACATTCCTTAAACATCCATATTCTTTTCTTTCGACACCTCCCTCTTTTTCCTCCTCAGTGGAACTGTTTGAAATTATGTGTTCAGTATCTCACTTTTATGAAACGCCCATCCATCATAACGCCCTTGTCTTTTAGTATTCCTGACCATAGGATCTCATTCTTAAATTTAGAATGTATGTCTGAATATGCTTGGCTTCCCCTTTCCGCTGTATAATAAACTCCAGGAGAACATGGTCACTCCCACCTAAGGACCCTCCCACTGAGTAGCCTCATTGGGGGGGGGGTTGTGGGCTGCATTTTCTGCAAGGAAAGTGAGGAATTTGTTGGACCTTATATTCTTGGCAGAGTTTGACTTCCAACAAATATCACTACTACATCTCTACTTTCTGAATGTGTAGCCATCTGTTCCAGGAAGGCATAATTCAAGTCCTCAGTCTGGCTTGGACCCCTCGCCCCACAACAGCATCATTGTTGTTTCTCTCCCCCTTAATTTTTACCCAGATGCTCTCAACCCATCTTCCAGAATTTAAGTCATGGATCTCTTCACACGTGTAAACATCCTTGATATATAATGCTCTCTTCCTCCTTTCATTTCCTGTTTGATCTATTGTTCTGAAATGGGTTATATCCCTCCATTACTACATTCCAATCATATTTGTTTTGCTATGTTAAGAGATTAAGTTCATCTTATTGACCATGATCTATGCATTAGTGTAGAGGCATCTGAAACATTCCTCCAAGCTGCTTAGTTAAAGTTTTTTTCTCACTGTTGGGTATTTGTACTATTTCCCCAGATTTCTCTATAAGATTTGGGCTGTTATATCCAGCACTTGATGAACTCCTGCACTCAATAATACTGTCTCCATTATTTCATTTTTATGCCACCTTTCTTTCAGAAAGGGATCCAAAGTGGTTCACAAATAAAAGCATTTTTTAAAAAATTACAATAAAAGGTTTGAAAACAAAGCCTTCTTTATCAGGTTTGTGAGACTCATTGCAAAAAAATTCCTGCCAAACTGTAAAGTACAACCCATCACTTCCTAGAAGTCCATCTTCATGAAACTGCATACCATGGTCCAAGAAGCCAAATAGTTCTTTGCAGCACCATGTATGGAGGTAGACAGATCCCATAGTCCAAACCAAGATACATAATATCCAAAACTAGCTCAGTTATTATTTATTTATTTATTATTACTACATCATGTGGAAAACCCTATACGCATATCTTCCCATCACTGGCTGTAAAAATAAAAATGAGTTACTTCCAGCTGACATGATATACTCATACCTCTTTATAGGAATAATAACAGTGAGACCAGATCTGCAATACTTTTGGAATCTGAAGGACCAGCAAAATATATTGGAAAAGTGCCTGCAGCAATGGCAACTTACAGAAATGGGATAGTGAACCCATCTACTATACTAAATCTTATTTCAGCACTGATGATGGTTCAACATCCTCCAACATAACTGATGACAGCAAGGTAGCTCAGAGGGATTAAAACTGATTATATAGCATCTGTATCTCTAGCATCATGGGCCTCACTGCCCCCATCCTTCAGCATCAACTGTATAAAACAGCTTTTTCACTTGCTAGATGGCACTGCTGACCATATCAGGTTTAGATCTGGTTAGAATCATAGAATCACAGAGTTGGAACAGACCACAAGGGCCATCCAGTCCAACTCCCTGCCATGCAGGAACTCTCCATCAAAGCATCCCTGACTGATGGCCATCCAGCCTCTGCTTAAAGACCTCTAAGGAAGGAGACTCCACCACACTCTGAGGGAGTGTGTTCCACTATTGAACAGACCTTACTGTCAGGAAGTTCCTCCTAACGTTGAGGTGGAATCTCTTTTCCTGGAGCTTGCATCCATTGTTCCAGGTCCTGTTCTCTGGAGCAGCAGAAAACAAGCTTGCTCCCTCCAGAGAGGATTCTAAACGTTCATTTGCTAAACTTCCATTTCACAGATACTCAGAATTATCTTGTGCCCTTATAGTGTAGGACCCGAAAGAGGCACTTTGAAGACCATCAGATTCATTTCTTTAAAATAACTTCTTAGTATGTGTATCTGGTTCTCTGTGGAGGGGAGACATTTGAGCACCTGCTAAACCAATGGAATGTAAAAGTCCATATTTCTAGGTGAATAGTGCCCCAAATGGATTCGTTCACCACTTTACTGTGGAAAAAAGATTAACAATGCAGTATATATAAACAAACTCCTCCTAACTGCATGAGTTCTGATTTACTGAACAAGAAATATTTTATATTTAAAAGTTCTTATCTCCAAGACAAAAATGTAGCACAATGCTCCAAAGCTGTTTAAAGCAGGAAGTGAAAAATATCATGTTCAATTTCAGAGACAGGAAGAATGTAAATCTACTATATAATTCTAATTTCTGGAATTTTGCCAAGAAAGAAGGATTAATTTATCTGTTCGAAGGGGAAAGTGAAGTGGAACAATCAAGCTCATGGTTCTGCATATTATCCAAAAGACAAATTATGACAGTCATCAGAATTTGCTATGGAATGGTTTGGAGTCTGATTCAGATGCATGTATAACTAGCTTATTTGTGTGTCAGAAAACAGCTGGTTACACATTTCAGAATAAGAAGCATGAGAAGAATACCTGCAGAAAAGATGCTCAAACCTAATAAATTTTTTGTGGATGGCAGTTTTTGATATGACAATATGTATTGCATATAGTTTAATCCCATATGGATTAATCCCAGTGATACTTCCGACATGCACTTTTTCCATGGTTTCAGCTTTGCCAAAATGTCTACACCAGTGTGCTTTAGTGGTATGAGCACTGGAGTACTGTGGGCCCTTCCCTTATGTGGGGGATCTGTTACACACACACACCATAAGGGAAAAAAATGTATATGCTCAAGCCCCATTGGAAGTAATGGGGCTCGTGCCTGTGGTACGCACCATTACTTCTTCTGGGGAGCAAGAGGTTTTTTTCTGGAACATTGGAAGCTGCATAAGGCACACCCACATATGACGTGGGCGCTCTCTATAATTCTGGAGGCCAGGGTTCAAATCCCTGCTTAGCCATCAAAGCCCAATGGGTGCTTTTGGGCAATTCACATTCTCCCAGTATGTGAGGAAGGGAAAGGCAACCCCATCTCATCTGAACAAATAAGGGAAGTAATAGTGTCACTTTATTCTGCTTTGGTCAGACCTCACCTGAAATATTGTGTCCAGTTCTGGGCACCACAATTCAAGAAGGATGTGGACAAGCTAGAGTGTGTCCAGAGGAGGGCAACTGAAATGGTGAAAGATCTGGAAACAATGCCCTAAGAGGAACAGCTCTGGTGAAGAGATGGTTAAGAAGTGATGTGATAGCCCTGTTTAATTATTTGAGGGGTGTCATACTGAGGGTGGAGCAAGCTTGTTTTCTGCTTCTCCAGAGACTAGGATGTGGAGCAATGTGTGCAAACTACAGGAAAAGAGATTCCACTTCAACATTAGGAAGAATTTCCTGATGATAAGAGCTGTTTGACAGTGGAAGGTGTTGCCTCATAATGTGGTGGAATCTCCTTCTTTGGAAGTGTTGAAGCAGAGGCTGGATGACTATCTGTTGGGAGTACTTTGATTGTGTATTCTTCATGGCAGGGGGTTGGACTGGGTAGTCCTTGTTGTCTCTTCCAACTTTATGATGCTATGACTCTATGAAATCTCGCCAAGAATCCCCTGTGATAGGTTTGCCTTAGGGTCACTATAACTAAAAAATGACTTGAAGACATAGTATCTGCTTAGAAGAAAGTTCTAACAGATTGAATGAAACTTACTCCTAGGTAATGTTGCATTGGATTACATCCTTAATTTCATCCTTCTCACTGTTCAATCCACTTGGATTATTTGGATAATTTATCAGAATAATAAAACATAAGTAAATAAGGAAATATTTACTTCACAAAAACAAAACAAAACAAAAACAAAAACAACAACAAAACAGCAAGATCCAGAGAAACAGATGTATCAAAACATAAGTAATTTATATGCAGATTCTTATTACGCTTATTTTTAAGTAAGTCTCTTTGATTTCAATGGAATCTTTGCACAAAATTGCACTTAAAGGTCTTCATTGCATGGCTTAGCAGAATAATAAAATGCTTCTCAAACTGACATTTTGGCCATGGAGAATGAAAATTGATTTAATAACCATTATTTATGGTTTAATAAGCAAGTTCAGAACCCTCTCATTTTTCATCCTGGACTTCACAAGGAAAGAACCAATGAGGAAAGGAAGATTGATTGAGTATAAACTGCTAAAATATTCCCCATGCCAATAAGAGCAAATGCTTGTGAGGGTCTATTATATGAAGTTTAAGAGTTCATGTCACCACATTCAGGACTGAGAAATTTAATTAAGTGGAGAATAGCAAAGGCTTTGGTTCCTTCTGTAAACTGACAACAAACTGATGATACACTACATTACTCACTGCCAGAGGTGTTATGCTAGGTCACAAGGATGCTGCAAGATATGATTTTTAAACAGCACCCCCCCCCCAAGCATTTAACAATAACAATAGCATTTACATTTCTATACTGCTTCATAGTGAACTCAGTACTCTCAATTGCTTTCAATTGGTACTCATTTTACCAGCCTATGAAAGGATGGTAGGCTGAGGCAACCTGGAGTCCTCTGGGATCAAACTCACAACACTGTGGCTGCAGTACTGGCATTGAACCACTGTGCCACCAGGGCTCCATCAACACAAAGCACTATTCAGGTGATTATAGAATCATACTGCTTTTTCACACTAGGGGGCAAACAGATTTAAACGAGAGTTAAACAAGAGTTAAACAGGTAATGTCTTGTGATAAACATAGGACATTTCCTGTTTAACTCTCGTTTAACTCTTGTTTAACAATTGAACTGTCACAATGGGAGAAATCATGAAAAAATGGAAGAATAAAGGTCATAAGAATTTAAAATTAGAATTGGATATACTTCAGGAAAAATTGAAAGCATTATATGTGTCTGAGGTTGAGAAGAAAATAAATCAAGCAAAACAAAAGAATTTTGAAGCTGGAAATAAAGCAGGGAAATTATTAGCTCAAAAAATAAAAAAAATAAAGGAAAAAAAATACATTTATGAAATAAAATATAAAGATAAACGTCTCACCACACAGAAAGAAATTATTAAAGCATTTGAAGAATTCTTTGAAGATCTATACAAGGATAAAGATAAATCAGATGAAAATGTAATCAAGACTCAACAGTACATCGCTAGAAATAATAATATACAATTAAATGACAAGCAGCGTAATATCTTAAATAAGGAATTCACAAATGAAGAAATACAAAAAGCTATTCAAAGGTTAAAATTACAAAAAGCACCGGGACCAGATGGATTATCGGCAATATATTATAAAAAATTTATGCAAGAATTGACTGAACCATTGAGACTAACATTCAATGAAGTTAATACAACAGGCATTCCAGAAATCCTGGAAACAAGCAATGATTACTCTCATACCGAAAGGTGATAAAGACATAACAGAAATAAAGAATTATAGACCCATTTCTCTTACCAATGTGGACTACAAAATCTTTACTACATTAATAGCAGAAAGGTTAAAAAAAGTCCTAAAGGAGATAATACATGAAGATCAGAACGGGTTCGTCCCAAATAGACAACAGAAGAGCAATATAAGAACAGTATAAACATTCTTGAACATTTTGAATATTATAATGAAAGGAAATTGGCATGTATATTACTAGACGCAGATAAAGCCTTCGATAGAGTTAACTGGAGTTTTCTAATTGAAGTGCTATGCAAGATGCAAATGGGAGAGAAGTTCATAAATTGGATTAAAGCAATATATAAAGAACAACAAGCACAGTTATTAATAAATCAAGAAAGATCTAGAAGTATTAATATTCAACGAGGAACAAGGCAAGGATGCCCCTTATCTCCGTTATTGTTTATTATCACTCTGGAAATAATGAATAATACAATAAGAGAGGATCAAAACATCCAAGGAGTTAAGATAAAGGGGACAAACACCAAGATGAAAGCTTTCGCAGATGATATTATTTTCTTCCTAGAGGACCCAGCGAAGTCAACACAAGCTCTTATAAATACGATCAAAGAATATGGAGAAGTATCAGGATTTAAAATAAATATTGAAAAAACATCTATTCTTACAAAAAACCTAACAAAAGCAGAAGAAACACATTTAAAAGCCATTACAGGATTTAACATTGTTAACAAAGCTAAATATTTAGGAATTATTATATCTAAAAAGAATATGGATTTATTTAAAAACAACTATAACAAAGTGTGGGCAGATATAAAAAAGGATTTGCAGAAATGGTCTAAGTTACAGCTTTCATTTTTGGGGAGGGTAGCTATAATCCAACAACATGTACTTCCTAAGATGGTGTTTTTGTTTTCTAATATCCCGATTATTTCTAACTTTAAATGCTTTAATCAATGGCAAAAAGATTTGACAGAATTCTTATGGCAAGGTAAAAGAGCAAGAACAAGATGGAAAATATTAACGGAGGACAGACAAAAAGGAGGGTGTAATTTACCTAACCTAAAACTATATTATTATGCAGCATGCATCAATTGGCTAGAAGACTGGGTTAAATTAACAAATGAAAATTTATTACAAATAGAAGGTTCGAACCTGAGTCTTGGATTTCATGCATACATGTGGTTTAGTAAATTGAAAGACAATAAGATATTTAATCATCATATAATTAGACGACCTCTATTATTAGTATGGAATAAAATTAAACATCAATATTATAACAGAATCCCATTATGGGTTTCTATACAAGAAGCCTACTATAGAAGAACTAAAGACAAGGGGGAATCATGGATAAAATATAAAGAACTAATTAAAATAGATAATATGGGGAATTGGAGTATGCAACCTTTAGAACAAATACAAGGAATGGAAAAAAAGAAAGATTGGTTCCTATATAAACAAATAAATGAACAATTTAAAAAAGACAAGAAAACAATGGGATTTATGAAGGAAAAAAATGAAATCGATAATATAATTTTTGATGGACAAAACAAACATATAGCAAAATTTTATAAATTAATGAAAGAAAGAGATCTTGAAAATGAAATGATTAAGCATAATATGGTTAAATGGGCTATAGACATAAATAAAGTTATAAAAATAGATCAATGGCAAAGATCTTGGAAAGAGACAAATAAATTCTCATTATGTCAAAATTATAAGGAGAATTATATTAAGATATTTTATCGGTGGTACCTAACTCCTGAGAAATTACACAAAATATATAAAACAGGCAACATAAAATGTTGGAAATGCGGAAAGCCAGAAGGAAACCTGTATCATATGTGGTGGAAATGCTCAAAAGCATCAGAATATTGGAAGAGGATTAGTAGTTTAATCCAGGATATTCTTAAAGTGCATATATCTCTCGAACCGACACTATTTTTACTAAATATGACAGATAGCTTGAAAAACACAAAATATACAAGAATATTGTTATATATGATCACCATAGCAAGAATATTATATGCTCAAAAATGGAAAAAATCAGATACACCTACAAATGAAGAATGGTTGGCGAGGATGTATGAGGCAAAAAATATGGATATTGTATCAGCATTGCTTAAAGGGAAAACGAAAGAGAGTTATGAGGAGGAATGGAATTGTCTTGATTCATATAAGTATAAAAATATATAATTTAATGTAATACAAGAAAAGCTTAATCCGGGAAGATCCGTAAATAGAAATGTAAATTTAATCTGAGGAATATGGGATAAAGATAAGAATAAAATAAAATATGTTTTGAATGGAATAATAATAGGAGATAATAGGAAATATGAATAAGGAACATACAGTGATTTTGGATATAGAGGTAATTACAACTGTGAAGGAAGATGGTTACAATAATGTTGTTGTTTTTTTAACTCTGGATAATCTTTTGTATATAATATTGTATGTCTAAATGTTCTTGTAGTCATTGTTATGTAGTCATTTGATTTTTGTTGGTGTTGTTGCTTCTTAGTTGTTTTATTTTTGGGGTTTTTTTTGTTTTTTTTTTTAGGATGTATTAGGTAATATCTGTAATTTGTTACGTAGTTTGTAATTTATGTTGTTAATGGACTTGTGTTTCTTAATAATAAAATTCTTAAAAAAAAATAAAAAAAATGTTTTACTTTTGGTATCTTTCCCCATATAAGATGGCAAAAATTTATAAAATAAAGAAAGAGATGTGCTGGAAATGTAAAATTGTAAAAGGTACTTTTTTCCATTGTTGGTGGGAATGCAAGAAAGCTAAGATATATTGGAGGATGATAAATGAATTAATCAATAGGATAATGGATATGAATCTGACTATGAGCCCAGAATAATTTTACATGTACTGGGTTTAATGGGTAACGAGGTGAGAAAAGAAGAGGAAAAAAAATCATCTTTTACATGGTGTCTTTGGCTCGAATTTGCTTTGCCCAGAACTGGAAGAAAGAACATCCATTGTCAAAGGAAGGTTGGTTATTAAAACTGTATGATGGTATGGGAACGGACATTCTAACATATGCTTTGAGAAATGAGTTGGACATGAAAGTATTACATCAATGGAGTAAGGTTATAAAGTATTTTTAATCAGAATGGGGGAAATTAGCAGTAATGAACTTAAATTCACATTAAATCCTCGTTTCCTTTGCTAGGGAAGGTCTGGAAGAAATTAGAATTGATAGCTAGATGGAGCTGGATAAGGATTAAAAAGTTAGAGGTAACTAATAGTCAAGTTTCTAACAATTCTATATGTAACTGGTAAGGAGGAAGTCAGTGTGTAAGATTGTATGGAAGATGGAAGAATGGGAGTATGTAGGTGGGAACGAGAAAAAGGAGGATGCTGTCGGAGAAGGAAGCATGCAGTAGTAGAAGTAGCAAATACGATATTGTCTCAAAGGATATATCTTTAGATAACGATAGATGGTTGTTAGTAGTTATGTATGGATGAATGCAATGTTTGTAAATTTGTATATTTCTTTCTTTTCCTTTTCTTCTCTTTTTCTTTAAGAATGTTTTTTGTTTATTCTTTTTTTACCTTTTATTTTCTATTTTCTATTTGTAACATTTTTGTTTAATAAAATTTAATAAAAAATAAATAAATAAAGCAAATAGAATCAACTCATAGAGCTGGAAGAGACCACAAGGCCCATCCAGTCCAACCCCTGCCATGCAGGAACTCCCAATCAAAGCATCCCCAACAGATGGTTATCCAGCCTTTGTTTAAAGACCTCCAAGGAAGGAGACTCGACCCCTCTCCAAGGGAGTGTGTTCCACTGTCAGCCCTTACTGTCAGTGTTCAAGTAGAATCTCTTTTCCTGGAGCTTGCATCCATTGTTCCGGGTCCTAGTCTCTGGAGCAGCAGAAAACATGCTTGCTCCATACTCAATGTGACATCCCTTCAGATATTTAAAGAGGGCTATCACATCACCTCTTAACCTTCTCTTCTCCAGGCTAAACATCCCCATCTCCCTAAGTTGTTCCTCTCAGGGCATGGCTTCCAGACCCTTAACCATTTTAGTCGCCCTCCTTTGGACCCTCTCTAGTTTCTCCACATCTTTTTTGAATTGTGGTGCCCAGAACTGGAAACAATATTCTAGGTGGGGCCTGACCAAAGCAGAATAGAGTGGCACTATAACTTCCCTTGATCTAGAAACTATACTTCTATTGATGCAGCCTAAAATGGCATTGGCCTTTTTAGCTGCTGCATTGCACTGTTGACTCATGTTCAACTTGTGGTCTACTTGGACTCTTAGATCCCTTTCACATGTGGTCTCATTCAGCCAGGTGTCCCCCATCCTATATCTGTGCATTTCATTTTTCTGCCCTAAATGCAGAACCTTACATTTCTCCGTGTTGAATTTCATTTTGTTAGCTTTTGCCCAGCTTTCTAGTCTATTCAGGACATTTTGAATTTTGATCCTGTCCTCTGGGGTATTAGCTACTCCTCCTAATTTGGTGTCATCTGTAAATTTGATAACTATGTCCTAAATACTGTCATCCAAGTCATTAATAAAGATGTTGAATAGCACTGGGCCCAGGACAGAACTCTGTGGCACCCCACTGGTCACTTCTCTCCAGGATGAAAAGGAACCATTGCTGAGCACCCTTTGGGTGCGGCCAGTCAACCAGTTACAAATCCATGTAACATTTAACTTGTCTAGCCCACATTTTACAAGCTTGTTTGCACGAATGTCATGGGGAACCTTGTCAAAGGCCTTACTGAAATCAAGATATACTATATCCACAGCATTCCCTTCATTTACCAAGCTGGTAATTTTATCCAAAAGAGAGAGAGAGAGAGAGATCAGATTTGTCTGACATGACTTGTTTCTCTGAAATCCATGTTGACTTTTTGTGATTATGGAATTATCTTCTAGATATTCATAGACTCTCTTTTTTTCCCAATTTTAAATCTTTTATTAACACACTAGAATCTAATATATATACTAGTTTGGTTTAAGAGAGATATACTCTCTATTTAATGTTGTGCTCCAGAATCTTTCCTGGAATTGATGTCAGACTAACCAGACGATAATTGTTGGGATCCTCTTTTTTCCCCTTTTTGAAGATGGGAACAATGTTTGATCTCCTCCAGTCTGTTGGGACTTCTCCTGTTCAGCAGGAGTTCTCAAAGATTATTGCCATTGGTTCCGATATTACATTTGCCAGTTCTTTTAATACCATTGGATGTAGTTCATCTGGTCCTGGAGACTTGTATTCATTTAGATTAACCAGGTATTCCCCCTGCTCCATTGTTCTCAGGTTGAACACCCTTTGCCTTTTCTGAGAAGACTGAAGCAAAGAAGGTGTTGAATAATTCTGCTTTTTCTCTGTCCCGTTAGCATTTTGGCATCTTCACCACACAGTGGCCCTACCAATTCCTTCTTCTTCCTTTTGCTGTGGATGTACCCCCCCCCCCAAAGCCCTTTTTATTGTTCTTAACCTCTCTAGCTACCCTGAGTTCATTCTGCACTTTACCTTTTCTGACTTTATCCCTACACGTGCTGGCTATTTGTTTGAATTCCTCTTTGGTGATTCCCCCATTTTTCCATTTCTTATACATGTTCAATTTAAAACTTAGCTCAGTTGAAAGTTCCTAGTCATCCATCCTGGTTTCTTCATACACCTCCCATTTTTCTTCCTAATTGGAACTGTTTGAAATTGTGCCTTCAGTATCTCCCTTTTGAGGAGCTCCCATCCACCTTGAACTCCCTTCTCTTTTAGTATTCCTGACCATGGGATCACCTCCAGTATTTCTCTAAGTTTACTAAAATCAGCTTTCCTGAAGTTGGGTATGTTTTAAACAACTGTTTTAACATGCTTAATAATATCATTAGGACTTGTCCTCTGCAACATCACCAGGCTTGGACCATCAAATCTCCTGACCTGACAATAAATGCTTTGTAATAATAATAATAATAATAATAATAATAATAATATTAATAATAAGCTTTATTTGTATACCGCCCTTCCTGCGATTGTAGAATGAGGATGTGTTCCATAATTTGATTCATGTAAAGACAACAATGAATCATTTTTTTAAAAGAAAAGTGCTAAATTTTTCAGGCAATATTCAAAAGCATTGTTGTGTTTTTGTTGTCTCTGTCATTATTTCTTTTATCTCTATCTCTATTTCTCTTCCTCTCACTTCCCACTCTCCCTTATTAACTACCCATCTGTTGCAGTTTTTGTTGACCCAGAACTGAATCAATGGGAAGCCAAGAACACCTCATTTATAGGGGCAAAACTACTCAAATGCATTCTTATATCTGAGATAAAGTCCACCCCATCCTATTTTATGTCCCCAAATGCTTGGATGTCCAGAGACTGACAATGGGAAAACATGATCCACTACCCCTGGAGGCAGCTCATGAAGAACAAGTAAAGGTTTATGGCACACAGCTCTCTCTCTCTCTCCCAATATCTAGGAAGCACCTCCCAGCACCAGTTGTCTGAGGCACCACCTTGAAGCTTAATGGAAGAGGCAGCCCTCGATAGCTGGGCTTTGAAGGAGTGAAGTATTCAAGGAGTTTTCAGCTAAGGAAAGATTTAAGACATAGCTACATGGGGGGACATTTCAAGGGTGTTTCTCCACCCCCACCACTGTATTATCTGTGTTTTTGAACAGTCACATCATTTGAAAGATAGGGTGTAAAGGAGTGGAAGAAGACAAGAAATACACCTTGCTGTCCCAAAAGCAGGACCAGGCAAAATGTGGTTCCCTACATGTTTTTGGAGGACTGCAGTTCCCATTAGCCCTCACAATATTGAAGGATAGCGAGTATTGCAATCCAACAACATCTGGAGGGCCACACTTCCCCTTTGCCCTAATGGATGCTGCTGCCCATTGGTATGGTACAGAAAACAGTCAGGGAGCTTGTTGTCATCTCCATTCTTCCTTCTCAACACCCACAGCCCAAAACCAACAACAAACAAATAAAAATTTATCATGTTCTGATTTTTGCAGTGTGTATGTGCATGCAGGTAATGGCTGGTACAATTCTGACTGGGTGGTTCACAGACAGCAGAGTTGTCACTAGGGTCACCCAGTAGGGTAACTCAAGGTGTCACACGATGGACTTCCTGGGATGAAGGAGCAGATGGGAAGGGGGGCAGTTTCAACCTAGTGAACACAGCAACTTGCCACTGCCATTCTTGAGGGAGAGAAAGGCAGGCCAGTTCCAACAGGCCTTGCTTGAAAGCAAGAAGAGCCCTCCCTCCACCATCTTGAGGGAGAGAAAGGCAAGCCAGCTCCAACACAGGCCTTGCCTGAAAGCAAGAAGAGCCCTCCCTCCAGTCCATCTGCCTTGGTCCAGGCCTCAGAGGGAGAGAACTGCTGGACCTAATCCCCTTCCCCACCACCATTCCCTTCTCCTTTTGTGTTGTGTCTTTTTAGACTGTAAACCTGAGGGCAGGGAAATGTCTAATTAATAAATTGTAAGCCGCTCTGATAGCCTTGGCTGAAGAGTGGGATATAAATAAAACATTATTATTATTCATCCCCAGATGAGACAGCAAAGATGGGACACCCCCCAGAGCAAGAAGAGTTTAATTACAAAATATCTCTACCTAAAGAAAAAGGAATTCACAGCAAACTGCCCCTCTGAGGACAATGGCAGAGAGGAGCCAAACAGAATAAGAGTGAGAGATTGCAGGAGCAGGGATGAAAGAGGAAGATTTTCAGACTCATCCCTGTCCTAAGCTCCCCAAAGGGAATAAGCATGCCAAGAAAAGTCCTTTCCTCTTTCTGGGGGAGAGACCTTGGGACTCCTTGCTGCTACCTGGTGTCACCCCCTGACAGTGTCATCTGGTGTGATCCACACTCACCAAACTCCCCGAATGACACCACCAATAGACAGTTCAATATCAAGTGAAGATGATATTGCCTTGTAACATCCTTGTGGGATCAGTAATACCTTTGGATGACCCATCCATGGTGCAGAATCCTGTTTCTAAAATAAGCTCAGTATCTTGGACAGCTTTTTTTAAAAAAATTCAGACCAGAATCTAGATTCATTGGCTTGCAGACATGGAAGCTAGTAGCAGCCACTGGATTGGTCTATGAAGGGAGTTAATTGATTTTTCCAACTCATAAACTCTATGGTTATTCTCTATGGTGCATGTCAGTGTTCCCTTGATTTCATTATGATCTACAGGCATGAATAACTGCTCAAGGCAGACCAAATACATCTGAGGAAGTAGGCTTAAGTCTACAAAGGCTTGCACTCCCATCTTCTATCTTTCTCAAAGGTGTTGCAAGATCTCTTTGCATACTGATTTCCCAGACCAATATGGCTAGGTCTTTGAATAGTTACAGCAGAAGCATTCTCATTTTTCATAAGCTGCTTAGAGATGCCACGTATGGATAATAAAGAAAGCAGAGCCTAGTAGATCATTTTTCCACATTCTTCTATAATAGCTCATATAAAGTTAGCTGTGCACTATTAGAAATACTAAAGTGTTTGAAAGCATTGCAAAAAACAAATCCTAAGGTAATAAAGTGAGCCAAATTTCCTCCATTCTACAATGACATCAATTTGTCACAGGATACCATCGGCAGCCTTTCAAATGTCAGAGGTAATATAATTCTCCTAAGCAAGGACAATAAATTGGTCCAAATTTAGCAAGACTTAAAGCACCTGGCTAGACAAGAAGGAAACAAAGTAGAGGATGTCAGAGAGGCCTGATGAATATCCTTTCCCCAGCCATCCCATGAAATTAATTTTGCCATTCTCTCATCAGGTGTGTTGATAGAAACTGCTTGTGCACAAGGAAAGCAATTGCAGCAGATTCCAATGCTAACTGTAATTAGGGCCTCTAATGAAGTTTGTGCAGACCAGAGCAGCCCTGATCCTGGCTGAAAACTGGAATGCCTCTGAGGCTGAAAGTTGATATCGGCCAGCTGAGAAAAGGGGATGTGTGTGAAGGCCGTATCCAAGACAACAGAGTATTTTCCTTGTCATGCATTTGTGCAGTAAGGTTAAAGTTCTGCGAAAGCAACAGCTGTTGTAAAAACATTGTATTAAATATGCTTAGAACTGGAAAATGTGTCCTACTCATCTTGCACTTCATTGGCAGGAATGCAGGATATGTAAAATATCTGTACACAAACTTCCTCTCTCTCTCTCTCTCTCTCTCTCTCTATATATATATATATATATATATATGTACAAAGAGAGAGAGAGGCGATTAAAAAGCAGAACTTAAAATGGACATCAAGATCAAAACATTTCCACTTCTGCCCTTTTCACCTTTTCTATGCCCAACACCCCTAGGAAATATTTGATTAATGCTTGCAGCCCCTACAAAAATAATCTCATATTTGAAGATAAAGAAGTCTAATTACTAATTTTTGAACCACAAACTGAACCACATACAATATTGCAGGTGAACAAACTGAAAGTTTAAAAATAAGATTTTAGTGCATAAAACACAAATTTAAATCAGGCAATTAGATTTTAATTTATTGAGAAAAAATGAGTGATGACTCATGACACAAGGCACTCTTTGCTGCACTCCTGAAATCCCATCTTGCACCTCCTTGGGAAACCCTGCCCTAAAGGCACCTGATCCAATCTGATAATGGAAGCTAAGCAAGATCCATCCTTAATCCGGTATGTGGAATTTGACTGCAGCTTTAGAACTTCAGCATTCATTGGCCAACAAATCCTCTTGGCAATCCCAACTAGTGTAGACCCACTAATTCAAGTGCTGGTGGAGGAAGGTTTTTGTAGTCTCAGGCTGAGATTGGAGGACCCACACTGCTTCTGGCTCCGAGGGCTGGAGTAGGGAGGAGGAGGAAAGCTCAGGCGTGCCCAAGGCCAGACGCCAGAACTCTTCCTCTGCTGCTGGGCTCTCCTCAGAGCAGGTGTTGGTGGAGGAAGGTTTTTGTAGTCTCAGGCTGAGATTGGAGGACCCACACTGCTTCTGGCTCCGAGGGCTGGAGTAGGGAGGAGGAGAGCTCAGGCGTGCCCAAGGCCAGACTGTAGTTTTGAACAAATAAGTCCTGAATATGAAACTCTTTAACACAATGCAATATTGTTATTTATGAAGTAATAATGCCCTACCCATTATTGTGTGTTTACCAAATTGTGCAGTCCTATCCTTACTTTTTGTAAACCATCATTTGTCTATACTCTCCAGTCTGCCTGTACATAAACGTATGGTATAAAATTATGTTTTAAATTGAAATTTTGTAATTGTGCTGGCCAAATGGCTGTAATAAAGTTTTGATTGAATTCAAGTGCTGAATGTTGAATCAATATACAAGCAAATAACCACTGATTTAATGGATGTACCCTGATTAGCACTAGTATTGACAGTTCAGTATTGTCTCAGGCTCTTAGGCTTCCAGGCCAAAACCTGAAATGGCCCTTGATGATGTCATGAAATATTATGCATTAAGTACCAATCACAGTTGCTCAAAGCTTCTCATTCACTCACTCACACACAAACAGCGGGTGAGACAAAGAGAGCAAACATATATCCCTGTTGAGAAATTAAGACCGATATCTTAGCTGAAGAGGCTGCCCTCAGATAGTGGCATCACTAGGGGGGTGCGGGAGGTGCAGATTGCATTGGGTGATACCCCAGAGCAGGGGAGGCTGGTTCCTTGCTGTGGCCCAGTTTTCCTCTGAGGAAAACCAAGCCATGACAACGAGGGGTGGAGGGCTGGCTCCTTGCCACAGTTCGGTTCTCTTCTGAGGAAAGCTGGGCTGCGGCAAGGAGGGGCACGGGGGCCTGTTGCTACCCCAAAGAACCCAGCTTGTAAGCAGTGTAGTCCCTTCCCAAAAACATATCCATTTCCATGTTATCAGAGAGCAGGAAGTTAATTAGGGGCACATAAGCTATTTTCCTATAGCTGCAGGATTTCCCCAGGACCTTCAGAGGTCCCTTCTGATGCAGAGTGTCCAGTCCTGAAAATTAGCTGGACATGTTTCTGTGGCTTCCTCAAGTATATAACCAAATGGAAATGGCTGTGTTGGGAGATTGCACTGCTTTAAAAGTAGGTTTTGGAGTGGATTTTGGTCACTACATGGTTAGAACAAAATTCCAACCTCCACAATGACCAAAAAAGTGAGTTGCAGTGGTATAAAACCAACTTGTGTGTGTGTTCCTTGTCTAATAAAACCATATAAAATTCATGGGGTCACCATAAAGTAATAGGTGACTTGAAGGCACATACACACATGTACGTGCCTTCAAGTCACCTATCAATTTGAGCTGACCCCATGAATTTCATATGGTTTTATTAGGCAAAGAATATTCAGAGGGGGCTTGCTAGTTCCTTTCTCTGAAATCCAGCCTACAGCACCTGGTAATTATTGACAGTCTCCCATCCAAGTGCTAAACAGGGCTGACCATACTTAGCTTCCAAGATAAAATGGTTGTCTTCAACCTGATGTTCTCCAAATATATTGGATTCCAATTCTCATGTTCTCCAAACTGCGTGGTATAGGATATTTAGGCCCAGCTTACACCATCATAATTCATGAATAGGATGACAGCTATAGAGTTGCTGCTTCAACAAGAGTCTAGGATGTCCTATAATATCTAATTCTACTCTCAGATGTTTTCCTAAATGCCCTTTCAGCTAAAGGACTGAAAGCCTTTTAGAGGCTTGGAAAAAAAAAAAAAAGAAGCATGGGATGCAAGGATCTTGGTTGGCCCCAGGGCAGAGAAACCTAATCATGCTTAAATCCCATTGAAAATAATGGGACATACTTTCAAGAGAAAGGATAACCTGTCACAGCAAAAACAACAAATCTGTTAGTCTGTTGCAGCCAACAACAACAAAGAGTCTTGTGACACTTTAAAGATTAACAAGTTCCATCCAGCATATACATTCACGGCCTTCATGATAGATATCAACTGAGGCATGTATCTGACGAAGTAGGTTGAATCCACCAAAACTTACACCCCCCAAAAAAAAACTCTTGCTAGTTTTTAGTGAGAGTCCTATCCTCACCATTTTCAATTGGGACAATAAACTCTACTTGGAGAAACAAAGAGAGTAGAGCAGAATTACAGTTTTCATACACCTTTAATTATCCTTCCATAAACCAATTTATCATGTGCATATTTGACTAAGGGTTAGCTCGAAGGTTAATATTGACATAGGAATGTGCATGATTTTAAAAATGTTGATTTACAGAAGTGTTTTATGAAAGACAACTCCTGTACATGTCTATACATAAATACATATATCATGTGCAGACTAACTGGTCTTGATTTATTCTCTGTAAGGCTTCAGCATAACACACACACACACACACACACCATGAATCAGCCTGCAAGATTCTGACTCTGGGGAGTGTTCTTCTTTTGGGATGTAGGATCGACAACTACAGATTCTATCATCCCATGGAGACCAAAAAACAAAACAAAACAAAACAAACAAACAAACAAAAAAAAAAAAACCCACCCTGAATTTTACTAGATTTGAGAATGAGTGTTGTCTCACTCTGAAATGCAAGCGCAAGAGGGAGAAGACAGGTCCTCAGCTGCTCTGAATTACATTGGACTTAAAAAAAAATAACAAATGGGGTAAAACTGCTCCTAGGATATCACATCCCCCTGTATATCTATAGGTTATTCTTGGTGCTATTAAGAAAAGTCAAGAATCAACTGAAAAGCCGTGTGACTTACCCCCACGATATCCAGGTTCTCTCTGGTGCCTTATGGGAGAACCCATAGGATATCACACTGACCACACAGTATTTCCGCATGCTTGGAGAATCTGTGCCCCATTGTAAATGTGAATCTCAGTGGCAGACTCTGTGGGTGTGTGGTGCTATAGGGGGACCTAGCAGGCACACTCACTTTCCCTTTCCACATATTAAATGTACAGAGGGACCTTGATATCCACTGGAGTTTGGTTCTACAAGCCACTGTAAATACCAAAATCTGTGGATACTCAAGACCCATAATATACAATGATGTAGTAAAATAATAAAATGGCAAAATCAAGGTTTGCTTTTTGGATGGTTTTTTTAGGGGGAATATTTTCATGCCATGTATGTTGGAATCCGTGGGTGCAAAATCTACAGAGAAGGAGAGCCAATTGTATATTTGGAGGCACTTTCTGAAGGAGGCTAATGTCTGGAAACTACTCATTAAATATATAGGAAACAAGCTTTCTCATGAGTTGCTGAAAATCCATTATACATAGTATGTTCAATACACTGGGAACCTTCTTGAAGAGCACTTCTTTCTCCACATTTGTAAACTCTATGAATTACTGGTTTGGACCAGTGGGGTAGAGAATCCCTAAAGAATGGTCTCTTCTCATCAGGTGAGTTCAGAAAGAGAAAAAGAGCTGGAAAGGAGAAAAGCGGTGATTGCCAGATGCATATTAGGCCCTTTTCATTTTTAAAAAGGCCTTTAAACTTTCATCAGTATGTTGCTATACTACTTAGTAGCATAGGCAGAAGATTTCTACAATCAGGTCCTGCCCTGGCTAGATGCCTAGAACTTTTGGGACAGTACATATGTGTCAGATTTATATTGGGACTTAAACTGTGGTTGTGTTTACAATGTTCCATTATAGTTGGCACCATAGAACCCACAAAGATATACACATTGAGTGAAGCTATGCAACTACAACCTGGCGCTGACCCATTGAAAATGAGGAAACTATTTTGTACTGACTCAACCATTTATCCTGGTAATTAGGGCATAAATCAGCCTTCTTCTAGGGTTATGAAAGCCTGTCCTGTGGCTAATAAAGTGAACAGTTTCAGAACAATTACGTTTCCTCCAGTGCAATATTTAATCTTTTCAATAGGGCCGCTAACAGTGGCGTCATCTGTCTCAGCTTTCCAAAATGGATTAAAGAAAAATTCACTGAATTTTTGGATTAAAGAAAAATTTGTCCACATGGAGTGGAGATAACATTACTGTTTGGGTTGTCTTAAAAAAAAAATACAGAAAATGAGCTCCTTCCTTAGCAAGTGTCTTCAGAAGATGGGTCAGTGACTCCTAAAATGTTCTGATCTTTGTGGGTTTTATTTTCTCTGAGAGCTGCAGATGTCTTAGTGCTATAGTTGCATTACAACTGGCATTTCCCATCCTCCTTTATAGTCGGTTAAGCTCCTCCCAATGTGGTTTTTCACACTGTCCCCTTCTATGGGATGACCTCTTTCCCACCTCTGACCTCTTGCAGAGTTTTTGCCCTCACTTTAACAATGATTTATGGTGTGCCCGTGAAGAGGTCAGGCTTAGTTTTATGGTTTGCTTAAAATATTTCTTTTTAGGCTAGATACAGAAGTGGCCCTCACTAAGTGCTAAGTAAATAAACAAAAGGATACAGCCAGCTTCCTCTTCTTTGCTAACTACCGTCTCTTTTAAAAAACTCTTTGTAGGAAATGTTTACTAAAGTGCTCCAGCAAATTAACAGATACCTATAATCATTTTGTGGAGTCATGAAATGTGTCAAGGACTTAGGATATCCAGAAAGAGTAATATCGAATTAAGTTGTCCCACAGTTCAGTGAAAAGGCAACTGCAAAAGATAATTCAAAAGCCTGGAGGAGTATTAGACAGGGAGTCTATTTTGCTTTGAGTTTGACAGATAGATCTTTTTCAGCAAACAAGCAAAATGGTCTATCAAGCATAAACTTGCATTCAGTCCTGTCCCTGATTTGGTTTTTTTCCCCTTCTTCTCCCTTCCTTCCTTTCTCCTTTGCCTCAGTCAAGATGGCCACACAGGGTTCCTGGCTTTAAACTAAATTCTGACCTTTTGTGACTTTGACTTTCTGCATTGCCACAAACATATGACAAATTGAATTAATTAAGTAAGGAAAGTACTCAGAGTCTGAGTGCAAAAAAAGGAGAAAGGTTTGCAGATGCAGGGGATAAAAAAAAAAAGACAAGGGTTGTCTTAAAATAATGGCAGCCATTCTCATTAAACAATAATGCCAGCTGGAACTAAGAGCAAATATAGCAAGATTTTCTGCCCTGAAATGAAGTGTCCACTTTTCCATAAACTCTGATACAGGCATCTGTGTCTGAGTTAAATAATACCAGATGATATTTTTACAAATGCCATATGAGACACTTTCAGGGTTTCTTAAACACATCTACCCTCCCTCACCAAATGTGTGATTTACTGCTCTGACAATCTTAACAGGGTAAAGTGGAGACAGCCTTCATTTCTAACATTCCTCAAAACATTGCAAGGGTGCAAATCATGCCAGAATTTTTGTATTATAGTAACTTTGTATTATAGCCACTGTGAAAACCAACCAACTGTCCTTTTAAAATGTATTTACGTATTTTTCTCTTCTGCATTTTACTTCATGAAAAAAGACAGGTGAAACTTCTTCATTGGAATGCTTGTGGGGAAATGAGAACAAAAATAAAAAAAGGGGTGATGCTGTGTGAATGAGGTTGTCTTATAGGAGGTATAAGACACGGGAGAATCTGATGCTCTGTCTGCATGCGCCAAATAAAACAGCATCTCCAATCCCCATCCACTTGGCACGGAGTCTAACAGATAACATAGGGCCCAATCCCTGAGTCTGGTGTAAACAATCTGTACAACATTCAGCAACAGGTTGTATGCATGTGTGTCTTGCTGCGCCACCTGCCATGGCCACTGTTGCAACATGTCACTCTGCATTCAGAACGAGGTGCCCAGCCATATGATCGATGCTGTCCTCAGAGTGAAGGGACCTGTGGCAGTGGCCACTGCAGTGTATGACACAGGAGAACACATGTGCGAACAATCAACCCCAGTTTACAGTGTTTGGTATACTTGATCAGAACATGGCTGCTGGCCATACTGGTGTGTGGGAATTGTTTTCCAAAAAACTATCTTTTCTGAGCTCTGTGTCTGGAACACACTAGTTGCATTAGTGGTATTTGTTTGTTTCAGAAGTGATGATTAATGAACAAACAAAGAGGAGAAGATGCTAGACATGTCTACCTTTGCAACCAGAGCCAAGTCTGCACAGGAGAGTTTTTGTGATATATGGAAGCTCCCTATATGACTTGAAAATCAGGATTAAAAAAAAAAATCAGGGTTCTCATTTGAATGGAGAACCTTCTTGCATAGTGTAAGTTCTCTTGTACAAACTCATTTCTCTGCACTTGAAGAGAGCAATGGAACTGGAACGCTAGCCCAATCTCCTGGTTGATATGGGAGATACATTTGTAAGATCAGACTTTATTGGTAAATTATTTAATTATGTCTGGGATACCGTTGATTCACTACTCTAGTGTTTGCACTTTTTCCCTGGTCATACAACGGTGGTGAGGAAAAGGAGACAAAACCTACCAACTCTGAGCAGCCATTTATTCCAATGTCTTACTTGCTGTACATGCTGTACTCATGGCCTTTTCTTCCTGCCACCACTAGTTATTCTAATAGAATCACATCAGTGTGGTGTACCAACAGGATTCTGGGCTGTATCATTATAATTTGTTTTCACACAGCCTCCTTAAGGCTGCAGTTCTATACTGATTCATTAGGGACCCTTTCACATAACAAAAATGTAGCACTTTGATACCATTTTAATGACCATGGTTCCACCATTTTTAGGTTGGCATATTCAGCATTCTCAGCTACAGAGTTCTATTGCCTCAGCAGTACCAGGATACCATAGAATTCAGCCATGGCAATTAAACAAGAACCATAGTACTAGCATTGTGCAATGCACAAGTGCCCCAGAACCAAGTGGACAACCTGACCTTTACTGGATTTTTTCTGTCTCACATCTAGTATTGAAGTACCTTTGGCACATCATGGGCTCAGAATTTTTTCTCTGATTTTCTTTTGAGACCTGAAAATATTTTCCAACCAGTTTGCCAACTAATGGCCCAAATGGTTTCTGCCAATATGTACAATGTAATGCGTGGAACAATACATTTCCCCACCCTTTTGGGTTGCTTGTGTGAAATTAGTACCTCATTAACACTTCCAGATCGCTTGTGTGAATGTTAGTACCTCATTAAGCCCTTTCTAAGCTTCTCACAGTATCCCTGAGTGAATGGTTTGCTTATCCTTCTTTACTGTCACATGCCTTACTTTTTTTGGGGGGGGGGGGAACTTTCTCAGATTTTGTTTTAAACATATAACTGGTTTCCTATATATCCACATTCACATAGACCCCTTGTCAATTTCTTTCTACGTGCAGAGAAAAGGAAGTTATTTCTAACTATAGTGGCTTTCTGTGATGACGTTTCAAATTCTTCTATCTAAATTTCTGGAAGGAACATGAGCTCAAAAATGTGAACAGACATAATGAAGTTATATACATTTTAATGTATAAGAGTAACTGACACTGTTGACTGTTTGCAGCAACATTTTGTTGCATTTTACATATTTAGTATGTTTGGCATATTTTAAAATGTATTTGTCATGGTCTCGGGCTAGTACAAGAAACTTATTAAAATGAAATGTAAAAGGCCATAACCAAGTTAAATATGTTTTAAGCTGTAAGAATAACTCACTGTTAAACTTTTAAAGCAGTAAGCGTAACTTTTATGGTTTCCTGCATGAAGACACTAAAGATAAATGGGATGTAAACTAATAAATCAAAATGTGTAAACCAGAGATGGGGAGCATGCAGTCCTTAGACTGCAACTTCTATCATCCCCAGCTGATGGCTAAGATGATAAGAGTTGCAGCCAAGCAACACCTGAAGGCCCGCATGTTTCCTCAACCTTATTGTAATCATTTGTCTTGCAACACATCTGTAAGATTATAATGTTTGCCCTGTCACGTTTCTGCATAAGCAATGATTAAATGGTGGCTCCTTTCTCATCCATAATCTTAGCATAGTAGTTCTTAGTCTCAAGCTCCAAACAGCATGGCGATTGGCCAGAGATTCTCAAAGAGAAGACAAGACTGAAGGAAAACCACTTCTTTTAACATAATTTAGATGACATCTTGTTGGCTATGGTTAGTCACTACTAGAATAGAGCCATTCAGTCAACTGTTGATTGGTGAGTCAACATGTAGGTAAACCTCATTGATTCAAGGGGTCTACTCTAATCAGCATTAGCAATTGGATCTAGGCCTTTAATTGTGACTATTATCAGGATGATACTGAAGACAAACTAGTCTGTATAAAGCAAGCATCCTTGCTGGGTTGGACAGAAGGAAACAGTTTGAGCTTCATTTCCCACAATCCCTGATTGTCAGCTCTGAAACATCTGGAGATTTTCCTTTTGTCCTTCCCTGACATAAACAAATGGAGGCAATGATTACAGCAACAGCCCCATTTCTGATGGCTTTCTTTTTGTGTGTGCACTATCGAAGATAGGGGTCCCATAAACCACTTTGGCAAAGGGTAGCCATGTGTCTCTATCAAAAACATTTTCCCCCTTGCAAATACCAACCACAAGGCAGTGGTGGTAGCTGGTGGCTGCCATGTCAGTAGGGCACTGAATCCATTCCAATTTTTAGATAGAATTTTAAAGTAGCTATGCAAGATTCCAGTCCTTTTGGGGAGATAGGATTCAGAACAGTGGATAGTTACTCTAGGTCTAAAAGCAGGAGCTGATTTGTCACCCACTGACATTTGTCACCCACTGGAAGTCATCACCTACAGTTGACTGTAGGGGAACCTGAGCAAACTTGGAAATATGGGTAGAAGAGGGAAAGTTTTCCTCTACCTGCTTCAATTAGGTGTGTGTGCATGCACAGGAGTGGAAACACTACCACAAAAGTGCATTCCAAAGGAAGCTCCTATTGGCATTAGTGAAATTTGGAGTAAAATTCAAACTAATTCGGCTATTTATGTTGGGACTGTGATGGTGAGAAAGTTATGGCCCTTTCACACTATAGTTATAGCACTATGATTCCACTTTAACTGCAATTCCTATGGAATCCTGGAATCTGCTGTTTAGGGAAGGGCATTTCGAATTCTCACCTACAGAGCTGTAGTGCTTCCCCAGACTATAAGCCCTAGGATTCCATAGGATGTTGCCATGCCAGTTAAAGTGGGATCATAAACTGGGATCCTGTTGTAGAGAGATCATGTAGTATCTTTGAGACTAACTGAAAGGAGGAAATTGGCATCATAAGCTTTCATGATCCTGGAGCTTATTCTCAACTGGACTAGAGCCCATTAAATCAATTATAGAATATAAGTTATCCATAACTCATAAAATCACATAGGATTTTTTTTTGTATTAGAAATATACATGCTCTTCAACAGAAATCTCTGGAGTTGAGAACACTGTCCAAAACACAGGGTCACTGACTAGGAAAAGGAGATTCTACATTATTTCATTATACATATACATATATATATATATATATATATATACACATATATATCTTAGAATCTGTTCTTTTCCTAGGGGGGAAATATATATATATATATATATATATATATATATATATTAAAAATTCTAGATAGTTCTTGAAAAGGAATAGCCAATGATATGTGTTGGAATCAGTCACAGGGACATCTGATACAATCTCTCATGGCTTTATAGTTCAGTCGTGTTCATTTATACATTGCATTACAATCATTCTCTATAGCATTTATATTAAAGATTGTATATCTAGATTTTCATTCAGACCTAAGGGCACCATGGATTTAAATTTTAGAATCCATTTTTTTCTTCAAAATATATTCTCTTCTATAAATTCTTTCTATTATTCCAAAATGGAAATCTGATATAGAATATTGCATTTCTTCAAAAACTCCCCCCCCCCAACAAGAGGTGAATTGGATTCTAAAATTTAAATAATGTGCAAGGACCTGTGAACTTTTTCTCCTCACCCTACAAAGTTCAAGGTCACTCAGGATCTCACCTATTTTTGACTGTTATTTATGTAACAATCATTCCCACCATGTAATATATACTATTTTTATTCACAGAAGTAATGTCACATCTAGTTTGGCTTCACGTTCCCCCCCCCCCTTACCTTCTACACAGAGTATAAGATGATAAGGAGGAAATCAAAAACATCTAGAAGAAATAGAAACACCCCATAGCTCTGTCAGAAGTTTTTCTCTTTTTAATCGCTTTTTGACTGACTACTCCCATTGACCATGCAAGTCTGTGGATTGGGGAAATGCCAGCCAAATAAGTAATTTTTGCAGGATGTGAAATATAACAGAATACTTCAGTGAAGATTAAATAGGTGGAACATAAATCTCCACTGTCAGCATAGTTATGCTGTTGATCTAGAGGTGAAAGGTGCTTCATTTTTTCCAGGTGTGCAAGAGGCACAAACACTCACTATATAATATAGATAAACCAGGGCCAGCTGTGCCAAGCTGAAGCCACACTAAATCCAAATCCTTTTTCCAAATCCAAAATTGCTGGATGTTGGAAGTCACTTAGATCTAATCTCAGTCTGGTTGTGTCCATGGGGTGGAGGTTGTTTAATGTTTAAACTCTGTTACACCCTCTTTTTGTAATACCCCCTTTCTCCTCCCCCCCTCACCTTTTTGTGCGTGGCTATTCTGACAGTTCTGCTGGCAGATAGCTCTATAACTTGATCTCTTAAATTAGCAAGGGAGGGCTATGTGTGTCTGTATGCCTTCAAGTGGCCCTGTGCATTTCCTAGGGTTTTCTTAGGCAAGGAATTTTCAGAGGCAGTTTTGCTATTTCATTCCTCTAAAATATAGCCTACAGCACCTGGTATTCATTGGTAGTCTCCCCTCTAAATACTAACCAGAGCTGACCCTGCTTAGCTTCCAAGATCAGGATCTGGTAACTTTAAGGTAGTAGGGAATAAGGGAGGCCTGTACCTACCCCTAAACCCATATTGCTACCACATCTTTGAGTTAGGATTGCACTGTTAGAACTGAATAGTCTATCTAGCTAGTTGTTTATTATGCTACTTGGTATCTAGGATTTTTAAAAGCTTACAGAAATGTTTTTAAAATTATGGCTCATCAGAGAATGGGAAGTGGATATTAGATTTCCTCTCAACCATTGGTTCATATTTCTCCCAAGTTTTCATCATGCCCTGCAGAACTCTCTCTCTCTGGCTTTTCTTCGCTAATAATGATTCAGGAAGGATTCATCCCATGCTTTCTACAAGCGCATTGATGACTAAAAAGGCCGATCCGAGATGAACAAGTCTGGTTACAGAAAGCACAGCAGAAAGTCTCCTTGGGTGATGTTTCCAAGTTGTGGTTCTTTCTGCGTTGTTGTTTCTCTTCGAGACTCGTTTGGCATGAGTTCTCAAAAGAGGCTGCAGCATTGTGGATAGTGTGTATATCAACTCCAAGGGGACATAAAGTTTGTCTCCATGCCTCCTGATGTGAGGCCAGGGCAGACCATTGTTGGTGATCAATTTGGCCGAGCTTAAGATGTTGTTTTAGGGTGTCCTTGTATCTCTTCTTTGAGGTGCCCCTCTTATGCTGACCCATGGCGAGTTCACTGTGGAGTGTAAACTGTGATTAGTGTTTGACCATCCGTACTATATAAGGAGCTTTGGACCTGATAAGTAGGTCCAAACACTGCTTTAAGAGCTTCGTAGAATCCTCTGGAATCACCCAGATCTGCATAACGTTGTGTCTTTTCTGCTAAATTGATCCACCACTTGTTCTGAATGCCTTGGAGTTTTTGTTGGAGTTTACTACATGTGAGACAGAAGGCTGCTTTTCGTACACGGCAAGATGGCTGAGCGAGGTGTGCCTGATGAGCAGTTCTCTTCTTTGCAAAAAGCTCCTGGATCTCTTGGTTGTTTTCATCAAACCAATCTTGGTTTTTCTTGAGGTAGAACCCAAGGGATTCTTCTGCAGACTGCAGGATACTGTTTTTAATATGTTGTCAAAGCACTGCAGGAGAAGAATCTATAGGATGGTCTTCAAGTTTTGATTGCAGATTTGCCTGGAAGTTGTAATCAGGAGATAAATCTGGTGCTTTTAAGAGTGATTGGGAAAGCAGTGATTGATGCCAAAGCGTGAGGTTTGATGAAAATTTTAGATGCTGAGCAAGACTGATGAGTACCTGTGTCAGATATTTTGGCAGGGACAGCCAGTAGCTTCATTTTACTGGAGTGGCCAGTCCATCCCGTGCTTTAGTCTAAACTTCAAAGGAAAAATCCAAGGTATCTGTTTGCAGGATAAAGTTCCCAAATAGGTACTTTCCAGTTCATACTGGAGGTCCGAGTGGATTTACCACCTAATAAAATTACCAGCCATTCCTGTTTGTTGGAAGATGGCTGTGGATACACTCTTCTTTTCTGTGGTATGCCACTCTTCTAGCAAAGCTGCTGTAGACAGGTAATGGAAAGGGTTCCCAAAACACTCCTAAGGAGTGTCTAAACAGTTTACAACTGTAAGCTACTTGCCCCCAACAATCTGGGTACTCATTTTAGTGACCTCGGAAGGATGCAAGCCTGAGTTGAGGTTGAGCCCTTTTGCTGGTCTTGAAATCGCAACCTTATGGTTTTGAGCAAGTGGCTGCAGTACAGACATTTAACCACTGCATCACCAGGTATAGATGACGCACACCCCAAAAGCAGGGGGAAACCATGCCAGACCCCAAAGAACTGGGCCAAAAAGGAGCACTTCTTTTGCTGGCCTGGATCAAAACTGTGGCAGCAGCCTGAATTGGGGCTGGGTGTGTGTCATTGCCACAGCCCCAGCAAAAATTTTGCTGGCATGGCTGTGGACTGTGTTTTACAGCCTGTTTGTTTCAGGCCTATGATTCTGGAAACCAGAGTGTGGTTCCTCGCTTGGTCATAAAAAAAACTTCTGGGTGATCTTGGGTGAGTCATACATGCTCAGCCCCAGAAAGGCCCATGATACTACCGGCAGGTTTGCCTTAGGTTCACCATAAGTCAGAAACACACAGCAACAACAATAATTAAAATGCCTTTGAGTTTGTGTGGACTGCTTTACCAAAGCCTGTTTTCTGCACCATGCATAGGAAGAATTAAAGAACAAAGTTTTCAGGAAAGATGGCACTGTGGTCTTTACATTACCTAATGTATAACGTCACTAGCTCAGACCCTGTTTGTGAGAAATTCTGTTCCTTCCCTAAATCAGGTATGAGGAACATGTGGCCTTTCAGGTATTGCTGGATTGCCATCTCAACAGCCTTTGCCAGTATAACATCAGGAGAGCCACATTTTTTCCTTTCTTTGTCCTAAAAGATACTACTTTAGAGATGGCCTTTCCATAGATGAGCTTGTGTTCCCATTACAGTTTTCATCCAAGGCCTTCCTTGACATCTATTGGACATCTGTCTGAATGCGACATAGGAAAGCAACCTTTCAGTAACCACTCCCAAGCTTTGCAGCTCTCAACAGCAGGTATCCCAGAGGTAAGCATTACTTTTTCACCAAACTCTCCTCTGAGTTGATTCCAGTACTTTCTGCTGTTGTTACCTTTATACTCTCAGAAGTAAGACCCAAGATGACAACATCCCTTGCTATTTTGAATTGTGCTTTTTGGTTCTGATTTTTAACTTGGTTTCAATATGTTATTTTTAAAAGATCTATTATGTTTTTAACTTGCACTTGTGAGCTTCCAGATGGGACAGAAATGTCTCTCTCTCATTCCGTCAGAAATACATACATCACCATTGTGGGGATAAACATACATTTGGAATTCCATTAGAAGAAAAACAGTTTGGAAAGAAACAATGAGTAGTAAAAGCACAGATGTCTCCCTCCCCCTTGTTCACTCAACCATCCCTTAAATCAAAACCTTTTTTTCAAAGACATGGGTTATGTCCAGTACACAGACTTATCATACTGTGTAGTTAACTCATAAAGTAAAAAACTAACAACACCTGAATAATGTCCATATTTCTCACCATCTCTTTCATTTTTGATCTAGGCCCTTTCCCCCACTCCCAGCCTTTAGCATTCATATATAAAATCACATATATAGTGCACCTAGGGTGCAAAAAGAACTGTATTTTTGCAATAGTTTTGAGCCTTTTTGTTACCAAAAAGTTGGGGGGACTTGACGTTCCCACCAAAAATGACCATGTCCCCTTAGTATTTTGCAGAATTTTATTAGCTCAACAAGAGTTTGGGTAACTTTAACGGATATTTTACACATATGTATACCAGTACAAGCTGCAGAGAGACTCTGATTTTGATGAATAAAAGAGTTTTATTTAGAAATGTGCAAAGGTGCATGGAAACACACAAATCCAATGCAACCTTAAGAACCATACAGAGCTAAAAGGTGGAAAAGGTTGGATAGTGAGAAATCAGGAGTTAGAGGTGATGATAATTACCAGCCCTGGAGAGGGAGTTCAAAGGAAGATGTAGTGGGGCTCAGACAGCATTTGAGGGAGACATAGTGAGGGAGACCCTCTGTGCATACAAGCTCCGGGGGCAAACTGAGCACAAACTGTGTTCAAGGAGGTATGTCTGTGGCTGATACTGTACTCATATCTGATTTCCTAGGCTCAAGGAGTGCTTGGCACTATCCTGATGTGTAACAAAGATCCAATAATTTCCCTAAGGAATCAACAATGGGATTCTGGAATGACAGATGGCTTTGACTTTGGAGTAACAAAACATTGATTGGATTTGAGAGAACCCCCGGATGGTTGGATAGGAAAGGTACATGGGAACACCTGGAATGATAAGGAAATATGGTCTTTAACTACTTTGTGATGGGTCTCACTCAGTCATCACTGCGGCAGGATATGCAGAAAGCCTGGGAGGGACAATGGAGGGATCAGCAACATTTATTTAGTGCTATCTAGATCCTGCACATCTTTGAGCCAGTGTGCCCTTCCCATAGGAATTTCTTAGTGTTCTAAATATCTTAAAACATGCCTATTTCATAAATTTTAAAAATATGAGACACCATATTCAGTGTGAGAGAGTGTAGCGTATGCTACCACTTTGCAGGGAGTTATTTCCCCCTCCAAAAAAATAACCCTGAAAATGTAAAATGTTTTGAGGGGTACCTGTAGCTTTGAGAGAAGTTCAGGTACTCATCAAGGACTATGTTTTGGGACCCTGAAGGCTTTTACATCCCTTCTGTCCCATGTTGTCCATCCCTGTTTTAAAAGGTACTGTACAGCAAAAATCACAATTTCAGTCTTAAAGCCCAATTAAATAAATTTTAATATTAAAACCCAACTAAAAGCACATAAGAGTAAAAAAGTTAGTTAAGCAGAACACCCACTTATTTAAAACAACAACAACTGGTAACCCATCAGCTTTCCGTCTTCTAAAAAGTGTTGGGACCCAGCTTGGACTCAGGCTGATGGCAGGTAATGGTTAGGCAGCGATTTAGCGAGCTATAATCCCTGCCCCCATCCCACATCCCAGCTCCAGCCTGGGAGGCTTGAAGTGATTTTAAAAGGTGAGCAATAACCTCCTTAGTCACAGCACACCAAAATGTGGGTAGTGTAGCAAAAGCTGGTGGGGGGAAGAATATACCACACTTTCTCTTTAAAAACAGATGCAGGGAGTACACACATAGTTTTAAAGAAATGTTGCACTTTTAGAAAATTCAATAGCATGGCTGAAAAATTCAGCAGTGGAGATAGTGCCCCCCCCCCCCACACACAAAACCTGGAGGAGGAGATGCATCTCATGGGCCTCTTCTTCATGATATGAAATAAAGTAATAAAATGGCATGGGTACCCTGATGACAAAGACTGCATGGAGAATCTAATGTGTATTTTCTGCTAATATGAAAACCAAGAGATAACAGAAAATTTGCCTCAGGCAAATACCCCTAGAGATGTGATTTTAATTGGGGTGGGGTCATGAAAAGAGGATGGCATGAAATTTAGTATTTGAAGGATTAGAATCCAGCTGAGGCTTGAGGACTAGGGTCTGTCAGGGGTGTTGCCAGACAAGTTTCGTGCGAGAGTGGGGCAGAGACAAAAAGTAGGCAGGCAGAAGGTTTTGGATAGAGATCATTGTAAAGGAGTTTTGTTTCGTTTTTGGTATAAGTTTTCCCTGGTAATAACAACAGTAACCCCCAATTAATGCTTTTCAATGAGAAAACATGTTGTGAAGCTTCCCAAAGCACAAATTAATTTAACGACAATATAATTTTTGTGAGTTTTTCAGGCTATGAGGCCATGTTCGAGTTTTTCCTGATGTTTTGCCAATAAATGTGACTGGCATCTTCAGAGAATAATTTTAGAGAATAACTACAGTATCTTCCACAATGTAAAATAGTTGTGCCAACTACATAATACTGTACTAGGAAGTAAACGCATATTGTGGCAGTCATCCCACTACAATGATTTCAACTTTCTAATGTGCAATGATTTCTCTGCAGTCTCGCAGAAGAGCTGGCCCACATGAATTTCCTTCAGATAGGTTGCTTTCAAAAGCCAAGATGTCTATACAGGTATTTGTTGTTGTTTTCTGGTGAAGCCATAACAGCTGTAGGGTATGAGCAGATGTGCCAAAGTTGAGAATGAATTTTCACAGAGCTATAAAAGCCTCAAATGTAGCAATTAGTAAAGTGTGCATAAATGGAAAGGCATCTTTGTGCACTGACCTTTTTTTTAAAGTAAATTCATTTTGCAGGATTCTACTGTATTCTTTCTTTGGATGTCTAAACTATAGTTCTAAATGTTCAACAGCAATGCTAGAAATCTGAGGACAGAACAAAAAAATAATTTTGGAGGACAGAATTCTTATTTGGGGAGCAATGGCCTCATTATGCCCTCCCCACATCACTACATCCCTGGGGTCTATATTATTTTATCTGTAGCTTAGCTGTCTTTTTCTGTGTTGACTTTTGACCCCATCTACTGACATCTAGCTCTAGGGATCATGTGGCTGTTTCCCCTCTTCTAATATTCTGTCAGAGTTCAGAGTGTAGAAGAAACTGTGATTGACAGAGGAATGTTATATGTAGGCTGACCAGATGTCCTACTGTACAGAGAGAGCCTTCTATTTGAAGGTGTCTTCTGTCTCAAGGTCTGTCTAATCTACGTCCAGATTAATGATATGGAGCCATAAGGAAGCAGAGAACCAGAAAAAGGAAGAGTACAAATCCAATTTAATGAGAAAGAGCACTCAAAAGAAACTTCAGAGTTTGGAATTGAGTAAATTCACTAGTTTAGCTAATTTACGTGATTGCGTATTGACACTGCATTGCGTTCAGAACTGCCCGAAATTGCCTCCCAGTGCCGGAAATTGCGTGTGATAGTTTCTCACGTAATCACGCAAAACTCCATGATTGCGTTCGGAAGGACTTCCCTTTGCTCGAAAATGTGTGTGATCAGCTTTCACGCAATCACGCGAAACCCCATGATTGCATTCAGATTGCCATTGGATTACACTTCCAATTCCCTTCATGTGATAAACTCCTTCAAGTGGTTTTAAAGTCACACATTAACAGTTAGGATCAGAGCAGTAGACTGTGTAGGCTCACAGATCTCCTGATCACAGCATTTTTTCAGAGGAGGTTTTGCCAGTGCTTTCCTGAGAGAGTATGACTGGTCCAAGGTTTCCATGCCTGAGTAGGGATTTGAACCCATGTCTTCCGGTGTCCCCAACCAACATGTAAACCACTACATTGGCTCTTTAATTATTTCTATGCATCCAGTTAAATGATGCAAATTCCCTGAATTCTGTTTTGTCCTGTGTTTTTGCTGATGCACAAATGTCCATGCTAAGAGTCACATCATGAGGAGAACCAGTAGTCAAAGTGCTGGTTTAGACAAAAAGCTGACCTGGAAACACTTATATAAGAATGTAAGAAGAGTGGGCAGGTTTAGACCAAAGGCTGATCTCATCCAGCATCCTGTTTCCATTATTACCATCCACATATCTATGGAATGTCCACAGGCAGGACAGAGTTAACTTCTGTGAACTTGTCTAATCTTTTTTAAAGCTGTCCACTGTTATCTATTCAAGTAGCAAATTCAATAGCTTTGACAATGTTCTATGTGCACATAAATTATCTGAATCTTCAGTAGAATTTTGGAGTCCACTTCTGAATTTATGACAAACATTCCATAATGCATTTCTCAATAGGTAATTCTCATAGACTGAGGGCAGTCATGCAAACATTACAAGCCAAGTTACATATGACAAAAATATAGTACTTAGGAAGTACAATCCTAAGCATGTTTCCTCAGGAGTAAGCCCCACAAAGCTCAGTGGAGCTTGTTTCTAATTAGGTGTGTTGAGGATGACAATTAAATTATTTTGACATTCAGGGCAGATCCTGTTCCTTCACTGACTTTTACCCATGACATTTTACAGTTTGATATAAGTTCTACTCAGGCATACACATGTGCTTGCAAACACACTTGTAGCTGCCTAGAGGCTGAAGGAGGTATCCACTCTGCACAAGTATAGCAGTTTCATCCTACCTTAATTGCCCCAGTTCCATCCTATAGAATCCTGGGATTTGTAGTTTTGGTGAGGCACTTGGAATGTTTGTAGCCCTACACCTACTAGAGTTCCCTGGCAGGAAATTCTAGGTACTGTACTCTCAAACCAACAAATCCCAGTATTTCATAGGATGGAGGCAGAACTGTTAAAAGTGAAATCAAACTGCTATAATTGTATAGTGTGGGTACACCTAGGTTCTTTTAAAAATAAAATTCCACTTCAAAGGGCATGGGTCCCACCAATGAGTTACATGACACGGACTTTTACATAAATGTTATTTGATGCAAGTATGTGACAAATGTATTCTTAGAAAGAGAGGAGGAGCAGGAAGAGGAGGAGGACGAATTCTTCTTAAGAAGATTGGGAGGGGGGAAATCTGTGAATTTTCTCTTAAAACATTCCTATCGTGCTGCTTCATATTCATTAATTAGTCTGAGGGTTCCTTCGTGTTTATTTTACAAAGCTGCTTAAACCCACGCACCCATTTAACATATTTATGACCCCAGTTTTCTTTCTTTTCTCTGAGACTGTACCGTAATTGTTCTCTGGACTCAGGGACTGCAGAGGGCCTTCCCTGATGAAAAGAGACAACATAAAGAAGGAAATGAATGTGCGAGGGATGAATACCTTCCACAAAGCAACTGGGTGCAATTTGGCCCATGGCCCCAGGGGTCACTTTAATAGAGTGGTGTCTCAGACTCTATTGAGTGTACGGGAGACTATTAACTCTTAACAACTCTTGGTCTCTCATGTTATTTATTTATTGCTTAAATGATTTGTTATTGCTACTTGAATTTAATATATCCTCTGGGAACTGAGATGGCAGCATCACATTACAAAAAAACCTACAAGTTATTTTAAAACTGTAATTGAGATTTTACGAGCATCATAAAATCTTTCTGAACAAATAACGGACCGTTAGTCAGAAACTACAGCAGGAGATCTGTAAAATTAAGTATATATTAGAACAGTACTGTATTTGTATCCTTCTCTTTAAAGCATGGTGGTGTGGGGGAGAGCAACAGAAAAGCTAAATATTTACTGCTTTGCATGTTCATTATTACTGTTAGAATTTAATAATGCTTAACACTTACGTAGCACTTTATAACAATAAAGACAGAACAGGCAAAAAGTGAAAAACACAATCATATAAAATGTGGAAGCCACATTTATAGATTCTGTCTACAAATTAATGTCCTTCTGGAAGAAAGGGGAGTGGGATTCTTCAGTCACATCTCCAGCTACACCTTGCCCAGGTTAAACCTGTGATCCTATCCATAGTTTTGAACTGCTGAGTTCCCCCTTGTTTCAACTTGGTACTTAAAACACTTGCCATCTTACATTTTAATTCCCCACTCCTTCTTTTTGCAATGTGCATTGTGTATGTTATCATCAAACTTGTTTCATCTACCCCAAAATGGAGAGTTTGCTTTTAAGTTAGAAAACACCCCCATCCACCAAGGTGAATGTGTCTGGTACATTTTCAGTAAATCAGCTGCTGCATGGGCCATATAGGAGAGGAATTTTGAGACGGGTTTGAATTTGCTGGGATATGTTGAAAGGAAGATTAAAAGTCAGCTTGCTGACTATAAGACAAATCCAAAATCCATATGAAAGCAACTTTAAGGTTAAAAAGATGGACATATTTTTGAGATCTCCAATCCCTTAATTAGGAAAGATGTTATCAAAAGTGAGGCAGAAGTGGAGTGGATTTATTTAAATAAATGAATGAATAAGGAAGTGAAGTCTGCCTGCTTAGAGTTTTCAGGTGAAAATGTGGGGGAAGAAAGAGGTTGCAGGTGATGTGATGCTTTCAGGTTGCATCTGTGACTTCTCCTAGGACAACTGGGAGAAAGAAACACAGAGTGCCCGTGAATGGATTTATTGCTGTGGTTTTGCATGAAGTAATGCTTCCTTGAATTCTGGCCTTTGACAAAAGAATGCTGAGGTTCTTTGTTGACTGCAGATGGTCCACCAAATGGGCAATTCATCTGCAGGCCTGGGGTCAGTGTCAGAAGGAGACTGGACTGAGCCCAGTGCTTGGGAGATAGATAACTGTATGCCAAAACAGCTGTCTGCAGTTGGAATGACACCTTCTTTAAAAGCATAACTAGCCCTAGCTATACAAGAGGTTCTTTACACAATGAAATCAACAGAGGTGGGGAAGGAGGTTGGACCTGTTACCCCATGCATATTCAGTCTGTTTGTCAATGAAAATGACAAAGAGGAGAGGGTAGTCAGAGTTTTCTGGAACTGGAAGATTTTGGAAGCTTGCCAAGACAACATGCTGCTCTTCATATATTTTGGACTATCAGGCTGTACAGACTGGCCATAAAGGCTGGCATGGGGGCAGAGTGGGGCGGTGGTGTCCACATGAGGCATGCCTCTACTCTGCCCCCATGCCGATGTGATGCTGCATGCCCCACCCCATAGTGGGCAGTGTCAGGGTGCTCCTCTGGCACTGCATCCAGATGACGCAGCATCAAAGAAGTGCAGAAAAGCTGTGGCGCCAGTAGCTATGGCACCCTTTCCACAGCGCAGAAAGAAGACGCCTTTTGTGGCTCCTTTTTGCACTGTGGAATGGCCAGATTGGGGCTGCGGGATGCGGATGCTGCGGCCCCAATCTGGCAAAGAAAGAGGCAACTGCAAGCCACCCCTTAGGAGCAGTCTGTACAGCCCCTATAACTCCTACTATCTATGATTATGGGGGTGGGGGAGCTAGTTCTGACTAACTGCAAATGCAGACTAAAGTGAAGCCTTCCGAGGCACAGGCCATCCTAGGAAGTCTCTTCCTGATACTCTGGTACTTCAGTTTTTGATTGGTTGTGCTGCATATTATGTGCAACCTCCCCCCCCAAACAATAACAATATCAACAACAAAAAAGCAACAACCCGTGCTTGCTCTGGTTCTTCATCACCACTCCAAGTGAGCAGGAAGACCTAAGTCATCTGGAAGATGCCTTCCCTTGCCTCTGCTTCACCAGCTCACAAATGAAGACCCAAGTATTTTGGGGCACCAGAAAATTAACTGGAAGAATGGGAAAGCTGGACTTTTGTGCTATGTATAGATTTGGGACAAATAACCATTTGTAAAGTATAATTCTTGGTTAAACCAACAAGTCACTGAGCTATAATAGCAATAGCAAGTACATTTCTGTACCGCTTATCAGTGCACTTAAGCAGTCCCTACATCGTTTACAACATGTAAGTTAATTGTCCCCAACAAGCTAGGTACTCATTTTAGTGACCTATGGAAGGATGCAAGGCTGAGTCAACCCTGGAGCCCTGCAAGATCGAATTCACAACCTTGCGGCTGTGCAAGCCTGCAGTGCCGGCATTTAACCACTGCACCATCAGGGCTCCCATTTTAGCCCCCTGCTATAGGTAGAAGTAAATATCACAGGATGCAAAAAACATAATCACATATTTTGCAAAATAAATAAATAAATTATGGCTTGGGTGAGCTTTGAGAGGATCAAAAGCATATTTGGTGGGCTCTTGCAGCTTTTGTGACTTTGCTAACTTTGACCATCTCTGTCCCAAATGCAGAACTTATCCAGGAGAGATCATTATCGTATACTGGGTGCAGGCATCTGCCTGGGATTAGGAGGATGCACTGGACCACACCCAAAGCCCACCATGAGCTGCACCAATGATGAAACTTTTGCTGTGTTTCCAATTCAGTAGTGATGGACATGTTTCCCATCATTATCACTGTTGTCATCAAAATTCAATTATACATGTTATTTGTTGTGCAAGTCGGTATCTGATCTCCCATGCCATAGAGCTTTCCCAGTTTGAAGGTCAAGCATCTTTTTGCATTCCAGAAGAGGAGGAGAGAACACATTTTGTACAGGCTGATGATTTTCAGTGGTGTGTTTCTGTTAGTGGGTGTGGTAGCACCATCAATATCAGTGATGCTATCACTGTTGCAGTGACAAATGGTGTCAGTAGAGGGGAGCACAAAAGGTCTAGCGGGCAGTACATGCAGTCCTTGGGTGAGATATGTTGGTTTCACTGTGTGCTGTCAAGTTGTTTATACACCAAAAAAATAAAAAAATAAAAATGCTGTGTCCTGCACATAATATACTAAGGCCGCGTTCCCACTATGTTTAAATCCGGATCGTGATCTGGGTTAAACAGGCATGTTTCCCACTGAATCCAATTTCAGACAGCGATTCAGAAAGGGGGGGCATGCTGTTTGTCCATTTTTGCCCATTTAACCCACGTCAAAAAGATGCTGGGAAAATGGGGTGTTTGGGGGGCTGAATTGATTTATTTGGAAATAAATCGATTCAGCTCAATTGGGAACCAGGTGGATTCGAACTGGAATTGAATATGCCCTGGTTCCTACTGGCAGCCTGGCCTGGAAGACAGCTGGCATGGTCTAGCCTCTTCTGGCCCCCAAATTCCCAGCCCAGCCTCCTTACTGGCTTTTAAAAAAAAAAATTCATGCAGTGGGGAAGACAGAAGGCAGTCACATAGAAGCCAGAAGCTTTGCAACCTCTTTCCCGGCTTTCCCCCAGCTTCTTCCAGCCTCCGCGGCATCAGGCAATTTAAAAAAAGGCACAGGGAAGCCGGTTAGTGGGCAAAGAAGCTGGTAAGGAAATTGGGCTGGGGATTTTGGGGCCAGGAGACGGGCTGGGCAATCAAGCTCCCCCCACCCCCACCCCACACTGAACCACTTCCTGAAACCAGCACAAACATAGCAGGAACCATGTTTTTTCAGAACCAGTTTCAGGCAAAGGATTTTCCAGTATGCGGGAACACAGCCTAGGATTCTTTTCATCAGAGTTTCTTGACACTCAGAAAACATGTTTTTGTGCTAGTTTTTAAAAATATTTTCAAATATTCTTTCCAGCCCTAGTATGAAAGGAGACTAATCAAGATATACCGTAATCTAAGGAAACCTATCTACAGAGTGAAGATATCAAGTTGAAAACTGAACATGGGTTCACACACAAAGATTTTTGTGTTGCTATCTATTGTATTTTGGACTTGCGTCTTATTTATTTATTTATCAAGCCAATGCTTCTAGAATAACTCACACATGTGCACAAGGGATAATAGCATCACTGGGTGGGTGCAGAGGATGTGAGCCACACCACATGTCACCCCAGAAGGAGGGTGATACCCTAGAAGGGGAGTGACACCCAGCTGGCTCCTGTCCCCTGTGGGTACTGTTTTGGACTGCGTGGGTGCTGCTTTGGCCTGCTTGTATGCTCTCCCTTCCTATCATGTCCCCGATCCCTTTAAAATGCAGTATATGCTGGACAAACCATGTGAACTTGAAAGCGATAGTGCTGTGGCAGGAGATGGAATTGCCACAGGAAGAGGTCTGCTGCTTGCCAGGACCAGGGCACCTCCAGACCTCTTCCGCCCACAAACTGACACTCCTCCAGCCACTCCTGCACTGGTATGCAGTCTGCACATTCAGGGGATTTGTCATAATTTCTGGTCTGATTCAGAGTAAATGGGCATTATTTTTACTTGGGAGAATCAACCTAGAGCATGGATTGGACGTATGTTCACCAGTTTTGGCCCCATGTGTCTTCTAAATAGGCCAGTGCAGGTACAAGGCAGTAGACACAGCCATATTTGCATACTTCTTCTTTTTGAACTCATGGAAGTTCAACCAGGAAGATGAGTATATCAACTCCAAAGGGGCATAAAGTTTGTCCTTTTAGTAATAGTACTGATACAGATCTCTAGGGTTGGATCCAAACTAAGCGCTTTTCCAGGTGGGGTAAATGTTTTGGGAGGTTGCGGTATTTGTTGCTATAATTCTCAGAGTGTGTGAGAGTACATTAAATCCCAAATAACATTTTTATTATCCTAGACTATTTCCTGGCAGTTCTTGGTACCTGCTGCAACATCTTTCCCCACCTTCAGTTAGGCTTCTTTTTAATCCCAACACATAGTAGAACAACAACAACAACAACAACACCTTGTCCTTCTCTTCTCCTTCTTCTTTTTTTAATAGTGCTATGGTGCATTCCTAAAATGGTACTTCTTCACTATAACTCTGTAACTAATTCTAAAAAATAATGATGGGGGAGAAACTTTTCCCTTCAATAAGGTCATCTCAGCAAACTACTCCCCAGGTGTTTTTTTTTTAAAAAAAAAAAAACTTCGAAGAGCTTGTGACAGTTCCAAGAAATCACCCTTTTGACTTGTTTTGTTTTTTGCAGCTACCAACTCTAGAGAACAGGGTTCGATTCCCACTTGACCATGAAACCCACTGGGTGACCTTCTGCAAGTCACATGCTCTCAACCTCTGAATACATCTTGCCAGGAAAACCCCATGATAGATTTGCCTTAGGGTTGCCATAAGTCAGAAACAACTTGAAGGAACATAACACACACACACATAGTCCTCAGTTCTCTTCAGAGCACAAAAATGGTCCTCAGATCTGCCACAGTTACCCACTGTCTTACAGGAATCAGATTCTGTGGATATTTACTACAAATCAGACATTTCTTGCCAAGTTACTTGAAATTAAAACCATGCTTTGTGTTCAGAGGAATCAAACTGTGTTTGAAGTGAAATTTGGTATTTATGTAGGCTACCTGGCATATTATTTACTCCTGATGACTCTAGAACAGCTTGCCCCAGAGAGAGAAGCAGTTATGTGAACAGATGTTTGAGTCTCTCAGGTCATTTAACACCAAACACTGAACCAAGTGAAGAGATTTCAGGCGACCTACACTTCCTGGGTATCCGTTTCACTAGTAATATTTGGTTCAGTGCTACACTGTACCATGAAAACTTATGAAATAAGTGTTTGTTTCACAGATGAAATGCTTAAGTGGCATAGCTAATGAATTCTTTGATGGAATGTTGCTTGGCTTATTACTGTCCATAAAATCGCCACCAGATTCAGCAGCAAAACTGAAAGTCCATGAATGGGTTCTTTGCCTTTCTGAAGAGAGAGGAATGAGGCCTCCTCAGCTAGTTGTCGGGAGCCCACAAACAGTATTTTTTTTGGGGGGGGGGGGGAACTATAGCTCCCAGAATCTCACAGCCAGAAAGCCCCAGTTTTGCTGTTACTCCCCACTGTCTTTGTTCTCAGTTTGTAGGGGCAATTGTGGTTACTGCTGAATCTGAGAATAACATTCTTCTCTCCAGGTGCACATCTGAAATATGGGACATGCTTTCATGTGGGATGAAGCTCACACCACACTGGTTGAATGCTATAGCCACCTGTCTAGACCTGACTGGGAGGGTCTTCTCCCCAGAACTGGCCAGCTGGGTTTCATGGAAAACTCAACAAAATTAGCCTTGCTCATGCAGTCATGTTGCTTGCACCTGCTTCACTGTATAATCATAGAATCATAGAATCATAGAGTTGGAAGAGACCACAAGGGCCATCCAGTCCAACCCCCTGCCATGCAGGAACTCCAAATCAAAGCATCCCTGACAGATGGCCATCCAGCCTCTGCTTAAAGACCCCTAAAGAAGGAGACTCCACCACACTCCGAGGGAGTGTGTTCCACTGTCCAACAGCCCTTACTGTCAGGAAGTTCCTCCAAATGTTGAGGTGGAATCTCTTTTCCTGGAGCTTGCATCCATTGTTCTGGGTCAGGGAGCTGTTAGGGAGCTGGGTCTGGAGCAGCAGAAAACAAGCTTGCTCCCTCCTCAATATGACATCCCTTCAAATATTTAAACAGAGGTATCATATCACCTCTTAACCTTCTCTTCTCCAGGCTAAACATCCCCAGTTCCCTGAGGCGTTCCTCATAGGGCATGGTTTCCAGTCCCTTCACCATCTTAGTTGCCCTCCTTTGGACCCGCTCCAGTTTCTCCACATCCTTTTTGAATTGTGGTGCCCAGAACTGGACACAGTATTCCAGGTGGGGCCTGACCAAAGCAGAATAGAGTGGCACTATAACTTCCAGCATGGTGTGTCGAGGTTTGAGCACTGGATTAAGATAAAGGTTTAAATCCCAGCCTGGTCATGGAAATCCACTGGGTGATCTTGGGCAAGTCACACTCTCTCAGCCTCAGAGGGAGGCAAACACAAACCTCCTTTGAACAAATCTGGCCAAGAAAAACCCATGACAGTTTTGCCTTAGGGTCACCGTAAGTTAAAAACAACTTGACTGACACGGAGCAACAACAACACTGTATAATGACAACACTGTATATTAAAGGGGCTCCCAAGTGGCAGGATATCATAGGAGGGAGACTCATATCTTGAAATTCTTCCTCCATTTTGCCCTCACTCACTAAAGTCCTAAACACACTGCAGAAATAATAGAGTCTGAGACCATTTTAACTGACCTGGCTCAATGCTAGGGAATTTTGGGAACCCCAGAAAACTACTTCCCTAGCATTGAAACAGAGCAGTTAAAGCAGTCTCAAACTGGATTATTTCTACAGTGTGTTTTGGACCTCACTATAAACAGTGGTTAAAGACTATTTTATTTGATCCTTGCCCTTAAGATTCTACTGCATTCTTTCTTGCTTCCTAAACCATCACCATCACAACTACTATTATCACTAAATGGAAAGGTACATTCAATGATATTTGTCTTCATTGTACTTAGTCAAGTTTCCCATGCCATTGCAAAACATGATATCTTCTAGACCAATTATATTCCTATAACTGTGGCAGTGTCAAGTGGTGTCACTGTCACTAGACAGTGGTGTGGACTGCATCTGGTGACATCCCAGAGGGGGGTGTCACTTGGTGGGGTAGTATACACCCCCCAGGGGGAATGAGTCTCTACCTTCCGGCTCCTGCATAGCCATGGCTGCGTGGGACCCAAAAGGTAGAGGAAAGGTGGCTGCCTTCTGGGTCCCATGCAGCCATGGCCACGCAGAAGGCCGGTGGTGGTGGTGGTTATCTTTGGGGTCCTGCATGGCAATTGAATCATAGACTCATAGAGTTGGAAGAAACCACAAAGACAGGAGGCTGGGGGAAGGTGACTGCCTTCTGCATGCCCCCATAAGTCCCCCACCCCAGAAGCTCTGCCTCCATGCACCAGGTGATGCCTCAGGCAGGGATGCCCCCGGTGGTGTATGCATGGGACAGAAAACTTTGGAAGCAGTCCAGAGTATTCTTGCCCTAAAGCTGCCTCAGTGACCCATTGTTACTCAGCACTCCCATTGTAACCCTGGGCAGCTGTTCACAAGGGCATCCCACTGTGCCGCCCAACATGGCAGCAAGTCACTCACTCTGATGTCAGAATGAGGTGCCCAGCATTGATCCTAGCTGGGAGCCAAAAAAACCCACAAAGCCTTGCTCTGACCACAGTGAGCAGTTTGCTGTGGTAGCTGCCATGACAGACAGAATGGTGAGACACATGTGCAAACAGTCACCCAGCATCACAATAGAGGGCTCCAAATCTTCCAGGAAGATCTGGAGCAAACAGTGAGTTATTTAAATCTGTTATAATGGGGGTTATACCATTGATGCTGAACTGGCTGGACATCATCTGGATTGTTCATAGCACTCCTTGCTGAGAGGACAAGGAAAAGGATGTTTTATTTGGCCCATGCAGGCAAAGCCCTTGTCTTCTATGACTTGCACTGGTGTTCATGCCCACTTACTGTAATATGTTTTACTACAGAGTTCTATAAATTCTGCAATCTGATTCTGCTTAGTAGGTACCAAGGAATTTGTTTTTCAACTTACTCAACATGTCCTATCCTCAATGAATTATTAAGCTAGGGAATATCTGCTTAAGGGATATGCTCTAATTTAATAATAAACAAGGCATAGTTTTTGTGGGTTTTTGGGCTATGGGACTGTGTTCTAGAACAGTTTATTCCTGACATTTTGCCAGCAGTGTGGCTGGCATCTTCAGAAAATGCTGGCATGGAAGAGAGTGGGGGATATGTATTGCTGGTTGAGAGGAAATGATTTACATGTTAATCTGTGTAATGTTCTGTTAGTGAATGGCAAGGCTTCAGGGTGCCTTTTTAAAGAATGATCCATTGTATTCTCGGAAACCCCCCTCACTCTGGGTGGTTTTCATTTGCATTTGCTGGGTCTTGATTGTGGTGTTTTCCAAGACTGGTAGCCAAACTTTGGGCCACTACAGACTGGCAAGAAGCAGCTTGGTTGCCACAATTCTAGGGTTCCAGAGCATGGAGCAGTTGCATGCTCTGGAATCCTAGCACAGGACCGTGCCGTCATCATGGTGGCCTCCCGTCCACATGGGGGGATGCCATGATGCCAGCGCTGCTGCTGAGCACCCAAATGGGGCGCACAGGAAGCGGCAACACAAGGGCAGCACTTCCTGGTTGCGGCGCTGCAACAAAGGAGCTGCTCTAGGCAGCTCCTTTTCATTGCAGCGCTGCAAGAGGTTTCATTACAGATTGCTGCAAGTGCAATGCCAGGGAGAAAGGGGCTGTGTGGCCCCTTTCTCCCATTGCTGTGGCTAGCGAGGTGTCCTTGGGGCATGAAGCCCCATGGACACCTCTTTCCAGGCCACGAAGAAGGGATGTTTTGCTGCTTTTCAGTGGCCTGGAAAAGGGGCAGACTGGGGCCTCTGGGCTGCCGCTGCGGTTGCCCTGGCCCCAATCCTTTGCGAAAAGGGGAGGGTGCAGGACGCCCCTGAAGGGGCAGTCTGTAGGCAGTTTGTTTACTTGAAGGGTTTCTTCTTTCCTGTTGAAGTTGCTCAGGTGTTTATGGATTTCAATGGCTTCCCTGTGCATTCTGACCTGATAGTTGTTGGCATGGTTCAGAATTTCAGTGGCATGGACTCTAAATACTCTAACAGCACCAGATCCCATCTAATCTTGGAAGCTAAGTAGAATCAGCCCTGGTTAGTACTTGGAAGTGAGACCACCAGTGAATACCAGGTGTTGTAGGCTATGGCTGCATCCGCACTGCAGAAATAATCTGGTTTGACACCACTTTAACTGCCATTGCTCAATGCTATGGAATTCGGGGAAAGGTATTTTCTTGTGGCACCAGAGCTTTCTGACAAAGAAGGCCAAATAGTTCATAAAACTACAAATCACAGAATTCCATAGCATTGAGCCATGGCAGTCAAAGTGGTGTCAGACTGGATTATTTCTGCAGTCTGGATGCAGCCTGTATTTCAAAAGAAGGAACTGGCAAAATTGTCTCTGGATATTCCTTGCCTAAGAAAACCCTAGGATTCTTGTTGTCTTGGTCAATGGATGACTTGAAGGCATGTAAACATCCATATTTGCTTTAAGAATGTGAAGTCTGATTGCAATATGCAGATTTGATTGATCATTATCAGGTGGGGTATTATACTGTTGGGTTGACTTTCCAACTGTTTTTGCCCACTTTTTTAAACCTTTATCTTGTATAGTATTTTACTTTATCTTGACTAACAATTCCAGTTAATGAGACAGCATGAAAACATAAGCTTGGTGATATTGGGACGGGTGACAGATGTATTCATTCTTTAATTGAAAGAAATGTGAGCCACCTTGGGTCCATTTTAGGAGAAAGGTGACATATAAATTAATTAAATAAAGAATGAATAAAATTAATTGCAGCTATCTTAGAAGGCGAAACAGGGAACAGCTGCAGTCAGCCACTGGGGGCTCCACCCTGATAATGGTGAGCTGCATTTTACCATTTGTGGCAGCCTCATTGAACCCAAAAGCCAAGCAGAAGTAGGCTGGCAGAAAGTTATGCTCTGCCTGTTTACAACAGAATCTTGCTAATTAAAACAATCCTGTAAGCCACCCATGTTTTTCAGGACCAAAGGCTATATGGAATAAAACAATGTTGGCTACCTGCTGGAATATCAATAGGAATGGATACAACCTAATTTCTCGTGGGAAGGAATTCTACAATTAAGATACTGCTGAGATTACAAACACTGATAGGAAATACTGCATGCAGTATTAACATGCTGGTTGCCTTAGAAAATGCTATCATACTGGGCTGATACAACTGCATTATGAGTTTATGCACTGTGGAAACTAAGATCTGAATATTGAAGAAGACCAATGAAACAACTTCACAAGTTCCTAATTGTTTCCCATCATGCACAGATATTAGCATCATGTATAGAGTTCATATGTATGGAGATCACATCTTTCACTATCTTATTTCACTAGTGCATGCAGTGGTTTTCTATGAGTGTTTATAAGCCATGTTTTGTTGGAATTCCATTCAGGCCTGCATTTCTGTGGTTATTTCTCTTGGTTTAATTGTCCCAGTTTCTTTCTCCTCCCACTTCCCCGCTATGGGGCTAAACAGACAGGCAAAAAGAGGTGCTTTCAGGCTGGCTTGAAGGCATGGCGTTTAGATGACATATGCCTTCAAGCCAGTAGGAAAGCACCCTCTAGGTGCCTTATGTAGAGAAAGACACCACCCCTTTCAGAGACCGCGCCAACAAAATGGCACAGCCTCTGGGATGCCTAAAAAGAACCCGCTCCCAGTGGGTTCTTTTTAAGTCACGCATGGGGTGCCATTAGTGTACTCGTGTGTGATGATGACATCTGTGAGGCGCAGGGCTGTTTGGGTGCTGCGCCATGTGGACATCATTGTGTTGCACCCCATCTGTACAGGGGGTGCATCAAGATGGTGCTGGGGGTGCATGGTAGGGCTGCTGGGCATGTCAATACTCAGCCACCACACACCCCCTAGTTCAGGCCAAGGCCAGCGCAAACGCCAGTCTGTACCAGCCCAAAATTCAAAATGCAAAAGTAGTTTGCACTCAACTCAGCAGGGGAGGGGGGAGAGAAGAGGAGGGAAAAGAATCTTGCCCTTCACAATAGACTAAGGCAAAAGTGAAATGCTGCAACCTTTCCTAGATTGTATGTTCTCTCTCACTAATAACAATTGCCAATTTGACTATACTTTGATGTTGCTTAGTCACACATATCCTGGTCTAGCCTGTAAAATGTTGTAGGATCTGTGTTAGGGGGTGTAGTGGGCAAATAACCATTATGCATAGAGTTCATAAGCTGGCATGTATGGAGATTTGGGCACAATTGTTCCTCCACTCCACTCTTAAAAACTAGGGTAGGGATCATGATGAGGTCAATGGGTCACATGAAGCTCTTAAGGCTGTATGGAGGCTCCCAGAGCCCCACTAGATACTTTCTTTCTTTCTTAAAAAACACCCAAGGCTGCATTTGTATTGCAGAAATAGTGCAGTTTGACATTGCTTTAACAACCATGGATCAGTTCTATGGAATTCTGGGATTTGTAGTTTTGTGAGACATTTTGCCTTCTCTATTGGCGAGATCTGGTGCCACAAACTACAACTCCCATGACCCTGTAGCATTGAGCCATGGAAGTTAAAGCAGTGTCAGACTGCATAATTTCTGCAGTATAAATGCAGTCCAAGAGAAGTTGGAATGGATTGCCCTTGTGGTCTCTTCCAACTCTATGATTCTATGATTCTATGAAATCACCAGGAACAGATGATATTCCAATTGAACTGCTGCAATCCACATTAACAGAGTCAACTCTAGTGCTAACCAACATATATCAACAGAAATTCACCAGTCCAGAGGGTGCAAATCTCAAAATAAGGCCGGAACTCTTCCTCCTGGAACTTGTTTTAGCCCCTTTCCTGCCCCCCCCCCCAAAAAAAAGCCCCACAGATCGCTTGTTGTTTTAGCAAAAGGGACTGGTACAGACACTGGTGGAAAATTATCTTGGAGGCCTCTGAACCTCTGTCTTAGAAGAAGAGAACTTTGATCACATCCATTGTTTGAACATGTTCTTGAACATGTTCTTGAAAATTGCCCAAATTTCAAGCTTTCATTTAAAAAAAAGAAAAAAAGAAGTCCCTAGCCCTTGTAAAATCCAAATATAAGGCAAAACATGGAGGCTTTATTCTGTCAAAACTGTCCTGCAAGAAACAAGTCCATATGGAAAATTTAGACATAAAGAGAAATGAGAGCGGCTGAGTGCAAGAAGCAAGCAAGGAAACCATTGCAAGGATGTGGGGAAAGATGAGGGGAGGGATTAGAGGTGGGGAGAGTAATTGGTATGAGTGAAGATGTGTAAGAAGCAAGCAAGGATTGTATTGAGGTGAGGTAGAGAGTAAAAGAGGTGGGAGAGTTAGTGGTGCAGACAGTGATGAGCAAGAAGCAAGAAAATAGTGCAAGGTGAGACAAGGTAGAGAGTAGTAGATATAGGAGAGTGAGCAGCATAAGCAGTGGTGCACAAGAAACAAGTGGGGGTGCATCACAATGGTTTGAAGTAAAGTAGGGGAGACAGAAGAGTGATTGGTGTCCTCTGACCAAATCTTGCCAATAAAACACCATGATAGGCCTACCTACCCTCTGCCATGTTTCCAGCTAACATCCCTATCCATCTACCTTGGTGTTGTTCTAAATCCAATCGCTGTTTTGGTTACTCAGAAATTAAAGTCATCAGTCATTCTGGAATCCCATTGTTGATTCTTGGGAAGACCATAAGGTCTTTGTTGCAGTGCAAGATAGCACACCCCTTGAGACTAGGATCTCAGATATAAATATCAGTTCCAAATACTAGCCTCCTCGAAAATAGAGAGTACATTGTGCCCAGAAAGACCCTGCTAGTCACTGTGGAGTTTATCACACGAAGTGAATTGGAAGTATAATCCAATGGCAATCTGAATGCAATCATGGGGTTTCATGTGATTGCGTGAAAGCTGATCACACACATTTTCAGGCAAAGGGACGTTCTTCCGAATGCAATCATGGGGTTTCACATGATTGCGTGAAAAACTATCACACGCAATTTCGGGCACTAGGAGACAATTTTGGGCAGTTCTGGATGCAATGCTGTGTCAATATGCAATCACGCAAATTCGCTGAACTAGTGAATTTACTCAGTTCTGAACTGGCCTCACTTCCATTTCTTTTGAAATTGAGAGAAATTCCTCCCATGTGATAAACTCCTGTGTCTCCCTCAGATCCTGTCTGAGCCACATCTTGGTCTTCATGGTCACCTCTCCAGGACAGGTAAATATTAGCCCTTCTATGCCCCTAAAACTTTGCTGTCCAATTTCCATATCTCTATTTTGGTTAGCTCTGGATGTTGTTTGTTTGATTGTACGCTTGCATATTTCAAAATAAAAATGTTGTTATCCACTCAACTTGGAGTCCTTCTCAGTTAGTACTGAGGTGGAAACAGTCCTCAATTTACCCAGGCTCTTGCAAGGTTTTTTTGTTTTTGTTTTTGAGCTAAGGAAATTACCCCATTATTTAAAGTAGAAGCTGACACAGTTGGTGGGGGCCTCCAGTCCGTCCACCTTTTTGAGTAACAGATATTTGAATTTGGGTCTCTCTGGTCCAAGTCCTGCAATTTAAATATTACTCTACAGGTTCTCTCAGGTCTATTGTAACTTTAAAAGATGTATTAAATGGAAACATAGTAGGAGAAAAAAGCAACAATTCATGTGTCTGATTTGCATAATTAGAATGCAAATTAGAGAAATGTGCACAATATTTTAGAATTATTTAGATTAGAATTATGCAAATTAGAATTCATAAATTAGAACAATGTGTATGATACGCAGATTAGATGGACGGGTTTCAGGAAGTGGAATATGGCAACCCAACTTAAATCTAAACTGAGAAGTAGGCCAAGTACCAAAAGCAAAGAGGAACTAGTTTTATAAGAGCATTGGAGTACTTTTTACTTGAACAGTAACCCCTTAGGACACACAGAAAACTGCTCAGGGAATAGAGGAAAGTTCCAAAAGTGGTTTGTGGTGTAGCATGCCACTAAAAAAAATTAAACAGTTATACATTCCAGCAGGAGAGTGAAAACCCCTGGGCTATTTTGAATCCATCCACAATTTCGACTATTTCAGACAGTTATCCCAGAAATTTAATAGATGTGTTTAGTAAAGACCTTCCTGAGAGGTGAGCTTGGGATCAGTTTGTGAATGGCCTTCCTTGACAACTTTGAAATTAACAGAGTCTTAATGCAATTGATTGTTTGGTTTAAATTACAACAGGGAAACTCCCTTTCATGTTTCTCCACAGCCAGGGAAAATTAACACCAATGCTCACAGGCACTGAGAAATTGCAAGGTCATGTAAATGAATGGCAAAGGGCATTGAACTTTAATTATCATTGCTATTTTTATTTTTAAAATCTCATTAAGAAATGGTCTTAAACAAATGAACTTTGGTACTCTCAGTGACAAGGGCAGAAAAGAAGGGGCTAGATGCACGGTGCTGGGAACACAAAGGGCCCAGTCCACAAGTCAGTATTCTTGCAGAGCAATCTGCAATTATTTCATTAGGCCCTAATGATTAGAAGTTGTATGAGAGTCTTCCTGAGACCGCACTCTAGCAAGTTGGTATTACTTATGCACAACATTTTCATCCGTCGAATCATTTCACAGCTTCCCTGACCTGGCACCTTCCAGATAAGTTGAACTACATTTCCCATCAGCATTAGCAGGCTGGGAATGATGGGAATTGTGGTCCAATGCATCTGGAGGATGTGAGCTTGAAGAAGTAATTTTTGGAGATAACTATAGCTATAGAAGCTGCATCCACACTTCAGAAATAATTCACTTTGACTCCACTTTAACTGTCATGGCTCAATGCTATGGAATTCTGGGAATTGTTGTTTTGTGAGACATTTAGCTTTTGCCACCAGGGATCTCTGCCACAACAAACAACAAACCCCAAGATTCCATAGCATTGAGCCAGGGCTGTTAGATATTGTGTCAAACTGGATTATTTCTGCAGTGATGACACAGCCTTAGATAGATATAGATTAGATAAAGATAGATAGATATCCAAAGAGAGAGCCAGAGCGTAGTGGCTTGAATTTTGAACTTGGATTCTGGAAGGGCACTGGAAGACTAGGGTTTGGATCTCATTTAGCTATGGAAACCGACTGAGTGACCATGGGCAAGTTACACACTCTCAGCCTCAGAGGAAGGCATTGGCAACTCCCCCTCTAAACATGTTCACTTTGGAGTTACCATATGCCAAAAATGACATGAAGACAAAAAAATCCCATATTTCCCCCCCTAAAGGACTGACACAACTAGCTTGCCTGCCACGGCCTTTTAAACGTTTCCCCTCTGCACTATTTACATTTTATAAGTGTGGTTTTAAGACTTCTAAAACTTTCTGTAGCCTATAGGAAAAAAAAGGAGTGTAGAAAGATTTTTCTTTTGTTTTTAGTTCTTAGATCACACAAAAGATCTCAGCTTTCATGAGTGTCTGAAACATTAACGCCTCATATTTCTCAAGGTTTTTTTCTTCTTTTCTTTTTCTTAAACATACAATGTAGAAGAATGTTCAAGTCTCCCTATCCCCCTCATCCTAGCCATTCAAACCGAGTCAGTGTAATTGGATTTTGCACTTTGATTCGCAAGGTAGGGTCCCCCTGCAATCCAATATCCTTGGTGGACAAGGGGGTTGAATGCAAAACCCAATGGCCTTGCAACCAAAGCAACATGAACAACCACAACACCCACCATCATGGAAGGCCAAACATTTTTCAAGGTATTGGGTCTCCACATTCTTCAGCTAAGGGACCCCCGATTTCAATGTACCCTGAAAAGGGTGATTAATATAAAGTGAGTGGAGTCTGTTTCTTTAAGACAAGCTCATAAATCGTGAAAGATCACCACTTCTTTTCAAAAGGCTCTCCACGGTCTGAGTTTCCCTTCTGGGTCAGTAAAGGCATTGAAGTTTTAATGGCATGCCATGGCAGATTACACGATACAGCTGTCCCGGCACCGTGAAAATTAAGTTATGCCCCGTGTCAGCAAGGGTTTTTTCCCCGCTTTACTTTCCCTCCCTTCCCCCTCTCCCTCTTTCTATCTCTTTTTTCTTTCTTTTCCCCTCTCCCCCTTCTTCATTCCCTTTTCTACTGGGAAGTGCACATCCGAGGAGGAGTTTGGGAGCCTGGCAGGAGCTGTTCCTTGCTGCTTCTGCTGTCAGGCCTCAGCTATTGAATATTAGTAAATGGAGCTGATGGGGCCTTAGTGTAGAATCATCAAAATGGAGGCTTTTGTTCTTTCTCCCTCGGCAAGGCCAGGACACAAAAATCACTCTTCTCCCTCCTTTTAAGCACACCCCTGTTAGGCTGCCTTCTGGTTTTCCCCCTCCTTTTTTCTCTCACTGACCACTCTAGCTAATTTACCTTCAAGCCCTGGGTCTCGGTTATAGAAACAAAGAATCGAAGGAGATTTTGAGATTCGTAATGAAATTTCACCGAGATCCTTCTCTATCTTAAAATAATGTAAGTTTCTAGACTCATGACAGGTTTTGCTCATATCCACAGATTCAAGGGCTCATTCTTCCTCTAACACATTTTCATTGCTTCAGGGAGCAATGGTATGTCCATTTTCCTGGAAGGGAGTTCATGTCGGCTGCATCCGCACTGCAGAAATAATCTGGTTTGACACCACTTTAACTGCCATGGTTCAGTGCTTCTGGGAACTGTAGTTTGTGGGGGCACCAGAGCTTTGTAAACTACTAAAGGGAAAGATCTTTCTGGATATTTTTTGTTGTGTACCTTTCTGAATGTTTGTTGTTGTGTGCCTTCCAGTTGTTTGCAACTTATGGCACCCCTAAGATGAACCTATCATGGGGTCTATTGGCAAGTTTCTTCAGAGGGGATTTGCCATTGCCATCCTTTGAGGCTGAGGACTCTTTCAGATGTGGGAAATTGGAAGTATAATCCAAGGGCAATCCAAACGTAATCATGGGGTTTCATGTTATTGCAAATTAAAGCTTCTCACATAATTTCGGGCAAAAGAGAAGTCATTCCGAATGCAATCATGGGTTTCACGTTATTGCGAATTAAAGCTTCTCACGTAATTTCGGGCAAGGGGGGGAGTCATTTTCTGGTAATGGGAAGTCATTCTGAACGCATTCCGAAAGCAATGGGGATTCATGTGAATTCGCTAAACTAGCGAATTCACCTGAATTCGCATTGGCTCCATTCAAAGTTGGGAGAAATTCCTCCCATGTGAAAGAGTCCACTGAGACTGTGGGTTTACATGGCTGAGCCAGGATACAAACCCTGGTATCCAGAGTCATAGTCCAACAATAGATTACCAACTGCCATCCTCTGCCTAGGGAGGGAGAGAAGAGGCAGGCCCAGCTCCACCAGGGCTTGCCTGAGGAAAGAGGACTCTCCCTCCATACCAACTGCCATCCTCTGCCTAGGGAGGGAGAGAAGAGGCAGGCCCAGCTCCATCAGGGCTTGCCTGAGGAAAGAGAACTCTTGTTTATCCACTTTTGTAAACCGCTTTGATCTTTTTTGGAAAGGCGGTATATAAATAAAATAAATAAATAAATAAAAATAAATAAACACTTAGACCACGGCACCACACTGGCTCTCTTTTCTGATATGGTATGCCATAATTATTAGCATACTTATAACAACACCAGACACCACAATGTAATTTCAAATATAGTCACATGGGACCTATAGGTAAAAAAAGCATATGTGTGTCTTGGCTCATGATTTTGTCCTGCATCACATTCAGTAATTTATTTATTTTTGGTGAAATTTTCTCCCACCCTTTGCAATACATTTATTCCTCTGCACTTCTCACCCATCTCTTAAATTTTTTTTCTTCCTATATGATTTTAGACTCAGTGGTCTTGTATTTGACCACTTCTATCTATATCTTCACACAATGTATCTGTACGGGAGAAGGAAGTTGTTCCAATGACGATTTATTTTATTCACTTCTCATTGACTTTTGCAGATATTCACACATAACCAAAAAGTAGCACAGACTTGGGCTGCTGCGACACTGCAGAATTAATGCAGTTTGACACCTCTTTAACTGTCATGGCTCCAGTCTATGGAGTCCTGGGATTTGTAGTTTGTTGTGGCATCAGTGCACTCTGACAGAGAAGGCTAATATTTCACAAAACTATAAATCCTAGAATTCCATAGCATTGAGCCATTACAGTTCAAACTGTGTGAAACTATTAATTCTGCAGTGTAGATGCAGCCATAGAAAATCCGAATCGATTGGCCTGAATCCTAGTATTAGTCTCAACTAGAGTAGATCCATCGAGTCAGTAGAATTTATCTACATGGTGTCTCTCCAATCAAAAACTGCTTGGAGTTTATCACATGGGAGGAATTTCTCTCAATTTCAAAAGAAATGGAAGTGAGGCCAGTTCAGAAATGAGTAAATTGGCTAGTTCAGCGAATTTACGTGATTGCATATTGATGCTGCATTGCATTCGGAACTGCCCGAAATTGCCTCCCAGTGCCCGAAATTGCATGTGATAGTTTCTCATGCAATAACGCAAAACCCCGTGATTGCGTTCAGAAGGACTTCCCTTTGCCCGAAAATGTGTATGATCAACTTTAACACAATCACGTGAAACCCCTTGATTGCATTCAGATTGCCATTGGATTATACTTCCAATTCCCTTTGTGTGATAAACTCCCTTGAGTCTACTCTAGTTAAGAGTAATCAATAGAATTCAGGTCATGATTTATTCAGATCAACACCTGTGGTGTTATACAAACACTTTTCAAAAAGCGAAAAAGAAAGAAAAGACTTTTTCAAATGCAGAGGGAGGTACACACACTGGGGACATCAAAACTGTTCCTCATGGAATGCATATGTAGTGGCAAATCTGTGGTTTCCCTTCATAACATGTGAAAAGAGCAGCTAACTAAAGGAAAGTTGGTAACTCTTATTGACCATGCCTGTTCTCACAACACAAGTCTCCATCCTGAATCCACCATGCTCTCCAACATTTCACAGGTAAAAACTGGGAAACATATGGTCAAGAAACATGAGAGGTGACATCTGCACTGCAGAAATAATGCAGTTTGACATCACTTTAACTGCCATGGTTGAATGCTATGGAATTCTAGGATTTGTACTTTGTTGTGGCACCAGAGCACTAAGGCTAAATATCTCACAAAATTGCAAATACCAGAATTCCAAAGCATTGATCAATGGCAGTTAAAGCAGTGTCAAACTGCATTATTTCTGCAGTGCAGATTAGACCAAAGTCTTGTCAAGACAGCAAGAGTTCTTAATACAGAAGAACAAGCAAGCTAGGAGAGGCTGCAGTAGTTATTAGCCACAGACATCCCTCTGCTATTATAGGATCTCCTGAACCTCTGGCAATAGCTACAACTACCAAACATCTCCTAACATTATTTGGTACCTTGCTTCTAGACATGACAGGACCAGCTCTGTCATAAGGCAGAATGAAGCAACTTTGATTGTCAAGAAAATGAATCAAATGGTTTGATGTTATTTACTCTTTTTATCTTGGTCAGGAAAAGCAGGACAGTAGTGAGGAAAGAGCCTGTGCCACTTTAATTTATTTTATTATTATTTTCCAGGGCAATTAATCACAAATAATGTCTGGTCCTTCTACAGTACCAACATGGATGGTAGAATAGATGGTAGAATAATAGCCAGATGCCTTGGTATGAAAGAGGTTAATGAAACTGACTTTGTTTCATTGATATCTGACCAGACACATATTAGACACTGCCCAGGAACCATATGACCCAAAGTCTGATTTTTCTTGGATATTGCAAGTTACACCAGAAAGGCAGTGAATGGAAAAGATTGTGTCATTCTCTCCCTCCTTTTAGGCAAAAAGTACATGAGGAACAGGATGAGTTTCAACTAGAGATGGGCAAAGTGTGATCCATGGGGTTTGTTTGCCTCAAAGACTTTTTAGGAGGTGTGGGGGAATTTCCACTATATTTTCCATCCATGCCATATTAGAGCCAAGAGATACATTTTCTAAAATGGGAAGTAAACTGGAAGTGATTTCCAACTACTTTTTGTTTTAAAATAATGGCCTCTCCTAGGCCTGTAGAGGATCGGGGATGGCGGAAAGCATGGCAAAAATACATTCAACCTCCCTAGATGTTATTTCAGGGCAATTTTCAAATTTAATTCTATTTTTTAATTTTTTGCAATGGAGAAGCAGCCCCCCTCCCAGCCCCCTGCCTCCCAAAGTTGTCCACTCCTATCTTGAACAAATACCAAGAAAAGAAACATTGGCGAGATCTTTCCTCATCATTGCTGTTTCAAATTGATCCTGACTTCTGGCAAGCCTACCCTTCAGAGGAGGTTTGCCATTGCTTTCCTGTAAGACTGAGAGTATGCGACTTGCCCGATCACCCAGTGGATTTTCATGGCTGAGTAGAGATTTGAACCCTTGTTCCCCAGTTTCCTAACCCAACAACCATACCACTGCACCACAGTAGCTCAAAGTATGTACCTTCATGATACCTGCTGATGTATGATGACTCCATGAATTTCATATGGTTTTGCTAGACAAAAAATGCATAGAGGTTGTTTGCTATTGACTTCTTCTGAATATAGTCTACAGCTCCTGGTACTTCTACTTCTTTGAAGGCTTTTAAACAGAGGCTGGATGGTGATCTGATAGGGTGCATAGCAGGGAGTTGGACTGGATGGCCCTTGAAGTCTCTTCCAACTCTGTGAGTCTGTGGTGATTCTATACTTCATGACTGTCTCCCTTCCAGCTGCTAGCAGAGCTTGACTTCTGAGATCAGATGGCATCTGGTGCTTTCACAGTACTTAGGCTGAACTCTTCTCAAATTCATTCTCTCTTTTAAACAAAAAAAATAAATAAAAATCTGGAGAGACTCCATTTGCATCTTGCATAACAGCATCTGGCTCAAAGCACCTGGTTAGTTATGACTAGGCCATATTTTGTGGCCTGAGATTATGGACAAGATGGTGTCCTTCCACATCCCAGATAGAAACACTGACTTGAATCTTTGGCAATGAGATTGTTATCCACTGTACCTCAGGGGAGCAGGCTACCACAGCTAGTGCATAAGAGGTTCAGGTTACAGCGAACAATCTTCTGTTTGAAGGGCTATAAAAAGGCATTTGAAAGTGTCTACTAATTCAAGTGCTGTGCGCTCTACAGCCAGTTTAAAGATAAACCATAGGAACAGAGAGCATGGGCCTTGCAGTTGCATTGACTCTGTTCTCCCATTTCCTTTGGAGACTAAAAATGTTTTGGGAGACATTGGGGGTGGGTGGGTGTTTTTTCACATTTTGGACCATTTTCATCATCATCATCATCATCATCATCTATTTTTATTCTGTATCAAAACAGCTAACAGTAAGTTAAAACATCTACATACAATATTATATCTCAACAGCCCCCCTTAAAAAAAATTAAACATCATACAGTTACAATTAGCATATTAAGATATCTATTAATAATAAACAAGAATGGGCAGTGTGGCAGCATAGTACATGGACTGAGGGGGCAGTCTTTCTATGGCTGGGAGGTTTTATTCAGAAAAGATAGATCACCTCAAAGTTATTTAAGAATAAGAGAAAGAGAACAAGAACATGGAGAAACAAAATGGTTCCCAATTGGCAAAAAAGTCAGACAAGGCTGAATCTTATCACTCTACTTGTTCAACTTATATGCAGAACATATTGTAAGAAAAGCAGGCTTGAACACAGAAGACGGAGGAGTGAAAATAAGAGGAAGGAATATCAACAATCTGAGATACACAGATGACACCATAATACACTTGTCCCTCCATATTCACTAGGATTAGGGGCACAAGACCCCCCCCCCCATATGGAAAAAATGCAAATAACAAAAAAAAACACCATGTTTTTACCTGAGAGGACCCCTCTAGCAATCTCTAGGTCCTACAGTGCAACTCTGTGGTTAATGTCCAACAGACACTAACCATAGAATTGTACTGGAGGAGCTACAAATGCCTAGTATAGTATTCTCTCTAGGAATCTCTAGGTCTTTCAGTGCAACTTTTAATTAAAGTTGACCAAAGAGTTGCACTGGAGGACCTAGATATTCCTAGAGAGAACATATTAACCAAATCTGTGAATAATCAAATCCGCAAATATCAAAGTGGCAAATATGGAGAGATGAGTGTACCAGCAGAAAACCTCAAAGACCTGGAACAACTACTAACTGCTTTATCACACTAGGGGGCAAACAGGATTTAAACTAGAGTTAAACAGGAAATTTCCTGTGATAAACATAGGGCATTTCCTGTTTAACTCTGTTTAACTCTTTAAATCCTGTTTGCCCCTAGTGTGATAAATCAGTAAGAAAGATCAAGGAAGAAAGTGCAAAGGCAGGCCTATTGTTGAACATAAAGAAAACAAAAATAATGACCACAGGGAACCTACACAAATTTGAAATAGACAACAAAGAAATAGAAATAGTAAAATAATTCTCATATGTGGGATCAGACATTGATAGACATGGAGACTGCAGCCAGGAAATCAGAAAAAGATTAAGAATGGGAAGGACAGCTATGAAAGAACTAGAGAAGATCCTAAAATGCAAGGATATGCAACGAGCACAAAAGTTAGAATTGTACAATCCATTGTATTCCCTATTGCCATCTATGGATGTGAGGGCTGGACATTTAAGAAGGGGGATAGGAGTAAAATCAATTCATTCGAAATGTGATGCTAGAGAAGAGTGCTAAGGATTCCAGGGACAGCCAAAAAGACCAACAAATATGTCCTGGAGCAGACCAAGCCAGAAATCTCCCTAGAAGCTAATATGACAAAACTCAGGTTGTTGTACTTTGGACACATCATGAGAAGGCATGAATCACTGGAAAAACACCAGTAATGCTAGGAAAGGTAGAGGGAAGTAGAAAGAAAGGAAGGCTGCATGCAAGATGGATGGACTCTATTAAGGAGATCACAAGTATAAGTTTGCAAGAGCAGAGCAGTGAAGGACAGAGGATACTGGAGATGTCTCATCATCGGGGTTGTCATGGGTCAAGATCAACTTGAGGGCAGTTAACAAAACAAGTAATATCATGAGCATGAATGGGTGTTGGGAAATTGTGAAATGAGTAATAATGGTGATTCTTTTGATAAAGAAGCATTCCAACCTCTGCTTCAGGATCCTGAATAATAAGGGTAATCATATGTTTCCCCCTATGGGTGGAAAAGCTTATTAGTGTCATATGAGGTTTGGTTCTCAGCCATTCCTCTTTTGTAAGTAGGCCATATAGTATATATCCATGGGGATATGTTCCCAGACTGACAGTGGAAAAATAAAACCAAGGATAATAGTAAACCTTATTAAAATGAATGACTTCTGGCAGAAGTTGATCACAGAGTTGCACTGGAGAAGCTGGAGATGCCTAGAGAAAACACTTTTCTAGGAATTTCTAGGTCTTCCACAATAACTCTATAGTCACATTCCACCAGAAGCATACCATAGAACTATGCTGAAGGACTTTGAAAATTCCTAGACTTTTTTGGACATGGATAAGTGAAACTGAGAGTACAGGTCCTGCAGATATGGGGGCCATGCTGTTTAGTGTTTAAATGTGAAATATTAGTTGTAAAAGTCAACACTCATCCTCTTTTTCAAAGTTTGGTCTAATGCAGGAAGATGAATCATGTTCTCTAGATATTTTTGGTTTACTCCTATCATAATTGTTGGTGATATATTGTGGGAGTTACAGTCCAACAACATCTGGAGACCGCACAGTTTCCACCCCTGGTCCAGTTTGGGGAGCCAAAGTTGTAGAGATAGTGGTTTTTAAAGTAATTATATTACTACATATTTTTGTTTTATTAGAACATCACTTGGTTCTGCATTTCTCTGTCTTATGTGTCTATGCCTTCAGATCACCTGCTGACTTATGATGACCCCACAAGGGTTTTCTTAGGCAAAGAATACTCAGATATGGTTTTGCTAGTTCCTTCTTCTGAAATCTGGTGTACAGTGCCTGGTATTCATTGACAATCTCCCATCCAAGTGAAAACAGGGCTGCCCCTGCTTAGCTTCCAAGTTCAGGCAGGATCTGGAGCCTTTAGGATATTTAGGCACTAAAACATTTTATTTTTTTAACTTTGTGCCTGATTCAATCTACAATTCGAAAGAAATAAACAGCTGGGAATTTTACTGTTAGACATTCATTTTTCTAGCAGACAAAATTATATCTTTACAGCATTTATACACTAAGATAAAATAATAAATAAATAAAACCCCAAGAGATTATACACATCAGCTTTCCTCTCATCATAGGTACATTTTTGAAGTCTTGGAGGACTGCCAGCTGCAATTGCCACAAACTAAACATGGCTTTATGTTTTCTCACTGATGCTTTTATTCCTCATTCTTGCCTTTCTGCTCCTGACTAATTTCTTGATCCCATTTCATGGGTCACAGAACAACATACCAACCACTTAGTAGACATACTTACCTACTTTGTGGATATAGAGTGAATATGATGTCATCAAACATACCAGAATGTAGGGGTATTCCAAGAAACTGCAAGCAAATGTGTGGCTGATCATTATCATAAGAGCAGATTTTCTAACTTTGTTTTTGTGCTTGCAATTCTGTCTCTCCACAGATTATATTGCAATATGTTATATCTGAGAAGAGGAAATCCTACTGTCTACGATAAATTACAAAAGCCTGACTTCTTTAAATCTTAATATTAAATAAACATAAACAAACATAAATATGCTTTCCAGATGAGAGTAAAAATGGGGACAAAGATTTCTAAAGTACACCTGTTTAGTGTTATAAAAGAAGCTGGATGAGGGGTAGTAATAAGCCTGTACAAATTATTTTAAAACAATTTGTCAAAGAAAATGAAGTGAAAATGAAAATTGTGTGTATTTTCATTCATGCACTCATACTCTCATGCAGGAGTATGTACTGGGGTGAGGTTGGGGGAGGTTTGAGAAATACTAATCCTCTAGCTCTCAGGACCTATAGATTTAGACTCCATCTGGTGTAACTGGATTAGGAATCTTTTCTCATTTCAAAGGTTTGATCTCAACAAGGGTTTGATGGTGATGAAATCAAAGTGGCAGCTTGGACTGGAAAACAATTTGATCTGGAATTCCCTAGAATCCAGGCCTGAGGAACTTGGTAGCAATGGGCATGAATGTGTGGTAAGTAACTTGCACACATATAAGGAACTGATTGTACTTGAGAAAGCATTATGGCCATTATATGCCTTGACCAGTTTTGCTGTGAATTGCAATACAGCTGAAAACATGAGTTAGGTCCCCTTGCTCAATCAAGCTTCTTGGGTAATCTTCAGTATCTCTTCAAATGCTATGTACTAGTAAACTGATTATTTAACCTTGAAAGAAATACTGGGCTGGCACAAACATACATCTGTCACAATTAATATGATGTATGCTGTTATGAAATTCACAGATGCCAGAGATATTTCATTAGAAGTAAATTGTATAGGTCTTTTTATTTGTATTTTATCTTTGTAAGCCCCTTTGATTGTTTCCACAAAAAGCGGGGTATAAATTAAAATTTTATTATTATTTTATTTTCCATTGCAGATATTTCAGGGTCCTTCTCTGAAATCTGATGTTTTCTGACACTGAGTCTAGAAACAATTACATCTAAACAATATACATCACTTTGGTCCAATGGCAGTGTAAATTTTGGTTATCATAAGAGAAGAAAATTCATGCAAAAAGACTTTACTTTGCCTCCTCCCCTTCTGTCTTCCTACAACTCCTCTCCTACCCTCCTCTCTGGTTAAGAAAACTCTCCTGTATAGTATGGAGAGTTGGAGACGTCATGTGTCCCACTTTTGAAAGGAAAGTTTTCTGTCTGAAGGCATTCTCTGTTTGAAGGACTGCCTAGTTCAAGTCCATTTAAGGATTTTTTTTAAAAACCCACTAAGAAAGGAGAGCTGAGGGCCTTGAAATTGCCCATCAACACTCAGCAATGCTAGGGTATCCAGTCTCCTGGATATCTCATAGGGCATCTTCAGTCAGGAGATGAGGGTGCAAATTATCCAGGAGTTTATTGCACTCCCCTTTCCCATCCTTTCCTCCCGAGCTAGGTGCAGGATGGAAACGTTTCAATGCGGATTTTATCGCACACCTACCTCCGTGCTCCTATACCTTACCTGATCATGATTTCTCCCTCACTTTTTGAAAGAGCAGGAACAGGTGTGCAATAAAATTCATGTTTAAAAGTTTTCATCCCACACCTAGATCAGGAGGAAAGATTGGGAAAGAATAGTGTGATAAACTCGCAAGAGTGCTAGAAAGCACTGGCTGTACATTTCTAGCTCAGCAAGCAAATTTAGAAAGTTGCAAAGACTTTCCAAGGGTATATGTATGTATACATAGCTGTCTTTTTCTTTTCCAGTTGTTGTGGTGCCAGGGCTCACTCTCCACTCTGCTTTGATTCTGTCTAGAAGCAAGTAGGCTAGAACAAAATCATAGGGTTGGAAGGAACCACAAGGGCCATGCAGAAATACATAGTTAAAGCACTCCTGACAGATAGCCACCCAGCTACTGTTTAAAAACCAACAAAGAAGGAGACTCTACTACACTCCAGTGGCTCTTACCATCAAGATCTTCCTAATATTTAGGTGGAATTCTTTTTCTGTAGTTTGAATCCATTGCTCTGTGTCCTAGTCTCTGGAGCAGCAGAAAACAAACTTGCTAAATCCTCGACATCCCTTCAAATATTTAAACAATGCTATCATGTCACCACTTTCACTTCCCCAAGCTAAACTTTCCCAGCTCCCTAAGATTCTCCTCATAAGGCATGGATTCCAGACCTTTCACCATTTTGGTTGTCCTTCTCTGGACACACCCCAGCATGTCAACTTGAATTCCTCTTGAACTGTGTTGCTCAGAATACAGAATTCCAGGTGAGGTCTGACCAAAGCATAATACAGTGGTACCATTACCATTGATTATTACCAAGATTATTGCCAGTGGTTCTGAGATTATTCTGCCAGTTCTTTTAATACCCTTGAATGAAGTTCATCTGGTCCTGGAGAATTGAATTTATTTAGAGTAGCCAGGTATTCCTGTAATTCTCTGTTCTTTATTCCATTTTACCAAACAGAGAAATGACTGTGATAGGTACTTAATTCATAATGCTTAATAACATGGCATGGGGCTGTCTTTGGGTCTCTGGTCAGAGCCATCCCCACTAGAGTAAGGATTACTATACTCCAACAAAATGTGAAATGTGCAAGAGATATGCAAATCTGTGTGAATATATATGCATGATTGGATCATTAACAATTTTCTATACATTAAAGATCCTTCTCAATGTAAGTAGATAGCAAAATCTCTTCCACTGTTTGACATCTATATGTTACACCTAAAACCAGCTAAAATGTGTGCTGGGCTGAATTTGATCATATGACCTTTACATGAGAAACATGTATCAGTAGCAAAAATTTCCATCAGTCCTAACTTCACACATCCCTGTCCTTAAAAGTTGATGGTACTGGTCCATGTAAATTGTGCGGCCACATTGTGTGTCATTATGGCCAGCACTTGCATGATGCATGTTCCATGCCTATACATTGCCAGACACCCAACTTCCCTATATGTATCTATTCAGCATAGCAGCAGCATGTACACAACAGAGGATCCTGCTGTCTAGTTCGGCTTTCCAAGGAAATTGTTCATGTATGAAATTCATGAAGCCACCACAAGTTTGACAGGTGACATGAAAGCATGTTTACAAAACACACATGAATCTCTTATAATGGTGTACATGGAGGGTGCATGCAGATCTCTGCCCAAAAGGGCTATGATTCTCATAGGGAAATTATATGCCATCCTCACAGAGACTTTCTGATGTAATATCTGATAGGCCTAAAAGTGGATCTATCCTCAGTCAATGCAACATTTATGTTTCATTTTCAGAAACATTTGAGTGCCTGTCTTTTACTTCTAGTAGAAGGCATGGGTGTTATGAAATAAATGTGGCACATAGTAACGGATCTCAGATTGAGAGGACCAGCATTTTAAATCCTCATTCCTCCCCCCACTCCAGTCACCATCGTTTCCCCATCCTTGAACTCACTGGGTGGTCTTGAAGTCAATGTCATTCGGCTTCAGCTCCTATCTATAAAATGGGAGCATAATTAGCAATCTATCTCATTGGGGTGTTATGAATGAGATAATGGTGCAAAGTATTTTTCACACCAAGTTACAAACAGGAGTAATATTAAGGAAGAATACCGTTTTTTTCTTTAGCATTCACATAATGAAGAGGGGAAGGGAAGAGGGGGGAAAACCAACCCTGAGCAGCTCAGAAGCTGAAAGAAGGATGGATACGCAAATTGCAAAAGAAGAGGCGGTTGCAACAAAGGCTCTTCATACACAGTGAAGTGCAGCGTCAACTCTCTGTTTAAAATACCCCCTTTAAAAATCCCTTCACTCCCCCTTATGAGTAGTCAGTTTGTGTAGCACATCTAGTTATTGGGTAGTCATGGGTGGATGTTTTGTTATCTTAAAAGGCATCATTTGTCTTTTCTAAGTCTGTATGTGCTTTCCAAGTAAGCTGTATTTTTGTTTAAGTGGTTTGTAGGCAGTGAGGCTTTCAGCTTTTAAGAGACTCTGGGAATCTTTGCTGAGTGAGTTCCTACTGAGACTCAGAAAGAAGTTGTCTGCTGGGCTAAAATCTTGCCTAAAGTGTTCAGTTCTGCCTCTTATCTAGTAGTCACAGTTGTGCTTAAATGTCTTACCGTTTTTGCATCAGAGAGCATTCAAAAGGCCTAGGCGGCCAAAGCGAACATTCTGAAAAGATCTTTATGAAATCATTTCTCTTTGTAAATCCATAAAAATCGCCTCAGCCCCCTTATCAATGGAAAGGCTTAAAGAGGGTGCAGAAGTCGCTGAATTATGATGTGCTTGTTTTAATGAAATTCCACCCCTGCTGAGAAGTACCCTGCAGATTTTCCATATTTCGGCATGGGAAAGGTTTGATGCTTTCCTGCCGGTGCCAAGAGTTAATTGAAAACATTTCAGAAGAAATTCAGCTTTGGGGCCAACATTCCCATTCCTTCATTATTCTTAACAATAGTAGAGAAGTAATATCATTATTAATAGGCATGTTGCATCCTCTTAAAGTGGCAAAAGGTTTTCAAGACCATGGCTTTAAAGTTCCCTCCACCTCCCCCACCACTACCATAAGATATCTGAAACAAATAGGAGAATAAAAAAGTCTTTTAAATCAAACACACACAAAACTGATATGCTATACAGTTTGTCACTTGTTTTTCACACTGGACACCCTGTCATAGCTAATTAAATATAGGCTTTTAAAAGAAACAATCACTCTTTTCTTCAAGGATTCCCTGTTTTTCATTAAAAGGCCAAATGCCAGTAGGACATTAATGATTTTTGTCTGTTGGTGCATAATCATTTCAACAGTGTGAGAACACTGCGAAAACTCTCACACTAGAATCATACAAAAGTAAAGGGCAAAGGTGTTAATAAAATAATACAAAATTATGGCTCATGTTAATACAATTTATGAAAAATTGCTGTTGCCAACACTTAAAGTTTAAAACTAGCATCAAAACCAGAACTTTTAAAGGTTTTATGATGTTAGTGTTTTGAAGCTCTATTTGAAATATTATTTCCACCCATCCATAAAAACTGTCTTCTTGGCTGTTTTATTGGCTACCTTTTATTTCCAAAGCAAGCTGTTTCAGTTTACCAGCAGCCCTTCTCAATTTTGTGTCTTCATGCTCTAAGTCTTAACACTTTCACTCTCCTTTTTAATGTCACCTTGCCAATTCAATAAGAAGAACCAACCATGTTGGCCACTGCCTCCTTAAACATCACAGAAATGATCATGACTTGCGTCTTCCTCATCATAAAAGGGAAACACACACACATTTGGATTATTTTGCTGGGCATTGTTTCCAGATGCCAGCTAATCCACTCTTTTTCTTGTCCATTTTGAGGAGAAACCAGAAAAAATGAAAAATGAACATAGAAATAAAGCTGAATTTCAAAACATGTTATGCAATTCACATTCATGATTCTTATTATTATACTTGGGATTCAGAGAAATATGTTGTGGCCTAAATCTACTGTTACACTAGCAGATATCTGCTAGTGCAACAAGATTGTCTTCCCTCTACAGCTCTTGTGTTACCAAACCTGATCAAAATTACTCCCAGCCCTTCCGAGTTGGTTTTGAAGGCTTGCAGAAAGCTCTAGGAGCATGGCTGAACCACTCTTTCCCCAGTTTCTCTGGTGGAAGTGGTTCCATCAATGGAACAGTACTGTTTCTGCCCCCCCTTCACCCTCAAATCTTTAAAGTAGCAGAGAATACAAGAGCCAAGATATTCTTTGAAGTGAAAGGTCTACTACCATAGTTCAAGTGGAAGTCTGTGAAGGCAAAAGCTGCTCTTTCTTCTTGGCTGTACACAAACAGCCAGGGGGCACCAGGGTGTATGTGTGTGAAGCATGCAGGTGCCATCTGGCTGCCATGTTCAGATGTAAAAGATGGCATATCCTTCATTTTCTCAGACCTCTGGTAGCAGCTGCATGGTAGATGAGAGAAGCTCTTTTACAAGCCACTGATTGGTCAGGAGGTGCCAATGAACACCATCTAGATGCCTGGCATTGCACAACTGGGAAAAATGCATTATGCAGGAAAGTAATGGCTACATCCTTGTGCACAGCTCATGAAAGTCCTTAGACTGGCATAACTAAGGAGTACACCAGCATAAGTTATAAAGTGGATTCCACCCTATATCTACCTAGGTGTGCTTGTTCTCATCACTACGAGAAGGGAAAACCATATGGCTTTTAAAGAGTAATCTTTAAAAAGTCATGTAAGCAACTCCTCGTGTAGAATGGACAGGGAATCCGTTCATTAATTACAAGGTGTGTGCATGAACTTGGATCTGATGCCATTTAATGTTGCTGGAAGATCTTCATACCTAATACGGTTCAAGTGAAATCTACAACAAAATGTTCTAGTGTGCAGGGTTCTTCTTCAGGTTTCCAGATAGTTATCCTTGCTTTTTCCCTAGGATACACCATTACATTTTCCATTCCTCTCTTTCCCTGCCATATTCTCTCACACTCCATTGATAGTGAGTATGTTCAATTCTCTCTGGGCTATTTTGTAGGGTTACATCTCCTCTTGCATTTACTCCCTACAATTGTGTGGTGTTGTCTTTTTTGCAAATCTGATGGTTCCCTCAAACCTGCTGATTAATTTCTTTTAATCTTGGATGACACAGAAGAGCCTACCATTCATTATTAATATAAAAAAGGGAAAAGAGAAATTTTCCTCATTCTCCTCTATTTCCCCCAGTCATGTGTATGTGTGTCTGTGCATGTGCATGCCTTCAAGTAGCCTGTTAACTTATGGTGACCCCATGAATTTCATAGGGTTTTCTTAGGCAAGGAATACTTACCTAAGGTGATTTTGCCACTCCTTACCTGAAATCTAGCCTACATCACTTGATATTTATTGGTGGTGCCCCATCTAAGTATTAACCAGGACTGGTGTTGATTAGCTCCCAAGATCAGATCAGATCTAGTGCCTTTAGAATAGTGATTCCAAAAGGGGTGGTGCAACCCCCTTGGTGTGGTGGAAAGATCTAGGGTGGGTGAGAGGAAAGGGGAGCAGCAGGGGGCAGTGAGGAAAAAGGGTGGCATGGGGGCCTTCAGTGAAAGTACTAGTATACAAGAAAGATAAGGTGAACCAGTGGACTTTAAGGCCATATTGGGAATGAGGGTTGCATGAACTTACTCTTTGGGGGGTTCCTTAAAACCACCATGTAGCCTCTCTGATCACTTCATGTAGTGGTTTCTCCTGCTCTTTGTCTGTGCAAGCTCACTTCCTTAGCCATATCTTTCACTAGTAGTCCAGTGCATGTGGCCTCTGCACACACCGGCTGCACTCCTGTCCATGCTGAGGAAGAAGAATCGAGAGTCTTTCCTTAGTTCTCTCTTTGCACCTGGTCACCTTGGGAGCAGCAACTGAGGAGTGACCAAGAGGTTTATTGCCCACGCTGGCTTTTGCTGCAGGGTCAGCACAAATGAGAAGCTCAGCCAGGTGTTCCATTGCTGCTCCCAGGGAGACTGCATGCCGGGAGCAGTGATCAAGCAGGCAGTCAAGTAGTGACCAGGGAGCCTCTTGCCTGTGCTGGCCTTTGCTGCAAGGCCGGCACAAGCTAGAGGCTTCTTGGTAACTACTCTGGCTGAAGAGCAGGGTATAAATACAGTAAATAAATAAATACTTAACCAGCTGCTTGGTTGCTGCTCCCAAGGTGACTGGGTGCAAACAGGAGCAGCAACTGAAACTGGTTGTTATGAATCTGCAGTAGAACAGTAGACCTAATATCAAGAAATATGCATGGGAGCACTAGGGTTGTCACTCAAGAGGAAAGAAGGAGCTAGTTTCAAAAGGTTTGAGGACTCCTGCTTTATAGTACTTAGGCCCCCAGTCACACTGCAAACTTTAGCAATGTTCTTCCTTTATTCTTAATTAGAGGTTGTGGGGCATATTGGTTTACTTCCTTCAGTTTATCTCCTGTAGCAAAGAAGCCTTAAACAGCCTGGGTCTAGGGGTCCAAAGGAGGCCTCAAACAACATGTAGCTGGGGGGTCCAAAGCAAGGTGAAATTGTTGCAGGATGTTTTGAATTTTTTAAAACAGAAAAATGGTTGGGATGGATGGAGCCCATGAGCCACACATTCCCCACAGCCTTCTAAATTTGGGATGAATAAATTAGGGCAACTCCAGATGCATCTGAAGTGCAATTCCCATAATCTCTCATAGGCTATGACAGTCAGGACTAATGGGAGTTGTTGTCCAACTGCTGCTACTGGATTCAACTGAAATGGACCTAATAAGTTCTTATCATTCATGGGAGCCACTAATATAGCCTCCTCATCTGGAGACTGATTCATACAAACTCTGGTAACCCTATGATTTTTCATAGAAGATCACTTTGATATGATTGTCTGAATTGGGCTTTTAGCCACAAGGCTGCTCTAAGTCTGAAGCTATTAGAATATGAGTGACTATGCTCAAAGAAAAAATGGAAACTATTCCATTTAGCAGAAGATATTCCTAAATTCTTCTGAGACATATGAAGCTAATAAAAGCCCTGTTGGTTCAATCCAAAGGTCTAGATTATCTGTTATTTTGTTACCCACACTGGTCAACCATATACCTATGGGAAGTCTATATACCTATGGAAAGCTCAGAAAGAAGGCACAAGGACAATAGTCCTCTTCAGCTGTTATTCCCTATAAGGTCGATATTCAGAGGCATGGTTCTGAACATAGTATGTAGTCATCAGGGCTAGAAGCACTGAAAGCTTTAGATTCCATCAATGTGTCTAGCTGCTTTATCACACTAGGGGGCAAACAGGATTTAAACAGGAGTTAAACTAGAGAAAACAAGGAAATGTCTGATGTTTATCACACAGCATTTCCTGGTTTTCTCTTGTTTAACTCTTGTTTAAATCCTGTTTGCCCCCTTGTGTGATAAAGAGTTGATTCACCTTTAAAACAATTTAAGGTGGTGTTCATCACCTCATCTTCTGGAAGCAAGTTCCACATTTGGAATCCTGCACTGAGTGAAGAAGTATTTCCATCTGTCCTGAATCTCTCATTGTTCAAGTTCATGGGAAAACTCTAGAATCTATTATTTTTTTTAAAAAAGGAAAAGACATATCTTTCCATTACCTTCATACAGAACCAGGCACAAATCTATAAATCACTGTCATGCCCTCCATTGCCTTATTTAAAAAAGAAAAGAAAAACAAAATGGAAAAAACTCCTATGGAATCCAAGTTCTCTTTTGCACTGTACTTTGATACGTCTTTAACTGCCATGGCTGCATCATAACAGAGTTCTGTAATTTGTAGTTTGTTGTGGCACTAGAACTCTCTGCCTCAAAAAACTACACATCCCAGGATTCTATAGAATGGAACCATTGCATTTAAGCTATCAAAGTCCCATAACTGAGTAGTGTGAAAGAGAGGTAAGAAACTATAAGATTCTAATATCCCTTTTTCTGCTGTTACCTGACCAAAGTTAGAGACTTCCTGCATGTAGTAAGCCTCTCTTGCAATGTCTAGCTTAAAATCACAACCCAATGTTAGTGTTATAATTATTCCTCAATTAATTCCCCAATATTTCCTAATAGTAGTAATTGGACTAATTATTAGCAATTGCCTAATAATTATAGGGCTACTACCATACAATGATTAGGGACCACAAACTAGAAGACAGGCTTTCTACTTATAGGATGTGCACCAACTAAAAGATTTGGTTTGGTTATCAGGTAAGCACATCATAACTGGGACCAATTCTACACAGACCAATCCAGAGTCAATCCACTTTGGCACAGGTACCAAATCTGAGTATTTGGAATATGAAATTTCATGCCTTCTGTTGATAAAAGTGATTGTAACTTTTCCCCTTCTCTGTTGGAACTGAATTAAATTAGTAGGCTTGTATCCCCTTAGGAAGGGAGTAATTCTGCCAAATCTCACACAAATTGATACAGTAATTTTCATTCCACGCATTTTTAAAATCAGATTTCATTTAAAAAGGAAATTGTCAAGAAATTTTTTGGGTTTTTTCTTGGCAGTGCTCAAAGAAAGTTGCAGGTGTAGTTGTCTATTTTGAGAGCTTCAAGTCTGTCAGGTTTCAGGTGTATAGATCCAGGCTGGGTTTGCTGTTTCTTGAAGTCTCTCTAGGCACCTGAAGCCTAGTTCTCTTGGGTTATTGCAAAAGTATTTCTTTATATCTATAAAATCTGGAGGGCTTCAGAAAGTTGTAGAAACACTTGAAACTCATGTGAAGTGATGAACAAAGCAAACAAGCAAGAAAGTACCTTAAGAATTTACAATAATTTCAGGAAAAAAATCCTTCTAGTCTACCAAAAAATTTTGAGATTAAATCCAGTTACTTGTCCCAGTTTAATTTTGGAATTAAACCCAATTACTTGAATCAATTGCTGAATGGTTAGACAACACTTCATAAGTCAGTGGTAAGTCCATTAATTCAATGGACCTACTCTACCTGGGACTAGCAATTGGATTTAAGCAATTGGATTTCAAAGATACAACTATTCAAACATCCTGAGTCATTCAAATCCAATTCCACTTAGGTTTTACCAAAGCTGAGATAAATGTTTACTGAGATGTCTTTGTATGAACCTATAAAGGGTTGCTTAATTTTTGTTACCCTGTAGAACTGCAATAAAAAAGAAGGAATCACCACCAGCCTGATTTACTAAATAATTTAAAATATAGTTAGTTATGTAGGGTAGTAGATATTTAAGTTTGAAATGTGTTCATTTGATTTTTATTTAAAAGGGGGGGGGGGATTTTAGCATTGAACAAGGACTTGTGAAATCCAGGTTTAAGTCTCCACAGAGCCATAAATTATAATTGCAAATACATCCCATTCCATCTAAATGGGAATTAAAAATACTATAGAAATCATACATGCATTATCACCATCAGGTAGCTAAAAAATAAAATGGCTATTGGAATTGTTTATTTTCATTAATAATTGTTTATTTTCATTAATAATTAATGGTAGTTTAGTTAATTTCAAGGTTAAAATAATTTAGTAAGTAGTAAGGGCAGCTTCGAAGGCTTTGCAACTAGGGGTTCCTTTTGTGTTCTACATTTGGCACTGTATGATCCACAGCTGTTTCCGGAAACTACATTCTGACACTCTTAATAATAGGACTTTTGCTTTCTTTCTATCTCTGGCTGCAAGTGGGTCAGAACCCTTCTTACTGCAAGGCCCACTCCCAAGGTGGGCTGTGAATGCAGGGACCAACTGGTGCAGCCAGTTTTTGCTTTATGAAATGTAATACTCCTTGCCTTCATCTTCGCTATCCAGGGAATTTATCCCGGCTCATTTTTGCTCTGGTCTTAAGGACTGCAGAGCAGCTTCAGCACAGATTCCAGCCACTTTGGAGACATCCGGTGTCTAAATGCCATGCCTCCAAAGCAGCTGGAAGCCACTTCATTTTGACCATCTGTTTCACCTCAAAGGAGAAGGAATCTCCAATTTCACAATGTGATTTAGGATTAGAAAGTGAACCTGTCAGTCACTCAAACCCACCCTTTCCTTTTCTCATTCTCCCCTCACCCCAACCAGGAGACTGTGACAAAATCTAAATCAGATTATTAATTTTGTTATTTTTTCCAGCCTTTCTGCAGTTCTTAGGTCCTACTCCAGTTCTGGGTACTTTAGAAGGAAGCCAGAAGAAGCTTAAAGGAGCTCAGTATGACTTAGATTGAATTAGAGTCCAATGTACATCACTACTATCTATTCCTATGGTTTTCTAGGTGCATGCTGCGATTTTAGTACAATTTGTCACTTATTTCCTGCTTTTTCTGATGTTGTTAAAGACAAAATTCTGATTTTTCTTTGCCTATGATGGCCAATGATCAGTTTATTCATACTGTGGTTACCCTTTGACTACTTCAGTCCCACATGCTTCCAAATACAAACTTCCTCCATAAAGTTAATCCAAAATGATATTGTTGATATTGTCTTTCCTTAGCATCAGGTGCCATTTAAACAACATTAATTGATCAAAGGTTTTTCTTATTTATTTATTTTTTGTTTCTAACCATGTCAAATTTATCAGGAATGAAGGGAAAATCCTACTAAATCTTGCATCTGCTTCTTATCTCTGATTTTCTTGTGTGTTACTCCTCTGTTATTTTCATAGTACATTTGTTATGATCATGTTAACTTATCCCTAGTGTTAAAATATATTTTAAATATATGTTTTATTGTTTTTTATTCAAGAATACCATAACTCACACAGTACTCATTACAAGACCACAAATCCATATATTATGTACCATACAAAGAACTATGCAGCTGCACAATATTGCATTGTCCTTTTTTTTCCCTCCTAAATTTTTGACTTGGCAGCTTTACAGTTTGTGTGAATTTGGGATGACTTGATATTTCATTCACTTTCAGGTCAGAATGTTTATATTATTTGTTGGGTCTACAGATCTATAAAGTATATGGATTTGTATATGAATGTGTGTAGTTTTGCAGTAGGTTCTGCATGCCCTTTGACTCCTAATAAATTGAAAGAAGGAAAGAATTTGAATAAAATGTTTGCTCCTAAGGTCTCCCTTGCTCTTGCACAAAGTAACTCTGCTCCTGCTTGGTTAATCTCTGCCCTTCATTTACACCCTTTCCTAAAGGGTGTTACAAGGTAAACTTCCAAAAATATTAGCTGAAACAAGCTCTCCAGAAACCAAATCTTTCCCACATCCTTCCCCGCAGTTCCTCTTTAAGAGGTGTCAGCATGGCTGAAAGAATGAAGTGGCTCCACATTGTTTGCCTGAACTATTATGTGCTTAACATTTCCATGACAAAAGTGCCACTCGACTTCTCCCCGATTAATGCAGCTCGAGGGCTCTTGTCCTCCTTTAATAATAAAAAAAGTTGTTGAAATCATTTATTTAGAGTCCCTAGTTAGTAGTGGGAGAATGACCATCTTTGTGCCAAAATATAGTGTATACAGTTCACTGTTTTGTAGTAGATCATTTCATTATTTGCGAAATTGATTAAATGGGGGCCTTGGAAAAGTATTTGTGCTAAAAGTGCATTACTTGTGTCATTCAGTCAGTGAGAGACTTTTCAACTGTCTGCTCAGGCCAATAGCTCAAGGAAAATACAGTATGCTTTATTCACACATATAGTTGAACTCCTATTTCATATCCTGTGATCACATCCCTGTTAACTGCTTCACTTCTGTAGGATTTGTACATACAGGTTGAACTAAAATTAGCCCCTTCTTTTATACTTTTTCTTCTTGATCTGCCTTACCCTACAATCTGGTTTTGGAGAAGAAATCTTGAAAAATTCTGCCTATCCTACATTTGGTTCCATTATTTAAGAGAAGATTCTAATTTTCTGTGTCCCATTACAGAATCCTAAGAGGACCAGAGTAGTTAGGTTCCCCCAAACCACCCATACTTTATGAGTATCTCATTGTCTTTAATTGCACAAGTTGTTGCTGAAACATTAAAATATATGTTGTCTCATTTTAATATGGAATCACCATTAGTCTGACAAGATGAAGGGTCCTTCCAGCACAACCTGTGGACATAAACCAGGTTAAATGCCAATAAGAACATACACTTTGCCAAGAACTACCTTTTTTCCAGGTGAAAACTGCAGGTGATGGTGGCAAAAGGTTACTGCTTTGTTTGTATTTACATGCCACAGAGGTGCTATTGTTAGGTCAAAGGGTTGCAATAACTAGAATAGTTGGGATTTCTCTGTAGGATGCAATGCAGGTCAGAACCTGAAACAGGCACGATTCTCCAGAAACTTCAAATGTCACATACTTGCTAGCCCTTCTGTTGATGCAGTTGTTTTGAAACACAGAACATTTTTGTTCCATATTGTGTGTTATTTTGTAAGCAATCATAGCTAAATCATAGCTGTTTTTCCTTAATTTATTTAGAGTTCATAATTTGATTTTTATTTTATTTTTTTGCAATTATTTTTGCAATTACTTTTCAGGTGAGGTATGTTACTGCCTGCATCCACTGGTATATATTGTTAAAAATAAACAGAGACCTTATGTTATGTCTATTGTGATTGTGTACAAAAGCCTCACAGTGCTCTTGGGTGATCAGTGAAGCTTGAATCTGCCTCTATTTACTGTATGGTCACTGTCAGTTCAATGAACTGCCTTCTTGTTCTCCACCATTGTCCCACACTCCCTTAAACATTTGTCACTGAAATGCCTCCAAAGACAAATAAACTGTCACCGAGAATTCAAATCTGGTAACTGGGAAGAAAAGGGGCACAAGGGGGACCCAGTGGATTATTTTACATGAAATTGGGGTGGGGGGGAGAGAATCAGAAAGAGAGAGAGAGAGAGAAGGGGAGAAAGGAAAGAATGTTTCTCTCCTCAGCTCATTTGGCAAGAGGTGGGCCAAGGCTTGTAAAAATTTCAGAAATCTTGTAAATGTCAAGGAAGTCAAGGCTGCATTTGTTCCTCAAGTGTCCTTCGTTATAAGGACATCACGCTCCTGGCACGTCTCACCTGCTCTGCAGGATGCTGACCAACGGGGGTTATGTGGCATGAACAGCAGTCATCCTGCCAAGGCAGCCGTGGAATCTGGAATGGTTGAAATAAAACAGAAACAAAGCTGCATCCTCTCAGATATGCTTTGGAAAGCTAGGGTGGTACTTTTTGCTCATAATGGTCCTTCTACAGCACAAAAAATGGGGAGAGACCCTTCCTCCAGTTATACTTCATATATTTATTAAATGTCTCAGGCCCCATCCACACTGCAGAAATAATGCCGTTTGACACTTCCTTACCTGCCATGGCTCCATCCTACAGAATGCTGGGATTTGTAGTTTTGTGAGCTATTTAACCTCTGATAGAGAGCTCTAGTCCCAAAAATCCACAGCATCTAGCCATGGCAGTTAAAGTGTTGTTAAATTGCATTCTTTCTGCAATTTAGATACAACCCCCGTTTCTCCAGGTTTTAGAGGCAGAATGAGGAAACTGGCCTTCTGGGTATTGCTCGATTTCAACTCCCAGCAGCCACAGCAGAACCAATGTTGAGGGAGCATGGGAGTGGTAGTCCAACAGCTGGACAGTTGCAGGTTCCTCACACAATTGGGAGAACTAAAAAGGAGTTTTCATTTGTAGCAGGTATCAACTTCTGTATGTAAACTGGGAGCACTATATTTAGCAAAGGCTTCATAGCAGATGCTGTCACAGCTCAACACTAAAGAGGTCAGGCTGGTTTGGATTTCTTCTGCTCCAATAACTTTTACTAATTTTTATTTGTGGCAAGAATTACTTACAAGTAAAGAAGCCTTCACAATCTTTTATGTTATGTTAAAGCTGAATAGACCAGGGATTTGTCCCTTTTAATCATCATACCACTCATGCCAACCCCATACTGGGTAAATTTATTTCAGACAGCTTTTGACAAGTATTTCAAATCAAATCTTAAATTTTATTATAGCAATTAGCTATCAGTTGTTTCTTAGTGTTATCTTTAAAAAAAAAACCAGAATGGACCAAATACATGTACTTTGCCTTATCAGGATGTGTTTAATGTTGTCTAACATCAGGAATGAGAAGTCAGACACATTTGGCCATGTCCTTGAATGAACAGCTTGAAAAAATATTTACCCATCCTTAAAGGACTAGAGACTTAGCACTTACTTAAGAAAACATCCTTTTACACTTCTCTTTCAACTACTCATTCTTCAACACCTAAAGTAAAAAAAAAAAGATTTAATTTCTTTGATTCTGACTTTAGAAATAAATCCAGCTTAGCTGTAGATTTATCAGCTTTGCTTTATGCTATAGGCTAGTATTTTATTTTAATATGTAAAGTGTAGTAGACTAATAGAAAATGAACAAGTGATATAACAAATGCTCTGAAGAATATGGCCACATTGTTGTCAGAAGTGCAGGTCCTTTAATAGAGTATTTTAAGTCCTTCTGAAGTGTTTCTCAACAGCTAGGAGTTTCTGATTTACCTTTTGTTCAAAAAAGAAAAGAGGACTAAAAAAACATGACAGTCCTTGCTGATCTCCCCTATCCCACCCTAGTCTCAAGTTTATTTGTTGTGGCTTTTAATCTCCTGGACTTGTCTTCCAATCACAGCATTGAAAAAGAAAAGTTTTAAATAAACAGCAGGGATACAAGATAAATAAACTTAAAAAAAAAAAACAACCAAGTGCCTAGCTTGGCACAGTTCAAACTCAATCCCCTGGAGGACTGAGCTCTCTCTTTTGTGTTAATGTTTAAAAGATTTTCAAATGCTGGAGTTTATTCCTACTGCAAACATTTCTATTTACAAGGTCAAGTGTATCAGCACTCGAGACAGCTTAAGAGCGTAATTATTTATCTAAGGGCGTTTGAGTGTAGATCAGTAGCTCTGGCAAAAAACCAGCCTTCAGTGGACTGCAAAACAACCGCCAAGGCCAGCATCAGACAAGGGTTTGTCTCTGTTGATCACACATGGTTGTTTACCTCTGGCCTTTTCCGTGTGGAAGGAACAAGGGCTGGTTTGTAAATGTCTTTAAGTGGTAGCTATGCATCCCCAAATACGCTGCAATGGTCACAAAATGTGACCTCTTCAAATACTTGAAACACAATACTTGGTTAGCGAAACAGGGCTTTCTGTGAAAACTATTTCAATAACAATTAATTACTTCTGAGAGAAAGCTGCTGAAGAGCATCCAACCTCTGGAGAAAGAACAAGCATCCCTGGAATTGTTCTCCACAACTTTTCGCCTCCCTTGTTGCCATGCCAGCAGAGTTTTAAGTCTGAAAACCTGCCACTGTAGTTGAACAAGACTGTTTTCAAAGCTGCATTTATTTCTTCGAGGTAATTATTCTCTGAAGTGAAGCAAGCAATTGCCAACAGCTATTCAGGAGAGCAGAAGTGGCACATCTTCCAGTTACTTACATTCAAAGCAATTCCACTGAATTCAATGGGCTTACTTCAGAGTAAAACTGCTGAATCCAGCCATATATAATTACTTGCATTCAAAGAAACATATTCAGGGGTAGTTATGTTGGCCATAAAGCAAAATAAAGCAAAAGCCACAATCCATAAAAGTGCAGTACCTTTATTGGCCAGCCAAAACGCACAAATCATGCAACATTTCAGAGCTCCACTGGCTTCTTCATTAGGCAATGAGCATCTTTTGCCTGAAGAAGCCAGTGCGGCTTTGAAAGCTTGCATGATGTGTTTTATACATTTGGCTGGCCAATAAAGATACAGTTGGCTCTTCGCATCCATGGATTTTTTTAATCTACAGATTCAAGCATCCACGGCTTGAAAATATTCCCCAAAATATATAAATTCCAATAAGCAAGGCTGGATTTTGCCATTTTATATAAGAGGCACCATTTTACTGTGCCATTGTATATAAAGGGGCTTGAGCATGAACGGATTTTGTTATCCACGGGGGATCCTGGAACCAAACCCCAGTGGATACCAAGGACCCATTGTGTTGCATTTTTTGTGGATTTTGGCTTGCCTTTTTTCTTTTTTTTAACTTGCCTTCAAGTTTCATTCTGTTCCCATTTCCTCTAGTTGTGGAGCTCTCAACAAAAAGCAATGTCCAGAAAACATTCCATTCTTTAAAAATCTCTCTTTACTAATTTACACATAAAAATACACACGCAATAGATAGTTAAAACCATAGGATCTTTTCACGCATTCTATAAAAATACAATGTTTAAGGCCGCTCAGAGAGACATTACATACAATTCTACAAAGTTCATAAAGTCTCTCGACAATGTGGAAATTAACTTCAGATCTATAAAATACACTGTACATATGATCTAGGCTTTTCTTTTTCTCATGGGAATTTCTGTTGCTTTCATCCCTTTACCTATCAAATGTACCTTCGTAACGGAAGAATAGCAGGTGTGTTGGTTTTGCAATGTGGGTGCAATTAAATCTTTAGTTTCTTAAAAAATAAATTATTCCCAAAGTATACAATTTTATAAAATTCTATATACAAGGAAGAACAACTGGTAACAAACCCCAGTTTTAAATACATTTTATATAAGATGTACCAGAGGTCAGCCCCCTGATAGAGTTAGAGGCAATACAGCTTTTCAGGGTATTTTTACATACTGAGTTTCAAAAGTGTCTTTTGAAGATGGCAGTGCAGAGCTCTTTTAAGATAAAGGTTGCATTGTTCAAAATAGACAACTGATTGATCAGCGGTTTGTTTTTTTTTCTTATTCTAGGTTGAGGCAAAAATAGATATACTGGTGAGTTTTTGTATTGCAATTCTGGCTGCTCCAAGGGCCATTAAATGAACATTAAATGGGGAGGGTGAAAGACATAATACGGGGAAAAGTATGAAAACTCTGTTGTTCAGACTGTGGCCCCTACAGACCCCTCACATATTGATGACTGCAACTCCCATCACCCCTGATCACTGGTCATGCTGACTGGGACTGATGGGAGCTGGAGTTCAACATCTGGAAGGCCTCAGGCTCCCTACCGATGTAGATCAGCAGACCAAGTGTAGGTCCTATGTGTTTTGCTAGCTATACAGACAAACTGGGAAGCCACAACTTGACCACTTCCTTGCACCCTTCCACCATGCCAGTAAAACAGAAGTATGGGCAGATAATCACCGGTCACAAACTACACAAAGTTTTCATGCTTTATTCTACGTGACATCTCCCTGCCACATAGAAACGTTCAACGCAAGCCTGACAAAGGCTGGCAAAACATACTTCCAAACACATACACCGTTTTAGATGCATCTTCTTTCACCCTGAAAGTTGTGAACATTAACGTGGGCAAGTGATGAGCAGAGGGGCTTTTATTTCTAGTTGCTGACTAGCTCTGTAAGGCAGTAGTGTTTGAGGCACTCAAGGGAAGGCTGTTACCTTTCTTTACCATCGTGTCAACAACTTGTGGAACCACCGTTACCACGTTTACTCTTTCAAGCTGGCTTGGCCATGTGGCAAACCCCCCCCCCCCCAAAACCCTACCGCATTCTTTTAAACTCATTTGCTAATGATGAGCCAAGTGGCAACAATTTGCATAGTGCACACACCAAGAGAGGGTTTTCATTCATGGTTTCTCTACAAGGGTTTATGCAGGGACCTGTGTATCACCACGCGCAACTCAGTTGCTAACTGTGCACCTTAGGGACCTGCAACCGGTTGAGCATGTTTGTTGTTGTTGTTTTATGTCTTCAAGTCTATGGTGACCCTATCTTGAGGTTTTCTAGGGCTGCATCCACACTGGAGAAATAACCCAGTTTGGCACGGCTTTAACTGCCCTGGCTCAAGGCTATGGAATTCTGGGAGTTGGAGTTTGTTGTGGGCCCAGAGCGGAGCAGAGCTCCGCTCTGGGCCCCACAACAAACTCCAACTCCCAGAATTCCATAGCCTTGAGCCAGGGCAGTTAAAGCCGTGCCAAACTGGGTTATTTCTCCAGTGTGGATGCAACTCATGCAAAGTTTGTTTAGATGAGGTTTGCCATTGCCTGAGAGTATGCGACTTGCCCAAGGACCTTCGCACACAAGTGAACATTTTCAGGTTTCCTGCAGCCAGGTAACAACAATTAATACGGGCAGGGCGAACCTAAGGCCACAATCCTAAATCCCGGGGGACTTATTTATTTGGACACCCAAGGGACTTATTTCCAAAAATAAGCCTGTTAAGAAAGGAAATGCTCAGCAACCGATTCCACCACAGTCCAGGACATTTCCTTTAAGAACCGTGGCTACCTAAGGCGAAGGTCCCCTCATCCCTTTCAAATATGGTTTTTAAAGTCGGGGGTGGGATGGGGGGCTGAGGGGAAGAAGAAGAAGAAGAGCAAGGGTGCCCAGCAGTGAGCTCTTGTGGAGGGAAGATAAATATTTTATGTAAAAAAAAGGAGGGGGGCTTTTAGGGTGGGCCTGGTGGCTGTGGCAAATGCTTGCCAGAGTAAGGCACAGTTGCTTTAGGACTATGGTTCTCAACCTTTGGGCCTCTTTGGACTTCAGTTCCCAGAAGTCCCAGTCAGTATGTTCACTGCGCAGGAATTCTGGGAGCTGAAGTCTCAAAACAACAACAATAATATCTAGAGGACTAAAGGTTGAGAATTACTACTTAGGAGGATAGTGGTCCCCCCCAACCTTTACTCTCCCATTTGCTTGGGACTTCACATCCCAGAAGCCCCAGCCAAAATTAGCTGAAAGTCAGGAGAATTATGGGAGTTGAAGTCTCAAAATAATAATAATAATTAAAAAAAATATCAAGGGGCCCCAAGATTGAGAACCACAACTTAGGACAGTGGTTCCCCCCCAGTCATTCGCTTGGGACTTCAGGTCCCAGAAGCCCCAACCAACTTGGTCAGGAATTATGGGAGTTGGAAGTCTCAAACAACAACAACAACAACCTAGAGGCTCAAAAGTTGAGAGAACCACTAATTTAGGAGGAGAAGATTTAGGAAGGAAGGAAGGAAGGAAGGGGAAGAAGTGGAAGTCTTTTATGTGAAAGGCCTCTCTAGAAGAGGCAGAACCAGGAGTCCCTTGTTGCCTGTGACCAAAGAGGGCTGCTGACCCACTCAGAGGGGTCGCCTTCTTCTTCTTCTTCTCTTCCTCCTCCTTGGTCTTCTCCTCCTCCTCTTTCTCCGGTGCCCAAAAAGTGTCCCTTCTTCAGAGGCAATTTGGGGAAGCGGGGCCACCTCTCCCTGTCCAGCCCGGCCTCCTGCCTTCCTTCCTTCCTCCCCGGGCCCTTGAGTCCCTTCTCCTTCAGTCAGCAGCAGAGGAGCCAGGGCTGGGAGGAGGAGGCGGGAAAGAATGGCTACGACGAGGAGGAGAGAAAGAGGAGGAGGAGGAGGAGGAGAGGCCCCAAAATGGAGACGGCGGCGGAGGAGGAGAGCAGCGTCCAGGGGGCCGGGCAGCCGTTCCCGGGGAAGGCCACGGAGGAGGAGGAGGCGGCGTTGTTGTGGTTGGGGCTGCTGTTGTCGTCCGCCTCGTGAGGCCCCGCCGCAGCCGCCGCCACCTCGTCCTCGTAGTCCTCCTCCTCCTCCTCTTCGTCGTAATAGTCGTCCAGGGCTCCGCTGCTGCCGGGCCCGAAGGCGGCGTTGGAAGAGGAGGAAGAAGAAGAGGCGTCCCGGTCCCGGTGCTGGTGGTGTTGCCCCCCGCCTTCCCCGAAGCAGAGCCGGGCCATGTTCTCCTTGATGGACTCGCAGATGGGCCTCTCGAGGCCGTCGCAGACGCAGTCGTTGAGGAGCAGGGCCTTGGGGACGGCCAGCATCTCCTCGATCACCCCGCGGCACTCCTCGGTGCACCGGAGCCCGTTGAAGAGCTTCCCGCAGTGCGACATGTAGCGGCTCAGAGCCACGCTGCAGCGGCTGTCCCAGTCGCAACGGCGGCGGGCCTCCGTGCAGCCCATCACTCCCCCGTGGCCTCCTCCTCCTCCTCCTCCGACGCCTCCTCCTCCTCCTCCCAGGCCTCCTCCTCCGGTGCCACCCGTCCGGGGCAGGCAAGGCTCGATGGCCCGCTTGGTGGCCCGGCAATTCTCGTCCCGGTCGCAGTCGCAGTCCTCCAGGGCCGGCCCCCGTCGGGTGTGGTTCAGCTGGATCAGGGCCGAGATGCAGTGGCTCGGGCACCGGCGGCGGGTCGGGGAAGAAGAAGAAGGAGGGGAGGAAGCCGACCCCGCAGCCCCTTCCTCCTCCCCGGCTAAGAGGAGGACCGGGGCGCAGGCCTCGGCGTACTGGCTGTAAGCGTAGCTGCACTCGGGCTCCTCCTGGCACTGGAGCATGGCCTGCCAGCAGATCAGGCGCCGGCCCTGGCCCAGCGGAGCCCAGCAGCAGCCCAGCAGGAGAAGCACCAGCTGGACGGCTACCACCAGCCTCCCTCCTCCTCCTCTTCCTCCGGGCCAGGCTTCCACCATGGCGGGCTGGGGGCGAGCTGGAGCCGGGAGGACGCGGAGGGGACGGAGCCCAGGAGGAGCCACATGCGGCGGCGGCGGCGGCGGCAGGGTCCCCTCATCAATCCCGCCTGGGCTCCGGAGGAAGAAGGGCTCAAGGGTCAGCCCCGGGGGTGGGCTCCTGCTTCCCGGCCTTGGGGGCTCCCTCCTTCGCCGCCCGAAGGGGACCGCATCCCTCTGCCGCGTGGGTCCTCCCAGGCTCAAGAAGGGAAGGGAGGCCCGGTCTCTCTCTGCCTTCCTTCCTTCCTTTCTTTGAGGCTGGAAGGAAGGCTGGGAAAGAAGAAGTTGCCTCTCTCTCCTTTTCTCTCTCTTTCTCCTTCTCTTTCTCTTTCTCAAGGCTTTCTGAGAGGAGTTGCTCCCTCGGCGGCGGCTTTAAATACAAAAGTGTCCTCCTCTTCCTCCTCCTCCTCCTTGGAGTAGTAGTAGTAGTAGTAGGAGCAGCAGCGTGCTCTTCTTCTTCTTCTTCCTAACCGGCCCTCATTATTATGCAGGGAAACGCAAACAAGCCCCCCCCTCCAAACAAAAAAAGGGAGGAAAAAAATTCCCCTCTCTCCGCCTCTCTCTCTCTCTCTCTCTCTTTCTTTCCCCTCCTACCGCCTCTCCTCCTCCTGGGCTCTCTCTTTCTCCTAATTCTCCTACAATCTCCTCCTCCTTCCCTCGGCTGCCCTGCTCCCCATTGGCCGGCCCAGGAGCCCCCCCTTCCCCTCCCCTCCCCACAAAGCCCTCCTCCTCCTCCTCCCTTTCTTTGCCCCCTTTTTTCTTTTTTTTAAGAGCGGCTGAAAAAGCGGGAGGGAGAGGGAAGAAAAGGCATTCACTACTCACAGCAGCAGCAGGGCTTGGAGAGAAAGGCTTCGAGGGGGAGATTGACAGCAGCAGTAGACCCCCCCCTTCCTCTTCTTCCAGTCCTCTCAGTCTTCCTCCTCTTCCTCTTAAGGAGGAGGCGCCTTTCCTCCTCAGAGGAAAGTTAGTACTAGTAGTAGTTTGCCTGGGGTTTCTTTGAAGGGGAGGAAAACTTGACCTCTCCTGCTGCTGCTGCTGCTGCTCCCGCTTCTTCTCTCTTCAGTGACTGAAGAAGGGAGACTTGTGGGCTGCTGCTGCTGGGTCTTTGTTGTTGTTATTATTATTATTTCCACTTTACTATTACTCTTTAAAGAAGTTTAAAGGCCAACCCCTTTTTGCTCTCAGGCCTGGCCCTCCCTGAGGGATAACCTCCCTGAGGGATTTCCCCGTGGGGAAAGGGCTTTCTCTCTCGGGGCCAATAACGGGGAGCATGGGCAATGTAGTCCCCCCTGACCAAGAAAGCTGGAAAAGGGGGTTCAAGAGGGTGGGACCCTTCCAAGGCTCTGAAGGAGCCTTCCTTGTTATCTTTTGGAGCTCTCTTTCAGATACTGGACCCCCCTTGAGCCAAGGGCCCCCCACTGATTTCTGTTCTAAACTTTCAAAAACGGATTGGACTACATCTCCCAGAATCCTCCAGGCAGTGGGGGACGATGCTGGGAGCCTTGGAGAAGCTTTCTCTGAGTTTAATCTCCTCCTCTCCAAAACGAGGGGTTGGTGGTGGGACGTTTGTGAGTTGCAGTTATTGGTGCCACAACAAACTTATCAATCCCCAAATTCCATGGCAGTTTCAAGTGGGCTCAAATCAGATTATTTCTGCAGTGTGGATGCAGCCAAGCAGAGCTGATCCTGTGCAGCCAAGAGATTAATTTGGGAAAAAAAAGGCAATTAGGATTAGGGTTCTCTTGCCACAGTTTCCCTTTCGAGGGGATGAAAAGCAAAAGATACTTTCTTGCGACCTGCAACAGAGTCCTGCAACTGCAACTTTGTTTTTTATGCCATTCTTGTTTTATTCGCAGCCTGCAGCGCCGCTTTTGGCCACAAGGGGCGCCAGAGGCTGCTGCTGCTGCTGCTGCCTGTCAAAAGACTGGCACTTTTTTCACTTGGCAGGCAGGCAGGCAGGCTATCAACTCCATCTGTCATAGAAACCAGCCCCAAAGCTGTTCTCCAGATCCAAAGGGAGCCCCTGGATTTGTGGGATCAACATTGTCTTAAAAAATAAATAAATAAATCTGATGTTAGTATATAGTAGTGCCCTGCAATTAGGAGTCAATCTGGTGGAATCGCTTTCAGAAGCATTCCCCGACAAGAGTATATGCTCCACTTTGTCTCAAGACAAAGAGATTTTTCCTCAGTGTGGATAGATGTTGCTTCATGTCCAGTGTTCAAAACAGTCTCTCCACCCCAGACAACCTATTGCCCGGAAAATGTGTTACCCTACTGCTCCGGTCTTAAAACAGAGTCTGGATGGCCATCTGTCAGGGGTGCTTTGATTGAGAGTTCCTGCATGGCAGGGGGTTGGGCTGGATGGCCCTTGGGGTCTCTTCCAACTCTATGATTCTATATCTGGAAGGTGCCAGGTTTGAAAGGTGTGGAAAGTTTAGAAACTTGAATTTGAGTAAGGGGGAGCTGGAGCTATTTCGCATGTATCTCCTGTGTAGAAAACATGCTTACTAAGCAGTGTAAAACCCACATGCAGAACACATATAATAATATCCCATATTTATATTCCTAACTCCACATTCAGAATAATGGGGGGGGGGGGTAGATAGCCCTGTTAGTCTGTTATAGTGAAAACAACAGTCTTGTAGTATCTTCAGAGATTCAGCCTGGACTGTAGCCCACTTCATCACAAGCAAGTGAGCTGTAGACCACAGAAGCTCATGCCAACATGTTCACCTTTAAGATGCCACTGTTCTCTTGGCTGTTAATTTTAAATACATTTCTAGTGCGTGGGACCTTGTAGATCAGTGATCCCAAACCGTGCCCTTTAAGAAATTTTGGACTTGAGCTCCCAGAAGCCTCAGCCATGTTGGTCAGTAGTCTGGGATTCTGGGAGCTGAAATCTAAAATCTCTTAAAGGGCACAGTTTGAGGATCACTGTTGTAGATGATGATGATGATGCAGATGTCTCCAGGTTTGTACATATATTTTATTTTTTCCCTCAATGAACTCTGAATTCACATTTGTTTCCTCCTTCCATTTTATCCTCACAGCAACCCTGTGGATAGGATGAGAGGTAATAGCTGGTTCAAGGCAAAGCAGTGAGCACCTGGCCTTAGTAGGAATTTGAGTCAAGATTTCTGTAGCTCTAGTCTACTCAGGCTAAGAAGAAAGTGCAAAAGCAGGTTTACAGTCGAAGCAAAAATAATGACCACAGATAATTTACATAACTTTAAAGCAGACAATGGGATTGTCCTTGCTGGTGAAATAAAGTGGCTTCAAACCAACTTGAAGCCTACCTGTTCAGACGACGTACGATGCCAAACCGGCTAGAAACCAACATGAAGCTGTGCTCCGGGGCTAAAAACTGGATGTTTTGCCTTAATGTGGAAAATACACATCATCACACTGTCATATAAACAACAGGGTGCAAGTGCAGGAATGCAAGGAAGTGGATGGAAGTGGCTGGAAGATGCAGCCTGGTGCTGTTGCTCACTATACGATTTTTCCATTTGAGCATACAGTGGTCCCCTGGGTTACAAATCCCCCGGGGTATGAAAACCCCGGGGTACGAAAGAGCCGGGGCCACAAAAATGGCCCCAGCTTGCGAATAAAACCCTGGGTTACAATAAAAAAAACCGCGCGGCCCCTTTAAATTTGCCGAGCGGTCCGGCAAAAAAAGCGGTCCCCCGGGTTACGAATATTTCCGGGTTACGAAAGGTAATCCGGAACGGATTACTTTCGTAACCCGGGGGACCACTGTACAGGCTTACAAGTGGCCAGCTGCACCATCAGCTCATTGCTGCATTGACCTGTCATGATGTGAAAGTACAACAAACATGACAGATCATCAATAATGCAATGGATGTAATTAAAGCATACACAAAACAGACAGTCCAATAGGAGGGCATGGGGTGATGGAGGAAAGGGCATGCATCGATAGCTTCCATGATTTTGCTTTGCCAACTGGGTGCACTGATGCACTGTACAGACAGTGCATCATTCATGTGGCTGTGTGGTCAGTCACACAGGGCATCCAATGGGATGGCACTTGGGCAGGACAAGAGAAGTAATTGCTGGTCTCAGGAGGTGTGTTCTTATGACTGACCACGGCTGACCTACCTTGGGATCAGGCTGCATGGGCAGCAGTGTTTCCACTCACTTTCATAAAAATTGGGATTGGCCCAGTTTTTCCTCTCTGTCTGCTCAGCCCCAAACAAGATGTTGAAATAATTCAAGATTTTCCATACCGTGGCTCAGTCATTAATCAGAATGGAGATTGCAGTCAAGAAGTTAGAAGAAGACTAGGACTTGGAAGGGCAGCTATGAAGGAACTATGAAAGTGTAAAGATATATCATTGAAAACTAAAGTTACGTGCCATCGTATTTCCAGTTTCTGTGTATGGTTGTGAAAGCTGGACAGTGAGAAAAGCTGATAGGAGAAAAATCAATTAATTTAAAATGTGATGCTGGAGAAGAGTTCAATAGATACTGTGGACTGTTAAAAAGACAAATGAAAGTGTATTACAGGAAATTAAGCCTGAATTCTCTCTAGAAGCCAAGATAATTAAACTGAGACTGACATACTTTGAGCATATAATGAGAAGACATGACTCACTAGAAACGACAATAATATTTTGCAAAGTGGAAAGCAATAGGAAAAGAGGAAAACCACATTATAAATGAGTAAATTCAGTCAAGGAAGTCACAGCCCTGAGTGCAAGACCTGAGCAGTTGATGATAGGGTGATTTGGAGCTCTCTCATTCTTGGGGTTGCCAGCTTGATGGCAGTTAACAAAGATGGACAGTCTTAACAACTACATGAGACCAGCTTTCAAGTTCAAGGTGATCTTCACAGTTTAGTGGGGCTTTCACCCAAATTCAACACACTAATTCCTGTGCACACTCCATCCTCTAATTATAGCATCGGGTAGGATGCTCCTACTGGGCAGTTTTTGGTGATGTTTCTTCCCCAGTGCATTCCCTTTCATCATACTCTCTCCCCAGCCTGCCCTAAAATGTTAGGGAAACCACTGAAGCACTGTGGATGGGAGTTCAGAGGGAAGGAAAATCAATGACCCACCACTTCTCCAGCCAAAGCCACCACTGAATCAGTCACTTCTTTGGATAGAAGATTTTCCCTAAGCAGACGTCAGAATTCAGCCCAGAGTTCGACTCCACTTCTGCTCGTATTTCAGAAATGACATAACAACCTCTCAGAATAGCACAGATCACACCATTGGCTAATAAAGACCATAGCCCAGGTGTCACCTCAAACTCACTGGCGCACCAAGCTTTACATAGTACAATATAAAAACACCAGAAGAGTTTTCTCAATCAGACAAAAAGATGATATGGTGTGGAAACCTGGCCAACCAGTGGTCAACTAGATGCAGACAGGAAGCCAACAAAGTGGGATGTGACAGTAGTACTACAATCCAACTGGTGCCCCCCCCCCCCAGTAAATAGTATAAAGAAGCATACCCTCTTTGTACAAGAGAAACCATTGATAGCCTTATCATCCATGAATTGGTCTAAGCATCTTTTAAACTGTCTAAATTTGTGAACATCACTACCTTTTGTGGTTCCAGATTCTGCCAAATATCTATGTATAATGTAAGGAAATATTCCTTTTTTGTCTGTCCTCAGTCTCCCATCATTTCATTCCACTGGAAGAATCTGGGTTCTAGTACTATAAAGGAAAGAATCTTCAGTCTTTGCACTTTCTCTGCCCCATGCATAATTGGATTAAACATCCTCATTTTTCTTAACCCCAAATCCCTATATGTTGTAACCTTTTCTCATAGAGATTTATATGATATTGAAACTGCTACTCATGTCTTTGATCAAGTATGTTCATAACCACTAATCTAGGCCTTGTATTTGGATGATGGAAATACCAGAATCTTTGCCAGCGGTGTGGAGTGCACACAGTATATTATATACAGTGGAGAAATGAGCTAAAGAACATAAAGCTAAACGATGAAGAGCACACATTTTTAATTTTGCCACAAAACATATACAGAAGAAAAGTTTGGTTAGTACATCAGCACTGGTAGACTAGCCCTTTATGATTCCTAGTAAGAGGTGTAGAATGAGAGAACACAGAAGTAGAGAATTGTGATCAGATCAATAGTGGGCTTGTATTTGGATGCAAAAGGGGCATAAGGAAAAAGCTCATGTTTCAGTGGCACAGAGTCACACATAATGGACTCTGTATATGTGTACATTTATATTATATGTATATGTGTACATTTATCCTGCAGGAGTGAATGAGTGAGTACATGCAGGTACACACATCAAACTACTATATGCATGTCTACCTAGCTATCCATTCGTCTATTCACCACTTCTGCAACACTGCTAACATTTTTTGATGTTTTCTAACCATGAGAGAGAGAGAGAGAGAGAGAGAGAGAGAGAGAGAGAATCACTCCCTTGAATTTCCTATTGCAGCCTTAAGAACAGAAATCCCCCAAAACAGCATGCAACTGCTTACACAGATTGTCTTTAAAGCTCTTCCCAGCCTATGGCTCTTCTGCCTTTCTAATACAGTATATCATATTTGCTTGCTTGGCTGCCTTCTAAAAATGAGATTCTTATTTATATGAAATGTAAGTATTACAGAGGGTATTTACACCATGTATGGTAAACATAGTTCTTTACTGGACACTGCTTTATAAACCCTCTCCCAATGTAAACGGCAAACCAGACCACACATGTTACTAAAACAAAGCTACAAACAGATTAGAAGCCAAACACTGTTTTATTTTGGCTTTGCAAAGTGTAAATTTGAAATCCTATGCCCTCTTCTGATCTCAGTGGGATATATTTCTTAATAGGAATGCATAGGATTGCACTGCAGCCAAACCCCTCTCCTCAAAAGGTCAACTGGAAGTAGGAACGTAAGCGTTCAAATAAGCTCTGTCCACGCTTCCCTAACTACCTGGAATTAAACATATTCATGGGGTAGCTGTGCTGGCCATATAGCAAAGTAAAATAACATCAGTACATAGAAACCTCTTGTAGCACTTTTGAGACTGACTCTTTCAGACGTCAGAAATTGGAAGTATAATTTAATGGCAATCCAAACGCAATCATGGGGTTTGACGTTATTGCGAATTAAAGCTTCGCACACAATTTCAGGCAAAAGGGAAGTCATTCCGAATGCAATCATGGGTTTTCCGTTATTGCGAATTAAAGTTTCGCACGCAATTTTGGGCAAAGGGGGGTCATTCTTGGGAAATGGAATGTTACTCCGAACGCACTCTGAACGCAATGAGAATTCCCGTAAATTTGCTAAACAAGCGAATTCACAGGAATTCGAATTGGCTCAATTCACAGTAAAGAGAAATTCCTCCCGTGTGAAAGAGTCCTAGGTGAAAGAAAGAAATTGTCAGCATTTCAGTTAGTCTCAAAGGTGCTACAAGATCTCTCTACGTACTCATTCATGGCTATATCTTTGAATTCTAAAATAACATCAAAAAACCACAAAATAGTGATACCTTTATTTGGCCCAACCCAAAACAGCATAAATGCACAAAATAAATGATGCAAGTTTTCAAAGCTCCACTGGCTTCTTCATCAGGCAAAGGTGTTAAACAATCATACAGAAGAAAACTTTTTTTAAAATGACAATTTGTGTAGATAACAAAGGGTTGGAAACCAATGCACTGGGACTTTATTATTTAAGGTACCTCCAACAAAGATAAAATATTTTTTTTTAAAAAAGAACTGGGACTATATCTGGAATGTTTTCTCAAAACAGCACATAAAAAATTTCTTAATGCAAAAGCAAGGAGGCTTTTCTTGAGCTATTCAGTGTTCTCTGCCCAACAAAGGGATTTATGACCTCACAAGGAAAGGAGACATCTTGTATCTCAGAGGAAGTACCTTTTTGTATTGCTAATAGAAATCATCTCCTGGACTCTGGATTCTGGAATGTTTTGATTCCAGTATCACATGCCTGGAATAAGGAGGGGCCTGCTGCATAGATATCCAGATCATCTCAACACAGGACAACACACCAACAGCATCTTGACAAAATGCAGGCCTGTGACTAATATTGTCATTTTTTTAAAAAAATTATCCTGCATGATTTTTCACACTTTTGCTGGATGAAGAATCCAGTGGAGCTTCAAAAGCTTGCATCATATATTTTATGCATTTGGGTTGGGCCAAATAAAAGTATTACTATTTTGTGGATTTTGGATGTTATTGTGCATGGAAATAAGTGAGCCTTTCACAACTTGAGCATGCAGGCCTTGCATCTGGACACATTTGATAATACAGTTAACAAAGTTTCTGGGAACCCTAATAAAGTTGAATTTCTACTCATAGGAGTTTTGTACATATGTTCAGCCCAATATGGTTTCAGAGCAGTCTTAAAACCTTCAAAAACAAGGCACAAGGTCTACCTTCTCTGTGCTCAAGGAAGAGGGCTAACACACAACTGTATTGCCTTCCTCAGTTTGTTTGAGCTCTATGTGTTTTCAAGTGATTGCCTTAACAGGGTTAAGGCTTGAAGAAACCCAAGTATAGTTATAGGCTTCCCCACAAGAGGCCTTTTCATATCAGGGGAGTATAGTTACATATTAATCTATCTATATAGCAGATTTTATAATAATAATAATAATAATAATAATAATAATAGTTTATTTATAGCCCGCTCCTCTGTTCATACACTCGGAGCGGGGTACAAGTAAAAGAAAAAACATAGATTAAAACAATCCCATAACCCGTTTCCAAACCTCCCACCCCTTAAAAATAGATTAAACCGGCAGTGATTAAAACAGTAATTATTTAAAAACATATAACAACAACAATTTTGTATCACCATGGCAAAGTACAAGCAAAACATGTTTTTCAGATATACCAGACATTTTAAATACCTTTGTATTAATGTCCGTTGTTTCTTTGGCTTGCAAGAGAACTGCAGAGAGTTGTTTCTAGACCAAGCTCTCTTGACTGCTAGATCACACTTTTTTTATTTTTAAACAATCCACATTAACACCCAGGAAAATGGAGAAAATGTCAAACTTCTACAGATGCCAGATGTTAAAAATAACAGAATTAGGCACTGAAGATTTTCATGAGCAACTGCCACCTAAACCAAGCTTATGTCTCTTCCTCACTCCCTTGCTATATCCAGTAATTCAAAGAGCATGGTATGACATTGCTATGCTGTTGTTTCTCTGGGGCTGTATGCATAGACTAAAAGGTCCATTTCCCCCACCCCAGCCTGTATAGATGATGCAGGCCAACAGCCCTTGGCTGGGATGAGGCAGACCGGATGCCAATCCATTGGATCCAGCCAGGCCCTAGCCAACTGGCACTTATCCCAGTCTTTAAAAAACAGCTATTTGTGGTGGAGTTTCCCAGAAACCCCGCTACTGCAGCTGGTATCTGGGCAGACACACACCCCTTTACCTGCCACCATTGCCATTATATGTGTCCAGTTTTGTGGAAGGGGGCACCTGGCCATGTGGATGAAGCTCGTGCCCTGTTTCCACTCTTACACTTCAGAAAGTGCCTTCACAGAGAACAATAGCAATGGGCATGGTGACAGGTATGACAGCAGCTCCATGGCATGGTGTGTGTTAATCTGAACATCCACACATAGCCATGCCAGCCCAGGTAAGTGCTAGAGGTGGGAATAGGCTAGATCTGCATGCAGGATACCACGAGGTTGGCCTTTGGTATCCTGCCTCTGTGTTCAGCCCTCCTGTCTTCAGTATTGGCCCCAGCTTGTAAGGGTGGAGAAATTAAAGTGTGGTGACTAGAATGCCCAGCTGGTTCTTGCAGGGACAGGTTTTGATAGCCCTGAATGGGAGCAAACCTAATAGCAAGCTTTATCCTTTCCCCAACCAGCTGGGAACAACCTTTCAGAGATCAGATAAATTACTTCATGACTATAGTTTCCAGAGTTCCCCTGGATAATGCTGGCTGGGAAATTTTGGGATTAGCAGTCCAAACAGATAAATTCCCCAGGCTCTGCAAAGTTCATACCTGGTGGTGTCAAGTTGCCTTGTTATTTGCCACCTAATGTACCTGTTTCTATTCAACAAAGACTGTATTGGACGACTATAGAGATGCTCTTGTGGCCATGTTTGTTATTGCCCCTCATTGATTATTTCCATTTGTAGGACAGCCTGCTTTTTCATGGCAAGCATTTTGATTACTTTGTATTGTTTCGTATTTTCCTTCTACCCTAGTTTAAAAACGATCTGCTGTATTTCTCTTTTGGATTTTATATTGCACTTTGATTGCATTTATTGTTTTTATCCCTCTGGTTATCCCTTGTTTATGGTCTCTTCTGAAACCCCCAGGGAGAAATAGAATACATAAGAAATATAATACATTAGAAAGCAAAGGTACACTGAAATTTATTTTGCCAAAGAATGTGAAATTGAGTCAGAGCTCAGGAAAGGTACTTTTTGATTATAGCTTCCAGAACTCTACAGGAAATCTTGGGAGGTGTAGTCCAAAGAGAGTGTTGATAGGAAGAAAGAAATAAAATTCACAAGCTATGGAAATGGTTTGCTGAGGTTAAGCAACTCCTGGCTTTTTAGGGACAGTGACAGATATAAATGTTTTAGTGCAGTTTGAATACATAGTCATTGTCCACAGACAAGTTATTGGAATTCATTATGTCCTTGCAACAGCCCAAACCTACTTCCACATACTGAAAATGTTGCATCTTTCTTTGCCCTAAGTTACATATACAAGCACATGGGCCTTAGATAAGAATTATCCTGTTTTACACAATGGGGCTTTCTAGATTGGCAAAAAGAAGTGTGTTCATGGCTGCATGAAACTCTAGCCTTTAGATGAGAAAAAGGGAAAGTGTGCCATGAAAACACTTTTTTTGCGTTTTAGGGGAGAAGAAGTGCCTTTAAAAAGGTGCGGTTTTCCCAGCTTCTTTTTTTAAAAACTGTGGAACAGCGCAGCTCCATCTAAAGGTTGTGGTGCAGCTGCTAAGCATTAAGGAAAAGGCAACTTCATGTCACACTTTCCTGCCAATCTAGAAAGCCCCAGCATTTCTCATTTTATTAAAAATAGTGTTTCTGGCAACCAGCCTGAAATTGTGGCTTTTACACAGAAAATCCTAGCAGTTGCCTGGAGGCTAGATATTCTGGTGATATTGACTGGTGATATTCCCAACTAGAGTAGATACACTGAAAGAGTGGGCTTTACCTAAGCATAGATTCACCATTCAATAAAAGATTAAATGGATCTACTCTAGTTGGGATTACCAATAGCATTCAAGCTGTACTGAGGACTGAGGAGAGGAATCAAAAACAGGAGTGAGGATGTATCTTGAAGTGATCACTGTTTGTCTCTTGAAATGATGAATGTGGCAACAGTTAACTGTGTTTGGCAAGAAGTGTCTAGTAATAAAACCTAAACAAAGGTGCATTTTTAAAAATTTGTACCTATTCCACCTTTGTCTCCATCTGACGTTAGACTCAACTGTATGTAGCCAGCATGGTGTAGTTGTTTGAGCATTGGACTACAACTCTGGAGACCAGGATTTGAATCCCTGCTCAGAGATGGAAACCCAGTGGATGACCTTGGGCAAGTCACACTTCCTCTGCTTGAGAGGAAGGCAAAGGCACCCCCCCTCCAAAAAAAAGTTGCCAAGAAAAACCTTACGGTCACCACAAGTTAGAAACAACCTGAAGGCACACAACAACAATAACCCATAGCAACCTATTTGTCTGTGTAATTGTTCTCTATTTACCATCTTTTCCTTCACCCTGTCTTTTTTATGCTCAGAAAACTTATTAAGTAAGTTGCATCCAATTTAAAAACAACAACTGACCAGCCCTGCTTTGAAATAAGCAACTGTTTCTGGAAATTCCAGAATGTCTTCTCATTTTAAAAACTGTTGCTTTTACTTGCTCCAGAATTTTTACCTTATTTATTGCATTGGTGCATTGGTATTTTTGCTTGCTACTTTTCATTAAGTGCCTAAACTGTATTTCTAAATACTCAACTGCAATTTTAAATTACTGCAATGCTAGAAACCTGGAGAGTGAAAGAAAATTTCATTTGTGGGGGGCAGAATTCTTATTATGGAGGAGCAGTGCTCTCCTTTTGCCTTTCCCCCATTAGTGACACCCCTGCCAGTGGCAACTAAACCAGATCAAGCATCACAAAAATCCTATAAAGTGCTGGATAGTTCCTAAAGCCATTTATAGCAGAAAGCCCATTCTAAAATGTACGCATCTTAAACTAGCTACCCTTGGAAATCTGCTGTTTTCTTTATAGATATTTCTGTTCTCAGACCTCCCATCTTTGTTTTATTCTGAGAAGTGGTGCAATTCCGTAAGTTTATACTCGGGACTTAGTGTGGGAGGTGTCTGTTTAGATGACAATGTGCATGCCCACTTTTTTCGAAATGGAGCTGCATCAGTGTCCTGCAAAGTGTAAGGGCTATTCTGTTAAATGGGGCCCTGGATATCTGCCCTCATTTTTTGTCCTGGACAGGAACAATTTGACTACATATGGGGGCCCTCCTGCTCATTCTGTTGAGTAGAGCTCTAGTTATCTGCCCACCGCATCCTTCTGGGATAGCTCTGCTGTTTTTAAACTGGTTAAAAGTTTGACTCCTTTGTACTTTACTATTCTTTCCCTATTTCATCTTCTTAGTGATTAAGATGGGAAGGGTGGAAGACTGAAAAAGACAATGTTAGTGAAATGTATCACTGAGAAAGAGGAACCTAGATTATTCTTGAATCCCCACAGAGACAAGTCCAGAACCTTGAGTTCTACACTGTAAATATGTGGTGGACTAGGGCTCCGGGAGACCAGGGTTTGCTCAGCTTTAGAAAGCCTCCTGAACAAAGCTTGCTAAGAAAACCCTATGGATCACCATAAATCAGAAATTACTTGAAGGTACACAACAATTGCTTGAAGGTATGTAATTTCCTGCCTAGTGCCTTGACCTGGATACAGTAAATATACAAATTCCTGTTAATTCATGTCTGGATGGATTTACGTTGTAACGTACACCCTCTTTCTCAGGTGCTGGCTCTATGGGACTTATTTTTAATCTGTGTTATATAAATGAACACAACTAATATGTAACCTTAGAGTTTATCACACAGGACAAATTCCATGCAGACACTAATTTTTTTGCAGGTTGTTTTTCAGATGACATTCAGGGTTAACGCAAACAGAAAGTGAAAAAACCCACATTTATGAGGTATTTTTCAGATGCCATTTACATGAAAGATAAATAACCCAAAAATAACCCAAACGTAAAGTCATCAAAGCCATCTCCTTTTTACTTTTGCTAAATTCGGAAAGTACAAAGGAGCTTTTCATTGGGATTATTTTCGTGCTATTTCTCTTTCACACCAGTGCATCTGACAAACAATACCTGGATTTTAAAATCCTGTTTCTGCATGGGATTTTACCAATTTGGGATGGATCTTCTGGTTGGGGACATTTCAGAGCTTGGAAAAGTTCCTTCCTTCCTTCCTTCCTTCCTTCCTTTTGGACTATCATTCTCAGGATGCTGGATGGAGGATTCTGGGTGCTGCCATTCCCCCAAAGCCAGTTTTCCCAGTTCTAGTTTTTCTCAAGCTCTGTTTATCTGTGTGGGCAATGAGCCATAAGATGAGCTTGGCTTGGTTGAGGTTTAGTAATAGCTGGCAATAAAAGAGCCAAAATGTCTGAGAAGAAACTATGGGGGAAGGAAGTGGGGGGAGGCTTGGCTCTCTCTGTCGGAAAGTGGGCATGTGCTTGGCTTGGAAAGAGACCTCTTGATGGGTAATGCAAAGCCTCAGGGAGTTGGACTACTTGGCAAAGAGTCAGGTAAAACTTTGGCTCTGAGAGGAAATTGCTGGAGGATCTGTTCTCCACCTCTTTTTGGAGTTTTGAATGTGGAATACATGTATTTGCATAGTTGTGCACAAACATACACTAACATAAAATTATACTAACATGCTACCTTGCAAATAAATTTGTCCTTCAACCTTCTTCAGCCATCAAAGCTGTACCTCCATACCTCCATTCCAATAATTATTCACAACTAGATTATTGTAACCTTCTTCTGACAGGGCTTCCTATCTCGCACCTCCATCCTTTAATCTCTGTCCAGAACTCAGCTGCACGCATTATCACATCCACTCGCCGCTTTGACCATGTTTCTCCTCTTTTATCCTCCCTTCATTGGCTCCCCTTCCCCTTCCACATCCAGTACAAGTTTTTGTTATTGACTTTCAAAGCCCTTCACAGATTGGTCTCTCCTTACTTGTCTGAACTTCTTTCTCCTCACACTCCTTCTTGTACCCTCTGTTCTGGTAGTCAAGGTCTCCTGTCTCAGCCGAGGATTTCCACTGCCCCGTCCCAGATTCGTCCCTTCTCACTTGCTGCCCATCATTCCTGAAAACTTTTCCCCCCACATGTCCACCTTATCACTTCTCTAACCAGATTCAAAATTAAGTTAAAGACTGTATTGTTCAGGGAAGCGTTCCCAGGATTGTACCATCTTCCCCAGGATGCCTCCTATTAACTATGTATTAAGAAGCCGTGCCCTCTCTCCAGTCCATCTGACTTGGTCCAGGCCCCAGAGGGAGAGAAGAAGTACTGGACCTCATCCACTTCCCACCACTTTCCCCTTTTCCTTTTGTGTTGTCTCTTTTAGACTGTAAACTTGAGGGCAGGGATTCGTCTAATTATAAGATTGTATGTACAGCACTGTATAATTTACAGCGCAACAATAATAATAATAATAATAATAATAATAAATATTGTGCAAAGCTCCTCTGAAGATTAATGTATGAATAGAATCACCTAATAGTTGTTAGGGAGCGAACATGATGTAATAATTGGAATAGTGTAGTAGGAGTCCAGGAGATGAGGGTTGACATCTCCGTCCAAATATTGAAAATTGCTGGGTGACCTTTGGCAAGTCACATTCTCTCAGTCTAAGAGAGACAATGGCCAACTTCCTCAGAATAAAGTTTGCCAAGAGAACTCATTGATGGGGTCACCATACATCAGAGTTGATTTAAGGACATATAACAGCAATACTTTATTAAAACTCAGAACACTTTTTAAAAAATGCATAATTTTAGTTTCATATGTATAGATACTCCTCTACAAACACATACCTATATCTTCAAACTTTTGTCAATACAGCAAGCACAATATAATATCTGAATATTTAGACATCAGCAGGATGCTTTATAATTGTAACATCTTAACAGCTATGCAAAAATTAACAACTTTTTAAAAATCTGAGCTCTCCTAGTTTGTAAACATTCAGGCACCTGGAGATTGTGAAAACTGATATATAGTTGGCCCTTCTTATCCATGGATTTTTTATCCATGGATTTGAGCATACACAGCATGAAAATATTTCCAAAAAGTATAAATTCCAAATAGCAAACCCTGATTTTCCATTTTATATATGGGACACCATTTTGTGGTGCTATTATATTTAATGGGACTTGAGCATCCACGGATTTTGTTATCCACAGAGGGTCCTGGAACCAAACCGCAGCGGATAACAAGGGCCCACTGTATCTTCTTTGTTACCAGACATGCTTATATGTTCTTTGTTACCAAAGTTTCAGTTCATATACAGCCACCTATACAAAAATGCATATGAACTGAATACTGCATACAAATACCCTATTAAATCTTGCATTGGGTTGTATCCAGTGTTGACATCCTGCTAGTGTAAAGCTTCTACTCCTTCAAGAATCCTAATTTTCCTGTTGACATAAATGTCAAATTCAGCACTTTGATCTATTTATGCTAGCACATTCACAACTTATTACCATTTCATTAGAATTTGGTGTGCCCGAGGTCCATTGCTCCCTTCATGGGACCCCCCCCCCCCCCTTGAAGGCCACTTCCCCAATGAAACTGAAAGTGAATGGAAGCCCACTTTCATTTTCATGAAATACCTTTTTAAAAAACAAAACAAGTTGCATGGTAGGAGGGTACTTGTTTTAAAGAAGAACCACACTTTCTGGAGGCTTCAAGAAGCACAATTATTCTTTTAAGGTGAATTAGAGGTAATGGGGGAAGGTTTCTGGGGCTTCTTATTGTTGTTATTGTGCTTTCAAGTCACTTCCAAATCATGGTGACCCTAAGGTGAATCTATCATGGTGATTTCTTGGCAAGTTTCTTCAGAACTGTTTGGCATTGTCATTGAGCGAATGTCACTTGTCCAAGGTCACCTAATATGTTTACATGGTTTTGCTGAGATTTGAACCCTGGCCTCCAAGTCCTAGTCCAGTGCTTAAATCGTAGGGCTCTCAAATGGGATGATGTAGGGCCCATATTGCCCACCCTTGGACTGGATGTTGCTGGTCTTTGTTGCACTGCCAGCACTTGAGAACTGTTGGCAGAGCAATGCCACCTCTTGTATTATGCCAGATACACTAAACAACAATTTCCAGCTGTGCCATCTTGAAATGAATGGATCAATTTTGGCAAATGTATTAGTCAATGCCAAGAAAGACACAGCCTGATGTGCATAATCAGCATTATGGATCGATATTTTCCATGGCTCCTGCTCCTGTAAGTTTAATGCCTTATGCACATGGTTGATGGGGATATCATACCTTCCAACATTTAACAGATGAAAACTGGGATGCATGTGACCAAGCAATATGTAGTCAAGATGGCTAAATTATTAATTAGAAGAACACTCAAGCTAGGAGAGGCTGCAGCTGTTTGCTTTTGCCTCAAGATTGAGGGTACTGGGGCTGTTGCTGCACTGCAAAAATAGAATAGTTTGACACCACTTTAACTTCCATGGCTCAATGCTATGGAATTCTGGGATTTGTAGTTCGGGAAGTATAAATATTGTACAAAACTACAGATCCCAGAATTCTGTAGCATTGAGCCATGGCAATTAAAGTCATGTCAAACTGCTTTATATCCACATACACACTATGAAGATCAAGTTAATTGGTTGCAAACTATCTGAGTTAATTGGTTGCAAACTATCTTTGCATTTAAACTCCATATATAGCCATTGAAGTAGGCTGAGGACAAAGTGGGAGGAAGAAAGAAAACTCGGAACATTTTAAAAGCAGCTGATAAAGTTGGAGGACAGAGGATTAATCAAGACAACTGTGTCTGCCAAATCAGGAGGGAGGGTATGGGATACAGAGACCTGTCCTTCCTTAGCAATTCTTCATATCTTCCTGAACTGCTAGTCCAGAACAACACCTCAATTGATTCCACTAGTCAAGACCAGGCCATCAGTTTCTGTCTACCACCCAGAACCAGCCCTATCATTAGGTAGGATGACGTGGTCAATTTCAGGCAGCTGAATCTTGGATATCATGAAATGGAAATAAATAGTTCTTTAATGTATTTTTACTGGATTTTTTTTTCAGAGAGAAGCAGTTGTGAGATTTTCTGCCTCAGGTACCAAAACAAGCTAGTGAGCAGTAAGTAACTGGGTGCCTTGACTGGTGGCAGTAGCATTTGCTTTTCAGCCCCAGGTGACAAAACATCTTTGGCCATCCCCACTCAGAGCAGAGCTGACCCAATACTCTTGAAAGCTGTGATAAGTGTGGTTCTAGTGAAGATGTTTTCAATATGCTTATGCTTTGATTCTGCTTAGATTCCCCACCCCCAAAAAAGTCTGCAGAATAACCATCTTGTGACACCTTTAGTTATGCAAGATTGTAATAAAACAGAAGATAATTTTGTTTGAACAATTTAGCAAGATGTTTTTCTCAAGATTGTCTTTCACCACAAATCCATAAGATACACTCAGGTTTTCCAGATGTCAGGTCAAGGGTGTTTTGCAGGGTTTTTTTTTTTGTTTTTTGTTTTTGGCAGGGTTGACAAAAGTGTTATTTTGTTCAAGAAAGAAAGTGGGAAAGGACTCAAATAGTATTGCTGTGGCCATAGCATCCATTTATACAATACTTTATAAGGGCAAGGAAGAAGAGCTGTCTTAAATGTAGCTGTGAGTGCACATTTTGTTCACATGTCTGTGGATCGTTTAAATATATCACTTGTAAAATGCCTTGGCTCCAGCACTGTCTGTTCAATAAGCTATGCTGTGCTCCAAGGTGAAATACTCTGAATGCCTGTTTGCTTCATAAAATCACGCCTAAAGCAACCCTGTCTTCAGGCTGCTCTATATTGCATTTCATGAGTTGACTTTCAAATTTAATTCCTTGCCATCATTTGGTACCAGAGAACATCTTGAAAAAATCAAGCTACAAATAATGACTGTTTTCTAAAGGTCAAAGAAACCAAAGAAAGATTGAGAGGAGGGGAAAGTTTTTGGTTGCTGTTTTGTTTTTTAAAGAAAAGGACGTGTTTGGAAAGAAATATTCAGGGAGCCTTGAATATTTATTCACCGATATCATCTGTAGTGCTCAAGGGTATTTCTGAGCAATAGGCTGCTACGGTTTTTAGTAACAATATTACAAAAACAACAAAAACACCTTTCTCAAACTGGGTTTTGTTTCTAATGTTTCACACAAAACAATTCACAGCATGTGTTGCCCAATCTATGCCCTTTTTTCTGAGCTTAACATCTCATGGCTGGAGGTAAAACTGTTACCAAGCTATAGAAGTAGTTCATACGAGGGCTGTGCACAATTATCCCAGATCAGTAATTCAGATCTTGGCCCATTTCAGTCTGTGTTAATCTTGATCCAATAGAATCCAGGCCTAAAATCCTCAGTCTTCCAACTATTCTTGTTTGCACCAGCTTAACTGATTTTTACTGCCTTCTCCCAGTATGATGGAGAATGCTGTTTCATCCCCAATATTGAAAGAAAATTCAGGAAACTGTTTAGGTAGCAATTGTTTGTAGAATGGGTGAGGAGGCAATATTTTGACCACAGCAAGTGACAAACAACAACAACAACTCCTTGATCCCCATCCACCGCTGTACTGCTGTAATGAAGAAAGTGGCACTGCAGCAGGTACCAAAATTCTTCAGTTGCACCAGGTTCTCCAGGTGGTGGCTCCAAAAGGAAAATCGGCATTGCAAGCCTGAACCGTGTCCTTTCCTGTTCTAGAGTCAAATGTTTTCATGTCCTCACCCCACCCCAAGAGTGTGGAAGGGCTAAGCAGCTCAGTGAAAATGGCTAAGGGTTGTCACTATGGCCCCTTCCCTGGCTTCTGCCACCTGTGCAGTTGCCTTAATCTGTCTAATGGTGCAGTTGGACCTGAAGGGAACTTCTTTGATTCAGTTATTTTGCAGAGATGTTGGGAAGGCTGGATCGAGGCCGCAGCAGGCAGTTGCTGCAGCCCCAATCCGGCTAGGAAAGGGGCGGCATTGCATCGTCTCTTAGGGGCCTATCCAAAGAGCCCCTGCATTCTGAAAGATCCTGGCTAAATAGATGCAGAGGAGTAGAATAATTATGGAATTGGCCTCATTTCTGTTTTTTTCCCCATTTTCTCTGAAGAGAAGTTTGGAAGTTCTTATGAAGAAAGCACATAGAATGTTCTTAGGAAGCAGTGCCTCCAGTCTTTGGCTGGTCTGTACTTGTATAGTTTGGTTTCATCTGACTGATCTTCCAGCTGAATTGTTGTGTCTTTTCCTCTGCACATCAGAGTTCATCACAGTGATTCTCAGTTTTTGGTACTCCAGATGCATTGGACGTCAGCTCCCAGAATTACTTACTATTGGTCAAGTTGGGGCTTCCAGGAATTGAAGTTCAAAACACCTGAAAGACAAAGTTTGGAAACAACTGGTTCATCATCTTGACTACAGCAGAAAAATTAAACTTAAAGAAAAAGCTGGCCCCTGCTTGCAAGTGGCTGTCTTCTGAGCTTTTAGAATACATTGCTTAAAGAAAATGTTTAAGAGAAAAGAAAGACACATTGAAAGGGCCCAGAGAAAGACAGATGTGAATTTATTAAGCTCATTATTAAATTTTTAGCAGATTTTAACAGATTTTTAGCTACTACAGTCTACAGATTAAAATTTTTCACATTAGCTGAAAGATTCTAGGAGTTATACTTTCCACCTCAAAGGTTTGAACTTGGAAAATATATAATGGAAGGAAAGTGTTATCTTCGGCAGCTTCACTGTTTTAATGAAAACTAATTTTTCAGCTAGAGTTCCTATTAGGTGAACAATATTTGGGCGTTGCCGACTTCTGGTGTTATAAACTAGGGCTTGGCTGCCACATTCCAATTCCATTTACAGACTTGGCAGATAATATAACAGCATAATTTGTGACTCTTGAAAACAAATTAATGAATGCAATAACATTTTATAACCTGTCTTTCAAACAGAGAGGACCTAAGCACAGATGGGTTGAGATGTTAACATTAGAGTATCTAGTTCCATTTCCTAATTCATTCGGCCCTCACTCAAAGATCATAGATTATATAAATTTCACATACAACAGCTAAAAGGACATCCCATGCATACTTAGATGGGTGTAGTGCCCCCAATGATTTCATTAGGAATACTTTTGAGAAGGTAGGCATAGGATTGTGTTGTTAAAAATCTTTTTGAGATTTCTTTCTGCTATTGGTGTGCATAAGTGAATGACAAACATGTACAGAGTGAGTCTAAATTTTCATTGCCACAGTTTAAAACATTTTCCCAAAAACAAACAAATAAACATGTTACAATACACAGTGTTCCCAGTGCGCCCTGTGTATTTGAGCGAGGAGGCAGAATGAGAAGTAGGAGGGCAGACAGTGAGGATGGGACAACAGTGCTGAAGTTTTCACATGGAGTTTTGTGAAGTAAGAAAGGATAGCAACACTGGTTTTTAACTTTAAAAAAAATATTTCATTTCTTTCACACTTTTCCCCTAGCACAGCATATCTGGAATGGGAGAAAGGAACTGCAAACCTGGTGTTGCTGGAAGAAAAAAAAGTCTTCTTTCCTTTCTTAGTAAGGGCCACATGTGGGGAGGAAGAAACTTGACTCTTGCTTTCATTTGTAGAAAAGGGCCTCCTTCCCTATACCAGAAGAAGAGGAAGGAAGAAACTGGCATGTTTTGGAGAGGCTAGAAAGAGTTTTCTCTAGTTGCTTAGATTTGTGTGTGTGAGAAAGAAACTGGTGTCTGCTTTCTTCACTTGCCAAGCCTGCTACACAGGACATGGCAGGAGATGTGCAGCCTCTTGTTCCTTTGGTATGCTTTCTTCACCTGGGAAGCTTGGTGCAAAAGGCACAGCAGAAGAACACAGTTCTTACCATATCCAGGAGTAACCATGTTGTCCATATAGCAAAGTACAATAACACCTGAAATCTACAAAACACCTTTATTGGGACAGGCAAAATGCACAAAATACAAGTTGCAAGCTTTTGAAGCTCCACTGGCTTCTTTGTCAGGTGAAAGTGTTTAAAAAAATCATATAGAGAAAGGATGTTAGTCACAGGCCTGCATTTTGTTAAGATATAATTGTTATTATTCTGAGTTAAGATGGTATGGAGGGATTTTCCTGCAGGGAGGCCACTCATCCTTCTGGCCATGGAGATTTTCACACTTATTTTTCCTGATCTGGGCAGGAGATGAGACCAGGCTGGGAACCACATGTTACCACACAGCTGCATGCCTAGATTGGAACCATTCTGTACCTGATCGGAATATCTCCCATTACTTTGCTAAGAACGGAAAAGAAGTATTTTTAGCTAAGTACAGAAGAAATCCCAATCTGGCATGGGATGGTAATGATCTGGGCATGGAGCTTTGTGATAAGACATGGTTTTAACCCAGTCTCAATCCATACCCAGATTGGGAAAAGACAAGCAGTGCGATAATCTCCCATGTGGCCATACAGCAGTCTAGATTACAACTGTATTTCAAATTTACAGCTCCCTTGTTTACTTGGGGGAAAAGATCAGTTCTGAGATCTAATCTATGTTACAAAAACAAAACAAAATCCCAACAATGCAGTTTGACATTGCTTGCACTGCTGTGGCTCAGTGCTATGGAATTCTGGTGTTTGTGGTTTTGTGAGATATCCTTCTCTGTTAGAGAGCTCTGGTGGCACAACCAATTACAAATCCCAGGATTACATAGCATTTAGCCATCGTCTAAATTTCTTTGTGAGTAATAATGCAATGTTGAGCCAGCTATTCTGCAGGATGACTTCTCCTTCCTTTGCTCCTTTAAGATATTCTCCAGAGGGCCACCTAACCCTTTGGATCAAACTTTGGGACACAGAACAGGCTCAAGGAGCAGGGGCAGAATCTGTTCTACCAGTAGTGTCCATACTATTGATGGATGGTTACAGCTAGGTGCAATTGGCTAATGACCTGCAGTTAGGTGAGTATCAAGAGCACATTCATCACTCCACTAAAATGGGAATCCCCAGCTGCTACTGCTCTTTTGCAAATGCATTTTGCTGAACATGTTTACAAATCATCTCATGTTCTGGCTTTCCAATATTCCCCATCTCACATTGAGTTGTAGATAATGATTAATTCCTTTCATACCTTTGACCTGCATGCACAAACTTTGTAAACAGTTGGTCAATGAGAGTGGAGCCTTTGTGCATGGCTACCAGCTCTTCTCCGCTCTAGCCCTTATTTCTTTTCAGTTATTAGTTTTCATAGATTCTACAAATGGTATGATATAAAATAATGATGGAAGCCATCCATCTGTAAGTCTATATTCAGCCTTAACTAATCAAGTGATAATCCCAGAATTCCTCTTTGCTCTGTAGGATTAATGTATATTTGCAGGGAAGATTTTTGCTCAAGAAACTTCCTTTCTGGATTTACTAGTTGAAAAACTTCCTGTTTGTTTGTTTGTTCGTTCCTATTTCAGTGATGATCTCCACTGCTGTGAAAAGAGCCATAAACACTTTTGGAGGTGGCTCAGAGCCAGAATAAGGCATACTGAAAAGTATTCCTCTGTGTGAAATGCCATTAAGTAAATTGTCAAGGCAGGAAACCACAGTCTGTTAAAACCCAAAGAGAGCAAGAGAGAAATGCACTTAAAATATAATTTTTAAAAAACACACCACTGCTCCAGCCACTACTTTAGCCTATTAGATGTGGTGGCAGAGTGGTCTGAAGGCATTTGACCACCTCCTGGAAGACTGGAAGTTCAAACCTCAGTGACTCTAATATCAGATGTTTACCCCATAAGTGTAAATGGGAGAGCTATGCCTGGGGAACATTACTAATAATATTCAGTGATTTTCTTTTAAAAACCCTTCCTGTTTATGATAATTGTTAAAGTTGTATTATACTGGTTTATGCTCAATAAGCCCAGGAAGGTAGAAATTAAGACACAGCCCTTTAGTTTTTTGTTGAGCTTTTGGGCTATGTGGCCATGTTTTAGAAGAGTTCCTTTCTGACATTTCACCAGCATCTGTGGCTGGCATCTTCAGAGAATGTTTGCCTGGAAAAGGATTGGATATATACATCCTGTGAGATGCTGGGAAGGGAGGAGTGATTTGCAAATGTATTGTTCTGTTGCTAATGGCAGTCCTCAGGGTGGGAGGATGTGCAAAAGAGGATTAATGTCTGCTCACTGGTGCTCATTATATGCTGGGAATCCCCTGACCCCAGAATGTTTCTCATTTGCATGAGAAGACAATGAGCACTAATTAGCAGACATTAATCCTCTTTTGCACATCCTCCCACCCTGAGGACTGCCATTAGCAACAGAACAATACATTTGCAAATGACTTCTCCTTTCTCAGTGTCACACAGGATATATATATTCAATCCTTTTCCAGGCAAACATTCTCTGAAGATGCCAGCCACAGATGCTGGCGAAACATCAGAAAGGAACTCTTCTATAACATGGCCACATAGCCCAAAAGCTCAACAAAAAACTATGGATACCGGCCATGAAAGCCTTCGACTCCACACGGCCCTTTATCAGAAATAGTGTTGTGCACAGACACCAGCTTCTATATACTCTCACATTCTGCCTTGCTCTTTCAATCCAAAACCCATTGTATGAGCAGCAAGGATGCTTCACTTTGTCTTTGTCATTTATTGCCATATGAAGTAGTTGAGTCTTGTGTCCTTGTGACCTAATCTCTCTTATTTTCTTATCCTTTCTTACTGACATCAATAAGTGGCAGGATGGACACTGCTACTAGCTGGCATACCTCAGAAGTAGGGAGTTGTAGCAATCCAAATATTGGACTGAAGCTTCCATCACCCTAGCCACATAATCTATTGTGTGGGAAAATTGGAGTGACTGTCCAACAACAGGCAGAAGGCCACAAGTTGATCCACCATGGAGTAGAAAACATATAGGCTGTGTGTGAACTGCAGAACTAATGCAGTTTGATGCTGCATTAACTCCCATGGCTTAGTGCTTTGGAAACCTAGGATTTATAGTTTGTTGTGGCACCACAGCTCTCTGACACAGAAGGCTAAATATCTCACAAAACTACAAATCCCAGGATTCTGTGGCATTGAGCTATGCCAGTAAAGGTGTCAAACTGCATTATTTCTGCAGATGCAGCCTGAGTTAGACCAGGGATAGGTAAATTTCCTACTTTCCTAAAATAACATCCATAAAAAGTAACCTCTCCTAGCTTCACTGCTTAAAATGTATTCCCAACAATTAATCTATTGCTTTAGTTGGAAATCTGCTGGCCAAATCAATTAAAGCTTGCAATCCCCATCCGAAATATATATATCCTTCAGGGATCTAAGATGCAGTTCATGGGGGTGATTTCTATGGGATGGAAATAATTCCATTATGATGTGATGGCAATTCTCCATGGGTCAGGAGGAGATTTATCAGACTCCTGGCAATAGAGGGAGAAATTTCCAGACCTCTAGTCATCATTGGAAAGAATTGTGTCTTGGAAGTATATGAAGTTTGTTTAACCATGACTTTTAATAATTTATTTGATTTTTTCCCCCTCAAAAATCAAAGCAATAATTCCTCCACTATAAGAAACTAAGGTTTATCCATGTTTTAAAAAAAGCCCTCAAAACACAACCTTGTTTGGATTAAAAGATTTGGAACACATGCAAAATTCATTTTTCAAAAGGCCAGTAAACCAGTGAGCATTCAAGGTGCTCAGTAAATCTATATTTTGTTCTCACATACAAGATTGAGAACAATGGGCTCCAGATGGGGATGACTTTGAAGATGACCCAGGTCCAAAACACACTGAAGAAGTAATCCAGTTTGAGACCCCTTTAACTTCCCTGGCTCAGTGCTAGGGAATCCTGGGAACTGTAGTTTATTGTGGCACCAGAGCTCTCTGATAAAGAAGGCTAAATGTCTCACATAAACTACAGTTCCCAGAATTCCCTAGCATTGAGCCAGAGCAGTTGAAGCAGTCTCAGACTGGATTATGTCTGCCGTGTGTTTTGGATCTCAGAAGTTGCACCTAGTGCAAAATGTAGCAGCTCAATGGCTGACTGAAATACCATACAGCCATCGTATAATGATGATTTTACCTTTCACTATATGTTGTCTGGGATGAGCCAGTATGGCGTAGTGGTTTGAGTCCTGGACTATGGAGACCAGGGTTCGATTCCCTGCTTGGCCAAAAAACCCACTGGCTGACCTTGAGCAAGTCATATTCTTTCAGCCTCAGAGAAAGGCAATGCAAACCTCCTCTGAACAAATCTTTCCAAGATAACCCCACCTTAGGGTTGCCATAAATTGGAAATGACTTGAAGGCACACAACAGCAACAACAACAACAAATAGGTCTGCTTGAGCATTGAGGTCTACTGGGAAAAAGTCTTCCTTTGTGTCCCACCAGTGAGATCAATACACTATTTGAGGCATGGAGGATGGCTTTCTCAGGCCATGTCCGCATAGGCTAAATAATGCACCCAGGAGTCTTCCATGGCTGAGCAGGGATTCTAACCCTGGTCTCAAAGAGTCGTAGTCCAACACTCATACCACTAGACCACATTGGCTGCTGCCTGGCTGCTGGGGACTTCTTCTGTGCAACACTATTTAGTATTGTGTAAATTTACAGCGTTATATAAATAAAATTAATAATAATAATATTGCCTCCTGAGGTGCTTGAGCTCTAATGCCCTATCAATTTACTTTGCTTCTCTGCTTCCTACAGTGAAGGCAGATAGCAATTCTGGGATGTGCTCTCACTTGACACTGTTCCCCGATAATGTTGTTCCTTTTCTGAAGTATCTCAGGTCTTGCCTTTATCAGGGTGGTACTGCTGTTGTTGTTGCTGCCTGACTGCTTCTGTTCTTCAAGCTCAAAAAGTCTTCTCCTGACAGTGGAAGCAGGCTTGCTGCCAACATCACACACCAAGAGCTCTTACAAATTTTGCTAGAGATGAAGGCAAACAAGTCTACTTCCCTTTGGCCCCAGGGGCATCATATGTATTATTACTGTGAAGATGTCTTGTGTTATTAGTTAAAATAATGATAACATAGGTTGAGACTTATCCAAAATACAAAAGTGTTTGGGATTTCAGATTTATTTATTTATTTGGATTTTGGAATATTTGCATATACATGAAGAGATATCTTGGAGATGGGACCCAAGTTTAAACATGAGATTCATTTATGTTTCGTATATCATATATACTCAATCATAAATTGAAGGCAGATTTGGGGGCCAAAATGATGGATTTCGATATGACCCATGGATAAAAACTTAGGGTCGCGTAACAAAGTATCTAAAAGATGAAGCAAAAGCAAACAATACCAAAGAACTTACTAAATTCCAGCAGGCATAACTGTTTGTGCTCACCCTAAAGGCTTGGACGGATGAGAAAGTAGAGGGTGAGTCATTGCTTCCAGGTCAGATTACACACACTTTCCTTTCACCAAGGGATGATTCCTTTTTAAAATAGGAGTTAAAGTGCAGAGCTTATATTGACCTGTGGATAAGTCAACTCAGGTTTTTTGGGTCAATTTTTGGACTAAAATTTCTAGACTTACTTTATACACTTAGCCTGAAGATAATTTTATTCATAATATTTTTAATCATTTTGTGCATGAAACAAAGTTTGTGTACACTGAACTATTGGAAAGCAAAGATATCACTATTGCAGCCATCCATGAGAACAATTTTAGATTTTGGAGTAGTTCAGATTTCAAAATTTTAGATAAGTGATACTCAACCTGGAGTAAAAATAATATTTGTTAAAACTGTCAGTGATGTATAAGTATATCTAATAAGGAGGTCAATCAGAAATTAAATTTTATGGGTTGCTTTCTAAACCAAATGGACAATAAAATAAATATATTTGCTTTGCTTCAAAACAGGTATTATAATTAGTCAATATAATATGTGGGTTGTTAATTAAATATACATGCATGTTGGCAGATCAAAACTGCAAATATGTAAACAGGGAGAAGAACTAGATAGATGATTTTTCTAAATGAAATACATTAAGAAACCATATCTAACAATATCTATGTAATTAGAGTGCTAGGTGGAAGGGAGAAGAATAAGCTTCACTACCTAAAATATTCATACAGATAACATAAACAGATCGCTACCCTAATTGACTAATTAACAAGAAAGGGCAAACAGAGGATTAAAGTAGTTTATTCAACAAGAAAAAATTTTTAGGGTATTAAAACAGACAGACTGAGAAAGACCAAGCTCTGGGTGCATCTGTACTGTGGAAATAAAGCAACTTGACACCACTTTAACTGCCATTGGGGCTTTCTAGACCGCCCAAAAGGGGCGGTCCATACTCGCCCCTTCAAGCGGTGAGATGAGGCTGAGGCTGCCGCACGGGCAGCCCCAGAGGCCTCATCCTGCCGCTTTTGGAGGCCACGGGGAACCGCCAAACTGCCGGTTCCCCATGGCATCCAAGCGGGGTGTTATAGGCGCTCTGGGCTCTAGCTGCACCCTGCTTCCCTCGGCAGGGCTGAAGGGAGAAAGGGGGCTCCGCGGCGGCCCCTTTCTCCCTGGGTCTTTGCCGCGGCCATTTAAAGGCCACGGCAAAGACCTGCCGCAAAAAAAGAGCTCCGTTTTGGAGCTGTTTTTTTGCGCCACGGGAAGGGCGCGATTGGCGCCTTCCTTCTGTGCAAAAACATCAAAACGTGCACAGCGTATCTAAACGCTGCGCATGTGATGACGCTCTTCCGGCGCATCCGTATGGACGCCGCTATCTTAAAATGGCGGAGTCCATGCGCTTTAGGCCTAGGGAGGGTGTAGACGCTACGCCCTCCCTAACCGTAAAGGCGGGCTTTTTAGCCCTATTCGCGCATCTTTTTGCCCGTCTAGATCAGGCCATAGTTACATTCTAAAAAATCCTGGGATCTGTAGTTTTAAGAGCTACCAGTACTCTTTGGGAGAGAAGGTGAAAGACCTTTTAAAGCTACAAATCACAGGATTCCACACGATGAAGCTTAGTAATGCGAAGCTGCATTATTTCTAATGCAGATGCACCCTTAGATAGCAATTAACTACTGTGCAAATACCACAAGGTTTTCACTGAATTGCTATTAACAGCTAAATTTAAGAAATGACAAAAAGAAATTATTAGGGAAAAAAACTGGCTGTGTGCAAAGCTAGAAAGACCTTTTGTACTCTCCACACCCTTGTATCTATAGTCAAGACCAGCTGCTTTCTGGTTTCTATAGCAAACACAACATCTTTGCCAGAAATATAGGCATAACAGATATGCTGAACTTTAATTCACATCAGTCAGGCCACTACAACATGTCATCTGTTCAAGCCAAATGAAGTCTGTCTGTTCATGCCTATGAGCTCATCAACAGTTTCCTGTTTTTGCTCCCACCCCAGTTCCAAATCACAGAGGGATTGTCCAGCATCTAATAAGCCAAGATACACAGCCACAGGCTATATTTGCACAGGTTAGTCTCATTTTGCAGGCACAACATGAGAAAATTGATATTGTAATATACAGTAATACAGTTTTATTTAGGGATCAGGTTACCCCCATTTGTTCATTTATTGATATTAAAAATTCTAAACTGGAAGAATAGTATCATCAGGCAAAGAGCAGAGATATGCATATATTTTGTATGCAATAATTTATATGAATAATATTAAATTTAGAAGTACGGTACTATCATTTTGTACACAATATGCCTTACCATAGTGGTAAAGAATATCTGTATATCACCTTAATCTGTTCACTGGGTACTTAGAATCAATAGGCAACTTCAAAGTTCTTCCTTTCCCTTCCTATGGGTCTTTATTTTAAAGCAGATTTGGACTTTATTGTTCTTCAAGAAGAGAATACCTTCAAAAAGGGGAATATCCTTTGATAGACCTTCAGATAGGGCACTGTCCTCTCTAAAGTCAGACCCTTGGTCACCCTAACATTTATTCATATCATGGTAGAGAGCCAGAATGGTGTAATGGTCTGACCCTTGGATTACAACTTTGAAGATTTGAATCCTCACTCTGCCATGGGAATCCACTGGGTGACATTTGCCAAATCACATTTTCTCAGTCTCAGAAGCAAAGAAAGACACACACACACCGAACACATCTTGGCAAAACAAACAAACAAACAAACAAACAAAAAACATGATAGGGTCAACTTAGGTTTGCCATAAGTCAGCAAAGGCTTCAAATGGAGTGGTGATGCAGGGATGGTATTAATTCCCTCGAATATTTGATAAAGGGATGTCAGCTTATGGACCAACATTCAGAGATGAAAAAGTACAAGGTGACATCAGGGCTGACCCTGTGATATCAGGGCTGATTTCAAATAGTCATGGTTAATCTAAATGTTAGATTTGTCACTGGGCAACATTAGTCTTGTTTAGGAGACTTTTTTCAGTATAGCAGCAACATTATAAGCTCAGTTAAAGCTCAATTGGGTCTAACGTCATTTGATCCCCATGGAGCTGTTAGCAGAAGTCCAATTTCCTGGACATCTGTGATGGCAAACAAACAGCAGAGAGCCAATGAGCTGCCCTAGACTCTGGCAAGCTATCATAATAAGGTTCCATGTGTAACCTTTTGTTTTCCTCTATTCAAGACCCCAAATGGCTTTATTACTATTTAAAGTACTATATTGTAATTTTCCAATACTAAATGAGATGATCAGATGATGCACTTTACCTCAGGAGATAAGCACTTGTTTTGTCTACCAAAAGTTGTGGGTTTAAACAGGAGTATCTCCAGATAGGCCTGGCAAAGATCCCTGCATGAAAAAGTGAGAAGTATGTGGTCCTTCATATGTTATTGGACTACAGCTCCCCTCACCCCTCACTATTGATGACACTGATAGGGTTCATGGGGGTTACAGTTCAGCAACATATAGAGGTAGGATTGCTATACTATCTGGGCGGTTGGACTTTTAGGTATTCTATCCAGGACTCATTTGAATTATTAGCTGGCTTGGATTCTAAGCTTTCTTAGAGGTCTCATAGCCCTTCTAAAAGCTGAGATGGAAAGAAAAGAATACGGCCTAAAAGGCACTACTGCCTTTTAGTATAGTGAGCCATGTGAACACTACCATGTAAGAAGAAAGAGAGAGAGGCATTGTGAGGGTGTGAGGTGAAACAAGGGAAAAAGCGGGAGGGAAATTCAGGACTTTTAACCTTAGTCTGTACTGATTCTCTCTGGTCAGCTGTAACTGTAAAAAAATGTGAAAGCTGCAACAGCATGGGAGGAAATACAACTATTAATGCACTAAATTTGCATAATTAGAATATTTTGCATAATTAGAATCTCGGATACAAGTTTGATACTTGTATCCGAGAAAGTCGAATATGACAACCCCACCCCATAGCCTTCTAGACAATGTTTGGGCTGCAAATTACTACTTCTTTAGGTCTAGGCAGGATCTCTTCAAAACTGGAAGTGACTTGCAGATTACTTTGTGGCTTGAAAGAAGTCTTTTCCTGGCCTAAAAGGGGGGGGGGACTAAAAATGGCAGAATTGCCCCCCATAAATGTTACAGTATACCACGGCATTTTGAGTAATGATGATGAAGGTGAAAATGATCAGATGACACATTTTACCTGAGGGTGGTGGTGATGATAATGATTTTAAAAAGCGGGGCTTTTGGAAGCACAGTGGGGGGATGTCATCGTGCATGTTCAATGAGAGTTGGGAAGTTAGTGCAGTCCCTGAACATTTGGAAGTTGTGCACCCTGTTTTAAGCTTTGCGACAAGATGGAATTTGAACTTAGGTCTCTCTGTTCTCTAGCAATCTTAACCTTTAAACTGTACTGGCTCTCTCAGTTCAGTGCTATTGTATAAATGGTGTTAAAGGTGAAGCATAGTGGTATAAAAACAATGCAATAATGTGCTTCATCTTCACAATATGAATGTTTGTATAATACATTTCATTTGCCTGTTATAGAAAATATGCTCCCAGGATTTGGGAAACTGAAATATAGCAACCCTATGTAGATGGACAATTGTTCCCCCACCCCTAATACAGAGAGTACTGAGTTAGATGAACCAGTGTAGGGATTCAATGCAAAACAGTCTCCCCTCATGCTTTTAATATCAGAAAATGAATATTTTCATGAAATTTCCAGTTCTTTTTACAATCTGCCATGGAAGAGTATTAAATGAATTAGAAAAATCATTGTTAGGCCGTTGACCGTTGTAGTACTCATTCAGATTCCAAACATTTAGTGACTTCAACTGATTACAGCTTCATTTAGAACATATACTTTTTTGAAAATTCAGAGATGAATATTTTACATGATTAAATAAATCAGTGGGAAAGGCAAAGCAGGCAAATGGATAAATTTCAGTACATTTTTGTTAGATTAGCAATGTGTTACCTTTGACATCAATGGTAACATGATCTCATATTGCAAAAGAGTCCCCCATCCCCCACCTTCCACAAACACCAATCTTGACACATTGACTGTTGAATTTGGCTTCCTCTGCTGGCATATCTTTTTACTGAGAGCTGAATGTGTATGGTTAGAGGCCAGAATTTTTAGGAAAGTGATACCGTGCATGTTTGCACTTGAAGTACTCAAAGCAGCAAAAATGGTAACAAAGGCACTGAAAGGGATAGAGGAAAGGCAACATGCAAAAAGGTTTTGTAGCCTGATCTCCTGCTCTAAAATTTACCTTCTGTCAGCCTTTATGGTTGGCTCTGAAAAAAGTGGTCTAAATGTCAGTCATGGATGGGCAACTTTAGGGCATGGTTGGCTTTGAGACAATGCATTATTTGGCTATGATGGATCTGGCGAAATGTGATCCTTCCACCATGAGTCAGATGGCACTATTAGGACAAAGAATGCAAACAATTCTGCACTGGAAAAGAACTTTCCACATTCTTTTTATATGTGAAGCTATTGCATCATCCATCTGTTCCACATTATATATGAAACCTACTGACCAAGGCAAAGGAAAAAACAAAGGCAGAGGAAGATGAAAAGAAGGAAAGGATCGTTTTTCAAGGCAAATTAGTATTGTGCACCCAGGTCATGCAAAGTGTGTTAATAATCACTTTGCAGGATGTTTTTAAACATCTGTTTTATAGGCTAGAGAGCTGAACGTTCATTTCCAAGTTAGGCAAAGATGATAAACCAAAGCTGTTGTTGAAGGTTCTGCTATTGTAAACAAGTGAACTGAGTGTGAGATGTCTTTGCATTAACAGAGATTCAGCAGAGAGCTTGGACTTATATTATGCAGGCAGGATTTAAACAAATGAAAGGGAAAACCATTTTTAAAACCTCACCATCCTTCCCCTTTGTGATTTCCACAATCAGTTGTTTAACATTCAAATTTTCCACTAAAATTGTTGTTCACAGTGGCAATTGGTAATAAAATTCAGATAAAAAGAGAATTAAAACATAACCACACCAAACACAACACATCAGTTTAAAAAGTATTCAGAGAGTTGACAGGGAGTTCCAGAGCCTGGGGGCAACCACCAAGAAGGCCCTTTCTCATTTCCCCTTAAATGTACCTCCAGTGGTAGAAAGACAGAAAGAAAGATGTCTCCCAGAGATCATGAAATCCAGGCAGGCTCATATGGGAGCCTGGTCCCAAGGTTAGGTCAAAACTAGCCTCAGTGGGTCAAAATTAGCACTGTGAATTGTAAACAGAAACATACAGTTGGCCCTCGTTATACACAGATTTCTTATCCACAGATTCAAGCATCCATGGCTTGAAAATATTCAAAAAAAGTGTAAATTCCAAATAGCAATTCTTGATTTTGCCACTGTATATAAGGGACCCAATTTTCTATGCCATTGTATCTAACAGGACTTGAGTAGCTGATGTAGCAAGCTGTTGTAACGAGAGAGCCAAATACTCCCATGTAAGGAATCACAGTGAGTACTGTCCCCAGGTTCCTTTAGTTCCTTATTGTGATCTGCTACTCTCTAAATGGCTGTCAACTAAAAGAATGAAATGGGCACCAAGGAGATTTTCCATAATTTACTTGCAACCCCCCCCCCCCCCCCCCCCCCGCTTTAAATACAATAGGAGAAAGCAAATGAAAACAAGTCAGGTCAGGTGTGGTGGGAAGAAAAATGGAGGAAGTGGGAAATCATAACAAAATGTGCAGCATTTCTCCAATTCTATCTCTGGTTTTTGGAGGTAGTTTCCTATTCTCCTTATATAGTCATCTCTTTAAAACAGATTGTGCAATAACTCAGATCAACACACTCATTTGGTATTACTGGCTCCAGTCTGGGAGACAGCACCTTGTTTTAGCCATGATCCTGTGCATGCTGATAGTAAAGGTGACAGCAAAATCAAGAAGACCTTGGGTACATTGGCAGCGAGGGAAAGAGGGAAAGTCAGTGCAGGGCAGCATGAACGGAGATGGTTGCCAGCTCTGAGGTGTCTATGCCTTCACTGCATTGCTTTGCGGCCTTTGTGTGTGCATGCATGAGTGTGAGACTCCAGAACTGTGCTACTTGGCTGAAAAAGGAGGCAGAGGAGGAAAGTGAGCAAACTTTTCCCTTCTTGGATCTCTGACAAGCCCAAGTTGAGAAGGGGAGTCATTTGCCAATGGAGGAGGTGGGTAGTTTCAAAGTTTCTCAGTTGCATTACAGTGGATCCTTGGTATTAACAGGCGTTTTGTTCCAAGATCCACTGTGAATACCAAAATCTGTGTATGCTCACGTCCCATGACATACAATGGCATAGCAAAATGGAGTCCCTTATATACAATTGTAAAATCTAGGTTTCCTTTTGGGATTTTGTGTGTGTGTGTGTGTGTGTGTGCGTGAATATTTTCAATCCATGGATAGTGGAATCCATGCATGCAGAATCTATTGATACAGAGGGCTGACTGTACTTTGCCAACTTGAAGGAAATCAAGTGGAAATGTCCACCCCTTCTCCTTCTCCCCTCATCACTTTGTAAGCAACACACACCTAAGCCACACCTAAAGCCTGCCCACTGACCACCCCCTACCACCCAAAATTGGCATTAATGTGGACCTGAATTATACTGCAAATGGTAGCAGGTAACAGTAGTGTGAAAGGAGGCCATTAACAGGGTTTTTGTGTTAATGAAAAGAAAGCTTTTTGAAATGGTATCCCACTAGCAGAATGGAAGAGGACCAACATTGTGCGATAAGCCCTAGCTAAAGACATGTTTATCCTGCTCCAACAGCTATTTACTGCATTGTGTAATAAAGTCATAGGTTGCTCTGGATGGGGCGTCTTGGACAGTCTCCTGTCCCGTGACACAGATACACTTTGCCTTTGGAAAGTGACACCCTTCAGATAGATCCCAATAAATGATATTGTCTCAGTGCATAGTGTTGAATTTGACATACACAGAAATCTGTAAGTTTTTTGAGGTACAATTTAGCTGGAGTGAAAGGATGATGGTTGGGTACTCTTTCTCTCTGGAAATCTCATAAAGGTATCATGGTACTCTTGTTGGTTTCTGCATGCTTTCAATGTGTGCTGCTTGTACGTTTGTAAATAAAGCCAAATTTATAAATATCAGAACTCAACAATGCTGTCTCCTCAAAGAGAAACAAACCTTACCTGGATTTCTCAACCTGTTTGGAAATGTATATTTTACAGTCTCCTGACAGTTTAGCTCCATTTGGGACAGCACTGTCCCTGCGATGTTATGTTTTGATTTCTGGCTTTTTCTATAACAGGAGTTCCTTTCAGTTGGCAAGTTACAAATTTCTGATCAACGAAGCTTAAGAATAAGTTGTTTTTGCTGCTCTGCAGAGATAAATGCTTGGACTATTGGTTAGTCTCAGCCTGGGTATACCCAATGAATTGTTGAATGATAAGTCAACACACAGATATGTGTGATTCAGTATGACTACTCTACTTGGAACTAACAATAGGATTCAAAACCAAATCTATAGACAGATCTGCAATTATGGGAAGAGGAGGTCTGTTCCACCAGATTGAAACCCCTTTTATAACATGGAATGGTGGTCCAGTGATGCCTGCAAGTTTCTGGGCCCCTCAGTAAGAAAAGCCTGTGGCCTTTTCTGCACACCATTTTAATGTGGGGATTAAGGGGTAGACATTTACATTGAAAGCTATCTTACTACCAGGAATCTGTGCAGAATTTTATGCTCTCCATTTATTGTTCACAGGGAGGAGACCAACAGACCCCCCCCCCTTTCTACTAGTGAATAGGACAAAACTGCCATAGATTAAAACAGCATTCTCTTAGCACACATATGACAAGTATTTTAATAGATGAGGTAGGAATTCTGGAGTGTTGGTAGCCAGTTATGTGCCTGTGTCCTTGCACATGTTTTTAAAGAGGGTTCCTTCACTTTAATTTTCTGTTCTTCTGATTTGTGATGTTGCTTATTTTATGAAGTTATATTTTCTTTTCCTCCTCCTTCTTTATGGTAGCTTTTGGGGGCCACATAAGATGCCATATAGGATGAACACTGCTCTGTCATCAGTAATGTTAATCTACCAGTCCTGTTGTCTTTTGTACTTTGGAATGAGATGAATTCACCTGTCCTTAATAGTAGTGCAGAGTAGAGTAATTTACACAGGATCATTTCTTTCTTCTTTTCAGAAACTGTGATTTTAATGATTTGGGACATTCTGGAAATGCATGTCAGGGAGTCCAGAAAAATCTTTGGTTGGTTATGCTCAAGTAAACATTTTCAATAAAGAGGACCCTCAGTAACTTGGACAAAATCCAGGAGAGGGTTACTTTACGGCTTAAGTCAAGGGGAAGAATTTTCTTCTTTAACATTGCAATTTTGACTTCTTCTCTTTCCTTCATTTTTCCTTGCCTTATCCTAGCTTTTTTTTCTTGTTTCCAGAGAGACTAAGATGCAGGAATTAGCAATTTCAGCTCTTCCCACTACCTCCTGTCTACCCTGTTTCACTTTATCTCCTATCTTCCTCTTATTTCATCAGTAATCTGACAGCCTATGTGTAGGGTTGCATTTTATTTACCATAAACTCTTCAGCATAATGATGCCACTGCTGAGTGGAGACACATACCAGTTGATTTGAAAATTACAGAGGTGGGAGCTTGCATCCTAATCTTTTTATACCATAACCTGTTCTAGATAATGAGCTTTAAAAGCATGATGACAACAATGTGGGGGGAAAAACTCTGATTACCAGTAATCTAGGGGGTTTATTCTCCCTTTGTGCATTTATTTAGGCATTTTTTTTAAAAAAAAATAATTAATGGTAGTTATGTGGAATATGTTTAGAGGAATTATGTCTTAGCTTTGAGCACAATAAATTTGTATATTGAGCTAAATGGCAGCTAGTGGTTATGGTATATAAAGAGATTACAGATTCACAATGCTTATCTTATGTATTATCTTCTCTCAATTATTTTAGCTCCCTCAGATTGTTTCAGTCAAATTTGCAGCTGTCAAACTTGTTCCTATCTTGCCTTCTCATATTGACATGAATGCTGTCAAGAACCACTATGATCTAGTGCATTGGTTTGCAACCTTTTCTATGCCCCACACCCCTAGTAAATGTTTGATTAATGTTTGCACCCCTCTAGAAAAGTAATATCAGATTTGAAGATGAAGAAGTCTAATTTCTTATTTTTGAACCACAAATTGAACCACATGCAATACTGCAGGTGAACAAACTGGAAGAAAAACAAGCTTTTAACTCAGTGCATAAAAAGCAAATCTCAAGTGAACAATCAGATTCTAATTTATCCAGAGATAAAAAATGTAAAAAGTAAAGTCAATCCCAATAGCAAACATGAAATTCAACAACTTCAGTGGAGTTTTGAGTGAAACAATATACAATGATTATATCAGATGTTGTGTTATAATGATTTTAAAAGCAATACTCTGACAATCAGTTAATTCTGTTATTCTTGCCTTTTGATTAAATAAACAACAAGACTAATCTCTACGTAACACAAATATCTAATATCACTTCTCAAGGGACACTGGCAGCTGGTGAGTGATGACTCAAGAATGCAAGCCGCTCTTTTGTGCCATTCTGAGAACGTTCTGAGAACGTTCCTGTACTGCAATGCGGTAATCTTCTGTGTTGCACCCCCTGCAATTCCATCTCACACCCCCTGGGAGTGCAGGCACCCCAAATTGGGAACCTAGAGAGCCACTGCTCCCACCCCCCTCTTTTATACTCTGCCTTATATATAAAGCTTGCAAAATAATAATAATAATAATAATAATAATAATAAACATGGAGGAGGGTCCCTCCAATAGACCTCAATTCTTGGGCAGGCATTTAAAGAAGGAAGCATGCTGTCCTTGAGCTCCCTGAAGGAAGGCTCAGTTGCTTTTGCTGATCCATCACAATCTATATGGAAATACATTTCATTCTTTGCTTACCATCTAACTGCTAAGAATTAATTCACTGTCCAGACACATAGGATGAATCTTCCCTTGTGGGCAATCCAGACACATCTGTTTCAAAACACATCTGTTTTGTTTGTTTGTTTTTTTACTATCTCAATAGGTATGCTTGTACAAATGTATGTGTGTATGTGTATGCATGCACTAGATCAGATAGTAGTCCCAACCTATCTATTCTTGCCCAGCATCAGTTCCCACAGTGATTCTTGGCAGCGTCCATGTCTGTGAGACAGTGAATCTGTTCTGAATTTTAGTTTGAACTCTGAAGGAGCTGCTAAACCTATTTTGGGATAACATGCAGTACCTTGGAAATATCCTTTAAATGTCAGACTAAACTTCAGAACTGAGTTAAACAAATGCCAATGGAAAGACACACTGTCTGTGATGTTGGGGTTCATATACAGTATAACATTATGACAAATAGCCATTGCTAGCCTTGTTTTCTATGAATTTTATTACAGTGTACTACCTCAAAAGGGGTTTCCAGCCCACCAGGGCTTTTGGGGGGAGTCAGTAGGAGACTTCAGTAGGGAATCACACTTCCAGTCCCACTGGATTCCATTCTTCTGCCAGCATAAGTCCACTGTTTGTCTCTTTGCATATCAACAAATGACATACACCATGTCCATATGCCCAACTAACAAGATAAGAAGCATTGAGAGTTAATAATATGTTCCTATATGTAGATAATCTTTGAAAACCCAGAACTTCACTGATGTATAAAGGGCCTTAAAAACCCATATTAACTTCTGTTGTTGTTGTTGTTGTTGTTGTTGTGTGCCTTCAAGTTACTTGTGACTTATGGAGACCCTATCATGAGGTTTTCTTGACAAGATTTGTTCAGAGAGAGTTTGCCACTGCCTTCCTCTGGGGCTGAGAGTATGTGACCTCCCCAGGTCATCCTGTGGGTTTCTATTATGAGGCCAAAAATTCTTGCTCTAAACTAGAAGCTGGAAGAAGAATTTAGAGGGTGGTATTTCTAGCACAGTAGCCGTGTAGACAGCAGAATTAAGCTGGAGTTATTCCAATCCACTTTAACCCCTGGACATAATGTTTACTTGCTAAACAGTGGAACGCCAGCTGTTATAACACACACCACTCTTTTCCAGCACACAGACCAAGAAGGTGTGTTTACACAAGCCTGAACAGTTACTTGCAGATAAATATCATGCATTGCATGCAGGGATGTTAATAAGAGACAGTCAAGTGAAGATGTTCAATGACAACAATGCCCTATGATAAATCAACAGTAGGGATATGATTGATTGTCCCAACATCATCAGTAACTAATCTGTACTACCAGGAAGTAAGGCTGAGACAGGAGACTCAAGAGAGTACTGTAATTAGAAAAGTTGCAAACTTAGTTTCATCCAATTCCTTTAAAATAATTTTAAGTACTGCTTCTGATTAATTGAGCAATGCATTTAATATTTTAAAATCTTAATTCTTTTTTTACAAGGGCTTATAACAGCAGATGGTACCGTATGAACTTTTAAAAAATAATTATCTAACTGGGGTAGTGTGGGACAAGGGGGGGGTGCAGGCTGCACTGGGTGACACTCCAGAAGAGAGGTGAAACCTAGTTGGCTCCTCAACCCACCACAGTTACTGCTTTGGCCCATGATCACTGCTCTGTTCCCCATAAGAGCTTCTTGGGGCTGCACAGGCACTCTTTGAGGTTGTGCAGTTGCTCCCAGGTGCTGCAGTCGCTGGTCTGCCCCCCCCCCCAGGGCACTTCTTGGGGCTATGCAGGTGCCACTTAGAGCCACTCAGGCACCCCCCAACCTGTGCAGAGCTCCCGTGTGCTCCCCCATTCTGGAAACCATGCTGGATGTCTTGGTGCCAGAATCCCCCCCCCCCGGAAGTCCCATCATCTGTTGTGGGAATGCCACTGGTGTGGGACTGCTGTGATATCTATGTGTGGCATCATTTTAAATTCAGATGAGGTAAGAAAAGAGACAGACAGAGAGTGTCAGAGGCAAAGCGCCATTCAGAAAAGTCATTCCCTTTCCAGTCCATATCGTGTCTGTTTAATCATAGATCTGTTCAGTCTTGTTTCTACGTTTATCTAATTTTTAGTGCACAAATATTGGAATATAAAATACATTTAGATATATGCCTGAAACATATTTTCACTCAGAACATGCATATCCGATTATATTCATTCTTAAAATATGCATTGTAAATGCACTTTGAAACTTTTTGAGCCAAGGACGGCATTAAAAGAGCAAATGAATTAAGAGCTCAGGTGGCACAGTGGTTAAATGCCTATACTGAAGCCGCTCACTCACTGTGAGTTCAGTACCAGCCAGGGGCTCAGGCTCGACTCAGGCTTAACTCAGGCTTGCATTCTTCCGAGGTCACTAAAATGAGTACCCAACTTGTTGGGGTCAATTTGCTTACACTTGGTAAACTGCTTAGGGAGTGCTTTAGTGCACTGATAAGCAGTATAGAAATGTACTTGCTATTGCTATTGCTATTAAAACTTGCTGAATGACTAGATTTTGTTCAGAATCTATGAGCATCCTGAGGCAAAGGTCTTGAAGTTAATCCCCACACAAATGAAGTTATTCATGCCCTCAGGAATCATTCACTTTCTTACAAAACTGTAGCCCCATTCAATACAGAGATCTGAGTGGATCATGTCATCCTTCATTTTAAGTAGAAGTGATCACTACTACTTTCTTTGAGGGAGGGGTGCTTAAAAAACAACACAATAGTTGCCACCCATCCAGAATAGCCATTAAAGGCCACTCATATCCCTGCTGCTTTCAGGGCACATGACTGGCTATATTCAGGCTGGAAAATCCAGTGGGATTGGAGTTGGGGGGGGTGAGGACTACAGTGGGGGCTCTACTAGGCTGCATATGCCTTATAGACTGGATACTTCCCAACCAAGATTAGTGGAAAGTCATTTACAAAAATGTGTGCATTTATGCACTCACAATGCAGGCTTTATGGGCAAATTGCATGTGTAATATGTGTATAACAAGAAAATGTATGTGAAAATAAAAGCAAACATTTTTTGCTTTCTTTTAATGTTTGCAGTGTGAGCTGAAAATAGGACTGATACTCCACAATAAAACATACTGCAAACAGAAAGGTTGTTTGATTTAACTTTTCATTGCAGAAGGCCACAAGGTGTTTTGTTTCTGTTTTGAACAAATTTCTGTCATTGTTCTTGCATCGGTTTCCAAACGTTCCTCAGGTACTTGCTGAACTTAGCATTTTAGGGGGAAGTAGGATTGAATCCACCCTTCCTTTTTTCTTCCTCCCAGTCTCCTCTCCTTCACTCTCTCTCTTGTTGGCCTCATCCTTTTGCTTTTGAACTCCTTGTTTGAAAATTTCACATTTTTTTTAAAAAGGTGCTAGACAGGCAGTATAAAAAAATAAAGAGAAAAAGAAAAAAGGATAGTGGAGACGTGGTTTTGATGGGTAAAAAGACAGATATTTTCAAATGGAGCAGAAAAGCATTAAAAGTTAAGACCCACAGTGGACATCATCACAAAGAGAAGGCACTGCCACACAGCAAAATGAATGAACAGCAGCAATAGTGGCACACGTGAATTCGATATTCAAAATGTTCTGAAATATTCTGGGCTAGGAAAAACTGCTTCATTTGGCTATGGAGTAAATAGTTGTGGTAACTCACTATTGGGAACTACTGGGAAAAACATGAGAACATACGAAATATTGTTTGGATCTTGGAAATAACAGTAGTGAGTATGAAAATCATCATGTCTCAGCACAATTGGTCAGTCTGGATGAGCACTGATTCCTCTGTCCCTCCTCTTAGATGCATTTTCTCCTCTACTGTTCTATCATCCTCCACTGAAACTGGCATTACTTGCCACTTTCTTTCTTTAAAGTGGATAAGTATCCTACTTCACTGCTGGCACATTTCTGAAAGTTCTTATGATTTATGGTGGAATGCAACATACAGACAGCAAGAGACCTCACTAAATCTTAAAAGGATACTAACTGGTCCAGCATTTCTTCCAAAGGTGACTAATCTCACAAGTATGCATTCTATTCTGTCATGCTTAATTTAGTTATTTAAATTGCACTTTTTTCTAAATTTTCCCCATTAAGCATGCTTCCCCCATTCCGCTCCGTCTCTTTTCTTTTTTCTAAAAGGGCAGTTGAATAATCTAAACACATGAAATGAAAATTCATAAAACCGTCTGGAAAACAGATGGTATTTAGGTTATGATGGTGGAAAATGTCCCAGCCTCAATCATTGCAGTTAGCTGTGCTATAAAGATAATGATTTCAGGATGATAAAATAAATTCTCTCTTGAGGAGAAAAACTTCAGCATTCAAAAGCAATTCTCTTGTTTTCAGATTAAGGCTAAGCATTCATAATGATGAATTTAATTTTACACTGTACCATATGTCCTTCTTTCTAGTTCCATGCTGCTGCTTTCCTTGGCTCCAGAGCTGTAGAAAAGGAAGAAAATTCACATTCTCCCAAGTGTGTGGGGGGGGGGGAGGGGGGCAAATGCTTTCTACCATTCTTGGTAGAAAGTCATTCAGGTTTCCAATGGACTACCATGGTGGCAGTTTTTTTTAATTGGGGTTTCGATAGTTTTGCAAGCTGGCAAGAGAAAATTGCAAGTGATCTTAACTGCATGTCTGCCCTTGAATGAAGGTCCTATAACCCCTTAATAGGTTCTCGTGAACTGGCTCACTTTCCTAGCATGTTTCATAGGATGATGGCAATTGAGGCACTGAGTCCTTTACAGTCTTCTACAGACATGGGCTGGCATCCTGCTAGTGACATATGCAATTGTACATCCACCTTAAAACTTGCATAAGTATTTTGGAGAAAGTTGGAGATACTGGTATGCTCTTCCTCTTGCTGCAGTGCCCAAAGGCTCCCCACAAAGCTATTGCCACTAGAATAGTGCCTCCCTGCCATTACATTGCTGATGGAGAGTGAAAGAGTTTGGAGAAGCATTGTTGAGATGTACACAGGACTCCAGGAGAGCAAGATGTCTCCAATCTGCAGGATGTCCTCAATCTGCTTCTGACTCTCGATATTTAGCCAAATGCTTTCCCCCTCTCCTCACTTCCTTCCCTGGGCAAAGGCCCTAAGTGCCCTCCTTGCCTTTCTCTTCCCCTCCAGGACAGAAAATGTTTGGGAGGAGGAAGATGAGGAAGAGGAGGAAGAGGGGGGATCAAGGCTTTCAAGTGTTGTGCCCCCTTTGAACAACTCTCATGCCCTCCTAGGGTCCTGCCCCACAGTTTGAGAAAGACTGCATTACTCAATTATAGCACTATGATTCCAATTGAATTGCCATGGCAGCATCCTGTGGAATCCCAGGGTCTATAGTTTGTAGAGACACTAGAGCATTCTGGATGATAATTCTAAATAATTCTAATACATTCCGAAACTGCAAATCCCACGACTCCATAGGAAATTGTGACAGATCTGTTCTTTTCCAAGTGTAAAATATGCTATTTCCCCAAATCTTTTAAAGAAGCTACAAGATTCAGTAGCTGTAGTCATTTCGTGCTCCTTCCAGCATGACCAGGAGAAGATATTGCAGCAACCCAGTTTTGAAACACTAGTGTGTATTTATTTTTTTATTTAAGAGTAATAATCCATGTAAGCCAGTTTTAAACCAATTGGGCATGGTCTTTAAAGTACTTAATAGCCTCCAAGTGTCCCACGTCCTTCAGCCTTACCCATTCTATGCATAATCAAACAATTAAGAGATGGAAAAATACGTGTATTTTTTCCCGTTATGTTTTTATAAGAAAATTCTAGTTTAACATGCAAAGTGAATTCAGAGGGAGAAAAATGTGCTTTTGAAAGACAAACAATTATAGAACAATAAATCTGGTGCCCAAATGCTATGTTAATTTTGGCCGCTAGCCATGGAACATATCTCAATTTGATCTGGCCAAAATATACAGGCCGCCATCCAGCCGAGAGTTATGCATGTGTAAGGCACATTTATTTCAGTGAAATGTACCAGTGCATACTGCTCATTGAATCATTGCCACAGGACTGTGGCAAATTGAGAAATTATGTTCACATTGAAATATTCTGCTCCATAGATGTCTAAATATCAATTGTATTAAAATGTTGATAATAGCAATGACAACAAAGAGACACCCTGCCTAAAAAAAATGGAAGCATGCAAACCACAGTAACAATGGAGAAAATTATGCAAACTAGTACATTAGCGGTGGGGAAAGTGATCCCCAAGTTTTTTTTTTAAAGAGCTGATTTTCACTCACCTCATTGGCTCATACCTGCTGTAAAATGTATTTCTTCCACCTCAGTCCCCAAGTCTTCTACAGCCGGCCCTTCCCGTTCCGGATCCCCCTGTGTAAGGGGAAATCTACATATGCTCGTGCTCATGGCATAGGCCATGGGTGCACCCACCATTTCTTTAATGGTCACATGGCTTCGGCATTTATTGTGAAATTCACTCACATCTAGAATCTTATATTTGCTATGTTTGCACTCCCTTAGTATCTTTGTTGTTGTTAGCTGCCCTCAAGTCAGTTCAGATTCATGGCAAACCCGTGGATGAGATATCTCCAAGAATCCCTATCCTCCACTGCCTTGCCCAGATTCTGCAAGCCTTTGCCCACAACCCCCCTGATTGAGCATATCCTTGCAGCCAGCACAACAACACCTGTGCTCCCTCTGAGGCTCCTCTGAGGAACTGTGGGACGCTGAAGGACAGAGAGGTGGAGCTGGTGAGAGCAGCCTACTTAACCTGGCTTGTCAGCAGCCTTTGGACCTTGCACAACAACACCTGTGCCCCTTCCCAGGCTCCCCTGAGGAACTCTGGGATACCATTTTGTGGGCGGGGATTGTAAGGGGGCCGCCATTTTGTGGGCGGGGGATCGTAGGGGGGTTGCCATCTTGTGGGCGGAGGATTGTAAGGGGGGTTATCCCCCTGTAATAGTTCTCGACTGGATGTTATTTTTTAATAAGTTTTTAAATTGCGGTGGAAAATTTTTAAAATTTTTAAAGGCACCGCTAAAAGCCGGCTCCCGGCCCTCCTTCCTCCTCCACCTCCTCCTGAGGACAAGCGCCAGCGCCGGAACAACAGAAGAGCGAGGGGGCGGTGCTGGTGAGAGCACCAGCCGCGCAGCTGAGCGGGGGCGGGGACGCTGGTGGGAGCGGCTCCCTTCTTCAGCCGGCCTACCGGGGCCTGGACTAACCGCTGAGCTTGATGGCAGGAAGAACTGCGGAACTGCGCTATTGTGAAGCGCTCTTCAGAAGCGCTCTAGCGCTGAACACTTACTTAACTGAGAGGCAGAGTTGCTTGGCAGAACGTTGCTTAGTCCAGAACTGCGTCAGTAGGCTTTGTGATTGGCTTTTACATCCATCAATCCCTATTTCATTATTGTTGGTTGGGGAGGGAAGGGGGTGGTGAGGATTGGTTGAGGTGGTTAAACTGGTAGGGTAGATAGAGAGTATATCTCTTGACATGAGCGGGGCCCCCATCCCAGTTGTGTGGGGCAAGGGGAGGTATGGCGGTAGGAGTAAGGACCAGCGTTACAGGGGAAGGCGGGATCGATGCTTAATATCTATCCCTTCTTCCAGTCCTTCTCCTAACCAAAGGGACCTGAGGGTCACTCCAGCCGTACCACAAGCCCTGTCTCTGCTCCTGTGCAACGCCAGGTCTATTAAAAACAAGACCCACATCCTTCAAGAGCTAATAGAGGACAACAACTGTGACCTGGCGTGCATAACCGAGACCTGGCTTGGGCCTGAAGGTGACGCTGTGTGGGCTCAGGTCCTCCCATCCAGGTACTCGGTGAAGGACCAGAACAGGTTAGGTGGGCGGGGGGGGGTGTTGCCTTGGTGCATAAAAACACCTTGTCTCTAACCAGGAACCATGTCCGCCAGACTACCTATATCGAGTGTATTTACCTGACCCTGAAGGCTAGAGACAGTCTAGGGATTCTGTTGGTCTACCGGCCACCCCGTGCGCTAACTGACTCCCTTAACGAGCTGACACAGTTGGTCTCGGAGCTGGTGTTGGAGTCTCCCAGGCTTTTAGTCCTGGGAGACTTCAACATCCCCTTCGCGGCCAACAACTTTGCATCTGGTGCAGCTCGGGAATTCATGGAGACCATGACAGCCATGGGCCTGTCCCAGCTAGTAACGGGTCCTACGCATTTTGCGGGGAATACACTCGATTTGGTTTTCTGTATGGACATGGAAACTCCGTGGGCGGAAATCACTAATATTTCTGCCCTGTCATGGACGGATCATTTCTTGGTAGAGGCAAGCATCAAGGCATCAACCCAGATCCCCTCCGGGGGTGGCGGACCTATTAGGATGGTCCACCCTCGAAGGCTGATGGAACCTGATAGGTTCCAAGAAGCCCTAGAGGGGTATATGGTTGGAAGTGACGGCGATACTGTTGATGCCCTAGTTAACACCTGGGATACCGATCTCTCCAGGGCTATACACAGTATCGCTCCCAAGCGCCCTCTCAGGCCTGCTTCCAAAAGGAAGCCCTGGTATACGGAAGATCTCCGGGCAAGGAAGCGGGTCCTGCGACGGCTAGAGCACGCCTGGCGGAAACACCAGCGTTTATCCGACAAGGCTCTCCTAGACCATCTTTTGAAGGACTATGGAGAGGCGATACAAGCAGCTAAGAATTCGTTCTTTGCTGCTCGTGTCGCGTCCGCGGAGTCGTGTCCAGCAGAGTTGTTCAGGGTAGTGAGGGAGCTAACTCAGCTCCCCCCTGCCCCGAACCAGATCCTTGAACCTACCAAGGCCTGCTGTGACAAATTTAACAACTTCTTCGCGGATAAAATCTCTCGGATAAACGAAGGTCTGGACGCCAGGGTTGAAACAGAAACCAGAACAGAGGTGTCGAGAGCTTCCGTGGACTCAGTTGTACTGGATCAGTTTGAGTCTGTCAGTACCGAGGATGTGGACAAGATCCTTAGAAGTCTTAGGAAGACAACCTGCTCTCTCGATCCCTGTCCCTCGTGGCTAGTGGCACAGGGGGGACCGGTTGTATCTTCATTGCTACACCGGATTATTAATTCATCCTTGAGGGAAGGGCAGTTCCCTGAAGATCTTAAATTGGCCATTATAAAACCTATATTGAAAAAGCCCTCCCTCGACCCCCTGGTTTATAATAATTATCGGCCAGTTTCGCTGCTGCCATTTTTGGGGAAGGCGATCGAGAGGGCGGTTGCACTCCAACTTCAATCGATCTTGGATGAAATGGATTTTCTAGATCCATTTCAAACCGGTTTTCGGGCGGGTTACGGGGTTGAGACTGCCCTGGTCGCCCTGGTCGATGATCTCCGTCTGGGCATCGACAGGGGTAGCGTGTCCCTGTTGGTGCTCTTGGACATCTCAGCGGCTTTCGATACCATCGACCATGGTATCCTTCTGGAGCGCCTGGCAGAGGTGGGAATCGGAGGCACTGTGCTCCAGTGGTTCCGGTCCTACCTCTCTGGGAGGTTCCAGATGGTGCAGCTGGGGGACGTTTGCTCCGACAAGAGGGCCATCAGATCTGGGGTCCCTCAAGGAGCCATCCTGTCCCCCATGCTCTTTAACATCTACATGAAACCGCTGGGAGAGATCATCCGGAGGCATGGGGCGCGGGGTTATCAGTACGCTGATGACACCCAAATAGTCTTCTGTATGCCTCCGACTGATGCAGTGACCAGGGATGGCGTCGCTCCTCTTGTGGCCTGTTTGGAATCGGTAATGGACTGGATGAGGGAAAATAGACTCAGCCTGAATCCAGAGAAAACGGAAGTACTCGTGATAGGTTCTCCCGGCCCTGGGATGGAGGTGGTTCCACCTGTCCTGAACGGGGTCACGCTCCCCGTGAAGGACACTGTACGCAGTCTGGGGGTGCTCCTTGACTCGTCGCTCCATCTTACTTCTCAGGTGGATGCGACAGTCAGGAGCACCTGCTTTCAGCTTCGGCTGATACGCCAACTGCTTCCCTACCTGGACCGGAGGGACCTTGAAACAGTAGTACACGCTCTCGTAACCTCTCGGTTGGATTTCTGTAATGCGCTCTACATGGGGCAGCCTTTGTATCACACTCGGAAGCTACAATTAGTGCAAAATATGGCAGCTCGGGTGGTCACTGGTGCTCCCAGGACCGCCCATATAACACCTATATTGAAAGACCTTCATTGGCTGCCTATTCGCTTCCGGGCTCAGTACAAAGTGCTGGTCGTTACCTATAAAGCCCTAAATGGCCTGGGCCCAGAGTACCTAATGGACCGCCTCTCCCCACACAATCCGCCCCGCACACTTAGATCCACGGGGCAACAGCTACTTAGAGTTCCAGAGGCTAGATTATCAACAACTTCAAAGAGAGCCTTTTCCATCTCGGCCCCTAGCCTCTGGAACTCCCTCCCCACCGAGCTTCGTCTGGCCGCCTCCCTCAGTGCATTTAAAAGGGGTTTAAAAACATACTTGTTTGACCATGCATACCCCTGACATCTTCCCACATGCGATTCCTCCCATATTGGTTTCGTGCCCTGACACACTACTATTGTAATTGTTACATTGTTTTAACATTGTTTTAATGTTTTAATAACTTGTATTGTTTTATATTGTTTGTTTTTATGCTGTGCACCGCCCTGATCGCAGGAAGGGCGGTATACAAATAAAATTTATTATTATTATTATTATTATTATTATTATTATCCACTCATTAGCACATCTGTCTTTGTGTGTATGTAGGGTGCCTTCACATCACCTGTTGATTTATGGCAACCTTATGAATTTCACAGGGTTTTCTTAGGCAAGGAATTACTCAGAGGTACCTATCTTTCATCGATCAGAATGGTGACTGCAGCCAAGAAATAAGAAGAAGTCTAGGAATGGGAAGGGTAGCTGTGAAAGAACATGAAAAGATCCTAAATAGTAAAGATATACAACTGAACACTAAAGTCAGAATCATCCAAGCCATAGTGTTACCATGTGTGGATATGAGAGCTGGACAGTGGGGAAAAAACAAATATGAAAGGAATTAGCTCATTTGAGATGTTGTGCTGGGGAAAAGGGCTGAGGATAATGTGGACCAATGGGTCCTTGAACAGATAAAACCAGAAATCCCCCTGGAAGCCAAGATGATGGAACTGTGGCTGTCATATAGTGGCCACATCATGAGAAGGCATGACTCAGTCAAAAAGATATTAATGCATGGAAAAATGGAGGGCAGTAGAAAGATGGATAGACTCAATCAGAGGTCACAGGCATGAATCCACAGAACCTAAGCAAGGCAGTGGAAGATAGTGGATCATGGGGATGTCTCATCCACAGGGTCGCCATGAGTCGAGGGTGGCTTGAGGGCAGTTAACAACAACAACAACAACAACAAACTTTTAAAAACAGACTTTTAAAAGCAAAAGTTTCTCTTGGACTGTTTTAGGGTCAAGAGAAGGCTTTCAAAAACCAAGCAGTACACTGGATGTTTAACGGTCAGGGGTGTTGGAGGGTTCTCAAAAACAGCCTTTAGGGGCTGCATGAGGCCTGCACTTTGCCCACCCTTACTCTAAAGGTGACATTGGCTCTTGAAGATCTTAGAATAACCAAAAGATTTTTTAAAAAATAAGCAAGTGGAATAGTTAGACCATAGCTTTTTTCTGAAAGCTCCAGCTCCTACTTTGAAGGCAGTTACCTTGAGGCCCAGGCAGCCTGCCCTGTCTGTTGGCTGCCAGGAAGGTGATGCTATCAGTCTTCTGTTGAGGCCTCCCATTATTGCATATCATTCCTTTCCACTACCACCACCCCAACACGTGTCCTCCCTGTGGTTTGCAGAACATATGAGAAGGAAATGAAAGGACTGCAAGTGAACTGGCATAGAAATTCTAACTAGAGGATGGAAAAATGCTTTGTCCAACTAAGATTACTTTGCAAGTTATATATGTGTAGGTTCGTGCATGAGAGGGAGGGGGAGAGAGGGAGGAAGGGAGAGAGGGAGAGAAAATGCAAAGTTATCTGGACTTGAGTCACCCTATTGTGACTTGTTATTTTGATTCTCTCTTGCCAAAATATTCTTTTGCTAATGTTCACAGGGGAAAAAATATTAACTGAATCCAGGATATAATATTCCTTCATTCTTGGCATAGCTATAAAGTCCTTTTGGTTAAAAGAAAAAAGACAAGGGGGAAAAGCAATAAATGATAGCATTGGTGGGTGGGGGAGAAAAACTCATAAAATAGCATTATGTTCTCAACTTTATTAAACAACAAGAAGAAAAGAACAGATTAAAATATTCTTATAAACCTAATATTTGTTTTGTGGAGGTTTTGCTTGGAATAATGGAGTTTTCCCCTCTGATCTCTCCACAGTTTGCTTTTCTCACATGTGGCCGAGGTCAAACCAGACTTTTATGGGTTTGGTTCCACTTTTTAAAAAGTGTTGCATCTCAGGCAAACCTCAGAACAGTCCCCAGGGACAGTGTTTCCAAGCTGTAGATTCTTAGTCTCCAAGCTGTAGATTCTTAGCTGTAGATTCTTAGTCTCATTTAAACAGTAATTTTAAGTACAAGTGCTTATTGACCAACAGTAATTCAACACATTTTAAATTAACCTTTAATTAAAACAACAAGTTTTTTGGTTCATTTTTTTAACATCAAGGGAGGTCAGTTTTTACCTACTGCGTGCAGGCTACAGCAGCTAAGGTTCTCCTCAACTAATGTCTGACATTCCAATATGGATATTGGGTTTCACTCCACTGGTTGAATGGATTCTATCATCCTTTCTTAGAACTTTATTTGGAGTCCCTGAATGTGCATCAGTAGCAATTCTGCAACGGGAAGCCAGATGTACTGCATGGGAATGGGCTCTAAAATACTGGACTTTTATCACATTCATTCTTCCCCCCGTTATGGGGATGGGAACGGGACTCTCAGGGGCACGCGTGAATAGATTTTATCACACACCCAAGCATCCACAAAAAGGTCCCATTCCATAACCCATCCCTGTTCAGTGCTGAGGAGTGCCAATTTTGTCCGATGGAAAACTTCAGTTGAACAAAAATTGCACTCCTCAGCACTGAAAGGCGACGGCCTGGGGACGGGTGCTGGAATGGGACCTTTTTGTGGACGTTTGGGTGTGTGATAAAATCCTTTCATGCGCACCCCTGAGAGTCCCGTTGCCATCCCCATAACGGGGGAAAAATGAATGCGATAAAGTTCACTGTCTTAACCTCACCTTTGCGGGCCCAGAAAGAGGCTATGTTAATCTGTTATGAAAGGTGCCATATAAAGCAAATAATCATAGGTGTCCAAGGGAAATTCCAGAGATTGGGCCTCTGGGATAGTTTTCTTTGTATGTTAAATTGGACAATGGTGAGAAAAATCCTCATACAGAGGATCAAGGATAGTGATACCCAGCATTCATTATCAATTTGCCAGCACAACCTGTTCTTCCATTAATTTAAGACATTTATTCCAAAGGATGATGCAAATTACCTAAAAACCCTCACAATTGACAAATATTGATTGGCATTTACTAAAGTGAGATTTAATGCATTTCCATCTGCAGTAATGGAAGGTTGATTCAGACAAGTTGAGTATAAAGACCGATTGTGCCCATGTGGAGAAGGATCAGTAGAATCCATATAACATATCCTTCTCACATGCACTTTCTACAGGGATGACAAGTTAAGATTAATAGGGCTGGTACATAAGATATTTACTTAAAACACTGATAAAAGGGTCATAGATGAGGTGGCAAAATTCTGTTTTGTAGCAATTAAGACCCATAGGGCTACAGTAACTACTACAGCTAAGAAGCAGCAGCTGGTGTTAGCAATTAACAGTAATATCTTTTCCTGATCCAGCCCAATCTTATAGTATACTGAATGAGGAGGAGCAGTATCTGTTTTATATAATAGGGTTTGGTTATGTTCTTAATAGATTAATAAGATGAAAGGCTAGAAGGTTTTATCTCTAATTATTTATATTTGTACTTATATTGAAAATTTAACTTTTTATTTGGTATTGTGTTAAAACTGATTTCTTTTTTTAATTTTTGTATTGCCTGGAGGTCTGTTGACTGTAATAAAGGCTTTGTATTGTATTGGGTTACCCTAATGGGCTAATGGTTGGTGGGCAATTTCAAGGCCTGATCGCTCCCTTCTTGTGATTCTGTTTATTTAAACGAGCTTGAACTTGTTATCCCTTTAAATATAACAACAGAGGGAAGCTCATAATTCTTGGTGCTTGTCCATCTTCTGTTCCCATAGATATCAACAAGAATAGCTAGTGGCAACAGATAATAGAAGCTGCAGTCCTATAACTTTTGAAATTGCCTGTCCTTGAACTAGAAATAGAGGACTGTCCTCTGTTAAATGTGCTCTGAAAAATATTACCAGAATCCATTAGTAGGCATGACAAAATAGGAGACATGACACTGAACACAAGTCATTTGATAGCAAAAATTAGCATATATTTGTCTGTTCATAGCAGCTGAGACTCTGATTCCCCCTAGTACCACAGCCATTTCTCATTTCCTTAGTAAAATAGTTTTACTCAGGTTAATTAAAAATGTGTTGAATTGCTGTTGGTCAATAAGCACTTGTACTTAAAATTACTGTTTAAATGAGACTAAGAATCTACAGCTTGGAAACACTGTCCCTGGGGACTGTTCTGAGGTTTGCCTGAGATGCAACACTTTTTAAAAAGTGGAACCAAACCCATAAATTCTCAGGTGGGATCCATACCTCCCATGGCAGTTCCAGGATTGGACAGTTACACAGTGTCAGTCTCTTCCTCTCTCCCTCCCACTGATTATTCTCGAGCAGGCTGGCTTTCTTTTCTTTTTCACTTTGTTTTCTTTTCTATCATCTTTGTTTTACTAGATCGCATTGCTATAACTGATAAATTGCATTGTAACCTCCCTCCCAAAAACCCCAAAGAGTACAGCATAGGGGAGAAAAGTGGGGTTAAGGAGGAGTGCAGAACATATGGGACTGTTGATGGCTGAAACAGCCCCACTTTGGTCTCCTGGCTCCCAGCCTCCAGTACTTCAATCCCAGTTTACTCTGCTCTGGGCAATTGTCCTAATTGCCTCTCCAAAAACCAGTCCTTTGAGCGAAATGATGTTTCCTAAACTACTCCTTTAATAAATGACTCCTTTCTCACTCAAATTCATGATATAAATGAAAGAGAACTTTAATAGTGATTCATCAAACACAAAGGAAACCTATAAAAGAAAAAAGAAAGAAAGGGTATGCAAAATGGGGAAAAGGTGGTAAAAACCCCTTTGGCAACAGACAGAAAAGTGGTGGCTAAATGGAAACAAAACAGGTTTTCATATTGAAATAAAAACAGACTTTAAAGTCTTGGGGATATATATATAGTGATGAAAGGAGAACACAGAAATACAGCCGTCCCTCCATATCCACGGCTTCTGTCTTCACAAATTCAACCATCCACAACTTGAAAATATTTTAAACTAATAATCCCAAAAACAAACCTCGATTTTTACCATTTTATATAACGGTCACCATTTTACTACCCCATTTTATATAATGGGTCTTGAGCATACACAAATTTTGGTCTCCACAAGGGGTCCTGGAACCAAAGCCCAGCAGATGCCAAGGACCCACTTATGAAGGAACACACAGCTACCTTTCCTTATATGTATACATTGTGGAATGAGAATGTATGCACTGGCATACTGATGTGTGTGCATCTCTGGCTGCATCTGCACTGCAGAAATAATCTAGTTTGACTCCATTTTAACTGCCATGGCTCAACGCTATGGATTTCTTGGATTTCAGATTATTTCTACAGTGCAGATGCAGCCTGTCTTTCTGTCTCTCTCCACACCATAGCCCCAGTCTAAAGTACCTGCCGGCAGTTGCTGTTAGACACAGAGCAAAAGACATAAAGATGCAATATATCTCTGATGATGCAGCTCATTTTGCTTTTTGCCTGATTCTGTCACCTAGGAGTGGAAAGAATATTCAAAAATATTTTTTAAAAAAATGTTTAAAAAATGCACGAGTGTTGGGAAACTCTGATAAGAAAAATCATAGATAGTATGAAATTTTGGTGATCAGGATTTATTCTGTGTGGAAAATGCATAATTTTTGTGTACAAAACAAAGTTCTCTCTTTAGAGGAAAGAAAAAGTGAATAACATTTCTGCAGGATGAAAACAGGTTTTGTGTAGCAGAACAAAGCATTTTCTCTGTGCAAATGCTGTTTTCTTTGTGGCAGACTTCTTTTCTGTGCAGTAAATACTGTGTCCTGCACCAAAACCCCACGTGCATTTTTTGAAATCACAAGTTTTAAATGACTTTCTCACGGCAGGGAGAAAAATGGTAAAGTTTTTCATTATTGTGCAGTAAAATTCAGTTTACAAAAATGTACAACACTACGATTCCTGGCACCCCCAGACTAGCATAGCAAGTGGTTATATTGGCTGGGGGATTGTATGAGTCCTAATCCCAAAAAGTAACAGTTCCCTTTGGGAAATGCTGAATTGGTTTCAATATTCACAGGTGGAGGAGGAGGAAAAAGAAAGGAGTTTATCACATGCACTTTTCAGCCTGATTCGGGCATGGGACAAGATCGGGCTGGAATGGGGGAAAACTGGTTTTATCACACACAAAATTGCTGCTGCACTGCCACCCGACCTTCAGCTGTGCTTTTCCTGGCAATTTTGCTACCATGGAGGCTTTCCATACCACCGCAGCTGAAGGATGGGTGATGGTCGGGCAGCAGTGCAGTAGCAATTTTGTGTGAGATAAAAAATGTATTCCCCCATTCCGGCCCGATTCCATCCTGTGCCCGGGTTGGGTTGAAAAGTGCATTGATAAACTCCAAAGAGAGAGAGAGAGAGAGAATTAGGAATAAGCTCATTAGAGCTGTTACAGTGTGTTATTGGTGTGATGAATTGGTTCAGATATTAACTGAAGGAGAAGTGAAGGGAATTGGGTTAAAAATGGCTGAAAGAGCAAACTATTGGCTGAAAAGTCATTTCACATTGGCCATTGTAATTGCTGCCAGAAGGCCTAAGTAATTTGGTTACCAAATGCAATAAAACAGCTCATATAATGAACTTCTTAGACTTCAAATAGTGGTATCAGTTTGGAGTGAAGAGGAGGATCTGGTCCTGTCCCTGCTGGTTGAAAAGGGAGGCATTTAAGGCAGAGCCTGATTATCTTGCAATAGCGAAGAAAAAGCCTTGGAAGGTCAAGGCACTCTTTCCAATATTGTTTTGGATAAACATTCTAGCTGAAGCCTCCAAAGGGAAATGAAAAAATATTTTTGTACGGCTAAGCATGCATTTGTATTTGAAATGAGAGAAAGGTTTATTGGAAGAGTAATATTTGCTTTTAAATTTTTTCTTCTTTGGAGGCAGGGGGTGGGTAGGGAACTGGCCTCTCTTTTGCCAGAAGGAAAATTTCTTGAAATAAATCCAAGAATTCTTGTTCAGGTTTTACCCCCTTGCTCAGTAGACTAAAGTGTCTAGGCAAGCAGATTATTAATCACAGCTTGTCACTAAGAATTTAATGCTCAGAATGATTTCCATTTTTTCCTGGGGTTACATTCCCTTTTTTATTGGAGGGACGGCAAATTTCTAGAGATCTGTAATAGTGGAGCCTTCTGTACCTCTCAAGGTAGTTTATAAGTAATATATATATAGTTGGTTAAGATCAAAAGATTATTGGGTCATTGTAAATTCCTATATACCAAATGTCCTCTTGTACTTTTTCTCCATCTACCACTCCTTCTGTCACTAAGCATAGATTGATAATAGGTAGAGACATAAAAATAGAGAGGACTAGCAGCACCCTAAGCACTTATAGCTTTTCAGAGCTTGGGAATTAATTCTGTAGTGTAGATGCAACATGGATCAGAAAGCAAAATAAACTGCAGAGAGGGAAAATCTCAGCAATGGTAAATTTACTTCAAACCCAGAAGCAATTTTGGAATTTATATTTCAAGATCTGAAAAGCTTACTTTTTGGAATACAGTGAGCCTTTGTTATCCTCTGGGGTTTGGTTCCAGGACCCTCCATGGATAACAAAATCTGTGGATGCTCAAGTCCCTTTAAATATAATGGCACGACAAAATGGTGTCCCATATATAAAATGGAAAATCAAGGTTTGCTATTTGGAATTCATACTTTTTGGGAATATTTTCAAGCTGTATATGCTCAAACCCAAGGGAAAAAAATCTGTGGATAAGGAGGGCCAACTGTATAACTTCCAGAATTGCTTCTGGATTTGAAATAAATTTACCATTGCTGAAATTTTCCTTCTCTGCAATTTATTTTGCTTTCTGATCTAGGTTGCATCTACAATGCAGGATTAATGTACCGTTTTAACACCACTTTCACTGCCATGGCTCAATGCTATGGAATTCTAGGATTTGTAGCTTTGTCAGGTATTCAGCCTTCTCTGACAGAGAGTTCTGGTGCCAGTGTGGCAGCAGCTCCAGTTAAGAAATGAGTTTATACTGATGGGTGAAAACTTTTATAGATTCATGAATAAACTAGATAACCAGAGATTTAGTAACTTGTGAAAAGACCATCAAAAGCAACCATAGTGTTGTTTTGTTTTGTTTGCCTTTGATCATAAGTGTGTAAAGTGCCATATGCATACGGTCTTTTTCTTCCCAGCAGTGCCCTCCCAACCCAGCATCAGAGTAAACCTAGACATGAAGAGGAACACATGTGCTAAGGATATTAAGGACAATAATTTGCTGTGACAAACAGATGTTTTTCATCACTTGAAGGAGCACCTTTTCCAAATTCACACTCAGGGGTTATTCAGATGGTGAAAATAATCCCAGAAGAATGTGGGTTGAATCCTTGTTGTTCATATGCATTTTAAATTCACCCAAGTAAGTCTAAGAGAGGTGCCAAAACACCCATTTAACCCAGGATAATTGATATTGTTCCCCCCATGAGTTTTCCTAAAAGATTTGCATTGTCAGCTGTGTGAATAATTGATGTGAATAGACCCAGGATAAATTGGGGTAAAGCTCTGCATGCCTTGAATGTGCTTCAAATACATCCGCATCATGGACTTTATCTGAGTGCTGACACATGTGAGCAACAGAATTTGCAGAGATGCGCACAGATGAGGTTCCAATAAAAAAAAATTACTGTGAACAACAAAATTGGAATGTGTGAGATTATTTAGATAATTGTGCTAAAACACACACACACACATGTCTGAATAGGACCTCAGAGATAATAGTGACTGGCAAAACAATGCATAAATGTCCCAGGTGGCATTGGAGGGCTGCACTTTCTTGCCACACTGACTCCTACAGAAAAAAAAAAATCTTTGTTTTGTACCCTAGTGCCTTCTAGGGAACATTCACCATTCCTGGAAACATTTTAGGCCCATGAGGGGCCCTTTTTTAATAAAAGGAAGTGCGTGGAACTTTCTTGAGTTTAAATTGGTCCAGCTTGGGTCCAAACTGTAAAGAAAATTCTCCACATCACCCAGAGGATATTTTGTTACAAAAATGTGATTTCTTTTGGGGAAAAAAATGTTAGACCCTTGGCGAAATCAGGGAGCCATCTATACCTCTTAGAGGGCTTTCAAGGGCATATTGGATAAAAAAAAAAATCTTTTGAACAATTTTTAAAACCACTCCCCAGGGGCGGGGTGCTATGAGTAAAAAAAAATGCATGCCACACGTGGCCAATGCCTCACATTCTGTCCACCCCTTACCTAGATGATCCCACAAAAAGATACTTGATTCTGAACAATCTACAGAATCAGATTTCTGTATGGGGAGTCATAGAATCATAGAAACATAGAGTTGGAAGAGACCACAAGGGCCATCCAGTCCAACCCCCTGCCGTGCAGGAACTCCCAATCAAAGCATCCCTGACAGATGGCCATCCAACCTCTGCTTAAAGACCTCTAAGGAATGAGACTCCACTACGCTCCGAGGGAGTGTGTTCCATAAGGTGAATTTCAGGCTACCTTCATTTGCACCAGTCAAATTCAATAGAATGAATAATTTTCAGCACGGAGGCTGCATTACTAGGGCATTACTGTGCTTGTTTGTCATATAGGGGTTAAAGAGTATTTAAATGGATGGAAAAGGGGGAAAGCTGTCAAACTTCATTCATCAAAAACATGGAATTCAAAGTCAATATTTTGTGAGAGTCACTCAAAGCATGAAGCCTAGATGGACAAATCTGTCAATTTTAGTGTCTGCTGAGCATGAACTTCTGAAATATCATATTCTTTCCATCCTAAATATGTAGCCATTTTAAACTTTTGGCAAATCCTTACTAAAAACAAACTGAAATGTCATTCTCACCCATCCCTAATGTGGACAAATCTTAAGACTTGGGTGAGGTTCAGTACTATCTGAAATACTTGAAGTATTCTTTGAAATATCTCCCAGGCTGCATCCGCATGGCAGAAATAATCCAATTTGACATCAGTTTAACTGCCATGGCTCAATGGTATGAAATTCTGGGAATTCTGGGTAGAGCTCTGGTGCCACAATACACTACCATTCCCGGAACCCCATACCATTGAGTCATGGCAGTTAAACTGATGACAAAATGGATTATTTCTGCCATGCGGATGCAGTCCCAGTCTTCCTGTCTGCATGTGTTTTGGTCTTCATTTCTTGAGAATGTTGCTGTTCAGGAAAGTTGTTACTATGGGAAATGTGAGATATTATAGCTAAGCATTGAAAAGTATTTAGTTTCGTCCCTTCTGACCTCCACTGTGACTCATCACCCTGTAACATCTTACACACATTCTTCATGCTTTTCGGAGTCCCAGAGGGCCAACAACTGTGCTGCTCTGCATGCATACAGCAGAGACACCTTCCCTCCCCAATTCTCCCTCCACAGCCCAAGGGATTTAGCCCTCAATGCTGGAATGCCATATGAAAATCAGATCCTCAGTAAAATTCGATTTGGCAGGCACCGCAGCATTCTTCTTTGTGACAATAATACAGGCCTGACTGACATTTACTGTCCTGTCCCAGCATGAGGACTAGTTAAAGGCACAGAGACCTTTCTCCCTTTTGTGTCTCCTCAGAGAGGCTCAGCAGCCTTTAAATGAAACCAGAGAACAGACTGAATATTAATGACATATCATACCCATTGCCAAGGGATACAGATGTAATTGTTTATTGAACTGCTCATTATGTTTCTTGTCTAAATAAACGTCTTCTCTGTTAAATAGCCTGAATCGTGGCAGCAGTGGCAGTAGGAGCCACAAAATGTGACGTACGGTTGCAATTAATACTGAATTAATGACCAAGTTGTTGCATTTGTCAAGATGCTTTTCAACTGCAGAAAGAAGAGAAAGAAAAAAGTATGGCAAAAAGAGGCAAGACAAAGGGAGCATCTACACTGTAAAAATAATTGAGGAAGACCTTCCTTCCTTCCTTCTTCCCTTCTTCCATAGCCATCTTGGAAGCAAATTTACATTTGGGTTGACCCTACCTGCATTCAGGACCAGCAAATGAAACAAAACAAGGCCCGCCTCCTGTAGAGTTCTGTTAACTGTAGGTGCATCTACACTGTAGAAATAATGCAACTTGACACCAATGTAACTGCTGTAGTCTCATTTTATAGAATCCTGGGATTTGTAGTTTTACAAGTTCTTTAGCCTTCTCTGTCAAAGGAGTTTTTCACACTGGGGGAAAAGGCAGGAGCATAGCAGAATGCTCCCATTAATATTGTGCAATTTGGCAAAGATTATCACACAATGTCACAAATATCTCAAGATTATCCCATGAATAAAGAGGAATTATAGCTCTGCTTTTTATTCATGGGACTATAATTTTTATTCAGAGGATAATCACAGGATATTTGCGATGTCTTGTGATAATCTTTGGCAAATCATGTAATATTGATGGGAGCATCCCACTATGTTCTTGTCCTTTTTTCCCAGTGTGATAAACTCCAAAGACTGCTGGTGCCTCACAAAATGACAAATCCTAGGATTCTGTAGGATGGAGCCATGGCAGTTAAAGTTATGACAAACAGCATTATTTCTACAGTGTAGATGCATCCAGAATCAGGGAGAGGTTGGATGAGTATTTTAGCAAGAAGCTCTTGGAAATATACTTTGAAGAACAAAGAATTTAATGAGACACTAAATCCATCCATAACTGTGCATTCGTAGGCTGATGCTCTGAGACAGGATTATGCTCAGCGTGAAGGAATGTTTTCTCTCTTTCGCTCCCCTGCTCCCATCTTCACTTCATCTTGTCTAAACCTATTGATTTTAGCAGATTTGGAGCTATTTCAGAATGTATAGTCATTGAGGATTGAGGGTGTGCCTGCACTGTAGAACTAATGCAATATGAGACCAATTTAACTCCCACGGCTCTATCCTACAGATTTGTAGGATGGGATTTTTAGTTTTGTGAAGTGTCAGCACTCTTTGGCAGAGAAGGTTAAAGACTTTGTAAAACTACAAACCTCAGGAAGGAGTTATGACACATAAAGTTGTGTTAAACCACATTATTTTTACAGTGTAGATGTACCTGCAGCTAACAGAACTCTACAGGGGGTGAGGATGTTTTTGTTCCATTTGCTGATCCTGAATAAGGTAAGGTGTTTGCTCAACTCAAATATAATTTAGCTTCCAAGATGGCTGTGGAAGAAAGGAAGAAAGAAAGAAAGAAAGAAAGAAAGAAAGAAAGGAGTTCAGCATACGACGGAATTTGGGAGTATAATGCAATGGCAATCTGAATGCAATCATGAGGTTTCATGTTATTGCGAATGAGTGTATCTCACTCAATTTCGGGCAATGGGAAGTCATTCCGAATGCAATCATGGGGTTTCATGTAATTGCGTATTAGAGTATCTCATGCAATTTCGGGCAATGGGGGGGTCATTTTCGGGAAATGGGAAGTCATTCTGAATGCATTCCGAATGCAATCATATTTCACGTCGATTTGCTAAACTAGCAAATTCACGTAATTGCGAATTGGCTCCATGTGCAATTGAGAGAAATTCCCCCCATGTGATAAACTCCAAAGAAAGAAAGCAAGAAAGAAAGAGAGAAAGAGGGACTCCATCATACTTCCTGAGAAGTTAGTGCTCTGCCTCTCCTCAACTATTACTCTGGCCATCTAACTGAGAAAGAAAGATAGGTAAGAGTCAGGACCACCCAATCAGCTCAACTGATAAACCAGCCATTTTTGGCATCTGCAGTCTATTTCTAATCTAGATAGTCATAATGAGAAGACGAACAAAAATCCAGCTGTGTTATACCAATGCATTTAACTACATTGTATTTTATATGAATGTCAATGTTGATAACTTGAGCATGATTTTTCTTGTTTTCTTTTCTCCTCCCTATCTGCTATCTTTTTCCATTGTTTGTCCTTGGGCTGGAAATTGGAGAGGAAAGATGGTCTTGTTCTGCTTTTATTGGTAGGTGAGTGGCTGTAAGAACCTTTCAAGCTTAACAGCTAGGTATAAAAACCTAAACCAAATTAACTGATTAATAAAAACATAAATGAATGTTTACTTTTAAGATTCATCCATTTCTGTTCTGACTTCATTCCTTCATAATGCTGTCATCTATTTTTCTTAAGAACCACTCACTGATAATTTACAATTTGCCTGTTAAGATCTAAATATACATTATGAAGCCAGATTATATGATAGCCAGAAACCACTATATTGCTATAACCACATAAGGTTGAAAACAGACACTACACATACTGTACTTGGGGTAGTAAAAAAGGTCCTTACTGTGATAAGTAAAACTGTAGCCAGGGGGACAGAAAAGAATCTAAACATATGTCAATATACAGATAGAAAGATCTCAGTGGAATTTGGGAAGGTTTTTGGACTACAATCTCTGAATCTCACTGAAACATGCTAAGGGGAGAAGCACATCTCTACAGAGGTGTGAGATACCATCTGTTGTACATTATATTATCAATATTCAGTACCATAAATATCAGTCTTATAATTGCATTTAAACCAGGGGTAGGAATGTTGTGGCCCTCCATATGATGTTGGACTGCAGTACCCAGCAGTCCTAGTCAGTATAGCCAATTGCGAGGAGGTCTGGCAGCTGCAATCCAACAACATCTGGCGGACCACATCATTTCCACCCCAATCACTGCCAAATAAGGTGAATTCTCTTAGAACCAGAGCAAAAAGGAGCTAGGACAGTCTGATTCCTGGCAGCATCAGATGGCCGCTGCATCCACAGCCCACCTTGTGAGTGGGTCATGTGGACAGTGGGGTTCCGACCTGCTTCTGGCTCGGGTTGCTGTTTCATGACTGTCTGTTCCACCCCAATGTTAGTCAGAGTTTTGCATTTTGTGAATATGTTGTTGTTGTTCTCAGGATGATATGGAGGGATATCTATGCAGGGAGACCACTCCTTCTCCTGGCTATGTGCTACTGGAAGACAAAGTATTTTAAAGTCCAGGAAATCAAATGCAAATTCCATTAGCAACACATAAAGATACTTTGAGAGCAAGGATGTCTCAGTCCTTTGTGAGGCTACAAACCACTTTGTTAGGCAGAGAACATTGAAATTCTCAAGAAGCTGCCATGCTTTTGCATTAGGAAAATTTGTTTTGTTGTTAATCACCCTAGAGTCAATCGTGACCCATGGTGACCCTGTGGACATGCCAAATGCAGTCCTATTTTTTTTTAAATGTTTTACCTTTGTTGGAGGTAAAAACCGCAGGTAATAAAGTCCTAGTCCATTGGCTCAATCTTTAGAACTCCTATATTGTGATTAAAATGCAGTATCTTCACATTCAGGAAACATATCCAGGGGTAGCCGTGCTAGCCATATAGCAAAGAATTGGGACAACCAAAATGCACTAAATACAGGGTGAAGGGAGAAAGGAGGCAGTGTCTAGTCCTGTACAAGCTCGTAATATCCTTAAGAAAGTGTCTGCACTCATACATTACATGCTTCTACTATGCAGATATTCATGTATGAAAATCACTGTTGGAATAAGAGGTTTTGGCTGTACTCCAGACATTTTTTCAAAACCCTGTATTTTTGCTGTTTATAAGCCATATATGTTCTTCTGCCAGCCCACAAAACTGAATGTTGTTTTCTCTCTGATTGGATCAGGAATTTACATAGTATCTTAAGAAGAGAAGAAAAAATACATCTCAGTCACTTGGTTTTCATTATGTCTGGATTAATCATTATGCTACATTTTCTGGATTAATTTTAAATATTTCAATATTAAGTGTGATTTTTTAAAAAGTCAGATAGGACTTCGGTGTTTAAATTTGATTGATGTTAAAGGGGTGTTAACTGGCTGGGTGCTGTTATTGCTGTGTTATCATCGTGTTTTTAAATTGGTTTTTTACAGTTAATTGTATTTCTGTTTTTATTTGAATTATTATTACTGTTAGCCACCTTGAGTGCTATTTTTGGCATTAAAGCAGGATATTAATGTAATAAATCAAATAGAAGTAGCATCAGAAATGTTCCAGTTATGCATGATCATTTTACAGCTCATGGACTGCACGCTGCAGTTTTCCTCATATATGAATTTTTACTGTTCTTTATTCAACAAAAAGTAATGGCTTCCATTTTCTGAGTTTTGGAGTGCAGTGAGAATAGCTTGGGAACATTCTAGTTCTGCTTTATTACTTATGTAGCATAATGATTAATCCAGACATGATGAAAACCAAGTGACTGAGATGTACTTTTTCTTCTTCTTAAGGTACTATGCAAATTCTTTCCTGATCCAATTGGATTGAAAATAGAAGGAGTCTGGAATATCTAACACACTACAAAAGTTCACATTTTTGTTATTTTCATGCCCTATTCTAGTTCTTGCTTAATTAGAGGGAGTGGGAGATGAAGAGAGAAGGAGAACTTTCCTGGAAAAAGTTGTTTCCTGGAAAAAATTGAGATCAGCCAGTCTGGAGCCAGCCTCATTATTACTATTTTACATTCAGATCTTTCTAGATATTATACCCACACGAGTTAAGCACTTTACAAAATAGCACAGTAATGTCAGGAAATGTAACAGTAGGAGAGTGCTTGATAATGACCATTAGACTCAGCAAGGCTTAAAATTAATTATCAAATGATCACAGAATGTTTGCTTCCCAGGCATCATTTCAATGTACTGCTGTAGCAAAACTGCCAAAACTAAAACTGCTGTCTTAACTTTATTAGATGGGCTTTTCCAGCATCTCTTGTTTGGAGAAAACAAAAAGGCACATTTTGTAAAGCCTGTCATGTAAAGAAAGATACAGGAACTTTTTTCTAAACATTTCCCTTTTTTGGCTGGAGAGTGGACCACAGAATTGTGATGAGAACAGCCAGGGCAGAAAACATGGAGCTGGAACATGCCCCATTTCTTTACTACTTTAACCTCTTTTCTGCATCACAGTAAAAACACTTTCATTGCATTGCCACATTCCTATGTATGTTCATTAATGCAACTACGGAGATGTAACCAGAAGAAACTATTGGCTTCTTGGGAAGACAAATGATGTGAGCCAACCTGCCATCAGAAATATCTGGAGAAAGCATGGCACTAGTTGGAACCTAAGCAAAATGGACAACAGAGTCCAATAGGACTACAGAGTGAACTTTTACTACATAACTCCAGTGTGCATAATCTGCTGTAGGAGTATTGTGGTTCTGCACTCTGTTTCTTTCCATAGCACCACTAGCATGGATTTTTCTAATTGGTCAATAGAAGCATGCCTAGTCTAAAAGGGAGTTGTAGATTCCTTCCTTGACTTTCAGTTAGAAACACTGGCCTCATTTCCACTATGGTTTAAACCAGATCTTGATTCCAAATGATCCGGTTTAAACCACCATGTTTCCCACTTAATTTGAATCACTGAAATTATTTGGAAAGGGGGGGCATGATTTTTACCCATTTTGACCCGTTTAACCCACGTAAAAAAGACGCTGGTAAAATGGGGTGTTTTTTGGGCTCAATAGATTTATTTGGTTCCCATGGCAGTGGCTTCCCCAGCCTCCCAGCCATACCTCCATGCCAGCTCCACCCTCCCACCCTGCCTCTCTCCTTCTGCTCCGGCATGCCTCAGTCCTCCTGGCTTGCCTCTCTCCTTCTGCCGCAGCCTCTCCTCCACCCCGGTATGGCCAGGAGGAAAGAGGGAGGCATGGTGGGGAAGCCACGTCTGTTGCTTCCTGAGCCAATTCTTGAAAACATACTGTAGTGAGAACCACTGTGTTTGCTGAACCGGTTTCAGGAATCAGTTCAGGAATCGAATCAAAAGGTAAGTGGGAATTAGGCCACCGACATGAATAGTGTCTCCCCACTTCTCAAAGTATTGTTAATCAGAAAGATTGTGGGTGTTGAGTGCGGTGCCAATGGCATGCTTTACATGTAAAAGGTCCCATCCTCAGGCCTTGGTACCTCCCAAAAAAGGGTAGGAAATCCTCTTATCTGAAAGTCTAGAGAACTGTTCTCAATTAGCAGAGCTTGGAAAAGTTACTTGTTCACCATATGTCCAAGAATCCCCCCACCACCAAAAAAGTAACTTTCTCAGTCTCTGCCAATAAGTGCAGACCAAATGGTATGAGCTGTTTCCTATGATCCTTAGGTGTCTCAGCCTTTGCTCCTTGGTCTTAGAGAGAGTAAAAAAAAAGACTTCAGGCAGCAGATTTGAGTGCATTGATAGCTATTCATTTTACTATTATTAGTTTTTACTCCAGGGACAAGCTTGTGGGTTTTCTGCCTCTTGTGTTGAAATCTGTCTTGGTGTCCTCCTAGAAGCACAATTGTCTACGTGAACAAATAATATGCTGTTTTCTGCACCAAAAGAAATCCTGTTTTTATGCAGACTAAGTCCTGAACTAGATGAAGACTGGACTGATGTCATTACGGTTTCCCACCATTCAAAGTACAGTAATGCATTTTTGAATTAGTTTCCAAATATTTATGTACATTCTTTCCATCCCTACTGGGAGCCACCACCTTGGGAATTGTGTGTGGGGGGGGGGACTTAAATAAACAACAACAATCCCTGACTCACTACCTTCTTTGGCCAGCTGAATTTTACATAAACACTGTCCATTTGCCACCTTGTCCTTACGCCCATTTTCACAATCTAGATGCTGTTGTAACTTGCCTCCCAAGCCCTGCCTGCCCCACCTCTATGACATTGCAAGCCTTCTTTCCATAAACTTCACAGGGACTCACCCCTTGACTCAATGTTTTGGCCCTGGCATCTCAGGAAATGGGATACTGCTGAACTGGCAACTCTGCACCATCTAGAAAATAGTAATTTTCAGAATCTTCTTAAGCCCATCAGTTTAAATGGGATAAGAGTTTTAGAAAAAGTGTTTGGTGCAGTGATTCAGGTGTTAGAGTTAGACTCTGAGGACCAGGGTTCAATTCCCAGCTTGGCCATGAAACCCACTGGGTGACTTTGGACAAGCCACATGTTCTCAGCCTCAGGGGAAGACAATGACAAACTTCTTCAGTACAAATCTTTCTAAGAAAATGTCACAATAGGCTTGCCTTAGGGTCACCATAAGTGGAAAATGATTAGAGGGCACAAGAACAACAAGAATAAATACAGTTTAATAGAACTGCAAGGTGTTCTCATACACACACACACACACACACACAATATTATTTTATTGTCAAATGTTATTGCATTAATTCCTCCCCCTGGGACATTCTAGTTTTGTTTTTGTTTTGTTTTGTTTTTCTTTTGAAACTTTGATTTTCCCTATGTAGTAATTAATAGTCTTCTCCAATCATGAAATGCCATTCTGGACAACAAAAGGTAGCCTGTTTCCCACTGATAAAATAGCTGTTTTAGCACCTGTAAATCTGGTTTGCATTTTACATAGGCCTTTATTCTGCATTGATAACAGGAACCGAAAATGGGCTTTGACAGTCCGTTGTGCTTTTACAGTATCCAGGTTTTGGGTTTGTTTTTTTTAAAGCAAGCTAATTATGATCACATGGTTTTGAGAGTCATACTTTTACATTTAGTGTCATAAATCTGCCCAAATGAACCCCCACTCTTTTCTTTAGCATTTGCTAGTCATTAAGAAGTTTAATTGTTTGTGGTGCTTTTCTTGCACAAGACGGGGCTGGGGGGATGGGAAGTTGTGCAAAATGTGGATCTCATTGCTTAAAAACTGGCTTTACATCAAAATTGGGACCTTCCTTCTTACATGCACTCACCTCGTATCTTCACAGGAGGTGTTTCTGCCAAAGCTATTGCTCTAACAACAGAAAAGCCAGTCTGAATCATACACAGTGGCCTCTGTAACTGAGTTTTGGGGTGTGTTTTCTTTTTCTTTTTTCCAGTAGTGCAATTTATATGGTGTCTAGTTTCAGACCGTCTCCCCCCTCACCTTTCCAAGGTCATAATTTTCAGCCATAGATGCTTCTCCCAGATGTCTTTGGTCAAGTTAATCACAGTTTGCCTGAAGGTTATGCTTTCAGGTAATCTGTCAAGGCCTAATTGTAAATCAAGGCCTCCTCCCGGGCCAAGAGACACTTATTAAAGAAAGTAGAAGTGTGACTTGAAGTATGTGTGTGAAAATAAATTAAACTGGGCCAGGTTCAGAAGGCATATGATGTATTGTATCAAAGAATATTAATGTCTCCATTTTTATGTGATTTGAATACTCACACATCTTTTGAAGTATTTTAGGCAATGTTTACAAAGATGTCAACACACTTTAGAAGCTCTGGGGGCCATATATTTAAGACATCCCCCCCCCAATGCCTTCCATCTCTGTGGGACCACAATTCCCACCATGCTCAAGTACATGCTGGTAGGAGTCAAAAGGAATTATAATCAACACATACAGAAAATAGTAGGTTTGGAAAGGCTGGTCTGCTGTTGTTATATGCCATTAAATCCACTTCAACATATGCTGACCTTATGACTGGGAGACCTTAAAGATATTTTTTTATTATTAACAGCCCTGCTCAGGTCTTGCAGATTCAGGACTGTGGATCCATTTATGAGAGCATCCATTTATAACATGATTTTTCTCTTTTCTCTTCCTACTGCCTTCAACTTTTCCCAGCTTTATTGTCTTGTCCAAAATATCATGCCTTCTCATTTTTGTCCAAAGCACAATAGTTTGTCCAAAATACAGTTTACTGGTAGTCATTTTTTACTGTTAGTGAGAATTCAAACCTAATTTGCTGTCTGACCCATTTATGTTTCTTCTTGGCAGTTCATGATATCTGTAACATTCTCCTCCTCCATCCCACCTCATATTATGTGTTGTTTTTCCTTTTCCTTTTCATGACACCTTTCTTCATTGTTGAGTTTCCAAATGCAGCTTCCATTGTCTAGCCTTCAAATCCAGGCTCTTCTACATCATCATTAATCCCCAGGCTCTTCTACATAAACATTAATCATCCAATAAGGAAAACAAATTTACAGTTTCCTTTCCTGTAGAGGGAGTCCATGACACCTCTCTCAGCCAATGCTCTTGCCAAAGATATATAAACAAACAGTCCCAGACTTCATCTTGCTGGCAAGATAACAGCTGAAATAAATGTTATTGTTAACTGCCTTCAAGTAGACACCCACTCATGGTGACCCTGTGGATGAGACATCTCCAAGATCCCCTGTTTCTCTGCAGATTTCAGCCCCGTGACCTCAATGATTAAGTCTAGCCATCTGGCAGGCAGTCTTCCTCTCTTTCTACTATCTTCCTAGCATTATTGTCTTCTCTAATGAGTCATGCCACCTTGTGATGTGGCCAAAGTACAACAACCTCAATTTTGTCATCTTGGCTTCCAAGGAGAGTTCAGGCTTGATCTGTTCCAGGAACCATTTGTCTGTCTTTTGGCATCCTCAGCACTCCTCTCCAGCACTACATCTCAACTGAGTTGATTTTCTTTCTGTCTACTTTCTTCACTGTCCAGTTCTCACATTGGTACTTGGTAATGGGAAATAGAGTAGTTTGGACAATTCTAACATTAGGGGGCTAAATAGACAGACAGGGAAAAAGAGGTGCTTTCATTCTGGCTTGAAGGTGTGACTTTTAGATTACACTTGCCTTGAAGCCAGCAGGAAAGTGCCCTCTAGGTCCCTTATGAAGAGAAAAGCTGTTTCAAAAAGAAGAAGCTTTTTACCATGTCTTCCTGGCTTGAAGCCATGTCATGTGGTCATGACATGAGCACTCCAGCTGCCTTGGGAGCCAGTGGTGCAGTTGGTGGGGTTTCAATGTGGCTTCAGAAAAGGAAGCTTCAAGCCACTTTTTCCTGCCCATCTGTTTCCCCCCTTTTGTTCTCAGTTTTATATCTTTACACTTTAGGATCTTGTTCAGTTCTTTCAAAGCTGCCCATCCTATTCCTAATCTTCTGGTTATTTCTTGACTGCAATCTCTGTTCTAATTAATGTTTGATCCAAAGTATGGGAAACCTTTTAACTGTATTGATTTCCTCATTAACTAGGTAGAATTTATGTAGATCCTCAGTGGTCATTTTTCCTCCTTTATGTTCAGCAGTAAGCCTGCCTTATCCATTTCTACTTTGAACTTTCTTAGGGTGGATACAGACGGGCCCTGATGCCATCACTTCCGGCAAGTGCCATTTGGGCGTGCAGACACCTGCTCGTCATTGTCACGTGCCACTAGTGGGGCTTGGTGCATATGGACCCCTAGCCCTACTGAGCCCTTGAATCAGCCTCAGGATGGCATTTTTTGCCCATCTGTATCGGGCCAAAGTAATTATTCCACATCTACAAAGTTTTCTGCTAGCAGCATGGTATCATCTGCATATTTTAGATTGTTGATGTTCCTTCCTCCTGTCTTCACTCCTCCTTCTGCTGAATCTAAACTTGCTCTTTGTATGATATTTTCTGCAAACATGTTGCACTGCACAAAGAGAGGTAAAGGTAAACCTCCTTGTGAGAACTGAAAAATATAATATGTGTTTAAGATTGGATTATGCATTATCTGTTTAATGACACTTAATAGAATCATATGCTAGAATTCTAGAAGAGTGCTCCTTCTAGAACAGCACCACAGAGGGAGGGAGGGTGCTGAAATTTCCTCTCATATAAAGTTTCTCTGCATGTAAAAAAAAAATCAAGGAGCAGTCTAGCTTCAAATTTTACTAATTTTGTATCTGAAAAGTTTTGTTTGTTTATTTAGTATGAGGAAACATTCAAACTCTTGCAGCATAAAGTAGGGAAGTCCAGGAAGGACTGTACATCCAGATTTTCCTAAGTATAGATCTTACCTCTAAACAAAGGGTGTACCACAATGTCATTCCATTATATTTGTCCTCCTCCTCCTCCAACAACAACAACCTTTTAATTCTTATCCTCCTCTCCTTAAAACTCAAAGTGGGTTACAATATAGATTAAAATATAGTATAAAATTAAACACATGAAACAATTTAAACGCATAGGTTGAAACACATAAATATATGATTAAGACAGCCATTGCACTTTAAAATCATCCAGACATAAAATTAAATATATACCAATTTGAAATTCATATTTAAAATTGCATAGGCCTGCTGGAAGAAAATAGGTCTTTAATACAGTTTTAAATTCAGGCAACATGTTTTAACTGTTGAATCTCTTCCAGTAGGTCATTCCACAGTCTAGGGTACACCCACAAAAAGATCTTCTGTGTGATAGATAACTGGGTATCTAAAGGTTTGTGCTGCAGTTCTTACGCTGTCACAAGATAATTGATAAAACAAGGTATCATCCAGAAAACAATAAAGACCAAACAATAATGAGAAAAAGAGATAGAAACTATATAAATAAAATAATAGAAGATTAACAGTTTAGAGAGAGATTAAACTGCCCAAATGTGGCAAGGGAAAAAGGGTTTAGTGGAGAAAGGGGTAGTATGGGAGCAGTCTATGTGCTGGGCCCTAGTCCTGAAACATTTGGGACTGGTAGAGCTCTCATATAACCCAAACCAGGGACCTTATCGCATACACATTTTCAGCTTGAACCGGGCATGGGACAGAATTGGGTTGGAATAGGGGGGAAACGTTTTTCATCGCACTGACCATCCCCCATCCCCCAGCCATGCTTCTCCCAGAGATTTCCATACTACAACTTAAGGACAGATGGTCTTTGGAGGTCTTTAAGCAGAGGCTGGATGGCCATCTGTCAGGGATGATTTGATTGGGAGTTCCTGCATGGCAGGGGGTTGGACTGGATGGCCCTTGTGATCTCTTCCAACTCTATGGTTCTATGATTCTATGATTCTATGGTGGTTTGGGTAGCAGCCCAATTTTGTTTGCTATAAAACTTGTTTTTCCTTCATGTCAGCCTGATCCCATCCCTGGATATGGCTGAAAAGTGAATGTAATAAGCTCCCAGCTGCAGGAGATGTAGCCATAAAACCAAGACTGAATTTGTCTTGTCCATGGAAACAGATCCACTGGCTGCCCAACACAGATAGATCCCTATTGACAATAAGATATGCAACAGAACAATAAGCATCTGCAAAGTTATATGACTACCATTTCAAAATCTGTAAATCAAAACAGCTGACTGTAGTAAGAAAGGTTTAAAAAAGGTCCAATTTGCTGTTAGATTAGATTCACTAATATAGATCACTTTTCAACTGTTTGACATATCTTTCAAAATCAGTGGGGCCACAACATCAAACAACACTTCTAGAAAATACTAAAACTGGAATCTCTCCTTGGCAAAATTAAAAAATTGATGGAATGGATCAAATCTTCATTTTTCTCTCACCTTGCAGAGACTATTTGAACTACGCAGATGTATAGTGTCTGATCCAAAACAAAAGAGAATGCAGATGCAAAAATCAATTTCTGTGAATATATTTTCTATGGCCTGCTGTGTATTTTAGGAAAAAATGGTTACACTGCTGGCAGATTCTGCCATGCCAAGCTATTAATACCTAAGATTAAAAGGGTTTGGTGGGGAGGCAGGAAAACAGAATGATTCAGAAATGCAACTTTAGATCGCTTTCTTTTCAGCTAATGACTGCCAGCTTTTGCTTAATCTCAATGTACCATCTTGCACTGTAGGAGTGCTGCCTTTTCAGAGAGAGGGGGACAATACAAAAACACATTCTCTATCCAAGGAAGTCATGCCAAAATCCCTTCTACTAGCTCCTCTCCTTTTCAATCTTTGTTTTTGCTCCTGGTGATCATGGTAACAGCAACAGCTGTCAAATATGGCTTCAGGCTGTCGGACTCCCTTGGGAGAATTTATGCGTTTTTCTACTTCCTCTCCTTATTAGGAGGCAGGAATCCACGACACCTATTAGAACAAGTATGCATAAAGGGTAATGACTCTGCAATTTATTAGGGGTCTGTTCTTCTTCAAGTAAGTCATCAAATATAAACACAAAGTCTGCACTAGTGGCCCCTCTCAGTACATTGCCAAAATGTAGCAGGTGACTATGAACAAGGCTCAAAGAGGGTTGGCAGCCTTTATCTTCCAACATCCTTCCACATGAAGTCCAATTCCTCTGTGTATGTGCACAGGGCCTTTCTCCAAATATTTTAAAGGACTTAATAGTAAAGCCTATCTGATCAGCAAAAGCCATATTTGAACTAGTTGAGATGGTCTCAGGAACAGTAACTGAATTCTCTTGGCTTGCTATCCTAAGGAATTTTGCTATTCAAACTGAGTACTTCATTGGAAACTGTGAGCCTGTCCTGAGTGGAATCTAATCCTACTCAACAAGAATGCTACATTCTGGACCTGGTTTTCTTGATGTGATGGGTAATCTTGATGTGAAAGAACTCTCTATAGTCCATTGTCATAAAACACTATACTGTAGTTCAACTTAGATTCACTAGAATTCAGAGTGTCAGCAAAGGTATAGGAGCACCCTAGAAGGCTGATGGTCACAAATGTTTTCCTGCCGTTTCTTGTCATCTCAAAGAGATCTACAGTATAATTTTTCCTGAAGGAATCAAAGTGGATTACAAAACAGAAATGACAGTACAATGCAAATTACAATAAAATCACAGGCTACAGCCTGTTCAAGGTCCAGTCTGTTGGCAATGATGTTGGTGAAAAAAATATTCTTCCCTGACACCTTTGCAACTGCACAGAGTCACCCAACTGAGATTATTGCACTGTCTTTCCCCCCAGCCTTGGCACAGGCTAAAACTTTTAAAAACTTTTAAAAAACAGGTGTTATCACATGCCTCCATGCTCAGTCCAGAGGCATCCCATACCAATCTTGGCATCCTGTACTCAATCCGTACTTCTCCTGAACTTTTTGAAAGAACTGAAAGAAGTTGGTAGCTTGATTTTACTTCCTCAGCTGCATCTGGTGAAATGAAAAGTCCAGTGACAAACCTATATAGCAGATCCTTTTGCATACTGATTTTCCAGACTAACACAGCTATCTGAATTCATATATCAGATGTAACTCTCGCGTTACATCATATTCCTAACCTTTATTCAAATCCAAACTATAATGTGATCTTAACAGCTCTCCTCATCTTACCCCTAACCCTATTCAAACCCTAACTATAACTTGATTTTAACAGTTCTTCTAATCCTAGCCTTACCCTTACCAATGTCTTGCATTGGGACTGATAATTTTGGAATTGGTGATGGGAATAGCTTGTGATAAGGGGATGTTTAGTATCTATCCCTTCTTCAGTTCACTCTGTTTCCCAAGAAAGGTTGGAGAGCATACCAACTGTTCCACAATCCCTTAATCTGATCCTCTGCAATGTCAGGTCAGCCGAGGGTAAGACTCATATCATCCACAACCTCCTTGTGGATGAATAGGCTGACCTGGCATGCTTTACCGAGACATGGCTGGGGGATGCTCGCGCCATTATATGAGTGCAAGCCCTCCCAGCAGGTTAAACAGTAAGCGAGCAGATAAGGGAAAGTGGGCGGGGGGGGGGCATAGCAATAGTCCACAAGACCAACCTAACTCTGATCAGGAAACCTGTCCGGAAAACAACCCACATCGAGTACCTTAGCCTGAAAACCAGGGATAGTTTGGGGATTCTGTTGGTCTACCGGCCACCCTGTTGCCTAACAGACTCCCTGACCGGGCTGACTCAGCTGGTCTCTGAGTTGCTGCTGGAGTCCCCCAGACTTTTGGTTCTGGGTGACTTCAACATCCCTCTTGAGACCAGCCCTTCTGATCTATCTGGAGCGGCTTAGGAGCTCATGGAATCCATGATAAGCATGAACCTATCCCAAGTGGTCAACGGGCCTACCCATTGCACAGGTCATACACTCGATGGGATTTTTAGTTCGGAACAGGGATATCCGTGGACGGAGGTAACTAAAACCTCCACATTGTCATGGACGGATCATTTCCTGATCAAGATGGACCTTAAAGCTGCACCTTATCCCCTCGGGGGTGGTGGGCCCATTCGAATGGTCCGCCCTCGAAGGCTGCTGGAACCGATTGGTTTGCAGAAGGCCCTAGAGGGTTTAATGGTTGGTAATGCCAGTGATTCTGTCGAAGCCTTGGTGAACACTTGGAACACCGATCTTCCCAAGGCGCTCGACTCAATCGCTCCTGAGCATCCTCTCCAACCCGCCCCTAACCGCAAGCCCTGGTTCACAGATGAACTCAGGGAGATGAAGCGGGCTGGACGAAGACTAGAATGCAGGTGGCGGAAGCCTTGTCTCTTATCCGACAGAACTCGCCATAGGCAGCATCTTTGCGCCTATCGGGAGGCTTTGCGTGCAGCGCAGAAATCCTTCTGCTTTGCACGCATTGCGTCTGCAGAGTTCCACTCAGCAGAGCTGTTTAAGGTGGTGGGGAGCTGACGCAGGTCCCCCCGTGCCAAATTCCCTGCTTGACCCCACGACAGCCTGCTGTGATGCATTTAACACCTACTTTGGAGACAAAATCTCTCGGATAAGAGCCGACTTAGATGCCAACGTTTCAGCAGTATCTGCAAATGAGGCACCTAGTGACTCCGTTGTTGTCACCTTACTGGATGAGTTTCAACCTGTAAGTACTGATGAGGTGGACAAGCTCCTTGGAAGCATGAGGAAGACGACCTGCTCTCTCGACTCATGTCCATCATGGCTGGTTGTCCAGGGAGGGGACACATTGAGGATGTTCCTTCGGGATGTCATCAATGTGTCCCTAAGGGAGGGTATTGTTCCATTTTCTCTGAAGGAGGCAGCTGTAAGCCCTCTCCTGAAGAAACCCTCCCTTGATCTCCTGGACAGAAATAACTACAGACCAGTTTCCTTGCTACCATTCTTAAGCAAGGTGATCGAGAGAGCAGTCGCCTCACAACTCCAAGCTGTCTTGGATGAAACTGATTTTCTTGATCCATTTCAAACTGGCTTCCAGGCAGGATATGGAGTTGAGACTGCCATGGTTGCTCTGACAGATGACCTCCGCTTGAGCATCGACAGGGGTAGTGTGATTCTGCTGGTGCTCTTGGACCTCTCAGTGGCCTTTGACACTATAGATCATGCCATCCTTTTGGACCGGCTGAGTGAGATGGGATCAGAGGCACTGCTTTGCAGTGGTTCCGGTCCTTCGTCTCTGGCAGGTCCCAAAGGCTGAGGCTCGGAGACAGTTGCTCCTCCAAAATCGAGCTTAATTGTGGTGTCCCTCAGGGCGCCATCCTGTCCTTGATGCTATTTAACATCTACTTGAAGCCGCTGAGTGAGATCATCCGGAGGCATAGAGCGCAGATATACAGATATATATATATGATGACACTCAGATATACTTCTCCATGACAAGATCATCTGCTCAGACCTCAGATGGTGTCTCCTCTCTCAATGACTTCCTGGCAGCGGTAATGGATTGGATGAGGGAAAACAGATTGAGGCTCAATCCAGACAAAACGGAGGTACTGACGGTCACCGGCCTGAAACCAGGTCTGGGAATACAACTCCCGGTCCTAGACGGAGTCATTCTCTCCTCGAAGTACCCTGTTCGCAGTCTGGGGGTACTTCTAGACTCGTCGCTCCACATGACTAGTCAGGTGAATGTGACGGTCAGGAGTGCCTGTTATCAGCTTCGGCTGATATGCCAGCTGTGCCCTTTCCTGGAGATGAGGGACCTGGAAACTGTGGTACATGCTTTGGTCACCTCACGTTTAGATTACTGCAATGTGCTCTACATGGGGCTGCCCTTGTGCTTAACTCGGAAACTTCAACTGGTCCAAAACATGGCAGCCAGACTAGTTACCGGAACATCCAGGAGGGAGCACATAACACCGGTGCTCAAATCCTTCCACTGGCTGCCAATCAGTTTCTGGGCACAGTACAAGGTGCTGGTTTTGACCTTTAAAGCCCTTCATGGCTCAGGTCCATCCTATCTTAGGGACCACCTCTCCCCATATGAGCCCCCTTGCACTCTTCGGTCCTCTGGGAGGAACTTACTACAACCTAAGAAAACTAGGCTGGTGCAGACCTCCCAGAGGGCCTTTTCTGCCATTGCTCCCAGGCTATGGAATGGCCTGCCGGATGAGATGCGCCCTATTACAACCTTGGATGGTTTTAAGAAAGCCACCAAGACATATCTCTTCCGGCAGGCCTTCCCTGAGAACAAGTAAACTGTCCGTCAACTATAGTCCCTTCAGTTCTCACTTATTGAGACATATAATACTCTTGAGGCCACCCACTTTCTAATTTTAGAGCTATCAATGCTTAATATTAATCTTTTAATGTTTTACTGTTTTAAATTCTACTCTTAGTTTAATCTATTTTTAAGGGGCAGGAGGGTAGACTGATGTGTTTTTTAATTGTATGTATTTTTAAATGTTGTAATCCGCCCCGATTGCTCACCCAGAGGGGCAGAATATAAATAAACATTTATTATTATCATTATTACTATCCTTCCCAGCTCATACAAATTGCTTGAATAGGACACGCCCAGAAACATACAATGTTGAATGCCTCTCTGCAGCAAGACAGGTTTCTAGCTCGGTTAAAATAACTAGGTGATAACATTCCCTGAACCCCACTATATTGGAGAATTTCTAGTCTTTTATTGGAATAATTATTATGCCATTACTAAGCAAAGAGCTGAACATCCAAGCTACAACGATTCCTCAGTGAGATGCATCATCTAGAATCTAGAATCATCTCTGTCTGGCTTCAGGCCTGGTTATGGGACAAAGATACTTTGCTTTGGTAAATAGGGCTGTGGGTACTCACCCACATTCAAAGTTGCTGTCAGAGCAGGGAACTGGAGCTGGGTAACCTCACATGGCCACCAACTAGCTGTCTTTTTCCCAGGAACCCCTGGGGATAGTGAAGCTGGAAGGACAGGCAAGCAATGCCTGCTCATACCTCATTAGGTAGCCTGGGGCTGACCAGATGGAAGACTACATGCTTGCAGTGTTCCCTCAGGTCCAGCTGAGAAGCATATATTGCGGTTTCTCTGGCTGGGTTGGGCCAATACCTCCTAGATTCATCTCTATCTGGATTCAGGCCTGGTTATGAGACAAATACAACTTTGCATTAGTAAATAATCTATCCCTGTCGGTAAAAGGGGGTATTTGGCTCTGTTGGACATCTCAGTGGCTTTCCTTATCTTTATGACTCACTTCTCTGTCGTGGTACAAAGAGATACTGGTTTTTTCAGTGGCTGAGAATCTTGCTGGAGGGCAAAGTCAGAAGGTGGTACCATCAGTCTTTGGCATACTCCATGCTATTTAACATACACATTGATCAGCAACAATTATCTAAGGTTGGTGGAGTTTGGTGCCAACAGTATGCAGATGACTCCAAATTCTATTATTTCTTTCCATCTAAATTTTAGAAAGATGTTTTCATGCTAAACTGTTTTCTGTTTCTAAACCAAAAGACTGGATGAGGGCAAAGAGTGAAGCTTGATTTAGATATGGCAGAACTGTTTCTGCTCAGTCAAAAGGCAGATTAGGAGATACAGATAAAGCCTGTGTTGGATGGGGTTACATTCCCCCAGAAGATGCAAGTTAGCATATTTGTGGTATTCCTGAATTCAGCAGTTAAACCTTGAAGCACATTTATGGTGGCCAGCAATGCATTTGCATAGTTAAAACGTAGGAGCCAGCTGTATCCTTTCCTAGAGATTTCTGATCTGGCTATGGTGGCAACTGATTACTGAAATGTGATCTACATGAGGTTGCTTCTGAAGAACGTTGGGGAATTTCAGTTTGTCAGAGGGCAGAGGAAGGGAAGGAGGAAGGTTGGGGTCCCGCTAGTGAAGCAGAGGGACAGCAGAAACCTGTGGAGGGAAAATGGGCAAGGCAGGTGGAAAGCACATGGGATCCAGCTGGAGAAGGGGTGGAGGGGCAGAAGGAAGTGAAGGAGGGCATCCTATAAAAGGGGAGAGGGAGGAGCCGAAAGGGGAGGAAAAGGAAGGAGCAGAAGGTCGAGAGAGGAAAGGTGAGATGGGTAAAAAGGAGAAGAAGACAACCCAGGAGGGGTGGACTACAGCCCTGACCCGAAGACATCTCCGTGCTCGGAGGGGAAGCCGAGAAGGGGAAGGTTTGCATGACCCACGGGAGGAGGGCTTCTTGGCAGAAAGGGTGCATCCTGCTACTTTCATTGCCAAAGGGGAAAGTTTGTATGCATGCCCTATAATCGGTCCAGGGCCTCATCTCTGTTGGGACATTTGGGGAAGGTGCTGGTCAGTGGGTCTTTCACCCCTTGCGAGGAGCTGGGAAGAGAGCCGAGACACCCAAGAGGAAGATACAGACTAAGACTAGAGTAGTTTCTTGAGGTGGAGGTCCTCACTGCCGTGAAGTAACGTGCTAGCTAAAGAGATCCTGTTTGTGTGAATATTGTTAATAAAGTTAACTCGCATAACAATGAGTTTACTGTAGTCCTTCCTGAATGGAGGCTGCAGGAGGAGCTAATATTCCCGGTGTTCCCAGGGGCCCGGCGACACAGTTGTTCCAAAGAGCTGCAGCCAAAGTGTTTTTGGGTGATGGTTACAGGGAGCACATGAGTCCCTTGTTACAACAGCTCCAGTGACTAACAGCTTGTTTCTGGGCACAGTTCAGAATGCTTATGATCAGCTATGATGTTATAATACCTGGCAACCCTATATCTTACATTGTGCTCTGATACAAGCATGTCAGATGAGTCTGTGGTGCTCTGGCCTGTTACTGAGCAGTGATACTTGAGATTTCTCTGAGCACAAATGAGAGAGAAAAGCTAGGCTTTGGGGCCATTTTCCTAAAATTATCTTCCTTTTCTGGGAAGGAATGCCTCTCTTTGACATTATTCTATGGTCAAGTATGATGTCTTGGCATTTTCAGTTTAGCTTTGTTGCATTATAGTCCCCTGAAGGCCATCAACAATTCATCTTAGGGTAATAATTATTCCTATCCTGAAGTAATAATGTAAACCAAATATTGGAATAAAAGATTGCTGTCTAGAAACCTCCTGCCATCATGCCATGGTAGAGAAGAGCTGGCTCAGAATCTCAGCAAAACGAACTCCAAGAAAATGTAGCTTAAGCAATGTACCTATGTTCAGAGGAAGCAGTTTAGGGCTAGAGGATGCTACATTGTCTATCTCCATGGGTGAACAGGGCAATCTCTACATGGAAAGTGTTTCTGGCATGACTGCAGTATACTGTAAGTAAGAGGAAAGGTGGACAGGTTGAATTGAAAACCCTAGAAATAGTATTTTGGGACAGCCAGAGCAATACAGGCTCCTCTTGTTTTTCCCGCTAAAATGCAAAAGAAATTTGCATTAACCAGTTACTTTCCATGTGACTAAATCTATTTGGTGGTCTATTGAGACTATTTATGAAAGTGTTTGCCTATCGTTTAGCACCTTTTTACCACCTCTGTTTCTCTTTCCAAATGGTAGACTTATAAATGCAAAGAATAAATGCACACAGACAATTGGAGCAAATCCATATATGAAGAAGAATTCATTTAAAAACATGCACATTTGGGCTGTTAGGGAGGAACACACTCAAATATGCTCACATTTCCACATGTGGGAGGGCACAGAGTCTTGCAACCCAATGTGAAAGAAGGATGAGAAGAAACTATGGAAGGACTGGGAGAAATGTAAAATCTTAGTCTTGATCTTAAGAGATTTTCCTATCCCTACTGTCAATGCACCCTCAGACAGATCCTACAATTATACTACAATTATACTAACTCTAAATCTGCTGTTGTATGTTAATTTCTGTAACAGGAGGGAAATATATACTGTATTAAAAAAAAAAAAACAGCACCTGAAATTTGACTGTCCTTCAAACGCAATCCACATCCTACTTCCTGCCTTAGTCACTCTTAACTGGCAGGGTTTTTGACACAGTGGGCAATCCACTGCGATTCTCCTCCTCTCCCTGTGGCAAATCAGATCATTTTGTCCTTCTATATGCCCTTGAAACAGAAAAGTAAATTTATGATAATATATCAGGAATATCACACAAGATGTTTATATGAATTGTTTGGGGCTTAATAATGGCTTACCTGTTCTCTGACATCAGAACTCTTCTGAACTCTGTTACGTTCCAAGAAGATCTTGAAGAACAGTATATTTGCATTTTCATGTTGTTTTTATGTATATTGTACAAATGACAGGAGTGACAACTTAATCCTCATATGAAAACAAGGGCAGCGCTCCAAATATGATGCAGGTTGATAAGATCTTCTTTCCGGAATGGAGTTAATTTACTGCTTATTAAAGGCACCACCATGACAGCCCTCAAGACAGAAATCTCTCTTCATCCATAAAAGCAGGTTCAAACCTCGGTGTTTTTGGAACCATGTCATGTTTTTGAAACCATGATGGTTCCATTGCTATTGTAGGAAATAGAAATATCCCAGTCTCAGAAAGAGCAAGTACAGTACAAATACATTGGCTGGACAGATTTTATTGGCTATGGCTCAGCATTTAAAAATAATTTACACAACAGGAGACATGCAATATTTTCCCAGGAACAAACTTCTGCTTATATTCAGAAAATTATATATTTTCATCACCATCTTGTAATTCCTAATAATGACTCTGCTTTGATATTAGAACTGCTATATTTCCCTACATAATTAATGCAGAACACGCCTGACTCACAATTCCCAATTACATGATTGCCATTTACAATCTTCAGTGCACAAATACAGTTGGCCCTCCATGTCCACAGATTCTTTATTCATGAATTCAACCATTCACAGATTGATAGATACAGATATAGATTCCAAAAAGCAAACCTTGATTTTGCCTTTTTATATAAGGAACCCCATTTTACTTTGCCATTTTATTTAATGGGAGTTGTGTGTCCCTGGATCTTGGTATCCATGGAGAACCAAACCCCCGCAAATACCGAGGACCTACTGCATACAAATATCAGTACTCTTGAATACCTGATTATGTACACTAGCCTCCTCCACGCTCCTGATATCATGGACAACAATTGCCTTCAACCCAACTAGTGTTGTGTTCATTGATAGGAGTTGTAGTCCAACACGCTGGGAAGGATAGGGGAATGGAAGGCTGATTTAGACTGAATGGTACAGACAAATTAAGTTGTACATAAATTGGAAAAAGTCTGCTAACACAGTAAAATTGTGGGTGTTTTCCTAATTATTAAGCTTATATTTGGTGACCATGGAGTCTGTTTTACAACAAATTTTGATGCTCATTCAATATAAGCAAGTGTCAATGTGTATTTATATCAAATGCTACACTTAATGTGGCTTTTTATATGCATGTATGAACAAGTGTAAACCTAGAAAATGTGCTCAGTATATGTATATCATATGTTGCACTATAAAGTAGCATTTTCAGCTAGAAGTCAAATAAGGCTCATAAAGTGCAAACAGGACACTTTATTAGTTACTTGGATGATGGCATAGGGGACATACTTATCAAATTTACAGCTGACACCATATTAGGAGGGGTAGGATCAGAATTCGAAATGATTTTAAGATATTAAAAAGCTAGGCCAGAACTAGCAAAATTAATTTCAACAGGAGGAAATGTAAGCTATAGTTGGCCCTTCATATCCGTGAGAGTTCTCTTCTGGATCTCTCTTCTGGAGATGAAAAATGTGGGAACTTCCATCCTTTTCCATGGCTGTACCTTGTCTGCATGACCATGCTGGCAGAGCTATATGCATGCACTAACGTTGGGGGAAATGGAGTGCAGCCATCCATAGGTGCTCCAATCCATGGATGGCAAGTCAGCAGTTGGTGAGGGCTGAATGTACTATATGTCAGCAGAAGAAAAAAAATTAAAGGCTCAGATATAGGATGGGTGACCCCAGGCTTGACAACAGTACATGCAAAAGCGATCTGGGAGTCCTAGGTGAATATCAGTCAACCGTGTGATGCAGCAGCTAAAAAAGCCAATATGATCCTGGGCTGAATCAATTGGTGTGTTGTGTCTAGACTGAGGGAAGTAATAGTACCACTCTATTCTGCTTTGGTCAGGCCTCACTTGGAATATAGTTCTGGGCACCACAATTCAAGAGGAATATTGACAAATTGGAGTATGTCCAGAAGAGTGTGACCAAAATGGTGAAAGATCTGGAAATCATGCCCTTTGAGAAGCAGCATAGTGAGCTGGGTATGTTTAGCCTAGAGAAGGGAAGGTTAAAAGGTGACATGACAGCCATGTTTAAATATTTGAAGGGATATCATACTGAGAAAGAAGCAAGCTTGTTTCCTACCAGTCCAGAGACTATGGAGTTTATTGGACAGCCATTTTTGCTTGATCCAGTCATGGAACAGGATCGGGATTGAATGGGGAAAAATGGGTATTATCACACAGAAAAATGTGTACTTTATTGCAGCATGACCACAAGCTAACCCCCAGCCATACTTAGCCGGCAGATATTGTGGGATGGAAAGCTTCCGTACTACCAAAATCGGTGGGAGAAGCACATCTGGGGCTGGCTTGTGGTTGCCCTGCAACAAAATACACATTTTTCCATGCGATAACACCCCTTTTTCCCCCTGTTAAATTCCAATCCTGTCCCATACCCAGATCAAGCAAAAATGGCTGTGCAATAAACTCCTATGACACAGAGCAATTGATTCAAACTACAAGAGAAGAGATTCCACCTCAGCATTAGGAAGAACTTCTTGATGGTAAGAGCTATTTGATAGTGGAATGCCTTCTCTCAGAGTGTGGTGAAGTTTGCTTCTTTGGAGGTTTTTAAACAGAGGCTGAATGACTATCTCTTGGGGTGCTTTGATAGTCTATTTCTGCATGGCAGAGGCAGGGGTTATTTAAACATGCAGCTAATGATTGATTAGAGTGAGTAACCAATTATTTTATTGTGGGTGTATGTGCTATATTTTTTAACTTCATTGCTTTGTTTTTAAATTATTTTACGCTTTAAAAATTTAATGCATTTTACCATGATAACTGGTTTAATTGTGCTTTAAGTTTTTTTACAATTATGTTTTCAGTCTTCTCTTGTTTTAGCATTTTTGTAAGTTGCTTACACTCATAGCATTTGAAAAGAACTAGTGAGGGTGGTAGGGTCCATACCATATAACTGTCCCGGGTTAGGTCCGCACTATAGCATTGCTTTGACACCACTTTAACTATCATGACTCTGCCCCAGAGTCCTGGGATTTGTAGTCTGGTGAGGCACCAAAGCTCTCTGACAGAGCAGGCACAATACTTCACAAAACTACAAATCTCAGGATTCTGTAAGATAGACTCATGGCAGTTACAGTGATGTCAAACTATTTTAATTCTACAATGTGGCTATATTCCTCAGTTCAGCCAGGACAACTATACTTGCTTCTTTTTCTTACCACCTTCTCAGCTACTTTTACAATATCGTGCTTTCCCCCTTCCTCTCCAATTGCTTCAGCTGCTGAGTTCAAAGTACATCCAATTAAATGAGCACCAGGTTTTTCCCCCATATGCTGTAAGTGTAAAGAAAGAATTTGCAGAGATTCAGGGGGGACCTCTTGATTTGTCATCCAAAAAACTAGTTTTTCCAATCCATGTCTGTTTCAGAGAAGTATTTGAAGGTTTAGGGGAGTGGGGCTTGCTGTTGTTGAAATCCCTCCTCTCCCTTTCTAAAGAAAAATGAGTGTCTACATAGTTTTGTTTTTTCTTCCAGAAGATTCACTTCTTCCTATAATTAAAAATTCTCTTGGCTCATTTGGCAGCCTTTGCAGGAGCCAGAGAAATTCGTAGCTTCTGCCTCAAGTAGTGACAGGTTGGTGCTGCGAGCCAAGGCACATAGTAATTGGAGACATTTCCTCATTTTTTGGGTGCGCTTGTTATATGAACTGAGGCGGGAGATAAGCTGTAAGGAGAGTGATCATTCCACAATTACCCTCCTTCTTGTCACATTTAATATGTACTTTGATAAATGGACAGGTGCTCATTAGGGGAGAGAACTGCTGTGGTCTTTTACATGTCACCCACTGGATTTTCAGCAATGAGCCATTGAGGAAAGCAAAGTTTGAGAGACATGGAACATCTTCACACATCTGGAGAAAAAGACTGATGTGAGGATCAGTTTATTCATTTTTTAAATGTGCAATCCATCTTGAAGGCTTTCGGTGACCACAAAATATTTCTGGACTTCCAAACATCAGCAATTCAAAATTTCAGAACACACAATAATAATTTTAAAGAACCATAAATACCATAACAGACAAGAATTAGACAGACAGTGCCCCTGACTTACCTGAAAAGCCTGTCTGTGGGCTATGTCACTACAGAGAGTCAGCATTTTCATCCTTGCCCCAGTTTCCACTCTTCCCGAGAGGCTGTGCAATTTTTGTAGGCTCCATCAAATTAGCTGAATAGTCTGATGGAGGCAGAACTTTGCCTGGGCAGGAATTCCCAAGCAAAGTTCTTCACTCAGACAGTGGCATCACTAGGGCTGGCATCACCCGGTGTGGTTACCTATGGTGTCACCCCCTCCCTTGACTTTCTCCCATACTACACCATACAGAATCCTTAGTAATATTCTTTGTACTAATGTTACTCAGAAATTGTTATTACCATATATCACAGCATGTAATGGCAATAGTTGTGACATAAACAATTAGCAAAATTAAAATTATACCTTTAAAAACAATATCATATGCACTGCCTAAATGTGTTTACATTTGCATAGTTTCCTGTGATTAAAGTGAAAATTTGGTAAGATGTGAGATTTTTAAATAATTTTTAAAAAATAATAAAACATTTTAAATTGGAAAATAAATTTTAAATTTTAATTTAAAAAAACAAACCCTGAGGCCTCTACTTTCTCCTTCCTCTGAGCCAAAGGGCATGTTCGGGGAGCATTGGTGTTACCCCCCTCCCCTTATGATGTTAGCTGCTGTAGGCCTTGCCTTCTAATGGCACTCCTGCACTCAGGTGAAAGCTTCACTCAGGTGTTACCTGAGGCTTCATTGCTTCTCCAGCAAGCTTCACTCAGGTGCTCTAATGGCAAATATAAACAGCTCCCTACAGCTCTTCTGGCATTTGGGTTCTTCTTGCTGCCTTTCCACCTCCCTTACCTCAAGTCATGCAAGTGCTTTGGCTAATAACTATATTTCAAAAGTGTTTGTCACAACTTTGGTGGTGTGAATGGGGCTGGATTTAGTTTTGAGGGTTAGCAAGTCCTCTTAGGGTCTTGAGGGTACAGCTTGGCAGCTATCAATTGGTATCACTCCCACTAGATGGTGAAAACCATTCAGAAGTGATTTATTCAAATCTTTTACTCTAATTATCAAGTCACCTTTGAGTCTCAGGTCCTTGCAAGATACTTTCAAGTCAAGTCTCAAGTCGAGTCCCGAGTCTGGAAGACAACTTTAACAGAAAGAGAGGATATGATAGTGGTGGTATGTGGGGGCGGGGGTAGACTTTCAATAATTAAAAAAATTAAGAAGATATGCACAAAGTTAGGTAAAGAAAATTCTCAGAAGAGAACAGCAAGTCAGGCTTGAGACAGAAGGATCCTTCTAACGCTTTTCAAAAGCTTCAGAATGCTCCTCAGATGTGCAGTGGGCACAATCTTCAAAATAGACCCCAAGCCCTGCCTCAAGCGCTTTGCCCAATGCATTTGCTGTTACTAGATTAAGAAGCTTTTCAGACCACCCCTAAGGGGTGGCCTGCAGCCACCTCCAGCTGCGCCAGATCGGGGCTGCAGCAACTGCATGCTGTGGCCCTGATCTGGCCTTTCCAGGGCGCAAAAAGGAGCTGCAAACGGCAGCTCCTTTTTGTGCCCTGGAAAGGGAGTGATAGCCACGGTGCCATAGCTTTAGGCGCTTCTTTGGATGCGGCACCAGGAGTGCTGTGATGTCTCGCGCCATGTGGAGTGGCATGTGGCATCATGCTGCCCTGTGGGTGGAGTCAGTGCATGCGTCATGTAGATGCCACACCCTGACTCCACCTCCAGGCCAGCCTTTATGGCTGGTGGGCACAGACCCTAAGTTAGGCCAGCAAGCCCATCACTAAAAATATACAGGTCATGAGTCAAGTTGAATCAATGCATCGTTTATTGCCGAGTCGTGCCTACGTCGAGTCACTGAAGTGACCTGAGCCCACTTGATTCTGAATCAGTTGACTCACATCTATATCACTGTCATCCAGTGGCATCACTCCCAGGTAGTAGCCCCTTAGTGGATCAAAGCAGGTTGTTCATTTCCTGGATTTTTGCCTCATGCTATACACCATCACTGTACAGATTTATTAATAAAGTTGATGCCTGTTGTTTCCAACCGTTTAATGTGTTGTGCATATTATTTCCTCTGCCATCATTTCTCTGTGGGACTCACACACAAATCTTTTTTTAAAAAATCAACAGCAACCCTAGAACTAGAACAAAATTGTAAGCATTAAAATCAATCTTCTTTTTCTTTCCTTTTGTGTTTGGCATGCATGAAATACTGCTTCCTGCAGGAACATACTGGTTCATTCCATTAGGATGGAATGGTCATTAGAAAGCTATGTGGTCAAGAGCCATAGTTCATAGTAAATGGTGCCAGGGTCAATCACTTCCATCTCTGATGTGGGCTGAGAAAATCCTGGAGTCAAGTGTAGATAACACTTAGGGAAATGGACCATTAGCCTAACTCTGGCTTGAATATTTAAAGTAGAATTGCCCTATCATTTTCTTTTGACAGTCTCCGAAAAGGATATTACAACATGGATGTTGCTTTAATTATAAGAAAACAAAAACAAACAAACAAAAGAGCAAGAAGATTAGAGGATAAGGAAGGAAAAAAGAAACAATTAAATTTGAGGGTGGAAAACAATGGCAGATGAAGAAAGATGGAGAAAAACTAGATTGAATGGTGTGAAGGAGAGACAAAATGCAGAAAAGAAAGAGGCGGGAGAGGGTGGTAGTTGAAGGAGGATTGCTGCCTTTTTTTTCTCTGATCTGCAGTTTCTGGGGTAGTCTCTTCATGTCAATGGGACTTGTGAATTCACCACCCCAAATCCAACTTATACACAGACACTCATACATAGGAGGACAAAAGCAGAGCAGATACCACATCTCTACACACCACAATACAGAGCAGAGAGGTACACAAAGACCAAGCAGCACTGTATCCTATGCACACTAGACCAGGATCTCTCATGTACCTTAGGACCTTGAGAAGGACCTTTTGTCCAAACATGGAGGTATGAACTTTGTGGCCCTTTAGATGTTGTTGAACTGGAAATCCTAGTATTCTTCTCCGTTGTCTATAGTGACTCAACCTAATGAGAACTGCAGTTCAACAACTTCTGGATAGCTGCATGGTTCCATTCCCTGGTCTAACTTTTTAAGAGGTCAATAACCACATTTTCTTACACACACACACACTCAAATAATCTCTCGGCATGTCTCTCCCCTCACTTTCCCACCATACACACACACATTTCTCCCTCACTTCTTGATAAAAATGAGTCCCAACCACAGAATTTAAAGGTAATTTAGTTACTACTGGTAGTTATTCCCACCAAACTGTCAAGACCTTTCCATTTAGGGAATTATTTGACATTTACAGGTTGGTCTCTAGTACCTAGCCAAAACTGTTTCTGGTTTATTTATTTCTTTACTTATTTACTGTATTTATACCCCACTCTTCAGCCAGAAAGGTCTCAGATTGGTTTACAGATAATTAATTAGACATTTACCTGCCCTCAATCTTACAATCTAAAAAGACATAACACAAAAGAAGAAGGGGATGGCAGTGGGAAAGGGCAATAAGTCCAGTGGTTCTTCTCTCCCTCTGAGGCCTGGACCATGGCAGATGGCATGAAGAAAGGTTCTTTTTCATACTTTAGGCTAGGCCTGATGGAGTTGGCCTGCCTCATTATTTTTGCTATAGAAGGCTAAGTGAGGCATATATTTTAACTAGTAAACATTACTTCAATTTGTATATTGCTTTTTCATACCTAAAATTACTGCCCATTCTTCTGGGCTCCTTTACATAGGTGCTGGAAGTCAAGCTGTGTAATGTCCTCTACTCACAATTTTACAGCAGAAATGCACAACAAAGGTCTTTCCACTGTTGGTGTTCAAGAGAAAGAGCCCATTGCATTTTGTATTTTCTTTGAATAAGCCAAGCAGAGCACCTTTCATGCTACACAAATATAGCACTTTGATTCTGTTGGAATATGGACAAGATCTAGAACTTCTGTCATTATAGAGTTAATAGTAAGCTGCTGAGATGGAAATGGCCTTCATCTGTATATATTATCTTATTCAGCTGCTGAGCCTTTATAAGGCTAGCTTTCTTTTGTGACCCCCCCTCCTCCCCTTAGCCTTTTCCATTTTGCACTATATTTTTCTTACCCTGCTTCAGTGTAGTTTTTATCATTTGGTAAATTTGCTATTTCATTTTGCTCACAATGCTCTTGTTCTTTTTGTATCTTTTGTCTTCATTTGTTATGAATACTTTGTTATACACATTGTTTGTTACCTTTTAACAGAAATACATAAAGATATAATTTATATACTTTTTTGCTTTTTCAAATTTTATTGTTTCAATAGATTCCACATTAACTATCATGGTTCCATCCTAGGGAATCCTGGGATTTGCACTTTAGGGAGGGGTATTTAGAATTTCCAGCCAAAGAACAATAGTGCATCACTAGGCTACACAGCCTCATGTATTCTGTTGGAAGGAGCCATGGCAGTTAAATCTGAAATATAGTGAAACAGTGGTGTAGTGTGCAAAGACTTGCAGTGTTCTTTAAATTCCCTTAATCCCTGAATATTTGTCACACTGGTTCGATCTTAAGGGAATTGTGGAAGGAAATATCAGTTTATAATGCTATGTGTTGTATAATGGTATAAGCATTGGCTCTGGAGACCAAGGTTCAAATCTCTGCTCAGCTATGGAAACTCACAGGGTGACCTTGGGCAAATCACTCTCTCTCAGCCTCAGGGGAAGACAATGGCAAACCTCCTCTAAACAAATTTATCAAGAAAACCCTGTGATAGGTTTCCCTTAAGGCTGCCATAAGTTGGAAATAATTTGAAGGCAAACAACACATATGTACAAAAACTGACCTTCTCAACAATAAATACGATTCAGGCCAAAAAAGAGGTGGTTAATCTACATGTAACACTACTGAAGGAAAACATCTTGATGATTATCTCTGTTGTACCATTAAATTAGCTCTAATGTCCAGAAATGCTGAGATGAAGAGACTGTGTGGAATGCTGTATAGCTGATAAGACTTGCAAATACCTTCCTGTTACTACTCCCAGCAACTCGAAATATTTTTGTAGCAATATTTTTCATGGAACTAAGATAAAGTGGAATGCCAGAAATGACCTGGAGTAACTTATCAGAGTAAAAGCATGGATAAAGAGTGAAGACAGATATCACAGTCAAACCTATCAATCACTTTTTTCTCTTTTTTAATTAAAAAAAGTTTATTAGAGTAAAAGCAGATAACATTGGACAAGACCATTCTTTTGGCACAAATAAAAATATGATTTGGGGTTTTAAAAAATTAAGATCTTCTCCTTAATTGAAGCAGACCTTTTGTTTCTGCTACAAGTATTCCTGTTTCTTTTATAATTGCAGATCCAAAACTTGGGGATGTTACTTTTGGGGGCATTGGAGACACTTGTGTTCCTCCAGATTGCTAGCTGGGGGGATTCTGGGATTTGCAGTTCAAAAAACTCCATCCCCACCGTCTAAGCTCTGCATACATCCATGCTTCCTGTGATTTCAATAGGCTAAAACTCCACATGTTTCTTCTTGTGCAGTGCTGGCTTCCATGTTGATACAGTCTCATAGATACACCTGGTCGGAACAAAGGAGAAGAACTTGCTTTTAATTCCCTACTTCATTTAATTCTGTTTTTGCTTTTGTATGGGATGAATTTGAACATTATATCTGTTTTAATCTTTGGGAGCATCCTAAAACCATAGATTGTGGGGAAAGCAAGGTGTAATGATGATAATGATGATAATTGATAGTGATGCAGTGAATCTGCTACGGGGCTTGGTCTGAACAAAGATAGGTGAACCCTATCCCCAGACTCAAGGACATTCACCATCCCATGGCCCTTATGCCTGAAAAAGAGGTATGTGAATCTGTCTGTGCTGCAATAAATATGTGGCCTTATTTTTGACAATGCTGTTCAAAAATCTGGTAACTCAATCTTCTCAAATAGCTATGAGAAACAATACTTCCTTTTGCAGGGACTCTTCTCCCCCCCTCCTTTGTGTGTATGTGTGTGTGTGTGTGCACACGCATACACACACACACACACACACACACACAAAAATCATTGCTTCTCTCAGCAAAGTTCCAGATAGGTCTCTTTTCCACATATGAATGCAAAACCACAGTAAAGTTTTTTTCCCCAGCCTGATCATCTTTTTTTTTTCTTTCCTCTTTTTTTTTTTTTTTAAAAAAAAATAATGTTCCTATTGTTTGTATGAGGACAAGAAGGGCTTCGTTTCCCCATAATAACACAGGGCAGGAAAGATCCCAAAGCCTCCATTGATTATGCACAAAGGGACTGTTCTTATACTACTTTTCATGGCAGTTAAGTAAGTCAGCTATTAACCAGTACGATGAAAGGGCCAAAGATGGGAAACGAGGAACCTGCACTATCATGAATGAGACCCGTCACAGTTAGGAAACATAGATCATCACGCTGTAATCAGCAAGAAACAGACCAAACCGTCAAGAGCTAAAATATTTAAATTTTAACGACAGGCAAGATATGAGCTCTGTAAAGGAACATTTCAAGGCCTTGTCAGGTATAGACTCTTTTGCTTTAGGAATAAAATGACTGGAGTCTAGGAGAGGAGCTAGAGGGGGAGGGTATGCCATTTTAAATATCTATGGCTCATTTACAAAATGTGTGGACCCTTTTAGAAAAAAGAGAGATAAAAGTCATGCTATTTTAACAGTATCATTGGATCAAACATCATTCGTATTCCTGTGCTTCATTAATATGACTCAGTCATTATTTATAATTATTATTGCCCCTCCTCCATTGTCCTCATTTATCCATATCATTTGATCTAATAAAAGGCTAAATACTGGGGGAACTTCAGTGTACTATATTTGTAACGTTATGTTTTTTATTAAGGAGCTTCTAGCTTTGCAGATAAAATCAAAATCCTCGTTTGGACATGGAAAGCCACTGGATGACTTTGGGCAAGTCACATTCTCTCAGCCTCAGAGGAAGGCAAAGGGAACCTCTCTCTGAACCAATATTGCCAAGAAAACCCGTGATTGGAGTCCAAAACACACAGCAGAAACAATCTAGTTTGTAGTTTACTACAAGAAATAACAGTAGTTTATTGTGGCCTCAGAGCTCTCTGATAGAGAAGGCTAAATGTCTCACAAAACTACAGTTCCTAGAATTCGCAAGCATTGAGCCAGGGCAGTTAAAGTGGTCTCGAAGTGGATTATTTCTGCAATGTGTTTTGGACCAAGGTTCCAAAACTGGAAATGACTTGAAGGCACACAACATAATCAGATCTTAGCTAAGAAAAAAATGAATGAGTACTTATATTTATTTAGTAGATTTAAATGCATTGTGTAATGGAGCCTCTGGGAATAAAACAATATAATGTTTTAAAAGCATAAACAAATAATCAAATAGATAAAATGTTAAGTAGTGAACACTGCAATCACTTCCAGAGTACTTCTGAACTGCAAAAGTTCAAACATTGTTTAATGTTTCCCATTTCTTGGAGATGATTCCTAAGTCTGGTTGAAGTATAATCTTGTGGCGTATGTGATTATTATTATTTACACCATTTTGCCATATTGATATAATTTTAGGCTGTGGCTTTCATGTTGTTGAGGTAGTAAATTAACTCCAGGTATTAACCCAAACTTTAAATGTTTCCAAGGGGCCAAATTCTGTCCCCCAAATAGATTCAACAGCTTGAGCTTGCTTGAATTCATTCCAAGGGCCCATTCACACTGCATTTTCACCTGGGCTCCAATCTGATTTAAATGAGGGTCTTTCATACTTGCGCCAGGGTGAATCAGGAGGTCGTTCATACTTGCACCGGGGGTTTTTAACCTGATTGGGGGGGCAGGGTAAATCCCCTTTAACCCATTTTTTGTTTTTTTTGTGAGTTTTTTTGGCCATGGATTTTCTTGCGGTTTTTAAAAAAAGAACCTTTTTTTAGCCAATGGGAACTTGAAAATCGGTCGCTTCTGATTCCTTCCTTCCTCCTCCTCTCCCTCGGCCACCTGTTCTTGCCTCCCTCCAGCCACCTACATTCACCACCCCGATCTTCCCTTTGCCCATCTCCTGCCTTCTTCTCCTTCCTCCTCCTCTTCTTCCCAGAGTTCCATAGCCTCAATCTTACCTCTGTTTGTCCCCTGCCTTCTTCTGCTTCCTCCTCCCCCTCTTCCTCAGCCACCTTTACTCTTCCTGCCCTTCCTCCTTGTCCTGTCCTGTCAGGATGATGGCATTTTACCTTATTGCAAAATGTGAATGGCATGCAGGGGTAAAATGCCACGATCGTGGCAAATCCATGCCATGGATCAAATCTATCCGAGAAATAAATGCCACGGAAAGATTTGATTGTGGCATTTCAGGGAAATAACACGGTTCTCACACCAGGTTATTTCTCCAGTGCGAACGGGCCCCAAGTTTGGACTAATAGCAGGGGCAAATTCACTGGCCTATTTCTATGAGAGTAACCAGCTGCCAGTGTATTACTCTGTATGTACTGCACAGGACTGCAATTTAAGCATAAAACCTGGGAAGGTTTTACAGACTCACTCCCATTTTCTTCCTCCTTATCTCTTTATGATTGCTTTTTATTTTTACATTATCTTTAGGCATGTCAGTCATTGCCAAAGATGCTCTTTAATCTCAGGGCTGTCATATTAAAGAATCCCAGTGTTCCCTGCATCTTTCATTGCTTTTCATTTAGGAGAATGTAAATCACAGGAAAGACAGTGACAGAGGTGGATAACAAAAGCCCATTATTTTCTTGCACTGTCTATCCTGGGGTTAGGGCGGGTTTGAGTAGGAGTAAAAAAGAGACTTGTTAGTTGTGTCAAGAGTCCACAAAAACAAAGTCAGTTTTTTATATTTAACCCAGAAAGAGCAGCAGAAGCTGATATGATAGAAGTTCAGTTCTCCTTTCAAAAGTAATATTCCTAGCCCCATTTTGAGTATTTTTACTTCACTTGTTCTTGCAAACTGATGGAAGCAACTAACAATAACAAACTTTAAAATTAACAGAATGAGAAAAATAAGAGCAGCAGATATCAATCAGTCATTGGGATACAACTCTCGCAGCATCAGGTAAACAGGGAAAGCCATGGTTAAACTATATATTATTAATAAAATTTTCTGTTATCCTTAACACTGTTTTGCCAATGATCAGTGCAATTATTTAACATGATTTTAAGCTTTAACAGAATGGTCACAGCTTGTGCTCTCTGCACTGTATTTCCTTCTGGTCTCACCAATTTTCCTTAATTTCCCCTACTACTACATGTATGTACTGTATATGTTAGCTATATGTATATTCCATACATAACAAATAGCTAATGGACTGACACTTAGCTCTGTTAGGTTTCTACCTCCTGATCTGCAGTGACCACATGCTTGTCTACACACATTGTAGTGAGTTGGGGAGAACTGTCCAAACACAGTTCTGCCTTTCGAGCACACCCTGGTCTGATAAATAGCAGTATGTCTCACTGCTCTGGGTTGTTTCCCTTCTCCCCATGCATGGGAATGTAGCTATTTCTTAACTAATACCCGTGGCCTCACATACCCGTGGCTATTGAGCACAGCACACATACATGCAAAAGTATCTGGATTTTCCACTCAAAGTTAGGATAAATCCCCACTTTTTCCCCTATGGATTAAACCATCCTGTTTGGACAGCTCCTTGTGCAAACTCGGTGAGACCATTTTATTTAGCCCATATAGACAAACCCAGGGTAAAATCTAAGCCAGAGTGTAGGCCTGTGGCTCTAACATCGTCACTTTTCTTATCCTGTATGAATTTTAGTATCTTTGCCTGATGAAGAAGCCAATGAAGCTTCAAAAGCTTGCTTGTTGTACTTTGTGCATTTGAATGGACCCAAGAAAATCCACTGTTTTGTGGATTTGGAGTTATTTATTTATTTATAAACCCTAGGATTTTAGTTTGTTGTGGCACTAGAGCTCTCTGACAGAGAAGGCTAAACAACTGACAAAATTACACATACCAGAATTGAATAGTACTAAGCTATGGCAGTTAAAGTGGTGTCAAACTGCATTATTTCTGCACTGCCGATGCATCTTCAGTTTGCAACAACTGAAGTAAGCTGGGGACAAAAGCAAAAGATAAGACACATTAAAAGCAGATGAAAAATGGGATGGCACAGGATTAATTGGGACTATCTGTGCCAATTCGGACTGTTGGATGGCATGTACCTGAAGCCCCTGTTAAATCTATCAAATGAGCTTCACAAGTGTCTTTGTTGTTTTTCTTTAATATGACATTTCATTATCGTATACTAAAGAAAAGTCTAACTATGGGATGTGACCATTTTTGCTAAGATTTGATTGTCACAGCTGTTTCCTGACATTCATTATTCTTGGGCCTCCCTGGACCTAGTTGGCTCCCAGGACTCTTTATGACTGGCTGGAAAGGCTACATAAAGTCCTTATACAGTTCCCAGAGTCCCAATGATTCCAGTCTTGCTATAATCCATTCTTCTCCTGCTTAGCCCAAATGAGGGGAAGCTCTCCTCATTCCTCACCTCTACTTTTGGATACTAGCTGCTATCAAAAATCACATCCCCTCTATAGTGAGAGAAGTTCTTGCATTTTTTTTAAATCAACCTCTATCCTCAATTCATGTCCTTTTTGCATATAAAGGGACTTTTCAAATCTCCCTCCATTTACTCAGAGCCCATCCATTCAAGTAAAAAGTCTCTGAAAGTCTACAGTTTTGTTCCTGTACAAACCAATTTTATTTTAGAGATACATGTATTTTCTTCATCTTTAAGTATTTACCGGGAACTCCCAGTACAACCAAGGACTTTTCTTTCTGATTAGGTTAACCAGTACTTTCCAAAATGAAATGTATCTCTACTAGGCTATCTGTTTGTATTACCCCAAAACTAGTTAAGATGGCTCTATGTCTAGCCCTCTGTACCCCTCCTCCATGTTAATATCAGATTGATATCAAAAGGGATGTTTTAGGCATGTAGCCAAGAAGGTACCTCCAATGCAGGAAACCAGCCGTGCCATATAAGGACATCTGTGACTATATAAAGAGATCCAACTGTCTCAGTGTGGGGAAAAGCTCAAGAGTACATGGCCAGGATAGTTCAATCAAGATTGGAACCTGCATAATCACTTCATTGATAGAAATGATGGCGGGTGATAGACCTTGAGGTTGCAAATGAACAGAAACCCAAGCATACTTCCCTCTGGACAAGATACACCATTGTCCAGAGACATTTGCACAGATTGCCCAGTCATTTACAAGTTCCCTTTTCATTCTTTTCTCTTGGAAATTTCATTTGAATCCCAGAATCTGCCCCAGAATACATTCACCTCTATAAATATGCCTGCATAGGCACTATCAATTTGGTCTAGTTCTCAGATCAGACAGACACTCTGTCTGTATGTCACCTGACTCCTCAGCAACCACTGGCCACCACAGATCTTCATCTCACAGAATCCCCCAACTGGAACCTCCAGTTCTGGAGGAATCACCCTCTACAATCCCTCAAGACACTATCTGCTACCACATTTATATCATTAGTTTTTGAATGTGTGTGAGAGTGTGCTTTTGTGTGAATGGCGATTTCCTGATATCTACAAATAAAACTACTTTTGGACCCAGCATTCTGAAGTTCTGTTTCTTGGAACTGACATACACAGGCTTGATCCCTGCTTTTAGTTGCTCAAAGCCCTCTCAAAAGCTTTATGTGAGCAAATACAATTCCCTATTAAATATGGGTTGTGACTGCCCTCTCACCACCCTGGCATTTTGGGTAACATCAGTAAACACAGTTACTGTTTCCAGGAAACAGATTCAACAGAGATCCAGCCAGGCAAAGAGGAATGTTTGCACCAAAACAAAATGATCCTAATGTTTAATATTGCTAAAGCACTTTAGGACTCCTGAATAAAAATAAAGGAGGATCTGTGAAAATAGGTGAAAATTAGTTTCTGTCATTTGCCTAAGTCTACATGTGACATGGCCAGTGGGAGGGAAGGACAGATATAAGGGAGAGGAGAATGAGGAATCAGATAAAATGTGGGATGTTTTAATAAAGAGTTTAGATACAAAACTATGAATATGAAGGTAAAATCATAGCAAAAATAACTGAAAACTCTCAACATTTCCAGAGACTCCTGCCCCTTCTGAATGACTCCCAAGCCTCTCTTTCCTTAATCCTATTCAGAATTCTGAATTCACTTCTCTAACAATAATGATAAGATTTCTTCACAGACGTGAAGAGGTAAATCTTAATCAACAAGTTTCACTAGGTTATTCCTATTTGCCTACAGGGAGAGACACTTATTTACCTGAAGAAAGATTTATGTTGATTTGCAGCCCACCTATACTGAGCAATTATGCAAAGCAATTATATGTGGGATGGAACAGGGGGAGAAAAGCTAATTAAAAACATATATACAATTGGCTAACAATCAAATTTCATCATGCCTTCTCTTTTGATTCCGGGCCCTATAATGTAGGAACCCAGCCCAACAAATATACATTCTCCCTGATTTACTCCTGCAAGCCAAGACTTCCCCATACCTGTGTCTACACAGCTGCTGAAACAAATGCTACACAGATTGCAGAGCTTGGAAAAGTTAAAATTTTGGTCTACAACACCCAGAATGCCCCAGCCAACATGGGGTATGTGTGTCTGGAAGTTGCAGTAGGGAAAAAAAACTTTTCCAAGCTCTGAAGGAACAAATACCCAAACTATTTTTTAAAGGAAGAGAGGTAATTATTAGATAATGCTACACTATTGTGTCAGCATAAGAGCCTGACACCTGCAATTGAATTAAACCTGGCCACAACTTTATTTGCTTAACTGTTAGATATTCTGAAGGTGAAGAGGGGAGACCTGTGCCTGCAGAGCTATTCCAGCCACCCTTATATGTCTCCTGTGTGTGGTGGATCAGCCTGCTCCATGCTTGATCCCAAACCATTTATTACCTGAGAAAGTGTTTATCCCTAAGAGGGTGACCCATGTTACCCAAAAAAGTAAGCCAGCCATGAAGGTCCTCCCCTTCCCATGCCCATATTCATAAACATGTTAGTGTTCATCTCTCCCCTTACATTAATCCCCACCACTTGTGACAAAAGATATAACATCCAGAACACTGTCCAATCATATTTAGCAACTCTTATGTTGATATGACATAAGATGCTCCCATACTGCCTATTCCTCCACAGGTGTTCCCCAGGGAAGGTGAAAAATACGATACAATGACAGGGGAAAAAATCCTTCCTGCCCCCTGAGGACAACCAGCAATAGCCCAGGGATACTCAAATTGAAACACTGAGTGGATTAGTGTGTACTAGAAAGCCATCAGTAAAAAGAGACTGGGGCCAGCTGGGCAGGCTGATATATTGCCAGCCCAAATCTCATGAGAAGAGGACTTCTCATGGGACTATCCAGTCTAGTGATATTGGTTTTTCAAGATTATAGCCAAGATTGAGGCCAGATCAGAATGGGTGAGAATACTCTGAGAGCAGCCTGATGTAATCTGGCCCCAAAGTTGCCCAAATGTTCCCTGTTACTTGGGCGCTCTATTGTGATGCTGGGTAGCTGTTCACATGCACATCCCACTGTGCCACCCAGTACTTCTGCCACTGCCACAGGTCACTTGTTTAGATGTCAAAACAAGGGGGGCAACATTGAGTGCCTTGTTCTGACCTCAAACCAAGTGACCTGTGGTGGCAGTGTCAAATGGAATAGTCACAACTTAGACATCTGGGAAGATCCAAAGCAAAAAATGAGTTTTTAAAAATTAAAGGAGGGTATACCTCAATTCCATGTTGAAGTTGATGTCTGGACAGTTTACATCAGATGATGTCTGGACAGTTCACACCAGAACTAGGGATTGACAGTTCACACAAGAACCTGGGACTGGGTCCTGAATCATCTGGACTACTCACAGGGAGGGCAGGAGGAGGCCATTTTATTTGGCCCATGCAGACAGGGCCTGACATTTCAGAATGTCTGCATACTGCAGACATTGTTAGACCTCTTCCCCCATATTCAGAATTCCTAGCACAGCCAGCCACTTGACCAGGACAGTGTGCAGGCAAGTTCACCATAATGGTTCGTCTTCTTTTGAGGTGTGTTCAGAGAGACATTGTCCTCACTTCTGTCTTGTTACTATGGTTGGCAGCAAAGCCATCTTTCGAAAAACAAACCTCTTCATTGTTCGCCTGGAATTTCAGCTTTGCCAATGTTTCTTTCTTTTAGTTGCATTAGTGATTCCTGGAGACAGAGAGATGGGGGTTGGTGGTGAATGAGTGAGTGCAGAACACAGAAGGCAATCTTTGTAAGCTCAGTCTCTTGTTGCCCTTCTCTGAAGAAATACCTGTTTTTCGAAGACAGGAAGCACACAAATCTGAGAACAAAATAGCTATTGTTAGAAGAGGGAAGGGTGCAGGGTGGCTATAGATTTGTTCTGCTTTGGGTTGAATAAGTTATTTGGTGGCTGCAGTTCACACTTACAAATTATAGAATATAAATTTCTATAGGGCCTGTATTACTAGACTCTGGAACTCCCTGCTAAAAGGATGCTAGGCTGCCCCCTCTCTATTTTCCTATCAGAGGTAGGCAAAAACTCCTCTTTACTCATGGAAATATTTGGAATTGGGGGAAATTGCTGCTGAAGGGGACCTTACATCATTGAGTGTTTGTGCTTTCTTTGTATTGGTGCATTTTGATTCTGTTCTAAATGTATTAATTTGTTTATTAAATTGCTTTTCTTTGATTCTACCATTCTATGCTGCATTGAGTCTCATTTGCTGGGGGAAAGTTGGCAGAGACACAATAAATAAAGCACCCAGTGAAAAAAGTGTTATAAGACAGCCTGGGTGTGGGAGCTAAATTAACCCATAATAAGGCAATGGATCAGTCATGAGTGCAATAGACTCATCTAGTCATGTTTCTTTGTTATTGTTATTGTTGTTTTTGTTAATTGCTCTTGAGTTGGCCCCATTTCATGGTGACCCTGGGGATGAGACATCGCCAAGACCCCTATGCTCCATTGCTTTGGTCAGGTTCTGTATATTCAGGCCTGTGGCCTCCTGGATTGAGTCTAGTCATCTGGTGTGTGGTATTCCTCTCTTTCTACTGCCTCCCACCTTCCCTAGCATTATCATCTTTTCTAGTGAGTCATTCCTTCTCATAATGTATTCAAAGTACAACAGCCTCAATTTCATCATCTTGGCTTCTAGAGAGAGTTCCAGTTCAAGGACCCATTTGTTTGTCTTTTTGGCTATCCACACTATCCTCAACACTCTCCTTGAGCACCACATCTCAAATGAGTTTATTTTCATTCTGTCAGCTTTCTTCATTGTCCAGATTTCACATCCATACATGGTGATGGGAAATATAATGGCTTGGACGATTCTAACTTTAGTGCTCAGTTCTATATCTTCACACTTTAGGATCTAATCCAGTTCTTTCATAATTGCACTTCCCATTCCTGGTCTTCCGATGTTTTTTTACTTCAGTCTCCATTTTAATCAATGTTTGATCCAAAGTATAGGAAATCTTTAAGTATTTGGATTTCCTTGTTATCCAATTTGAATTTATGTCACTCCTCCATGTTCGTTATTTTTGTTTTCTTTATGTTCAGCAGTAAGCCTGCCTTTGTGCTTTCTTCCTAGCAAAGGGTATTCTGATACAGGGGTGACCAGTGGACCTGCTGTTATGGGGTTAATGAATTTTTTCCCTTTTTTTACAGTCACCTACCCCATCACAAAAAGTAGAAGCTGCTTTGAAAGCACTTGGAAAACATAAATCACTAGGAACAGATAGCAGAGCTCTTTCAAGCAACAGAAAAAAAAATCCACTCAAATTCTAACTAAAATCTATCAACAAATATGGAAAATAAAATAATGTCCCACAGAATGGAAACATTCAATATGCATTCCAGTCCCCAAGACAGGGGACACCACATGCTTGATGCCCTAACCCCATCCCCAGGGCACCATTTTGGCACACATCGGTCTACATGGCATGCACCATCATGATGCCCCTCTGGTACTGCATCCACATGATGCAGAATCGAAAAGGTATCATAAATCCGCACCGCTGAGGCTACGGTGCCCCTTGGAGGGCACAAAAAGGAGCCACTTTTTGCGGCTCCTTTTTGCACTCTCTAGAGGCCAGATCAGGGCTGTGGTATGAATTATTAAATAATTATTCATAATTAATTAATTAATAAGTTATGTACTGATGATGAACATTTATAAATTGTTACTGAAGTCTGAAATTGAAGGGTAACAGGTAAAATATTGCATGGTGAAATCAGCTCAAAAATATTAGATTTGCATTTTTAATGGAACAATGGGAAATGGTGTAGACAAAGAGTTATATATGTGTGGTTATTTATATGTTTAATAAAATGATGTTTTAAAAAACAAAACAAAACTATGGATCGTTCTTAAAGAAATGGGTGTACCATATCATTTGATTATCCTAAGGTGTAACCTGTACTCAGGACAATCATTAGGACAGAATCTGGAGGAAAAGAATGGTTTTCACTCAGCAAGGGATTCAGGCAAGGCAACCCTATCTGCTTAACTTGTATGCTGAACATATTGTATGCAAAACTCAATTAGATTCTGAAGGAGATGTGAAAATTGGAGGAAGGAACATCAACAATTTAAGATACGGAGATGACACTATAGAAAAACTTGGAATGACTACTGAAGAAAGTCAAGACAGAAAGTACAAAGGCAGGTTTACACTTGAACATTATAAGAACAAAAATAATAACCACAGGTGATTTGTCTAACTTTAAAGTAGACAGTGAAGATTGAGATAGTGAAAGATTTCCTATACCTTAATTCAGTCATTAATCAAAATGAGGGCTGCAGTCAAGAAAACAGAAGAAGACTAGGACTTGGAAGGGCAACTGTGAAGGAACTAGACAAGATCCTGAATACCAATGTCAGGATATCCCATGCTATTTTATTTCCACTTTCTATATGATTGTGAATCTGTTGTATTTATTGTTAATTATGTTTTGTGCATGCACATACATAAAGAATATTGTATTTAGGGGTTTTTAAAATTATTATTCAGGCTTTATTCAAGCTACATCCTTTCAATCATACCCTGTTGTTTCTCAGTCACATGTGTCCTGGAATTTGTCTGTGAAATGTGTGTGTGGGGGGGGGGGGGTATGTGGCCACTCCTCCCATAGCTGCTATTGGTACCAGACCTCTGCCAACAATAGGGTACAACATCTAGATGGTGCCTGTATAACAATCTAAGAGCAGCAACAGGATAAAGAGACCAGTTGTGAAACTGAGAACAGGTTCACTGACCCTGTAGCCACAGACTCTGTAGCCACGGATCTACCAGTTGCCCTTGTTCTCGGGCATACCACCCCTGACACTGGTGGTAATGCACAGACATCATGACTAGGAAGTTGGGATGTAAAGAATATTTGCAAATATTCTCATCCTCAGTAAGAAAGGATACTTGACAACACTTAGAAAACTGCTGCTAGATTTTTCACTTTTGGGGATTTTGGTGGAGGAAATATTTGAGCAAAACCCTTGGTATGGTGGAGAGAAAGTATATTTTGCTCAAATTACTATTTTCTGTGCAATAAGTTATTTTTGATACAAAACAGTGCCTCCCCAGAGAAATTTCTCACTACAAAAAGTCTTTCTCACTACAAAATGCAACCCTCAAAATGTAAAACGTTCTTCTACTGTCACTCAGGAGGGAGAAAACTACTGAAATTATTCATTTTTGCATGTGGGATGGGGAAAAAAAATCAAGACTGAAAGCCCTGCCAGTAACTATGGGTGGACTTATCTTCTATGAATTTGTGTAGTCTCCTTTCAAAATTGTCCAGCTTGATGGTCATAACTGTTTCTTGTGGAAACAAATTTCATTGGGTTTTTTTTTTTTTTGGATTTTAATCTGATATTGGTTTAATTTATTTTTAAGGGGTGGGAGGTGGGGTTATGGGTTATTGGGATTGTTTTATCTTGATGTCTTTTAATTATTGTAACCCGCTCCGATTGATGACAGAGGAGCGGGCTATAAATAAAATTATTATTATTATTATTATTATTATTATTATTAATTGTTCAGTTATGTGGTACAGTACTTTCTCTTCTCTCTCCTGAATGTATTCCTATCCACTATCACTGTATGTCTTCAGGTCTGAATATTATGGAGAAGAAAAGCACTGCTTTAACTACTTCTTTTCCCCCACAGCATGCATGATTATATACATTATATCACATAATATGATTATAACACATAATACGACATCCCTCTGCTCACTTGCCTTTTCCCCTAAGTCATACATCCTACAGTGGCCAAGATCCTGCATGGATATATGTCTGCCCTGGTAGCATCAGGACTCATCATGTTGCTACAATAGCCTCCCTTACCACCACCATTTTATGCCTCAAGGAGAGCAGGCCTATGTTTTAATAACCAGATGCAGTTGCCAAGATCTGCTGTAGTCCTATAGAGTTCTTAGTTGATAAGTCTCAGGATGGGGTCTTTTGTCATTGAGGGAGGAAGTGAATACCAAGCTCCAGAAACACCTATGAAGAAGAGAAGGAGGAGGAAGAGGAGGAGAAGGAGGAGGAGGAGAGGAGGAGGAGGAGGAGATTTATTTCTATTCCACCTTTTCCGGTTAGGGAATCAAAGTGGATTAAACCAACTATAAAAACAGGATACTATAAAATCACAATGAAATTAAAATCCCCTTCCCTTCCCTCCCCCCCCCCGAGACTTATAAAATTTAAAACATTAAATCTAAAAGAGAATTATACAATAGAAGGGATTAAAATATCTAATACAAAAGTTTTAAATAGAAATAAATCTATGTACAACTTCTAATGTGGGAGGAGGAAGTATATTATCCTAGGGGGGAGAAGCGGAGAGGGTCGTCGGGAGGAGAAGACTGAATAAGGCTAATCTGGAAAGCCCTTCTGGAAGGGATCCTTCCTAATGGCCTTTTTGAAGGCTTCTAGGGTAGTAATATGATGGATCTCATCCGACAGGTCATTCCAGAGCCTAGGAGTGGCAGCCGAGAAGGTCCTCTGGGTCACTACTGATAATCTGGTCTTTTTTACTTGTAATATCTTCTTCCCAGAGGATCCAAGAGTGTGGATTGTATGGGCAATTCAAGCATATAGTTGAATTACACTTGTGTATGTTGGTAACAATGCCAGCCATTGTACAGTATGTAATTTTTGCTTCCTTTCCTATTGATCTCCATCACAGAATTGGCCATTTTCACAGCAGCTCCACACTGGATCAGTCTTTTTCCTTGAGCTATGTTCTACAACTGTAATATTCCTTTCTTAGTCAATTACCACTGAAGGCAAGTTTCCATTGAAGAATTAGTTCACCCCACCTGTATGCCCCACTACTGAACTCCTATGGTCACTTGAAGGAAATACATTTTCATGTAAAGGTAAAGGTAGTCCCTTGACATAAATGTCTAGTCATAACCGACTGTAAGGAGAGGTGCTCCGTTACTAAGCTGAAGAGCCAGCATTTTCCAAGGACTACTCTGGTGGTCATGTGGCCAGCATGACTGTACCAAATGCTGTTACACTTCCCACCAAAATGGTACCTATTTATCTACTTACATTTGCATACTTTCAAACTGCTAGATTGACAGAAGCTGGGACTAGTGACAGGAGCTCACCCCATCATGTAGCACTCATTCCACAGACTGCCAACCTTTCAGTCTTCAGATTGTCAGAATTGGTGTCTTAACCACTAAGCCACTGTATCCCTATACACTTTAATGTGTAAATTATTAAAAGAAAACACTATCCTTGGTTCTGTGTAAATGATTCCAACTCTTACTGCAATTAAACTTCAAGTTCATATTTGATTATCATCCAGAATGTCTTCATTTGTCTTCTGGCTAATGGTCATTGAATCAACTAATCTGATTTTGTGCTTTGCTACATTTCTTTCGGTTCAGTTGCCTTTCAGATTTGTTCCACTATTGCAACTGGTTAACTGTCTGTGAAAATCTTAATTGGAAAACAGCCTGAATCAGACTGGAATTTAGATATGTGTTTGGATCACTCAGATTAGTAAAATAAAGCTGATAAGAAAATTTGGCTCACCTCATGAACCGTGCTGTGCAAATACTGAACTCGTGATACAGTCACATAATGTTGCTGTCTTTTGATCATCAAATCAAATCATAATTCTGTCCAACTTACTTTGGAATGTTATTGATTAGAGAGAAGGAAGTAAGTTGGACTGAAATATTTCCTTGAAATCAATCCTGATGTTCTCTTGGGTGCTGACTAAGCTTCGCCCTGCATATTAAACTCTCCTTCAGAAGGCTTGCATTTGCTCTAATAGAATTTTTTTATTATCACATTTACTGCATAAAGAATGGAAATACACTTGTGGTCTTTTTGCTGAGAGTTAGAAAATTCTTGCCCCCAGTGACTCATAGGACGTGCAGATGTCTCATGCCTGAATCTTGGAAATATTTTGCAAGTCAACAACAAATAAAAGATATTGGAGGAGAGAAGAGATAATATGTTTAACATTTTTGTTTTGCAACTGCTCTTTTAGACAGGATTTCCTGTGGGAGTATTGATTTAATAACTACCAACATTTTCTTTTTCACAATAAAGCCTGAAGATCCAGTCATTTTGCTCCCATTTTCATTATTAAAACAACTGCTACTTGTACTTTTCACCATAGGACAGAAACCTTAAAAATAGGAGGAGGCGGTTTTGCATGTTTGAAACAAAATTAATAAGAAAGTGTTACATTTCAGGGTTGACTTAGGAACAGAATGACTTCAAATATTAACAAATAAAAAATGATGGCTCCAGCAGAGCTTGGAAAGCTACTTTTAAGAATAATGAATACAATGATAAACCCATTCCAGTAGTGGAATGATGCTCCATCCAGTGGATGTATCTATTCCAGCTCTTCACTACGATCAAAATTACAAAAAATGCCTTCCTCAAAATGCTAATATACCCTCTCAAAGATCCAGGGGAGTAACTTGCCATCTTGGTCACTTCCAGCTGTAAAAATGTCTCTCAAGGGCCTAAAAAAGAAACTCCGCCATGTATTTTGGTGACAATATGGCAAGGCGAGGAGAGAAGAAAGTTGTGGGGTGTATGTGACCCTCTGGGCTTTGACTTGGGGCTGCTGAAAGTGCACAAATTCTAGCTCAAGGAGCAACATGACTTGGGCCACATTTAGTTCTGTATCTCATGCATGTTTAACATTGGTCCAAACCACACTGCAGAAATCATCCAGTTTGGGACCACTTTTACTGCCCTGGCTCAATGCTAGAGAATTCTGGGAACTGTAGTTTTGTGAGACATTTCGCCTTCTCTGTCACAGATGTCTGGCGCCACAATAAATTACAATTCCCAGGATTCCCCTGCACTGAGCCAGGCAGTTAAAGTGGCCTCAAACTGGATTATTTCTATAGTGTGTTTTGGACCATTTCTTAAAAAGAAAACAAAGATCTATAAATTGTACATATCTGATGCATTGTAATATACTTGACTATTTTGTCTTAACATAAAATTCCTATCTTAATGTGAATCTGTCATCTTTCATAATACCTGACACCACCACAAATATTTTTTTTTTCTTATAAAGGTTGTTGCTCAGCTGGGTAAAATTAGTCAAAGAACTTTATAAACACCAACACTATTTGTGGCAATTTTGTTTCATTCTGCTTTTCACTGCCCTCAAGGCGTCTGCTGAGCTGGTGTTTTTGCATGTTGCTCTCTATATTTTCCAACATTTTCCTGGAATTGATTTCACAATGTCATGTGCTATATCATCATTCTTTCTGATTGCATGAACTAGTGGTGAAAAATATGTCTTGTAAACAAGTTGCAAATCTGAGCTGGAATATTATTAATTACACTTAAATTTAACATTGCACTTTGATTTTAACACATCCAGAGGTATGAAACAGAGGGAAATGCTGACCCATTGTATTGTTATCTTTATTAGTTCTGGCCTGCTTTCCTTATGCATTTTAGTCCACTGTGTCAACTCTGTATGACATATGAAACAAGTGATACCAGAAAAAAAATTATTATAGAACACAATCATAGAGTTGGAAGGAGCTGTATGGGCCATCACATCCAACCCCCTCCAGGACCTCCAGACACAGCATCCTGAGTAAGTACCTGTCCTACCTCTTTTTTGTCATTATTACAGTCATCCTTCCACATCTATAGGTTAGCATAGTATTACTGTATTTGCCACTATTTCTGCTGCTGCCTTGCGCCATTGAGAGGAAATCAATCTACAGTTCATTAAGATTTGTTTTGTTTCTTGTTTTTGTTCTTGTATTTTATAGTGCTAAAGTGTTTGCATAAGCTAACCACTGATTTCCTTTGATCTTTATAGAATAGTAGGAGTTGTTATGTCAATATTAATTATGAAAGCTAAGACCATAATTAATAACAGGATGCAATATGAAATGTTGATAAATGCTATGCTAATAAATTTCCAAGTGTTGATAATGAGAAAGTGTTTAAATCCAAGAGAATTAGAGAGTATTGTGTGATGAAATTGTCTGGCTAAATATTGATTATAAAAAAAACCAAGATAGTTCATAAGATCATGCAAGTAAAGTATTGATGATTTATCAAAAGGAGGAAATGTAGTGGACAGATTTTTATAATCAATATTTAAGTGAACAATATGCATATAGAAATGGCTGCTGAACCAAAGTTTAGAATGTTGAATTCTGGGAGGATGGAAAAAACCGAACTGTGCATGTAGAAACAGGATAGGTGAAGGTTACTGAACAAGCAGGAGAAAACAACAAAATGTTTTGGGTACAAGATGCCCTGTTACACTAAGCTGAGACGCCAAAGTGAAGTCAAAACATAAACATCAGATAGTAGAATTGCAACTGTGTAATTCTGTACAGAGGCTCCCGATATCATTTTTCTATTGACAGGAAAAAGTAACTTTTGTAAGGTGGGCTGATGAGTCATAAGTCTATTCATGTATTTGTTGCATGATTGCTTGAGATTCATTTGTTTAGAGTTAAGATTGGCCTATAGAAAGTATTTTTGGAGATCTTTTGTGTAAAATGACTATAAAGCCTATCATTTTGTATAATTCTGGGCCTCAGTCTTTGGAAACTGAATTTCCACTGAGGACTTTGCCGGCTGGAAGAATAAACCTGAGTTCTCAATCAGACTTCTGGGTGCGCTGTCTCCTCCACTGTCAGTCTAAGAATTTTTATACAAAATAATTCTTAGTAGAGCCCATCATCCATTGCAATACCAGTGCTAAGAAAGAAAGAACACTGAGTTTTGTCCCAAAAGACATGTTCTTCAGGTTTTAAAACATCTAAATCCACATGTGACTTCCATCCTATGGTTAGGTGCAGCCTCGTGGCTGCTGAAAATGTTGCAATGTTTTAAATTTAATTTAATTTCTGTGAGGTATACACACATGTGTGCACATAAAAGAGCCAGGGAAAAATAATTTTTAGGGATAATTTCCCAATTAAAAAAGAGAGATTCACTTCCCCACACAAATTGTTGTCTATCTGTTGGTGAGTAGTGGATTATACCTGTGTTATCCACATTCTGGCAAAGTTACCAGATCACAAAATAACATTAAGAAAAGGCTGATTTTCATTAGAAAAAGAAAAGGAAATTAAACAAAACAAATGTTTCTCTGTCAGTGTATCATAGAAAGTATGCAATCTTAAATGCCAATTTTTTAAAATCATTTTTTAAATTCCAAACATCTTGATTTCTTAATAGAGTTTCTCAAATATAAACTATCTGGAGGGTGATATCCTTAAAGGTGGGCCTCCAGAAGAATGCATAGCTTAGAGGCAGGAATCAGATTAAAAATTAACAAGGAACATGAACCAAAACTATGTACAGCTGTAGCATCATCTGTGTTTTATCCATTGGGTTTAGAAAATGAAGAAACTATCTATGAAAGTCTGCATTTCCTTTGGAGATAATACTACTCTGGAAGACAATGAAATGCTGATAAAACTGCTCTTCAAAATGTGACTTTATGGTACAAAATATGTTATTTGGACTTGAAATAAAATTTAAAATTAGCATTAAAGGCTACATTTTATAATGCAGGGAGAGTATCCCTTATGCAAAATGCTTTGGACCAAAAAGGTTTTTTTGGATTTTGGGTTTTTCTGAATTTTGGAATATTTCCATATACATAATGAGAGCTCTTGGAGATGGAACTCAAGTGTAAAAATGAAATTAATTTATATTGAGTATATAGTTTGTATATATACACAGAGATTAAAGGTAATTTTATTATAATATTTTAAATATTTTTGTGCATAAAACAAAGGTTTTTTTTACATTCAGCCAAAGCTGTCACTATCTCAGCCACTCATGGGGACAATTTTGGATTTTGGAGTATTTCAGATTTCCAGATAAAGGTCACTCAAGCTGTATACCTATTTGGCTTCCACTAGTACTGGAAATAAATAAGAGGAATGTTTGTACTTACTGTGTGCTGACTGGAAATGCTGAAATGGTTTGGATGTGATCAAGTTATTTTCCAGAATGTTTCTTGGGCTTGTTTTCAAGAGCAAGTTTAAAGTACGAGCAATTTTGTGGTTGGGGTATAAAATCATGAACAAATTCTCCATGGGAATCTGTGGAAGGCTTGTAGGCTGGAATAGTAATGTCTATATCCTTATGCAAACAGGTGTAATCCCAGCAGGCTCTTTGCCCTTAATTGTGCATATTTGGACTAAACTACTCTCAGGCTGTTTAGCGCTTATGAAAAGCACAGGAAAATTACTTGTAAAGGCAGTGTGCTGAAAATACCTTTACTTTTCAGAATACCCTCTCCAGAACATGTGAAAAAATAAATTTGTAAAATGTGGAAAATTAACTCATGGTATTAACTTTGGGCTGGAAACCTGTTAGTAAGTTTACTCTTGTGGTTATTATATGCCTTCCAGTTGTTTCTGAATTTTGTCGACCCTAAGGTGAACCTTTCATGGGGTTTTCTTGGCAAAACTAACTTGTAATGGCTTGGAAACCATGCAGGGTAGCTGTGTTGGCCATTTAGTAAATTCAAACAAAGACACCCTCTCCAAACAACAAAATGCAGGCATTTTACTAACATCTCTAATTTTTCTCTTGTTTGATATGTAACATCTTGCCTGATGAAGAAGCCAGTAGTGCTTCAAAAGCTTGCAACAAGTATATTGTGCATTTCAGTTGGCCAATAAAGGTATCACTGTTTGGTGGATTTTTGTTTGTAATGGCTTGGTTGCTTCCAAGCTCTGATGACAGAGATCAGCAGCTCTCCTGCCCTCCTTGATCTAAAGTGTCAGCCAGTGCCCAACTTTGAAATCTGAAAGTTTTGCCCCATGCCTTCTCTTCATGTGTCAAGGAAATCTTTGAGAGAGGGGAAAAAACTTGTTACCTTTTCCTGTTTATACTTGTTACCTTTTCCTATATATACAGGGAACAACATAATGCTCCACATCACACCAACATATCATTAGTCCATTAAATGCCTTACTGGGACTATTTTTGAACCTCTTGTAGCCTCCTGTAAGGCTACACATGGAATAGTTATCATTTTTAATGGTCCCAGAAAACCTCCTGCTTCCAGAGTGAAATCTTTAGGTACTAGAACTTAAGAAAGTTACAGTACTTTTTGCACTATAGCGCACAGACTCTCCCACCCACCATGGCCAGCAACCATGTAGGCTGGAGGATTCTGGCAACTGTGGCCCAGAATTTTTTCCAAGCTGTCTTATGAACATGGGACAGTGTATTAAACAAAGCCAATCATACAAAGCTAAACTTAGAAAACCATGTTTTGCCTACTCCAGGAGAAGAGAACCTATAGCCTCCAAGATACTCTTGGTCTTTAGACATCATCATCCCTCACCACTGGTTGTGATGGCTGCAACTGATGGGAGTTGAGAGTCCAACAAATAACTGGAGAGCCACAGGTCCCCACCCTGGAGCACGCTACCCTGACCACCACCAGCTGTCCAGGATTTCAAATAGAAGTCTTTACAGGTTGCTATGTCTTATTGAGGATTATGGGAGTTATAGTCCAATGTAATCTGGAAACCACTAGATTGGGGAAGTCTAATGTAGTTCTGCTTAAATGAGACATATATGAGAGCTTTCCTCAGAATAATTTACAAATCTGTTTATATTGGAATTTTTTGTTGTTGTTGCAGAATATTGTGGGTTCCTGGTTGTTTTTTTAAGAGAGGGAGGGACATCCTAACAGAGTTCTATTTTGTTTTGTTTTCCTTGTTTCTAGAATAATAGCTTTTCTGAATTAGAAATAATCCCTAGAGAAAATCCATCTGTGTCTGTCTATTAAACTGGCATATTTTCAAGAATGTGTATTTCCTTTACAATGCAAACTAGCCCTTGTTGGAAAAGAGAAGAAAAGAATAAAATCTGCTCAGAGTTCAAAAGTCTAACCCTGGCTGTGTCTAATGCTACAGAACTGGTACTGTAGATCATGGAAATTTATGTTGGATGAGAGCAACAAGGGGAGTATCCATCACAACCACAAAGACATATTCTTCTTTGTAAACATCATCCATTTCCAAACCAAGCCAGTATTAACTGAAGACATCTTGGAAACCAGAGAACACAATTTTTCAATGTGATATATGAAGCATAAAACGTGGTGGACAAGTGCATTGCTGCAGATCTTCAATTTGTTCACTTTAGCAATACTTTCTTCTTCAGGCTCTACTGTCCATACACTGAACAATGCATTATAAAGTGGGCAATATTAACAGGCATAATGCCAAGTCAGCTGTGTTGTGTTGAACTGAATGGCAAATTCTGTCATCAAATCCACTGCAAACAATCCACAACATCCGTACAGTCAGCCCTCTGTATCCATGGATTCTTTATCAACATCCATGGCTTGAAAATATTCCAAAAAGCAAACCTTGATTTTGTCATTTTATATAAGGGACATCATTTTACCTTCTATTGTATTTAATGAAACATCCACAGCTTTTGGTTTCCACAGAGAATATATCTGGTACCTACATATAGACCTTTAGCTTGCAGACTAAAACTGAGGTCCTAATTGCCATAAAATTCCTTAGCAAAAAGTTCATCCAGTATATTTTTGTGGAGGTCTAGGAGGGCAGCAGCTGTGGCTTCGGAGTATCCAGTCTTTGCTTCCCTCTGACCTCTTGCCTCTCCATCCTCCTTGTCTGCTCTGATCTCTTCCTCCTTGTCCCCTGCATTACTCCTGGCTCCCTAACATCCACAGCCTCCATGTCTTTTAACAATTTTAGCAACAAGTTCTGCCAAACCAGTGCAAACCATCTGAATGACACCACTGGACAGAGCTGAACCTGGGTGCCATCTGGAAACCATTGTGCAGTCTTAGGAAAACATTGTCTGGGGAGGTACTGGCTATCTCTTTATGCAGCATCTGAAAAAAAAATGCTATCATAAGTCCAAAGATTGCAGGCATAGCCATATTATTTAAGAAACCCAATAAAGAAAGAAAGAAAGAAAGAAAGAAAGAAAGTGAGAGGGAATGTTGAAATAAAAGTACGGCAGAATAGATTAGTCTCACCAGTGATGTCCACTGAGATAAGTCACTCGTTATATCATTAGTATATGAGTAGCCCCTTCTCAGTTTAAACTTATTGTTTCAATGGGTCCACTGTAAGCTTTGGGAAGCATCTTTTTGGATTCTACTCTGTAATTTATATCTCAATAATATAAATGTTGTGTGTAATAGAAATGATTGGGACAGAATAGCAAGACTGTTAACCGGCACCCTGGGTCTTACTTTAAAGCCATGTGGGGTGATTGAAGAGTTTGAAGAAATAAATAAAAACTGGGGCTTCTGGGAGAATTTTTGATACTCATCTGAGTAGCAACTTCTGAAGTTCAACTGAATGACTGATTTTATGCAATGAATGTTTCATCTGAATCCCTAAAAGTAATTCTATCACCATTCCATGTAGCTTCTGGCTATTATAACCAACTCACTTCAGTCCTTCTCCTTGGTTCTCTATTCTTATCCCCTTTGCCATTGCATTGAACTTTCCCTTTGAATTTCTACTAACTGTAGAATTTATTGTGTTTTTAAAGCCAACCCATTTCAGCATTGCTTACCTATTTTGCAGCCAAATTTTCAAGTATTACCTCTTAGACTAAACTACAGAGCCATCTTAAATAAGGAGTTGGCCAGCTTTTCTTGCCATCGTTAAGTATAGAATTGCACTAATAGCCATTATTAAATACAAGTGCCAATTGTATAAAACTCCATCCATAAATTAAAATTGAACTGTGTGGGTGACGACATCCTCTACAGGTCTATTTTTTATAACTTTGTTTTCAGAGATCTCTCAGACCATAGTAAGAAAGGGGGAACTACTGTTTGATGTTTAACGGGCTGATCATTATTGTAGTGCCTATAAAAATCTAAGTCCTGCTGTTATGTGGGTTCTTCTATAACTGTAAAATCAGCACATTCTAGCTGGAAAACATTTTCCACAGCAAAAGAAGATGGGATCAAGCAAGAATATTATGAAGGCCTTTGTATGCAGATGTATAATTATGTCATTCCACCAGTTAATATTTCTTTAATTGGTGCTTTGTTTTTCACTCTGTCCACCCACAGTGTCATGTAAAACATAAAACAAAAACAGAAGTTGCCAGAGGCATTTTCTTTCCACTCCACTTCATCGGCTGATAGTTCAAACTCCGGTTGATACTTTGGCTTCAAATGAAGAAACATAATTTTGTGCGCATACATGTCAGGGTCCATCTACACAGCAGAAATAATGCAAAACTTGTAAAACTACAAATCCCAGGATTCCCAAGGTTGGAAGTACAGCACTTAAAACTGGTTGCAGACTGCATTATTCCTACAGTGTAGGTGCACCCTCAGTCCTGTAAGAGATAAGAACACAAGAGTGCAAGTGTTTTTTCTTTACTGTGACAGCAAAATAGCTGAGGTGGTCTGAGTGGCCACTGTGTCCCCAAATGCTGCCACAGCAGTCTCACAGGTGCCAGAAATTCTAGAAAATGTAGTTTCTCAGGGCTTATAAGTTCTCATCAATTACCTCAAGATCTTTGATTTGGTAATACTCACATTAAATACAGAGATTGGAAAGTTACTTAATAAACGTAACATGTTATGTAACTCATTGTGGAACTCTATCCACCCCAATGGTAATTCATTAAACGTGTCTCGGAGAAGTAAGATAGACTGGCATACACTATGTTGGACTATGACCATTAGTCCTAGACAGCATTAGGCAATGATTAGGAACAAAGAGAATTTCAACGTGTGAAGCCGAAGGCTTGCACATGTCGAAGAATTTCAACATGTTCCCCACACAAAGTCTAGAATCAAAATGAGACACTTTCAACTCTGAATCTGTGTTTACTTTTCCCTTTAACTGAAAACTATCTATTGTTTTTTTTTCAAAAGTGTTTCTCAGCCATGCCATAGCTAGCTACAGACTAGCAATATCAGCAGCAGCACTGCATTTTTTCCCAAAGAGAAAGCTTTTTTCCCTTATTTAGAAATAACATTTCTTTTATGAAGTTGATTTGTTAACAAAGACAGACATGGAAGGAGCACTTCAGAATGTTGGATTTTTAAAACTCTCTATTTGTTTATGCATTAAAATAATTTAAAGGCACAAAGAAAACAAGATTAGGAAATTAAACACCATGTGAACAGCACACAAAGTTAGATTAGAACATGAAATCTTCTGGTGTTTATTTTCTTGTCCAATCATTTTCTTGAGCAAGAAAACAAGTTCTCTTCCAGATGCTATTATTCTTGCAGGAAAGCAGCTACACCACCACTGAAAATCCTAGATGGCTTGTAAAAGTCTCCATACAGAGTGTGAACATTTTAGGTTTGTTTGCACTGAAAGTTTCTGGTACATCACTAGTGATCTGGGCATCTGTTATGCAATTCTCAGTTATGGGATGGAGCCAAATTTAACTGTCTTTATCCTCTTGGTACTATCCATATTGTTGAGAAATGTTTTTGAGAGAGGAGGAAAAATAAACAAAGAAATTCAGGAGTGGGCAGGGTTGACGCCTTTCCATACACGTAAGTTGCTGTGGAGCAGTTAAAGAAGTGGCATGACACTGGCAGTTGGGAAGAGGAAAGGAATTAGAACGTGTGTGCAGGTCTTTTCCTCATCTTGTCTTTAGCAACAGGTTGATCCTTTGTCTCAAGCAGTTGGAGCAGCTATCACAGTGGGAAGAAAGCCATAATGTACCAAGAGGAGGGTGGGTGGGAGCCAGGGATTACGCTATGAGAGCAAGTATACAATGATAACATCATCCTCCAGGACCGCCAAAGGACCTTTGGGAGTTCCTGGAGGATGCCTGCAAATATATCACTATATTTGGGGCTCAGTTGCTCCTACCCTAGCCACTACATGGACATTCGAAGGGGGAGGGCAGGGCATGGGGGCAGCTGAGGATCATTCAGCTATGTTCTGAAACCAGGCACACTGGAGCCTCCAGAAGAGTCCTCCAGAAGACCCTTAGTAGGTCTTGCACAGTGCCAACATCACTGTTCATCAATTATCAGAACAGCTAGACAATTCTTGACCATCCTGCTCTCCATTCTCCTCCTTGCTGCAACGTGGCTGTTTTAGGTAGTTGAAGGACAACAGTGAGTCTGAGGGGGTGGGTTGAGATTTACGTAATTTGCTGTGATTGAGGACAGGGCTACTCCTCAGGTCTGGAGCTTTAGAGGGTTCCTCTTGTCATGGTTTCCCAACACTTGAGAAATACCATTCTCATTTTAATTTCGTTCACTACTTCTTAACCAGCCTATTCCAAACATTGCTTTCTTCTGGCAGTCTTACTGTGTGCTGGTCGTTTTGAGTTTTCATTGTTCATATTTTAGGTATGGAATATTTCAATCCTGCTGCTTTATCTCAATTGTTCTCAAAGGGGTAGAATATTATTATTAATATTATTATCATTATCATCACACTATGAGGCAAACATGATTTAAATTAGAGTTGAACAGAAAATGCCCTGTGATAAACATAGGGCATTTCCTGTTTAACTCTAGTTTAACTCTTGTTTAAATCCTGTTTGCCCCCTAGTGTGATAAAGCAGTTGGACATGTTGAGTCATAGGTTCCACTCAGCAATAGACTGCTAGCTCTACTTCTCTGGATCCAGAAGTATTTAAAAAACAGAAAACGAATAAAGCAAGGACTGGCACAAGAGCAACTTTGAAAATGGATCTGTTATCATAAAAATAGCTGTTACATTCCTTTTCTGCATTATAAAGTGACAGTAGTTCAGCTGCCCTGGTAACTAAATTCATGGCAGATCCCTTAGCAAAACCAGATCCAAAGAGTTAGGTTACATAGTAGAAATCATATTTGCTTTCCTCTGTTAACTATCGCATTGCTATAAAGACAGAAAAGATCATTATCCAACTAAAATGTTTGATTATTTATGTCCAATTAATCATTTTGATAGACTAGACTGCACTAGACCGCAGCTTTGAAGAAACCTGGCGTATTACAGCTAAGATTGTCATAGTAATTGCAGGGATTTGGATGTCAGCTACTTTTATTTCATGAATGAACAAGAATATTATCGGCTTTGCTATGTATTGTACGTAGGCACACTGTTTATTTTATTACTACTAAATTGTCTGTAGAAGAGTCAAAGTGCACCCATACTGCACAGTTATAGCAGATAGATACCTCCTTAACTGCTGCAGCTATATAGCCTATGGATCCCTGGTAATTGTAGTTTGGTGAAGTACTTAGCATTCTCTGCTAGAGCACCCTGGGACTGTATTTCAGTGCAATGGACATGAGCTTGCCAGCAGAGAATTTTAAGTACCTCACCAAACTATAGATTTCAAATTTCTATAGGATGGAGCCATGACAGCTAAAGCAGTATCTACCTGGTACAATTGTGTAATGTAAATATATTCCTGGTCTGAATTCAAGGACCCTGAAAAAAAAATTTGGGTGGTGAAGTTCAACACTGGCAGGGAGAATTTTGCCTACTTTCTTGTACTTTCCAGAGGAAGGGCAAAATACTTTTCTATTCATTATCCTTGAAACATCCTTCAATATGAAGATTCATATGATCACATGGTGTACTCAGAGATTCACTTCATGTGTTCAGTGCAGCTTATCTCCAAGTAAACTATGCATAGTATAGATGATTATTCCTGGGATGCTCAGCAACAATTGTTACCTTAATATTTCTTAGTGCTTTATTAGTACACTTCTGACTGATAATGTCTGAGAAGGAGTCATGGTGGTCACAGTGGAACTTATCTCTAACTTAGGGTGGACAACTGCATGAAAGCCAGGAGGCATTCCTCCCCTGGACCCCACCCCATGGATCACACACTCGCTGCAATCCCAAATATCATTTACTACCACTGCAGTCTCTCTCGAATTGGTGACAAGTGACAATACATTACACTTGTTCCTCCATATTCACTAGGGTTAGGGGCACAAAACCTCCGTGAATATGGAAAATCCTCAAATAAAACAAACACCATGTGTTTATCTGAGAGGACACCTCTCTAGGAATCTTTAGGTCCTCCACAGCAACTCTGTGGTCAACGTCTGACAGACGCTGACCATAGAACTGCACTGGAGGAGCTCAAATGCCTAGTAGAGTATTCTCTCCAGGAATCTCTAGGTCCTTCAGTTCAATTTTTAGTTAAAGTTGACCATAGAATTGCACTGGAAGACCTAGATATTCCCAGAGAGAACATATTAATCAAATCTGTGAATAATCAAATCCGCAAATATCAAATCCGCAAATATGGAGGGATGACTGTATTTCCTATTGCCATTTTGAGAGAAACTATGGAAGAAAGTAGAAGCTTTTCAAGATCTTGGGGTACTTGTGGGGTGAGTGGGGGTTTTCATGCATTGTGGGAGCTTTCTGCCAGAACTGTGAAAAATGCCAGAAAATCATGCCACATAATATTAAAATTGGGGAGGTTTTTGGGGACTAGTGGGCAATTTCAGGGGCCACCAAAGTAGGGTGAGAATGCTTACCCATTCTCTAAGAAGACATGCATAAAACTGAGCTGTAGGAAAGTTCCCTTCCCTAAGGCAGAATAAAAGGATGGAATGGGGTGATGATAAGATAACCTTCATGAAAATACTGGAGTTATCTCAGTGCTATCCTGCATTTGAAATGACAGCACTTTATTAAAGTATTCCAAAGGGAGGGTTGTTTATGCTAGCAGCTGGAAAGCATGATATAGCTTTTTCCATTTTTTTTCCTCCTTCACAGAAAGGAAAATGACGGAAGAAATGGTAGAACAAAGGAAGACTGCAAATGCAGGACATAATTGTCTGAAGTCCCTGTGAAAAGTCAGCAGATAGAAGCAAGGTGGTGTTGTGATAACAACCTTTTCTAAAACTGCACTAAATTATTGTTTTTCAGAGCTGGATGAGTCATTCATTCTTCAGCTGTTCCTATCCCAGCATGCTTGTATCACCTCACTCCACAATGCCCCATATTTTAACACTTTAATCTGATTTAGCACCTTTCTCCCTCATAACCGCTCAACGCAAAATTCAAGGCTTTATATTCTTTTAAACCATTTTATTCTACATGATTAACGCTGTTTCTCTCTCTGTTTATAGGGGCAGCATTTAGTAAAACAGATTGCCAGCGACACCTCTCTCAACACAGACGCTGAAACACACCATGTCACTAAATTGAACGCTATAAAAATGGCCACTTTCAGTGTGAAACAGGATCATGTGGCTATTCCCTAAATCAGAGAGCACCAGCCAAACAACTTTCTTTGCTTCCTGCTTCCTGCAGCTTGTGCTTTCAGGAGTCCTATCTATTGTTCTCTCTCCTCTCACACAGCTGCCAGAAACTTTAACCGGAGAGTGACATAAATGGTGCAGCTGGTCAGGACATTCTTTCCCATTGTTTGTTTCTGGCAAAGTTGGGGCAAACCTTGAAAACTCCTAACTGAATAGTCAGTCAACCGAGTGATAAAAAATTATTATATTCTGAACTCATCATTGTATACTTGCAAGTTTTTTCCCTGTTCTTTCCCCTTCTTGAAAAATAGTTTATATTTTTTTTTCCTGTCAGAGAATCTCATTGGAAATTAAAGCCAAGTTTAAATTAATCAATAGTGTGATGGGATTCAGGATTTGCCTTGGAAATCTGAACAAAGCCCTTATTATTTAGCAGCATTATTTAGTGGTTTTCTATAAACTCATCAGGAGAAGAAATAGCAGCAGCAGCAACAACAACAGCAACATTCCTTTCTCCTTCTATTTGTAACACAGAAGTTTAGCATAAGCTAAAGCCTATCCTGGAGTTTTTAGACTTAACCTTTTGCACAAAGCAAATCACTAGATGTAACAGTGGCAAGGTACAGGGCTTGTACATGAGTATCTGTGCCTTCCCTTGAAAGCTTGGAGGCATGGTGGCCACTAGGAAAGCCACTGTGGCCCCGCAATAAACCACATACAAGTTGGTAAGCTTCATTAGTGGGTCTAAACTGCATAAGTCAAAGAAAGCAGTGTGGAGTTAAGAAACTTTCTAGAATGGCTATTGTTTTCTGTTGGCCCTCTAAGATCTCTGTTATACTGGCACAGGAATTTCACAGCTGCATTGTATTTCAGTGCTGATCTTCCCAGCCCAGCATACTGACAATTACCTGACTTGGTTCTTCATCTCTAGCTTAAATTTAGAGAGTCATCAGGTTTTGGGTTGTTTGTTTGTTTGTTTTAGTGGTGCCATTGGATGCAAAACATGCAATCTGAAAAAATGTGCAGTTTGAAAATGAATAAGGCACAGCTGGAAGACTTGGAAGGAAAATTGATGCATTAAGTACTTAGCTTGGAGTTTTTATCAGGTTATCCTGGTGAAAACATAAGCCCAGTTTTGGAGAGAGAACAGTTTTGCCAGTATAAATTTAATGAGGCAGCATAAATAATTCTTTTGGTATTATTTGCTACTGAGTTAATTTTTCCTCTGGTACATGAACCAATGGATTGTCCTTTTCATTAATGAACTGAGAAAGATTCACAAATGAAGTGTTGCTGTACAGTAGATAAGTGTGACTGCTTCCTATGGAACCATGTATTCAATATGCAATAAAAAGCAAAGCATATATTGTATTTGTTTGCCTTTTTAAAAAGTGTTCAAGAGCTTGTGCTTTTGGAATATCTCCCTTTCTAAAATAAACTTTAAAAAACCCTGACAGACATTACTCATATTTTGGATTTTTGGAAATAATCCACATTGTATGAAATATAGTAAAACTAGATTGTAACCTTAGATTATTTTTTTTAAATATGTGAAAGCCATGAACCATGGGGAGAAATGCAAAAACTAATCTAAGCAAGAGTGTTCTGTGGAATAACTATAGAAATAAATGTGATTAAGAGAAATGCATGGATTATAATTCTCAGGTGGTGCGTCTGTTCGTTTGTATGTGTGACAAAGAGAGAGAGGGAGGGGTATGAAAACCAGTAATTTTAGGTTGATCTCAGTATTCCTAGAATTGACCATTAAACTCAGCAAAGAGTGACTTCACAGAAATATGTTGGTAGCATTTTGGATACAATCCAAAGTCTTCATCAGTTTCAATTAAATGAAACAAATCAAAGGTTTGTTGCTAAGTACTTCTAGATTTGTTATAGGTTTCTTGGAATTGGAGAGCTGATGATTTCAGATAATAAAATAAAAGTAATAATTTTATATGGTCCTGATTAAATGCTAGAATAGAGCATACTATTATAAATATTCATTGTAATGAAGCTGGCTTATTGTTCAACATTTTAAAGGCCCACTATATATTCTTTGCTGAGTTTAATGGTCAATTCTGGGAATAATGAGACCGACCTAAGAACTCAAACACAGAGGCAAAATGGGATTGTCAGTTTCAGAACTGTCACTCAAAAAGTTTCTAGACATACACAGCTGCCTCACACTCCCCATCCCCACCCCCACACACATGTTATAAGAATACTTCAGTAATGGATATTAATGACACATCTGTCCTCTTTAGTGTCATTTCTTACATTCTATTATGATATTATCCTCCCATGAAGATAACACATGAGAAAGTAGTGTTGAGGAAGTAATGTACATTGGGGCTGGAGAATGCATTAACCAGACTCTGGACTGTTAGAAGGATTCATTCAGCTCCTTTCATCACCATGAGCAAAACTAGCAAAGCATGCAAACTAAGCAAATTTCTGACACATTAGAATATGGCCATTTGTTTTCTTGCCCCTGAGAGTGGCCTGCTGTTGACATTTGCCTTTTAAATATATATATATATATATATATATATATATCCTGCTTTCTATCAGAAAAGACAGAGTTTGGATTTCAGCTAAAAGCAAAACCTGCTACAGGGAGTCCAATTCACTTTTACATCCATCTTAGGTCAACCAGGGGTTTGCCTTGAATGACAACAGGTGATAGCCTAGATATAATTAGACTCTTAAGAATGTTTCTGTTTTAAACCATTGTCTTCTATCCCTGAAACATGGGTTGTGACTTAAACAAAGTTAAATAAATGACCAAATCCAACTTTTTAATCTGTCCTTTGGGTTGTGTAGTCATAACCCAAGAACTAGAAGGTAAGAATTGGATGGAATTCTGTTAGTTGGTCCCAACTATAGTAGACCTGGGAGATTATCGCATTACTAATAAACCCGAATTACTTCTTCTGAGTTACATTCGAATTTGGGATGCAGCTGGGTATTATCACATGGATTTTGCTGTTGTTGCCACCTCCCAACTGCATGCAGGCAAATATTTGGCTAAAATCTGCCCTCAACTAGCCGTTTTTTTACTTTTGGGAGCTTCCCGTCTTTGCAAATCAGCCAACTGAGGGCAGATTTTAGCCAGATTTTTGCTTGAATGCAGTCAGAAGGCAGCAACAGTGGCAAAATCCATGCAATAATACCTGGCTGCATCCCAAATTTGAATGTAACTCAGAAGAGGTAAATCAGGTTTATTAGTAATGCAATAATCTCCCTGTTGACTCAACTGTCAAACAGTGAATCAACTAATATTCACATAATGACAGTGCCAGCCTTTATTTAATGTAACTGGTAAACAGATTTGATTTAGTTATCTTAAATGAGAGCATGGAAGGTGATAGAGCTGGAGAATATACTTTTCTATCTGGAATAGGAGCTTCTAAAACAGACTATTTTATAGGCTCACGCAGTTTGCTAAATGCTATATCCAGCTGCAATGTAAGCAAATGCCTTGAGAGTTACTGTCTACCTCTAGTGCTAAGACTCAATGTTGCCACTCAGAACATCTATACAGAGTGAACACAGATGCTAAACCTAGATGCTGAAAAAAGATTTACACAAGTAAAATGGTTAAATAAATTAAGCCAAAATATAGCAGCAATATTGTACTCTGAAAGCAGTCTCCAGCAACAAGAAGCACTGATAACTGCAGATACACCTACATCAGTTTTTACTTTGTTTCAAGAAATAATTTCAAACTTGCAAGAATGCTTGAAACCTAATGTTCCACCAGAATCCTACACCAAAAAATGTAAGCAGTGGTTTGATCACAAATGTGTTGCCATGAAAAAATCCTTAATAAATCAGTATCAGCAATACAGAGAGCAAAATTTGCAAACATTACCTACTGAATAGTTCATGTTAAAAAAGAGTTACAAAGGCCTAATTAAAGTTTTTTTTAAAAAAAAAAATTAGAGTACAAGATCTACATGGCAAATCTTAATAAATGCATCAAGAATGAAAGACTCTGCAACCCTTTGGCAAGTGGTCTCAAATGCCTGGCCAAAAACAACACCAAGTGTGGATTATTTCCTCTCCCCTAACTGTTGGGAAACATACTTCAGCACCATCTTTGCATCAGGAGAAATCTACCAACCGTTATCTGGGTCTGACACAAGCAATTTACCAAAGTGACCTCCAATTTACTTGAAAGAAATTTGACTCCTGATCTCTAAATTAAAACCAGTCAAAGCTCCTGGATGGGACAATATACCCCCTGAACTACTAAAAACAAAAATAACTAGTGGGCCCCCATACTAGCAAGTCTGTTTTCATGTATTGACTACACAGCACACATCCCTGACTAGCACACATTCCAATTTATTAAAAAAAAATGTGAAAGATCTGACCCAGCAAACTACAGACCAATTAGTTTGCTGAGTATAATCAGTAAACTATATGTCTCTCACCTACATGAAAAATTGCTAGATTGGTTACAACAAGAAAACATTCTTGCAGATGAGCAAGCCGGGTTCAGAACAGGGTGAAGCATAGTTGATCAAGGTCTAATCCTGCAGCATCTTTCTGGAAAGCATGCAGCAATCAATGAAAGTCTCCATGTACATTTTTGGTGTAGGATTATTGATTTCAAGCAAGCCTTTGTCTCAATTTCTAGAGAACCGCTATGGGAAAAAATTGAGGCTTCTAACATCATGCAGATTGGTGATACTCATGCAGATGCTCTATGAAAATACTTTTCTGAAAGTTTGATGCAGTCTTGCTGGCCATTTAACAGGACAAATACCTCCCTATGTTGGAGTAAGACAGAGCTGCATCTTAGCCCCCACCTTGTTCAATTCCTACATTAATTCCCTATATCAGTGTTTGAAACCAATAAACTCACACCCCTCTAGACTGTAGCAAATAGATCACTGTCTGTGCTCTTATATGCAGATGATGCAGTGCTTGTGTCACAGTCAAGAATAGGTTTGAGATGTCTGCTAAGAGCTCTAGCTTCCTATTGTAAAGATGAACTGTTGACAATAAATTACAACAAAGCTAAGGTCCTCATTTTTTACAAGAAAATGACAGATTGATGGCCATCTAATAGGTTACCTCTTATAAGTACTTAGGCATAATCTCTCAATCAACATGTTCATGGAAACTGCAAACGAAGTACACCATTATGAGCACTCAAAGAAGAACCAGAGAACTCCTCTCTTTCGTCTATATTAAAGGTGGCAAATACATCCCTGCTGCCATCCTAGTTTTTGTCACCAAAGTAATTTCATAGGTGTATAGCTGTCAGATATGTACAATTGATGACTATAATCCTCTTGAAGTTGCACAGACAAAAATTTAAAGAGCAATTTCAAGAATTCCTTCTTGTGTGCGGAATGCAATCCTATGGTTTGAGACAGGGCAAATTTGTTTGGAGGCACAAATGCCGATGCATACAGTGAACTTTTGGCTCAAGCTGGCTTTCTTTCCTGTGGACTTTGCTCCATTAACTCTGACAGATGCATTTCAGTCCACACAGAAAAAGACACTTGCAACAAAAATGCAAAATCTGGGACTTCCGGCTGATGTCGTTCAGACTATGGGGAACACCAAAGCAACAACAGCTATTATCCAGGGTATTAGAGATATTGAATTTCAAAATCATTGGAGTCTGTCTGCACACTATTCCAATTATTGGGGCTTTGCTATGTTAAATTATATGTCAAATTTATCAATTCCCCAAATATAGAAAAGCTTTTATGTTAGCCAGACTAAATATTATACCATCTGCACTCCTGGAGGGCAGATACAGCAAGATCCCTGTTCAGGAGCAATTATACACATACAGACTGACACTAAGATAATTAATGGTGTCATTCATTTTATCTGTATAATGGACATTACATTGAGTATATTGACCACACCATGCTATTTACAGGTTACATTCACATTGGGAATATTGGTTCACTGCTAAGTTCCTGTGTGATGACACAACATGCCACTGGCAACTACAGTTTACACCATGACAGAGGGGAAAATATTATGGCAAAGTACCCTAGGTGCAAAGGGAAAGCCAGAAAACATGTGGAAAGCAGGACTTAGAATACTAGACTTTCTCAGACACTGCTCTCCCTTCTGAACACATCCTATTATGCCTACAAAATATATGGCGTAAGCCAACACATGACTTCAATGGACAGTTCAAGATGACTGCTCAAACTGTGATGCAGGAATCATGCCATCAGTCATAGCACTGCCAAATCAGTCTTTAGAACACGCATATACTAAGATGTGTGGCATGGAGCTAAACCAGTCTGTCCTCATGTCTGAAGAACACAAAGGGATGGGAAGAGGAGCATATAACATTAAAGATAACCTTGGAGCATGATGTTTGCAGAATGTGACCATATCTGATTTCATGCTGTTCTCTCCAGTTGGCTATGATATCTTAGGGAGGGGGGCTCTTCCCCTCTTTTCCCATGAAACCTTTGCTAGACACTGAACCCAGGATTTCTTGTGTGATAAGTGTGGGCTCTCTCACTAAACTTACAGAAGCCCCATATTGGCCCAGTTTAGGGTTGTCAGATCAGGACTACCATAGACCCTGAGATTTAAGAGCCAAAACCTGAGATCTATGGATGACCATGTGTGATGTCAAAGGCCCTGGTGGTGTTACAAGGATTGTGTTACAATAAAGCATGATACATGTTAAGCGTCAACCACAGCTGTAGAGAGCATGTTGTTGTTGATTCACAGCAATCCCATGAGTGGGACACTTCCAAGCCCTCTATCCTAAACTGCTTAGCTCAGGCCCTCCAGGCTCAGGGCCATGGCCTCCTTGATTTAGTCTATCAGATTAAAAACACCAAGTCAAACATATAAGCAAAACATATTTTCATGGCAGAGATTCCTCTCTCTCACTTTGAGGACCAAAGAAGAGGTGCCAAGCCATGAGATCTTGGGACCCTAGTCTGGTTGATATGTTTCTGGTCTCTGGGTTTTTTGTTGAAACTGGGTCAGGGAGGGGATTTGACATGGTTTGGGTCTCTGGAAACTATAGAGGGCTGACATTCTGTCTTACATTTATTCCTGTGCATGTGTGGTTAGGGTGTTATAAATATTGGACTGGGGAACTTCCTGTTTTTTATTCATATTGTGTAATGGACATATATATTGCTTTCGTTCAAAGAAATCTGTATCAAGAAGCAAATAATTATAAGGAATTGTAAATTTAAGCCCCATATCTATTGATAGACTCAACTAGAGAAGCCCTGTTGAATCAATTGGTTTTATCTACATAGTAACCCACAATTCAATAATTAAATCAATGAGTTCACCCTAGTTGGGATTATTAATAAGATCTAGGCCACAATGAGCTGAGCCAACTGAGTTGGAGGAAGAAATTTCCTAAAGGAGATCAGTGGACACCACAAGAATCTTTCACTAGGTAGTAATGCTATCTTAAAAGACCTGACTTTCACATAAGAGAAAGATGCCCTAACTCAGCTAATATCACCTTTTTGTCATTTAAGTATTTTTTATGTGAAAGGGATCAGCTTGTAGATCACAAGTTGAACCTGAGTCAAAAGTGTGATGTGGGAGCTTAAAAACCCAGTGTGATTCTAGGCTGCATCAATTGAAGCATGATGTCTAGATCAAGGGAAGTAATAGTGTCATTCTATTCTGCTTTGGTCAGGTCTCTCCTGGAATACTGGGTCCAGTTCTAGACACCACAATCCAAAAAGGATGTTCACAAGCTGGAGCCTGTCCAAAGGAGGGCAACCAAAATGGTGAAAGGTCTGGAAACCATGCCTTATGAAGAGAGACTTAGGGAGCTGGGTATGTTTAGCCTGGAGAAGAGAAGGTTAAGAGATGATATGATCACCCTTTATAAGTATTTGAAGGGGTGTCATATTGAGGCTGGAGCAAGCTTGTTTTCTGCTGCTCCAGAGAATAGGACCCGGAGCAATGGATTCAAATTACAGGAAAATAGATTCCACTTGAACATTAGGAAGATCTTTCTGATGGTGAGAGCTGTCCAACAGTGGAACACACTCCCCCAGAGGATGGTGGAGTCTCCTTCTTTGGAGGTTTCTAAAAACAGATGGCTGGATGTCCATCTGTCTGGGATGCTTTTATTCTGTGTTTCTGCATAGCAGGGGGCTAGACTGGATGGCCCTTGTGGTCTCTTCCAACTCTTTGATTCTAACCCCTGGCTAACTCACTTGTCAGGCTTCAAAGGTTATGAAATTCTCCCATCAACCCAACTTTCCTTTCTCTACTACAGTTCTACTCATTCAAAGCATGAAAGTGTGGGTTTGATACACAAAAGCCTCTTGATAAATGATAAACTGACATTTTATATATGTCTTACATATACATATCTACCTAATGTTTGTGTTGCATACATCTGATTTTTTCTTTAGGAGATCTTGCAGGCTCCTTTTGCTTTTCTTCCTCACTTATTCCAAAACACATACCAAGTTCTGTCAACCCAATGTATGGTTCAGTGTACAGCAAGAAAGAATCTATTACTTTCTAAAACAGAGGCAAGGAATGTGTTACCCTCCAGATGTTAAGAAATAAAAAATAAATAAATAAGAAGAGCCCTTTTACATCAGGCCAAAGTCTATCTAGTCCAACGTTCTGTTCACACTGTGGTCAATCATTGGCCCATGGAAGTGTGTTAGAAGAATATGAGCATAATTTATCTCATTTGAATATTTATCTACAACTCTATCTTCTGTTGCTCTTCTCATGAGGGAAAAGATTTTCTGAGGAAGAAAGCTATATGTGAGGGATGTTCTCTAAACAATCCAAAATACTCTGTCCAATTATGATGGATGTTTTGAATTTTTACTTATCAAGTGAAATTATCACTCATCTCTATTCAAGAGTTAATCTCTCCCTGCTCTATCTGACCATGGCAAGTGAAACAATGGAAGCATCATGGAAAAGCAGGAGTGATGTATCTCTTCTGCTTTATGTCAAAAGGGGGAATTTTTGGAGGTCAAATAGCCAGCATGTTCCCATAGTCACCATCTCATAGGAATAGTAAATACAGCTTGCTTTCTGCAAACATAGATATATTTCTTGGCTGCCACTAAAATTACCCCTACTTTGATTCAAAAAATTGTTACTCTGACAAAAGAATTTGCACATCACTGCATTTAGTCACTTATGCAGCTTTTTTTTCCCTGTGCCCCAAATTATATTCCTGAATTCACTCCAAATCTCTTCTGCCCTAATGCAAAGCTAATTGATAGGTGTGAAGGTGGAATTCCCACAGTCCTCATCCATCTCATGTGTGGTTTGGCTTACTTTCTGCTGGAGTACCGGCCACTATTCTTTAGGAGACTTCTTGCCATGTGTTTTGAATCAGAAGTATTTAAAAAATGTTCCACATGTAGACTTACCACTAATGAAGGTGCATTGCTTTAAGTATGTATATACCAAACTTCAGCTTTCTGTCAATTCAGGAAGAATCATGACATTGTGATCTACCTAGCTTTATAATAATAACATACCAGTTGAGTCTCATTTGGTTTATTCCAGTTTTGTAGTCTTCTCTTTTGCATTAAAGGAGTAGACAGTATCGGAGGAGATGGAAAAGTTTGTGAAGTATTCACATTTCAGCATTGAATTCTTCATTGAAGAAACCTGAGAGAAGACAAATGTTCCAGCAGTCTATCTCAGTGGCTCTACAGGATCCAATGCCCCAGTTTCTTTAGACAAGGATAGGAAAGTTGTGGCCCCCTAGACTACAATAGCCCCTAGGGTCCATTTTGTAGCTTCTGGAGACACCCCGGAGATTCCCCCCCAAACCCAGATCTAACATTTAATAAAAGAGCCATAGAAAATGGGTGCACTACAAAATGTTGCACACTGGATCCCATTCTGCAGTCCTGAATGCAGGATTGCAGAAGCACTGGGATATGTCTCCACAGTCAGACAGAAAAGGATTGCATCAGTGCTGAGTCCTCATTTTGTGTCTGGCTAGGAGGACAAATCCAGATGCTTCTTTGATTCTACGTAGCCCCCATGAGGCATGGAATAGCCATGGGGGGAAGGGGTTCAAAGGCTAGATGAGTCAATTAAAGCTGTTTGTCCAAAAACCCTTGAAATTTGTCAGACTGATTCTTGTGGAAGGCTTTCCTTTTCTTTCTGTTCTACCCAAAAATACACAAATCAGAGATATTTTGTCAATTTTCCCATCCAAAGGAAAGGAAGGATGAAGGGTTGGATTTTCCAAAGCAAGATTCTGATTCGGACCTGAGATACCAGCTTCTAATGGACCAGAATGTGGTCTGACCAGTATCTTGACTTCAGTTTATAAACTATATCTATATATCCTTTGTGGATGTTCACTATGTGATTCCTACCATCACATATGACTCCACAGTAACAGAATACAAGGACAGAAGCTCAGAACACAACAAGTTTGAGGCACCTTATATGTACCTTAGTAACTGAATGAGGTCCATCTCAAACAAGGAGAACACTTTCAATAATATTGCTCCAGCAACTATAACGTGCACCCTCTCCCACATGGGAAAAAAGACTGAATCCTGGTAGGGTTTCCATAAAAGGAAGGTGATAGAATCATTTTCAACTTGACTTCAGAGAGCTACACATCTGGCTTCCAAAGCCTCTGTCTCTTCATCACCCTTTCAAGTTGGCTGGGCTGCAGTCCAGTACGTCTCTGCCTGTCGCTTAACAAACTCAAGCTGTGGTTTTCAAGCTGATAAAATTTATGCTAATTAACAGGTTGAGAGAAAATGTGATGCTATTGCTATGGAATGTTCTGAGAAGCTGGAAACACTTAAGTCCCCAAACTACATGTGGTGAAATAACCAATAATTTGCTTAAGAAACCCACATCTGTTTTTGCCTGCTACAAACAGGGGTTAATAGTCTATATGGGGGCAGGCAATGGCATTGAGTCGCCCTAGGGTAAACAAAAAAGCCTTAACGGCAGGAAATAAGTTTGTTCTCCTAGCGTAATCATTTACATTGGCTGTTGACCAGCTAAAGACGTAAGAGAAGGCTGGTTTACACACTTTGTTTTCAAATACAGTTTTGAAGAAACAAACAGTCTTTTGCATTTTTGCATAATGGGGAGGGGGGAATCCAATACACAACCCATATTAATGCATTGAAAGATATTCTGTTTAACTCTACATAATAATAGCAAAAGAGGAGGATCCTTAACTGGTTGAGAATAGGTTAACTGCAGCAACATCAGCAGGAAAAAATGAGACCTAAAAATGGGAGACTATTTGGCACAGATTCTGGTCTGTGATGATGGAGACAGATATAGCTGTAAAATCCATGTGATAGCTATGCAAATTTAACTGCATTGAAGATGCATGTATAAATTTAATAGTAGTTCAGAAGTGTGCTCCTTGTGTGGCAAGGGGAAGCCTGTATTTATAGCTGTTAAAGAAACACACAAAGACAGTTTGGATACACTAAAGGCTGTGACTAATACTTTGTTAGTTCCTAATTCTCATATTAAATAAACTGAAGATGATATAGCAGAGTCACTGGAAGTGAAGCAATGCCTACACTACAGTACTTGCTGGGAAGGGCTGCATGGAGTTCTCATATTTACCAATGACCATGAAAGCATGCCAAATGTACATGTTTAGCACACTAGTTTCAAGGAGAACATATTCTGCTTGGTGTTTCAACTGTACTTTTGCTATTGTAGTTATTCATGATCCTTAAAAAATTCTAGCAGCAATCACATTGTAAGAGTACTCTGTCATCTTTATCAGAATTTGTTGTAAAGCAGTGCTGCTGGACTTCTTAATTTGGAGACTTAATGACAAAACATTGGCTTTTGTTTCCAGACCAGTCCTTGAAGCCTAAAACTCAAAGAACAGTCAAACAAAACAAACAGCTTCACTTATATACCGCTTCATACCATCTAAGGAGTGTCTAAGTGGTTTACAACTCTAAGCTACTTGCCCCCAACAATCTGGGTACTCATTTTAGCGACCTCGGAAGGATGCAAGCCTGAGTCAAGTTTGGGCCTTTTTGCTGTTATTGAACTCGCCACCTTATGGTTTTGAGTGAGTGGCTGCAGTATAGGCATTTAACCACTGCGCCATCAGTTTTTCAGAACATTAATACAGTATGCATTAGTAAAACAAAAGAACTATATAAAATATTTCTAGAGGACTGGCACTCTGCTTTTATAATTTTACTGCTTTTATCAACACTTATTCATCATGCTTTGATACAGTCCATTTGCACAATGATCTTACTCCAGAAACCATGTAGAAACCATCATTCTTCATGTGGAGTGCCCAGACCAGCAGGGAACATCCATCCAAAAGCTTGCTTCCACGTCTGCATAGCCTTTGTAGGATGAAAAAAAAAGGACATATGTATGAATTCATGTATTAATTATGAATACTAACTGAATTCTGGTTTCTTATTAAGTCTGAATCTTTTATTTGAAACAAATCCCAGAAGCCCATAGCACTGAGCCATGTCAGTTAAAGCAGTGCCAAATTGCATTAATACTGCAGTACAGATTAGACCTTAGAGGAAACAACAGCTTTATGGTTAGAGTGTTTCAGTGACGTAAAACCTCATCATGTCTTATCCACATATTCTAACCAGTCCTAAATTTATATTCTTAGCGAATCACTCAACCTCTTCTCTCTGCCTCTTTTTTGTTTTTTCCCAGTGCCAAAAATAAAACTAACTTTGAGTGTACCCCCATTGCAAAATGAATGCACTTGGACACCCACAGTCATGGCTGTATCTTATGGAATCCTTATGTTTGTTGTGGCACCAGAGCTCTCTGACAGAGAAGGATAAATCTCTCACAAAAGGAAAAAATCCAGAACTGCATAACATTGAACCATGGCAGTTAAAGTGTTGTTAAATTGTATAAATTCTGCAGTGTAAATATAGCCCTTGTTCTCCTCCTGTTCTAGCTTGGCTTAACTTAGCACTCTTAGGAGTTGACCATATGGGCCAAGTGGACCAGCTTCCCTCCAGCCTCATGTCATCTAGTTTAAATGATGCAGGCCAAAACCCCTGTGCCAGGATTGGGCCTGATCCTACTTGTACAGATCCAGAGGACCCAGTCTGACCCCGGAGTAAAGAGCCTTTACCCAGAGGTAAAATAGCCCTGGTTTTCCATGGAGTTTCTAAGAAACTCCTTGGCAAAGCCAGACTGTTCAGACAGTACACACACATACCCATGGTCTATCAATCTAGGAAGCCCCCCAGTCACCCCACTGACATGGAAACAGGGTGCCTGGCCATGTGGGTACAGCCAGGTGCTCTGTTTCCATGTCAGATGGGCCGACGGAGAGGCTTCTCAAATGGATTGCCCATTGGAGAGGTAAGGAGCGGCTCCAGGTCCTGGGTTGGTGCAGGGACAGGTGTATGAAAACCTGCCTGTCTCCGCACCAACCCAGGGACTAACCTGGGTGAGCCCCAGGGGCAGGATATCCATTCTATCCATGCTATCCATTCTAGCCCCACCTGGTCAGGCCCTTACAAAGCTTTCCTTTCTCTAATGGAGCTACTATAAAAAAATATTTTTTCTCCTACAGCCATAGGTGTCAGTGCTCCTTAATCATATCAGCTAGCCACTCACACAGGCACTTTCTATCAATTGCAACTAAGACTTTGCTGTATTCTGTTCATTTGGTTATTGTTCAGTTCCGTTCATCTTTATTACAATCACAGACCAGAACACATTTAGTTAGTGGAGCTTTTGCTTTTGTGGAGCACAAAGATGGCTGGAGTCCCACACTGAACATTTTACATCTGTTTCTTGAAGGTTCCTCCACCCTTCATTTTAGACTATAAATCATTTGCAATTTTGGCTGTGCTTTCTCAAAGCATTCTTTCTCTCATTCCAGAGAGGAGGCTTTTCTTCAGATATCCAAAAGTCTTAATACAGATGGCTTGGCTGTTCCCTAGTAGATACTGTGCCTTGCACGATTTCCCCAGACATCTGTCTGCTTCCATCTTTACTGCAATCTTAAGTTCAAAAAAGGAACAACACATAACCACCCCCTCCCCAAAAGTAGTTTCCTGTCCTCTGAAATCTGTCTCCATGTAATATGTTGGTGCATATTTTTTTGGTCTGTATTTTTGTACAGTCTTCTTAATCTCTCACTTTAATCCTTAGAAGCCTGTGATGATGACATCTCTTAAAGAAAGCAGCACTTTTTGGCTGATGAATGAATGGAGGAGGAAGAAGAGGAGGAGGTGGAGGAGGAGGATATACACATGCTTAGAAGGAGAACAACGTCCTTTGGTTTCTTCCCTCTTACAAGAAATAAGGATGAGGTTGGATGGCAGGTTTGTCTCCCATGGAGATCAACTCCATTCCTTAGATTGAACTTTTAAAAAGCTATACCCCAAATATCCCCTTGAAGCTGAGACTTAAACCACTGTGGAAAGGAAATATAACTGTATTTTGAAGCCTGACAATAGCATAGTAGGACTAACATCTTGATGATATACTTTCTTCCTAAGGAGGGATAAGCTACACTTTTAACAAATAGATGTGGTAGTATTAAGTGTATCAATGGCTGAAATGCAATTGTGAGCCATTTTCAATAGATGTACTGAAGGCTCCTTCTATAAGCCTGGATGACTGTGAAGATCTCTGGAGAAGGCATTCCCCCCATCAAAGCACCATCACAGGTGTATTTGGTTTGGACAAGGGAGAGAGTCTTCTTGGTGGCTGCTCCTCAGTTGTGCATTCCCTCCCACAAGAGGCTCAGTTGGTCCTCTATCTGCTCACCTTCCACTGGCAACTTAAGACCTTTTTGTTTAGGTAAGCCTTTGATTCTTAGCTAAGGGCTCGCTTACACCAGCTCTGGGCTGTTCCCGGAGTATTCTGGCCCCAGAGCTGCCCTGGATTCTCCCCATTACCTCCACACTCTGGGGCAATGCTAGACTGCTGTCTACACATCCATTGTGCTGGACTTGGATCCATCTGTATTTTAATCTGGAATTGGCCCTGTGTCACTTAGACAGGTCACAGTGAGGTGGGGGCAGACATGCCCTTGCAGACATGCCCTTATTGTGGCAGAAATTATAATGAGCTAAGTTATGCTTTTATCGTTTTACTGCATTTTAATGTGTTTTAAATCATTTCAATTTATGTTTATAAAAAAATTGCTTATTTAATGGTTTTCAACTTTGGTATCAAATAGGTTTTGTTTTTAATTTAATGTGAGCAACCTTCAGTCTCATACCAGGAGAAAGGAGGGATATCAATTAAATACATAAATCATAAGTAAATAAATATATTCAAAGAAGTAGCCATGTTGGCCTCTTGCAACATAAAAAGATGGAACAAAGGGGAGAGAGAGAAGAAATGTGGCAGCACATTTAAGACTAACTGGTTTTTATTTTTGCATGAGCCTTTGAGGATCTTTGGATGTAGTACTGAGTAGTATTAAAGCCTCAGGTATAAACCATATTTACAAAATTATGGGAATGCAATAGAATTTAATAGGATCCAGAAAGAGGCAAATAATGACCTAAATTTTCAAAAGGCTGTATAATATGATACAGGTCCTTCAGAGTTTTATAATTGTCAATTACTGTTGATGTATGAAAGCAATCAATTTGCTTACTGAAAATCAGTTTCCTGGGGTACAAAAACTCTCTTTGAGAAGATTCTTTTTGTTATGTATGCAGTAGCAAGAATCCTGCATGTAGTGTGCCATGAAGCCATTGTCTTTGTTCACATCTCTGATAATAGATTGCAATTTGTGAATATAATTCAATTTGGACAATTTCTCTTTCTACTCTTCCTTTGTAATTTCCTTGGTCAAGGGCAACAACCTGCAAATCCCTTACTGTGTGTCCAAGGATGAAATGTTCTGCAACTGGCTTTTGGGTATTGCCATTTCTAATGTTAGATTTGTGTCCTTTAATCCTCTTGCATAGAGACTGTATTGTTTGACCAGTGTACAGTGTAGAGGGGCATTGCTGGCATAGTATGGCATATAACACATTGGAGGAAGAGAAAGTAAACATATCTCTAATGTTGTGAGTAATGTTATTGGCTCTAAAATAAATGTGGCGACAGAGTTGGCATCTTGTTTGTGGCAGGGCCTTGTCCCTGTATTGTCATCCAGGTTATATACCATGTAGTGAGTAACTATTTGAGATTTGGAGGCTGACTATAAAGTCTTATCTCCCACAACTTGTGAGAGGGCTGTGTCATTCTCCAGAAGTGGTTGTAGCTTGTTGATTATATGTTTGGGTGGTCTCAGCTGAAGATTGTAGGTGACACTGGGGCTGTTCTGTCATTTTGTGGTTTTGGTCTGTCTAGTATTAGAGTCATAGAATCATAGAGTTAGAAAGTGCCTCATGGGCCAAGTGAATGGTTCCTGGGTATTAATCTTGCCTTGTCAACTTGTTTCTTCACCTCCTTAGGTGGGTATTGTAGTTTGAGAGATGCCTGTTATAAATCCAAGAATTTTGAGTCTCTGTTTTGTGGGTCTGAGCAGATGTGGTTGTATGGAAAGGCTTGGCTGTAAACAATAGACTTGGTACTATGTTCTGTGTGGAAACTGGATAGATGTAAGTATGTGTAGCAATAAGTAGGTTGTCAATAGTGTGTGGTGGTGTTTAAAAGTCCATTGTGTAGTTGCACAGTGATGTCAAGAAAGTGAATTTGTTGTGTTGATTGTTCTAGGCTCAGATTGATGGTGGGATGAAATTTGTTGAAATCCTGCTGGAACTTCTCAAATGATTGCCTTCCATGTAGCTAAATTACAAAGACAACCCTGTGGTTATTACCCAGCACAGAATAAAACCAGAGATTTGCATATTAAGAGAAAATCCCCGCAATAGTAATTTGATGGATTTTTGGCTAGTCCAAAAGTAAATGTTGTATTTGGTTAATTTTTATAATAAGAACAATATAGTCAAGATTTCCTATTTACAATAATGTATAAATTAAAAGTGTAATAACTCTTACCTTAATATGACAACATTGATTGTCATATAACCTTTAGAATTTTTTGTAGACATACAATGCTGTTGGCAGTTGTCAAGTTACAAATATGTCATCATCAAGAAACCATAGGTAGAGGATTTGGTTGCACAAGCTAAAAAAGCATTGTTCCAGGTCAGCCATGAAGATGTTTGCATACCATGGTGCCATACAGTTGCCCATGGCAGAACCACTGACTAGGAGGTACATATTATTGCCCAAAGTGAAGTATTATGAGTAAGTACAAAGTAGCAGTTTGGTGGCTAGATCTGCTGTAGGCTCATTCAGGATGGTATTCTTAATGGCTTGCAGTCCATCCTGGTGTGGGATGTTGGTGTATAGGGCGTCCACATTCATAGTGACTAGGATGGTGTTCTCTGGGAGGTTGTGGATGGACTGATTTTCCTCAAGAAATTAATTATATTCTTCATGTAGCTCAGGCATATGGCCTGAGACCTGAGTTCATATATTAAGATATCCCAATCGTCAGGGATTCTAATGCTTGAGACAATACGTCTGGTCTTTTTTGCCTCATTTGTGTATTTTGGCCAGTAGACAGATGCTTGGTTCTTTCATACACTCCATAGAAGTGCATAGAGTTTTATGAATTGTACATTCATATACATAAAAGCAAACATGAAGCCAAATTTACCTTAATCTACTGACTAACATGATGCCACATTAATATATCCTCCTGAATATCTTCTCTGACTCTAAGAAAGCTAAACCTTCAGCCTTGGGGGCAGAGTAACCAATTCAGAAAAAGATTTCAATGGCTGAATTCCTGCAACATGTGGGGTTAAATGCTTAACTCTTAGAAATGTGGCTGGGAAACTCTATATATTCAACAATAGTGTTGCTGAAAGTGAGTTTCTGCCTTTCTTTTGAGATGGTTTCCAATCTTTTTACACCTATAGGACAGACAGATACAATTAGTTGTACCTAGTGAATTTGACCAATTTAGACAGTGGAGAATTTTATTTCAGTTCTTTTCTGAAGAATTTGCCAATTCCACCTATATTTTCATATTCAATTTCATATTCAAGACAGAAAGCACTTTCAAAATCTAAATGCTGGAAAAGTTAATCTGACAGATTTTTCCATCCTTATAATTCATAGCATCCACTCCAGCCCTAGCTTTCCCAGTCATTGACTCACAAGGGATCGTAAGGGCCAACTAGTCCAACATCTTATCATGCAAGAATACACAACTAAAGTATTCCTGAAAAAATGGCTGTCCAATTTTCTATAAAGACATCCAAAGAAGGAGAGCCTACTACTATCCAAGGCAGTTTTTCCTAATGTGCTGGTGGTATCTCTTCTCTTGTAATCTGAAACCATTAATTTATATTATAGTAGTCTCTGGAGCATCAAAATACAAGTTTGATCCATCTTCTACATGACATCTCTTCAGCTATTTAAAGATGGATCTCACGTCTCCTCTCATTGTTCTCCAAGCTAAACTTACCCAACTTCCTCTTAAGTCTTTTTTTCCCCAGGGCTTTGACTATCTTGGTCATCCTCCTCTGGACACATTCCATCTTATTAGTCTTTGATAAGAATCTATGATTGGATCACTGCTGTGGTGAGTTTTGCTAGAAAAAATAAAATTAGAATATTTTGTTGTTGTTACTAGTTGTTGAAAGTGCTGGCTCAAGGCATCTGACTGTCTTAGATATGGAAAAATTTACTTTGCTCCAGTCCCCCACAGCTTGCACATTGTTTGCCCACATTGTACAAAAATTGTTTTCATAGACCCCTTTTTCATTTTTTAAAATCAGTCAAAAGTGTGGGGATAGTAATAATTTGCTTCTTGATATTTAGTGCCAGGAAGAAGACACATCAAAGGGGTGATAAGAAGTTTTAAAACTGCAACATTCTCTTTGGAATGTAATCTCTTTACTGCCTAAAGGGATTTCATAGAAATTTGCTTGCTTTGTCCAAAACCAGAAAAAGGGAACGAATCTTAATTCCATAATAGGAATTTGTGGTTGCTGTCAGATGTACAGAAGAGGATTAAAGGAGCCAAAAGATGTCACTCAGTAAACCAAACTTCCCAGTCAGTTCTATTCCGACATTAAATCTTTGTTTACTCAGTGTATTAGATGTAATATGTTTGTCAAACCAGCACCTTCTGCCTAGAGGTTCTGCTAAATCTCTCTTAAATCTGCTTTAAACTTATTTGGCACATGACCCATATCCACAAAAGCTTTTAAGAGCTGTTTGGTTTCTCAGAGTGTTATTAACTGTGTATACCTTTATTTGGTGTCTTCAGAAGTACTGTCAGCAGCAACAACAGTGGCTGTCCTTGTTGTCCATGTTACAATAAGACTGAAAGATATCACTGTGAACACTTATGAAGATAAGGGCCATTGTTTAAGAACCTGTTGGCGTTAGGTGCCCTAGTGGCTGAATGTAGTGCTTTTGAAAGCTAGATCATTGGCATGAAGATTCTTCTGGAACTCATTCTCTCTTTCCCTGTGCTTGGTATGAAATGGTACTTAACAGAACAGAGTATGATGGACCTATATTACCATTTGTGTACAGTATTCTTGTCTGACTCTAGATTGGGGGTGTCCAATTGCATAAGGGGTGGGTTCTACAAGAGCCTTGCTGAGCCTGCATTCACACTGCAGAAACTTTGACACAGCTTTAACTGCTCTGGTTCAGTGCTATAGAATTCTGGGAATCGTTGTTTGTTGTGGCATCAGAGCAAAGAGGTGTTTGAAGATTTTGGCGGGGGGGGGGACATGTACTGCCCTCCAAGGTATTCTAGGGGAACTAATGTGCTCCCCACCCCCACCAGCCTTCTACAGTTGCTCACACCTGCATTAATAGACGGATGTGAGTCTGTGGGTACAGTCAATGTATTTCTTTTGTCCTGACCTGGTCTTCTGCAACCCCTGTGAAAGGGTCATTCGACCCCCAAAGGGATCATGAGCCACAGGTTGAGTACCGCTGATCTAAATGGTGTACATGTGTATATATAAATGTTTGTACTGGAAAATACCATGCAGACAATTTTCTACCCTACTTCTGTGGCAACATGTGGCCCTTGGAAAACTGGCACTGCATTACCTGATAGCTGTGCTGTTGTGCAATATGCCAAGCACTGCGGGTGGGAGGAGGAGGAGAAAGAGACTATTGGAAAGAACTGAGACCCACCCACCGACCCCGCTGCCAGCTTCCTCTTGCATCTGCTCTGGGACCACAGCAGAGGTAGTCAAAGGGTTTACAACAAAGGTTGGAAAAGTGTAGTCAGGGTCTACACTTTGTTTGTGCATCATATGGCCACTCTTTAAATAAACTGCTGGGGTATAAAACACATTGTATGTTACAAAAAGGATTCTGTCCATCACTTCCATTTTCATCTCTCTCTCTTTTTAGCCAATAAAAGGCATTTTAGCAAGGGCAGGTGGTTTCTGTGAGGGATGTGGTGGCTTAGTGGTTAAATTGCCAATCTGATGATATGAAGATAGGAAGGTTGGCAGTTTGAGGCCTAGGTGCTGCATGATGGAGTAAGCTCCTATCATTAGTCCCAGCTTCTGCCAATCTAACAATTTGAAAGCATGCAAATGAAATTAGGTAAATAGGTACCACTTTGGTGCAGTCATGCTGGCACATGGCCACCAGATAAATCCTCGGACAATGCTTGCTCTTCAGCTTAGTAACAGATAGGAGCACCACCCGCTACAGTCGGTTATGACTAGACATGTATGTCAAGGGACTACCTTTACCTTTACCTACGTGGGTTCTAGGGGGTCGGGAAGCAAAACTGCAATTTTTCTTTCATTTGAAAAATATTCCCAGGTGAAAAATCCCATTGAAATTGGATGACAATCTATGGGGGGCGGGGGTAGCAGTGCTTTAAATTTGTGATGGTGAGAATAATTTTACCCTTTGCTTGAACAGGCATTCTTTTCCCTATGCCACTTACAAATGCTCTCCTCCCAATCTGGATTGGGACCACACCAGGAGGATCATAGAATCATAGAGTTGAAAGAGACCACAAGGGCCATCCAGTCCAACCCCCTGCCATGCAAAAACTCTCCATCAAAGCATTCTCAACAGATGACCATGCAGCCTCTGCTTAAAGACCTGCAAGGAAGGAGACTCCAGAGTGTCCCTGCCACACATGACCATGATCCAGATGAGGTCCTCTGTGCTTATTTCTAAGGAAGAAAAAGAATAAGTGCAACTATACATTATAAATAATAAACAGTTGGAGGGGAGTTAAACATTATCCTGTAACAAAACAGGAATTTTAGCCTTTAAAATATTGCAGAGGATCCACCTTAAAATGCTTCAACTAATCGATATCAGTGGGTAGTGTTTTCAGGCAAACATAAAATATGTTGAGGTGAGCATAATGCCATAGGCAAAAGTATTAGGTGTACATGAGAAGAATATCTTTTTTCAATCATGAATCTTACTAGGAAGCCATTGACTAGCTTGCCTCATTAGTTTATTGTGAGACTAATACACAAACAAGACTCATGAAAAAGACTTTCTTTAAAAAAACTTAAATTTTCTCAGCTCAACAATTATGTTCTAGAAATGCTTGATAACACAATTAAACTTCATCAATCATTCTGTTTCCTGTATTCTTTCTCAGTATGATCTTGAGAGTAGAATTTGGCTTATTTATTTTACAAAACAATTTGCTCTGTTTTCTTACATACAGAGAATTTTGAAAAAGAGTATGGGGAATAATCAGTTGTGTGCCCCAGGAAGAACTGGCTACAGAGAACATTCATAAAAACAGTGCTTGGTCCATTTTAGGACCATGAATCCCAGATTGTAGGAAATATGATTCAAATGAGAACAGACCTGGAAACTCTAATTTCTACAGAAACTGGCCTCTTCCCTATTGCCAAACACGCTGATAATCAGAATTTCTGTGGAATGTAGTATCTGTTTAGAGTTTGGCTACACATTACACAACCACTGGCATACTGGAAATGAACTGCTTAAAATCCCAAAGGTGTCCTTATCTCAAGAGGCAGGGAGGAGTAGCATGCCTTAAGTACTGATTCTGTCCTTGAATTTCCTAGGAATCCGAAGAATAGGGAGTCACTCCTCACAGAATGAAGAATCATGACATCCTCTCACTACAAACTGTTTTTCTTTCATCTTCTGGTATTTATCAGGGAAAGAGCAATTAATTTCCAGCTCACAAATCTTCTCTGTTCCTCTCCTAATAAACACCAAAAGATTAACTGGGGGGGGGGGAGGGGAACCAAGCCTTCACAGTGACCATGCTCTGACTCTTTCCACCAGACAAGGAATTCTCTGGTCCTTTGATTCTCCAGGAGCTCTTTAACCCTCCTTAGAGGTCAGGAAAAGGTGAAGGGGGAGACATGCTCAAAGGCAATTGATGCCCCCTGCCATTTCATCATCAGAAGCATCTCTCTGGATTTCCAAAGAAGAAAGAAAAAAATTCAAAAATGGATCCTCTTGAATTTACATGATTACATGATTAGACAAGATTCACCACCACTGAATCAGAGACCAGTGGCATGAATCGTTGTGATTTTTGCACAGAATGCTGCCAAACAAATTACAGATCATGTTCTTACCTATGAACGGAACTAAATCAACTATGCACCTCCTATTTTGTGTCTGCATCAAAGCCCAAATTTGAGGCATGGATCTGATAAATTTACACAAATTTGACTGATTCTCTTAACACTGTAATCGAATCACATCCACAAGTCAACTCCCCATATGAAAAGCTATGTTATATAATAGTCAATCTTTAAATAACAGTTTTGTACAGATCTATATAGAGAGCCAGTGTGGTACAGTGCTTTGAGCATTGGACTATGACCCTGGAGAATTGGATTCACTTCCCTCTCTCAGCCATGGAAACCCACTGGCTGACCTTGTACGAGTCACATACTCTCAACCCCAGAAAACCCCATAATAGGCTCACTTTAGGGTTGCCATAAATTAGTAACCACTTGAAAGCACACAACAACAACAACATAACAGCAACAAACAACAGGTCTATGTGGAACTATGGCTCATTGAGTTCAATGGGGCTAACCCTCATGTAAGAATTTTTATACATGGAGAATTGCAGCCTTAAACCTTCATTCCTGGGTTTGCCTTTTAAACATGCCCAATGCAATATGTCAGGGAACAAAAAATAATGACAGGTCCATTTAATAGCTTTCAAAGTAGACTTTGCTATGATTTTAAAGGCAATGGATAAAAAGAGAAGTACAGGGTGCTGAACTGTGATACTGTACTCAGGTATACATATATTGTCTATTCTGTAATATATTTGATTGTCTGAAAGCATTCTCATGTCAGTTTTAGCCTGTGGCATGGTCTAGAAATTTCAGGAAATCATTCCTCATACAAGTTGACCTTATCCTAGTGATTGTTACTGACATCCATAACCTAAGCCTTATACATTACCAGAAGAGATAAAGCAGAATTCTTTGTGCTCCCGCAAAGTTCGGTAGAATGGCTCCATTTTAGTCCATGAGGAGAGGGAAATGAAATTCAGATATTCATCTAAGCTTTGGCAGCCATTTAAGATGATGTGTATGAAGCTGAAATTGGTATAATGATTTCACACTGCTTAGTGGGTTTACTCAGGGGATGCTGTCCGGATCCGAGACTTAATTGGGAAAGAAAAACAGCTTACGAAAGCCAAGTTTGGGCAGGGTTGCTCACCAGTGGTTCTCATTCTCATAAACATGTTGGAGGTCAAAGTTGATTCCCTGGCAGCAAGTTAAAACATGTGCTAATGAAAGCAGACAGAGTTTGTGGCTGAAGAGTTGGGAAGAAAAAAAAGGGGGTCTCCAGACGCTGCAGCTGGACTAAGCTCTAAAACAGAGAGAAATCATCAGAGATTTTCACCTTCAAAAGTGTTTCTCTAACTTCATGTATAGCATCCTCTGTCTCTTTCTACCCACCACACCCCTGCCCCATGATATCCCTACTTACTATCTGCCAGAACATGCAGCATTAAACAATAAAATCTGCCACGAAAAACACATACCTGCAGTCACATAAACACATAAACACTTTCACTCACAGTAGTGCTCTCATTATCTGGCCATCTGAGGCAGTCAACAATGAGGCAGGAGAGAGATGTTATTGAATTTTGTCTGCCTCTTATGCACAGTCCCTTCAAGCACAAAATGAATTCCAGATGTTGAAGGAAGGGCTATAAATGTGCCTCTAGTCAGTAGCCTGACCCTCAATCACACTGGACAATGAAGCCATTGCTGGGAGCGGAGCTGTCTGGAGGAGAGTTCCATGAAGGCTGCCTTGTGGTTTTTCAGGGATTTTAGCAGAACCAGAGCAAGGCTCAATCCCTGGATGAAACCTGGGTAGAATTACCCAATTGCTCTTACAAGACAAACTAATTGCCGCGCAGACACACAATCCATCTTATATTTTGAAAAGCCAGATGAATTTAGAATTAAATAACTCATTTAAGTTCATCTTCTTTTCCTTTTTTTTTTTGGCCCCTTCCCCCTGCCTTTTATTTCTTCCTTTTTTTCTGTTTGCTCATTATTGATTTTTAATTTTTCATATTTGTGCTAGCAATACACACGCACACACAAACACACCCAGATTCAGAACTGGGTCTTTATATGTTGATGTTGTTTTTATTTGCTGTCAAGTCAATTTTGACTAATAGTGACTCAGATCTGCCTTCATAGCATTTGTTACAGGGATCAAATAAACCTAGTTTAAAGAGTGGCCACTTGCTATTCTGGAGGTATTTTATTTATTTTTCAGTAAAAATAGCAGCAGCAACAGTAGATTAGAGTTGTGATTACTGCTCTGATTATTGCTCTGAATCAATGAAATGGGTATTAGAGTTAGGAACTTTTGCACCATATAGAAGTCACCAAAATTCACACTAGCAATTAACAAGTATGAATACCTATACTCATTAATTGCTACTTTGCTTTAAGGTGACTTCAATACGGTGCAAAAGTTCCTAACTCTAATACCTACTTCATTGATTCAAAGATATCAAAGGGTTCAATGTAGCATATTGGGGCTTCATGTTGTCAGTGGGCCATCCTGAGGATGGATAATGCAAGAGGGCTAGAAAGCAGGGGTAGCCATGCTAATTTCCTACAATGCCTCAGAATGCCGCCTTTGGGAAATTTGAAATAGTGGCTTGTAACTACACAGCAGCCAGAAACAAGGGACCTTGCCAAGGAACTGTCAGCTGACAAAAGCTTTCAGGTTTTGACCCACACCCTGTTAGCAGCCCTAAACCCCACCCCACCCCATAGAGCAGGGTCCTGGGGCAGGACTATTTTCACCCTGCAAATGCATAGGGGACATAGCTTTTTATCATACGATGGAATTATGGGATATAATACGATGGCAATCCGAACGCAATCATGGGGTCTCACGTTATTGCGTATGAGTGTATCTCATGCAATTTCGGGTAACGGGAAATCATTCTGAACGCAATCATGGGGTTTCACGTTATTGAGTATTAGAGCATCTCACGCAATTTTGGACAATGGAGAGTCATTTTCGGGCAATAGGAAGTCATTCTGAACGCATCCCAAATGCAATTAGAATTCACATAAATTTGCTAAACTAGCGAATTCATGTAATTGCGAATTGGCTCCATTCGAAATTGAGAGAAATTCCTTCCATGTGAAAAACTCCCAAGTAGCACTCCTGAGAGTGATGCCAATTTGGGGGCATTGGGTGGGTGGGCAAAACTGTTGCTTTAAGCCATGGGAGTGATTGGATAAAAATAGGGCCAGGGGCCTTGGGAGGACCATTCTGCAGCCCACCCCAAGCCACAATCTCTCCACCCCATCCATTGAGATGTCTTTACCACAATAGTGACCTAGCCCCATTGTATACATTTCTATTGCAAAGATCACAAAAATTTTGTTCTTCATTATGGTGATACCTGCTGGCTGATAAAAAAAACAATGGCTGACCAACCTGTAGCAACCATGTGACAGAAAAGCCTTTATCCTTTAGAATATGCATGTAATCATATTCTTTCACCTGTAAAGAATGAAGACTTAAACAATTTGGTAGGAAGATGTTAAAAGAATTTTAGGAAAATCTACTTCTCTCCAACTCCAAACATTTTTACATTTTATAGAAATGTTAATTTCCTCCTGATGTCTCTGCTTACCACAGGTTTTGTGAGATGATGGTCAGAGATAAGATGATTTGTGCTTTAGAATGAACTTTAGGTCACATTACTTATCAGATGAGCTACCTGTATTTCCATGTTAAGGGAAATTGTAAGATCACCACACACAGCTCTGACACACCTGCTTCAACACCACCTTTGGCAAGTGTTGCAGAAAGTGACTGCTATGTTTAAACATGCAGAAGGGACCAGGTGTAATTCCAACTTAAAAGTCAAACTCAGGACAAATCTTAAAATGGAAGAATTGCTAGCACTGAACTAATGTCAAAGGCAGGAAACCTGTTCTGGAAGGTTGGAAGACTCTCCAGATTTAGAAGGCTAGAAGAAGCTCCAGGAGGGCAAAGGAGGGAGAGAAAGTTATGTGTGAAGGGAAATCTGATTTCCCAATTATTTTACTTTAGATTTCACGTCAGTTTCCAAATGGTCTGTTTTGATACCTCAGTAAAAGTTGTTCAGTTGATGTATTTGTAACTGTGAATGTGTCTACTGAGCTTAGAAGTGAATATACATCCTGAACCTTGAGCAGGAAGTTCTTTCTGGTCTATAATGCAAAGCACATCAGCCTGATAGGCTGCCTTGACCTATTTTCCCCCTTTTGCTAGGTTTACATTTAACCATGAAAACAATGCAGGATATCATTGATTACATATATTCTTAAACTCTGTTCATGGGATAGAGAGGGGAATGTGAGCCAGAGATACCTTTGCTCTGAATTTCCTGGGGTTTATGAGTTTAATCAATTCCTTGCTATTGCCCTAAGTGCTTTTATAAAACAGTTTTAATTTCCGTCATTTTAAAAATAAAAAACTTAAGCGTATTTCCGGGCTATGCTATACAGCTTCTGTCTTCAAATTAATCTGCTTCAGAAAATTCCAACTTTAGTTCATATATGCATGAGCACTAAAAATGTAAGGTGTGATGCCCTAGAGCAATTCTGCTGTGTTTTTAAAAAAATATGCATGTCTGTGTAAATTGTGGTATGTTAAAAATTTCAGCTGTAATGTTGGAAAATTTGAGGTTATGGTTTGAAATGTTCCAGTTGTATACAGCACTATCAAACCTCCATATAAGAAACAGGAGGAATTTGCCTGAACTGGGTGGAGGGGAGGGGGGGGGGAGTATAGAATTAAAAAAAAAACCATCCACAATTGCAATCTGTATTTCAAGAAGTTGATATTATCTCAGTTTCATGTAGCTTTTTGTGTTTTACCCCTCTGAGCAGGAGTGGGAAATTGACAAGGGTTACAGCACTGGTACTGGCCATTCACGAATGCACATGCTATAATAACAAGCATCTTCAGAGACCCCTGGGGATCCTTGCAAATTCTCTGCAGATGATGTAGGACTTAATCACTTTACACTTTTAAGAGGCTTAAGAGCTCCCTGGCTGAATATTCTAAATGCCCGTTCCTAAACTGAAAACCCCAAAATGCAACAGGAGGCAGGGACCACATTTATAGCGACCTAGCCCCGTTTTAAGAGTGTAAAGTGATAAGTTCTGTATACTCGTCCCTCCACATTCTGGTTAGGTTTAGGGGCACAAGACCTCCATGAATGTGGAAAAACTGCAAATAACCACAAATAACAAAAACACTATGTTTTTACCTGAGAGAACACCTCTCTAGGAATCTCTAGGTCCTCCAGTACACCTCATTTGCCAGACACTGACCATGGAATTGTGCTGGAGAAGCTACATATGTCTAATGGAGTCTTCTCTCTAGGAATCTCTAGGTCCTTCAGTGTGACTTTTGATTAAAGTTGGCCATAGAGTTGCAATGGAAGACCTGGATATTCCTAGAGAACATATTAAGAAAATCAGTGAATAATCAAATCCACAAAAATCAAAGCCACAAATGTAGCAAGACTAATATACTTGTGGCACATCCAGCTACAGCTGGAGACATCCTTACTCATCCTCTTGGTCTCTGACAACAGAAATGGCAATGGGCTGCACTGCTTACAAGGTGACTTTCAGGTGGCTGGGGAGTTTGGTCATTGTGTAGGTCGGAACAGAATCCTAACTTTCACAAATAAAGGTGAATGATTATAATTCAGTAACAGGAGGCCAGATGGTAATTTTAATTTATTTATCATTTCAAAATTAATTTATATAGAATTTATTTGTTTTTTTTAAATAGTACATTGCTCTGAAGTATTAGCTACAATGTGATGAGTCTATCTTAGAAATAACTAATTAACAACTAAAGCTGGAATCCTTCACTGCATCTTGTGATAGCAAACTCCAAATGTTTATTCATAGAATCACAGAATCATAGAGTTGGAAGAGACCCCAAGGGCCATCCAGTCCAACCTCCTACCATGCAGGAACTCTTGATCAAAGCATCCCTGAGAGATGGCCATTCAGCCTCTGTTTAAAGACATCCAGCCTCTGTTTATTATTTCTTGAATGGAAAGTTGTTCCTTATGTGTGTTCCAAGTTACCAGTAATTACTTCAGTGGTGATCTTGAGATCTCTTGTATTTATGGGAAAGGAAGAAGTAAATTCTTTCTGTCAATTTTTTATAAAAGATCCTTTGATATATTTTTAGGTGTATTCTGAAGTGTATGTGTGTATTTTATCTTCTATCTCTGCTAGCTTCTATGGATCCTACAGTGTTGTGCATATCTCACAGGTATTTTTCAGATAAGCTTTCCAGCCTCAAAATATTCCTTCAATATATGACTGTGGCAGAAGTTTGAATGCACCACCTCATTCCAGCAGAGAATTAGATGGAATGAGTTGAAATGAACATAGTATGTTCTTCCTTATACACGTGTTGCCCAGAAATATCAGGTAATCTTATTAACTATGTCAGCTTCATTATGATTTGAGCCCATCCCCAGTTGGCTTCATAACAACTATTCAGGGAAATATTTAATGGAGAAAATATTAGTGGTACCATGTATGAACTTCAGAGGCCTTGCTATTTAATTTGTCAACCCATTTGCCAACTAAAAAATTCATTTACCAGCTGGTTCTCCTTCTGTCATATTTTCCTGTCTTTATATTTATTTACACTTGCCAACTGAAAACCTGTCAGCATTGTCTGAAGTTGTGTAATTTGCATGTGTGTATATATATATATAAATTTTCTTTAGAATCTAGATGATTTGAGTATACTAGACTGGTCAGGAACAGAGAATAACAGTACAGCCTTATACAGGTTTACTGTATAAGCAAGCCCTGTTGCATCAAATGGGGCTTACTCTCTTGTCACCAGTGTATTCAGGACTGCAGCTGAAATTAGTTTTTTATGGCCACTTCTAAAAAAACCTTCTCACCTCACTTCTCCATTTTGGCAGATGCAGTTTAATCCCATCAGCCAAAATGCTGCGGTTCTGATCAAATAAATCTCCACTCGTCTGCAGTTATGTGGATGCTCCAGCTCAATTGAAGGCTCCCGCTGAAGCACACAGAGGTGATGGTATTTTTAAAGCAGCCCAGTACAACCACATTGAATGTACAGATGTGAAGCTAGTTAAAAGTCTGTAATGGCATCTGCCCTCTCTGTGGCTTGTGGGTAAAAGGAGCATTTAAAGGTTTAGTTCACCTCATCCCACATCACAGGATATAGCATTACTCTGAGGTAGAAATGGGAAATGGTTTGGCTATTGGAAAAACCAATCATATATATTACTAAAAACAAATATTTGTCATGCAGTTAGAAGCCAGGATTCTTGAGTTTCCTTAAAAATAAGTAGTAACAAACAAATCAAAACATGCTTCATCCTCCTCTTTCTCTTTCAGTTATTTTTATGCTGCTTTTCCAAGGCAAAAGAAGTCATCAGAAAAGTCTATACTAATGGTGAGCAGCATGTGGGTCTCCAGATGACATTGGACTGCAACTCCCATAACTCCCTAGCCTCAACATTGACTAGGCTGAGTAGGATTTAATGAGAGCTGCAATCCAATGAAATGTGCAGGGCCACATATTGCCCACCCCACTGTTTTACACAACAAAACAGAATGGCATTTCCAAATCATTCATAACAATTAAAGCCATAAAAAATTAAAATAAAATAATTGAAGTTTTAATAGGCTAATTGACACATGTCATAATAATTATATACCAGGGCCAACTAAAGCATGTCCGTTAAAATGATATTTACAGGAGTGCTCAGTCACCATTGAATGATTGAACAGTATAATAGATTGGGGCCTATGTTTGTGTAATCCACAATTAATGTCATTCTGAAACCCAACAACAGAAATAGAAAATATAATCTAAATTGCTCCATAAATTGAGTTTATTTAACACAAAGATATAAAAATGTTCTTTAAATGTCTTCTGCCAAACATGCTAATAAGCTCCCTGTGTCTTGTTGGGGATCCCAGTCATAGGCGCTTCATAAGCGATTTCAACTGAATATGCTTACAAACCCCTTTCAGACTTTAATGCTAAATGCTAAAAGATCTCTCTGGTTCTTTTCACATTGCACAGTTATAGCACTTTGATACTATTTTAGTGGCCAAGGCTGCATCTTATGCAACCCTGGGGTTTGTAGTTTGGTGAGACACAAGGGAATGTATCACATGAACCCCATTTTCACATCAATAGTGCTAGTAAGGGTGAGTGAATACATGCTGGTTTTGAAGAATTTCTGCTCACATGATCTTGCAATAGCGCAAATGGAACCTCATGCTCTCTTCTGCACTTCTCCCTAACCTATAACCTACTCAGTATAACGTTCAGAGAGTTTGGGGTTTTTTTAATTAACACAATCCCACCGCTAATATGATTTTTAAAAGTAAAATAAATAACTAAATAACATTTTCAAAAATAGGGGAAAGCCTGCCTTAGAATAGTGATAGGGAAAGGGACAGTGGAAAGGAGGAAACACTGACACCATGTGATTGCCTGATCCTGAAACTACAACATGAAGAATTTATCACACCTGGGGACTAATGGGACAGCCATGTGCTTGGGGGCTTATTGGTGGGTTTTTCCATCAATGACAAGATGCACTGAAATCACACTTGGATGGCAAGCCGATAATAAGATGAAGGTGACCTTTGGTAAGCCAAAGGTGCCATTTTTAAATTTTAAAAATGGTTTAAAAGCTGCATGTGATAAAGTCCTAGAAGCCTCTGGCTGAGGATTCTAGATACCCTGCCCTAAACTACAAAGCTCAGAATTCCATAGGAAAAAGCCATGGCACTTAGTGGATCCATAGTGCCATAACTGTGCAATGTAAAAGGGGCCTATGAAAAGGCTTTCAGACTTGCACATGAACCTACATTCCTTTCCAAGTTAGACTATTCCTGTGATACATGCATAGGGTAAGCATCACTTCATTATTGAGAAGGCCAGCAAAGTTTCGAAGTTGTAATATAAAGGGTATCCCCTATCCCTAAGGCCTAGAGATGACTCTGCCAGCTGGAATCTCTTATTAAAGTTGGGACTTTGACAACAGCCCCATTTTGAGAAATGAATGACAGGATGAAGTGATTCCTAAAGAAAACAGCCAATTGCTCAGACACAATGTCCACCCAGTGCTCAAATGATCTTGTCACTTATTTGCCTATTCAGACCAAAGTGACAAAATTAAAAAGAATAGACTGAATTTCCACATTGAAAGGACATTTTGGAAATCAGTCCCACATCAATTCCTTTTCACACATTGCAAAATTATGCTCCTCTAAAGCACAGATCTTATGCATGCTTTGTTTCCACTGTGTTGGGAAAATCTTTGATGTGTTCAGCCTATTAAGCACAGGGATTCAAAAAGAAAAGAAAAGAAAAGAAAAACAACCCAAACCCTAAATAGTACAGGTCACTTCTGTTCATGCAAACATGGGCATTTCCTTATTGCAAGGATCAGCGCTGTGAACTGATGACAGTCTGTAAACTACAAGCTGGTTTGAAGTTTATCTTTCCATTAACTCCCATCACTATAGCGAGTGGGACGGTATAGCAGGGGTTTTCTCTGTTGCCATTCAGAGTCTTCAAGTTACTGTAGTTTGTTTGGATTTCACTTCTCCTAATTGCTGCCATTTCCACGGATGATTTGGCCTATGTTTGAAGTTGACATGCAGTGCATACTGCTGTTCTCCATGTGTCAGGAAATCAGAGGAGGGGGAAATGTGTATGTATGCATATGGGTGTGTGTGTCTGTGTAAACACCTGCCATGCTACTTTCTTCTGCTCACTCTTGTATCCAAATTTCTTCTCCACTAGAAGCATCTGGCTGGCTTAAATGCTTCCGCTCTTGGTGATAATCATTCAGAATGCTGCTACTGTGGAAATCATTTACAAAAGGAAGAAAGTTCCTGCCTTCAAAAAGGATGAACAATCAAGAGATGGATGGTTGCAAAAGCTTTCTAGTTAGATTTTTTAAAAAGAAGTCAAGATAGTTTGTGCCTGTGCAAAAAGTTAACAGCTTTTGCTAAAGATTTTCCTTTATTATGGCTTGTAGTAATAGTTGTAGCAGTAGTGGCACTGACAGAAGCAGTGGTACAGTAATTAGTCCTACCTTTCTTCCCAGGACCCTATTGTACACTGCCCTCTTCCCCATTTTTATCCACACAACAATCCTGTGAAGTAGGTTAGGCTTTCAGATAACTACTAGCCCAAAGGCACCAAGTGTGGATTTGAACATAAGTCTTCCCAATTCAAATCCAGTAACCATCAGACCATACTTTCTCTTGTACTGTACATGTGATTACTTGTCAACTGATGACTTAACACTTTAGTCCTATTCTGATGTTGAACAGGGCACATTAAACACATAACTTGTTGGGGGATGTGCCTATGCTGGAGAGACTACCAAGGAAGACCACACACTCAGCATCTGCACTTTCAGCCACCAGTTTGAATAGAAGTTACACAAGATGTAGCTTTACAGATTTTCAGCTGAATGCAGGGGATCAGGGACAGGACATGTTCCAGGATTCTGCTCTCTCTCTCTCTCTCTCTCTCTCTCCATTTAATTTTTTTTAATTTATTTCTTAGTATTTACATACTGCTTGTGTCCCAAAATATCAAAGCAATGTACCTCAATGAAACATAAAATATATATGGTACCCAAATCTTCCGGTTGAACTAAATAGGACTTGTTCAAGTAAGTTTTTAACATCTCAAAATTAAGAATAATTGGGCATGTTAAAGTTCTCACAGAAAAGCTACATGGTAAGTGCCTCTTTACTAAATATCTGATCTAAATGCCTGCCATATGGTTATTAGAGATGTGTGAAACTATCGAGTGAACTTCTTCAGGTGAATTCAAATAATAAATGCATCTATAAGGGAGAAAAGGCTTTATCAGGCAATCAGGACTCAAGTTGTTTAGAGCTTTATGAACTAACAAAAAAACCTTAAACTTGGTTCAGTAGCTATTGGCAATGAGCACATTTTTTAGCAGAGGTGTTATGTGTTGGTGCTAAAGTGTCCCACTCAGAAGCCTTCTACACCTGCTGAAGTTTCTGTATCAGTTTTAAGGGTAGTCACACAAAGTGGAGTAGTCCATCCTTGAAGCCATAAGTGTCCTGCCTATGGGTTTAGCTAGCCCTGTACAGTGTGCCCTTGCCTTATGTGGGAGATCCATTCTGGACACCTTCCTCCCTGCGTAAGACAAATCCTGTGCATGATGAGGCCCTATTCATTTGAATAGGGGAGCACCCCTGCGACACGCAGTGTGGCGAACATCATGGGCACATGCCCCATTCACCATATTAGGGCTCACCATCCATGTATCCTCAAGTCTATGTGTGGCAAGATTGTGCGCTGTACAAATCAGCTGTGACTGCTTAAAGCTAAGAAAACGCAGTCAGAGCCATTGAAGTAACTTGTGACAACACTGGATCCAACAGTACCCGCAGGCTTTGAAGTTGATCCTTCAGAGAGCCAGAAAAGTTTGTTTGTTGGATTTTATATCCCACCTTTCTCCCAAAATAGGATTCAAGGTGGCTAGGCAGTTGGGATTCAAGGCAGTTAGTCCACCAATCTCCCAAACATTGCCATCTATTGGAGCTGCTTTGATTGTATATTCCTGCATGGCAGGGGGGTTGAATTTGATGGCCCTTGAGGTCTCTTCCAACTCTATGACTGTATGATTCTACATGAGAACCACTGAGCCACAAGGCCTCATCTTGCAGAATTCTGCCTTAATTTATTGGCCCTCGGCCATCCACCACTTCATCCAGCCATGGCTGTTGATTAAGATGTAAAAGAAAAGTACAGTTGGTGTCATCAGCATATTTGCTCCAAATCTCCTGATCAATGGTGGCAGTCAGCTACTTTGCCCCAATTTGATTGTTAAACAGCTACCTCTCAACAGTTATCTCTCTGCTACCTCCACAGCCTTCTTTGGCCAATCTTCTTCCCATTGGTCTTTGCCATCAGAAAATGGTGCTTTCCCAGACAAGAAAGAAAACACCAAAGAGTAAACGAAGTGTCAAGAAATGGAGCATGGGACATGCAGTAATTGAAATGAAAAGATGTATGTGAGAAACAAAGGGACAGAAGATTTCCAATTAGAAAGTTTCCAGCATGGCAAGGCACATACACAAAATCACAGGTGCAAATATAATCAAAACAATAAGTCTTGAAAGTCAAGGTCACTAAAAAATATACATTGAAAACACCTGGAACGTGACTCATGGGCAAGATCACCATAGTCAAGGGTTGGATTTAAGTCTGGGGAGAGAAAAGTCAGCCAATCAATGTGGATATGCACACCCAGTGGGTGGCAACTAACAATAGGAATAAGTGCCAGTCTTGTCCATGATGATGGTGGTGGTGGTGGTGTTTTTTGAACTGGGTGAGCTGTGAGGATTTGAAGTGAATGTATAGTGTTACAGAAGCTTAGTCAATGTGTTGCAAAGTTGTTTGTTATTTTATTAGTTGTATGTAACCAGATAGCAGAATAAAAGTAGTTCTATTGTTTAGACTACAAGTTGTGTGGATTCTCGACTGTTTGAAGCAGGAGTGCCAAGCTGTGAAAACAAGGACCAGCAGTTCCTGAGGTGGTGATATCCAGATGAGAGAGAGAGAGTGCAAGAAGAGATTTGTCAGGATCTTCAGCACCTACTCTGCAACTCTGCTACATTTGCAACACAACAACCACTGACCAAAACTGGTCAGTTCTACTTTACCAAGTTGATGAGGAGTTACAGCCAGAGGTTATGTGCAACAACTCCCATCATCCCTGACACTAAGGAGTTTGCAGCAACGGCAGGAAGAGAAAGCTCAGTGCCCACCCAAATCAGGCCCAGTGGCAGTGAATGATCTCTATGACTGAGGGAGGAAGGTAACAGAGTGCATTTTCCCTGACTGGGAGACACTGCAGATTAAGGGATTATTGCATTAGCTTTGCTGCCAGGATAGACCCAGGATGTAACTCACCTATCGCCAAGCAATATGCATCCTGTATGCAACCGGGCTTCTCCAGGCTTGTCCTGCATCTTTTCAAGAATGGAAAAATCCTGTTCTTGAAAAGCTGCAAGAGAAGTCCTGGTTGCATATAAGCTGCACACTGACCAGTGATGGGTGAATGCAATAAGATCCTCCTTAAGAAAGTTACATCCCAGGTCTATCCTGGCAGTGAAGCTAATGTGATAATCTCCTTACATGTGCAATCAGGGAGAGAGGAAGAGAGAGGAATCAACCACATGAGTACTGATGTGGTGGCTTCTATTTCTGCTACATCAGGTTCTCTTCTTTCTTGCTCAAGTGCATGTGTAAAAAAAAAAATTAAAAATAGACAAAACCAGTTCTTTATTTTTATTGAAATCACTTCTCCTGATGACCACTCCCAATGGCTTCAAATAGATATTAAACAGCACTGGGGATAAAGTAGTACAGGACACAGCTGCTAGAGGGCCAAGAAACATTACTCCTAACATTACTTTCTGAAACCTGTAAGTAGGAGTGGACCTCCAATCGTGCTGATCCTGTCCAGGAGGTTCAATGTTATCACATTCAGTGGACCTCTTCGACAACCTGAAGAGGATTTTGAGATACGAGTTGATTTCACTGAGCAGCACTGTGTTTGAGATGATGTGAGCAGATATGAATACTCTATTATACTGTTCTAAACGTTTTATACTGTTTTAAAAGTAATTCATTGCTGTTACTCATGGCAAAACAGGGGCAGGCAACTTTTTGAACTTGGGGGCCAAATGTTTGTGCCCAGCACATTCTGCAGATTCCACTAGGCTGCAAAAATGGCAAAAAGTGACATCCTCTTCTGTTTATATTTGGGAAGCAGGAGTGGATTTTGTTTCTGGGTTTTGTGGGCATTTGACTCCAGTGATAAAAATACTGCCAAAAAACCCAAACAAACTAAAAACACATGCACAATTTTTTCCAAGAAAGCCAGGGGGGAGGGGGGGAGTCCAGGACAGAGCAGCATGTGGTGAGGTGTCAAAAATGGCCATAAGTAGAACAACTATTCCAGTTTAATTACACCAAATCAGAGGATGGGCAACTGAAACCATCCAGAAGTTGTGGGATTGCAACTTCCAGCATCCATCACTATTTGAAATTCTAGATAGGGCAAATGGGATATAAAGTTCAAGAGCATCTGAACTACAGGTGCCTGCCTTTGCACTAATCCTAAAATCACACGTTGACTTTATAAAAACTGGTGATTAATTTAATACACAACTGTTCTCAAGTTGCACTAACAGCTTACAGCTTTGCTTCCTGGTCACACAAACATAAATTTCAACCAGTCTCTGAAGCTCTACAAAGTACAAAGCATGTATTAAATGTCTCCTTTTTTCTTGAAAGGTATGACAACCAGGTCTGATGTGAAAAGAATATGTAATTCCATTGTTTAGCGGGGAGTATAAGGTCTGCATTAATATATTTATAAGATAAAAATGAAAGATAGGTTTTTCTTCTCATGTGTAATATACACTGTGTAATGTCTGGGACTTTTTTAAAAAAAGAAAAAAAAGAAGCTTAAATTGTCTGCATGTGTCAAGACAACACAAATATCTAGTTTCAGCACTGCATTGAACAGTTAAAGCTAGTGATGAACTATTTTGTAAAAACACAAAACCAAAACCAAATGACCCCTCCAGTCTTGCAAATTTAATGTTATTTTTTAAAATATTTGTGGATTTGAGTTGGAGACAAGCAGAAAAGGAACATGGGACTATTCATAGCAGTATGAACTAACTATGCTGAGTAATGCCTGCTGTTCTTACTGCAATAATTGCCTCTAACTGGTCCAGCATGGACCCATTCAGAAGGTGATTTCATGTTGCCTCATCTACACTACTGCTTTCTATTTTCCAGATCATAGTCCTCTCTTTACCTGACCTTTTCCTTCTAAAATATAATGTAAGCTTTCTTCTGCATTCTGTGTAGTAATCAAGATGCTGGTGGCACTAAATAGCAGTAACTGGGAGGGTTAAAGCTTTATGCACCCATGAAAGTCACCCTGTAACTGGAACTGTATTCACCATTGCCACAGATTTGTCCTCTACTAGTTTACACCTGTACTATCCTGTCTTGTTTCGCATGGTTACTAAATGCACCTGGAACTAAACCCAAGCACTCCACTGTTAGTCCAATTTGCAGTCATGTGAAAGTATCCTTTGACTCCAGCTGCCTTGATAATCATTTGTGATATGCCTATTACTCATGTTGTTACATGGCTGAGCAGAGATTGAAGGACTTCATTTCCTCCAAGAACTCATCTTCAGCTTACATCTGTGCTACCTTTGATCAAAGAGGAGACTATAAGGATTAAGAAGTGTGGAGGAAGAAAAAAAAATCCTGCTCAGCTTCAGGTCATATAGAAGTGCAAGGAGAAATGGGATAAGAACCAATTAAAACATTCTATAGCCATAACAGCTAATTACCTCAATTTCAATCATGAGATAGCAGTCAAAGAGGAAAGTGTGGTTTCTTTATCGGCATGTCCACAACTGTTGGCCTCTGCATGAGAGGCCTAAAAGTTGAAGATGTTACTCAACTGATTTACCTATTTTCTAATTATGCCTCAAGTAAAGAGAAGCTGAAGATAGTGAATGTCAAGCACTCAGTGGTTCAAGAAGTGAGAAACTCAAGCAAGCAAACATCTGAAGACTTTGTTTATGTTTTCTATGGAAGGTGTTTTCAAAAGTGGAGATATACCACAGCTCTTTCACTGTCAGGAAAGGAAATAATTTAGAGTGAACTCATCATTCACTTAATGAGTATTTGCTACAGAATCAACTGCAGCCCTGGTTTAGACAACCAGAAGCCAAATGTGATTTGTAAGAATACTCAAACTGGGTGGGGGTGGGGTGTATTTTGGACTTTATTTTTATATTTCTCTCCAAATATGTGGTCAAAGTCATGAAGTCAGTTTGGCTATAGCCACATTTCCCTTATTTATTTCAGGATCCTACCCTTTCCAGACATTCAATAATTGTTGGGGGAGGGGGGTGTTTAGAGCCCTTTTTGGCTTATATGAAAATAAAAACAACTGCTGAATTGCTTTCACTATAGTGGGTCATTTCATTATTTTCCAACCTACCATCAGGCCTTAAGTCTTACAATGTATTCATAATTTCTTGATTTTATCAAAAGATGTAGCACACCACCAAAATTTAAGGATATTGGAGAAATCCTTCATGGATTCAATTTCAAGCAAATTCCCAGAGCATGGAACATTAGGTATGAAAGTTACTATTACAGTGTTAAATGTTAAAACTTGGGCAATTAATTCATTACCATCCGAATTAATAAATGGATTTATTTAACTAGTCACATGTTGTTTTACTTGTAATTGAAATTACTGGACTGGACAAACATGGTGAGACTTACATAGAATGACATGGAGGTGGTGACTATAGACCCTAGGGGCATGCTTTGTTATTGGCACCTTCAAAAGGATTCTTCTTGTACTTTTAAAGTTGCCTTCTTCCAACCTGGAAAGGAGAAAGCAGAATGGGAGAGATGGGCACAGAGACTACAGAGAAGGCAAGTAAAAGGAAATGGAAAATGAAGAAAACTTTTCACTTGAGTGCACAGCACTGTTTGAGAAAAAGAATTACAAATAAGGAATTTATCACGTGCCATTTAAAGCGACTTACCCCATTCACATTTAATTTTGAAGCCAGATTTTATCACACGTGCTGGGGGCCAGACAAGTGCAACCCAGCTGCAGCCCTGGTCCCAGCCACACTTATTCAGCATCTTTTCAAAACCAGGAGTGTAGTGACTGGGACTCACCAGTCATTTGAGGGCTTTCTCAGAGTACAAAGTGTTAATCTGGGGAGAGGTACATGCTATTGAGAGCTTGCATCACATGCTAATGAGTAATTACATCACAGATGACCTATGGCCCCACTAGCCAATCAGTTAATAGGACCGGGACTTTTCAAGAACCTTCCATGTGAAATCTTTTAAAAGCCCAGAAGCCAGGTGGTCTTTTGTCCTCTTCTTTGTTTGGGAAGTCCAGCTGTTGAACCTCTGCCAGGCAGGCAGCAATGTGGGTTGAGCTAGGCAAGGGGCCAGCTCCCACATCCAGATCCATCAAGGACTGCAATTCCTATCAGTGTGAGAGTGATTTGGAGTTGTGGTAGTTAGTGCGATTAGGCCTTTTATTATGTTTAGCTTTAGCTTGCTTGAAATGAACATTTGTGTAATCATGTTTTCTGTACCTGCAAGGCAAAAAGGCCTTGCATGATGTGTGACACAATATTGACCTATTCTATGTAGTTAGAATAAATCCATTTTCTTTAAAGCATCTGGCTTCTCTCTATCCCTACAACACGTGCCTCTACTTGGTTACTACTTGCTCAGATTTAAAAAAAGGGGGGGGGGGGAATTAGGATGTCCTAACTAGTCCCAGTGTGAGTTAGGACAAGCTTTGGATAATTTGCTGGGTGGTGGCAGTGTCTAGAGGACCTCAAGGGGGCTCATTCCACTCAGCAGGGAGTGGAAGCAAGGACCCAGGAGACTCTAGGGGAATCTAAAAAGGATCCGCTGGGGCTAAAGACCCAAAAACAGGGTGCTGCTGGGCTGCTTAACCCCTTGGGATCATCACATGGTGGCAGCAGTGGGATTCGAACCCACGCCCCCGAAGAGACTCAATTTTGAAGCCAGATTTTATCACACATGCTGGGGGCCAGGCAAGTGCAACCTGGCTGCAGCCTGGGTCCCAGCCACGCTTATCCGGCATCTTTTCAAAACTGGGAGTCTGCCATTTTTGAAAAGATGCTGGATAAGCGTGGCTGGGGCCAGGGCTGCAGCCAGGTTGCATTCGCTCTGCCCCCAGCACATGCGATAACATCCGGCTTCAGAATTAAATGTGAATGGGGTAAGTCGCTTTAAACAGCATGCAATAAACTCCTAATTCACCGTACCTCAGCCTGGATAATATTATACAAGATTGTATATTGTGCAATAATAAAAGAAATAAGTCATATATACTCAAAAGAGGACAAATTACTGAAGAATCACAATGCACACCCACTCCCTTAGAAAAACACTATTTTCCTTCCATAGAAACCCATACAGCCCTAAAAGTCCTGACATTCTGAAAGAGTTATGGCTACTGTGGGTGAGAAGTAAAAAGCAAAATGACTCTTTTAAGATACTGTTTAAAAGTTATTGCTCTGATAAGGTCTATAGACAAATCTCCCCATTCCATTTCAGGACTCATGTTTCTTCTTCTTTTTCATTCTTTCACTGTTGCTTATTCTCCGGCTTTAACCTGGGCTTCCTAAAGTTCTGTTTCTGTTTCATGACTGCCTAACAATAGAAACATGTGCTGAATATTACAAGGGCCACTAAAGTCCACAAAAGGAACAAAATACTCAAAAGTCTTACTCAGAACTAATGGATCACAAGTCTACTTTTTTTTTTTCACTATTGGGAATACCAAGACTTGCACAGGATGTACCTCCAGGAGAAGAACCTTTTCTATATGAACACACTTCAGTAGAACGCAGAGGGTTTTCCATCTCCTACAGTATGACTATTCCGCTTTAATTCACTTTTTTTCACCTAATGCAACATTTGAATTTAATTTTCACCTTTGCCAACATAAAGATTGCTGTATCATTCCTTTACATTTGCTCCAAGCCATTTCAGAAATCTGTGGGATTTGTCCAAGGCCATGGACAGATGTCTAGTGGTTATAGACAGAATTCTGTCTACCGAGAGCAGAAAGAATGCAAACTGATACCATAACACCTTTCTTTGTCTGCAGTCTCCATTCTGCAATCATTCTGCCTTCAAAGACAATGGCCACAATATCTGGCCATTCAGCTTCAGACAAACATGGTAGCCAATCCACCAGGACATATTTTTGGACTTCTTGTGTATTACCCTATCCTCTAATTTTCTAAAACATTTATTTGTTTGTTTTCATAATCCTTGATTATGAGTTCTGGGGGAACTGAAAACTCACTTCAGTTGTACCACGTCAGTGATCTAGTACTCAAATTGCAATGAATCATTTCAGCTTGAGGTCACTGCCTCTATTCCATTAATTCCAAGCAAGACTAATAGTAATGAAGCATGTTGTTTAGAATATACATAAGAACATGACAGCCATAACAGATGAGATCAAACACCCATCTAGTCCAGCACACTGTTACAATAGTCACCAGCCAGATGCCTATGGAAGTCCACAAGGGCATGAGCTGAAGGGCATAAGTGCAATAGCACCCTCATATTCTTGTTCCCATGCAATCCACACATACATACACTGAAAGCAATATATAGCCATCATGAAAAGTGCTGCCTGTACAAGCATAGCTCAACAGACAAAGCCTCTGAAAGCAAAACTGAAATACATTTCAGCACTATCAAGAAACAATTTCAAATCATAATATGATTTCATGTCAGATAAAAACAGACATCGCATCAGGATGCAGGAATGCTGTGTGTCTCTAGGTGGATATTATGATTTAAAGGACCTGTCCACTGGACATATTCAGTGTCTTTGAGATATTGATTACTAGAAGAGTAAAAGAGAGCTCTTGATAGAGTTTAGTGATGGATCATTACGGCAGAGGAAATGAAAGTAACAGATGGCAAGATGGTGAACACTTAAACACACTTGTCAAGTGAAAGGAATAACTCACAAAATATGACTCCTGAAGCATAAAAAAAAAAAAAGAGACAGCTAAAGTAAGTGAATTCTCACTAATGGTTGATGATCAGAGGATCCTTATGGCAACCAGCACATGTGTTAGGGCAATCATGTAATCTGTAGAGGTACTCTTCTGAGTTGTAAGGTCTGGTCTTTATCCAAAGCTAGAGAAAAGAACCAGAGTGAGCCTAGTGTCAGCCCCAGAACTTAGAAGTAGCACAGCTCTCTTAACAAGTTACTTGTTTTGTCTTGACAGTGTGACAAAGTTACATTTCAAAAACAAGAAAACAAGTGGGAAGCTCGTTACTTGTTTTGTGAATGTCTGGTGAGTTCTGCTTGCTAGTTACCTTATAAAGAGCAGTTTTATCGTAGCATTTTGAGCATAATTTTTCAGGTTTACACTGTTTTTTCTATTAATCCTAACTTTAAAAAAGCTAATGAAACGTAAGAATCTTTAAGTTACTAAATAAGAATTATAATGTTAATGGGAACTAATAATTTTGGGGACTTTGTGTAACAAGTTGTATTCTTTCTTAATGTCTAAATGTAACATTCCAGGCTATAGGCAAGACATAGCATCTTTGGACAGCTGCAAATCCCTTTCCAGCAGTGCTTCTGCCATGTTCCACAGTAATGCTAAGCTGGAGACAGAATGGAAAATTAATTTCCATTAATTCAGCCCTCAGTAATTCAAAGTACTGCCACTGTGTTCTGAAGTCCACAGGACCTAATGAGAAGCCTACAGATTTGTTGAGAACGTTTGCAAGGAAATAAGTACACAACTTTTCTGAGGGCCCTCACACTGGGAGCTGGGCCTGGCCAGAGCTTGAGCAAAATCACTGATTGATACCAATTTTATAAATCTAGTTTCTATTTATTGTCATACCACACAGGCTCAGAGAAAATATCACAACATCATAAAATATGGAATATTTTGAAATATTCTTTTTCCCTTTCCTCCTTTGAGTGTTAACTGCTGTCTCATTTGGACCTTTTTTCCCAGTGGTGCCTGTGTATGTGAAGAAGTCAAAGCTAAAATTTCTTACTGGGCCATGCTAGCCTGGGAATACACTAGAGCAGCGCTCTTGTTTTTCAATGGAAAATGCATTTCATGTGAACCTGTGCAAGAAAACTAGGCAATGTCCTTTGTAGTTTGCTGCAAAACTGACAATGTTGTGTTAAGGTCAGAGGATGTTCTGGGCATTTCATGATATCATTAAGACCAAAATTCTGACTTCCAAAGTGAGACAAATGTGTACCTCCATTATAAATATGTATTAACCTTATCAGTGGCTATTATTATAATGGTGGACTCAGGCAAAATACTCTTCCTAATTAATAGTCCCCTTAATTTCCTCAGACTGTTAATGTGATCCTCACCCGTGTAATGTGAGTAAAGGCATGCTCTCAAGTAAAAGCTTTACATAGCAAAAGCTTGCACAAAGAAATGTCTACTTCACAGAAGCTTTTTTCCCCCTCATCTTCTAGAAGCTTTGAGAATAGAAAATCCAGATAACTATATAAAATCACTCTCCTTGACTCTCATGGCTAAACTGAAAGATGGGGAAATGTATGCTTTGATAGCTTCATATTTAAGCAGGTGATCACACGGTTATCTTCTGAAATGCACATTTGAAGTGAATAGTATACTTGCCTATACTAAAGTATAATATTAACCCATGCTATGCCTATTTAATTTTTAGAATGATATTCTGTGTAATGCTGACAAATTCATGTGATAGACAAGGGTTCCTCTCATGACACCCCTCAGCAGTATTTCTATGACTGAATACCACATTAGTCATTAACACTGCAATTTTATCTCAACCACATTTGTTGTTAACTTCCTTCGAATCAACTTCAGCTCATGGCAACCCTGTGAATGAGACACACACTTCCAAGACGTCCTGTCCTCAACTACTCTGTGCAGGTCCTGCTGTCCCAGGGCTGTGGCTTCCCTGAGTAACTCTGTCCATTTAATGTACGGTCTACCTCTCTTTCTGCTGCCCTTCACCTTTCCTAGTATTATTGTCTTTTCTAGTGAGACATGCCTGCTCATGATGCTTCCAAATTATGACAACCTCAGTTTAGTTGTCTTGGCTTCCAGGGAAAGTTCAGGCCTGATCTGTTCTAGGACCCATTTGTTTGTCCTCTTGACTATCCATAGTATCCTCAGCACTCTTCTCCAGTGCAAACAAAACATCTCCAATGAATTGATTTTCTTTCTATCAACTTTTTTTCACTATCTGGCTCTCAGTGATGGTAATGGGAAACATAATGGCTTGGATAATCCTAAATTTAGTGTACAGTTTTATATCTTTGCACTTTAGTATTTTGTCCAGTTCTTTCATAGCTGCCCTTCCAAGTCCTAGTCTTCTTATTTCTTAACTGCAATCTCAGTTCTGCTCAATGATTGATCCAAGGCATGGGAAATCCTTTATTAGGAGGTAAGACCCACAATTACTTTAACAGTACAAACACACTCCTGGTCACTACATAAAATGGAGTTTCCAAGTTCAGGCTGAATCCAGGAGTACACCTGAACTGTTAACCTAAGTTTTCAGGGAGACTGTAACCCCATCCAGTACTTGCCCTAGCCATTTTTCCCTTGTTGGGTTCCACCAGGATTTCAAAACAATACCCTGTTGAGATAACAGGAAAATTCCCAAGAGCAATGAGAAAATCACCCACATCCTTTTGGAATAGAACCTTCTAACAAAAACAAACAAACAAAAAAACAGCTTCATTTATATACTGCTTCATACCACCTAAGGAATGTCTAAGCAGCTTACAATTGTAAGCTACTTGCCCCCAACAATCTGGGTACTTATTTTAATGACCTTGGAAGGATGCGAGCATGGGTTGAGCTTGAGCCCTTTTGCTGGTCCTGAACACTCAACCTTATGGTTTTGAGTGAGTGGCTGCAGTTCCCCTTTCTTGCAAAGGTTGATTTCTAGTGAATCAAAATTTCACCAAGTAGTGATCTGTCCATGACAAGGAAAGAAATTGAGGGAAAGCGATTTTAAGCAGACAAATGACAGGACAGGATGACTGAGTCTGAGTCTGGCATCTCTCTGGTTAGTCAGAACTACCAAGATCCATTCAATCAACTGTTGAATGGTGAGTCAACATGTAGATAAATCCTACTGATTCAGTAGGTCTGCTGTAGTCAGACTCAGGACTAACAAGAGGATTTAGGTCAGAGGCTCCAAGATTATTTTTCATTTAAAAATCAAACTGTCAGGTGACTGTAATTGCTACTCCTAACATACAATTTCACTCTTACTGTAGGAGCTTTGCCCTCAGGCTTGACAGCTTCATCATTCCTAAGGAAAGCAGCTGTCAGAGAACATCACTGTCATAAACCGAAAGCTCCCTGTGGTATCCCAAAGCAATTCTACAGAGGGGTATGAAGATTAACGCTGTGACCTTGGATTTGACTCTTCATAGGAAGTCAGGGTAGTAAGAAGAGAGGCTCACATTGCTAAGGAGAACATATCTAACATCTGTGAATGGCTAAGGCTATCTTTACACCAAGTGTGCCTACATCTACGCAATAGAATTGTTGAAGACATGGGAATCTGTATTTCTGGTGTGCTGTGACTTTGTTTTCTGTCACTGAATGTAGAGAAGATTTCAACAAGTTTATAAAGTGAATTTTAATAATTCAAGCAACTAAGAAACAATTGCTGCAACATGTTTTAACTGTGCATTCCTTCAGTCAATGTTCACTCATGGTAAGTTAATGGGACTCAAAGGAAAGTATGTCTAGGTTTACAGCTCAAAGTTAAGTTTTTTCTCTTCCTGTTGATGCTATCTGTTCTGCCCTGGTTTAAGATTATCTGTCTGGATGTCATTCAACAAAGCTTCAGTCTTGCCTGTCACAAAAGGATAGAAAAGTACTTTGATATCTTTGAAAATTAAGACTGCAAGAGCCAGCAAGCCATCTTCCCACATATTTTTTTTAGCTTGCCCTTTGACATTAACATTTAAGTACTTCTGTGAGATAAGGTTGAAATTCTCATAGTTCCTTACACTGACATGACCAAAAACATCCAATGTCTTTTCCTATGCTACACATCAGAAGATGAGATGGGCTGAACACTCAAAATTAGTCAGTGGCTGAGAACATGAAAGTGCATTCTTGCTCAATCTGGATGTTATTGTAAAACTGGGGAAGTCCCCTCTCTCACAATTTCAGTAGATAGAAGAGAGTGAAGTCTCCCCCTTTCCTCTTAGTGGTGCAACAACAGATAGATGGCATCAGAGCACAGCTCTGCCCTTCCTGACCAATCACTGGCCAAAGGAGAGCACCCAGGTATTGTCAGGTTGCCACATCAGCTGGAGAAGGACAGCTGACATACCTTGGACCCTCAGGAACCAACATCACATACTACTGGCCCTTATGTCATTCCTAGTTATGGTGATTTCTCAGAAGCATTGTTGGCCCTAGACATTGTGCTCCTTGAGGCAGATCAGCAAATGGCACTCTGGTCCAGATATATATGTCATTTCTCCCTCTGACACGACAGTGAACGCACTTAACTAAGCCAAGCATGAAGGTGTTTGGGGAATTGCGCAGGAAAGAGGGAAGATGAAGACATCTGCAGCTCAATCTGAGCTGCTCCAGCTGTCCTTGCTCATACATCAGCATCCTATGAAAATGGTGAGCCACTAATGCATTTCAGGAACTCAAAGTGACACTGGATACTCCTTCACTGTGGAAGACATCCTTGCCAGCTCTAAGGCCTGAATTTCTTTGACACCTAGAAATGGATCCTGACTATTCTTCAACATGTACCTCTGTTTGTTTTCTTCCTGCAGCTTTTGAGTGACAGTCTAGGTCCCTGTCTGTATAGGATACATAAACTGGCTCCTTCTATCCTCTTGACAGGGAGACCAGATGATGCAAGGCCCCCAGGTCTGGTGTGAGAGTCTGGATGAGGCCAAACTCAGGGTATAACACTGTTAACACAGATTTTTAAAACCCACCAATTGCTCTGGAACTTACTGGAAGATCTGGAGCCCTCTGTTCTGATGTGGGACAGCTGCTTTCGCAGGCACCCCACAGTGCCATCCAGCACAGTGGTAGTTGCCATGGGTTACCTCGCTCTAAGGTCAGAACAATGTGCCCAGTCATATGTTTGAGGCTGCGCACCTGCTTCTGACCTCAGAAACAGGTAACCTGCTGTGGCAGGGTGTCCGTGCAAACAGCCACCCAGTGTCAGAACAAAGGTCTAACTAAGGTAATGGGAGTCAGGAGGTCAGGGCAGCTCTGGTGCCAAGATTTTCCAGGCTGACCATAGAGTAATCTGGCCATTGCAGACAGGACCTTGGTTTCTTGACCTTGATCTGTTAAATATCTGACCCAGCTATTTCTTATAACTGTTGTCATGTATCTTATGACAACCCTACCACAGGGTTTTCTTGGCAACTTTCTTCAGAGGGCATTTGACATTGCTATCCTCTGAGGCTGTGAGACTTGCCCACAGTCATCCTTTAAGAGTGTGGCTTGCCCAAGATCAACCCAGCAGGTTTCCATGGTCAAGCAGGTCTTCCAGTGTCCTAGTCTAATACTAAAACTACTACACCACACTGGCTCCCACACTGCCTTATAATTCCACATAGTGGAACTAGAAAGCTGGGCCAAAGCTAACAAAATGAAATTTAACACAGAGAAATGTAAGGTCCTACACGTAGGGCGGAAAAATGAAATGCACAGATATAGGATGGGGGACACCTGGCTGAATGAGACAACATGTGAAAGGGATCTAGGAGTCCAAGTAGACCGTAAGTTGAACATGAGTCAACAGTGTGATGCAGCTAAAAAGGCCAATGCAATTTTAGGTTGCATCAATAGAAGTATAGTGTCTAGATCAAGGGAAGTAATAATGCCACTCTATTCTGCTTTGGTCAGGCCCCACCTGGAATACTGTGTCCAGTTCTGGGCACCACAATTCAAAAAGGATGTGGAGAAACTGGAGTGTGTCCAAAGGAGGGCGACTAAAATGGTAAAGGGTCTGGAAACCTTGCCCTATGAAGAACGCCTTAGGGAGCTGGGGATGTTTAGCCTGGAGAAGAGAAGGTTGATATGATCACCCTGTTTAAATACTTGAAGGGATGTCACATTGAGGAGGGAGCAAGCTTGTTTTCTGCTGCTCCAGAGAACAGGACTCAGAACAATGGATGCAAACTGCAGGAAAAAAGATTCCACCTCAACATTAGGAAGAACTTCCTGACAGTAAGGGCTGTTCGACAGTGGAACACACTCCCTCGGAGGGTGGTGGAGTCTGCTTCCTTGGAGGTTTTTAAGCAGAGGCTGGATGGCCATCTGTCGGAGATGCTTTGATTGGGAGTTCCTGCATGGCAGGGGGTTGGACTGGATGGCCCTTGTAGTCTCTTCCAACTCTAAATTTCTATGATTCTATGATTCTATTATTCTATAGTAATTTATGACATTATAGTACATTTCATCAGTCTGGTTAATTTGGTACCAGAGGCAAAAATCCTAAAATTCCCCATAAGCAACCCTCCCCATCCCTAGTCTAAAAATGCAATACAGACATAGTAAATATCCAATCATTTGCTGCCATTTCAGGATACCCAAAACCTGCTGCCTGAAGTATCAGGCTCATTCTTTCTAATGGTAGAACTGGGCCTGATTTGTTACACCTTATCACACAGTACAACAGTGTGCCTATTGTGAAAGCTGCCTCCTCTGCTCAGTATTTTGAGAACTCAGTAAAAGTGAGAAACGGTGGATCTGGCATCAGCAGATGTGGGGGCAGGGGATTCAAAAGATTGGCATAATGGGTCTGGTCCAATAGACAGGAGATGCTGATTTCAATCTGCATTGAACTGAACCCACTGGAAGAAATTCAAGTTCAACACTAAACACTGTTACGTAAATAAAGGGGTTCAGACCAGACTCCTGTAAAACAGATCCCAGTGTTTCTCTAGTAAGAAAGAGCCTTTCACTGAGAATGTCACTGTTTTTCCTAGCCAGATTCATCTCATCAGATGCTGGATAGCCTGGCTTTGAATTTGCAAGGAGAACAGAAAAGCCACACAGAAAGGTGTATTTTATGCATGTGGGTGTTCTTGTGGTGGTTGCATCATTTTTGCATGTACTTTAAGGGGTCAGATCATTAGTTTTAATTTGGAAGGATCAGGAAACCTACTTTAGTAGATCTGGTTATTGTGGTCCAGATGCAGTGAGTTCTTCAGCTTCAGTGGCCCCCACTGACTTACATTGGCTTGTTCAGCTGATTCAATAACCAATACACCCATTATTCTGAATTCAATGTTAAGGGATAAAGAAATAAAGGATAGCTGCCTTCCTCAGATACTTCACATAGGGTTGGCCCTATCATTAGTGAAAATAAAACAGTGACTTCAGATAGTACATTTGCCATCCATTTCTTGCTTGCTTGCTGGTCTATTTGTAATGACTGCACAATATACTGCATAAGACTGTGGAAAATTGAAATAGTAACAGATAAACATGAAGCCCAAAGCCCCAGTTGTGCTATTGAAGAGACATGTGAAAACAGAAGCCCCAAAACTGGTATGTTTCCAAAATAATGTGATTGCAGCAAGATGAGGCTCATGTAACACAGAACATATAAGTAACATAGAATCATAGAGTTGGAACAGACCACAAAGGCCATCCAATCCAACCCCTGCCATGCAGGAACACACAATCAAAGATTGCCATCCAGCCTCTGTTTCAAAATCTCCAAAGAAGCAGGCTCCACCACACTCTTAGGCAGCATACTGCACTGTCAAACAGCTGAGATAAAATCCTTAGTCACAACTCATCTTAAGCACAATTGATTTCACTGGAATTTAAAAGTCTTTGCATAAAATAGTGTGCAGTTTAGGATTTCTTTGTGTTTTACTTCAAGGAAATGCACATGGGCCTGATCAGGATTAGGAATACAACATCATATTTTAAACCACTAATATCCATCTACACACCATTTTTACAAAAGAAAAAGAAAAAAATGGGAAAAAAGAAAGAAAGAAAGAAAGAAGCCCTGTATCTCACATGGAGCTTACTGTTGCAGTTAATATTTACTTGCCTATGCTCAATGATAGTTGGGTTGCATGTTTGCAGACTGCCTGTTTATTTGCTTTGCCATGCCCCCTCTTTTCCTCCAACTTGCAGCAATTTTTCTCTCTGCCCATTCTCCATGAGACCCTGTGTTTGATTATGCGCAAGTAATTTTTAATTTTTAAATAAAGCTGCCATCATATATTTTCCATAAAGACTAGGGTTTTTTTTATTTTCTATGCTAGACCTGTGTATGTATAGAACTGGTTGTTGCTTAACTTCTGCCTTGTCAATTTGATTATTCTGTTAATTAGGTCCACTACGATCTCACACATTTCCCAACACAAAAAAGACAAATGCCCCTATTGGTGATGAGTTTCCTTTAAAAAAAAAAAAAGTCCTTTCCTATGGGAAGGACAAATTTGGAAGGTGTGGCCAAGATGAAATTTAGGCATAATAGTTCCTATCTGGATTAGGTATCTGCATACTTCCAGTGGTGAACAGAAAAACAAAGTGATCCTAAATTATGCATTTGATGTATTGTAGACGTACCACAGCTTCCTTATCAGAGCTGGGGGGGGGCACTTTTTTGGGTTACTCCTGCCAGAATCCCCCTGTCAACATGGTAATGGGCCATACAATCTGGGTCTTTTGGGAGCTATAACTTTTCAAGTTCTGTAAAGTCTTGAGAAGTGCCTGAATGATTGGCAATTGCAAACTTGTTTGATGCATTCACACTGTACCAGTCTTTGCTTGGTTGTGCTCTGAGAACTGAAATATTTTGAAAGAATTGTTCCACACAAGATTAGGAAGATGCCTGAAAAGATCATAGGACACAAGGAGGAATGAAGAATGATGAAAAAAGAGTCAAAGTTCACTCCTTATCAGGACATGCGTTATAGACCAGACTCCCTCTGTAAAAACTAAAATTGGCACAAGTCTTTTAATTAAATCAGCAAATAGTTTCTTCTGATATCTGCTTGCATTCACTTGGAAATGAAAAATGAATATTAATGCTATGATCCAGATCTGCTCCTGTCAGCTTTCAGATGTTTCTGCCAAAGCCTCCTGATTTTTTTCTTAACATAAATAGTCTAGAAATAGCACTGAGGTGCACACTAACCGCTAAAAGGCTTTCTGTTTACATAGTGATATATATTTTCTCCTGTTGCCGCCAAGCAAGTGTCAAGAAGTACAAATACTGGAATTCTCTGCATGTTCCTCCCTGCCTCAAAGCAAGAACTGGTGAAAAGAAAAGAGGAGATATAACTCAGATGACCTGTGTTATAGTAGCAAGAGAACTTGTGCAAAATACTTTCAGTCCTTTGAGTGGATGGAAAAATTAAATAAAAAGGGGATAGGGGCCCAAGCAGCATAGAGTTCTGCAGTGAGCTCTTATCCATATATGCACATTCACCACTCAACAAGGGGAATCTTAAATACTCAAGTGAACGTGTGAACAAGCAATCATGTGAGGAGCAATCAATATGCCTGAAGCACAATGTCTATAATTAAATGACATATTGTTGCAGGGTGGACCTTATAAGATGTTCATGGTGATTATACTCATGTCATCACCCTCTCACCATCACAATCACAAACCTAAGCATAAACCTAAGAATCATGAAGAGGTAATTGTCCTTATGCTGGGAGAAGGCAACAGTGGCCTTCCCAATGCAGCTAGCAACTCCAATGATCCTCCTTCTCTATTAGATATGCCATCTGGGGCTGCTGAGAGTTTGCAGTTAAAGAACATGCAGAGGGCCATATTTGCCCATTCCTGTCTTATACCATTCCAGGAATGAATAGCTCCTTTTCTCACAGTGACTACAATCACTGAGACTTCACTATGTAAAGCCTAAGGAGTGTACTCAAGACAATTGTAAGGTTAGTTCAGTCTTGACACATTTTAAACTGCCATAAACCACAGATAAAACTACAATCCAATATGTACTTACTTGGGAGCAAATTTTATTTGATTGAAGGGGGCACTTCTAAGTTGAAACATATAATTAGCATTTGGATAGTTTTGTACATTCATTTCACATACAAAATGCTATAGGTTTTCATATATTGGAATACATTAGAACTACACTTATAAATACACACATCTGCAGTGTGGCTTCACTGGTGTAATATTGTTTAAATGCTGTCCTGTTCAGTCATTCTTGTAACATGATTTACATGGTTTAGTACCAGCATTTACCACAAGGGTGGGAAACTTGTGACCCTTCAGATGCTGGACTACAACTTCTACTGGCTATCCTGGTTGGGGATGACAGGAGAAAACAATCTCTACTCACCTGTGATTTAGCAAATAAAATAACTTTAATAAAAACATTTTTCAGCCAGCATGATTACTATTGTAACATGTCAACAATAAGACAAATATGTAAGCAGTAAGACATGTTCTCTGATCCTATATGTGCACTTCTAGGTGCAATTGTCAAACTTTTTCAGATCCAAATTGTGTGTGTGTGTGTGCGTGCGCGCACACACACATGTGTGAGTGTCCACACACAGAGAGACAAGAGGAAAACGGCCAGGGGATATACCAGTTCTTTCCTTAACTGCTCCAGTATTAGAGAAATTGACCAGTGAATTTCATTGACAAAGGGCATCAAATCTAATAAATAGGAAAAGATTAATTTTATGGAGCTGTGAACAACAATGCCTGGAAGGCATTCTTGTAAAAGAATCTTTCAGTTCTGCCAAGCATATTTTATTTATTGGGGTATTTAACACTGTGCATTGAAATGGACACATTTGTTCTGACTATGACTGCAATAATAATCCTCTGTAGTGTACTGTTATATTAAAATTATAGCTAATGGCATGTCATATTCTGTGGCTGATATCCCCACAGCCACCAGGGCCTGCTTACTTTCAATATGAGCTGTACACCCAAGACAAATTAGATAGTAAAGATAGGAGAAGAGCATAATTTGTTTCATGAGCAAGTAAACAAACAATATTTGGTTCCCTCTTTGGCTAGTGGAGTTAAAAAGAAAGTCTAAAATCAACAAGAATGGCTTGGGCTATAAAATTATAAGGCAAGAAAATGGATTTAGATAACTCCATGAGCCTTAATTGCATGTTTGTAAAGTTGCAGGCAGAGTTTTTGCTCAAATATAGCTTTTGTGCAAATACCATAGCACACAGAAAGACCATGTTCCCTTTTCTTTCCATCTTATTCCTTTCATTTCCAAGTGACATAGAATCAGATTGTGCCATTGTCAGGATAATAATGTGCTAATTTCTGCACCATCATAATTCTGTAGCAGAAGTGAACACACAGCAACCCATATATGAAAGATGTGGTTGCACCACTGGGTGAATTTGCATATTACATTTATCAGTGATAAATGTAACATGCCAGTGCTAATTCCAAAAACCTGTAAAACTGCCTTCTCCCAAATGACTCTGTCCATAACAGCTAGACTGGTGTGTAAAGGGGGGGGGGGAGAGAGCTTTCTTGGCAACAGCCCTACATTATGGGAGCAGCAACTGCCTCCCAAATGCCTTGGGCCTTCTACTTTCAGTGAAATTCTTTAAGAAAACTGTGAAAACTTGTTTATTCAAACTGGTCTTTTCTTAGCAATTAGTTCATATGTGTGTTTTAAGTTCTATTCCACTATCAACAACCTCCAACTTAGCTTAATTTCCTGAATAGTGCTGTTTTTGTATTCTTTTCACTGGGCTCATGTGTCCTGAAACTTGGCCTTTAGGCTGCTTTGTGAGGTTATGTCTTTGACAGTAGGCCCTTCCCTTATCCAGGAGATCCATTCTGCCCCCCCCCCCCCCCCGAAAGGGAAATCCCACGTATGAAGGAGCCCCATTAAGAATAATGGGGCTCGTGCCTGCAGCACAATGTACTGAACAATTATTTTATTTTATTTTATTGGGTTTATATCCTACCATTCTTCCATTATCAGGTCTTTACTTGATTACCAAAACATGTGAAGCCATTGTACTATCACACATTATTTTACCTCCGACAATTCACAATGGTCTAGAGAAAGGGAGGAACAGAAATAAACTTTGTTGTTGTTAACTGCCTTTGAATCAACCCCAACTTGTGGTGACCCAGTGGATGACAGATCTCTAAGACTCCCTGTCCACCACTGCTCTATTCAGATCCTGCAAATTCAGACCTGTGGTCACCTTAATTGAGTCTACCCATCTGGTGTGTGGTCTTCCTCTCTTTCTACTTCCCTTCACCTTTCCTAGCATTATTGTCTTTTCAAGTGAGTCATGTCTTCTCATGATGTGGCCAAAGTACAATAGCCTCAGTTCGATCATCTTGGCATCCAGGAAGATTTCAAGCTTGATCTGTTCCAGGACCCATTTGTCTTTTTGACTGTCCACGGTATCCTCAGCACTCTTTCCCAGCACCACATCTCAATGAATTTCAGGTGCCATGTTACGTGAAAGACCATCTTCACCAATATGAACCAATTTGCATTTTGAGATAATTGGTCTTTGAATTAATCAGCCACTGAAGATAACCTTCACTCCCCCACTGATGGGGCAGCCAATAGCTTCCTTAGCAATAAAGAGAAATTTTTGGCAATGGCTTCATCCTTTAGAAAAGACCTAAACCACTTTCATTTTCATTGCCTTTCTCTGAAGGCTTTTATTGAACTGTGAGCTTAAATTTGCTTTAATTTATATATATCTTTTTTCCTGATTTTTAATGTTATTGTTGACTTAAATTAGAGTCGTCTCTTCCAATTTGCAGAGGATCTTTTTCTGGACACCACCACCACCCCACAAATCTGAAAACTCACCGATATTAGGGCCCCATGTATTTCAGTGGCCACACACTCCTGCATGCAGCCCCACATTCACACCATTTTGTTCCTTCCCTGCTTGCCATCCACAAAGCATGAGGTCAAAGATCCCAAGGCCAGGAAAAGGGAGAGAGATGACTGTAGTTAATTCTGCTCTTCATTTTGAGTTATTGCAGGCTGCTATAAGTTTACTTCTACCTATAAAGGTACCTATAAGTTTGTTGAACAAGCAACAGGTTATTTTGTTTTGTTCATATTTGATGTATCTCACTAACTCTCTCTGTGTACCTCTGAACAAATCTGCCAAGAAACTGTTCTGGTAGGTTTGCCATGAGTTAATTACTTGATGGTACATAACAACAATGACAACAACAGCAACAAAAATATAACAGCATCATTAAGGCCCTGTCTACTCTGGCCAAAAGTCTGGGCCAGTCTGGAGCATTATGATCTGAATATGGAAGAAAGTGAAATTGGAAAAAATGGAAGAAGTGGAGCGGTGTGTGGAGTCAGGGCATGCACCATCTGCATGCGACACTGCAACTCCACCCCCAGGCCGACCTTAATGGCCAGTCTGAAGAGGGCCTTATACATGAGTATATATGGTAGTTTGGTCCTGAGAATTACAAATTTTGAGTTCAGGAATTTTCTTCTTAATTAGATGTGAATGGAGGTCACACCCAGTACACTGAGAAATTCACTCCTAATAACCCTATATACACAAATACACCCACACATGTTCTTGGCAGTATAATTTTGAACAAGGAAGAGTAATCCTTTTCTTGCTGTTAAGTCAAGAACTAGAAGTTAGAAATTATGCAAATCTCATAGAGCTCTACCAGCAGACTGTCATCTACATTCTGCCAACCTGTGGTATAAGTTATCAAGGCAAGGTCTTTTAAGAAGAATCTGCATATGTGTTTTCAAAGAAATGTGACTGGCATATGTTACTAATTCCAAATACAGTCACCCCTCCTAACTCGCAGATCTGGCATCTGCACCCTCGATTACCCATGGAGGGGTGACCTCTATTGTCTTCAGTGCCATGCGCGATTGGGCCACACTTATAGGGGCACGCCTCATTCAAGCCTATGAGGCTTGAATATACGTGAGTCTCCATTTGTACGGGACGGGTCCACTGAGAAAACAGAGGGCCAACTGTAATATGTTGTAATGGGTTTAGTTTGGCTGTGGTACGTTATACATGTAAATCTTATCATTACACATATAATTCTCATGTTAAATTCTCTGGGGGACATGATGAGAAAATCCACGCTGTAAATCGAAGATATCCCAGATATTGTCATATTCCTGCTCTCATAATCCCCCATCATCTACTATGTTGACTAGGGCTAATGGGAGTTGTAGTTCCACAATTTCTGGAAAGCCACACATTCCTCACATCTGCTTTACATGCAAAAAACCTAATCTTTCAAGATAGCCAAGCTCCTGCTAGATGGCTGAACAGAAAGGATGATTCATGAGCAATTAGCTGCAACTAGATCATATGCCAAACTGAAAGGAGAACTCCCCGGTTTGGCACCCTCAATTGCCAGTCTCCAAACCTACTTGCTGAAGGGCAATCAGGTGGTGGCAAGAGAAGAAAGAAGGAGCCTCAAGAGAGAAACCAATGGAGACCTGACCAAGTGGTACTATAGCCAGCCAGCACTTATTACAGATAAGTGTCTTGCAGAGGGAATACAAATTAATTCACATAAAGCAAAATAAACACCAGGAAAATCAGCTGCACTGAGTAGCTCGTATAAAATATGAATGCGGGCAAGGTTTGTAAGTCCTGAGGGATTCCAGCTCTGTGAGCTAACCACAGAAAAATGCAGGGCCTAGCAATAAAAATGCTGAAAAGAAAGACCAAAAAAAATCTTTCTCAATATACCAGGAGAACCATATAAGTGATTGCAGCCCACAGCTTCTCCAGCTGTATCTCATATAGACCACAGTAATTATGTTGGTAGTTCTCCAAGGTTGAGATGCCCTCTCAGCAGTGTTTGGGATGGGTAGGAAAGTAGACAAGATCCAAACATATTCCATTATCAAATGCTGAGATAATATTTTACCAAAGGGTTTTGTAAAAGGCTGCCACACTTGTTTGATTTGGCAGACAGGGATATGAGCAAGCTCTCTTGTTGCAGCCCAAAGGTTTGCAAAGATTCAGCTCCACTTTTTACCAAAAACAAATAAAAACCCCCACACACCAATGGTTTCTCCCCACTCATTAGTACATAATTCAATAGTACATAATTACTAAAGTTGAGAGAATCTAGAACACCCAGGTGAAAACTGACTGCCGCTTTGGGTCCCTATTCTGGGGAAAAAGTGGGATACAAATTAATATCATCATCAATCTCCCCTTCACATCTGCTCATTAATCAACTCCAGACTAAACTTTCCTTCCACCTATTAATGCCAAAAGTATGATACATCCCATCAACCAGTAATACAAAGCAAAACAAGTACAGCATAAATGACTAAGAAGCATGGCAGAAATTCTGAGGGACTCAAATCCTGACAGTGGTCATGACAAGAGCATTCCTCCATGTAGACTCTCATATTTGTCATCCTGGGCTTCTCCATGAAACAACACAACAGTATGAGTAGCAATTTACTGCATCCTTCACATCAGGAAATCTACTGATTTGTGGGTACAAAGATGAGCTACCCTGAAATTTGTCCTTGTTTGATTTTTACTTTATTGAAAAATTGGATCAAATGAATAAGCTGACTACCCATATTAACCAAGATAGGTGCACTTGCCTGTAGTATATTTTAAATCATAATCTGACAGATTTAGCCTTGAGTTTCTGCATAGTGTAATTAAGTGCATAAGAACTTGACAATCCACAAGAGCATTATATTACAGGAATTTTTTAAAAAAACTAACCTTGTAATCATGGATTCTCTGACTCAGACACAATGGCTGCTATCTCATATATATTTACCTGGAAGGAGATCTAAAATATGAATGGCCTAGATATCCCAAAGGCACCAGATCCTGTCTGATCTTGGATGCTAAGCAGGATCAGCCTGAGTTGGTACTTGGATGGGTGACAGCCAACGAATACCAGATACTGGAAGCTATATTCCAGAAGATGAAACTGGGAAAACCACCTCTGAGTATTTCTTGCTTAAGGAAGGTCTATGAACATGAAGTTGCCATAAATCAACAGGCAATTTGAAGACACATACACACACAGCTCCTATTAAACACAACCAGGCTTACGTCTGAGGGGATATGCATAGGACTGTGCTGTAACATAGTATAATGTGCATGAAGTTAATGTGAGGTGAACTCATCTGACTTTTGCAGCTTATGCTAAACACAGTGTAAACCTAAATGGGTTTTTCTGATCACATGTTTCAAATCCCTACCTTCTTCATTTGAAGAAAAGAAATCTTGCCTGCTAACCAGACAAACAGACCCCCTTTCAAATCAGATTTCTTCAGGGAATAAAGCATGTGCATTTCATCTGATTAATTCTTATCTGAAACCAGCATGCAAAGGCTCCCAAGGTATATAATCCCTCACCACCAAACTGAGGCACCCTGCAGGCCTGTCTCCTTAAGTAATATTAAGGCCTGCCAGAACCTCTTCATTTGAAGGAAATTCAAATAATTAATGAACTTCAAACATTACAAAAAAGGGATCAAACCCTGATTAGTCATCAGCTTGCTGTTTGTGACTCTAATGTGTCCAGAAGGGAAAGCTTTTCTTCTCTGTTCAACAGGACGATGGATGCAGGTAAAGCACCATTTTGCCTCGAATTCAACAAAACTGGCTTTTTGTCTTTTATTTTGCATCAGAGGATGCTGTTCTAGAGATATTCTTGGAAATGAGCTCCCAAAACAGAACCAATATTTATATTATAATTAATACTCTGGATATATATATTTGGAGGACCATAGTCTCTCTTATGAACCAGCCTGCGCTCTGAGATCTGCTGAGGAGGTCCTTATCTCTGTCCCACCAACCTCACAGAGGTACATCTGCTGGCAACACAGGACAGGGCCTATTCAGTGCCTGCCCCCAAATTCTGGAACTTCCTTCCCAAAGAGCTAGACTGGAATCCTCTTTACTTTCTTTTTACAGACAAAGACTTTTCTGTTCTGGCGGACATTTGATTTTTTAAATTATTTTTAGAAGCATTTTATATACAAAAGCAATAAAAAAAGCTTCAAGTTACTGCATAGTATCAGAAAATATATTGAAGTTTACAGATCAATACTTCCAAAGTCACTTTAAAAACAATTCCCAAACACTATATCTATACATTTCATTATTCTTTCTCTCTTTTTAAATATCACTTTCTCGTTTTACTTCCTGTTGCCACGAAGTATATACCCCCAAATCGTACAAATTCTTAAATGTTATATTACAAATTAGCTGCTTATAGGTTATTGTGTCTGCATTCTTATGTCTCTAACCTGCAATTTTTCATTATCTGGTCCCACTCTTTAATAAATAATATAATAATAAAGTTTATTTATAGCCCGCTCCTCTAATAAAATACTCTAATAAAATACTTTCTCTATTAGTGTAACGTCTTTATTAGATAATCAGCTGGTGAGAATGTCTATCTCTCGAAATTCAAGAATTTTTACCCACCAAAGGTCCAAATCAGGTATTATTTGACTTTTCTAATATTGTGCTAATATAATTCTGCCAGCAGTTATTAAATATAATATTGTTCTCCCATGTTTAATTTTGATTTGCACAGGAGCTTTGTCTAGCATATTCAATAAGTACATTTCTGGTCTCATTTCAAAATTCAGTTGGAAAATGCATTCAATTTCTCTATGAATACTTTTCCAATATAACTTTAGTTTTGGACATTTCCACCAAACATGAAACCAAGCTCCTGGTGCCTTTTCACATTTTCAACATAGACCTGGACCTGTTTTATAAATTTTTGTTATCTTGCTCGGTGTTAAATACCATCTATGTTCCATTTTCCAATAATTTTCTCGGAGGTTTTGACATTTAGTGAATTTTTTAGTCCTTTCTCTTGCGTTCTTCCAACTATCCATCTCTATAGTATTTTGAAGATCTGAAGCCCATTTTATCATTGTATCCAAAACAGGTTCCTTTTCTTGTTCAAGTTCTCTAAGAAATTATGTAATATAGCAGTCTTTTTGTCATCTGTATTTAATAAAATTTTAGACAAACCCGAAGTTTCTTTTTCAAAGTCTTGTAATTTCTGGTCTAGTTTAAATCTTTCTTTAATCTGTAAATAAGGAAACCAATGTACTTCAGGGTCAAGTTGTTTTAAGTTTTCAATTGGTTTCATTTCATATGTATTATTACTTGATTTGATTAAAATGTCTTTATAAGTCAGCCAAATGTCGAGATCCTTTCACCTTCCAAAAATACTTCTTGAGAAGATACCCACAAAGGTATTTCTCGAAGTGTTTTCTTCTTAATTTGTTCCCATGTTTTAAGTAAGGATCTCCTAATCAAGTGGTGTGAAAAATCTTTGTGTATAGCCACTTTATCATACCATAAGTATGCGTGCCAACCAAACCTGTTATCAAATCCTTCTAAGTTAAGGAGTTTTTCATTTTTCAGCCTGATCCATTCAGTAATCCAATTTAATACATTTACCTCATAGTAAAGCTTTAGGTCTGGAATTCCTCCTCCACCAGCTTCTTTTTGGTATGTCATTATCTTCTGATTCACACGTGGCTTTTTGTTATTCCATACGAATAAATTTAAATCTTTCTGCCATTCTTTAAATATTTTCTCATTAATTAGAATAGGAATAGTTTGAAATAGAACATTTATTTTCAGTAGGATCGTCATCTTAATTGCCTCAATACGTCCAAACAAAGACAAATTCAATTTTGACCATTTTTCCATATCTTTTTAAATTTCTTTCCATCTTGGTTTATAGTTGTTCTCAAAAAGTTCCGTGTTTTAATCAGTTATCCAAACTCCTTAGTATTTCGTCTTCTTCTTCACCTGGCAATTGGTAATCCTTACTAAATCTTGTTTTTCTTTCCTCGTTAAGTTCTTCGTGATCATAACAGGTTTTTTTTATAGTTTACTTTAAAGCCTGATATTTTCCCGTATTCCTCAATCACTCCAGCTGTTGCACTTGCTTTATTGGGTCCTCTAATACAATCAAAACATCATCTGCATACGCTTTCAATTTGTAGTTGTAACTTTTAATTTGAGTGCCACTTATTGTTGAGTCATCTCGAATTCTGTTGAGTAACACCTCTAAAACCATAATGAATAAAAGTGGTGATATTGGACAGCCTTGTCTTGTACCTTTCTCAATCTTGTTCTGTTCTGATTTATTCCCATTGACTATAATTTGTGCATTTTGATCTTCATATATCTTTCTTATCCAAGTTTCAAAGTCTGCTCCTAATTCCATTCTTCTCATTATTTCAAACATGCAATTCCAGTTGACACTATCAAATGCTTTCTCGGCATCCAAGAATATTAAACCTAACTTTTTATGATTATTTCTCTCATAATATTCTAGAATATCAGTGACGAATCTGGTATTTTTGTTCAATTGTCTTCTCGGAAGGAATCCTGATTGTTCTTCTTTAATGTAATCCTGTAATATCTTTTTGAATCTATCTGCTAAAATCATCGTAAAGATTTTATAGTAAATATTCAGTAAAGAAATTGGTCTGTAATTAGCTACTTGTGAAGAATATTTCCCTTCCTTAGGAATTACTGTGATGTTTGCACTTTTCCATGACTCAGGGATTCCATATTCTTTTCTATCATTCAGAGTTTTAACTAAAGGTAATTTAATTTCCTCTATAAATTCCTTATAATATATTGCTGTGAATCCATCCGGTCCCGGAGCCTTATCCACTTTTACCTTCTTGATTACTGATTCTACTTCTTCTATAGTAATAGTAGCATTCAGTGTCTCTTGTTGTTGTTTATTTGTTTTTGATACATTGTTTATCAAGATAATCCTTTATTTCTTCCTCTTGTATGTTGTCCCTTTTGTATAGTTGTGAATAATATTCCCAAAAAACTTTTTGAATTTGTTCTTGTTTAACACAAGTTCCTTTATTCGTATTTATTTGTGTAATTAATGTTTTACGTTTCTCATCCCGTAATCTATGTGCTAGCCATTTACCACATTTATTTGCCTTTTCAAAAAAAATTGTTTTATCAATTTTAACTTCCTTTCCACCTCCTCAGAAATCTTTGCTTCAAGTTTTTTTCCTCAATAATTTATATCTCTTCTCCTTTTGATCATTCGTTGGATCTTTTGCAACTTCTTTTTCAGCTTGCTTCGTTTCCTCTTCCAGTTTTTGCATTTCCTTTTCTTTTTTCCATTTCATTTCCGCGCTTCTTTGTATTAGAACCCCTCTCATCACCATCTTGCTTGTAACCCAAATCACTTTATCAACTTTATTGTTTCTTTCCTGGAATTCTCATTAAAAAAAGTTCTGCAAAATCTGTTTTGCTTTGTTTAGAAAGCTTTGATCATGTAGTAATGAATTCATTTAATTTCCATGAAAATTTTTTGATGTTAAATTGTAATTGCATAGATATTAAGTTATGGTCTGGCAGACATTTGATGAGTGATGACATAAGGTCCATCTTACACAATGCACTAGATATTCCTAATTGTTGTTCTGGTGTGTGTGTGTGTTTGAATCATATATAGGTTTTTAAACTGTTTTTAATTTTTTTTTCTGTTTGTTTGATTTTGGTTTAACTTTTGAATTTTGTGGACTTTTAACAGTGTTTTTTAATCACTGTAAATCACTTTGGGTCCAAATCTGAGGAAGAGGAGGAGGGGGAGCAGCAGCAGCATCTTAGAGCTGGAAGGGGCCACAAGGGCCATCTAGTCAAATCTGTCATGTCAACTAAAGAAGTCCTGAAATATGTGCATCCATCCTCTATTTAAAGACCACCAAAGATGGAAAGTCCACCACCCTCTGAGGCAGTCTATTCTACAATCTCAGAGGCGAAACAGACAGCCCCTTTGGAGCGGCATCCCACCGTCCCTTTCCTTGCCGGATTGGGGCCTTGGCAACTACACACCACATCCCAATTCAGCCTTTCCCCGGTGCAAAAAGAAGCCATAGAAAGCCATTTCTTTTCATACTGGGGAAAAGGACCCTTTGCTGCCACAGCTGCACATTCCAACACTCTTTTTGGCATGCATTATCTGGGTGGAGTGCCAAAGGAACACTGTGATGCTGCCCGCCATGCAAACAGGCACACGGTGTGACGCCAGCATCAGGGCAGCATTGGGTACTCTACAATAGTCATATGCTCTAATTGCATAATACATTTACCTTAAGTAAGACATGATTCCAACTCATCTAAAAGAGGCACAGTTAAAACCTTTGTTGAAACAGCTATGAAATAGCCTCCATACTGGATCGTTTATGGCTAGTTGCTAATAACCAATTGTGAATACTCTCTCTGTCCAGATTTTTCTTCTTCCTGAAGTGTACATGTTATAGATGCACATCTTCTTAGTATGAATGCCAGGGTGATGCAGTGGCTGATGTATTAAACTGGAGGCTGAGGGTTCTTAGTTCCTACTGAGGTGTGGAATTCACAGGATGACGTTGGGGCTACTCCGATCTCTCAGCCTGACTTGTTTATCAAATTGGGAGAGGAGGAAAACAGGAAATAACATAGAACAAGTATATCTACACACTACAGGTCAGAAAGTTGAGTTATAGGCCACAGCAATGTGTCAAATAACTTGCTTAGACCAGCAAATCCTTTCAGCAGGAATGGTCTGAACCTGAGCTTTTTAAAACTACAGTGGTGTCTGCACAGGCCAGAATACTCTGGGAGCAGCCCACAATATTCTGACCTGAAAGCTACCCCAACCTACCCATTACCTGGGGACCTCTGCTGTCACCTTAGATTGCTGTTCACGTATGCATCCCACTGTGTTGCCAGCATGGCCATTACCAAGAGCAATCACTCACTCTGAGGTCAAAAGCTTCATCTCAACTGGTCCAGTTAGGATACAGTCCATATCCATGGATTCTTTATCCTCCGATTAAAGCATTCACTGCTTGAAAATATTCTAAAAAGCAAACTTTGATTTTGCAAATTTATATAAAGCATATCATTATACTATCCACTGTATTTCATGGGACTTGAGCATCCACAGATTTTGGTATCCACAAGGATCCTGGAATCAAGGGCCCACTGTACTCTTAGACTACAGTCGTATACATATATACCCAGGAGTTAGCCCCATGGAACTCAGTGGGTATAGATAAACTTAAGATTGCAGTATAAATTTCACATTTGTAGCCAGAAACAGCTCGTTTCAAAATCACATCCTCTACAACACTAATTATATTTGTGCAGCAGCAGCCATAGTAGTTTACTATTATTAATTATTATTATTAGTAGGAGCAGTGGCATCATTAGGGGGATGTGCAGGGTTCAGACCACACCAGGTGACACCCTAAAGGGGGCTGATACCACTACTCCTCAAACACCTATCTTTTGGCAGAAAAGGGCTGTGGCATTCATTTGCTTTACTTTAAAATGCTTTAAGAGATGGTGAAGGTTGGGTGAAGCCCCATAATTTTTTAAAATTAAAATTTCAAAATTCAAAATTAAATTTTTTAAAGAAAAATTAATTTTTTTAAATTTTAAAATTATTTTAAATTTTTCTTTAAAAACATTACATTTTAACCAAATCTTTACTATGTATATGTAAATACATTTAGGTTGTGCATATGATATTATAATTTGAAGGTATATGTCTATGTCAAAGGTATTTGTTTATGTCACAACTATTAGCATTACATTCAGTGGCATATGGAAATTACCATTTATGGGTAACATTAGTGCAAAAAAGCATTACCAAGGAGTCTGTATGGTGTGAAATGGGTGACACCATGAGTCAATGGGAAGGAGGGGTTGGCACCATGAGTTACCGCACCAGGTGACACCAACTCTAGTGACATCACTGAGTAGGAGGACCTTATTCCCAAGCTATTTCATGTGTGATGGCTAAGATATAGCCCAAGGGGTAAGGTAACAACATCTGCAAATGAACAAAGAGCAAAGATGTCATTGGTTACACTACCAAATATCAAATCGGGGTGGGGGTGGGAGTAATAAAGACAAAGTTCCAGTTTTCAGTTTTAAAAAATCCACTTTCCAGACAGTGAGGTACATGAGAATATGGTTTAGACGCCAACAGGAAATGGAGGGAGCACTTAGACTTTTACATCCAGATTGCACAAACTAGACTAGACTGGACTAGGAAATACAGGAAACAATCATGCATTGGATAATTAGACAGTTTCTTGGCAGTAAAGTCTGATAGGCCTTCCCCATTCCCATCATTAATTTACAAGACCCTATGTATAATTTTCCCTGAAATGAATGGGAATTATATGTCACTGTACAGATCAAAACCTGAATTCTTTATAGGAAATCTGTGAGTTAAATTGCAGACCTGCAGTCTCTTGGCAAGAACAGAGTGTCACCTGGTATGTAATAAAAAGCACAAAAAAAAAAAAATTCAACAGCTTGCTTTAGCAAATAAAATGATGGGGTTACCAGTTCTCAAAAGAACATGAGGCTCTAGCTGACTAGCCAAATATCCAAGGTGTGTCACATGTATTTAAGATAAGAAAACAAAATGATAAGTGGCAAGACAGGAAGGCTATGTAAACATTGTTGGCGGTTCTGGTGTTTCCAGTTCTTGAGACAGGGATTGCATATCCAACAGTCAAGTGCAGTTCAACAAGGGAGCTAGAATTCATGTTGCTTATCTGGGACTTAGTCCATTAAACTCAAAGGCTTTCTTCTCCCAAATATACATAAGCAAAAACTGGACTAGTAAAGATGGTCTGATTCTGCAAGGGACAATGCTGCGAATCCTAGATTCTGACACTATGAAAGCCTGATCTTCATTTCAGCTCTTCCTCACCACTGGTGATGCTCTATGCAGGGAATGATATGGCCAATGTGAGTATTCTGTACAGTTAGTGGAAGCTGAAATATGAGAATCATCTATCAAGAGGGGGATGACATATTGATCTGTGGTCCACATTTCCTTGATATGAGGGGTATACTGTAATTCCAACCACAATACAGTGTGTCCACGCCATAGGTGGCTTTCAGCTTACACTGAGGCTGCACGGTGGGAAAAACAATGGCGTGCGCACCATGCCATGCCACATGCACATGCCCCATTGTTTTCAGTGGGGCTCAAGCATATACATTTTTTTTCCCCTTATGTGGGGTCTGGAATGGAAACCCTGTATTTTGATGTAAGCTGGGGGTCTTTCCCCTCTGGAATTTAGATCATATTTGAAGTACTTTAGACATTGAATAAATTGAAGGCTGCATTCTATACCTTCATACCTAAGGGTATGCCTTGTTGAAATCTGTGTGACATACTTTGGATTAGAAGATTGCAGTGTAAAGTACAATTATCCTTAGAGATAGTGTCAGTCTCTATTCAAATCTCTTTCTCTTTCATATGGAGTCTTGCCCAAAGGGTTGCTTGTGGGCAGAATTATCCTTACCATAAGGTGTAGCGAAACAGCAGATACTGGAAGGTAAGGAATGCAGCTGAGGTTGACAATGCTGTCCAGTTGTACGTGTTGAAGAAAAAGTCAACTGTCAAGCCAGCTGGCTTCTGTATTTGGAATTGGAGACTGTGGGCTTCGACAGACCAGCAAGAAATGCTGGCCTGGGGGCAGGTGGCATGGCATCTACACAATGCATGTCCTGATGCTGCCCTGATGCCACTGTCATGCCATGTGCCTAACCACATGGCAGATGGCATCACAGTGCTCCTCTGGTGAGGAGCTCCAAAAAGCTGCAGTGCTGACTGCTACAAAGCCCTTTCCATGGCCAAAAAGGAGTTGCTTTTTGCACCACAGAAAGGCCAGATTGGGGCCAGATTGGGGCCACAACATGTAGTTGCCATGGCACCAATCCAGCAAAGAAAGAGGCGGCTGCAGGCCACCCCTTAGGGGCGGTCTGTTCAGGCCTTTAGTTCCTATTCAAAACCTGTGTGTCACCATCCTGTTCCTTGCCTTAATTGATAAAATGTCTTTGGCCAGCCCTGCATATGCAGATGCATCTCCAGCAGGTCCATATGTCTTTTATGCACACTTATATGACTGGAGCGGGGACAAAGGGCATTTCTTTCAGCTTTCTGCAGGAAATAACAGAGCAATGCACTAGAGGGAGGGAACAACACAGACATCACACTCCCACCATCCAATCCCACAGAGAATAAATTTTCCACACAGATGTACCATTTCCCCTCTGGAATAAAAGCACATGGTAGGAAAAAGATCTGTCAGTAAATTGTTCTTATAAGGGAAAGCTGAAGTAACAACTTATGGAAAGGCTATTGTATTCTTGTAATGCAGTGGTCGTTATTATTTCAATGCCAAGATTCCATCAGGGTTAATAATACTGTAAAGGAGAAGCAGATCAGTTTAACAGATGCATGTCCTGTCTTTCAGAGGGGGAGTGAAAGAAAAGAAGCACTCTAAAATTAATGCCTGTTCCAGAAAACAAATAGGCAAGAAGAAACATCAATATAAAACATCTATGTATGCTAAATGAATAAATGTTAAACTAAATTTTTTCCATATCAGTGCATTGGTGACCAAAAATCTTCCTTGTGCCATTGGTAAATTGTTGGTAAATAATTGGTAAATTTAGCATGATATTTTATATGAATGATTTCTGCAGGGATTTTTCTTCAGTGCACATACTAATTTCAGCATATTGCAGACCAGGAAAGGGTTTAGTTTTCCTTCTTTGCTAGCCCTGATCCCTATAATTAGCATCCAGTCCCCAAGGTGTCTCAAAGTCACCCAGCAGGTTTCTGTGATTGCATGGGTTCAGACCTTAGTTTTCCAGAGTCAAGGAGTCAATCAGATGTCTTTTTTTTTAGTACAATGATGCAAATAATCTTACCCACACATTCCATGTTCGTTATTCATACTATGGAACTGCACCTGTGCACATCCATGCAAGTTCTGTTGCTCACACATGCCAACATTCAAATAAAGATGGAATCAATAATGCAAATGTATTCAAAACATGTTCAAGGCATGTAGAGTTTTATCCTGTTTTATTCTGGAACTCGGGGGGGGGGAGGAACTGATATCAATTATACAAGGGTAAGTGAGCTTTTTGGCAGCCGTCCTCCCCCCCCCCCAAAAAAAACATAATCAGATGCATTCAAAATGCACCTGAACAACAAAGATTCAATCCAGATTCAACCCAGATTATTTTCACCATCTGAATAACCCCCTAGTCCAACAATCAAATCACTACACCACACTGACTCCCAGTGATATCTTCAGCAGGTAATATTCTCCCAGTCTTAATGCAAGGCAATAGCAAACCTCTGTAAAAATCTTACCAAGAATACCCTAAGATGAGTTTACCATAAACTGGGTTGCCCTAAAGGAATATAACAATACAACTCCAACACTGATGATATTTGCAGTTTTTAAAACTTGCAAACTAAATGTCATATCTAATTTGTCCCTAAATGTTTGAGATTTTTGATGGAACTGGTTGTTCCAATCATTATTGGACACTTTCCTAAATATTTAGAGTTATCAATGCTACAATGTACACACAAGTGGTTCCCATTTTCTATTTCCTGTTGATAGTCTGATATGCAAGTATCTGTGGTCCAACACAGAATTATCAGATAAATAGTATAGGGTATTAAGGCCTTGCTTGTCCACAGTACATGTGATCAATGGTTCACTTTGCAGTTTACATGTTGGCAGGGATATTGTTACTATTGCATGAGGTTAAAGGAGCATCTTACCTTTCCCAAATTAAGTGCTAATTCAGGAGGCAGCCACTTCCTGTCACACATAAATTGCTGCCAGATCGGCATCCGGGTCCATCCTGAATGCAACCCAGGTTGTCTGCTTCCATGGCCCCTTTAAAAAAAAAAAACCAGAAGCTTCCAACTTCTAAAAATGGCCACCGAAGCATCTTAGATTACCTGGGTTGCATCTGGGCGGACTCAGGTGACAATTTGGTGGCAATTTATGTGTGATAGGAAGCAGCTGCCTCCTGAATTAGCACTGAATTTGGGAAAGGTAAGACGCTCTTTTAATCCCACGTGATAGGGTCCTAAGATGTATCTGAATGTTAAAAGTGTTTCAGTCACCCTTCCAGATAGCCTCATTTGTTGAACTACAATTCTTATCACCCTTATGTCAGCATGTTCAATGATAAGAGTCCAAAACATCTAGAGTAATGGTTTAAGGTAATTACGAAATGCCCTAGACAATCAGAAATGACTGGATTTTTAATTGTAGCTCTACCAGTTTGATTTAAAACACAGATAAACAATCAGCGTAAATTACTACAAACTGCAAGCAAATTATAAGATTTCTTCTCATCTGTTTTTAACAGCCAGGGTAATACAACAGCATGGTAACTTTAATCTGATTTTGAACAGATAATTTTATACTTTAATTTGACATTTTATTGTGCTAGTTTTGGCATGCTGAATTTTTAATGTACTCTAACTGACTTTAAGCCCTAGGGTTGGGATTGGCTAAGAATCAAAATAAAGACATTGTAAAGCAAAAGAATAAAATAGCCCCAGGGACCTAGGCAAAAACCTTTCTTTCCTCCTTAGGGAAACAGACAGAACATCCTTTGATTTTGTTGACTTCTTGGTGGTGCTATCTTGGCTAATGGCACCTCCTCCCTTTATAATATCACCAGGCATTAAATCAAATTTTTCTTATGTATCAGGTGAAAGGAATTGTGTTTCCCAGGCTTTTATGTGAGTTTAATTGGCTTTGAATGCCCATCAGCAATTTGATCTCATCTTTAATCCGTATTGTTGTTCCTGGTAATTTTGTTCTTCAGTAAAAAAATGCCCCATAGAAAATGGGAATATAATATGCTAATTAAATAAACAGGAAGTTTTGTCTTATGGAAAGCCCTGAAACTATCCCCCAAACCAGAATCAGTACTGATGCTATAACAGAGGTATACAGAATTTTAGAGAAACTGACTCTGCAACCTATTGGATTCCCAGTGCTGTATTCCAGAAGATGTTTGGATGGGTTTAAAAATTATTGCCACATAGAGTGGGAAATGGATACTTGTCTGCATGAGCTCTCATGGAAGAAATATTACCTGTCATTTCAAGAATATTTTCTTTTCTTACTTTAATCTGAATTTTTTTTTCAAAAGTGTGCCCCCCTCCGTCCCCCATCCAAGGCTACATTAAAGTGGCTGGAGTACTGGAGCAGTTCCAAAAACAAGGTTCTTTTTGTGTGAGGTCACCAGTTGGACTGCATCCCATTTGCACTGCAGTGGATTAAGCTTGGTGGCAGGACTGCTGGGCAGAGAGAAAGCCGGTGAAAGCCAGCCACTTTCAGAAAAAAGGGAGGGAAAATTCTGGACTCCACTTCTCCAGCTTTTCTCTACATTGACAGTATTGAGGCCTAAGTCTTGGAGGCAATGAGCCTAACTCATTACTGTCTTTTGTGCTCACTCTACAACTGAGAGGGGGATGAGCAGTAATTGAAAACAACCCTTGGAGAAGGCAGAGATCTGCAATCTCTTTTTCCCCAGGATTTCTTTAAAGCCTCACAGTATGTCATTATGATGTATGTAAGAGAGGGGGAGTCCAAGGTCTCAGAGTCTGGGCATGAGTCTCCAGATCTAGGCCCATTTCTCCAATCCTCAGAGTGAGAATCAGAAATCTCAGGGCCAAAGCACTCTCTTGAAATGTGAGTGTGCACGAGTGCACGTGTTTCCTCACTTCATGTTAGACTTCGCAATTATTATTTTTGAATTATTATTAATTTCTGGTGCAACTGTGGTTGATGGTTAATATCATGTTTAATGACATCAGCAGAGACTGCCCCTTGTACCTTCACCAAGTGCTGACCATCCTCATCCCTAGGTCCCAGGACCCTGAAATCTCAAGGGATGGGGCTATCGAACTGACAACATATGTCTCTGTGTGTGCCATGCGCAGTCACATGGGTTCCCTAGTCATTAAAGGTCTTGGGACATTACTGCACATGGCTTTTAAACCACAATTTCACTGGAAAAGAAAGCAGCTCTGGCAATATATATCACACAATGGTGCCTCTGACCTGCGGCTGCCTGGTCCCCAACCCATCCTTTTTCATCCACAGGGGAAACCTGTGAATGACCTCACAATCATAAGAGTCTCCAGATGCGAAACATCACTAGTGAAATTGCATGATTGCCAGAAACATGGTGTCACTGTCTCCTCCTCCCTCACCCTCCTTCCCCTTTGCTTTTCTCAAGAACACTAATTACTTTATTTTTCTTTTTACTTTTAAGTTAAATCAGGGCAGCAGAGCTCTAGAATTGCTAGGAAAAGGGGAAACAATGAGGTGCAGCTGGGTCTGGAGCCTGTCCATGTTGCCATGTTACCTTATCAAATGTATTTTCCTTTAGTTTTAATAAAATATTCTTTCTAAAGTTTGGAGCTGGATTTTTTTATTCTGTGTAGAGCACAGCTTAAGACAGCAGAATCACTTCTTAAGGAAAACCTCTGTCTCTTTTCTCTCTATGTGGAAGAGAGGTTAGTGTTTGGGAAACACCATACAGAGAGGGGGACCTATAACAGACTGATAGTGGGAGGTAGATGGGAGGGACAAACAGTCGAAGAGAAGGAGAGATCCGTACCCCCACCATCCCCCAAAACCTAAAGTCATGATGGGTAGGGCATAAGGCAGGGTTAAGAGACATGGCAGGAAGAAAGTGTATCGGGGCAGCAGCCCTGGTCAGGTGAATAAGAAGAGTGATGGCTGCTCTACAAATATATGTTACCTTTTTATTTTCAATTGCATGATTGCTGCAAAAATGGGGTTTGTGTGGAAGAGTACTTGGAGCATTTGCATTCATTGCACCATATGATGATCTAGCCTTCATTGTATTTAAAATAAACATCGACATTTTAAAAAGACATGATAGGAGTGAACAGCGATTTCTTCCTGTATCATCAATTGCCTATGAAGTACAATTTATTCACTTTAATTTAAATATTTTGACAGATACACAGTATGTTCAAGACCATGCATTCATTATGTTTAGTTTCATTTGAATGACGCCTGAACCTTTTACTCAGAAATAGGTTCCACTGTGTTCAGTAAGGCTTACTCTCAAGTAAATATTATATGCAGCCTCAAAATGTAATGTTGACTTAAAAGCTCCTATTATTTTTCAGTGCAGCTTGCTTCCTAGTAAGTGTCCAGCTTTTGTCTAGTAGAATTTTTAAAAAATAATTTTTGTTTTCCTGTTTTGAACTGAAAGGACAAGGAAAGCTGCTGCAGATTTCATTTCTGCCTCCATTCCACTGGCATTTTGAAATATGTCATTTGACAAGTAGCATCTGATCTGAAAGAATGTAATTGAATGTCAGTCTTTGACACAGGGATGTTTTATTGACCTTTGCTCTTCAGAATTTGACAGCAAAAGACAACTGGTGTATGTCATGTGCCGACTTTTTAAAACCTTTATTTTTAAAGAGGATATTAGTTGTTGGACACAAATCTAAAAATTTTCATGAATTGAAAAACAAAATGTAGCCATATTTTTACATTATTTTATGCTTTTGCTTTCAAATATGGGAAAAAATATATTTACCTTGTATATTAAAGGAAACACTGCTTCATAAACAAAACCATTTCTTTTCCTATAAAACACAATGTGCCATGTTATGGACTATTCATTTGAAGAGGTTTTTCACCACCCGGTTTTAACTAGGGATAGGTGATGACTTAATTTACTAAATTGTAATAAGAACTTTATCATTAATTTAACAGAAAGAACTTGGGAGAAAGCAAGACAGTTAGCTTTGCTGTCCAGATAGATGACTTTGAAGGCTTATCTCTTAAAAATCTGGATCTGAAACCATGTGTATTCAACCATGTTAATGCTCAATTAGCATTGCTACCTCTTTTTTTCCCAATAGTCTCCACATCCTTAATAGCTGCACAACAGGTCTAACAATATAGTGCTCTTTGGGCTGAGGATAGTATGCCACCTGTTGAATTTTGCTAGTGCAGAGGGTTGAGCATGTTGTTCCTTTATTTCTGTTACAATTTTATCAATATTTGTATATGTCATTTTGAACAGGGTAGAAAAAGCATATGATTTTTTTTAAAAAAAATGAAAGTGAACTGAATAAATCATCCAGCTCTACTTACTTGTCATGTCCTTTCTCCAGAAACTCCCCACATTCACAACTATCTCTCAACTTTTCTGTATATACACTTCACAAATATTTTGTGAGCACTGTACTCATAACATGTGGCACATGCAGCACATAACAGTTGGTCTGGGTATTTGTTATTATTAATTGCCTTTGAAACCTCCAAGTCACCCTATCCTCAACCATTCTGCTCAGTTCCTACAGGCTCATGACCATGGCTTCTCTGAGTCTATCCGTCTGAAATGGTCTTCCTCTTTTGCTATTGCCCTCCATTTTACCAAGCATTATACAGTAGTATTTTCTAGTGAATCCTTTTTTCTCATGATTTGACCAAATACAACAGCCTCAGTTTAATCATCTTTGTTCCAGGGAGAGTTGAGACCTGATCTGAAGAGCCCTGGTGGTGCAGTGGTTAAATGACTGTACTGCAGACACTCATTCACAAGCCATAAGGTTGAAAGTTCAATACCAGCCAGGGGCTCAGGCTCAACTCAGGCTTGCATCCTTCCAAGGTCACTAGAGTGATTATGCAGCTTGTTGCGGGCAATTAGCTTACACTTTGTAAACTGCTTAGGGGGTGCTTAAGTGCAGTGATAAGCGGTATAGAAATGTACTTGCTATTGCTGTTGCTATACTGCTATCTGCTCTAGGACCCATCCATTGGTCTTTTTAGCAGTCCAAAGTTAGGATTCTCCATGCTGTTGTATTTCTCATTTCTATCTATTGTCATGAAGGATGAATAATGAAGGAAGCTGATAGGGAAAAAAATCAACTCATTTGAGATGTAATGTTGGAGAAGAGTTACCATGAAGTGTTTAAAAGACCAGTGGATGGATCCTAGAGCAGATCAAGCCCAAACTCTTCCCGGAAGCAAATATGACTCAACTGAAGTTGTCATATTTTTACCATATCATGAGAAGGACTCACTGGAAAAGACTCTAACATTTGGCAAAGTAGAGGACAATAGGAAAAGACAAAGACCACATTCCACATAGATAGATTCAATTAGAGAAGCCACAACCATGAGTGTGTAGGAGATGAGCAGGGTGGTTGAGGATAGGGTGACTTGGAGGTCTCTCATATATAGGGTCACCATGAGTCGATGTTGACTCGAAGGCATAATGCTTATTTCATAACCCAAATATTTTGCACACTGGCAACAGAGATGGGATAGTCTGCAGTCTTCTATGACTATTTCTGCCTCTACTCATACAAACAAACCTCTGATACCATATGTAGCTATTGTCCTTGTTTACTATTTTCATTTTCACAGGCCTATGACTTGACCTTGCTGTCCTTTTTCATTGCTATGTGGAATTTAATTTTTGTTAATGTTTATTGATATTGCTTTTGTCGTGTTTTTTTAATATTTAAGTTCACTGCATGAACCACATTGAGCACTTTGCTTTGGAGAGGAAAGCTGGGACTAAAAGAACATCAATCATATTTCAAATTAAGTAAATAAAATCGCATGTACTACTTTGAGAAATATGCCAGGACCTGAAATTTAGGGATGGCTTCTTGTGCTGTCACAGGAAATGGGCCTTGGTGATGTTACAAAGGTGATGTTACAAGAGACAGGTCCTGCTGATGCTATTAAGCAGGATACATTAAGCATCACTCACAGTTGCACAGAGTATGCTATGTAAATTAAAACAACCCAATGGTGTCACGGTGTGTGTGTGTGTGTGTGCAGGCCACACTGGGTGACACCCCAGAGGGGGATGTACACCCGGTGGGGAGCTGGTGTGACTGCTGGGTGAGTGAAAAAGGGCATCACATCCCTTTCTCACTTGCCCAGCAGCCTTGCCAAATCCCAAATGGCCCTCCAGAGGCCACAGCACTGCCTCCCAAGCAGCAGTTTTTCCAGTAGGAGTGGGCTACTAATGTGACTAAGGCATTGGGAAGCGAGGGCAGTAGGGCAGTTTGCCCCCTGATTAACTGCACCAGACCCCAAATGACCGTCCAGAGACTGCAGCACCCTGCCTCCTAAGCAGCAGTCTTGCCAGGCAGTGTTGGGCTGGCTAGGAGGCAGAGAAGAAAGGCATCGGGATGGAGGGAGGGAAGGAAGAAAGGCATTCTGTTCCCCACCTCCCCCTGCTGCCCCACTACACCAAGTGAAATTAACCACAGAGACATCACTGAAACAGCCAAGGTTAATAAATAAGCAAAATATATATACAGTGGGCCCTTGTATCTGCTGAGGTTTGGTTCCCTGTCCCCTTTGTGGATACCAAAATCTGTGGATGCTCAAGTACCAAGTAGAATGATGTCCCCTTTTTATTTAAAAAAAGAATGTATATATAGTATATTAATATTTTCAAGTCATGGATGGTTGAATCTGTGGATAAACAATCCATGGATACAGGGGGCTGACTGTACAAACATCTGTCAAAGCAATTTTCGTGCCTTGAGAACAGGAGAAAGCCCAGGTGCTGGAATCTGGCAATCCCAGTAATATTAGAGGCATATGGTTCAACAAGAGATTGCCAGTATGAGAGTAAGAGGTATTAAAAATATGACACTCTTTTCATATGGGGGAGGGGGACAATTAGAAACCAACAGTAGTCCTCATTTTAACTTTATAAATAGCTGTTTTGCTGTTCTTTTAAATGTTTTCTGGTGCTGTTTTAGTTGGCTGTACACAGTGTGCTGGGCTCTGGTAGTTTTCCTGGATTTGTAGACCTGGCTTGCGGGTGCTCTGGAGGGAGCTTCTAGAAATGGGGGACCCCCCCCCCCCAGCTATCCATTACATCCTGATGGAAAGGAAACCCATAAGCAGAAACATCCCTTTGGAATCTGGGCTTTATATGTTTTTTCTAACATTTTACTTTGCAAACTGAAAAAAATTGCCATTAAAGTCTGAAGAAAGATATTTTAATATAAAAATATTTTAAATACCAAATAAATAAAATAAATTGGTAGCCTTTCCTGATTTGAAAGCTCAAGAATTTGTCACATGTAAAGTGTCAGCTCTTTAACATACCATATCAAAAAGAGATCTTGAAGCACCTTTGAGACTAACTGAAAGAAAGAAATTGGCAGCATCAGCTTTCGTAGACTTCAGTCTACTTCCTCAGATGCATTTGGTGGAATGGAAGCTGGGCACAGACATACATATGCCATTAGTATGTGAGGATGTCAATTGTATGGAATGAAGTTGCAGGTCAAGTTTTAACAATAGTTTCCTTACTCACTACGCACACTTCAACACTATCTGACACTATCCTCATGGGGGTGCCCTACATGCATCCATTCCCCCTCACCACAGGCTAGTCCTATTGCTAAGCTGGATCTGCCAGTTCATCTCCATGCACAAAGACCAGTTTCCTATGTGTTTGTGCACTAACAACCATCATTAAAACTGGACCTGCAACTTCATTTCCATACACAAAGGATTTGTAATTTGAACTGATATCCTCACATACCAACGGCATATATATGTCTGTGCCTGGCTTCCACTCCATCAAACACAGCTGAGGAACTAGAGAGAAGTCTACAAAAACTCACACTGCCAATTTCTTTCTTTCAGTAAGTCTCAAACATGCTACATACTGAATCTACAGATTAACACAGCTATATCATTGAATTAAACTTTATCAAAAACACACATCAGAACACATGGTTTAGGTACAGCAGTCTGAATGTTGGACTACAATTCTGGAGACCAGATTTCAAATCTGCACTCAGCCATGGAAACCCACTGGGTAACCCTGGGCAAGTCACACTCTCTGAGCCTCAGAGGAAGGCAAAGGTAAACTCTGAACAAATCCTTAGGGTTGCCATAAACAAGAAACAAGGCACACAACAACAACAACAACAACAACAACAACAAAAACAACAAATACACATCAAACCATATAAAATACTTGGTAATTCCACTGAATACAACAGAGCTCTCCTTCTACCATAAATTTATTTTAGTTTTTATTTATAAAATTGCACACAGTAAGCAGGACTCAGAGAAAATTCTGTAAGCAAAAGACTCCACTTTGATTCAGTGAGGAAGTATTTGACTGCCATCTTGAGGTCTTTAGTAGACTGGCATCAAGTAGCTTTGTCTTATTACTACTGGTAAATATAATATTTGTTAACAGATTGTTCCTATTTGAATGATAATATTGTTCCTCCAGTCACTAAGATTGTAGGGAAACAAAAGTTGTACAAGCAAGGTTGAATGTTTCCTATAGAAATGGACTCCTGTAGATTCCAAAACCTTCCCCCCCCCCCCCAAAAAAAACCCACAATATTTTCTTCATATTAACCTCTTCATTTTGGTACTTTAAAAATTGTAACCTGTTTTTTTTTTAAGTTACACTACTATTTTCCCTTGTTATGTGGTTCTTTTCATGCATTTTACTACTACTTATTCTGCTTCTGTCCTTGATCTCTCAGCAGTAAGACCGGTTGACACATGTGGATTACTTGTAGCCTAATCTACCAACAACTTGTGTTTGTTCAGAGAAAAGGCCATCTGACTTTAGTAGGGATATGTTTGTTCACAAAAGCTTTGCCTACCTGGAGGAGCATCACACACACACACACACACACACACAAACACCCTTGTTCACCATCTGCATCATCTTAAGCAGGGGAGAGTCCTGAGAAGGATTGCCATTAAAGATCTTAACAAAATCGCTGCTACTACTATGGTATAATGGTTTGATTGTTGGATTAGGAGTGCATTGTACACTGTAGAAATAATGCAGGTTGACATCACTCTCACTGCCATGGCTTCATCCTACAGAATCCTGGGATTTGTAGTTTTATGAGGCACCAGCACTCTTTGGTATTGAAGGCTAAAGACCTTGTAAAACTACATATCTCAGGATTCCATAGGATGGCGCTAGAGCAGTTAAGGTGGTGTCAAATTGCATTATTTCTACAGTGTAGATGCACCCTAATAGGACTCTGAGAGACCAGGATTTGAGTCCTCAATCAGACATGGAGACTCATTCTACCCTTAGAAAAAGGCAATGGCAAACATCTTCTGCATAAATCTTGCCAAGAAAAGCCAGTGATAACCATGGGAACAGTCCCAATTAATTCTCTGTCATCCCACTTTTTCATCTGGTTTTAACACGCTCCCATTTCCTTTCTCCTATTTTCTTCCTTTGTCTTCAGCTTACTTCAATTACTGCAAACTGCATTCTAATTCCAAAAGTAGTTTGCAGTAAATTAACTCAGCAGTGGAATTCTGGGATTTGTAATTTGGTGAAATGTTTACATACTACTCTGTCAGACAGCTCTGGTGCCAAAACAAACTACAAATCCCAGGATGCCATAGGATGGAACCATGACAGTTTAAACAGTATAAACTGCATTAATTCTACAGTGTGGCAGTAGCCTGAGACAAATCCCATTTACAATCAGAGCAAAGTTTCCTATCCTGAATACATAAATACAGTGGTAATCCACCCGGAAATCTTCGTTTCCCGGGGGGACCGCATTCTCTGATGGACCGCGCGGCCAATTTAAAGAGGACGCGCGGTTTTTCCCTTTCTTAACCCGGGGTTTTCTTCGCATCCCGGGGGCATTTTGGCGGCCCCGGTGGTTTCGGCTCCCAGGGATTTTGTTCCCCGGGGGCTTCGTATCCCGGGGTACCACTGTACTACAATTCAAGATCACTCTACCAATTACACATTTCATAACCATTTATCAGAAACACCTCAAAATTGTTTAAAAGTGTTGGCCTTTTGGCACTGTTTTTTGAAAAAAGTCCACCACTTTTTGACTCAGAGCCAAGGTTGATTTAACAGAAATGTCAGTGCTTTTTCCAAAGCTACTTGATATAATTACAAAGAGATTTAATGCTGCTTGCATGCTAGTTTTTTTTTTAAAAAAGAACAAAGCACTCAACATTAGACATGCATGAATAATGCAAAACATTTCTTATGAATAGTCATCTGCAGATGTACATTAGCTCTAGCGGTCTTGGTTTTTTTCCTACCATCCTCAGATATTTAAAAGCACAAGCTTTCTTGAAGAAATACTTTTAAAAGCTATGAATTTTAAGAAACTGTGGTGATATATATATATATATATATATATATGTATAACATACATTCAAAATAGTTAAAATGCAAATACATGCAGCTGGATTTGAATGCTAATTTAGAATTAAAGGATCAGTCTCTTAAATATAAATCTAATCTTAAAAATATCTTTTTCACATTACCAGTCTTGTAGAGAAAATTATTGCCATATCATGCTTTTAGAACACAAATGGCAATACTTATAAATTGCCATGAATCTCAGAATTGCATTAAATGTGAATCACTATGACAAAAATTGTCTTTCTTATACAAACGGCATCACCAGCATACAGACTAAACAGTATGATCATCCAAGAGTCTATGAAACTTGAACATAATGCAACAGCAGGTACTTTTTTAATTACTCCATAGAAATGACATCCCTGACAACTTAGTCCTAGGTTCTACATTAGACTGCAATTGTTTGTTATTGGCCACCAATTTAACCTTGAGTTATGATATCCTTTTAAATGGGAGATCACTAAGAGGCCATGTTATTAACAGTGCTGCTAAGATCTTAAAAAACTTAGGGCCTTGTCTTCCTTGATTGGTTCAATCCATCTGTAGTGTGGCCCATAATGCTCTTTTCTTTCTGCTTTTAACTTTACCAAGCACTGTTGTATTTTCAAATGAGTTATGCCATCTCACAATACATCCCAGGCACAATAGCTTGATGGCCACTATAGATGATGACTCCTAGTGTTAACAGTTCAAAGGATGTAGCCATTCCATCTTTCCCTACTTAATTGATATATACACACACACTATTATAAATAGTGGGAAAACACATGACAGCTGCAAGGGAAAGGTGATTTCATTTGGATGCTATAATAAAATTTTGTGAATTAGGGAGGGCAAATAAAAGTCTCACAGTAGACAAGTGCAGTTGTCAAGTCAGGCTGGAATAGCATAAGTCTACGTGACAGAACAGTACACAGACACCAGTGCAATCTAATTGTTTATTTTAATCTAGAAAGATGTGCAAACCCAGCGCACCTGACATTCTCTGTTTTTCATAATTAATACTCTAAGTACTTTTGAATAAAAAATGTACTAGTGAAAACTGTAGGTTCTTACTTTTACAAAAAACCAAATAAGATGAAGCATGCACTTTATTCTTTATTCCAAGCCACTTGTTCACTACTGACTGAGATGGATTCCTTTGAGACCCTACATCAGGAAACATGGCATAAAGTTCCATGGAGGAATAACCATGCCAGCAGGACAGATTTTTCTTGTGCAGACCTCCCCCTCTGCCAACAGCCTTGGAGATCCCACAAGATGCCTTCAGTGCCATGTATCTGGCTATAGGGATGTTGCAAGATACTTCTTTGATGTTCCCCATTGCGGGGGGGGGGGGGGGGGGCACACAGGAGAAAGATAGACATGATGGGCTGGGAGCCATTACACCTGTCTTTATCACCTGTAGAACACCAGCTATAAATTTCTTCAACCACCACCACCACTATCCACAGTATTGAACAGAGCAATACTTTCTTTCAATCAGCCTATAAATGCTGTGCCAGCTATCAGTGGTGGCTTGGTGGCTCCCATATCAGTGAGGTGGTGAACCAGCTCTGGATTCTTATCTCAAATTTGAAGACATTATCCAAGGTACTGAACCTATGGGGCGGGGGGGGGGGGAGGTTCGGAACCTTGGATAATTCTGTTAAAATTCAGACTTAAATCCAGAGCAGATTCACCATCTAGCTGACACTACAACCCACAATGTATTTGTTGCTTGGCTGAATAGCTGGCTTCTTTCTAGTTCCAAAACTAGGGTGAAAGTCAGAAATTAAAATAGGTGGATCAGAAGAGACAGTACCCGGGGGGGGGGGTGTTAGCCTTTTGTCCCCTTCCTGTTCCTCAAGAGTAAAAATAAAAACAGAAGGTCATCACAAAGCGATGCATTGCACCATCAATGCAAAGTATTCACTTCATCCCTCTCTGTGCCCTCCTTTAGTTCCCTCTATAGCTATTTACAGCACAACCAAGCTAATTAAATTGACACAAGTGACCTTCTCCAGCTATTGCTGCTCCAGGCTTTGAAACTAAAACACAGGTCCTTGTCTTTCTGTGCACTTCAAGTTGATAAGGGTGCATGGTGTGGGGATAGGAAAAAATATCAAATAAAATCTTACTTAATGTGAGCATCATTTTCAGTAGAAAGTCAGAATATACTTTTGATTAATCAACACACTAACTTTACATAAGAAGAGCCCAGGATCTTCAATAGCCTGATGAGTGGAAATTTTCCTTCAATCTGGGCATGAATTCTAATTTTGAGTGTCAATGGAGATTATTCATTGTCTGTGACATAGAATTACTTCATTTTTCATTCCAGTATGGGGTATATTCTCTGAGCTGTAATTTACCAGTCACAGAGCAGAATACTCTGGGAGCAACCCAGAGTATTCTGATCCAGAGATGCCCTTGGGCCCTCTGTTGTCATGCAGGGCAGCTGTTTCCATGTAGGTCCTGCTCTGTCACCCAGCATGGCTGCTGCCCTGGCAGCAAGTCACTCACTCTGAGGTCAGAACGAGGTGCCCAGCATTGATCACATGGCTGGTTGCCTCGTTCTGACCTCAGAATGAGTAACATGCTGCTGCTGCCACAATACCAGGTGGCACAGCTGGATGCATTGTAAACTGCTATCAAGTAGCATAACAGAGTGCTCCAGATCTCCTGGCAAGATCCAGAATAAAATGAGTTATTTTAAATAGTTTTTAAGGGGGTTATACAGTGGGTTCAGTGCAGAACTGGCTGGATGTCATCCAGACGTGACACCAGAACCAGGAATTTGCCCTGTATCATCAAAACAACTCAACATGGGAACAGGGCAGAGGATGTTTCATTAGGGCCATGTAGACAACCCCTTACTCAAGGTTCAAGATGACAAGATGATGGAGATCTGTACCTGTAATTGGCTTCCCTGACTCTTTTGACAATATATCATAGCAGGAGATCATTTTGTTTAGGTCCATACATCTGGAGAAGGAGATATAAAACTTCCCCCCTTTTCCATTTTTCTGATGAACATCCCATTGCAAGCTGCCAAAGATGTTTGTCATTGGATGACATGTCTAACCTGTGAGAGTGCACATGCTTTTCTGACTCCTTAAAGGGCAAATAGCAAAAAGGGGAGGAGGTTAATGCAATGGAAAAAGTTAAACCTCTCTGCACCATGATTCCAATCTAGATTCCCTTCTCCCTCCACAGTGTGCTTTTTGCCAAACTTTGAAGAGATAGAAAATCTCATTTGTTGTTAAAGAAATCCTTTCAGGCTAATGACAACTGTTGGGGTTTGTCTCCATCAGGACTGTGGCAGGATGCAAACCTCCCTTCTTACCTTCTTATTTCAAATACTTTCTTGTATGTGTGTGCGTCTGTGCATCTGTGTTTTAAAAAGCCTTCAAGGTCTTTGGCCACACGATGGGAACCTTTAAATATATTGGGAACTGTCTCTGTTTCAGTGCATCAGTTATGAGTTTTTTTTCACTATATGCAAAAATAGCAGCTCAGTATTGATTTCCTAAGAATGCTTTAACAGAAACACTTCTTGGGTGATGCTCTTGTTCCTAGGCAACTGGCTAATGAATGAGAGAAAATAAACATTCCTCTCAGACACAGGTGTCCTATTCTCTGGTTTGGTTTAGTTCAACATTTTGGTTGAATCCTATACATACATGTCTGTGTTTGCGTGTGCACCTTCAAGTTGCCTGTCAATATGGTGACTCCATGAATTTCATAGGATGTTCTTAGGCAAAGAATACTCAATGGTGTTTTTGTCAGTTCCCTCCTCTGAAATATAGCCTACAGCACCTGGTATTTCTTAGTGGTCTCCCATCCAATTACAGTTGGCCATCCATATCCATTTGTTATTAATGAAGATCGACAGGCAAGCTATGAGAGGCTGCACCAGTGTGCTTTTGTCTGAATCTACTGAGAAGGGAAGAGGCCATCGCTTTCTATCTCCTCCCATCGCTGAGTTAATTGAGTGAAAACTACTTTTGCACTTAGAACTCATTTTGCAGCAACTTAAGTAAGCTGAGACTAAAGGAGGGAAATCAAAGCCGGAAGGGGAAATTGTGACATTTTAAAACCAGGTGAAAAGGTGGGATGACAGAGAATTATTTGTGACTGTTCTTGCCAAACTGAGACAGTGTATTTATTTATTTATTTATTTATGTGTGTGTGTGTGTTATTTACTGAGTGGCGCAGTGGTTAAATGCCTGTACTACAGCCACTCACTCAAAACCATAAGGTTGCGAGTTCAAGACCAGCAAAAGGGCTCAAGCTTGACTCAGGCTTGCATCCTTCACAGGTCCCTAAAATGAGTACCCAGATTGTTGGGGGCAAGTAGCTTACAGTTGTATACTGCTTAGACACTGTTTAGGTGGTATGAAGCGGTATATAAAATGAAGCTGTTTGCTTGACTGCTGTAATCCGCTTTGATTCCCCACCGGAAAAGACAGAATAGAAATAAATCCTATAATAATAATTTATTTATTTGATTTATTTATATTTATACCCAACTTTTCTCTCAATATGAGATGGAAAACAGGATATCATAGGCTTTACTTGGCAGAGGAAGAGGAACGATTCCACCTTCTCCTCTCACCTCAGTGGGTTAATTAAGTGAAAACTATTTTTGCCCTTTGAACTCAGTTTGCAGCAACTGAAGTAAGTGGGGGACAAAACTAGGACATTTTTAAAGCAGCTGAAACATGGGATGCAAGAGAATTCATAGGAACTGTCCCTGCAAAATCTGCACGGTTGGAAAGTGTAGTTGCCTACTCCTGCTGGAAAAGCATTTTGCTCAAGATTAGTATTTTGTTTTTGTTTTGTTTTTTGTTTGGTTTTTTTGTTTTGTTTTTTTTTTTTTGTCTACCCTAGCAATGTGTGTAGCAGTCATAAAGCCTACCAGAAATTGTACTTCTCCAAGAACACAAATGACAACTTATTATTAATGGGAAAGGTTTGGCAGACGTGGAAATGGTTGCCAGGGCTATGCTGTGTATGAGAAATATTTTTCCAAGATGCAGCTGATAAGCCAGTCTCTCAGTCTTATTATTGCCTTTTTAATCCTTTCATGAATAATCTTTTTAAATCCCCCTTGGGGTATATTTTACATCTTCCAGTTCTCTCCCCATTTGCCACCTCACATCTTCTTCCCCTTCTCCCCCCCACCCCCCCCCCCCAAAGCCATCATCACTTTCTTCTCTTCAAACTGATGTGGTTTCAAAGCTCTGACATAAAAGTATGTTTGGACCTATTTGGACCTATAAATGGTCTATAAGTGAATTTAGTTTTCTTTTTCTCTGGGTGCTCCGTTAATAATAATAATAATAATTATTATTATTATTATTATTTCTTACCCGCCCCTCTGAGCGAGCAATCGGGGCGGGGTACAATCTTGCTAGACTCCCTATTTTCTCAGAAGATAGATGAAGGTAATGTGTGTTGTATGTGATATTACATGGCGGGGAAATCTTTCAAAAACAATGATAATTCCATCAGAAATAAACTTTAACCAACTATAATCCTATCTAAAATATCTATCAGTAATAATCCAAAATAGGTTTTCAAAGGACCTGGAACAGCAAGTGTGACTAGTCAAAGAATGATCCTTTTTGTTTGATTTACATGGCACTGGGAGCCAGCACATCCCTGCAGATATCCCATTGATTTTAAAATATGCAAAATTGGACCCCAGCTGAGCTAATTAGTACTTGACAAAAATTCACTCCCCACTTCATTCCGATTTACATATCTTGAAATTTAGATAAAGAAGGGCAAAATAATTACTGTATGTAAATGAAGGTTGAAGCAATGCTGGTTGAAAGCAGGTACAAAATGAGAAAAGCTTGGTCCTTGTTCTGTAGGTATCTATAATTCAGCAGGGCCAGCCAAGATATTGTAATGCCTGAAGCAAAGAATAAGATAACACTCAGATAGATAGATAGATAGATAGATGTGATATCACCATGTTCAAGGAAATTCTGAGATTTTGCCTAAACAGCCCAACAAAGTCTGAGCATACTTACTAAGTGAGAATGCTTACTTACCAGTTGGGAGAGAAAAATACGGCAGATCAAAGGAGACTGCAAAGGGAATGGAGTATCTTGCCATAAATATTGGCAGGAGTATCAGACATGCAGGAACCAGCACAGTGTAGTGGTTTGGGGGTTGGACTACAACTCTGGAGACCAGAGTTTGAGTTCCTACTCAGCCATGGAAACCCACTGGGTAAACCTGAGCAAGTCACACTTTCTCAGCCTCAAAGGAAGGCAGAGGAAACTTCCTCTCAACAAATCTTACCATGAAAATGCCTAAGATCACCATAAGTGGGAAATGACCTGGAAGGCCCACAGCAACAACATCAGCTGTGAAGAAGGCATGGCTGATCAGCTACAACACTGGACAACCTGGAAAACTACTTTTAAGAATAAAAATGGTGATATACTGAAGCCATCCAAAACTGAGCAGTGGTGCTCTGAATCCCAGGGAATCATTTAAAGCAAGAATTTGAAAGGATAAACCTGGTGCTTATCCTTCTGATCAAGTCAACCCATGGTCCATGCAGCTCTATGAAAAGTAATACACAGCAGACAGAAGAACATCTGTTATCTCCTGGCAGGGGGAGATTCTAAAATACTCAAGTTGTTATTTTGCTATCCATGCCTGAAAGGGCTGCCAACAGAAAACAGGCCTGTTAAAGGTATTGCCTTACATGCTTTCTATGCCTTCTTTTCTTTGAAAATGTAAACTCTCCAAGACCTACAGTTTCAAGGTTTCTCAGGGATTTGGGAAGAAGCAGGAACTGTCTGTTAAGCAGGCTAAGAAAAGGTCACATCTGCAAATTCAGCACTCCACACAGGATATTCTTAAGGCTTTTATGCCAAATGCTCTTCTTACTGGTACCTTTTGCAAGGGTATATACATTCAAATACATTTCCTTATAAAATGGGATACCTATTTTATCAAAAAGGAAAACAACCCTAAAACATCATTACAATCAGAATGTGGTGCAGTAGAAAGGCAAGGCATACAGGGTTGAAGCACTGGTGCTTTTTTATTGGCATGGATAATTCCATCAGCTGCTACTACCATCCCTCCAGTTTCTCTCTTCCCTCTAAAGGAGTGGTTCCCCACCTCACAAGAAAATGCTAGATTAATATTTGCACCCCCTGCAAAAGTAGTATCACAGTTGAAGAAAAAGAAGTCTAATTCTAATTTTTCAACCACAAATTGAATTGCATACAATACTGTGGGTGAACAAACTGAACTTTAAAAAATAAGCTTTTAACTCAGTGCATAAAAAGCAATCCAATTTGAACAATTTAATTCTAATTTATTTAGAAAACGATGGAAGCTGTAAAATCAGTCCCAACTGTGACATAAAATTCAATGACTTCTTTGCTTCTTCTTGTCATTAGTAATTTTGTCAAAATGTGGAACTTGCTTAATTCTGACTGCAATCTGCAGGTCTGCCTATGGATCGCTGAGTGATGACTTGTGTGTGCAAGACCCCTAGAATGAGAACCCCCTGATCTAAGGGGTTCTCTGCACAGGCCAAATAAAATGTCCTCTCCCCCATACTCTTGATGGGGAGCCCAGGCAACACAAGGCCAAATAGCTAGTTCTGGTGCATACAGTCTGGGTGATGTCCAACCAAACCCACTGTATATCCCCCTTTAGAATGTTTAAAAAAAAACTCACTATTTGCTCTCTGTTATGACTCTAGGTCCCTGTTTACATCATGTCTGGTTGTTCTGCCTTGTGTAGTTGCCATAGCAGTGAATCACTTGCTCTGAGGTCAGAATAAGATACCCAGCCATGTGATTGACACTGGACATCTGCAGTTCACCTTGCCTGTTGTAGTCAGGCAAATGGTTACGGTAAAATCAGGTAGAGCAGAATTCTGCTCTTTCCTAGCCCAAACATGATTGTATTGTGGAGTCGAAGGCTTTCATAGCTGGCATCCATCGTTTTTTGTGGAGCTTTCAGGCTATGTGGCCATGTTCTAGAAGAGTTCCTTTCTTATGTTTCGCCAGCCTCTGTGGCTGCCATCTTCAGAGAAAGATCTTCTCTGAAGATGCCAGCCACAGATGCTGGCGAAACATAAGAAAGGAACTCTTCTAGAACATGGCCACGTAGCCCAACAGCTCCACAAAAAAACTATGATTGCATTGCTTACTGCCGACACACTACTGCAACCAAGCACCAAAAGTATTTGTTTCTCTGGTTTTTCTTCACCTTTATCCCAGTCCTGACACTGCCAAAAAGCCTCTAGCTACAAATAGGACAAGTAGGAAAGGGAGAGCTGGATGGGCATAAAAAGACTTTGCAAAAGGTAGTTTCTTTGTGTGAGGCTTTGTTAACTGAGGTATGTCCATGCTTTTTTATTATTTTAATCTTTCACATTTGATTTGATTTTGCACTTCCCTAAGATCAAATATCCAATAAATTAAATATTCTGGGAAGTAATAAAAGCTGTTATGCAGATCTAGATTCAGACACATGTACCTGTATTTTGGACTCTCCTCAGGAGCCTGACTGTGTACAGTATACTCTTACAATGAGCACCTGTATTTCAGCACTTATTACAACACCAGTGTGATAAAATGCAATGTTATTCAAGATTCACTGGCTGCAATAAAGTGATTTCAATTTATACCAGTTCGAGAGAGAAATTGAATGTGTGCTAAATATCCAGTTTTTGTGTACATATGAAAAGATTTTCCAGTTATGCTAACTTTCACTGAACCTGAATATGTGTCAGTCCTTTGAAACGGATTTCTCCAACCTAGAAGAGGCTGCTATGCTTTAAACACTCCTAAATGATGCTATAAAGACAAGGGTGGTCACATACATAATGACCAACTTCAAAAGATGCTATTCATTATTCCGTGAGTGGAGCTACATAAATATTCTTTAGCCCTAGAGAATATCAGACACTTAAACAAGGGTCAATTTGGTGGCTATGGAAACTGTAATTATTTGATTCTCTCACAAGAAATCGCCACTAACTTGGTTAGTGACCCACTCATTCTCTGCCAATGCAGTCACAGCACAATCCATAGTAGTAATAATGCATTTATTAATGATAAATGGTTAGTAATCATACATTTATTGTAACTTCAATAGGCATTTAATCACAATGGAGATAAGTTCCCTGTTAGACACAGTTCATATTTGCCTGTACATTTGCTTGGCTTAGTAGGGCTTATTTTCAGATACGTAGACCAGGACTATGGCCTTATCAGTATTTCTCAGTATTTGTTTCTCATTTTCCAGAACTTTCCAGAATTTTTACAGAATTCAAGGATTTATAAGATTATAGTTATTTTTCATAAATATAAACATATCTCTAAAAAACCTAAGTGGTGTAAGTTGTTAGTTAAATATGCCTGAACAACTTGCATTCTGGGTTTGCTGGTACTCCTCACCAATTTCTTGTCTATTGGCATCTGTATACTAACAGGGAACATTCCTTATAATAAGAGACACTTTCCAATTTTATAAGAGACAAGTACTCACATAAGGGACATCTGGCAACCCTACTCCTAAATGTATATTTCCCCTCCTCTTCATGAGAAATCTCTTAAACTAGCACAGTGTTATCTGTAAAACCTCCCCTACCCCTAAAAAAAATAGAGAGGGTAAAGCAAAGGAGAACATTATCTAACTTCTTTATCACCTGGAGGTAAACAGACAGTAGCTTCTGTTTACCTGCTGGATTACTGTGAAGTTAGTGAAAAGACTGGGACACCTAATTTTGTAAAGCTATCTGGTGTCCCACTTTAGTTTTGAAATATCACACATTCTGTTTAATTCTTGGTACTCACCACTGATATACTTCCAATTATTCTAAGACAATGACAATTTTCCCTTGGATTGGCATGTCTAATCCATAGAGTACGTGACTCATAGTGAAAATGGGTTTTCTAGAGCTTTCAGAACCTTAGCATTGCCATCTGAGATACAGTTTCTTTACAGGTTTTTTTTTTCTTTGTCTTTTCAGTACAGGTCACATTTTTAGACATCCTATTTATGGCACCACCAATTTATTGACTGTTTTTATTTATCTATTTTCACACCCCAAAAAAGCACCCAAGGTGACTGATAAAAATGAAATTCATATTAAAGGCAAAATCTTGCTTAAAATATAACTGTTTAAACAATGAATTAAAAATACAGTTGGAGCCACAACAATAAAAGACATGGTTGAATGGTTGTCCTTCCTTCGACTTCAGACTAGCTTACATGCCAAAGGCCTTCCAGAATATAAACATCTTTGCCTGCTGGCAGAGGCATAACCCGTAGTGAACCTTGCCTCTCTCAGCAGAAATGCCATCTAAAGCATCTTGATCCTTAAGTAAACATGACTATTCAACTGGATCAGCCTCTGTTAGTGCAAGAGCACAGAAGCTGTTTTACAAAAACAAAAATGGATTCTGCACATCTAAAGGGATATTTGATGCCTGGGTATATTTTATTCTTCAGCTTTCTAGTTATGTGCACTATTACACCCCATGAACTGGTGGTTTATTTAGTTCCAAGCTGTGTTCAAGGTACCAAATGAGCAATTAGGCTGGGACTCTCATACTGAAAGGCTAAATCAGACCCACTCTTCTTTTCAAGAAGTCTTGTCCCAGAGCCCAAGAAAGTAACTTTTGGGAACTATAACTCTTAGAATACCTCAGTGAGTATGAACAGTGGTTCTGACTGTGGTAGACCAAAAGAGTAACTTTTAGAAGCCCGACCTTGCTCTAAGTGCCTTCCCTGTTGTCTTCCTTTGTTAGTTTGACTTTGGAATGCCTTTCTTAACCCCTTCATTTCAAGTTCCACTAGTCTCCTTAGCTGCTGACACACTCCACATGATTAAAACCCCATTATTATAGGGTTTCCCATCGCATACCCACACCTAGGAAATGCTCTCCTGTAAAGCCTCATCATTCTCCAGGAGGACAAACTGGTGAAACAGGAGACAGGGCTAGCATGCTTCTCTCTTAGTATATCAGTTGAACATATATTGTAAATGAGTGAATACAAGCATTGTTTTTATCTAACCAGGGCCCTTTTACACTATGCAGTTATAGTGGTAGGATTCCAATGTTCCACCCTATGAAATCCTGGAATTTGTAGTTTAAGGAGAGATATTTGGATTACATCTTTGGTGAGCAGGGTGTGATTCCCAGCTCAGCCATAAAACCCCCTGAGTGACCTTGGATAAGTCACACTCTCTCAGCCTCAGAGGAAGACAATGGCGAACCTCCTCTAAACAAACCTAGCCAAGAAACTGCCATGATAGGGGCCTTAGTATTGCCACAGGTTGGAAATGACTTGAAGGCACACAACAAATTTAGAATTCTCAGCAAGAGAGCTCTTACTTGGGCCTCCCAGCATTCATTAGGATGGAATCTTTCCAGTTAATGTGGAATCACAAAGTGTGAAATGGGCCCTAGTCATTTCAAGTGTATTCATTGCCTCAGTTTTGTTTTTAATTTTATCATAGTGTTTTTAATGATGTACACGTCATTGTTGCACTATGATTTGTATTATAATTTGGATATGTTCTGCATTGCCATAAGAGGGCCATATTTACTCATGTTTTTCGTAAATAAATAGAAAGTTCATTTCTTTCCCCAGTTCTTCAATTACTATCTCGATGGAAGCACACCACTAGGTGGCAGTATTGCAGCCTTGACGGCAATGAAGAAGGGGTTAACAATCAGCAACTGGCGAAGAAATTAAGCATAAGGAATGTATTTGTAAGTATGCACACACATGCACATGCATACGTGCCATGCATGCACAATTTCTTTTATATCCATTTGAAGAAGCCATGGCATCAAGCTTTGTCGTGACAATTTGTTGTTGCATACAATGTATGTTTCAACCTATATCAAAATAGAAATGAATGTGGATCACCACTCTAACCCATTAGTTTTATTTTAGCACGCCTTCAATACAAGCCAGAGATGCTCTAGCATGTAGTTGGGGACCATCATGCTCTTGTGTGTGAACTCCTGGTGAACTTACCTGGATGAGGAGAAAGCCATATTGTGGGGCTATAGTGCAGACATGTGTCATCTGCATCATGCCAAGTATAATGGAGGGATGGACAAACCAACCAGTTTTGCTTTCTTCCCCATTACAAATTCTTTCAAATTTATACAGACATTGACAAAAATTTGTTACAATTTTTTTTAAATCAAATAGGAATCAAATAGAAATAAAACCAAGTAAAATTCTCAATTTTCTGCACTGGACATGTCCAATAGGTACAGCTGTTCCTAGTAGGGAGAAGAATGTGTTGTATCTGACTGCTAGATAGCTTCTGTTTAGAGGAAGAGGAGGAGGAGGAGTGTCAGCAGAGGTGTCCGCAGAATAGTGAACCCAAATTTAGAAGCTCCAAAGTGGCTGAATGCAGAAAAATTCAAAGCTACTGGTGAAAGAACATAGCACTGAATGTGTAGCATCTGGATGGTGAAACCAGTCCTTTCCCCCCTTTTTTTCATATCTGCCATTTTTTTTAAAAAATGAAGTTCTTTTTGTTAAGTTTGTTGGACAAAAAGATATTTCCATGTCTGTAAGGAGTTTCTAGACAACTCTGTTGAAGACCGGCCAGTCCATTTTGTCTTCATACACACTTAATCAAACACCTGAGATGTGGCAAGAGAATGTTTTAGGCTGTCATATCATGTAAAATATGACACTGTTATCTCTGCAACTTGCCATCTGGAGAGTTTTATGAAAGGGAGAATATACAAACCGCAGTAGAAAATGCCGAGATACCCAGGTGCATGTATGAAACAGTAGAGAAATTCCATTCGTCACCATAAATTATCAAGTGATCTTTTAAATATGCTTGACATAGCAACTTCCCAAGCCTCAGCAAGATGACATTGCTCAAGGTTACTGTCAAAAGGTTTTTTTAAAATATATATATAAATAAAAAGTATTTATCTGTCCCTTGTTAGTACTCAGGCATGTAGGAACTTTTCTTTCCATGCACAGGATTTTTAAAAATAATTTTTAAAAGCAATATGAATCCACAGATAACCTAACTCCCTGTTCTTAGCTTGTGGCAGAGCCTTGACTGATAGACTTGGACTTGGCCACCCCTATCATTTAGCAGAGGGAGGCAACCACCTCACACAGCAGATACCAGTGGTTTGGGAGTAGAAGTACAGAACTGAGAGTCAAGGCATTGTGTATCGCATGGCCTGTCCTGTGCCCCCAGGCTGACTTTCTGCCTTCCTGTGTGGTGGAGGATGTTGTTCCATTGCCTGTGTGTTGAATTCAGATTGAACTACCAGTCTGGTTGGCTTCTGTATGGAGGGTGCAGGCAATGAAAAACATCATTTTGTCTTTCTCCTTCCTTAATCAAAATGTCTGGGGACAACTCCAAATCTGGTTAAAATATGTTGTTGTTGTTGTTGTTGTGCCTTGAAGTCATTTCAGATCTATGGAGCCCCTAAAGTGAATCTATCACAGAATTTACCAGGGCTGAGATTGTGTGACTCACCCAAGGCCACTGAGTGAGTTTCCATGGCTGAGCAGAGAATCGAAACCTGGTCTCTAGAGTCATACCACTATACTGCACTGGCTCTCCAAAATATTGTTGTTGTAGTTAACTGCCTTCAAGTTGATTTTGGCTCATGGCAATCCTGTGGATGAGACATCTACAACACCCCCTGTCCTCAGCCTCTCTGCTCAGGTCCTGCAAGCCCAGGCTGTGTCTTCCCCGATTGAGTCTAACCATCTTGCATGTGATAATAATAATAATAATAATAATAATAATAAAATTTATTTTTATACCGCCCTTCCGGAGATCAGGGCGGTGTACAAGATTAAAACAACAAGTTACAACCAGGTAAAATAAAACAAATTACAATAACACAATAAAACATTAAAACATTAAAAGATTATCCCTTATATCAAGGGCGGCGACAATGGGGAAGTGGGTGATTGGCAGGCACTTTACATAAAACAAACCGATCAGGGATATGCCAGCCTGAATAAATAGGTCTTCATATCTTTCTTGAATTGGCTGAGGGTGGGGGACAAGCGGAGCTCGGAAGGTAATGAGTTCCAGAGGCGAGGGGCAGAGATAGAGAACGCCCTCCTTGTTGTGTTCACTAATCTTGCCTCTGGGACTCACAATAAACATTGTCCGGTTGATCTAAGTGTGCGGGGCGGATTATATGGGGAGAGACAGTCCTTGAGGTACTCTGGGCCCAGGCCATATAGGGCTTTATAGGTAATAACCAGCACTTTGTACTGAGCCCGGAAGCAGATCGGCAGCCAATGAAGGTCTTTCAGAATAGATGTTATATGGGCGGTCCTGGGAGCACCAGTGACCACCCGGGCTGCCATATTTTGTATTAATTGCAGCTTCCGAGTGTGATACAAAGGCTGCCCCATGTAGAGCGCGTTACAGAAATCCAACCGAGAGGTTACCAGAGCGTGTACTACGGTTTCAAGATCCCCCTGGCCCAGGTAGGGGCGCAGCTGGCGTATCAGCCGAAGCTGATAGCAGGTGCTCCTGACTGTCGCATCCACCTGAGAAGTTAGATGGAGCGACGAGTCAAGCAGCACCCCCAGACTGCGTACTGTGTCCTTAACGGGGAGCGTGACCCCGTCCAGGACAGGTGGAACCACCTCCATACCCGGACCCGGGGAACCTATCACGAGTACTTCCGTTTTCTCTGGATTCAGGCTGAGTCTATTTTCCCTCATCCAGTCCATTACCGACTCCAGACAGGCCACGAGAGGAGCGACGCCATCCCTGGTCACTGCATCAGTCGGAGACATAGACTATTTGGGTGTCATCAGCGTACTGATAACACCGCGCCCCATGCCTCCGGATGATCTCTCCCAGCGGTTTCATGTAAATGTTGAAGAGCATGGGGGACAGAATAGCTCCTTGAGGGACCCCAGATTTAAGGGCCCTCTTATCGGAGCAGACGTCCCCCAGCTGCACCATCTGGAACCTCCCAGAGAGGTAGGACCGGAACCACTGGAGCGCAGTGCCCCCGATTCCCACCTCTGCCAGGCGTTCCAGAAGGATACCATGGTCGATGGTATCGAAAGCCGCTGAGATGTCCAAGAGCACCAACAGGGACACGCTACCCCTGTCGATGCCCAGACGGAGATCATCGACCAGGGCGACCATGGCAGTCTCAACCCCATAGCCAGCCCGGAAACCGGTTTGAAATGGATCTAGAAAATCCGTTTCATCCAAGATCGATTGAAGTTGGAGTGCAACCGCCCTCTCGATCACCTTCCCCAGAAATGGCAGCAGCGAGACTGGCCGATAATTATTATGATCCAGGGGGTCGAGGGAGGGCTTTTTCAACAACGGTCTTACAATGGCCAATTTAAGATGGTTAGGAAATTCTTCTTTCTACTGCTTTCCACCTTTCCTACCATCACTGTCTTTTCTAATGATTAATTTTTCTTCATGATGTGGCCAAAGTATGACAGTCTCGATTTAGTCACCTTTGTTTCCAGAGAGAGTTCAGGCTTGATCCATTCTAAAATCCATTTGTGTCTCTTCTCGGCCATCCATAGTATTCACAGTACTTTTCTCCAGTATCACATCTCAAATGAGTTGATTTTCTTCCTATTGCCTTTCTTCACTATCGAACTCTCGCATCTGCACATGGTCATGGGAAATACAATGGCTTAGACAATCTTCACTTTAGTTTTCAGAGTTATGTCTTTACATGTTATGATCAATATTTGAACCAAGATATGGAAACTCTTTGACTATTTCGGTTTTCTCATTATCTAGGATGAATTCTTATACATCTCCCATGGGCATTATGTTTGTTTTCTTAATGTTCAGCATTAATCCAACTGTGACAATTTCCTCTTTGACCTTCATCAGTAATTGCCCCAGGTCTTGCTTTGTTTCTGCTAGTAATATTATGTCATCTGTCTATTTTAGGTTGTTAATGTTCTTTCTTCCTATCTTCACTCATCCTGCCTCTGAGTCGAAGCCCACTCTGTCTACAATATTTTCTGCATATAGATTGAATAAATAGGGTGATAGTATGCAGCCTTGTCTGACTCCTGTGCCAATTGAAAACCATTCTGTTTTTCCATATTCTGTTCTGCATCAAGACAATCAGATGTGGTGGCACTCCTATTCCTCTAAGTGCAAGCCATAACTTTTTTGTTGTTGGCTTCTGTTTCTTTGCATTAATTGTTGTAGAACTATATTATCTACATTTAATATTATGTAAATATTATGTACATTTCCAGAATCATAGCCAATTCCACAATCATAGTAGATTTCACCATTCCAGACTAGCTACTTAGTTACATATTATGCGTAGTGTCTCTCCCAGGCACTTTAACAGCCAGCAGCCAGATCAGGCAAAGCAGGTCTGCTTGGCAGCCAATTGGAACATGAGGAGAAGAATGTTTCCAACTCTCTTCCTCCAGCAAGGGAGGCTGCAATAAGAAATTGCAAACAAAGATCCTGCTTTTGACTGTTGCAATCTCACTTGCTAGCAGGAGGGGGCTGGAAACATTCTCCTCCTTTCACCCAGATTGGCAGCTGAACCAACCTCCTTTGGTACATAGTCTTACTGGAAAAAAGAGCAGTTACAGACCCATAACTGTAGGCTACAAATCTGTAACTGCAATACTGATTGCCTGTCTTGCTATCTTGCTATTTTCCTTCTGGGAATAACCAAACTATCTTCTGATGAGGCAAACAAAATGGTTCAAAGGGGGACTATTCCTTACAGAGATAATGTTGAAAACAATTAGGAGGAAGGTGGTTTCTAGATTTGGCCCATGCAAAGATATGCAGTACACTTGTCCCTCCACATTCACTGGGGTTAGGGACACAGGACTCCCATGAATGTGGAAAAACCTCAAATAACAAAAACACTGTTTTTACCTGGGAGAACACTTTTCTAGGAATCTCTAGCTTCTCCAGGGCAACTCTGTGGTCAGCATCTGCCAGACATTGATCATAGAATTGTGCTGGAAGACCTTCAAATGCCTAGTGGAGTGTTCTTTCTAGGCCCTTCTGTGCGACGTTTGGTTAAAGTTGACCAGAGAGTTGCACAGGAGGACCTAGATATTTCTAGAGATAATATAGTAATAAAATTTGTATCCCCAAAAGTCAAAACCGCAAATATGGAGGGAGGGGTGTATATGTCCAACATGTCACTATATAGCAGCTGTATAGGCCTTCTAGTAGCCTAGAAGTGGTCGTGATTTCATGGAGTTATTAGCCAATCCAGGTAGCTACAAGCCTTGCAGTAGCTCCACATGTTGGGGTCACTGTAGGCCCTGGGTAGCCTACTTGTGCATGCTTTCCTTCTTTTCCAACAAATAAAAACTACATGGTTTTACTAGTTTTGTTTTAAAGAAAATGCCCCATATGCTTTACATAGGGAACATTCTAGATGTTATGACCTTGTCAAATACCAAGAGAAAGTAAGTATATGACTCAGCTAAGCAATTATTTCTACATTGCCATTGCTGTAGCAAATCCTCAGTGGAGTACATATTAATCACTAATTGATTTTTAAGGGGATACTTTGTTTTTAAGCTACGTACATTTGGATTCTACTGCATCAGCAATAATTCTCCCCCTCCATTCTGCCGCCACCACCACCTTGGATAATAAAATAAATACAATCAGACAGGGAATAGAGCAGATGGGATTTTCGGTTTACTTGAGGACTGGCTTGTTGGGCAGAAAGTACATACCATGTTTCCCCAAAAATAAGGCAGTGTCTTATATTATTTTTTGCTCCCAAAGATGTGCTAGGCCTTATTTTCAAGGGATGTCTTATTTTTCCATGAAGAAGAATTCACATTTATTGTTAAACAAATTTTTTTTACATGTATTATATATTGTATATATATTTACAGTATATACAAAACCTTTGTTAAATCTTACTTTCGGGGGAGGCCTTATATTTAGCAATTCAGCAAAATCTTTACTAGGTCTTATTTTCTGAGGATGTCTTATTTTGGGGGGAAACAGGGTACAAGCAAGCTTTGCTACTGTGAATATATGACAGCAGCTGATGTGGCTGTTTCAACCTGAAACTGTACAACCATTTAAGACATATTTACTGGAGGAGTTTTCACAGAAAACAGTGCCAGTCAGGTCATGAGCATATTGGTTTGCAAGGTCAGGACTACACCAGGCCCTGAGATTGCTGGTGAACACCAGAGACCTAGGGATGACCTCTTGTGATATCACAATGGGCAGGGCCTATGGATGCTACAGGGATGAAGTTACTACAAAGGGCAGCACCTGATGATATTAAGCATGATACAGTAAGCTTCAAGCACAGTTACACAGAGTATGCAATTCAAGGAAAGAGCACAACTTTCAAGACAGTGCTCTTGCCCTAAGATTTTTTTCCTCCCTCCCCTCCCCCCTGAGAACTGGGGAAGAGGATCCTTTGATGTAGCATTGCCAAGAATGTGTTATAGCAGGAGTGGACAAAGTGCAGCCCAGAGATCTAAAATAAATCCAAAATGTCCCTAAAAGCCCTCTAGGGGATGTGGGGCTTTTTTACTGCATTTTCATATTTTTGCCCCCAAATGCCCTCTAAGAGGTGTGAAAGGCATTTTGCCACACATTGGACCCATCGTGGGCCAATTTAGACCCATGAAAGGCTTTTTTTTTTCTTTTGAAATAGGGAATTACCTCCACTCATTTCCTGTTACTATTTGAAACAAAAATAAGGCCTCTCCTAGGCCTAAAATGGTATAGGAAGGACCAAAACATGGTGAAAATGCCTCCTTGTCCCCCTATAAGGAACCTGGGGGCAAAATATTTGTGGGACCAAATGTGGCAGAGGGGCAGCCCTCCAAAGTCTCCAGGAGGGCCATTTTACCCATTCAAACACCATTGTCTTGAAGTTCTTACCAAAACGATGGTCTTCTCATCTCAGTTGTGAAATACTCTCCCCAGAGAGGTTCACTTGAAATAGTTCTTATTGGGTCTCTGTGACAGCAGGCAAAGATATTCTATCATCCCAGTCTTTTGCGATGTCAGTTTAATCTTATGTAAGATTCCTTTTGTGTGTTTGTGATTTCTGGATTTTTCACATGTGTGTGTGGGAGTTGCATTTACATCTTAGGGGGTATTCACACTATGAAATAACCCAGTGTGGAAACCAGGTTATTTCAGGGTTATTCACAATCACACTGGCACTGAGTAGACTCAGTGCAGTTTGGGGGAGGGGGCTGGCAAAAAAAAAATTAACCCAGTTCTTTTGGAACTGGGGATTTTACTGCATCTTTTCAAAAGACCCAGTCTTTTTTTACCAGCCACAGACGGGAACTTCTGTCGATTCAATTCAGAGCACAGAAAGGCAGGGGTTAATGTGCAGGGGCCAGATAATGCTCACCTGTGCTCTCTCCCTGCCAGCCAAACACCATTGTTTTTTGCTCTCAACACTCAGTTGCAGGAGTAAAATAAAGCTGCTCCAGAAATGAAGTGTATTCAAACTTTCCATACTTTGGAAAGTGGTCTCTTTAAACTGCAGCCCGGCTTTTTTTCTCTTTTGCTGGTGTTCCCTTATCTGCACCAATGGCTGATTCCCAGAGCTCACCAAAGCCAGGAAGGGAGTTCACCTGGGAACATCAATAGACGGTGTACTTTTTAAAAAATGGACAGGTTATGCACATCTTTGTTATTGCATGGCTGCAGTAGACAGTACTTTAAATACTCACGGCATCAGTATGACAAAGTTGTGCATGATTAGATTGACATTTTTTTAAGAAAAAACTATCAGTGAGAGTGGGGGTCATTTTTTCCTCTTTCCTAGGACATAAAACCACAAGAGACTCCACTGCAAACAAAGCTCTCATACGCATGTTGTATTTATACTCCACATTCAAACCTGCAGGGATTTCTTGGCTGAGAGTGTGTGACTTCCCCTAAGGTGAACCTACCCTGGGGGTTACTTGGCAAGGATTGTTCAGAAGGGCTTGCTGTCACCATCCTCCAAAGTTGGCATGGGGAGGGGATACCCCCAAACAGTGTGACATAGATGCACATCATTTGATTGGCAGTTTTTAAAAAACAGCACAATTGACATGTTGACTTTATTTTAAATCAGCACAAATGGCAATGTGAATGTCAGAGACAGCTTTGATCATGGCAAAGGTAGTGTGCACTTCAGTTCGGTATCGCATCGATCATGCAACCTGGATCTATTCAGCTCAAAAATGTAAGTGTGAAACCCCTCTTAGATCTAATCTGCCCTGCAGAAATAATGTAGTTTGACTCCATTTTAACTGCCCTGATTCAATGCTATAGGATTCTGGATTTTGTAGTTTGTTGTGGCACTGAGGCTCTCTGACAGAGAAAACAAAATATCTCACAAAACTACAGTAATAGAATGCAAACTATCACATTGTTCCTGAGAAAATTTATTCCTCCCCATCCCAGCTACACTGAGGGTTACATTGAGGATTAAGTTGAAAGGACAGGGACAATTTTACAGAACCAGATTTCTTGTCTTTACTAAGTCTATACAGGCCTCCTGGTTCTACTTAACAAAGCAACATGAATATGAGCAATCAACATGTTCTGGAAGTATGCAGCTGGGGCCTCCAGTTAACAAGAATGGAGTATCGGAACACACACAAGGAAAAATGTCTGAAGTAACTTTCATCTGTGGCAATGACTGGCTTCCATATCAGTGAGGTGGCAAATCTGTACTAGATTTTATATTGAACTTTAAAGGAGCTATTCAAGATGCTAAGCCTTATTTACACAATATGTCCAGCAGCTTAGAAAACCCCTTTCAAGTTGAAAATAAGACCCAAAGCAGATTTCCATCCCCACTGACATGGAGCCACCTGATGCCACTGATTTATATTTGCAAAAATGTGTGCATGTCTGTGTGGATGCATGCATGCATGCATGCATGCACACTGGTGGTCCATGCTCTTATCCCATCACTGAGAGTACTCCCGCCCAATCAAACTACAGATTGTTTGTGCATAGAAGCATAATAACAAATACAGTGGCTGCAATCTAATAAAAGCCAGTTGTGAGTGAGGCTGCAATCCTAAACACACTTACCATAGCACATAGATGCATATATTTCAGAATAAGTATGCATAGGATATGGCACCCAGTTAGTATCTGTACATCCACACAATGGAACTGGAAAAGTTGAATCAGTTTTCAGATGTGTCGGCCAAAGAAAATGAAACTGTACCAGCACTGAGACAAAGTCTCAGGTTTGTATCCAATCAGTGATCCTCCACTGGTGGAGGGCTATTTTATCTACAGAGATTTCCATCAGTGAAATGGGGAGTGGATCTATTTTTGATTATTCCCTTTCCACCTGCCATCCCCCTCCATTTATATACCAGTTTCACCATGCAGTGGTAACTGGTGACTCCCCTGTCAGTAATAAATCCACTCTATGTGTTGGCCTGAAATACAAAGGCATATCCAAAGTGGTGTACCCTGTCCCCATAATACTATCAGCACCTTGGATAGCTCATTTCAAGCTCATGCCTGAAGTAGCTTCACCACCACCACATTTTTGACATCTTGGAGGTTTTTAAAAGAGCCTGGCTGAGCATCTTTCAGGAATGTTTTAGTTGTGCATTCCTGCATGGCAGAGGGTTGTACTAGGTGGCCCTTGTGGTTCCTTACAACTCTATGATTTTCTCACATAGATACCACTGACTATGTGGTTCCAAAGGACAATCCATCATCCTCAGAGTAGATATAGGGTGATGAGAACTATAGAAGAGAAAAGGAAGTATGGAAAAACATCTCTTTCCATTCTTCTAGCAAAAGCCTCTGCTCACCTCTGTTCACAAAGCATTGTTCTGTCTGGAAAGTACAAAGAACTTTCCAAAATGTGTGAACGGCAGGGCCAGCCCTAGAAACAGGTCATTGCTCACATCTATAGTCAGCCTTCCATAGTCACATGGATTCAACCATCCATGGCTTGAATTTTTTTTAAAAAAAAAAATAATTTCAGAAAACAAACCTTGATTTTGCTATTTTATGTGAGGGTCATCAGTTCACTATGCCACTGTTATCCATGGGCAGCGGGGGACAGAGGGGGGCGGGGGCTGGAACCAAACCCCAGTGAATGCCAAGGGCTCACTGTACAAGATTTCTGTAACTCTTTCATACACATGGATCAAAGCATTTTGATCCTCTATCGTTTTCTCTCTTTCTGTTGTTCAGTCTATGGAAAAACTCAATGTTGCTAAAATATCTGTTCTAGCTGCTCTGTTCTGTGTATGACTATAGATATATAGAAAGGGACCAATTTGTTCTTTATGACAGAAAGATGCATTTCTGAAGAATATACATGTCAAAAAGAACCCAGATTAGGTACAGCTGACCTTGCTGATATTTGTATACATAACTATATTTTTTAAGATACATGTTTCCTTCATTTGCCTCTGTTTCAGAATGTTTGCTTATAAGACACTTCTCCAGAGTAGAATTAAGGTCAACTTCCTCAACTTGGCTCAAGAAACAAACTAATTTTACCCAAAATAGTACAGTTTATTATGAGCTCAATTCCCAGCCAAACTGAACTCCATGCTGCCCCTCATGGTGTCACCAGAAAAGTAACAAGGTTGAATATCTACTACAACCCACACAAACTCCCTTTTACTCACTCCTCACGTTGCTTGCTTGCTTGCCTCCTTCCTAACCCCTCTCTTTGCCATATATCCAATTTACTCTCCTGTCTCCTCAAGAGTGGCAGGAAGGGTGGCCACCTTGGATCCCATCTTGGGTGGTGGCAGGGTATAAATTCAGTAAAATAAATGAAAAAAAAATAAAATAAACACAAGTAGAATGGATAACATGAAACCAGTTCTCCTCCCCCCCCCCCCTTCACCTCCTCCATAGTGCTTCTGCTGTGCCCAAGGGACTGGCACAGTTCGGGGCATCAAAAGCCAACAGGTTGACAGGTTCACATCAAATTGGCATGGCATAATCATCCATCCATGATGCTCAACATCCTCCCTTCCATGCTGTTAAGTGTCCCAGGTGGGACAACTATGGCTGCTCCTTACCAATGGGGAATGGAGGGATGGGGGAGGCCATTTGGAGGGGGAGAGGAAGAAATGAGGTTCAAGCACACTGTCCTTTTCCTTCCCTGTAGAGCAGCCATTTTTCCTCCTGTGCATTTATCTCCCTGCTCCAACCCTTTCCTCCAGTAAAGAGGAGAAGCAGCAGCAGTAGACCCTCCTAGGACTTGACAGCTGTGGAGAGAAAAGTTTTGGACAGGACACAAAGGGCAAAAGAACAGCCTCTATGCTTTGTCCAAAAAGTGATGTACATGCACGTAAGCTACTCTTAAGTACTCATAAATCACTAACAGGATTCTGGCCATTAGCACTAGCAAGTACATTTCAATACTGCTTATCAGTGCATTTAACCTTTAGCGATAGCATTTAATTTCTGTAACACTTAATAATAAACTCAGCACACTCTAAGCAGTTTACAATCTGTAACCCAATTACCCCCAACAAGCTGAGTACTCATTTTTTTTGGCAACTTTTATTTTCTTATATACATAAAATAACAATACATAACAGTCAATATATTATAACATTATAACAATTAGTAGTGACAAGCTGGGTACACATTTTACCTACCTACAAAAGGATGGGAAGCTGAGTCAACCTTGGAGCCCTGGGATCAAACTCACAACCTTGTGGCTGCAGCACAGGCATTTAACCACTGTGCCACCAGGGCTCTCTTTTTAACTGATTTTATCAATTCTCTTTTTCATTCTTTGTTTGAGAGCCTTACACAAAATAAAAATATGGCAAACAATAAATCTCCCAAAACAACATTTAGGAGTAGTGAGTAAAGGTCATCCATTACATGCATGCATGCACACACAAATTATGTAACTTTTGCCATTTTGTTTTATTGTTTCATAACAAGAATGTTGCTGGACCGTTGTTGTCACAAAAAGGAATGCATTAGATGATGTTATCACCTCTTGCAACCAAAGTGTCCTAATGTCAACATAGCCAAATTCAGGCTTCCTGATATTACTGCTGGCCTGGCTCACAGCTACAGAAGTGTACCAGGCACCAGAGGATTGGGGGGGGGGGGGAATCTTTCCCATCATCAGCCAGGGAGTGAGGGAGATGATGTCTTTTTTTCTTTTTCTTTTTTTTCTTTTCTTTTCTTTTCTTTTTTTTTTTTTTGCTTTTTTTTTTTTTTTTTTTTTTTTTTGCTTTATTTAAAGTGGCTCAGTGGTTAAGATGCCAATTCTGACATTCACAAGGTCAGCAGATCATGCTGCATGACATTGTGAGCTCCTGTCACTAGACCCAGCTTCTGCCAACCTTAGCAGTTCAAAAGCATGTAAAAGTGCAAGTAGAGAAATAGGTACCACTTTGGTGGGAAGGTAACAGTGTTCCATGCAGCCATGCTGGCCACATGACTATGGAGTCATCTTAGACAAAGCTGTCTCTCTCAGCTTAGTAACAGAGATAAGCACCACCCCTGCAGTCAGTCGCAACTAGACAATCTTGACAAAGGGGAAACCTTTACCTTTCCCTTTGCTTACAATCCAGACTGGAGCACTGGAGAACAAGGGCTGTAACACAGCACTAACAGTACCTCAAACTCCTCCTCAAGTGCATAAGTAATTTGGATAGCATATTGGCTTTAAATCAAAGGTGGACAACTGTAAAGGAGGTGGGGACATCCCCCCCCATGCTATACTGTCACTCATGGAACATCTGGAAGTCACTTCTGGTTTCAGGATTTACCCTCTCCCATGCTGTTTTTATTCCTTTGGGGGGGGGAATAAAAAGTAGTGCCAGGCAAGAGGGTCCAAAGCACTTTTGTTCTGGTTTAGCTGAAGGGTTGACTGACAATTCAGTATGGAAGAAATTAAAAATTGGGAGGAGGTCTGAGAACTTAGAGAGTCTCCCATGGGTTCCCTGGGGCCACAAAATTGGATCCAAAGGGCCATACTTTCCCCCACCCCAGTTTAAATCAATTGTTGTATATATTTTACATAACCTGGCAAGTTACACTGATCTACGATCTCATATCACCACGAAACCAGACTATGCTGTGAAGAATGAGAAGAATTTGTTTCATTTCTCTTTTGCTCTTCGTGGTTCACGTACACCTTAGGTTTGGGGTCTTACTTCCTGAAAATGTGGCTTTCATAGTTCCCTCTTACATTTGTAATTAATCTATTAAGGATGTAAGATTGCTGAGCTATTTCTCCACAACTTCTACATGGTCAGATTTTAAAATGCCAAGTTCTCCATTTAATTCAAATGCAGACATGTTAGTCAAGGTTAATCAAACTACTTACTCAGTCACTTCCCCAGTCAACTGCCATCTAGTATCACTTTGTTTTTGTTTTTATCTTCAGAATATTGTTCTGAGGTTTCCAATATGTAAATATGTTGCAAAGCCTCGTAATATTCAATATTTATAGCTAGTCCCCAGATATTCCTAGAGCAGCGGTTTCCAACTTGTGCTCTGTGGAGCCATTAGGGCTCCACAAGTGAAAAAGATTGGGAACCCGTCCTAGAGGTTGGAAACTTGGATAGAAATCATTCCAAAAGAAGTTTTCCAAAGAGACATCCCCTTACAGAGCTTAAGGGAAGACAAATGGATAAATCCACTCCTTCCCTCAAATCTATCTATCAAATGGTTAAGAATCTGTCATAAAATCAGACACTGTGCAATAATACAGCACTTTGCTGACCACAAAACTTCTAAAAATGGGGAACTGAAGCTCAGTTCTGACAGGAAGGCTTTCTCTTTTATTTGATTTATACCCTGCCTTTCTCCCAAAATGGGACTCATAACCATTCCCTGTGCCTTGGAAACTTTGAACTCTCTTCCTAAATGTATGCCAAATTGTTCATTCATGAAGGAAGTGCATTGTGTACACCCTCAATGGTACAGGGTGTGTGGTGGGAGTTCTATTCAGAACTGAGGAGTAATTGATTACAGGTAATTGATTACATTTAATTATTTCTTTTTCTTTTTCTTTTTGGCAATACCGGGGCTTTTTAGACCGCCCCAAAAGGGGCGGTCCATTCTCGCCCCTTCTGGCGGTGGGATGACGCCGAAGCTACCGCACGGGCAGCCTCTAGGCCTCATCCCGCCGCTTTTGGAGGCCATGGGGAACCGGCAAACTGCCGGTTCCCTGCAGCCTCCAAGCGGGGTGCAGCAGGTGCTCTGGGCACCCGCTGCACCCCGCTTCCCTCGGCGGGACTGAAGGGAGGAAGGGGCCGCCACCGCAGCCCCTTTCTCCCTGGGTCTTTGCCGCAGCCATTTAAAGGCCGCGGCAAAGACCCACCGCAAGAAAAGAGCTCCGAGAAGGAGCTCTTTTTTTGCGCCGCGGGAAGGGCACGATTGGCGCCCTCCCGCGGTGCAAAAGCGTCATAACGTGCGCAGCGCGTCAAAACGCTGCGCACGTGATGACGCTTGTACGGCGCCTCCGTGTAGAAGCCGCCATCTTTAAATGGCGGCTTCCATGCGGTTTAGGCTTAGGGAGGGTGTAAACGCTACGCCCTCCCTAACCCTAAAAGCGGGCTTTTTAGCCCTACAAGCGCCTTTTTTTGCCCGTCTAAAACGGGCCACCAACATTTATACTAACTTACAACTTAATGAGGAACCACTTCATTACTTATCTTGTGTAACTACAACTTGTTCTTATTTTTAACATTGTGCAATACAGTGGACCCTTGTTATCCACTGGGGTTTGGTCCCAGGACCCTCTGTGGATAACAAAATCCACGTAAGCTCAAGTTCCATTAAATATAATGGCACAACAAAATGGTGTCCCATATATAAAATGAAAAATCAAGGTTTGCTATTTGGAATTTATACTTTTGCAGAATATTTTCAAGCCGTGTATGCTCAAATCCGTGGATAAAAAAATCCATGGATAAGAAGGGGCAACTGTATTGCCTCCCTCAATCCTGGAGGAAAAATACCACATTCAGATAGCAGCTTTTACTGTTGCCTCTTGTTTTGATACAAGAGTTCAGATGGACAGGATAAGAGTGCATTCAGTATCACAGGCAGTACTTTTTAAAAAGAAAATAGAAAGAAAGCAACTAAAAATGACTAAATTACTTTTGAGGGCGGAAAAGGCTACTTTTAATCCAGTAACTTGCACAGCTAAGTATTTCAGTCAAAAACATATGGAGGACCTAAATATAAATTTATGAACTTTAATTTGGTGAAAACCCTATTATCACTTAATCCTGGAAGTAGAATTAGCATTTGAATCAGCAAGGGGAACATTTTTTTACGAGTTACAATTTGGAATACATTTTGGAGACTGGATTTCTAATTTGTTACTCAGATCCCTGGAGCTTCAGACATAAGAACTGATAGTAACTTTGCCAGTCCTTTGATAATAAGTCTCCTGCTGTGTTTCTACAAGGTTAAAAAAACTAGAACAAGAATGTATTTCTTTCATGAAGACAGGTAAGAAAAACTGCTCATTTAACATTTTCTGAGGTACTGTGTGACATGCAGCAGCAACATTTTTATGGGGAAAAAAATTATTTCTGGAGGGGGAAATTCCTGTGTGTGTAGTAGGTACATACACAATATTTGGCAGCTCAGCATAGGGAAAATAAAGATTTGCTTTTTACACATTTCTACAGAGTTGAACATTTAGGTGGCAGATTTTGCTGGCAGATCTAGATGCTCTGAAATGCTGAGTTTAACACATCTTAAATGAGAATGGCTGCTTTTATCTTGCTGCTCACCATTTTGCTGTTGCAGAAATGCATTGATGCAAAATGTCCCACAGATGCTTTAGGGCATAACGTTCCTTAACATTTCTCCCAGTTCTGCTGCATAATTTCTGTTTGCCTCTCCTAGTATATTTCCAGGTGACACAGCAACATTTGATAGCTCTTAATAAATTATTATTTCTGTAATCTGTATAATGCAGAACTGATTGTGTACAGTGCATGGCTACAAGATGAAGCCAACTTAACTATTACTTTCATGGAAACCTGCACCCCATGTGGGAGTATGAACACATCCAAAAAGGGATCATTGTCCTGGGACTACTCCAGGGCCCTGGCCATATTAACTTAGTTGGGGAGAGGGAAAAGTAGCACTTTGCATATCCATCACTATAAGACTGGAAGTGACTACTAGCTCACATATTGGGGCTCAGACATAGCTTTTTAATACATGAGTGAGTCCAAAGATACTGTACTGTACTGTACTCCCCTTGAGTGGCCTTCCTGTGCTACACCAAGGGCAAAACTTTCTTTACTCTCCCTTCACAAGGTGTTTGCTTCTCCAGCACTGAAACAGTTGCAAAAGATCTTGTAAGAAGATCATGAAAAAGGAAAAAATGACAGTGTATCGGTAGATATTCCCTTATGTGGGTTTCCAAAATATTTGAAAATCCAAAAATGCCCACATGAGTGGCAGAGATAGTGATACCATGGCTTTCTGATGGTTCAGTGTATTCAAACTTTATTTCATGCACATTATTAAAAATATAGTGTAAAAAATTACCTTCAGGCTATGTTTATAAGGTATATATAAAGCACAAATAAATTTCACGTTTAGACTCGAAGATATCTCATTATGTATATGCAAATATTCCAAAATACAAAACACTTCTGGTACCAAGCATTCTGGTCCCAGAGCATTATCTTTTTAAATGCTCTGCTTTTTAACTTTCCAATATTTTGATGACTAGACCTTGCTGAAGCTGATTGAAATCCCCCCCCCCCCCATTTTCCTCACTAATTTTCCCATAATCTCTCAGTCAGAATGGCATTTTTTACTCTGGGGATGTTTTCTGTGTTCTCAAAATCATTTCTCACACTTCCATGAAATCTAGTAAGAGATTTTGATATTGATAGACGTATATGCATGTCAAAGATGGATGAATGTGGCTGAGGAATCTGAAACAGCTGGAAAGAAAGATACAGAGTGACAATAACTGATGATCTGATTCTTATAGGAGTCCCACAAAGAACAATTCGACCCAGCATTTCTTTTTCTTCCCAAATCCTTTGTACAACACATACAGCCTGAACAAGCTGTTCTGATAGCAAGTATATCAAACTGGGTTTATACACATTGCAGTGTATTTCCTTTCTAATTCTGCCTGGCAGCAGTCAATGTGTTGTCATGTGATTCTCATGCATCTGGCCTATGAGAACAGCCTTTGCCTGAAAGCTTACTTCTTTCGTCTCCAGAGTTCATGCATTGGATTCCAGATCTGTAGTACAGCGAAGCAGCTATGTTGTTGCAACATAGCTTTAATTAATCCTTTAGAAATTTATGATTTTTTGCTGGAGAAGTGAACACATCTCTCAGCAAAAGTGTAGGTAAGTGTTTTAAAAAAAACCTGCAGCAAAAATGCACCAGTGCTCTCTTGTTGTTGTTGTTGTTGTTGTTGTTGTGTGCCTTCCAGCCATTTGAAGGCATCTCTAAGACAAACCTATCACAGGGTTTCTTGGCCAGATTTGTTCATAGGGAGATTTATCATTGCCTTCCTCTGAGGCTGTGAGATTGTGACCTACCCAAGGTCACCAGTAAGTTTCCATACCAAAGCAGGGATTTAAACTCTGTTCTCCAGATTTGTAGTCCAATGCTCAAACCACTTCATTGGCTATCATTTTTGTACTCTCTTTGTATTCTCTCTCATTTTGTTTTGTTTTCTTCATAAATTGGTAAAGAACATTGCTCAGTGACACAAGTTACTAACAAGGAAGAATACACAAGCTAAGAGACACTGAAGCACCTTGCTTTTCCCTAACTCTATTGGAAAGAGCTAGTTTATGCCCGCTTCTCCTCCAACTGTGCTGAGCTCAAGCTAATTTTGCACTTTGAATTTTGTTTGCTGCAAATGAAGTAAGATGAGGACAAATGGGGAAAGTGGAAGGAGGGAAACCAGGACATTTTAAAAGCAGCTGGTAAAGTGAAACAACAGAGAATTAATTGGGATTATCCCTGTCAAACTCAGGCAGCAGGAGGCTATGGACTCTTTCAAACGGGAGGAATTTCTCCCAATTCCAAATGGAGCCAATGCGGATTCATGTAAATTCGCTTGTTTAGCGAATTTACCTGAACCCCTGCTCTGTTCGGAAGGCATTCGGAATTACTTCCCATTACCCGAAAATAACCCCCCTTGCCCAAAATCACGTGAGAAGCTTAAATTCGCAATAACGTTAAACCCATGATTGCATTCGGAGTGACTTCCCTTTTGCCCGAATTTGCGTGAGAAGAATTAATTCGCAATAACGTGAAACCCCAGGATTGCGTTTGGATTGCCCTTGGATTATACTTCCAATTTCCCACGTCTGAAAGAGTCCTATGAGAGAAAAGTCTAATTTGCAATGCCAGATTAAGGTTGTAGGAAGAGACATACCCATAGGCCTGCATCCTAATGTTAGGCTACATCTACACTGCAAAATTGATGCAGTTTTACACTGCTTTAACTGCCATAGGACAATGCTATGGAAATCTGGGGTTTATAGTTTTGTAAGTTATTTAGCTCTCTTTGCCTGCCAATGGAAACACTGCAAGAAGGGGGCCATTCTTACCTCCCTTAAGAAGGAAGTCTCAGAGTTTAGGGGCAGCCGTATAGAAGATCCTGTCATGTTTCTCTATCAATTGCCTGTGAAGATGGTGGAACAGAGTTAAAGCCCTTTCCCGAGGATCTCAAAGCCAGGGCAAACTTGAAATTATTATAAATATTTAACCAGTCCAGCCTGCCAGACATAGAACACATGCTACTTATTTTCAAACATGTTTAATTGGTGATTTCAAATATAATCAAAATGTAAAATCTAGCACATCTATTGATGCTTTTAATCAGTGCCATCATTGGGCAGGTGTGAGGGGTACAAATTGCACCAGGTGACACCACAGAGGAGGAGTGACACCTAGTAGGGACTTCTTCCCACTGAGGTGGAGAAGCAAGTGCACCCCTCATGGCTTTGTAGCTAGCCTAAACAGTGCCCCACCCCTGCACCAAGTGTCACCAACCTTGGTGATGCCACTGCCTTTAGTTTCATGCACTCCTCTATCCCCATTGATATTTTTTTTTTTTTTGCATGGTCCTAGAAAGGAATGAGTATGAACCGATCCATAAACATCCTCTTGTCCTTCTGTAACCCAGAGACATATTCCAAATGTTTCTGAACTACAACTCTCAACAGCTCGGCCTACCATGGTCAGTGATGAAGAACTGGGATCCAGAGTCTGATGTCTAAAGGGCCTCAGATTCCACACCCCTGACACAAAGGAATCTTACTCACATCTTAGAGATCCAGTTTAGAAATATTATATTCTCAGAAAGGATACTTCTGGATACTATATCCAGCATTGTCCTAACAGAGTGAAAATCCCTCCTGGCACAGTTACAATTGCATTGGCTACCAAGTTTGTCTTAATGCTGTAAATGTGTATTAGTTTCTACTACAATAATAGCAACAGGTTTTGCCACACAGCCTTCTCAGATTCCATTTTTATATGAATTTCAACAGTGTTCTTCTCCCATAAAAGTCCCAGGCCCACAGAACCTGCACATAGAATTTGGAGAAACTGCATCTTCCAAATGGTCTCAGTATTTTTAAAATATGGTGGATTCAGTTGATTTTCCCTCCCCAAGCCTCCTAAATTCTGGCAGACAAGTCTGAAGATAGGTTTCAGTTTTGTAACAATATGTTCATAAAATCTGAGAATCCCCCCACAAGTATTTTTTAATTCCAAACATTAAATTTCTAGTGTATTGTTTGAATGTTTTAACTCTTGAATATTTGGCATTTTATGAGTTAATGGAAGTGCTAGTTCACTGATAACAGAAAAGTAAAAATAAGCTGTAGGGATCTATAGAACTCAGGGGAAGCTTTTTCTGTGCCAGCTTGTAAGAACCTGTTTGCTATTTAAATTGCAACTGCATAAAGACAACAACAATGGAGGCGGGGAGGAGTAGCACAAAAGACAACTCCTACATTTGGTATGAAAACCCCATCTGCTCTTAAAAGATGCTTGCTGCCTCCTTATTTATAGTCGATGTTATGTCAGTGTTTTAAAACAGCCCAGACATGAAGTCAAGCCAATTTTTTTCCGACAATTTATTTTTTTAAAAAAATTGTAATATACATACAACCCAAATAGCAAGAAATGGCTTCCTTACCCAGTGCAACCTTGGTAGTTGGTAGTTCTTCCTTTCTGGGCCTTTGCATGTTTTGCCATGTCCAAGAGCACAAACCATTCACTTAGCCTTTGCTACTTCCACAGTGTGAGCATATGGCTCATTTGCACAGGTGAATTTCCAGGTCTGTGTAATAGTGGCACCACATCTTTTGATGTGGGATCTGAAGCTGAGCACTTAAAGTGGCACTTCTCTCATCACTACTCCCAGGCTATGAAACAACAACCCCCTTCTCAGAGAGTTGAGCTGTATCTACATTGCAGAATTAATGCAGTTTGACAACACTTTAACAGCCATGGCTCAATGCTATGGAATTCTCGGTTTTGTAGCTTTGTGAAATATTTAGCTTTCTTAGTGAGAGAGCTCTGATGCCACAACAAACTACAAATCCCAGAATTCCATAGACTGAAGCCACAGCAGTTAAAGTGGTATCAAACTGCATTCCTTTTGCAATGTGGCAACAGCCTTGGCTGGTTCCTTCTCTGTTTTCTTTTTGCAATGTGCAAAGACCTTTGCACATTGCACACTGCAAACTGCAAAGACCTGCATTAAAAAGAGACAGTTGTTTTAGTGGTTTAACTACTGGACTAGGATGTCAAGAAACCTGGGTCCAAGTCCTGCTCATTCATGGAACCCTACTGTGTGACCTTGTGTAAATCAAACTCTCTCAGCCTTATAGGAGAGCTAGAGCAAACCTAAGGCAAATCAGACACAGGAGTTTCTGAGGGCTAAGACTGTGGACTCTTTCACACAGGAGGAATTTCTCCCAACTTCGAATGCAGCCAATGCGAATTCACATGAATTCGCTTGTTTAGTGAATTTACATGGATCCCCATTGCATTCGGAAGGCGTTCTGAATGACTTCCCATTACCCGAAAATGACCCCTCCTTGCCCGAAATTGTGTGAGAAGCTTTAATTCGCAATAGCGTGAAACCTATGATTGCATTCGGAGTGACTTCCCTTTTGCTCGAAATTGCATGAGAAGCTCTAATTCGCAATAACGTGAAACCCCATGATTGCGTTTGGATTGCCCTTGGATTATACTTCCAATTTCCCACGTCTGAAAGAGTCCTGTGTGACTTGCCCAAAAGTTTTCATAACCAAGCAGAGAGTCAAACCCTGGTCTCCAGAGTTGTAGTCCAATATTCAAGCCACTACCTCCACATTGGCTCCTGGACCAGCTGTCAATAGTTGGAATGCTCTTTTCTTCAATGAAGCTTCCAGTGTTTTTGTCCCTGCAAGCTGCATGGTGAACATTTATGATCCAGTTAAGACTTATCCAGCATTGCGAAGGAGCAATGCAAGGAATCACCCTCATTTCTCTGCTACCTGCCATGACAACTTGCAAAAGCACACAAACTTTTCTAGTTAAGCAACACCATCCACTCATCTTGCTTATAGATTTCACTCCATAGCTAACAATTCTTCTCTGAAATGTTCGCTGTGCCACAGTTGTTGCTTCTTTGTTAAAGGAAGTTATTCAGATAGTCTTACTCATCTCTCCTGGCTTCAGGGGGAAAACTGGTGGTGTGGGGAGGTGGTTCCAAATACTTTTCCCGTATCATGCCTCAAGATCTGCATCTTCAATGTGACTGCTGGAGTTGCTGTGTTTCTCTAGTTGGTAGTGCTATTGTTTCCTCCTCAGTTCTACTGAGGATTCCAAGTAAGCCATGCTAATATTAGCTTTGTGTGTGTTTGTTCAAAGGTACATATTTGTCATAGACTTGTTCTCTGTTATATGTTCCTTCCAGCAGATAGTGCAAAAATAGAAAAGATGTAGTATTAGTGATATATAAACAAAACAAGATCACATAGGAATTTCTCAGCAAAAATACTTAAGCTGAGCATGTATGCATGCTGAGCAGAAGTTGTCAATTACATTTTCTAAATGATGATAATATTCAAAGGTTCAGAAGCCATAGAAATCCATTCCCCAGAGATAAAGTGTACAGAAATGTGTACAAGTGGACACACATATACACATGTATCTGAAATTCATTTTATTTGGCAACAGAAATCTGGAATGAAGCCATTGGCCAAATTGGATTTACCAGGCCAGCAATATGGAAGCCACCAACAACTACAGTGCTTAGTAGTTGGGGGGGGGGGGGAATTATACAAATAACTGAAGTATACAAAGAGAGTAGGAGCTACCTCTTAGGTGAGGATTTCCAGTCTGGACATTCCAGGGTATATCAGCCTCCTGAGCTTGAGAGGCCAGTGTATCCAACTAGGGTTGCCCAGATTAGAGATAGTTGTGTGAGCACCAGTGAGGGTCACAAAGCACTGTACACTGAATGCTACAGGTCAGGGGATATGAACCCTTGAAGCCATCTTGTTAAATTTAGCCTGTACAAAGTAGTATACTACCTGGCCAGTTGCTTGCATGTCTGCAATAAGTGCAACCTTGCCTTCAAAATGAGAACAGCTGACTGATGCACTATGTCCTCAGTTAGTAATCAAGGACATTTACAAAGCAAAAATAGCTTTACAAGAGCTGCAAACTGATTTTGCCTTTGGAATTACTTGTAAACATCTCCTAGAGTGTGAAGGTCATGTGGTTGTTTGCTGTCACTCCTGCCTTAAAAAGAGGAGATTTTAATTTAATGAGAGCTGGGATGCCATTTATTGTCATCTTATGGAAAGCACAATCAAACAGCTGGGATGTCATTTATTATCATCTTATGGAAAGCACAATCAAAAATAGTTCCTGCAGAGAAAATGGAAATCATTTTAAGCAGAAGCCTACCGCTAAAAGAGTTGGCTGGTCAAAGTGTTCCAATATATGACATTGTCTCTGTTTTTACTTTCTCAAATTAGGCCATACATGTTGGTTACATTCCTTTTTCTCAGGTCATTGTATACTTTGCATCCTTCCTTCAAGCCATATTGTCTTAAGGGCCCCTGAGGTTTATTTTTCAAAGCCTCTGGAAACTCATGCAGTCAGCCCACAGCAAACAACTTCTTCTTCTTCTTCCTAGGGCCTGTGTGGGGTTTGATTTCTAACAAAACTACCCATTTTTCTTATCTCACAAACATTCCTACAACTTCCTGACTAGTCAGTTATCCCAGTGGATGGAATGGTCATTGTGAAGTGAGAATCTGAGCAAGTCTGGATAAAACCAGCAAATCACAGTACATGGAATGCTGAAAGAGTGTTATGTCATATGTGGGGTATAAAGTAGAAGCTTGTTGGATGCTAAAATCCATGGATCCTTGTGTCCCATTAAAAACAATAGCATGGTAAAATGCTGTCCCTTACATAAAATGGCAAAATCAAGGCTTTCTTATTGGAATACACACACACACACACACACACACATTCAAACCATGAATAAAAAAATCCATGGATACAGAGAGCCAACTATATTTTATTTGCCATATAATAAATTGTTACTGGGGTTTTTTTTATTTTCTACATCTCTATATGAATGTCCTGATTTAATAATTTACAAGAACAACTGGTGGCACATTCATCCCCTGAACTCACTAATCAATACAGCCACTCAGTATCATGGTCACCATCATGCCCAAGTAACAGATCCAAGGAGGGTTTTTAAGGGTAAAAGGACAAGGCTCAAATAGGAGCTCAAGGGTTGGAATTGCAGGGCTAGCCTAGCAAGGTGTTTCATCACAGTCATGAACAACATTCCATGTGACATAATGTCACACCAGTCAGTAGCTAATTGGTAGTACTGCTTCACTACAGTGTTTATCAGTGAAAACATATTTCTTCCAAATCCATCAGCCTGGCTTTCTAAAATGTAGAACAATCACATCCTAAATAGGTAAAAATCTATTCCCTGCAGGTCATGCCCACTTTCTGAACACATTTAAAAAAAAATAAAACCTTCAAATAAGACTGATCCTCAGCTTCGTAGCTTCTAACCTTAGAAAGAGATTTCCAATTCACACTATGGCCCCTGAGACAATGTTTCAGGGACAATAGCACACAGTTTGCCAAATTCTATTTTTGGACTCCCAACAACACACTGCTAGTTTCTCCCAGTGGGAGATCATGGGAGCTGTAATCCAGGAGGAGGAGGAGGAGGTAGTAACCTTTCCAACCTCTTCCATAGGATTACACTGTTAGGCTGTATAGATACATTTTTTTATTCTTCTTGAGACCTAAGGCTACCTTAGCTGCAAAAAAATATGCACACGATCCTTGCAAATTGCTTGGTGGCTCCTGCTGTGACTGAACATGACTGATTAAATGCAATTATTCTTCCAGCAAGGGCCTCAGTTGCCATTATGATACTGTAGATTATAAACTGATTCTGCAGTTGTCATGGGGATTTGGCTCAATATCTTATTTTGTTTGGTTTTTTTATGAAATCATTTGTGTATTATCCTTCTGGTTACTCACACCTGGATTTGATCCTCAATGTCATCAATACTCAGTATTAAAAGGTGCTTCATATTAACTCATAAGGCACAAGAAAAACAGATTTGATTGGTGAAGTCATTTTCTTAAAGAACTGGTTACAACCATCTTCAATAACAAGCCGGAAAGCCCTGGCCACTAAAAAGGCCTTGATCTAGGAAGTGCCTAGTGAACCTTCCTAGGAGAACCTTTGTATATATGGGGATGCCACAAATGAAAAGACCCAATCTATATTCACTGCCTCCTCTATAACTTTAGAATATTGAGAGGCAGAGGGAAGCTGACAATCTCAGTTTAGTCATCTTTACTTCCAGTGTTAGTTCAGTCCTGATCTGCTCTAGGACCCATCTCCTTGGTGTTTTAGCAGTCTACAATATTCTCAGAACTTTTCTGCAGCACATCTCAAATGATCTAATCTTTTTCCCTATGAGCTTCCTTCACTATCCAGATTTCACCATATGTAGAAATGGGAAATACAGTGGCATGGACAATACTAACTTTAATATTTAATTTTATAGCTTTACATTTCACAATCTGCTCTAGTTCCTTCATAGCTGCCCTTCCAAGTCTTAGACTTCTTCTGATTTCTTGATTTCTGTATCTTCTCTGATTGATGATTGAGTCCAAGTATGGGAAATCTTGGACTATTTCTGTCTCTTTATCATCTACTTTAAAATTATGTAGATCATCTATGGTCATAATTTTTGTTTTCTTGATGTTCAGCTGTAAACCACTCTTTGCACTTTCTGCCTTGGTTGGCCTTGACCGTCTTCAATAACTTTTCCCTATCTCTGATATTTTCTGCTAGTATTTCTGGCACCATCTACATATCTTAGATAGTTAATGTTCCTTCCAACAGTTTTCATGCCTTCATCCTCTGAGTCCAATCCTGCTTTTCATATGATATTCTCAGCACAAAATTAAATAGGGTGATAGAAAAAAGTCTTGTCTCACCCCTTTTCCAATAGCTCTATAATTTAAAAAAGTGAATAATAAACCAAGGTAAGATTTAGATTTAAGATTTAAATCTAAGATTTATAGTAGTGCCTCAGATCTCAAATATCTTAGGATATATCCATGCTTCAGAATTAAAGCAGTTTAGCACCACTTTAACTGCTGTTACTCTGTTCTACAAAATCCTGGGAGTTGTAGTTTGCTGAAGTATTCAGTCCAATCTGTCAGAGAGCTCTGGTGCTTCAACAAACTACAAATCCCAGGATTCTGTAGATTAGAGTCATGAAGTTAAACGGGTTTCAGGCTGATTTAATACTGCAGTGTGGTTACATCCTGAGTCATGCTGAGGAAAAGCCATTGTTTTGCAGAAAACACATTAAAAATGGCCGCAGAGCCACTTCCAGGTTGTGTTTGCCTTCCATGTAAACAACTTTAAAATAGAAAACAAACTTTTTGGCAGAGACTCTTTAGCTTTAAGGCTTTAAGGATCAAAAAAGAGTATCCTCCCCCCCCTTCTTGATGTTTAAATGAATAAACTATAATCCAGAAACTTTAACAAGGAAATTTAATTATGCTTTTGTAATACTTTCATATTGGAAGGGTCTCTTCTTTGTTGCCATAGCAATAGATTCCCTGAGTGAAATTATATCATACTGGCTTTCTTTCAGGTTTTCAGCAATGTGCAATCAACTCCCACTCTTCCTTCAGTCTGTCAATAATGCTTCCACCACCATATTCTCCAGCAGTTACTATTTAACAGCTTTAAACTATGGGGAGAGATCTGAGGCACAGCTATACCATGGACCAGTGGGGAAGGAAAGCAGGTGGATTTTGGAACTGTTAAGGAGAGAGAGATGTCTTTCCATTCACTGTAAAATATCTCTCCAGCAATTCAAGTCCAAAGGAGTCAGGTACTCTTAGTTCTGCCTTTTTACTTCTAATTGCAATGGGTCTCCCAAGCACACAGTAACTCTCTATGTCAAATATTCAAGACTGTACAGAGGTTTGGAAGGAACAAACATCTCTATGAGACCGTTGCTGCCAAGGCAATTTCACATTTGAAGCTGAATTTTGTTCTCCTGATATGAAACAGTCCTGCATTTACACAGTGTGCCACCACCTCCTCTTTGCACCAGCATGACATCAAAATTACTACACATTTAACAGCTTTACAGGCTTAATCAGGGTTGTGGGATGGGAAATCTCCCATGGACTTAGAAAGAATCTACTTTTCTTTCCAAAGAACTGCATCAGTTCCAAGGGTGGGAAATTACAACCTGTAGTTTATTTTTCTTTAAATGATTTCGAGCTAGCATTTCAGCATGTGTGCCTAAGCATCTACAATGAATCTAGCTGTACTCCCCTCCTTCAACATCCTACAATAAACAGCAAAACCAATTTACTCCTGGATCCCTAGTGATTTCATGCCCCTTTATTTTTAATAGGACTGTTTCTACTGAAATTGTTTTTTTTCCCATTATCAGTGCAAAAGAATAAGAAAATATATTGACATATGGCATGGATAAGTGAAGTAGCCTCTCCTCCCTCCCTCAACCCCTGAACCAAAGGGGGTATGATCATAGCTCCATTTATCATAACTGCAAGAAAGACATACATTAAAAATTGGGAACTATTGCCCAATATCTGATCTCTTTGGGGAGAAAAACAAAGAGTATGCTACCATGTTTCCCCGAAAATAAGACAGTGCCTTATATTAATTTTTGCTCCCAAAGATGCACTAGATCTTATTTTCAGGGGATGCCTTATTTTTCCATGAAGAAGAATTCACATTTATTGTTGGACCAAAAATATGAACATTTATTATATAATGTATATATATATTTATATACAAAAAAATTGCCAGGTCTTACTTTCAGGGACGCCTTATATTTAGCAATTCAGCAAAATCTCTACTAGATCTAACTTTGGGGGGATGCCTTATTTTGGGGGAAACAGGGTATTTTGCCTCAGTTATGAAATACATTTGCTCCAGCTTTCAAAGTTAAGGCAAAACAAAGCAAATTATAGAGTGTGTTTTCACTCCAGGTCTGATCCTACTTTGATCAATTTCTGTTGCAATAAAGCTAGGCAAATGCAAAAAAATCTAGTTTTTCTAGACACTAGTTTCCTAGCAGTTCTTTTGAAAAGAACCAATTCAAAAGTGTGTTCAACAAATGAGAATGACAGAAATGAATCACATCATTCTGGAGGGAAGGGACTAATGACAGAAGGGTGTTTACTATCCCTCCTCAGTTTTTGGAAGATCCACCATTCCCCCCCCCCCCCCCAGTCTCAGCGCTGCCTTTGTGCTTGTGGTGTGACCTATGGGTGCATGATTTTTTAAAAAATGATAGAAGATTCACTTCACTGATTTTGTAACTACTTGCAATCAGTGGGCAAGTACTTTCAAAATCAATGAATCAAATCTTCTATCAATTTTTTTAAAAATTATATTTATAATTCCCAAACCAGGCTTCCCGGGCTGCTGCTTGCACCACTGATGATGCACAGATGATTAACATGAATTTCAAAGCAGCGCAAACTAGTGGGGATGACAATCATGCCAAAAAAGAAGTGATTACAAGGGGATAATGAAAAGATCTGCTTTGATAGTGGGAACGATGGACCTTCTGGAATTGATTTACCAACACGGAGCAAAGGCAAATCAGAAACCAGATTAAATGTAAGTGGGAATGAGCCCATAGATTTGATCTGTTGCGAAATCAGGCTGTTTGTAACATTAAAACCATGGAGAATAATTGGTATGGTGTAATTTTCTATGTACAGTGGGCCCTTGTTATCTGCTGGAATTCAGTTCCAGGACCCGCCATAGATACCACAGCCCATGGATCCTCAAGTCTTATTATATACAATGGGGTAATAAAATGGCATTGCTTATATAAAATGGCAAAATCAAGGTTTCCCTTTCCATTCAGAAAGGAAGTCAGACAAGATTGAATTCTATCTAGACATGGGGAAAGGAAAAGTGAAGATTAGAGGAAGAAACATCAGCAATCTAAGATATGCAAATGATACCATAGTACTAGCAGAAAACATCAAAGACTTGAAGTTTACTAGTCTTGAAAATTACTAGAGAAAGTCAGAGAGGAAAGTGCCAAGGTAAGCTTACTGTTGAACATTAAGAAAACAAAAATAATGACCACAGAAGAGTTCTAGAAATTCAATCTAGATGAGGAGGAAATTGAAATAGTTAAGGATTTCCCATATGTTGGCTCAGTTGTTGATCAGAACAGGGACTGCAGGGACTTTGGCTATATCATGAGAAGACATGATTCATTAGAAAATGCTAGGAAATGTGGAGGGCATTAGAAAGAGAGGAAGACCACATACTAGATGAATAAACTCAGTCATTGAGACCAGGGTCCTTAGCCTGCAGGACGTGAGCAGAATAGTTAAGGACAGGGGAGCTTGGGGTGTCTCATTCACAGGGTCACCATGAATCAAAGTTGACTTGAAGGGCAACTAAAAACAACAGCGTGAAAGAGGTCTTTGGCATGAAACAAATTTTAAGCTATGAGTCAAACTTCAGTTTTGTTAAATTACACAAAATCAATAACATTAGCTCAGGCAGTGGTAAGTAAATTTCTTAACTTTAAAATAAAGTATTGGGGCTTTGGTCTCTTTTAAACCACACCTAGCCCTATCTAAACATCCTAGTTTGCATGAAAATGCATGAAAAGAAGAATTCTTGCATATTATATTATCACATGTTCTAAATCTGAGTCATGTAAATGAAAAGAAACTGATTTCAAGGATCATTTGCTCAGATCAGTCTCCTGACACTCAGTAAATCTGATGGCATAAGACTTTCATTCCTATGCTACTGCAGTTAGTGGTGGATAAAATCGTTTGGATAAACATTTTGATAACAACTTTCTGAGAACAACTAAGATGGTGAAGGGTCTGGAAGCCATGCCTTATGAGGAGCGACTTAGGGAGCTGGGGATGTTTAGCTTGGAGAAGAGAAGGTTAAGAGGTGATATGATAGCCCTCTTTAAGTATTTGAAGGGGTGTCATATTGAAGAGGGAGCAAGCTTGTTTTCTACTGCTCCAGAGACTAGAACACGGAACAATGGATGCAAACAGCAGGAAAAGAGATTCCACCTCAACATTAGGAGGAACTTCCTGACAGTAAGGGCTGTTTGACAGTGGAACACACTCCCTCGGAGTGGAGTGGAGTCTCCCTCCTTGGAGGTCTTTAAGCAGAGGCTGGATGGCCATCTGTCGGGGATGCTTTGATTAGGAGTTCCTGCATGGCAGGGGGTTGGACTAGATGGCCCTTGTGGTCTCTTCCTGCTTTCTTCAAGAAACTGGATGGAAAAAACATAAAGCAGACAGAAAGATTAAGAAAAAAATAAAACTGACAGATCCATGCATGCCTAGAAATACTCATGTCTAATGTAGCATTGGAAGCAAACATCTCTAAACATCTGAACAAGTCACTGGAATTACAAAGGAGTTTTCAAATATGGTACTACAATAGTAAGGGATATGGTGTCTTAGTGGTTAAAACACCAATTCTGATTATCATAAGGCTGAAAGGTTGGCAGTTCGAGGCCCAAATGCTGCATGGCAGAACGAGCTCCCATCACTAGTCCCAGTTTCTGCCAACCTAGCAGTTCGAAAGTATATCAAAAGTGCAAGTAGATAAATAGGTACCACTTCAGTGGGAAGGTAAAAGTGTTCTGTGCAGTCATGCTGGCTACATGACCACCGGAGTAATCTTCAGACAATGCTGGCTCTTTGACTTAGTAACAGAGGTGAACACCGCCCCATACAGTCAGTTAGGTCTAATAACTTATTTGTGTATTTATTTATATTCTGCCTTTTCCCAGAGGAAACAAGGCGGATTACAACAGAAATGAAATAAAACAATCAACAATATTACAACATAAAACAAAAATACAAATTACAAACAATAGTCACATTATACTGTCCCCTTACAACTCCCCACCATTACACAATAATAAAACACAGTAACAGTTAAAATAGTTACACCATTAAAACAATTTAAACATGCAAAATGGACAGCTGAGGATGGACAAGGCTGTCCTTCTTTATCAGCTTCCTCTCACCCAGTCACCACCCAGATGCCATATTTCCCTTCTGAGTCCCACATGAAATAAGGGAGAAGGTAGCCTCCCAATTCCTCTGCCATTGCTGTCTCTGGCCCAGATGGAGGAAAGGCTCAGCATGGAGGAAAAGGCAGGCTTAGCATCCTTGGGGCTAGCAACCAGCTGTAGCTTTGCCTAGTGCTCAGGGGATGAGAGAGAAGGTACAGTTTTTAAAGTCCAAGCCCTTCTCACTAGTGCATTCAGCCCAGCTGTACCTTTGCCTGATGGTCAGGGCATGAGAGAGAAAGTACAGTTTTTAAAGTCCAAGCCCTTCTCCCTAGACTAAAGGGGAAACCTTTTTTACCTTTACCTTTTTACTCTAATAGTGCTTGAGTTATCATACCACCTTGAACACACCAAATCTCACCTGACTTTTAAAAGCTAAGCAGGACCAAGCCTGGTTAGTACTTGCATGGAAGGCCATCAGGAAATAGTAATACCAAGGATTTGGGTGTAAGGATTAGAAAGAAATCCTGCCTGAAACTCTATTGAACTATGGACTCTTTCAAACGGGGAGGAATTTCTCCCAACTCCGAATGGAGCCAATGCGGATTTATGTAAATTCGCTTGTTTAGCGAATTTACATGAACCCCTGCTCCGTTCGGAATTACTTCCCATTACCCGAAATTAACCCCCTCCTGCCCGAATTTGCATGCGAAGCTTTAATTCACAATAAGGTAAAACCCATGATTGCATTGGAATTGGCTTCCCTCTTGCCCGAATTTGCATGTGAAGAGTTAATTTGCAATAACATAAAACCCATGATTGCATTCGAATTGACCTTAAATTATACTTCCAATTTAGCCTTGTATGAAAGAGTCCTATGTCAGCGTTGACAGTACTGAACATGATGGATCAATGGTCTGACTCACTCTGAGGCAGCTTCCTGTATCTCTGTGATCATGAAATAGCTGCACATAAAAGATTTCGTTTTAACAAAGGATTCATGAAGTGAAAATATGGACCACAATCCAGATATCCTTGTTCTCTTGTCTTTCCTGCTATGACACAAGGAGATCTATGAGAACACACTGCCTAAAGTGCTGCTGCACAGAGGAGCAAGAACAATGTGAAACCCTGCTATATAAATGGTGACATATTTGCCAAAAATGGAAGCAAATCAAGTCTTGCTGCCAATGTATCAAGGACTGTGGTTCATTCTAAGGAGCCCAAATTCTGTCTCTTACTCCACCATCCTTTTAACTGGTCTTTATTTAACTGGTCTAAGCTATGCTTAATATTTAATACACTTTTAACTGACAAAACTTTCTTTAACACTGAAGTGAAAGCAGAAGGCATTCTTAGCAAAATATATTTCCCATACTTGAGGGGTGCTGAAATGGAGAAATGGTTCAATGTAAGGTACATTTGATGGTTAGATAAAGTGATTTCCCCTCATTATGAAAGTAGACAATCTAATGAAAAACAAATGTCTCATCTTAGGTAAAATTTAATGTACTGCTTTATGCATGTTATGTGCATGTCATTCTGCAATCATATACTGTCTGCAAGTCTAAAGAAATAGAAAAGAACCAGATAATATGCCAAGTTCTCATTGCACTCCCATTTAAATCAGCTATTAAATGAAGGCCTGGGTACAAAGGAAATCTATAGTAATGCATGACTTTTTATAACTTGCCAGCATTTATTCCTTACTGTAAACTAACACGCTGTTTCAATGAACACTAAGAAGTTCCTTTATAGATGTAGTCAAATTGCATTAAACAATATCCATTGTAAATAACTATAATTACCAATATATCGGATCGATCCTTTTTTTTTTTATCCTGAGTATAGCTAACAAAGCCACTTCTTTCTTTATAATATAACAGCAAGTGGTGCATTTTCTATCTGCTATTTGGCTAGTCATGCACTATAATGCTATACATTTTTTTACATGGAAACTAATAGGAGCACTACAGATACGGTATTTGCTCTTAGACAACTGCAAGAGAAATGTAGAGAGCAGAACAAAGGACTCTATGGACTCTTTCAAACGGGAGGAATTTCTCCCAATTCCGAATGGAGCCAATGCGGATTCATGTAAATTCGCTTGTTTAGCAAATTTACCTGAACCCCTGCTCCGTTCAGAAGGCATTCGGAATCACTTCCCATTACCTGAAAATAACCCCCCCTTGCCCGAAATCGCGTGAGAAGCTTAAATTCGCAATAACGTTAAACCCATGATTGCATTCAGAGTGACTTCCCTTTTGCCCAAATTTGTGTGAGAAGAATTAATTCGCAATAACGTGAAACCCCAGGATTGCGTTTGGATTGCCCTTGGATTATACTTCCAATTTCCCACGTCTGAAAGAGTCCTATGTAACATTTGTCAACCTTATGAAAGCCTTCAACACTGTGAGTAGAAAAGATCTGTGGCAAATCCTGGAATGACTAGGATGTCCACCCAAATTCCTCAAAATAATTGTCTTGTTACATGAGGATCAGCACGGTCAAGTCAGATATGGCGATGCTCTCTCAGAGCCCTTTCTAATAACTAATAGAGTGAAACAAGGTTGTGTTCTCGCTCCAACTCAATTTACAGTCTTCTTCAGCACGATGCTCCAAAGGTCTACAACAGATCTCGAAGAAGAAGACGGCATCTACATTATTATACTGATGGTAGCTTGTTTAACTTAAGCCGTCTGAGGGCTCACACAAAGACTCTAAACTATCTAGTGCATGAGATGCTTTTCGCTGACAGTGCTGCCCTTGTTGCCCATGCAGAAGCAGTTCTGCAGCGCCTAACATCTTGCTTTGCAACAGCTGCAGAGCTGTGTGGGCTGGAAGTCAGGCTGAAGAAAAAGGAAGTTCTCTAACAGCCTGCACCACAGAAAGAGCACTATCATCCCCATGTCACCATAAGCAAATCTGTGCTTAAGTCCATTCAGCAGTTCACCTACCTGGGAAGCATCATCTCTTCCAATGCCAAGATTGATAAAGAGATCGATCACAGATTAGCAAAGGCATATAATGCATTCAGAAGGCTTCAGAAAAGAGTCTGGAGTAACAAATACCTGAAACAAAGCCCAAAAACAGTGTGTACAGACCCATTGTACTGTCCATTCTCCTCTACAGATCTGAAACATGGGTCATCTATTGCCAACATCTACGACTCCTCGAACTCTTTCATCAGCGCTATATACACACAATCCTAAATATATACTGGACTGACTATGTGACGAATGTTGCTGTCCTTGAGCAAGCAGGGGTCACCAGCATTGAGGCCATGCTATTGAAAATGCAGCTGCGCTGGGCAGGGCACGTTTCTAGGATGGAGGAACATCACCTCCCAAAAATAGTACTCTACAATGAACTCACCATGGGTCAGCATAAGAGAGGTGCCCCAAGGAAGAGATACAAGGACTCCCCGAAACAACATCTCAAGCTCAGCCAAAATGATCACCAACAAAAAAAAAAAAATGGTCTGCCCTGGCCACACATCGGGAGGTATGGAGACACACTATCCACAATGCTGCAGCCTTTTTAGAGAATTCACGCTGAACAAGTCTCGAAGAGAAATGACAACGCAGAAAGAACCACAACTTGGAAATAGCACCCAAGGAGACTTTTTGCTGTGCTCTCTGCAGCCAGACTTGTTTATCTCACAATGGCCTTTTTAGTCATCAACGTGTTTGTAGAAAGCGTGGGATGAGTCCTTCCTGAATCTTCGCTAGCGAAGAAAAGCCAGAGAGAGTCCCATATATTTAATGGGACTTGCAGAAGCAAGTGCCTGTGAACAGGTTTGGGACTTATATCAGTACAGACATATTGCAGTGCACATCTAGACTGAACTTGGAAGGAAATATACAGTATTTAGGAACTACCTTCACATTAGCCTAATTTTATGCTAGCATTGTGGCTGTATCCATGGGATGAAGAAGCTTTGTATATGGCATTAATTTTGCTACTTTTTCTCCCTACCCATTCTCTGTTTTCTTTTTTCTTTTCTCTTTCTTTCTTTCTTTCTTTCTTTTTTTCTCTTCTGGCAAATCTAAGGCAGCAGAGCAGTTCTACAATCAGATTGCTGACAAAAGAACATTCTGCTAACCTCCTACAGCCAGAACATATTTTTAATTAGAATTGCTCTCTGATTCATTATCCTTACCTAATTTTTAACATTCAACACAAATATTAAAATCAATTATTTTAATATTAAATACAAAACAACATTATTTCTTTTAGTAACAATTGATGTTTAATTCATTTTTCTAGGGATAACTTCCTCCCAACCAAGATTCACACAAGTATATACCCCAAACGCTTCCGTGCCACCACCCTCTGAAGATGCCAGCCACAGATGCAGGCAAAACATCAGGAAAAAAATTCTTACAGAACATAGCCACATAGTCCAGAAAACCCACAGAAACTAGTTTATTACTTTGTTTTATTCTGAAAATAACTGATAAGATCCTGTTGGAAACTGGTGTTTTTCAACATAAGCTAAACACCAAGAGAAGGTGCTCCTGTGCCATTTGATATCTGCAAGTACTCCCAGGAGGGCAACTGCAACTTTCCTTATCATGAATAATGAACAAACTGTAAACTCCCTTAATTTTTTAAAATAACACACTTCTTTACTCTTTTGTGAGACAATTAGCCTGCTCTGTCCAGAAGCACTAGTGCAACAACAAACTACAGTTCCCAAAATTCCACAGTACTGAGCCATGGCAATTTAAATGGTGTCAAACTGGATTGTTTCTGCACATGCAAACAAACACAACAAAATAGAGATTTTCTATACCTTAGTTCTGTCACTAATCAGAATAGAGACTTTAGTCAAGAGAACAGAAGACTAAAATTTGGAAGGGTAACTATGAAGGAACTAGATCCTCAAGTGTAAAGATATATCATTAATACCAAAGTTAGAATCATCCATGTAATAGTATTTCTCATTTCTATGTATGTGAAAGGTGGATAAAGAAGAAAGCTGACAGGAAGAAAAGCAACACATTTGAATTGTGATGCTGGAGGAGAATTCTGCATATACCAACAACTTTCAACATTTTTTCCCCTTAACTATCAAAAGCATACTATTCTTGATGCCTTTCAAGTAACGTAGAAGAATGGATTCTTGGCACAATCCATAAAACTCCCTCTGAAGATAAAGATAAAGATTTAACTACCGGTAAGTCTACACAGAGGATGATACCCTGGCCCTGATTTGTTCAAGACTTCTTATGAGGGTAGAATTTTCTGGCTTCATCAACAGGGGCAGACACTAGTGCATCAGCTCAGCTGGTTGATGACCCTTCTGCTAAATGGCCATCAAATCATCTTGAATTTGAAACACTAATTCTTTTTAAAAACTAAGTTTTCATGCCTTTAATCTCACTAGGTCATAGCTAAAATATTAAGAGTTATCAACCATGCTGCTATGAAGAAAGCAAACAAAATAAAGCATGAAGCATATAAAATTAAGCAAAGAAAAAGAAAAGTCATAGGTTAACAAAACAGAAAGTAAATCAGAAAATAACAAACAATCCACCAAGTAGTGCCAAGGTACATTCCTGGATAATTTTTTTCTGGTGCTCTCTGTGGATGGGGACTGAAGTATGTATAGAAACAGTACCTTCAGTATGTGTGTTTTTAAAAAAGAAAAACATCCTAATTTAGGAGTCCAAAGCAACTGCTGCATGTTTCTTGAAAACCAATACATCAAAAAAATAAAATAACTAATTGTATATTTTCCACCCAAAATCTCAGTCAAATGAAGGGAAAAATTGGAAGTGGAGAAATGAAAACTGTTTGTTTCAGCTCCACTAGGCAAGTTTTGAAAGCTGTTTCCTGTGATTCTAAATGACAGCAGGAAGGCCACTTGCCAGACATGCTGTAAATGCAGGTGACAGGCCCCTAGGGCATTTAAAGATATGAGACTTCAACAAGATTCGATAGGTCAGAGTGAGGCTTCATTTAAAAAAGAAGCTAAGGATGTTAAACAGCTGGAAACTCCTGATGAGTCTTATTCAATTCTAATCCAAAATATGAAAACACTACCTTTTTCAACTAGACTCCCAGAATGCCTAAGCCAACACAGTTGACCTAGAGTTATGGAAGTTATAGTCCAAAAATATAGCATTTCCAAATTCTGCTGATCCCAGCCTAGCAAGCCTTTGTTCAGGGAACTGGAGGAAAGCAACATTTCCAAGCTCTTGGAAAGCAAACCTTTCCAAGTGATTCTAATTCTTGTTTAGTAAGCCTTTGTCCAAGGACTTGATGAGATAAATACAGTGGTGGAATGGGCAAACCTGTCAGTTTCATTTTCTCTTGCTTTTTAATTTCATGAAACTTGCTAAATTCTGATCAAGCCAAACTTCAACAAAATTCTCAGCCACTCCTAGTGAATGTATTATGGGGGACTACATTCAAACAATATTTGCCTGAAAAAGTATATGCTCATTTTATAGTTCTGTTGTACCAAGCAAAAGGTAGCATAATAGCTCTGTGTATAAATAACATGCTCCAGATATTTTAATCTTATCTTTGGAGATGCGTGCAAGACAGACAGGTGGAATACATGTCCATGAAACATGCCATGCATAATTATAGCATCTCCAAAACATCTTGGTGTCATGATGCTGTTTTCTCAAATATAAGTCTCGCTACTTCATATACATGAGTGCTTACCTTAGGAAATACCCCAGTACTGAGCATAAATATTTCCAGAAAGGACTTTACTGATGTGCTAATTAAGTCAATAGAAGACAAATTTCCCTAACAGCTGCACAGTTTGGGAGAATCTGCAGATTGGAAGTCAGGATGAATGGGTGCTACAAATGCAGGAATCATCATGCTTTTGGGATTCCCAAATGCTATTTTCAGCTATCCTGTTTTCTAAAATAGAGCTGCCTTTCAGATGAATGAACCTAAACACATTCATCTGTACAAACACAATTTTTTCTTCTTAACCCTCATGTCATTTTGTCTTTTAAAAACTCCAGTCAGGCCCTGATTTGATGTCTGAGCTAATCTGCTAGGATTCCTGTGAGATGTGCATTCCAAAAAAAAAACAAAAAACCCTGCACAGTGAAGACCCAGTTAAGAGATGTGTGACCCAGTTGCTCAATTATGAATTACAGGACTCTCTTGCTGAATATTCCACTGTGGGGTTGGTGGGTCATGTCATACATGTACGTCATTCTGCTCGGAAAACAATTGAGAGAGAGAGAGAGGAGGGACTCTAGAAAATAAAAGTAGGTGAAATCGCACTCTTAACACCATAAAGAAAGGACAGACACATTTAGAAAATGTTGATATGGGGAAGATGTGGAAGAGAAAGAGAAATGCATACATGTATATCCACATACCTATGTCCCTGGTCCTTCTTTTTGCTCCTTGTTTAGCTTCATGATATTACATCCCCTCCCCAAGGTCCAAGATTCTCTTCAGAATACCAACTTTTAACTGTGGAAACATAAATTTGCATAAGTTTTTGAAGTTTTCATTATTTTCTTGTCCCCAGCTTCTGCCTATCAAAATTTGATTCAGTTCCCTCCCATGATCTATCTTTCCCCGTATTTCAATATCTGGGAGATAATGAACAGTGAACACTAGGGGTAGATACACACATATCTTGTTGCTTTTAGTCATATTTTATTTTCCAGTTCAAATATAATGAGTCTCTATTACACAGTTCCTCGGACAGCACAGAAAGTTCTATATTGATAACTCATAAAGGAAGGAAAGCAGCGTGACTCATGACTTTGAAGCCTGTGCTATCTTTCTGCTTTGACCTTTTTACCTTGAGGGTAAAAATCATCCACAAAGTTGAGGTCTCCAGGAAGAACTCTTCTCGCACAACTAAGAACACAGCTGTGTACAAAGTGATGTTGTGTGTTTACTCACAAGTCACTAGCAATTCAGCAGAAACCTGAAGGTTTGGATTTTGAAATCTGAAGTTTAGGAGCAATTTAAGGAATGAACTAAGCAGTGTATGAGCATGCATCCACACACACACACACACACACACACTGTGCTTTTAAGGTATGATTCATGCCATTTAACAAATTCAGAAAGGCAACAAAAGTAATAATTTAGTGTGATGTAGTGATTTGAGCATTAGACCATGACTCTGAAGAGCAGTGTTCCAATTTCTGTTTGGCCATGAAATCCACTTGGGCAAGTCACACTGTCTCAGCCTTAAAAGATAGCAATGACCAAAAAAAACTTTGAAGAAATTTGCCAAGAAAATCCGATTATAATTACACCTTAGGATCATCATAAGTTGCAAACAACTTTTAACCACACCACAAACACACCACCACCACCACACAAACATACAATATAAGCCAAAAAGCAATAACAATGAGATAGATTTTTTTAAATGGCTCTATCTTGCCATTTTTGCACAAGTGAATCCAGATGATGAGAAAGTATGCAGGACTGTTCCTATTTATTGCTAGATGTAATTGATGCATTAGTTATAAGGAAGGTACTTCTTGTGCCTCACTTCAATCATATCCTCTTGACATAATCGTGATGCACATCCTTATGTAACTGGCTGCCTCTGGATCAGGCACTCTGGAGAGCTTCAAAGATAGATACTTAGAAGATGACCTTGGAATGGACAGTACTCATAGTCTCAGAAAAGAGAGGAAAATGAATATTGTGTGCTAGTTAGAAGCTCTCTGATCCCATCATTCCATATATGGGAAGGATGCACACCGTGTATGTATTGATTTAAAGGATTGTACTCAACTCTTCAGCCAGAACGTTTCCTAGGGCAGTTTACAAAGTTCAGACATAAGATTCAGAGTATTAAATAAAAAGAAATTTGGAAGGAGATTCTTGCAAAGATAAGACATGTCCTTGCATAAAATCTTTAAAAAAAAAAAAAAGAGGAGATCGGGGGGGGGGGTGGACGAGGAGAGGAAAGCAGTTAGACACAAGTTGCCAAGTGGAGCAGATAACATGTAATTCAGCAGGTTATGGAGCTAGATCTAAGCAGAGCTTGGAAGCATGGTTTTGTGATTACCTAGGGATTTGGGGAATGGTGGTCTTAAAAAGTAACTTTTCTAAGCTCTGGGTCTAGACACAGTAGAAGGTTTGTGGCAACTGGTAGCTGAGAGAAGAGAGCTCCCAGTTGGAGCTGTGTCCAGCACCATGGCAGGGTGCTTGGTTGTTGCTGGTTCCTCTCTCTTTCTCTTTGATGTCATCTACAATGGCACTTGGTAAATGGAGGAAGGGAATGTACTTTAGTGTAACAAATTATGATAATGCTGACAAGTAATAGCTGTGGTTAATTCTGAGGCAGGCATTTTGACTGTGCTTGATTTTCATATAACACATAAAGGAAACTCGGGACCCTCTTCTACGTATGTTCTGCATCTTGTGAGGGTTTAGACAGCTGGCTTCATTGGCACACACTCTGCATGCACCCCCCAGTAGTATTTTTGCTCTCTGTGTATTAGCTTCTTTCCTCCGCTGAACCAACCCCAGCTGCCTGGAAAAACTAGTACAGTACTGATTTTCTCCCTCGTAGCTTGGTATTTTGACCCTTGTTAAGAACATGCTTGAGACCAGATCCTCTGGTCCATCAGGTTAACTTTATACCACTTATGAAAGAGTAAATGTAGTAACACTGCAGTGTTTTTCTAGAGACAATACATGACCTTTGTTTGCCAAGAGCTTTCTTTTTCCATTCTCTGATCTCTATGTTAAAAGCATAGATATTGTCTCAGTATTGCTTCTGCTGAACTCACGTTTGGGCTTATCACAAGGAAGAAAGCTTATCTGGAGTTTGGGACATTGCAATAATACCTAGAGCAATTGTCTTCATAATCTGCTGAGTTATGGTAGTGTGCCAAACATTAGTGCTGTGCAGCTTCTGTTATGTCTGTGGGGCTTTCTTAGAGCTTCCAAACACATCCCAATGGAATTGGGGAATGTGCAGTAGGGTTCTCATCTAATTAAAGAAACTTTAGTCAATTAATCATTGAGGCTTAATTGATGAATCATTTCTATCTGCATAAATTTGCATATGGAAAAAGAATACTATTCAAAGAAAAAAAACATTCTCAGATCAGATGCATTCCTGCATTCATTATAGCACTCAGTAATAAAAGAATATTATGGACAAAACTTAGAAGAGGTATTTACCCCTGCATGGAAGGAAGAATGCTGCTTTGAAGTTAATCCTGCTACCATAATTTTTAAAAGAGTTTGTGTAAGGATTTTTTTTAAAAAAAAAAATCTTCCCAGTTATGTAAATGATTTCAGTTAACATTATAAACATTTAACAAAACAATTTTTAAAAATCAACCAAAGTACTTATGCAGTGAACATTTTTTGCAGAGTATCAGGCAAATTAATCTTATAGATCAAAAGCCTTTTAATCAGTTCATCTAACTGATTAATCAGGTAAACACTGCTGCTTTAATATTTATGAATAATAAGAGTTTGCTGGCTGAAAGCCTATCTACAGCTCCAAGCCTTTACACACAGGCCCATTACAGACTTCTGTGCACACATGCATATCATTGAATTATTAGGTTGTATGTTACATTAAACATAGAATTGGCCTGGCTCTGTTTTCTTCATTTTTAAAAAGTAATAGAAGTAACCCATGCTGTGGCTGGAATGCTAATTGCTCCTCTTCTCCTGTTAGGGAAAGCCACCATTCTGGCTAACAACAGCTTCTTCTTAGCTCACACTGTGATTTTGTCAGAACTATATCAGAAAAGGAGGGAAATCAGTTGTTCTACTGATCTAAAGGCTAAACTATAAATTGTAGCAAAATCATTATAAATACATTTTTAGCTGGGGTGGGGGTAAGATTTGACCTACCAAGTGCTTTTGAACTTCAGCTACTACAAGCCCAAGCCAGCATGACCAATGGTTAGGGAACAGATAGATTATATCCTTCCTTGGCCACAGTCCCTCCTATCCTTGCAACCAATCCTTCTGTTGTACTCCCTTTACCTTGCCCAGCCAGCCTGTCTTCTGGACCTGGGGCCTGGAGTAGCAGCTCGCATTGTCAGTGGGACAGTGACTCTGCTCTTTGAAAGAACTATCCTGTATTCTTAACTATTTTGGTCATTGGGTTCAACATGTTTATTTATTTATTTATTAGATTTTTATCCTGCCTTTCTCTCAAAATGGGATTCAAGGTGGCTGTTTGGATAGCTCCTTTAATGTCTGGATTAAAATGTAGACTAGAATCTGGAGCAAATTCATCATCCCACTGGCTAGGGGCAGAGTGCCAATAATTATGAATGGACTATGAAGCTGCATGTCCTACATTTTGGAGAAACCACAGGTATCAGCATCTAGATATGCACCTGTGCCACCTTGCAGCCTTTCCTCCCCCCCTTTCCCATCCCTCCTTACCTAATAAAGGGAGTCAATTTCATATTGCAGCTGTTGGTTTGTCACCAGCACATAGAGTTGTATAGTGCACCTTTGGATGCCATTTTGTACCAGACACAGCCCAAGTTGTTTTGTTGCATGACCAGAAACAACAAATTGAATCTTCTGCACACAGTTAAGGTGCATAGTTTCTATGCCCAGGAAATCAATTTTGGCAATTGAGGCAGAATTTCCCATAAGCACATGACAGTAGAAGCATAAGGGTAACTGAAATCATCAACAATCCACTGCCCTTTCATGTCTGCCCCATTCTGCCTAATGGTAGGGCTACCCCTACATCTTTCACACTTTGGCTGTTTCAGTACCACTGACTTTTAGCACAGGCAGGATTACAGTATTCACCTGTGTAACCTTGCTGCCAACTAGATCATTAATCTGGTTAGCACCCATAGCAACAAATGATGTGCAGTCTTGCCTGACTGAATAATGCAGAAGAGAAAATAGAATCATGACAGTGCCTTCGGAACATTTTGTGGCTCTTTTGTATCACTATTGAAAAGGAACTGCTTATCTTGATGGAAAAGTGTATTTAATCTTGTTTTTTTTCACCATTTCAGTGTTTTCACATGACATTAATAAATGAATGCCTAAATAAATAACTTCCAGGTTCCTTACTTGACCTTTTTAAATACATTCCAATATTTCACAGATCGGATGAGACAGTCTTCTTGTTCCCTTGTTAATACCATCTAACATTAGAACAAAGGCCATTATCTAAACCAGACATAGAGAATATTTGTACCTCTAAATGATGTTCAACTGCATCTCTCATCATCCTTCACCATGGGCTAAGTTGGTTGAGACTGATGAGACTAGCACCCAACAACAATGGAATGCCCTTACATTTTACACCCCTAGCCTAAACGTCCAGCTCCATGATGCATCAGAGACAGCTCTTTTACACCTGCTGTACATTGAACTGACAGAATCACAATTTTGGATGGGTGGTAGATGAAGAATGTGTGATCATACAATTGCTCTGGTCTGATTTATTTTATAGAATTGCCACAAGTCAAATACACCAAATAGAATTTACCCATCCAAAGCACCATTTTCCAGGGAGAGAAACATAGTGCCCAGGAATGTTCTACCAGTGTATTTATTGTTGCATACGTGCACATGCACACACACACATCCAAACAATTTCAACAATTTCAGTGCTCACCGGGGTTCAGTTTCTCTACAAGAAATTAACTGGGGATTTAACAGTATTTCTGTACTGTAAAGTCTGTTCAAACATATGTAGGCTGAGTATAAGATTTATAGCAGTAAAACTTAGAAGATCCCTCGTGGTCTGTCTAATGTCTAGCAGAATCTACAGTACCATGTAATTTTCAGCAGAAACCTAGTTGGCTCTCTGCTTCCTTTTCAAACCCAGTACCAGCACAAAATTGGGAGAGATGAGCCACTTCGACCCATCACCTATGCCATGAAACACTAGATCTACCAGACTATTATTGGCTACCAATTGTTTAAGAGATATTGCCTCTGAGCATCCACAATGATAGCTCTACTGAAATAAATGCTGGTCACGTATCTACACTTGATACTGATACTACTTTCACTGCCAGGGCTCTATCCTATGAAATCTTGGTATTTGTTGCTTGGTGAAACTACTTAGATTTCTCTGGTAGAGAGTTTAATTCTTTATAGAGAATTTTAAATCACTCTCCAAACTATAAATCCTAGAGTTTTCTAGGATGAAGTCCTGGCAGTTAAAGTGTTTCAAGATGCAATAAATGTGCAACATGTACATAACTTTGGCATCAAGAATGAGATTGCTACCAAGAATCTAGAATTCTTTAGCAATCAGAGGCATAGAGCTAGAATGGAAAGGTTATTTTGATCAATTGCATAACAATTCATTTAACTACATTTTTATCAGGATGCGACTCTGGTCTCCAACTGTTAATTTGTACACACAGCACACAGGAAAAAGTTTTACCAGAACAGTAGCAGAAAATATGGAAAATCCCTGGTAAACAGGGATTGCTCTTTAGTTAATCAGGTTCTAAAATGTGAAAATTGGGGATAGCTGCCTATGAACACATCCAGTATATTTGTGTACCTTCAAGTCATTTCCAACTTATGGCGAGACTGATTCAAAATCCCAGATTTTGTTACTGTTCTCTCTGATTTTATATTGGGTTAAAATAAAATGTCTTAGGAAGCTGATACAAAAAATTCTCTGATTGTACTGGGAGGTGACCAAAATAAACAAAATGTGTATGGATCTCCAATATAAAATTGGAAAGAACAGAAACAAGACCTGAACTTTGGACTTTTTAAATCACTCTGGATGCACCCTATGTTGCATAAATCAGACATCTCAAAGGCCATCAAGTCCAGTGCCCTGTCAGACAGTGTTTGCTTCTTCCAGAGAAAGCAGTCAATGGCCCAAAACAGATGGGCCAAATAGAGTGGTGGGGACTACACAAGTGTTGCTTGCACCAGGACTGCAACAACATGTGCCTGGTGCCAATCCAAGCCACCGCCATGGTCCTGAACCAGGCCACTGGAAAGAGCTGATTCTACCCACTTCATCTTGGCCCAATTCTTTGTAAATGACACAGCCTCGGTGCAGCTTTAGGCCATGTTTGGGGTGTGTGACATGTAAACAGCATGTCCCCAATGTGGCCTGAAGCTGCACCATTTTGCCTGTGTGTTTTGGGCCAATCTGTGGCCCTGGAAGAATATTAGCAGTCTTAACCCACAGCCCAGATCATAAATACTCACTTTGACAAGTAAACAAGAAGAGGCATGCTAAACTGGAAGAAAGCTGAAGTCTTCCTTGTTGTCTATATGCTTAAAATTATTTTCACAAAGCTCACCAGAGAGGGAAATTTATAACTGTCTCATGTGGAATTCCCTCTTCTCTCAAACTATTTTTTTAGCTTACTCAAGATTTTGATACTGTAATATGTAGCTCCCCATGTTCCTAAATTAATGGCAGCTCCAGTCTGGAGTGGGAGTAGGCATACATGCATAATAAGTACAAAGTAAGTTGTATCAGATGTTGTGGAAGCTTGCAGTCCTTTTATCTTTGTCATGAGTAGGTTTGCTGTATTTGGATAGTAACCAAAGAGTATTCTCCTCTTCTTGATAAAAACATATGATGCCAATATTGTCCTACTCCATAATCAAGAAGGCTAACACTATAATAGTAAAAGACAAAGACTATAAATTTGTTTTACCATGATGGCTAAAAGCCAAAACACAAAAGTAGTTGTTGAAATTGAAATCCAGAGTGTATGTGCATGTTTATTATTTGTATGTAAAGATGACTGTGTAAATTGTGCATAAATGATACCAAAGAGGGCTGTAAATCATTTGTCTAGTTGAGATAATGGGGCCTTTATTTCTGTGGACTGTGCCAGGAAACAGAAATGCTTTCAGCCAGATTGAATTCCCTCTAATTAATAAAAGTGATTGTAATGAATCAAATACAACTCTTGCGCAATTGAGAATGGAAAGTGGTTACAAAACATTAACATAGTTCACTCACTGGGGAATACATGTGTGTTATGCATTATCCTTAGACAGGATAATCTTACCATATTTACCAGGGAGTAAGTACCATTGAACTCTGTGTGGATTACTTTGAAGTAAACCTGAATATGAAACTGCTCTGTATATCTAGTGGGAGTCATCTCGCCTATCTAATGGTGTTAGCAGCGTTAGCCAGCATAGCAAATGGCATCAGGAGGGGTACATGTTTCTCATCCTGCTGTATATTATTCTTCTGTAGGGCTTTATTTATATATTTCCTTTTAATCCTTCTTCTATACTGCTTCTCATTTATTCAAATCCCAAAACAATTTACAAGAGCACCACAGAACCATACAATAAAACGCAATACAGCAAAACAAGTTGAGAAAAAGTCCAAAACACTCAACAGCTTGGGTGAAACACAAGTAAAAAGATACAGTATTCCATTTACTGTCTAGGAAGCTGTTTTATATTATAGGCCACTAGTCCATCTAGCCCAGTATTTTCAATGTTCTGATGAGCAGCAGTTCTTCAGGGTTTCAGGCAGGAGTCTTTCCTAACCCTGCCTGGAAATCCCTAGTACAATTTGGTGGTTCCCCATCCAAATATTAACCTGCACTGGTCCTATGTAGACTTGAAAATCAGATTACATCAATTGTCTCATGTACCATATGAGGCAAAAGATCCACAGGCCAGAGCAGGTCCATCACAGCCTTCCCTGATGAGTGCAGTACTCTGGAGAATGGAACGAGTAAGATGGGAGATATTCTTTAAAATACTCTGATACTGAGTCATTTAAGGGTTCTTGCACTAAACCCAAAATCTCAGACCTGTTCGGTATTTACCAAGAAAAATCCAATAAAGTTCAGTACAGTTGGCCCTCCCATTTTTGCAGAGGATCCATTCCAGACCGCCCCCTCCCCCGCAAAAACAGAGGCTTACACATATTCAAGCCCCATACGCTTGAATGAGGAACGTGCTCGGGGAGGGGGGTGCACCAGGGGCATGCCCCATTGAAAAGAGCAGAGGTTGCCCCTCTGCTGATTTTCAAGGTCACGGATCCCAGCTCCGTGAGTTAGGAGGGGCGACTGTATTTACCAAGAACAGCCCAATAATGTCTTGCCTGCTACCATGGGGTGATGCTGCTCTGGTAGAGGAAAATAGCCCAACCATTTTCAAGGCATAATCAGCATAAACATGCCCATCCACAGTGATGCATTCTTTTGTAACTTTCCAAATTAGGCTACACGTTATGCCATAGATTTCTACCCACCTAATCCTGCCCTCTTGACTTTATAGCACCCGAATTTGATGCTCCATAGAGTTGTCAGGCGTCAAGCTATTTTCTGCCTGCATAATATTGGAAAGCAATCGAATTTACAGAAATGTTTCCTAGTATGTTGCTCCAGTTATCTGTTTTGCCCATCCTTTTCTTTAACTGTCTGTAAGATACCTCAACATTGAGCGAGAAAAAAAAATTGCAAGATTATTGCTGACATCCCTCTTCTGCTGCTAATTACTGTTGGCAAAATGGCAAGTAAAGTTTCTTGTTGGAGACATGTCACAGAGCTTGCTCAAAGTTGAATAGATGGGGCCCAACTGGTTACTAAAAGTATGGGCCTTACATTTTTCTCACAGACTTGAAATTCATTTGAATGAGAGATGATAAAGCTGTTCACTCAAGACACAACTACAGGTTGAGATCTAAATTTGTTCCACGTCTTTAGGACCCCAGTGGCAGATGGAATCAGAAACAACTTTTGCCATTATTATTTTTCTTATTTTTTTGCCCTATTGAAGTCTATGGAAGCCTCTGAGAAATGAGCCAGTTAGTGCCTGCAGAACCCTTCCCAGAGACTGTTGCTTAATCATATTACAATGTTGTGTGGTTGGTTGGTGTATGTGGCATGTGCCTTCAAGTCATTTTTGACATGGCAACCCTAAGGTGAATCTATCACAGAGGGGGGTTTTTTTGGCAGAGGGGGTTTGCCATTGCCATCCTGTATTGTTGTTTGTAGAACAGAACAAGCCAGTTGTACTGGAAAGAGTACTAGACTAGGATTTGGAAGACTGATGAAACTTACTGAGGGATCTTGAGCCAGCTACTCTCTTCTCACGTCCTATTTTACTTCACAGGAATTAGTAAGGATAAAGGCAATGGAAAAGGTATGTACAAAGGACAAGTGAGATATAAAAGTAATAAAGAAATGGACAAATTCTGGAGATTGGTTTTTGTAGATTTTTGCTTGTAGCCTTGTGTATATCATATAAAACAGATGCTTTTCAAGGGGCCATTATTGATTTTATTACCTGTGTTATGGTTTTTTAATATGTATTTTATTGTTAATTTATTGTTATTGTTATTTTTGCCATTAGCAGTTTTAAGCACCACTTAGCAGACAGATGGCATACCAATGCAAGGAATAATAGATGTAATTTATACATGATTTTAAAATAATATTCTAGCATGGGTATAAGTCTGGGTATTGGGGACAACTGTCCCTAAAGAAAACAACATTAACTACAACACTGATGTTTGTGAAAAATAGTTTGCTAGATTGCTCCATTCTTGCTAAATCAAGCCTCTCACCTGTTTCCTGTCTCTTGTGAGTTGGGCCTTTGACATCATGCAGATGGGTTTTAAAATCTTTGTTAGTATCACGGCCAAACATTAATAGCTGTCCCGCATATGGAGTCAGCCTGCATTCATGACCTTGTTTGATACATTTTGCATTAGCTTGCCATTTTGAGGCTGGAAAAGGATATGGAAACTGGAAATGGACTGATGGAGTGAGTTTTCCTCTGTTACTAGCCTGCTTGCATAGTTCTCATAGCTTTGAGGTGGGGAAAGACAATTCACATTTGCATACTTTTTCTTTAGGCAAAGGGATCTTCCAACACCTTTGAAACTAACTGAAAGATAGAAGTTGGTAGTATGAGGTTTTCTATACTTGAGCCTACTTCCTCAGATGCTTTATTCTTTGTTTGCTTCTCCTCTATATAACCCTTGGAAATCCATCCTCCATTAGCCTTGCCCGGGAGGGGAGTCAAACCAATTCAGGAGCGCCATCCAGCCAGCAATGGGGAAGTGAACAGCTGTCCAGTGATAGTGGACAGAATTAGTTTAGGGGGCAATTCTACCATTGGCTGTGAGAAGATGCTGGATGCTATCTGTAAAAAGTCTGGACTCTTTCTCCACTAACACTATGTGCTGCAACATTTACCACCAATAAATCTTATATTACACAGCAACAACATGTATCAATATTTAGCACCAAAATAACACTTTGGGAGGCCTGGAATTACACCCAGTTCTGAAACAGAATACTGTTTTACCTATTGATCCATATTACTCAACTTCTTGTGGATCCAGCATGATAAACCTTGTATCTTCTCTGCATGCACCATTGTGGTACAGCTCAGTAGTGTGCTCATTTTGTGCAACTATTATTCATTTTCCAATGTAATACACCAACTTAACTATATTGTGATATTATTTCTGAGCATGGAAACAGAACAATACTGTGGAAAGAGGCAATCTACTTCTGCTTTGTTCCCCAAAGTCCTACAGTTGCCAGAGGAAAACCAGCAATTATTATCACACCCAGCTGCTCTCTGTATTTTGTAGATCAGATATGCATTGTATGCAGCTGTGGAACATATTAAATGTCACTGAACATCAGTACACAGTTAATATTAAACTAACCTGTGCTTTGCTCCAGGATAACAGTTGGCTTTAAGGCTAATTAAAACATTTTTTCCACACATTTCCCAGCCTCCAAGATCACAGAGGTTGAGGCTGGCAGTAAACAAGATCCCATAACTTATGTATAATGTTTATTTGTGTGAGCGAATGCAAGTGGAAATGGTTGGGGGCACTTAAGGATATGAAAAAAATATTTGGCCAAAGTATTAAGCTGTTATTATTTACATCTAAAACATAAAAGATGTCCATGAGATGGGAACGCTAATGTTCATGAAATGTGGTGTGGGTGTTAACAGCATGCAGCCTTTGCACTAATTATTTATTGTTATTGCACAGCAGCAATACGGTACAGTATTAATACATTTCAAAAAACAACCAAATACATTTCTGTTTCAGCTTCTTATGCTTCCCTATAGTAAACAAGCCTTCAAATGGAAGAAGCTCATTTACTTCTCATATAGCTTAGTTTGACTGTTCTAGCTATAACAGTATCTACTATTCATTCAAATGATTATGATGATGATTTAGACCTCCTTATCTTAAACTACCCCTGAAAATGATGGTACAACAATGGAATGAATTTTGTTGTTGTTATGCTGTCAAGTCATTTCCAACTTAAGGCAAACCTACCATGGGGTTTTCTGTGGCTGAGAGTGGGTGACTCACTCAAGGTCAACCAGTGGGTTTCCATTGCTGAGTGGGGATTTAAACTCTGATCTCCAGAGTCGTAGCCAACACTCAAACAAACAGCTTCATTTATATATCGCTTCATACCGCCTAAGGAATGTCTAAGCAGTTTACAACTGTAAGCTACTTGCCCTCAACAATCTGGGTACTCAAACTACTACAGCATGCTGGCTGTCTGTCTGGGATGCACTTTCTTGCACATTCTCAGGACATCTTGTACCCATTGCCACTAAGGAGGAGTGCTGGGGGTTAGGTTATTGGTGCCACATCTGTTCAACCAAGGCCCAGCCCTCATCCCAAATCATTCCTCTCCTCCACTGACAGAGCACGGAGGGTCAATGTTTTAATATCCACAACCTGTATACCACATTACTTGGCATGAGATAAAGGCTAGTTAAGAATATTCCCAAGTGTCTCTCCTCTGCCAACCATTTTGTATCCAATATAGTATAGGTAGAACACAATTGAGGTTCTTTTGGTGAAACAAGCATGATATGTGATAATTGAACTTCCATCCACCTTTGATGAGCTTTGATAGTCTACAAAAGTGTTTCAATCATGAATGCCAAGTTAGATCTGGATGGAAAAACATTAATACTATAGAATTCACATTTAAGGTTAACTATACACTAGAATGTTGATTAATAAGTAAGGGAGGGGAGATCTGATTTGATTTTTTTTATTTTGATAATATAATAGGAACTATAATAAATGTTACAATATTTCCACTTAATTAGGAGTATATTTGTTTCCCAAGATGCTTCGGTTTGATTTCCTTTCCTCGGTCCTGAGTCATACCAATAGTTCCAGCTCATTATGTAAGCCAGCTGGTGCTGCAAGCTACATCTAATTCTAGGCAGTTCTCTTGGTTTTGTTTTGGCAATTTAAATTTCAGTACCATCAATATGAAACAGCCTCATCATGCTGGATGTTTTCCTCAGATTAAAAAAAAATCACTTTAACAAAAAGCTACAAAAGTACATCATTTCCTTACATTCTTAATCTTAAAAAAATCCTTCATGGCCATGCAAGAAATGTCTCAAACCAAATCCATGGATCTTTAAGGTGTTACAAGACTACATTAGTTTCAAGACTACAAAGGTACCCTTCTGGAGGTTCATTAAAACCAAATGAATGTTTCTTATTTTGATCAGCCCCCCATAATATGTAGAAAATGGCGCTTTCTCATTGTCATCCTACTGTGTAATAGTGATTGATCATTGTCAGTTTATTGCCCCAGTGTCTGCCCTGATGGGGAAAAAAAGCAAAGTGCTAATTTTTTACCATTTTAGGAACAAGATTCTTGTGAATTTTCCATTGTTTTCTTATGATAACTGCTGATGCTGCAACTCGACCAATGACAAAATCTTGCCAGTATAACATTTGTGTCTGGTTCAGAGAGCCAAAACTATGTGGATAAGAACTGTCTTCCTTGGAGATTCTTCAGTAAGAGTTACTTGGGGATTATGCACATGAAAATAATCCGGGATGAATTTGGGGTGAATCTTTGTTGTTTACATGCATCCCAAATACACTTGATTAAGTTTGAGGGGTCTGCCAAAAACCCCCCTTACCCCAGGATATTTGATATCGAGCTTATTCCTGAGCTTTTACAAAAGATTTGCATCATCGGCTGTGTGAACAACGTGAATAGACCTGAGTAGACTTGGGATAGAACTCTCCATGCCCTTAACAGGTTACGAATAAATTTGTATCATCAATAGCTCATGTGGTTGAGAAAGTACCGCCCTTCCCCGGCATAACAGCCACTGCTGGTGACAAAAGAGGAGAGAGGAAAAGAGGGAAGAAAAAAAAGGAATGCTAACCCCCTTGTCCTGCTGAGGGCTGCTGGTGGGTGTGGGAACAAGAGAAACATGCCCACACATGTGAGGAACCAAACTTGCAGAGATATGGAGCGATGCAGATCCCAGAAAGATGTGGTTCCATGGTGTGAATAACAAACCTGGAATGCATGAGTGAGGTTATTTGCATTATTCCAATAAAAAAATGACATGTGAATGAGGCCTTGGAGTCACAGAAAAATAGAATGTGAATGTTCTTTATTGAGGTGTGAAACACACATGTTTACAAACCAAATAATACCACTGTATTATTTGTAAGGAGCAGTTATTGCCATCATCTCCTAATCAACAAAGTTCTGATCGGCTGTTTTGAGCCAACCTGAATCCATTGAATAGACTTTGGAACCTCCGTTCAGAAAGTGTTACCTGCTACCAAGGCTGGAATAAAACGGTCAGCATACTGCCGCAGTTCCAAAAACAGGGTCCATGTGTGAGCTCTCTCACTGGAGGACTGGCTTTGTGCTATGACAAAGTACACTTGGCACTGCTGCCAGGCCAAGAAAGGCCCTCCCTGGCACCAGACCCAGTTTCTTTCAGACCTCAGGGAAGGAGCAGCCCTAGGCATCCCCCATGTCTTTGTCCCAATGGTATCCTCAATGTGCCACCTGCCTCTTCATTTCCCACCACAGCTTGGAAATGAGTCTGGCTTGGTGGTAAATGTTGCCAACACTTGGGAAGGCGGAGGGGGGTGACACCTAAAATCTCCCTCTTCTCCAGAACCATTGTCTCTTGACAACATCAGTGTAAGAAGCTTGTGTGCATATGTAGGCAATGCCAGGAGCACCATGGGCCTCCTAGGCATTGAGGACTCTGGAGAATTTGCTCCACTGGCACCACTGACAATCCAGCCTTGTGTGCCACACACAACTGAAAAACTAAAGAACTTATTCCTTTTCTAAAATTAAAAGTCTATTTCCCTGGATGAAAAGCAATAGCAAAGCTAGACTAGGTATTCTAGTATACAAAAGACATTATTTCAGAAGGCCTTCAATACGCAGACATCCCAGGAAAAACACAAGTTACTTGGACAATTTTGTTTGGTTCTTTTCTTATGTTCCCTTTCATTTGAAATGCTCACACAAGTAAATTCACTTAGATCATGCCATGTCAGAGGGCCTAAATACCCTGAAGGTACCAGATCCCCTCTGATCTCAAGAGGCCAAGCAGGGTCAGGCCTGGCAAGTACTTGGATGGGAGACTGCCAAAGGACACCAGGTGCTGTCGGCTACATTTCATAGGAAAGAAATGGCAAACCTCTTCTGAATAAACCTAAGAACAATTCTACGAAATTCATGTGGTCAATGCAAGTTGACATATGTCAACTTGGAAGGGGTGTGTGCACACAAACACACGCACCATGTTACACCTGCCACAGAATCAAACCACTGGAGGATATATTTGTTTTACTGCGGCAGCTCACAGCAAAGCTTACCTTACTTATTACTCATAGCATAAACAAACTGCACCTTGTTGGATAAGAAGATACTGCTAGGGGTTAGAGGGTTCCCCTTCAGAGCTACTGTTGTGTAGTAATTGCAACGTATGACTCTGGAAATCAGTGTTTGATTCCCTACTTGGCCCTGGAAATACAGGGAATCAAACCCTGATTTCCAGAGTCATACGTTCCAATTACTACACAACAGTGGCTCTGAAAGGGCAAGTTATACACTCTCAGCCCCAGAAACCCCCATGAATGATATGTTTGCCTTTGTTGTTGTTGTGCCTTCAAGTCCTTTTGGTGACTTAGGTGAGACCCTATCATGCCATTTTCTTGGTAAGCTTCTTCAGAGGGGTTGCCATCGTCATCCTCTGAGGAAACCCAGTGGGTTTCCATGGCCCAGTGGGGATTTAAATCCTGACTTCCAAAGTAGGCATCTGAGGAAGTAGCCTGGAGTCTAGGAACACTCATGCTGCCAACCTCTGTCTTTAGTTAGTCTCAAAGGTGCTACAAGATCTCTCTCCATACTGATTCTTCAGACTAACATTGCTACATCTTTGAACTGTATCTTTATTGTCTATATATGACCAAATGCATCTGGGGAAGTAGACTTAAGTCTAAAGCTCCTGCTGCCAACTTCTTTCTTTCACTGAGTCTCAAAGGGGCCACAAAGTCTCTCTACAGACTGATTCTTCAGACTGACATAGTTGTATCTTTGAATTGTATCTTTATTGTCTATACTCATATAGATAGACAGATGACCAAATGCACCTGAGGAAGTAGACTGAAGTCTAGGAAAGCTCCTGCTGCCAACTTTTTTTTCTTTTAGTGAGCCTCAAAAGTGCTACAAGATCTCTCTCCATACCAGTTCTACAGACTAATATGGCTTGTATCTTTATTGTATGTATATATATATATATATATATATGACCAAATGCATCTGAGGAAGTAGACTGTAGTCTAGGAAAGCTCTTGCTGCCAACTTCTTCCTTCCAGTGAGTCTTAAAGGTGCTCCAAGATCTCTCTCTATATTATATTATATTGTTATAAAGCATCCGGGGAAGTAGAGTTTAGTCTAGGAAAGCTCCTGCTGCCACCTTATTTTTTTCAGTGAGTCTCAAAGGTGCTACAAAATCTCTCTCCATACTGATGCTACAGACTGACACGGCTGTATCTTTGAATGCCTGACTTCTACAGTTACAGTCCACAAACAGTCTCATGATGATGATGATGATGATGATGATGATGATGATAAAGTCTCTTAAGCCACTACACCCCCCACAGGGTTCCTAAGTGGGAAAGGACTTGAAGGAGGCTTCTTCCCCAGCCCCAGCTTCAAGCCCCGTCCAGAGTGGAGTAGCCTTTCCACCTTTGAGGTGTTCCCTGCTGGCAGTCAGTGCCCCCCTTTGGAAGCCCACCTCCCAGCATCCGTCTCTGGCGGTGGCTTAATGCCCCCAAGAGGCCTGGGGCTTCTCCAGGGGGGCCACTGCAGGGCCAGAGGCGAGACTAGGCAGGCAGGCGGGAGGTGGAGCCCTCAGGTGGCTAGGAGGAGGAGGAGGAGGAGGAGGAGGAGCCCCCTCTAGTCTCCTCTCCGTCCCTTTTACGCGCAGGAGGAGCCCCGGAGGAAGGAAGGGCTGCTCTGCAGATACACAGAGCAGCAGCCCCAACTCTCCAGACCCCCTGCCTTCCTTCCTTCCTTCCTGATCCTGTTCCCTCTCTCTGCTTTGGGCAGCAAGCAGCAGGTCAAGGGAAGAGGAGGAGGAGGCTGTGGCTGCTGCTTCCCCATTGGCCCTCCTCCTCCTCGGCCCAGAGCCCTCTTCTTCTTCCTCCCAGTTTGCTCAGCCAGCCCTGGACACTACTAGAGCCGCCACTACCACCACCGGAGCGGAGCCTGGGGCCGACGCTTCCTCCGCGTGCGGAGGGTGAGTGTTGTTGCGACTTGGAGGAAACGGAGGGAGCCAAGGCTGGGCAAGTGGGCAGCAGAGCCCCGGGGAGAAGAAGGGCAGGAGGAGGAGGAGGAAGGGACTGGGCTGGCTTGGCTCAGGTTTCTCCCCCTCTTCCTCCTTCCCTGCCTTTCTCTCTTCCTTCCCCCTTTTCTCTTTCTCCCCATTCCCGACTTTCTCCTCTTTTTCAGTCCCTCTCCCCTCTTTCTGCCCCCTTTTTCCTTCCCCCCTTTTTTCTCCTTTGCCTCTTTCTTCTTCTCCCTTTCTCCCCCTCTTCCTCTTTCTCCCCTTCTCCCCCCTTACCCCCTTTTCCTCTCCCCCTTCCCTCCCTTTCTCCCACTTTCCCCTCTTTCTTCCCCTTTGCCCCCTTTTCTTCTTTCTTCTCTCTTTCTCCCCCTGCTCCCCTTTCCCCCTTCTTCTCCCCTTCACCTTTTTTCCCTTTCTCTCTTTCCCCCTTTTCCTCTTTCTCCCCCTCTTGCCCCATTCCCCTCCTTTCTCCCCCTTTCCCTCTTTCTCCCCCTCTTTCTCCCTTTCTTGCCCCTTTCCCCTCTTTCTTTCTTTCTTTCTTTCTTTCTTTCTCCCTCCCTCCCTCAGCCAAAGGGTTCCTGGTCCAAGGGGTTCCTCTGAGGCCCCTCAGTGAAGAAGCACCATCAAATGACTGGGGAGGGGTGTGTGTTTGTTTATTTGTGTATGTGTGTGTGTTTATATGTGTGTGGAGAGGGGTTTCCTTGCAGACAGACTCCCTTCACTCTGGGCTTCCTCCTCCAGGCTGCAAGCTTCCCTATCCCTGCTACTCCTCTTCCTCCTCCTCCTCCTCTGGGGGGGACAGGCCTTGGCCAAAAGGAAGCTCCTTCTCCTCCTTCCCTGCTGAGGGGCCAGGCAGTGGTGGGCTTTTTCCTTCCAGGCTGAGCAGGAGCAGCTCCTCCTGGTTGCATGGTGGAGTAGTTGGCCGGGTAAACAGAGAGGAGGGGAGAAAGAGAGACTGAGAAAGAGGAAGGGAGGGTGGCTGAGGAGGAATGTGGCTGAAAGATGGTGGCTGCTGCTTCAGCTGCTGCTGCTGGGGAAGAAGGTGACTACTGGGGCCTTTGGAGAGGTGGCTGAGAAAGCCTTGGTCTATGGAGGAGGTGTTGGTTCTCCCTTTGGAGGAGGGATCAAAGAAGGCAGGTTGGCTTGGACCTTTGGGGGGGCTGAGGGTGGGTGCCCAGGGGGGCTCGCCTTACGGCCATGAGCCTCTTCCCCTTCCTCAAAAGCTGCAAAATGGAACCACCAGTGGTTCCATTTTGCAGCTTTTGAGGAAGGGGAAGAGGCTCATGGCCGTAAGGCGAGCCCCCCTGGGCACCCACCCTCAGCCCCCCCAAGGTCCAAGCCCAATTGAACCTGCTTCTCACATCTCTTCTCCAAAGGCTGGTCCTTTGACATGTGGCACTCTTCTCAGCCTCTTTTTGACACTGGCCACTGCATGTGTGTATTTGTGCGTGTGCCCATAGTGACATCGCCACACCCCTCCTGCAAACAGAGGCATTTAACATTAACCTGCTCTCCCTCTCCCTCTCCCCTCCCCGCCTTTTTTTCTCCCTCCCTCTTTTCTCTTTAGGGCTGGCAGCCATGCCTAAGGTGTTGGAGGAGCCGGCCGGAAAGGCAGCCATGAGTTGAAAAGCAAGGGCAAGTGGATTCTGGTTGGGATTTATTTATTTTTTTATTTGGATCCTGAGAAGCGGCGGCGGCAGCGACTATCATGACTGTCTTCAGGCAAGAGAACCTGGATGATCACTATGAGATCGGGGAGGAACTCGGCAGGTATAGTGCTTGTCGGAATTGAAGCGTGCAACCGTTAATATGCCAGGTCTCTGTTGAATTGCTAAATGAAGTGCGCTTTGTGGTCTGCGGTGTAGTTGTTCCTTCCATTTTAATTTTCAATAGAAAAAATTAGTGTTATATCTAGGTGAATTGTTGCCGTGTGTGTCCATTTTGCTTTCTCGTATAATGAACATTCTGACAGTTTTGCCCGTTTTCACAGTAACTCTGCATGGAGAATCAGATAGAAAGTGATGTTTAAATCATTGTTTCAGGTGATTCTATAAATTGAGACCTGTAGATCTGCTGTCATTGTATTTTGCTAACTGGGATATTATGGCCAATGGTAGGAAAAGGTAGTAAGTCAACAGTGAAACTGACTTGCAAGATGCAAACAGAGCACAGAGATTTTCCTAGTGGCTTGACTAGGGTGTATCCATTTAGTGATGTGAATGAATGGGAATTTGAACCTGGATTCAGATTCCTTTAGGGAAATGGGGGGGGGGGGAATCAGCCACATATAGCATGCAGAGGTTGGTAGAGGTTGCTTTTGGTATGTGAAGAAAGCCTGGGAAGCAGACTGTTGGACTGAATGCCTTTATTATTAACCCTCTCCAACAGGTTGCATGTGTAGCGGAGGAGATCAAGGAATATTCTGTTATGTCTAGGCCAAAAGTAATGTGTTACATTATGGTTTGTTGTAGAGTATTGCTATTACACTCGTCCCTCCACATTCGCTGGGGTTAGGGGCACAGGACCCCCGTGAATGTGGAAAAACTGCAGATAACATAAACTATGTTTTTACCCTAGTCTTGGAATCTTTATGTCCTCCAGTGTAACTCTGTGGTCAATATTTGCCAGACATTGACCATAGAATTGCACCGGAGGAGCTACAAAGGCCTAGTAGAGTGTTCTCCCTAGGAATCTATAGGTCCTTCCTTGTGACCTTTGGTTAAAGTTGACCATAGAGTTGCACTGGAGGACCTATATATTCCTAAAGAGAACATATTAATAAAATCCATGAATAATCAAACCTGCAAAAGTCAAAGCCACAAATGTGGAGGGACAAAAGTGTACTGCAAGTGTTATATAGGTAGGTCCCTTTTTCTCAAAAATGCACTTGCTATGGATGGGTGACTACAAGCTAATTCAGTTTGTTGCTTTAAATACCTATAAGGCTAGTGGAACATTGTATCTGCCAGAGAACATTATAATTGACACTTCTGCCTGTTTCATGCTGTGAGTAACTGATTATAAGAGTAGTTTGCATGGGCGGTTGGTTTTTGTTTACATGCTAAGTTCTAACAATAGTAAATTGTTGGAGTAGGTGGTGGAATGGAAATTGGTATTTAAAATTAATAATCTATGCAGTTAACAGTTTAATTCCAAAAGTAAGTCTCTGTGAATGAAGTTAATTTCCAATATTGTTTTCAGTCTATTAAAGATGAATCTCTTTCAAGGTATCAGAGTTCAATTATTCTGTCCCAGCCAAATGTCAGATCAAGAGATTTATAGTCATTAAGCAGTGTAGGTTTAACACAGCCTTCACAAAGCTTGTTAGTCGAATACTACAGAATGCTGTGTCTGTACCACAGCTTTGTTATAGAAAACCCAGACCATGGACTTGCGATTATTGTTTGCTTTTGCTTTCAAATCTGTTTGGTTGCTAAATAAAGTGTGCTTTGTAGTCTGCAGTGTGCTTGTTTCTTCTATTTTAATGTTCAATTTTTTTAAAATGTTAAATCTTAAGTTAAATGTTGCTGTATATGTCTGTATTGTATTCCTGTGTACTAAATATTCTGACAGTTTTGCCTGTTTTCACAGTAACTCTACATGGAAAATCAGATAGAAAGTGATGTCTAAATCATGATTTCAGGTGTTTCTATAAACTGAGATTTGTAGATTTGCCATTACTGTATTTTGCTAATTGAGATATTATGGCCAATCAGGAAAAAGTAGGAAAAGGTAGTAAGTCAACAATGAAACTGACATGCAAGATGCCGAGAGTGCAGAGATTTTCCTAGTGGCTTGACTAGGGTGTATCCAATTAGTAATGCGAATGAATGTTGAATTTGAACTTGGATTCCAGTTCCTTTAAAGTAGTTATGGTTTCTGTCTGATTTCACTGATGTTCCTCTTGAATTTACTTTTGGTTTCTGTGTATCATGCAAAATTGTTTTACAAAAATACAAGTTGAGCTCTTATTTTGAAGATGTCAAATTATTTTGGAGAAAAAATATATTTTCTGCTATTATTCTGAGTCAACTATACATAGTTTAGTTAGTATATGCTATTGGAGAGGTTGAGTATATAAGCTATAGGAGGATCTGTATTTACAGAGAATGAAGAGAAAGTCAGAACCTGCATTTGATCACCTTTTGTATTTTTTTTCTAGAGAAAATATTATAACTTAATGATAAACTAGTAGAGTTTATATAATTCAATTTAAATTTAAACATTGTAGAGCTGTAATTTTAAAGAACCGTTTAGCTTCTACACTGCAGATTATACCTGTGCTGATTCTTAAGAGTTTACCATTGGGGCTGTAGAGACTGGCAGTAAGCATTGTCTTGGTGGGAGCGTGGCATTTGGATGATGCACGCCCTGATGCCACCCCCAAGCCAGTGTCATGCTACCCACCTGACTGCACGGTGGACGGTGTTATGGTACTCCTTTGGCACATCATTCTCATGCCACGCACTCAAAAAAGCATGGAAAAGATGCCTTTTTTTTCCAGGCCAAAAAGAAGCGGCATTTTGCCACTTCTTTTTTTCTAGGCCAAAAAGAAGCGGCATTTTGCCACTTCTTTTTGGCCCAGAAAAATGCCAGATTTGGGGCCACAGCATATAGTTGCCACAGCCCCAATCTGGCTCTCAAAGGGGCAGTGGCAAGCCGCTCCTTCGGGGCAGTCTGTTTTGCCCCCTAATCATTAGGAATGTAAATGGGAGTATAAATAAAGAGTTAAATATTAATTTAAAACTCTAATCAGAATTAGCTCTGATATATTTTTAAATGTGTTTCAGAAATAACCTTTAAAAATACTTGTGGGTAATAGAAAAATCAAAAATGCTGCCTTTGCTCACTCTTTTCTTTTTGAATGAACTTAAGCCAACATACCTGGATCTTCTTTTCCCCATTTTATACTTGCAACAACTTGTATACTTGTAGTAGAGAGATCTTGTAGCACATTTGAGACTAACTGAAAGAAGTTGGCAGCATGAGCTCATAGACTACAGTCTGCTTCGTCAGATGCATTACATGCTACAAGATCTCTCTACATGCTGATTCTGCAGACTTACACAGCTATATCTTTGAATTCTCCCTGTAATGCAGACCATTCTGAGAGAAAATATCTGGCCGAAAATCCACACTGCAGTTCAGTGCTATGGAATTCTGGGAATTGTAGTTTATTGTGGCACCCCCGTTCTCTGACAGAGAAAACTGCAGTTCCCAGAATTCCATAGCATTGAGCCATGGCAGTTAAAGTGACGTGGATTATTTCTGTAGTGCAGATGCAACCTTAGTAAGTTTTATGGCTTTGTGGAAACTAGAACCTAGTGTAACACTGTAACTATTGTACCATTTGGCTCTCTAATGTGTTAGAATCTTGAAAATGGAATTTGATTCCTGAAGACCATGACAAAAATATTGTTTCCAAAATGATGCCTTAATTTTTTTTTAAAAAAAAATTGTAGCAAATTTTGTAGCAAATTTCAGCCTTTTCTTCCTCCAAAGACATTACTGTTTATTTTTCCTCTGTGCTATTAATGCTGAACAGAAGTCTTCTATCCAAGGGAAAATGTGATGTAGCAAACAACTTTGTGAGATCCTGTTGAAATATGTATATATTAATTTTTATGGCTCATAATATCTGCCATTTTAGAAAATGGTCTGAAGATTATTTTAATTATAGAGGTACAATGCTGCGTTACAAACACTGCTTCAGATCACTTTTCCATCCAGTTCAGTTCAGTATGCTCTGACAGGCAGCAGATCTCAGAGGTTTGGTGCCCAGCTCTTTTTTCAGTCATTCAGGATGACAATGCTACCCAAAAAAAGTACTCTGTTATTGAGAAGGGTGTCTTGGACTTGCATGTGCACTATAGAATTTATACAGTTTGACACTGCTTTAGTAGCCATTGCTCTATGCAATGGAATTCTGGGATTTGTAGTTTTGTAAGATATTTAGCAACCTGTGAGAGAAAGGTATGTTGCCACAACAAACTACAAATCTGAGGGTTACATTAGATGGAGTCATGGATGTTAAAGCAGTGTCAAGCTGCATTAATTCTGCAGAGTGGCAGGAGCCATGGTGATTTGAGCAAAGACCAAGCATGGTTAACCAGGTTAAACTGGTGAGTCTCAATACATTAGATACAAAAAGCTTATCATGTGGAGTTATACCAATATAAGTAGCTACTTATGTTAGTAGCAGAAATTGAATCAGGCCCTGCTGTTGCAATATTGAGAGTTAAATTCTAGTAAAACCAGTGAGTCTTCTGGTAGATTGAGACTGGAGTGTAAAGTATTTTCTTGGCACATTTATCTGTTTTAAAATACTAAACTTAAAGTAAGATTAGTACTCCCTTGCTTATCTCTTAAACAGCTGTTATAAACAATCGGCTCACCATGCAATTTCATAAGGCCAAAGCAGATTTCACTTCCATTTGGACTGGAAATGATTATGAAATAGAAACAAACATAAGCCTTTCTCCTCCGTTTTGTCCTCTTGTGGTTACAAGCAATGTGACTGTGCATTTTAAATACACCAGTCTGCAGTTCCTTATTATACTCTGTTGTTTCAAGGACTCTGTTAGATGGTTGCCACAGTGCTGCATTCTTCAGAGACTTTTATTGCTTCTAGTCAAAACACTTAATCTCCATAAAGGTGGTTTAGTTTTTCAAAAACATCAAAGGCAGTGTTGCTTAAGTTTAAGAAGTCCTCGTATTAAGTGGCTTTGAACCTTTAAGTCTGATCTATATCTAGGAAATAACTTACATGAAAAGCAGATATCATAAGAAAATTAGCTGAGCCAGAAGACAGCAGATCAAGTCACACAAGATGTACATGATATGTATGAAGGAACTGTGTGGAAGAATTTTTCTAGAAAAAAAAATGTACCTCTTTTAGAGTTGGAAATATGCCAAAGCCTGAAAGATTTCCCTTTCTCTCATGCAGACCAGGCTTATGCAACCACATGTCCCACAGAAACAAGCCCATTCCTTCTGTCTAGTGTCTAGATCCAACTGAGAACCTGTGACTCACCAGATGTAGGAGTCAGATTCCCATGAGCCCATCAATATGGCCTGTGATCATAAAGGGAGGCACAGATTCACAATTTCTTTTATAAAACAATGGTTTTAAAATCCATAAACTGCTGAAGACAACCCTCTTATAACCAACATACAGTACATGCTGCAGAACAGTGAGAACACTTTAAGTTTTTCCTAACTCTCAACACATGAGTAGAAAGCTGAGGATGATGATCTTTCTCCTCAGATTTATAGCACTCTTAAGAGGGAAAATAAGAGTAGCTCTACTGGAATTAATCAAATTAAAAATACTTTTAAAGTCCAAGGTTTTAATTTATTTATCAAAGTATTTCATTATCAGAGTGTGGCATATTTCATTGCAAAGTTCATATTGTCACTTTAACCTGTATTGATCTAAATAAAGTTTAAAATAAAACCTTTAAAATGCATGTTAATCTTTAGTCCTGGCAAAGTTAAGGTATTTATGTGCCACAGATGGCATTGAAATGCCTAGTTGAAATTGATTGCACTTTGTCTTATCTTAGTATAAATTGTAGCTGCATAGTTGGGTTTCACTATCTAGATCCAAGAGTCCGATTTTATCTTGCAGAGTAAACACTTATGAGTTAGAACTATTTGTGTCCTACTTCGGTATGTTTCATGCTGTAAGTGCTTCTGGAATTTTCAACTTCAGTGGAATAAACACTTGTAGCAGTGCACCTTTCAGCTGACTGTTAGCTCTGGCTGTAAGCTCTGTTTATTATAATACAGTGAGTGGTAAATAAGAGGCTTATGAAGTAAGATCCTGTTTGAAGTGGGTGCTTATTTTGAGCTAAATGCCTGGGAAAATTTCAGATCCACAGTGTAATGTGTGCAGTGTCTATTTAGTGACACCTACCCCAAAAAGAGGGACATTAAGCTTGAATTGTGGATAGTGATCTAGCTCCACTGGTGCTCTGTGATCTCATTCTTAAAAGTAGATTACTTAAGGTCCAAAACACACTGCAGAAATAATCCAGTTTCAGACCAATTTAACTGCCCTGGATCAGTGATAGGAAGACCTGGGAATTGTAGCTTATTGCCAGAGCTCTCTGACTGAGAAGGCTAAATTTCTCACAGAACTACAGTTCCCAGAATTCCTAACATTGAGCCATGGCGGTTAAAGTGGTTTCAAGTTGGATTATTTCTGCAGTGTGTTTTAGACCAAAGTCTTTGGTAGTGCTGCTTGCTTCCTGACAGTGTTGTATTTTGGATGAAACAATAGTCATTATTAAAGCAAGGCGAGGTGAGCTTATGATTAGCAAGCAGCTGGTTCACCTGTCTTCCTTTGTCATGAGGAGGCTGAGTAGACAGAGAAAACTGGACCAATCCTGGTTTTTTGAAAGTGGATGAATGTCTCGCTGTCTGTATGGTCTGCTCCGAAGGCAGGCCAAACACTCACGGGCAGTTTGCAGCACACAGGTTACATCTGCACTGCAGAAATAATTCAGGCTGTCAGCATTTTAACTGCTATGGCTCAGTGCTATGGAACTCTGGGAAGTGTAGTTTTGTGAGACATTCAGCCTTCCTGACTGAAAGCTCTGGTGCCTCAACAAACTACAATTCCCAAAATTCCATAGCATTGAGCCAGCGAGCTGGCAGAGATATCATTTGGCCAGAGCCCAAGAAGAATGCAAACAAAAAAACAGTATTAGAAGACTGAATTGTCCCACACAGAAAGCATTATTTGTCTTATAATTCATGAATAAAATTAGGAGAAACAGCATATAGAAGGAGCATGAGGGGAACTTTATCAAAGACAAAGCATGGAAGCTCCTTGAAATCACTGAGCTGAAGGCTTCTGTCAGTATAATCTTTCTGGTGGAGATGTTTCATGGGCAACGTTAAGCTTTACAGGAGGGCACTACCACGTCAGAGCAAGAATAAGCTTGAAAATACTTTGTACTTGAGGTTCAACAGAGAAGCAAGAATGATAAGTCCAGTCATTGAAGAGCTGGCTACCTTTCAGGAAATGTGGAATATTTTTGTTGAGCAGCTGCAACACACCACTGATAAAAAGCTGATATAGACCCATTCTGACAGAAAATACCAAGTAAATCAAGAGAATATGGCATAAAAGTGTGATGGTAATGCAGTGCTAAAACAGCATATGCTTTAGAGAGAAACTTGTACCTCAACAGCCATGTACACCAGGCAGGTACACTATGGAAAATGCAGCCCAGTTAGGTAGTGATGTTAATAAATCTGTATTCCCACACTGAGTAAAATGTGGTGGGAAACCATTTTTTCTAAACCTTAAAAGTTGTCAGATGTTCTGAAAACCAAAATTCCAATTGTTAGTGCTATGTGACATAATAAGCCATCTCCCCGTCATGTAAAACTAACATGGAATGTCTCCTCCCTTCACTATCTGGGTAGATTTTAATCTTGTCAGAGTGCTTTTTTCATAAAATAGGCATCATTGGCCTTGGAGAATTGGGTAGAAAGTGCTTAAATTCTTTCATAGAATTAATGAGGAACAAAATGAATGAATACAACCTAAGTTAATCTTTTCAGCAGGAAGGGATGCAATATCAGTAAAATCTACAGAGTTGTGCTTTTTCACTCTTTCGGTGATTTTTCTTAGGAACTACACCTACATAGCTTTTCAGGCACATTAAAATTCATATATTATCAACTGATCAAAATTTGTATATTGTCAGTGCCTATACTTTTAAAAAACATTATGCCAGTGGGATAGTCTTGTCTTGAAATAGCCATATACACTCAAGTAAATGGTCTAATTCGTATGTCTATAACACTTAAATCATGCTACATGCATTTTATTAATTCCCTTCCCCCAGTCACAATCCAAGGATAGTCAGGGTTTTTTTTTTTGTTTTGTTTTGTTTTTTTTGTTTTTTTTTTTGTTTTTTTTTTTTTTTGCTGAAGGCTGGATCTTTTCCTTGAAATCTCCCAGGACCAGAGCAAGTAGATGCAGACACAATTCAAAGTATGTTTGAATTCAAACCCATTATTTCACAATTCAAATACCATACATCCTTTCTCTCTCTCTCTCTCTCTCTCACACACACACACCCTACACACACAGATCAACTGAGCAGTAGGAGCGTTTTCCTTGGTGATAAATGAGAAACTCAGCGAGAGAGCTGTTATCTCTGATCATTGCTTTAGAGCTTTTCTCTATCGAAGGATATGGAACTGAGCCTGGGGAAGAAGCTGGTGGAGTAGATGGGGAACCATTGTGGGTTGTGTTTATCCCATTGGTTAAGGCAGAAAGGGGGATTCTCTAGCTTGGGAAAAGTCAAGAGGAGATCCCTCCCTAAATCCATCCTCCTCCAAAATTCCTTCTGCTCATTTGCCTTCTCCATTAAGAAAATGATAGAATCCCCATTCTGTTTTCCAATCGGTGATGGGTGATATTGTGCGGATTTTCCTCCAGCATTCTTCCCACTAAAAAGGTGAGTGGGCAAGAAAAGGCCGCATATTATTTTGATGAATGCTCAGTTTCAACTGCTTTTTGTTGTTGAAAGAACTTTGTGATGTTTTATGTACCAATGAAATTCTGTCCCAAAACCGCACAGAACACCCTCATGTATTCCAATTTTTCATTGGATTCCCTTTCAAAATGGCAAAAGGCAGTAACATAATATCCCTTCCAGTTGTTAGTCAGAGAGGGACTCTTTAAAACAATGATGAAGATTTGGAGTGCTGAAGGTGTGTGACCTATGATGGAGGTTGGGTGGAAATTGGCCCCTGGCTCCTATGCAGTTGCCCACCCTTGTTTTAATATCTGTGTCCATTACCCATTCTTCCTTTAAAAGACGTATAATAAGCTGCTTTACAGAAATTTCCCGGAGGATGAATGAAATAAAGCTCTGTGACAAAGGAAAAAGCTTCCTCAGTGATCTACAATCAAAACTTTTACGTGGAAGCATACCACACACCCTTTCTCTTTTTTCTCAAAATACATCATTGGGTCACTATTTTCGCACAATGGCCCATCTGGATGTTAGATTGAAATAATCACTAAATAATTTTCTCATCTGTTAGCCTGAGAAGCACTGGTCTAGAGTGCTGAGTGAGGTGAGAAACCGGCAATTATTTTCTCACGGTGTGTTGGGACTGACCATATTTGAGCATATTGACAATAGTGGTTTCTTTCCTGGAAACTCACCAGGGACTGATCCAGGAGCCGCCACTTTGAGTATTGCTGGTCTAGACCACTTTAATCAGAAATGGAGCTCCTTTCACAGTTGGAATCTGTCACCACAAAGGACATTTCTCCTTAACTATGAAGTATGATTTCAGTATTTTGTCCTCAAGAAACTATCCAAATCAGGAGTTGAAAGATACCCTCACACTGTCTTCTCTGCAGGGAACTCTGCACGTGCTCTGAACACAAAGATTCCTGTAACTGAGTTCGGTTGACTCTTATGTTTACGGGCATGTCCCTGTGTTTTCTTCCCTTCTGTTTTTCTTCCCTTTAATCATCCTGTTCATAAATTTAAAAATATATATATACTTGACATTTGGCTGCATTATTTTAAAAGGGAATTTCTCACGAAAGCCTTCTTCATAAAGGGGAAGTGTGAGACTGCATGGTTGCTAAGCTACCCCTTGTGTTCTTAGAATACATTACAAGATTTTGTTAACTTAGATGTCAAGTCAATCTTCAAGCATCTTTTAGTTTTTCTCCTAAAGCTGGTCAGGTTGTAAGGCAGCTCTTGGTGGAAGAATTTAGGAACTCTGTAAGCAGCTGGATAGGTTAAAATGTGTCTGAAAGTTAAATCTGACTAATATAATGGTCTGTTATGCTTTCAGCTGGGAGCTCATGTAAGGAAAGGGATCTGTCATAAGTAAAATCTTTCTGTACCATTTGCCACTGATTTCAAAGTACAGTATATTGAACATTGATATTAAGGCTGCAGTTTTAGGCATGTTTACTTGTAAATAAATCTCATTAAGTCCATGCCAACTGATACTTTGACAGAGCATGTACAGTATAGAATTGTGTTTCGAAAGAATCCACTGTAGTAGAAACTAGTCTGAGGAAGCTGGGGCTGGGCATTGCAGGGATACAGTTCCTGCTTTCTTGAGAGTTACAGAGGCTACTGCCCCAGCAGTTCTTTTTTCCCCAAATGTATATAGGAAAACTGAGGAGCTCTTCCTATGAGTGGTAGAAGTGAGGAGGGGAAACTGAACCAGTCAATTTAATTGATTATAATATTTATATCCCATGCCATATATAAGGATCTCAGAATAGTGTACAATACAGTAATACCCCTTCAGAACACCACATAACAATAGTTTTAAAAGACTAAATATATATGCTATTATTTATTGTTTAAAACCCATTTAAATAATTTGAAAAATGATGACCATAGCACATCTGCAAATTGTGTAAAATCAGTTGGGAACTGTGATTTTTAAAAAAGCAATATTTATGACTATTTGTCAAGATTGCAGATAATGTTGTACCAGTAGCCACAGCAGCAGATGCAGGGCAAGTTTTCAATTGAGGCCTGGCTAGTACATGGGTAAACCAAAAGTCCTAACCCTTTTTAGGGTACTTATCAGAATCCCCATCAACATAAGCCCTTTCCAGATGTTCTAATCAGCTAAGTATGCACACACGTGTGGGGAGGTACTAGTACCACCCACCCTCTGACTCACCAAGGAAAATAGTCTGAAGAGAAGCACCTCCATGGGTGGAGTCTCTCCACAGGTTTTTTTTAAAGGTTTTAATTTTTTAGAGTTTTGAATCACTTGAAGAGCCTTGGTGTATGCCATGGGTTCTCCTCTTCAAACCATGAATCTTCGCATGAGAAGAGTAATGGAAATGCAGAAGAGAGAGGTGGTGCTAGCACACTTTTTAATGTGTTTGTTCAGAATACATTTAGAGCTTTATTTTTCCATAAAATACATTCTATTCTTGTACCTTCAGATCACTTTAGCAGTTTCTTAGTTTCTCCATTACCACTATTGTTTAACTTTCTGCTTCTTATTGCTGATGTTTATCCTTCAGGAGAAGCCTCTTCTGCTGGGAAGTAAGTGGTTATGATAGTATGAGATCACACACACACACACACACATACCATATATATAGTGTACTGCCTATACGCTGAAGCACTGATTGCTGCTTCTGTTTCTCACACTCCCACCATCTATGCATGGAGGCCTGCCATATCCTTCAGAATTCTCTGTTTTCTTCACCTTTCCCCATAGGCTGTGACTAAAAGGATTTGTCTTCTCCTCCACAACAGGTAAATTAATATGAATGTTTGTGGTAGGAAGTGCAGTGCTTATATTCTGTTTGGCTACTCAGAGAACCTCAGTGTAGGGTCTGGCAACCCTTTGAGTCTTTGCAAGAATTAGGTTCATATTCAAGTAGAGATAGTGTTCCTCGCAACTGTAGAAATAACCAGCTGCCTCTATTTGACTTCTCACTTTCATAGTAGTTAGAGAAACAGGTACTTGTATATGTACACACTTATACATCTTGTACACAATAAGGTTTTTTTAGTTTTCACTGGCTAACAAATGGCTAATAAAAGAACTAATTCATTAATCTATTTGTTCAAAAACTGTGTTTATCTATTAAGGATTGGCTCAGGATAACAATAACAGTAAACTTGATAGGAATATCATTTTATACATTGTGAAACAGAATTGTATCAATTTCTTTAGTAAAATTTTATTGATTCTACTAACTCTTTTAGAAGTTTTGAGAACAAGAATAAATCTTATTTTGTCTCCAGTCATGCATTCTTTAATCTTAATCTGTTTCAAAATAATTTAAAAGAGCAAGGCATGACCTAATTGCTTAGTTGCATGTGATCATGGTTTTTCCTTACATTTAATCAGCTAAGCCTCTAGCCATAAGTTCTTTTTTAAAAGTCATGTTTTCTGGTGAGTGAATTAACTATATCAATAGGAGGTCCAAGTTGCAGTGCCCTCAGATGTAGGACTGCCCACAGTGTTCCTTAATGTTTGCTCTCATTGTTACCATAAGCTTGAGGACTGCAAGTATCCTTGATTTAGTGAGAGGATATGTCTTACTTTACTAACCACGGTCAGAGTTTCTTGAAGAGATATGTTGAGCAGATTAACAGACAGCTGTAAATGAACTAGTTCAGAAGGAACAAGCCTTTTAAGTGCTTGAAAATAATGATGGCTGAATAAATGTGTTTAGAAGAAATTAAATTCCCACTTAATTTTTCCTTAAAATGTTAACCATGTAGAAGATAATTTTTTCATGAATGCCATGTTCAGGAAAAGCAATTGCATTTAGTAGATTGATTCTTGAAGAAGATGTAGGAATGTATATATGTATGTTCCTTTAAGTTGCCTGTCAACATAACTCAGAATGCTATTAATTTCATAGGGGTTTCTTAAGCAAGGAGTATTCAGAGATGCTTGGCCAATTCCTTCCTCTGAATACCTGTATGCATTACAGGCAAGTGTTTCCTGGTTCAGTTCAGAAACCTCTCAGCAGCTTTGATTCAGACATCACAACAAACACCTAACCATAGTTGAGAGACCATGTCATAGTTTTGGACATCAAATAGATGTGTAAACACATAGCTTCCTTTGCGAAACTCTTTTTTACAGTGCATTAATCTTCAGTTCACTCACCCCTTATCAGAGTTCTTGGGTCCTATCTGCCTGCAAAATAATTTCACATGTGATGCCATATTATCACATGCTAGCTACTCCCAGGAAATGGAATCACTGAAGAATGGACTGCTTAACATCTTTGGCTGGCTTTCAGCTTTGTATGCAAAGGGATCTTGTAGCATCTTTGAGTTATAGAAATTGGTAGCATGAGCGTTTGTAGACTTGAGCCTATTTCCTCAGATGCATTTGGTGGAGTGGAAAGCCCAGGGACAGACTTATATAGAAGAGTTTGTGAGAATGTCCATAGGAATGCAAATTTTTGTGGGTTTGGAGACAAGGTTACAAGTTGACTTTTAACAATGGTCATTGGGGGGACAAGGGAAGGATGTTACCTAAAGCCAAAGTTAGCTGATAACTGTATGAATGAGTATTGGATGTAGTGTGGGAGCCAATAAAGAAGATATGATGAACTGGCCAAGACAGCCCCTATGAGACTGGTGGCGTTAGCTAGTGTTATAATGTGTGTAGTGTGCCAGGAAATGATTGTCTGTTCAACCCAACTTTGTAGTTTGTATAGTATGTTTCTCTCTTTCCCAGCACCTGTTCCCAAAGTTTGGCTCTTCAAATTTGATTGTTGCCTACATCTTACCAAAATGCAGACACAATAGAACTTTTGATCCTAACATCTCCCCAATTATTGTAGTGAATATGCAACCCTCTGTTAGAGAGGTCAGTAATAATATATTGGCAAAGTGTTCACATTTTACCTCAGTGCCCGTTTTTCACAAGCTCCAGCAAACAAACAAACAAAGCTCTATTCTCCTTGGATAATACATTATGCATGGCTTTGAGTGTTTCATCAGCCAATGCATCCTGGAATTTTGTTTCAGTTGTCTTGAAGCAGTTGAATCTGTGGTAAGAATGTAATCAAGGGATGGGTTTTTTATTCTTTAGTCCTAAGAAATAAATGTTAGGTGTTACATTTGTTATACTATTCTCGAAAGCCAGCATCGCACAATGGTTTTAGTGCTGGACTATAATTCTCAAGACCAGGCTTCAGAAACTCATTGGGTGATCTTGGGAAAGGCTCACACTCTTCAGCCTTTTTTTTTTTTTTACCAAGCTTGCAACTATCATTGATTGCTGTTATTCCAGTGCAAGGATTATGCATTATACAGGATTTTTAATAAAATTATTATTAGAGGTACAGTGGTCCCCCGGCTTATGAATCCCCCGGGTTACGAAAACCCTGGGATCTGAAACCGGTGGGACCGCTATCGTATCCCCCGGGATCCGAAAGATTCCCCCGGGATACGGGGGGAAAAAACACGCGGCCCCTTTAAATCGGCCGCGCGGTCCGTTCGCAATAGCGGTCCCCCGGGAAACGAAAGCTTCCGGGTTACGAAGGTAATCCCGGAACGGATGACCTTCGTAACCCGGGGGACGACTGTACTAGGAGTGAGAGTGGAAGTACTGAAAGAAAAATGAATGGATCCGAGAGTAGACACTCTCATACTTTGGTTATACAGTACCATGAAATAGTATGACTCATTGGTAAAGATGATAATGCTTGGTAAAGTAGAACACATCAGGAAAAGCACCATATTACATATGGATTGAAACAATCAAGGAAGACATAGCCCTGAACTTGAAAAATCTGAGTAGCATTGTTGATGATGACTGGGGCTCTTTGAGGTTTCTCTTTCATAGGGTTACCATAAATCAGAATTCTGTGTAGTACCTTCAAGATGCTTGTTGACTTACGGCAACCTCCTGATTTTGAGAAGGGTTTCTTAGGCAAGGAATACTCAGAGGTGGGTTTGTTTGTTTGTTTTGGTTTCTTTCTCTAAAATGCAGCCTACAGCACCTGGTATTCATTGCTGGTCTGCTGTCCAAGTACTGACCAGGTCTGACCATGCTTACCTTCCAAGATCAGACGGGATCTGATGCCTTAAGGTATATAGACCCCTAATTCAAAGTTGACTTGCCAACAAACAACAGCAGCAACAAAGAATGGGATATACAGTGGATCCTGCAAGGGATCCCTCCTCCCACCAACAGAGAGCAAAAAATCCTGATGATCACACCCCATATTAGTCAATGGCGGCAACATGTGATGTGATGCATCAGCTTCGATGTGTGCAGTGCTGCCATTAAATAATATGGGGTGTATCAACCCATGGGTGGTGAAATCCATGAATTGCCAGCCCGCTGATAAGGAAGATTCCCTGTAAATCCAACTGGTTACAGTATTTCTTTTGCTCTGCCATGAAACTGAAGTTATATGTATCCCAGAACTATTTGTCCCCATGCTAGCAATAGCAAGTACATTTATATACCACTTATCAGTGCACTTAAGCACTCCCTAAGTGGTTTACAATGTTTAATTGCCCCAAACAAGCTGGGTACTCATTTTAGTGACCTCAGAAGGATGCTGGGCTGAGTCGACCCTGAGTACCTGGCTGGTATTATCAGTATTGGTGTTTAATCTTGAGTTGAAATCTCAGTATAATAGAAGGGTTTATCAGCATTTCAAGCTTTCAACCATTCCATGGATCATCACTTTCTTCCACCCACCCCTCTACCTGCAATTCCTCTGTTGTTAACTAGAAAATTTGTGTGAGAGTTATAACACTTTATCATCAAGTGCTTCTCTCAAGCAAGTTCCTCTGCATATTTTTGATCTTAATCCATTTAATACAGATCATGCTGTGTGTACCATGAGCAAAGAGACAGATTGAACAAGGTATCAGAATAGACATCTGAGTGATTCAAACAAGTGAACTATGTGTTCTGCTTGCTGCTTAATATGACTTAACGAGATGTGCCAAATTGAAGTTTGGTTGTAAGCCAGAACACCTAACATGGAAGCCCTTTTCCTGAAAATGAGTTGCCCGATGATTAAGTGGTGAGGGTGAAACACATTGCATATGCTTTGTGCGGGGGAAAATTGTAATCTTATTTTTTAGGCTTGACCAGTAACCTTGAAAAAAACATTTCCAGCACAAATCCCTGGCACAAACTAGAAATACTGTGTGCTAAGGAGAAGTCAGGAGGGCTGCTATATAATTATTGATCTAAAACACACTGCAGAAATAATCCAGTTTGAGACCGCTTTAACTGCCCTGGCTCAGTGCTAGAGAATTTTGGGAACTGCAGTTTTTTGAGACATTTACCCTTCTCTCTCAGAGAGCTCTGGTGCCACAATAAACTGTTATCCCAAGAATTCCCTAGCACTGAGCTAGGGCGGTTAAAGCAGTCTCACACTAGATTATTTCTGCAATGGTTTTGGACCATTGTTACATGTTCATATGTGCTTGTAATTAGTGGGTGGTTAGTGAAGAGCGTTCTGTAAAAAAGGTTGTTTTCCATGAATTTAACGATAGAGGAATTAAAACAATAGAAGGATTAAAAATATATCTTGCTGTAGTGACGATGATGATGATTATTATGCTTAAAAGTCTAGAGGTATAAGGGGGGGGGGGGTTCAGGAAGGGCAGAGGCACTAGGGAACACATACCAAGCATATGATGTCTATTTGAGCACACCAAGGATTTCCAAAAGAAATTCAGCGTGTTCTTTAGACACTATAGTAAAGCCTTTATCTGCACAGATCATGAAAAGCTAAGGAAAACTCTTAAGACATGGGAGTGCCACTACATTTGGTACTCGTGATGAGAAATCGGTACTTACACCAAGCAGGGACCATTAGATCAGAATAAGGAGAAGCAGAATTGTTCCCAATTGGCAACGTCAAGACTTCATTTTACCACCCTACTTGTTCAACTTGTATGCAGAAAATGCCATGCAAAGAGCAGGTTTAGACTTAGAAGAAGGAGAAGTAAAGATAGGAGGAAAGAACATCAATAATTTAAGATATGTGGATGACACCTTACTATTAGCAGAAAACATCATGAACTTGGAACAATTACTAAGGAAGGTCAAGAAAGAAAGTGCAAAGGCAGGTTTGCTCCTGAACATAAAGAAAAAAATGACCATAGAAGAGCTACATAAATTCAGCTTAGACAATGAGGAAATCAAAATAGTTAGAGTTCCCATACCTTGGATCAAACATTCATCAGAACCGAGACTGCAGCCAAGAAATCAGGAGAAGTCTAGGGATGGGAAGGGCAGCAATGAAAGAACTATACAAGTGAGCACTAAAGGCAGAATTGTCCCAGTCATTGCATTTCCCATCACTATCTACAGATGTGATAGCCTGACAGTGAAGAAAGTAGATAAAAATCAAAATCAATTCATTTGAAATGCAGTGCTGGAGAAGAGTGTTAAGGATAATGTGGACAGTCAAAAAGACAAACAAATGGATCCTTGAACAGATCAAACCTGAATTTTTCCTGGAGGGCAGGATGATCAAGTTGAGGCTGTTGTACTTCAGTCCCATCATGAGAAGGCATGACTCATTAAAAAAAGACAATAATGCTGCATAGAAGGCAGTAGAAAGAGCAACAGCACACAACTCAGTTAGGGAGGTCACAGGCCTAAATCTACAAGACCTAAGCAGAACAGTAGAAGATGGGGGGCTTGGAGATGTCTCATCCACAGGGTAGCTATGAGTCAATATCAATTTGAGGGCAGCTAACAACAACAACATCACAGTGAGGGTCTCTTAATACAAAGAACCTCCAAAATAAAAGAAAATAATCAAGAGGAAAAAAATTTTTTTTTACATGATCAGGGTTCAAATCCCCACCCGGCCATTTCTTTTAGTTAGTCTCAAAGGTGCTACAAGATCTCTCTACATACTGATTCTGCAAACTAACACAGCTATTGAGAAGATTACTGAAATTAGTTACAAGGATAAGACACCATAGATCAGGATAAGATTTGAAAAAGGGATTTCATGAATTTTATGCCAACTTATTTGAGGAAAATAAATATCAAATAATAATTGGAGGGAAATGAAATATTACCTTAACAACAAGAAAATATTCAAGATAATGGAAAAACAAAAGGAAATTTTAAATGCTTCTATTAATCAGGCAGAAATATTGTATGTTATTAGAAAACTGAGTGGAGTTAAATCTCCTGGCCCAGATGGTTTCACAGCTACATTTTATAAAGTATTCAAAGATGAGATAAACTCACCACTACAGAAGACATTAAATAAAATATCAGAAGAGAGGAAATTAGATACTTGGAACAAAGCTAATGTCATTCTAATACCTAAAGAAGGCAAAGATAAAATGGGAATCTCAAACTACAGACCTATTGCATTTTTTAATACAGATTACCAATTCTACACATCCATCCTAGTGAATAGACTGGAAAATATCCTATTAGAGATTATACATGAAGATCCAAGTGGATTTTTGCCTGGGACATACATGAGGAATAACATAAGAATACTATTGAATATTATGGAATATTATTAAAAGAAGAATAGAAAGATGACTGTGATCTTCGTGGATGCTGAGAAGGGCATTGATAGTGTAAAATGGGACTTTATGCAAAGGATGGAAATGGGAGAGAACGTTATCATGGGAATAAAAACAAATTTACATACAACAATATGCCCAATTGATAATAAACGGAGAGAAAACAATGGCATTCAGGATAAGCAAGGGAATTGGACAAGGATGCTCACTCTCCCCACTTTCAGTTATCATCACTTTGGAAATATTAACTTAATACAATCAGGTCAAATAATAAGACTAAAGAAACCAGAATTAAGGGTCATGAACACAAAGTAAAGGTTTTGTGGATGATTTTGCTGTAATAGTTAAAGACCCATTAGAAAATAGTGATGGAGTTTTGAATGAGATGAAAACATTCAGAAAACACTCGGGATTCAAATTAAATAAAGAAAAAAAATCTGAATTCTAATCAAGAATATGACTAAATCAGTAGAAAATGAAATAAGGAGTAAATCAAACTCTAGGTTAGGAAGAAAAGTCAAATATTGAGGAATTTGGTTTACAAATAACCTTTATGACAACAATTACAATTCTGTGCAGTAGAGGGAAAGAGAATATAATGAATCATGGAAATGGACCATTTCTGCACAGAGTTATGAACAGAACAATGTGCAAAGTTGAAAAGTTGCTTACCATAATTTATTTTAGTGTTGTGCTTGTTTTGGAATGCACAGTAATTAATGGTTTGACAGACTGCAGGTAAAATAAGCTGCTTGTGCTGCTGGTAAAATAAGATAAACTGCTTTTCCTGTTCCTAATAGCTAGATGAATACAAAAAGTTAACTGAAATCATTTTTACAAAAAAAAAAAAAAAAAAGGTCTGTATTCATGTATTCATGCACCATAGCAGAGGTGGGGAAACTGACAACCTGGCCGCATGCACCCCTTCAGATGTTTTGTGTGTAAATTTATGTGTCCACCTAGACCCTTTTACACCAAAAAAAACCCTACTGCAGTTTGGTAGATCTTCACTTGTCTGAAACTCACTTAAGGATCTCCCACATGCTTCCAAAACTGTGAAAAACTGCCCTCCCAAAAGGAAAATAAAACAGAAATTATTTCCAGTTTCATTTTTAGTTGAGGTAAACAACTGATATATTCTGCATCTGCATCCAACATATGGAGGGATAACTGGGATCATACTCACTGTCTCCACTCTTTAACATCTGTAGATTCAAGCTGGCCATTTCACAAGTCCATTTGAAAGGAGACCCATGTTCATCCTTTATGCAGTGTGGATATAGTGCCTTGCAGAAATAATCACTGCACACCTTTTGACATTTCCATGTGGTGTTATGTTACAATCTAGCATGGAAATAGATTTAATTGCAATAGTTACTGCTAGATGTTGACAAGATACCCAGCACTGCAAAGTTACAAAAATATTGCTAATGTGGCACAAAAGTTAAAACAAACAGGCACTTGTTAGCTGCAGAAGGATTTCACCCCTTTGCTGTGACATGCCTGAATGCACTCCAGTGCAATCCACTGCTTCCAGAAGTCACATAAGTGTAGTTGAATGGTGTTCTCCACTTTATGTTTCCACATCCACATGACATCAGATCAATTTAACCTGTATCTGAAAGGCCCAAGAATTTAGAGAAGAGCGTATTGCAGCAAAAAGCATCATGAAGTTGAAGAAGCTATCAAAACAAGTACAGGATAAAGTTGTACAGAAGCACCAATCCAGGTTGGATCATTTTAAACAGTCCCAAACTATGAACATCATGTAAAGCAGTGTTAAATCTATTCTGCCTAGAGCAGCCACTCCACCAAAATTCATTGACAGTGGGTAAGGAGGGCATGAGTCAGAAAAGCTATGAAGAGGCCAGGAGCTGTAGAGATCTGCAGCTGAGATTAGAAGAACTGTCCATGGGACAACTGTCACAAAACTTAGCTTTATTAAAAAGTGGTGAAAAGAGGTAATTACTGAAAGAAACCCATATCAAATCCTACTTGGAACTTCCAAAAAAGACATAGGAGTCACAGCAACCAAGGAGAAAGATAATCTCTGGCCTGATGAGACCAAATTTATTGTTTTGAATCTTGCTGAAAAGGTTACATATGGTGTGATGCCAACACTGCTCAGAACATCATCCCCACATTAAAGCATGGTGATGGTAGCCTGATGTTGTGAATATGCTTTTCCTCTGCAGAGACTGGGATCCTGGTTGGGATTAAGGGGGAGATGGAGGGAATGAAATACAGTTCAATTCTAGAAGAAAACTGGTTCAGTTAGTCTCAAAGGTGCTACAAAATCTCAATGTGCTGATTTTACAGACTAATACAGCTATAGCTTTGAAGTCTACCCATACAAAAAGTGTTATATTACCAAGTTGTAGATGGTAAATAAAATGCCATATATAGCTTATGTAGCTGGTTGATAAATCTGCAAGACACAAACATATCTGCTGGAGTTGTTTTGCCAGCTCAGGAAGCTGGAAACGGATGTAAAAAGGGGAAGACAGATGCATTTTAACAACAGTAGGTTTGTTGTGCTTTGTAGTGAATTGGTTATGTTGTCAAGATCACAAAAGTATGATGTATCATGTGACTGATCATCATTCATAGCATAGATCAACTATGCAATTCAACTGTGTTGAATGAGATTTACTCTCATGTAGATGTTTTCAGGATTACAGGTTACCGTAAATAAAGAGAAAAATCCAAACACATTTAGCTATGGTGTATTGTTGTGTGTCTTCTAGTCATCTCCGACTTATGTCAACCTTAAGGAAAACTTGTCACAGGATTTTCTTGGCAAGATGTGTTCATAGGAGGTTTGTCTTTCCCTCAGCAGTAAGTGATTTTTAAATTCATGTTGGTTTTTGTATCAGTTAAAGATACTGACATTTCATCATTACTTATTTAGTCAAATTCATGTCCAACTGCCATGCATTTATAGCCTACTAGGTGATTCATTTTTAAAAAATCATAAAAATTACATTTTTATCATAAAGCCAATGATTGTCCTCAAAGTTTGAAATGATATTAACTTCACACAATATTGCATAAAATAAATATTTCATCATTTTGGCAGTTCATGTGATTTAAAATTATATGCTTAGCAAGTAAAATTCTTTTCAGTAAAGAGATATAATCACTAATACTATAATTTATGTGGTGAGCTTTAAAAAAAAAGGTATTCGTGTTGGTCCACTTCTTTCCTCTTAGGATATATCTCTTTTCACCTACCCACCCTCACATGCAGAAATAATTTATAGAAATTTCCTCAGCCACCTTTGCTTTTCAATCAGTTGAACCCAGCTTTATTTATGCTGATGTTGGGAACTGCATAAACTGTAGAAAGCAAATGCCTTATTTTATTACAGGAGGAAATGAAATCACTATCCTTTCCTGTGTGGTTCTGCTTTGGTTCTTGTCATTTGTTATATTCCATTTTTTGTTTACAAAGAAAAAAAACTAACTAAATCTTACAATTTAAAATGAATTGTAGCTGTAGCTCAGTGTTTATTCTCTATATTAAAGGACTTAGCAGTATTCAGTTACGGTAATAACTTGTCTATATGTGTAATACAGTCGTCCCCCGGGTTACAAAAGTAATCCGTTCCAGGATTACTTTCGTAACCCGGAAGCTTTCGTTTCCCGGGGGACCGCTTTTGCTAATGGACCGCGCTGCCGATTTAAAGGGGCCGCGCGGTTTTTTTTCTTCGTATCCCGGGGGATCTTTCGTATCCCGAGGGATAGGAAGCCGGTCCGCCGCCTTTCGGATCCCGGGGTTTTCGCAACCCGGGGGATTCGTAAGGCGGGGGACCACTGTATGTATGCTTTCATCCTAGAACTCTGTCACAATATTCAAAACCTAGGGAAATAGAGTGATCCAAAAATCTGCTGTTTCAAGATGAAGGTTGCTGTTATCTTATATTTGTTCAAATTCCACAAAGCCAGGAAATTGGAAGCTTATTCTGCCACCTTAAGAGATATTCTCTGTGAGACGTAACAATGTTGTGAAATGTCACGTACTGTACTTGCTTATTACCTACCCAGCTTGAGACAACACCTTGAAAACCAGTGGGCTGTTTTATCACTGAATTTCATCTTTTCACTGGTGGGATGATACCAGATCTGAAAAGCTTAATTCTTCCAAGGTAATTTCTGTTGTAAGGCGAATAGGGTCCTTAACAGAAAGAACCAAAAAAAGCAAACAAACAAGGACTTAAAAGAGTTACATACACCTGAAGAATAGTTGGGCCTAGACTGCTGAAAGAATAAACAAATGTTCTGTTCCACGTTTAGTAACTGAGTGGAGGTGAGGAGATGAGTATTCCTTTTTCTGTGATCAACTCTTGTACCAAACCTCAGATTCCTGAACCAAAGCATTTCTCTCTGTTTCTTTCTTGAGACTACTTTTCAATGTGAGGGCACAAAAACTTTTTGTATTGTGCAGTAGGAAGCTATTTTTCTTTTAAGTGATTGGAGTGCAAGCTTTGAAAGTCTTCTGAAGATTTGTACTTCATAGGATCAAAATAGATATGGAAAATATGGATTGTGAGCCAAAAATCTATTTGGGTAGTTGGAGTATTGTTATGCTGCATGATGGGGTGAGCTCCCATCAGTAGCACCAGCTTCTACCAACCTAGCAGTTTGAAAGCATGCAAATGCAAGTAGATGAATAGGTACCACTCTGGTGGGAAGGAAAACAGCATTCTGTCAATCATGCTGATCACATGATCACAGAGTTGTCTTTGAGAATGCTGGCTGTTCAGCTTAGTAATGGAGATGAGCACCACCCTCTATGGTCGGACACAACTTGACAACCTTCTCAATGAGGAATACTTTTACCTTTACCCAGTATTATTATAGTTAAACTGAAGAAGAAGAGAACCTACAAAGAGAAATGTATTTTAAAAGGCTATTGAAGCAATATACTGATCAAATATCAAATATAAATATAAACTTCGTAGTAATAATAATTTAATTTATTTATATTCTGCCTTTTCCTGAGGGAATCAATTTGGATTATAACACAAATATAACAATAAAATATAAGAATAAAAATTCACAGTTATAAACAATCTCATATCCCAACCCTCCCCCAGTTGTAAAAACATTAACCGAAGAGCAATAAAATAGAAATTAAATAACAAGATAAATTAAAAATTTCAAATACAGATTTGCCAAAATTACAGGTAGAATTGAGGCAAGACAAGTATCTTCTTCTGGAGGGGAACGGGGCCGATGATGTCGGTGACAGTGAGAGGGAGAATAGTCTGGAAGAGCTAATCTGGAAAGGACTGCTGGAAGAGATCTGTCTTAATGGCCTTTTTAAAGACTTCTAAAGTGGTAATATGACAGATCTCGTCCGGCAGGTCATTCCATAGCCTAGGAGTGGCAGATGAAAAGGTCCTCTGGGTCACCGCAGCCAGTCTGGTCTTTTTAGGATGCAACAGATTCCTCCCAGAAGACCTATGTGTGCGGGGTGGATTATGTGGAGGAAAGCGCTTCCGCAAGTATTCCGGCCCCAGGCTATGTAGGGCTTTAAAGGTTATAACCAACACCTTGTACCTTGCCCGGAAACTAATTGGCAGCCAATGCAGAGATTTCAGAACAGGTGTTATGTGGCTGGTTCTAGATGTACCTGTGCCCAACCTGTCTGCCATATTTTGCACCAATTGAAGTTTCCAAATTTGGTACAAGGGTAGCCCCATGTACAGTGTGTTGCAGAAGTCAAGTCGAGAGGTGACCAGTGCGTATAAGACTGTTTCTAGGTCACCCAGCTCCAGGAAGGGTCACAGCTGACATATCAGCCAAAGCTGATAACAGGCACACCTAACTGTCACATGTATCTGAGCTGTCAACTGGAGAAACAAGTCCGCACCCCTAAGTTGCAAACAGAGTCCTTCAGGGGAAGTGTGACCCCATCCAGCACTGGTGAACATACCTCCATTCCCTGGTTAAGAAGCAAAAAATAACCAAGTGAATGTGCATGTAAAACAAGCTTCTAAGTATTTGACAACTTACTAGTTATTACAAGTCTTTATTGACTTGAGTTCATATACTTTATGGTGCTGCTTCATTGTTTTAGATTGTTTCAGTATCTGTATTTTTAATTCTTCTATGAATAAACCTAGGAAGGAAGGTTGCATAGAAAGGGAGTGTATATATTTTATTATGTAAGCAAGGGAGGATAAGTGTGAAACGCTGAGTCACTTACAGCAAGATTACAACTTCCATTTGAACATACAGTGTTCCTGACTTGGCGTTTTGGAGATCTTGGTGGTCAGCTGAACATGGCAGTCACCATCTTGGATTGTGCTGACTTCCGCTTCTTCTTTCCAGAAGCCTTTGCACCTTTCATAAGCTTTAAGAAAGGGTGAGGATGTAGTTCAGTGAGAAATGATGAAGCAGATTGGAGATGTGACGTGATCAAGCTGGGTATAGGCTTCACCCAAGTTTGCTTCCTGTGTGCTGAGACTCCAAGCCTCATTTAGCAAATGGGTTTTAACACCATCAACCATCCTGATGTAATGCATGTCTAATTTGCTCTTTCTATACTATGATCTTGTCACAACTTTGGGTAGTTTTAGCCTGAGATCTGGATCCTGTTTGGTGGAGTGGGGGTCAGTGGGCCCACCAGACCCAATTGGGAGTTTCCTTAGGGGACCTTGCAGAAATGGAAGCATGCCCAGCTGGGGAAAAGTGGGTTCATTCCATATTCACACACATTGATTCCCATTTGTGTCCTTTTTCTTGCCAAAAAGTAAGGTGGTTTGTGTTTGATTTCTAATGTGCAGAGCTGCACTTGGCACTGATCCCACATTTTAAAAAAATCAAGAAAAGAGGACTTGATATCTGTAAAATAAACAGAAACAAATTCAGACAAGTAAACATGTTCACAATGTCTAGTCCATTTCCTTTAAAAAACATTCCATTAGCAATAATAATAATAATAATTAAAACTTTTATTTATATCCCGATTTTTGTTAAAACAATCAAAGCGGCGTACAACCTTAAGAGGTTATATTCCTCTTGATCTGCTTTGCTTTCCTCCATTTACTTTATATTATTGCCTCAGCAAAGATCACCATATTTCTGGGTCCTCTTTTCTTCTGTGTACCCCATTGTGTTCCTTACTCCTTACACTCCCACTTCCACTTGTTGTTTTTTCTGTTTTTGCTCTTTCTCCATGCCCCCCCCCCATCACCTCTCTAATTTGCCTTGCTAGAATTTAGTGGTGTGCTTTTAGTTTGGTAGCAATTCTACTAGTAGTAAAGGATTTGGTCAGAGATAGGCCTTACAGCAAGAAAAACTGGCTTCAACAGGCTTAGACATTTAGGTTGTCGTTGCTGTTGTTGTTGTGTGGCTCCAAGTCATTTTTGACTTACGACAACCCTAAGGCGAACCTATAATTGGGTTTTCTTTGCAGCTTTCTTCCAAGGGAATTTGTCATAGCCATCATCTGAGACTGAGAGAGTGTGACTTTGTTCAAGGTTATCCAGTGGGTTTTTATGCTCAAGCTGAGATTTGAACTCTAGCCTTCATAGTGGTAGTCCAGCACTCAAATCACTTCACTGCGCTGGCTTTCTTACCCTTTCTACAGTGGACCTCTGAATCCACATATAGGAGGAGCAAATAATGAATCACATTATAAAATAGGTATAAAATTAGATTCCAAGTTATACAATTTGTCCATTGATTTATTCATCATTGTATTTGTTAAAAATGGTGGTTGTTAATTACACTTAAGTTAACACTGACTTATGGCACTCCATGAATGAGAAACCTCCAGGTCCCTCCATCATCTACCTCCCAGCTCAAAGCTTGTAGACCGCGGGTCGTGGCTTCCTTGATAGAGTCTATTCAGCTGTAATACCATCTTCCCCTTTTCCTACTGCTTTCAACATTTTATTTTTCATAGGATTGTCTTTTTGGCAAAGAGGCAGGTTATAAATGAAGTATTTATTTATTTGCCTTGTAGATTTGTTCTGAGACCCCTTTATTTGTCTGTTTTTGGCTGTTTGTGGTATCTACAGATCTCTACCCAAGCACCACATTTCAAATGAGTTGATTCTCTTCCTATTGGGTTTCTTAACTGTCCAGCTTTCACAACCATACATAGAAATTATACAACTAAGAAATCCCCATGTGATTAACAATAATATTATTATAGTTTTTTGTTGGTTTTTCGGGCTCTGTGGCTATGTTCTGGAAGAGTTTATTCCTGATGTTTCGCCGGCCTCTGTGGCTGGCCTCTTCACAGAATGCGTTCTCTGAAAATGCCAGCCACAGATGCTGGCAAAACATCAGGAATAAACTCTTCTAGAACATGGCCGCATAGCCTGAAAAACCCATAAAAAACTATGGATGCTGGCCATGAAAGCCTTTGACTTCACAGTATTATAATAATTTTAAAATTTTACATATGTGTGTGTATGTGTATGATATTAAAATGATTGTGCTAATAAGTTTATGACTGATCAAAGCGCTTTGAAATAAAAACAAAGCTCTGAAAACAAAGCATCATTGGCACAGGCTAACCATCAACTGGCACGGAGTCCAATGAAGAGGAAACTACTGTATTAAAAGTTGTATTCCAAGTAATGTTTAGAGTCCTGAGTAATTTGCGAAACCACAAGGACCACCTTTTCTGATGATCTCTGTTTCCAGATGTTTTGTTAACTGTAGTTCTGCTGCTGAGTTCAGGTGTCTTCCACACTGATTATCTTCAGATAACCCCCCCCCCCCGACCTGGATCAGAATTATATGGGAGTAGGCAGCTTTAATCCTCTGCATTCACCTTCTATGAACTCAATCCAGATCAGATCTCTTATGCCTGAAATATATATTACACAAAAGGCTGAATTCCTTTCCATTGAACATTTTTTGCAGTGTAAATTTCAGGAATGGAGGAAGGGCTGTTTCAGATTGCAATCATGTGGAAATAAAAGAGTTAAAAGCTCCTTGACCACATTGTGGTCTCCGTTTGGATAGGGGGCCCTATTCTGACAGTCTGTAGGAATAAAGAACCTTACAGCTAATGACACAAAGTCATGTATAGTTTGGTCCTTGTTAAATAGGATTCTCTTTTTGTTGTTGCTGTCGTCTCCTTTCAAGTCGCCTCTGATTTATGGTAATCCTAAATCAAACCTATCACAAGATTTTCTGGGGTGAGTGTGTAAATCTCTGAAGGTCACCCTGCAGGTTTTCATGGCCAGGCAGGGAATCAAACTCTGCTCTCAAACTACTACACTAGCTGACTCTTTCGGATTTTCTTTTGCCTTTATAAAATAACTTAAGGTAACTTGTTTCATTGTTTCTCTAATGCCATGCGCTGAAAGTAAAATGTTGTTTTTCTGTATCAGATGATCACACCTCTTCTGGGACAGTCAGTCCTTAGAACTGAGTATACTTGTGGTAGATTCATGTTGCTACGTTCATTGTTTTCTTTTGTCAGCCTGTGAAACCTGATCTTGCTTGACTCTCTCTCTCTCTCTCTCTCTCTCTCTCTCTCTCTTTCTCTCATGCTCTCCCCTCCCTCCCTCTGAAACTTTCAAACAGCAGGAGTTGGCTGCAGTTGCTTTTTTAATGTTTGGTCTGCCAGAGCTAGTGTCTCTTTAGGAAGGCATGTAAGTAAAAGTAAACAAATGAGTGTGCTCGTTTATTTATCTAGTGAGGGATTTGTTTGTTTTAGTTCTCCTACTTGCGTTATGGTTAAGGTGGCCTCCAATAAAAGCATCCATATAAAAAGTAACAACAATAATACAAAACTACAACTCAGAAAGCAAGAGCTGCTTGGTTTGAGATGGATTAAATTAGTAAAGTATTTAATAAAAACATAACGGATCTCCAAATGATCTAGGGAAAGTTTTATATTGGGATAGGGAACCTCTTTCCAGTAGGCATAATGGGGATGAAAAAGTGTATGGCCAGCTATCCAGTTTTGTGAATTACAGATTCATATATTTACTTTAATGTACAGATTAAGGACATCTTTGTCAAACATTACCATCACCACCACCACCACCCCAAAAAACCCTGGGAAATAAACCTTCAAATTGGAATTGTTTTTGCTACTGTCATCATGTGCTACTTGCTGACGCAGTATGCAAAATAATAAAGCTGTAGGACTAGTTTGTTATGTTTAAATTATGTGCACAATCCACCAAAGAAATGCACTTGACTACTTTGTGACAGAATATGAATTTGCCAGTGCATCTCTAAGAATTATTACCATTCAGTACAGTCATACAGTAGCAGTTTGTGTTATACATATGCAAATACAATATAGCTCCCATCAATATTATTTGTGTTTGGGATTATTTAACATGGGGTAAGTTTGTTTTCAGGGTATGTTTCATTTTTTTTCCTATTAAATGTGCTGTAATTCATAGTCTTGGTGATCAAAAGGTGTTTAAAAAATTATAATATTTTTTTAATTAAAAAGGTGTTAAAATTCCAGTAAATTAATTGTGAAGTTATACCACATCCCTTAATACCTTTACTACGTTTCACTACACCCTGCGTTATCCAACAGTTATCATGCTTGTATGTTTTGTTGTGCACGCACATTCCTACAGTATTTAGAACACAAGCCAAAATTTACTGGCCTTACTGAAGGTGTGTAAGTTCACATGCCATTATTTTATAACTATAGCATACTGATGGCTCTTTGGCTCAATTTAAGTATCATACCATATCAAGTAGTTGAAAAACATGATTGAGAACCATGCCATCATGGTTTGAGTTTCACAGTCTGCAGTGCAAACCATGATTTAGAGCAACTTGTTTCCTTTTTTTCCCCCATCTCTTCAACACTTAGATTTTTCTACGTTCCTTCTTGTCAGTGTAGTACAGCCATATATTCAGTTTCCTTGCCATTCACTCTTTGTGATCACATACAGTGGTTTGTACAATTCAAATATAACAGCAAACCATGGTCCAGTACAGATGTAATGTTGCCGCTTTCATGGTTAAATGAGTACATTTGCAGACCTGTACCTCCATTTAAAAAATGTACATCGGGGGCTGGGAATATGACATCTATGGATGCCATTTCCATCTGTATACACACAGACACACACACACACATGCATACCTAATGATATACCAGTCTCCTCTGATTTTTATATGCTAAAAAAAAAGAAAAGCTCCACCTTAAGCCAAATAATTCTTACAAATAAGGATGGAAAGTGGCTGCAAGCTGAGACTTTGCTGTATACTATGCAAAAGTACTCCAGAAAGAATCTTTATAATTTGGTAAATTTAGGGGTTGCCTTAGGGTTAGAGATCTAGAGAAGGCACTGCAAACCATGGTCCAGGGTTGAGGATACCAACATGGGTTTAATAAAGAAGTTGTTGTTGTTGTTACATGCAATTGTACAAAGAGGTACAAAGGCACTGGGAGACAGTTAGGGAAGCTAGCGGAGGGAGAAGGGGACAGAAAAGCCATTAGGAAAGAGGGAGAGGCCAGAAAAGGTAACACCAGAAGAGCCAGGGAAGCAGCTGGGATGAGATGAGGAGAGAGCTAGCTCAGAATGCTGAATGCCGTTGGGGTGGAAGAAAGCAGTTTGAGAGAGAAAGAGCTTCAGTGTGCCTCCCCTTTCTCTGAGTGTTTCAAGTTTAATAGAAAAGCGATCCTCTCTCTTTCTCCTATCCCCCCCCCCCCCATCTCTCTCTAAATCAGAGGTTCTCAACCTTTGATCCTCCAGCTAATTTTGGACTTCAGCACCCAGAAGCCTTTGCCAGCATGGCTAATGATGAGGGAATCTGGGAGATGAAGTCAAAAACTCCTGAAGGACCAGAGGTTGAGAACCACTGCTCTAAATCAATTCCATGTTCCTTGTCTCCCAAATACAAAACAAAATGTAACTTATTTTAATCTAAATCCAAATCAGGGATAGTACTGCTCCCTAATCCACATCCTTTTCTCCTATTGTATTCTTCCCTATTATCCTTAACAGAGCCTTTGTGAGACTGGATTTTATGCAGTCACATTGCTTCTGCCATTAAGTGGTTATGGTTATTACTTAGTCTGTTGTCTTTTTGACTAAATGTCTCTTAACTAAATGTGCAATGCATTTCCTATGTAGTGATTATAATAAGCTGCTTTGTATGAATATTTACTTATATGGGAAGAATTTCTCTCAATTTATAATGGAGCCAATTCAAATTCATGTAAATTCGCTAGTTTAGCAAATTTACGTGAAATCTAATTACGTTCGGAATGCTTTCAGAATGACTTCCCATTTCCTGAAAATGAGATACTCTAATACGCAATTACATGAAACCCCATGAATGCGTTCGGAATGACTTCCCATTTCCCGAAATTGTGTGAGATACACTCACATGCAATAACGTGAAACCCCATGATTGCGTTCGGATTGCCATTGCATTATAACCCCAAATTCCATCGTATGATAAAGTCCATGTACTCCTTACAACTATGTGAAATCAACCAGTATTCTTAACTGTCAATTTAAAGGTGAGCCTGTAAGAAACTGGCTTACTCAAGGCCACCCAGTGAGCTCATAGCACAAACAAGACAATACAGGCACTTCCTGACTTGTAACCTAGCCTACACTACACACATCACACTACACCACACCAGCTTCTAAATTAGAATGATGTACTTGCATAGGGTGAACATGTCATGTTTCAAACCCTATGGTAAATTCTTTGTTTTTTGTTTGGTTTGTGTCTAAATAATCAGTTAAATACTTTGGAAAGTATCAAATAGAGCAAAAGGATTGGAGAGAACTGGGATGCTTCCATCCTTATTATGGGAAGATTATCACACAACATCTTGCAACGTCACGCTCATCCCATTCTTCTCCCATCAATGAAGTGGAATGGTCCTGTAACTTTTTATTTATGGGAAACTGCCTATCTTAGGAAACGACAAAGCATAAATCTTGTAAGCCAGGTAAATGTGCTAGAGGAAAAGGGCAGAGCTTGGAAATGCTCAGTTTCATTGCTTGTTTCTGCTGCTGCTGGCAGCATGGCATCTGAACCATTTTTCTAAAATCATGATCTTACCCACATCTTCATTGTTTGAGGATTTAGTTTGTATCAGGTTGCACTTTTAAATGAATGTACTTTATGTCAGTATTTTTAATGGGGTGACAGGAAACAGTCTTGTTTATGCCTAGGTACACTAAAAAGTATTTGATGATACAGTCTACCAGTAAACTGATAAATGAGCATTTCTGTTCTTTCTCTTATCTAATTCTAGCTGCCTCTTCTAATTGCATCCCACTCAGTTTCTGTTTTTCCTTGTCAAAAGTAAAGACCATTTTAATGGTCCAGGGACAGTTGGGGGTAAAAGGAGGAATTGCTGAAAATCAGAAGAAAACTTCTTCCACAGCTTTTGGTATTCCCTCCCCTTCAATCCAATACAACAGCTCACCTCCTATATTAGGGTGTCTTACCCAGTGGTGCTTGGGAGGCCTCCAGGGGGAGAAGTGACAAAGTTATCTTCTGCCAATTGCATCAACAGATACCTTCTTAGATCTAGTGTCCAGTCTAGAATAATATGTTTTCTTCTATAGCTATGACTAATTTGAATAAGACTGGTACATCTACACATATGTGCTTTTCTCAGTTTTTTCCTTGTAAAAACTATACACAATTTTCCAGAGGTATATATCCAAAATAAATAAAAAATAATGTGCTATCCAGGCCAAGCAAAAACAGCCTTTTCAATCTCTGGATTTAAGAATTCTTATTGGTGTGATACACTTTGACACAGTCTTGATCAACTATGGAATCTAACAGAAAATTAATTTTATTCTGACTTGAGAGGTAGAAGTGACTAGTAAAGAGCAACAGAGAAAGAGGCACGTGATATATGAAATTGCAATGTATACTATCTATTGTCTGGAAAAATTTTGTTGCAGTTGTTCATGCCAAAGATCAATTTTTAAATACCTTCAAGTACAAAACTAAAAGCTGCCTATAGAAATCAATGGAGAAATTAATTTTATGAATATAAATGGTAATGTACATTGGCTTCAAAATGAAAGGTTGAAGTGGGGGACAAAAAGCGAAGCAGACTGGATACCCGTTCATTATTATTATTATTATTATTATTTATGTATTTATATAGCGCTGTAAATTTGCACAGTGCTGTACATACAAGCTTATAGTTAGACGGATCCCTGCCCTCAAGCTTACAATCTAGAAGAGACAACACAAAAGGAGAAGGGAAAGGTGGTGGGAAGGGGATGAGGTCCAGTGGTTCTTCTCTCTCTCTGGGGCCTGGACCAAGGCAGATGGACTGGAGGGAGGGCTTGGGTTCTTAATACATAGTTAAAAGGAGGCATTCTGGGGCAGATGGCACAGTCCTGGGAACGCTTCCCTAAATAATATAGTCTTTAATATAGTCTTTAATATAGTCCTTTCTAGCTTAATTCTTACATCTTATTACAGCCTTGAAACAGAGTTAAATTAAATACTGTAGATGTACAAGAATGGTGAACTGTTATCTATTGCTTTTGTTCCAGTGTTGCCGTTTGGACAGCGAGACAATTATATACAGTATAAGCATACCTCCATTAAGCACAGGGGAAACAGATCTTTCAAAGACAGCTTGGGGCTATAGCAACAACACACAGTGGCCCCAATCCACCTTGAACCTGGCCAAAAAAGGAGCAGATAAGGGGAAAAGCTGGCTTTGCCAGCCCCGCTGCAACCCCATGGTGGCTTCATCACACTCCAGCGTCATGCAGCATGGAAACGCTGCACTGCCACAGCTGTTCTGGCCCAGAGCTTCTGATAAAGGAGACTTATTACAAAGTCTTTATACTCAATCATGTCCCTTTTCTTCTTAATTCCCTGTCTCACTCAAAGTTGTTGGGTTTTTTTAGCAGCATCAATAGTGGGATGGTGGGGGGGGGGGTAATGCTGGAGAAACATAGGAGCGAAACAGATGGGCGGGAAAAAGTGGCTTGAAGCTGCCTTTTCTGAAGCCACATTGAAACCTCACCAACCGCAACACTGGCTCCCAAGGCAACTGGAGTGCTCACGTCATGACCACATGACATGGCTTCAAGCCAGGAAGAAGTGGGGAAAAGCTGCTTCTTTTTGGAACAACTTTTCTCTGCATAAGGACACTTTTCCACTGGCTTCAAGGCAAGTGTCATCTAAACACCACACCTTCAAGCCAGCCTGAAAGCACTTCTTTTTGCCTGTCTGTTTAGCCCCTGTCTTGGTGTTAGGTTGCAGCAGCATGTCTGCAGTAAACAATAAAATCTTCAGCTGGCAAAGAATGGGAATCTAACTCAGCCAGTTCTCCTGTAGCTATGTGTGCCTGTCTGAAGCAAGCAAGATGAACAGCATGCCTAAACAGCAAAACAGAAAAAGGAAGATTAACTAAATCTGCCTCATCAGCTTCTCACAGCATTTAAACAAACAAAGAAACAAAAACAAGCACAGATCTAGACACTTGGCCAACAGAATGGAAACATAAGAAAAGTGGATCCTTACACGAGGCTTACCTAACCTAATTGCTTCATTTCATGACATATGTGGATATTGTTAGTTTTTAAAATATTGTATTAATATTTTAATTAATATTTTTAATTATGTAAAATATACAAGTATACGGTGTCAATTAAATATGAATTTAGTGAGAGAACAATATAAATAGATGCTTTATGATGAACTAGAAGAGATAAGGAATTCAATGTCATTCTAAATGTTGCAAATTATTGTTGAATGTTGTTTTTAGCTGTTATGAAAATATTTTTATTTATTTATTTATATAGCGCTGTAAATTTGCACAGTGCTGTACATACAGTCTTATAGTTAGACGGATCCCTGCCCTCAGGCTTACAATCTAGAAGAGACAACACAAAAGAAGGGAAAGGTGGTGAGAAGGGGATGAGGTCCAGTGGCTCTTCTCTCCCTCTGGGGCCTGGACCAGGCAGATGGACTGGAGGGAGGGCTTGGGTTCTTAATACATAGTTAAAAGGAGGCATCCTGGGGCAGATGGCACAGTCCTGGGAACGCTTCCCTAAACAATATAGGGGCTTTCTAGATTGGCAAAAAGAAGTGTGTTCATGGCTGCATGAAACTCTAGCCTTTAAATGAGAAAAAGGGAAAGTGTGCCATGAAAACGCTTCTTTTGCGTTTTAGGGGAGAAGAAGCGCCTTTAAAAAGGTGCTGGTTTTCCCAGCTTCTTTTAAAAACTGCGGAACAGCGCAGCTCCATCTAAAAGCTGTGGTGCAGCTGCTAAGCATTAAGGAAAAGGCAGCTTCATGTCACACTTTCCTGCCAATCTAGAAAGCCCCATAATCTTTAACTCAGTTTTGAACCTGGTTAGAGAAGTGATGAGGCTTGCATGTAGGGGAAGAAGGTTCCAGGAGATAGAGGCAGCAAGTGAGAAGGGATGAATCCGGGACAGGGCAGTGGAAATCCTCGGCTGGGACAGGAGACTTTGACTATCAGAGCGGAGGGTACAAGAAGGAGTGCGAAGAGAAAGAAGTTCAGACAAATAAGGAGGGGCCAGTCCATGGGGGGCTTTGAAAGTCAACGGCAAAAGCTTGTACTGGATGCAGAAGGGGGGAAGGGGAGCCAGTGAATGGAGGATAAGAGAGGAGAAACATGGTCAAAGCAGCGAGCGGATGTGATGATATGGGCAGTTGAGTTCTGGATAGAGATTAAAGGATGGAGGTGAGAGAGAGGAAGCCCTGTCAGAAGAAGGTTACAATAATCTAGTTGCGAGACCACCAGGGCATGGACCAGAGTCTTGGTGGTGGAGGCTGAGAGGAATGGACGGATTTTAGCAATGTTGTAGAGAGAGAATCTACGGGTCTTGGCGGTGGGCTGAATCTGGGGAATAAACGAGAAAGAGGAATCAAAGATAAAACCAAGACTGTGGGCTTGCTGAACTGGTTGAATAGTAGTGCCATCAACAGAAACAGAAAAGGAGTATTGAAGGGTGGGCTTAGGTGGGAAGATGAAAAGCTCTGTCTTAGACATGTTGAGCTTCAAGCTCAAGAGATGGCAGCCAGACAAGATGAAACTTGCTGTTCAAGCCCTTGTGAAAGGTCAGGGGTGGAAAGATACAGCTGAGTGTCGTCGGCATACAGATGATAGGAGAAGCCAAAAGAACTGATGAGTTTACCAAGGGACAATGTGTATAGAGAGAACAAAATGGGGCCCAGGACAGAGCCCTGAGGAACTCCAACAGATAATAGAACAGATGAGGAAGTCTGACCACCCGTGACCACAGCAAAGGATCTGTCTGACAAGTAGGATTTAAACCAGTTGAGAACAGAGTCGGAGAATCCAAGGTCAGAAAGTAAGTCAAGCAAGAGACAGTGGTCCATGCTTTCGGAGCGGCAGAGCAACAGTTCCAGAGGGAGTAGAAGAATGGAAGCTGGGAGATAGGGAGAGGTAGAATAGGGATCAGGTTGGGAGAGATGCATGGAGCCATGGGAAGGGATGGATGCAGTGCCCAGTAAACAACAAGAGAAAAAGTGACAATGGGAAAAGCAGAGAAATAATATCCAACAGTGCTAGATAACATTGCCTGAATACCACAAAACAAGAATGATCTAGTAGATAAGGAAGTGGTGGCTTTGGAAACCTTTACTCAATGTCCCAGTTGCTGAGGATGGAAGGAGGAGTGGTTTCTGAAGAATGTTCCACTGCAGGCAGGGGAAGGATGTGAGCAGAGGCAGGCAGCAGGAAGTGTGGCTGGTTCTTTCTTTCTCTCTCTCTCTCCTTCTTGAAATGGAGTGTTCTACTAGAGCAGGAGGAGGATGGTGTGCAGAGGCAGCAAGGAGTGTGGCTGGATCTTTCTTTCTCTCTCTCCTTCTTGAAATGGAGTGTTCACCTAGAGCAGGAGGAAAGTGGTGTGCAGAGCCAACAAAGAGTGTGGCTGGTTCCTTCTTTCTCTCTTCCCTTCTTGAAATGGAGTGTAATTAATAATTAATAAAAACTATTTTTTAAAGAAGTTAGTTTTGGTAAAAAGTTTGCTGAGCCCCAATGAATTGCTTTTGTGTGTGTGTGGTGCAGGAACCTATAATTGTTCTTTCTACATTATTTCTGCCTGGCACCAAATATTCTGTTAAGGTAGTAATGCCCAGGAACACATCTACTTTATTAAATGAAGGACACCTGTAACAGCCCTACAGTGTGATTCAGTTTTATATCTCTTTTGTTAACTGGAGAGCTGTGCTAAAATGGAGTAGTTCATTTCCACCTTGCAGTAAAATCAACTGTTAGGGTAACAGTAGGCCTGAGGTTGGTAGGAATTCCCAGCCAAAAATCCCCTCATACCTTTACGGTTACCCCAAAATTGTTTGCCTTCAAGACCATGTTTGAGGGAAAATCAAGAAGTCTGAATAGATGTCTCCTTTTAACAGAGATGCATACCTTAATATGTACTTTCCAGATTTGCAATCCTGACATTTTGCAAGGATCTATTAAAACATGGAGCCTCTGTTCTAAACTTTGGCACCTTAAGGATTAAGGAGATTTGGAGATTTAAAACACAGTTGCTTAAACAAGGCATAATCTATTGAGAAGATTTGAAACATGCATTTAAAAGGTCAGGCTAAGGTTTCCAAATACATATCAGGGAAATTAGAATCGTGCAACCAAAATACATTAGTACTGAGGTTAAGAGAAAACAAGCAGGTAAAAAAAAATGAGTTGTAAGAGTTAAATATATAGAAGTGTATATGTCTAGATAGCTTTAAAAAGGAAGGGAAATGTCAACCGAAATACCATATAGCAAAATATCTGCATGGTTAACAGAAGTGCAAAGGAGTTTCTTAGATGTGACTTGTGGTCTAGGCATGGTCTGAATGGGAAAGGAAACAATATTTTGGAGTGGGTTGGAGGGCTGAGAGCAAATGCAGAGATTTTCGAAGAGCAGAGGGAGAAATTAGAAAAGAAAAAGAGGTGATCCAAAGCAGGTTTACACAGAACCTGTCAGAATTCCAGGCAAGAAAAGACTAAGAACAAAGTTTTAAAAAGTGGCATCAAGGGACAGAGACAAAGCAGAGGCAGAGTTCTATCATGGATGTGGAAACTCAAGCGTTAGTGATGAAACTTGTTCATTAGCCAGTTAGAACAGGAAGCAAAAGTTGGTGTTAATGCTGTCCTTACAGTGTTTTGTACATGATGGGGAAAAAAAGGGAAGAGAGAGTGAGTGAGTGAGTGAGTGAAGGGAGACACTGCTTTCTGAACGGAGAAGGGTCCTTCTTAGTGTGCGGTGAGGAGGGAATCTTTTACATTGGTATTAGTAGTCACAGGTCCAAGCGAGAGATTCTGGGAAATATTTCGGTGTTGTTGAGATAATACAGGTGGAAGGAAGGCAGATATAAAACTTTTTTCCTGTGTGCCCAGGGTATGTGTGTCTGTGTTTGTTCCTTCAAGTCTCTTGTTGATTTATGGTGATCTCATGAATTTCATAGGGTTTGCTTCGGCAAGGAATATATGTTGAGTCTCCCTTATCTAAAGTGTTAGGATGAGAAGCATTTTGGACTTCAGTGTTTTTTGGATTTTTGATTATTTGCATATACATAATAGGACATCTTGGAAGTGGTATACAAGTTAAATAGGAAATGTATTTATGTTTCATATGCACTTTATACATATAGCCTGAAGGCAATTTTATATACAATATTTTCAGTAATTTTGTGCATGAAACAAAGTTTGTGTACATTAAACCATCAGAAAGCAAAGGTGTCACTATATCAGCCACCTGTGTGGACAATTTTGGAGTTTGGTATGTTTTGGATTTCAGAATTCTGAATAAAGAAGACTCAACCTGTACTCAAAGATGTTTTTTCCACTTCTTTCCTCTGAAATATAGCCTACAGCATACAAATACAGGATCAGATGCCTTTGGAGTATGCAAGTTTTTTAAAAGGAGTGTAGGAATAATTTTAGAAAGTTAACCAAAGTGAAATAAGGCACTTTTAGTGCATGTTTCTGTGACTGTGCCTCTTAGGCAAGGTAATTTGCAAGTGTTAACCAAAAAGGAAAGATATTTGGAGACAGTAGTTCAAGAATGAGGGTACAGTCAGCCCTTGGTATCCAGGGGGAAGGATCTGTTCCGGATCCCCCGTGGATACCAAATCTGTGGATGCTCGAGTTCTGTTGTGCCCAATGGCAGCATGTGCACATGATCATACTGCCACTAGGGACAACAGAACTTCTGTGGCGGCGTGTGCACATGGCCATGCCATCATTAGGAGCAACCCCCATTGTATCTAGTGGTGGTGTGTGCACACAGCCGCACCGCCATTAGAGACAATGGGACTTGTCCCTAATGGCAGCACAGCAGCGTGCACACACCACCACTGGGGACAATGGCGACTGTCTCTAATGGTGACGTGGCCACATACACACCCTGCCATTGGGGACAATGTGGGCTTGCTGTCGAGGGGTGGTTGAATCTGCAGATGGCAAGTCTGTGGATACCGAGGGCCAACTACTTGGAAAAAGTCACCATGCAATTTCAGGCCTTCACAGTCTCTGCAACCCTTAGTGGCACTGTGTTTTCCATCCAGATTGAAGACTATTATTTCACAGAATTTAGGGGTGGCTTCTGTTGAAATCAACAAGAAAAAAGGATGATTTTAAAATTATTTACTTAAACGAAGCTTCCAGTTGATGCTTATTTATATAATGTCTAAACAGTGGTGCAACTTTGATTAATAAACTATGTTAATTTACAGCTAGAATGTTAATTACACCATTGTTCATACTTATATTCAAGCCCCACATCTTTTTGGAAACATTGGAAATATACATGCTACTGTTGGTTTCATCATATACACTCATGCATCTCTACAAGATTTTCCATGTGGATTCCACCTTACACCTAGCTGCTTTCACAGTTTGTGAAGTTGCATTTTGGAATAGAAGAACATGCACATTGGACCATCTTTTCTTATTAATTATTTATTAGTCAAAATTTGTATATGCTGCCCTGTATCACAAGATCTTAGGGCAAGGTATGGACAAGAAGGCTATTTAGAACTATGTATTTTAAAATTTTTGAAATATGTTAAACAGTTTTAAACTATATAATAGCTGTTAAGCCACAATTTTTAGAAGATCAAAGATTTTTGGGGCAGAATCATAGAGTTGGAAGAGACCACAAGTGCTATCTAGTCCAACTCCCTACCATGCAGGAATACACAGTCAAGAAGAACTAAATTCAGTACTCTCAGTTCCAGCGTTACTCACTTTTGTTTCATTCTTTCTTGGCCTAATCACACATTCACAAAGACAAAATACCAAACAGACAGAAAATTTCCATAAGTGATAATTACATAAGATCTGCTGTTTAATGGGCAGATTAGATCACATTGTTTTCATGTGCGAAAATGAAATGTCCATGTTTGTTTCATCAAATGCTAAATAATCATATTTGAAAAATGACAAAATTAACTTTTTGCTTACATAGTCTCCTGTAGTCCTCTGTATCTGACAGAAGCATTGACTCAATTTATAGATTGTGAGACCAGCAAGATTATAAAGTACTGTATATACTCATGTATAAGTCTAGAAATTTAGGTTTAAAAATTGACCCAAAAAACCTGAGTCTACTTATCCATGGGTCAATGTAAGTACTTTACTTTAAATCATACACACACACACACACACACACACACACCATCCCCTGGTGAAAGACAAGAATTTAATCTGCCCTGGAAGAACTGATGCCTTTCTACTCTCTCATCTATCCAGCCTTTAGTATGAGCACAAATAGTTATGCGTGCTGAAAATTTGTAAGGTTGTTGGCATTCTTTTCCTTTGCATTGTCATTTACATCCTTCATTACATGCCCCTAAGTTTTACCCCTGACTTATCCATGGGTCATATCAAAATCCATAATTTTGGCTCCAAAATCTGTTCTCAACTTATACGTGAGGTTGATTTATAGTCGAATATATATGGTAAATTATTAAACATAAATCTAATTTTTAAATTATTTTTATTTTATTTTATTTTTTACAATAAAAATAAAAATGATTTAAATCCCCCCAATACATGTACTTGGTTTTATTAAAGCATGATTTCCTACCCACTTTCTCTTCAACCACAGGTTGGGGATGCATTGTAATATTTTGGTATCAGAACCTACTTGTAATAAGTGACACTATGACACTGGTTGTTTTTTTCGCTAAAGAAAAAGAAAGCCTGTCACTGGAGTTATTGTTGCCCCATCCATGTTAATTAGAGGTGTGTGTTTGTGTGTGTGGTTTGTGAGTGGAAGATGGTGTGACACTGAATAATATGAAGGTGCAGGGCAATTGTAAATAAATGTATGAATTCTCTCCCCCCCCCCCCCCCCAAAAAAAATAGCCTTTCCTATCCATCTTGGAGTAGCCTATGATTTCCTGGGCTGAATACAAAAACTGAAATTTAGCTGTCAAGTAACAAGATAACTGGTCAGAAAGATGGTTGTAAAATCATTAAACATAAAATGCTTTCATAGATTGATGCCAAAAGCTTTGAACAAAGTAGATTTAGAGTAGCAATTATCCACTGGTTCAAAGAGAATTACAGGATCACAAAACAAATTACTGTTATTAAAAAGGGTACTTGTTCTTGCAAAGTGTTATCACTATGTTTCTCATAGTCTTAAGTTGGTCTTACCCCATTGGGGAAATTATATATACTAGTTCATATTGATTGTAGAATATCTAGACTTTTTAAAAAAACAAAAACCACACAGTTATGAGATAAATCCCTTGATGGGGTGGGTGTACTTTTCTAATTTATACCCATGTACTGCTCCTGAGTTTCCAGTAGAGATAGTCAGGACAATGCACAGATGTGAAATAAGAACACAGTTAACCTGCCACTAATGTCCTGGTTAATGTTTAGCAAAATGGCTTTCATGATTTCTTCCCTCATTTAAGAACATATTTAGGGGGAGGACTTTTTATCAAATTAAAAAGTGATTTAGTTGTCCAGTAATTAAAAACATCTCCTTAATTGTATGTATGGTTTTGTAACCATGTTTCTGTGCATACTGGTGTATCTTGGAAAGCTTGTCTGTTACATCTAAATCTGTCTGCAGACGTGAGCGGCACAGGATCTTCCTAGGAACATCACTGAGCTCTACCAATTAAAGGGACGTTGGGACTTCACTAGTCTGGGTCAGAAGAGATCTGGAGTACTGAAATTTCATTGCCATCTTTCACAGTTTTGCCTTGCTGACTGTTCCCCCACCTCTTTGGGGGGGGGGGGGGGAGAACAGAGCTTTCTGCCTACATACACAGTTTTTGTATTCAGCCCAGGAAATCATAGGCTACTCCAAGAATGATAGGAAAGGCAATGAGGGATGGAGAGGGAAACAATTTACACATTTATTTACTCCCTGGCAAACCAGGGGCCAGTTTACCCTCGGGTTGGGCCAAATCCACCAGATCTGTGTCTGGTTTGGCAGGATCAGACCCAAACCTAACCCCAGGGTTCTGGCCTGCATCGTCTAAACTGGGCTATGCAAGGCCGGAGGGAACATGGACCTTTTGGCCCGTGGGGACAACCCCTATGATTGCCATTTTTTTTCTAAGAGGAAATAAGTTAAATAGCATGTGGACATATTCAATGATTGGGTGCCAAATGTGTTCTTTATCTCTTGCACCATTTAAAACTAACTAATGCCTTCTGATTTCTTTTTGGAATATTTCATCTTATGTTTTTCTGCCTCAGTTTCTGAAGCTGTACTATTTCCCATACCACTGTTTAAAAAATTCTTAGGCATAGGCCAGTCCCTAGCACTTTCCTTACTGAGTTAAGTGTACTAATGATCCTATGTAGGATAAGAACATTTCAGCTGTTCTTGTAGCTAACCATTCTTCTTCTGGTCAGTGGTAGCAATTGAAAAGAAGACTTGTGTTGTGTGACTTTTAAAAGGAATGTTTATGTTTTTTAGTGGGCAGTTTGCAGTAGTAAGGAAGTGTCGTGAGAAGAGCACTGGTTCACAATATGCTGCAAAATTCATCAAGAAACGAAGAACAAAGTCCAGTCGTCGAGGAGTGAGTCGAGAAGACATTGAACGAGAAGTGAACATATTAAAAGAAATCCAGCACCCCAATGTGATTACGCTGCATGATGTTTATGAAAGTAAAATGGATGTAATTCTTATTCTGGAACTGTAAGTAGTTTTGAAATTACTTTGGGATAGAGGCTATGCAAATTAGAAAAATATATCATTCTAAAAATGTGGCTTACTGTCAGTGACAGAAGAACTGGTATATACTGCAGTGAAAATTCACAACTTCTTGAGGGAACCTGCTGGACAGGGACAGGGAATGAATGAATGCCAGAGCAGTATTATTGTGGTAATTATTGTAAAACACCACATTGCTGACTGTAGTTATGGGAATTATGGTCCAAAGGAAGGTGGAAGGGTGCCTAAACATTGATCTAATCTGTATCATACTAGAATATTGATCTTTGACAAACAGTCAGGAAGCAAAAGAATCCAAACAGGTGATGAAATGAAAATCCCCATCTTGTTTATGTAAATTTGGCAACCCTATCATTCTCATTTTCATGCATTTTTGCTTGCTTGTGAGGCTGTAGACTTCACCTTGATTTGTTAAGGAAGCAAAATACTCTTTTAGGTCTAAATCTCAAAAGGCATGAACTAGCAGCTTTTGGAGAACTGAGTCCCGGGAAACTTCACCAGCCTCCTCTTCCTCCCCCCACCTCCCAGAAATCTTAGGTCTGCTGAAATGTACAGTTATATTTTTTCAAAACTATAGCATGTCAGTAGCCATCTAAAAGAATAACATGATATCCATGGGCCTCAGGTTACTCATGACTGCTATCAGTATCAGTACAGTTCTGACACCATGTTTCCCCGAAAATAAGACAGTGTCTTATATTAATTTTTGCTCCCAAAGATGTGCTAGGTCTTATTTTCAGGGGATGTCTTATTTTTCCATGAAGAAGAATTCACATTTATTGTTGAACAAAAAAAGAACACTTATTATATACTGTGTGTGTGTGTGTAGAGAGAGAGAGAGAGATGCACACACACAAAAACTTTGCTAGGTCTTACTTTCGGGGGAGGCCTTATATTTAGCAATTCAGCAAAATCTCTACTAGGTCTTTTTTTCTGGGGATGTCTTATTTTTGGGGAAGCAGGGTAGTAGCTTTTGCTGTATCAGTTCAACAGTTTTCTTAACTTTGCTGTGATATCCCTGAATAGAATAGGGTTCTTTCAACTTGATACTTTATTTCAGTTTTTTAAAAAGTAAAGAATCATAGTGGTTTCTTTCAAGAGGGAAAGAGATACTGCTCACAATAAAAATTATTTAACTGGATTTTTTTCTGTTGAGAAGGTTTTTTTTTTTAAAAAAAAAGAAAGAAATCTTGTTAGAAGAATCTAAATCCTGGATTTAATTATCAGCCATGTAAAATCCTGTTCCATTCTATAAATCTGTTGTAACACATACATATACATTTCATTCCTGTTTAATATATTTATGTATAATACCTGTGATCAGTCTTGTGAATATTTCTAAAGTAGGAAAATCTTTCTAAAGTAGGAGGGGTAGTGTGAGTATGGGACATTTGGAATTGATAGTCCAGATGAACTATACAAAAGATGGGGAGAAAGGCCAGAAACAGGGTGGAAGTGTTGTGGGTGCTGTTGTCTTTGCTTCCTTTTTGTGAGACAAAAAGCCTTGATTTTTGGATAATAATGTTTTCCTGTGGATCAAAGCAAATATAGTGGAATATGCTAAACCTTTGGCAAACATACAGTGACCTCTTAAATTTTGATAGCTTTGTGGATTTTCTTTATTTGATGTTTACACTTCATGGAATCAAGTATTTCCTTATTTTTAAGTGTCTGTATGTATTCCTTGATGTTGTTTGACTATATGAATTATGGTTTGTTTTGCTTTATTTGTACCCATTTGGCTATGTTTATTCAAATTTTACATCATATGATTATCGTTAAAAGGGTTTGCATCACTTAGCTAACTTAATTACAGTTAAATCCGGTCTGGTGTGGGTGGGAAGCTGAGAGCAGCATTATAACATTGCTGTAACAAAAATGAAATTACTTTCCATTACCTGTTTGGTAGACCCCTGGTGTTTGTTGAATTTTAAAGTTACTTTAATTTTAGCCCATTAATTGTGGAGGCTCCAACATTTTGTAGTCAGTGGTCATATTTTGAATACTGAGAAAACTGTGGGTACCGTTACTGCCATGATGCTGTGGAAAGTCACATAACATCTATTTAACAGAAGTCAAGTTGGTGAGACTAAAGGATAAACAAGCTGCCCCAGAAGCTAAATAATCGGTAAAACTGGGGTCAGAGCTCTCAAACACTAACCTCCTCCTAAGAATGCCACTGAAAGTTCCAGAAGGACCAACAAGAACACATTCCCCCTGTCCCAGGGTGACCAAAGCTGTCTCTGTGCCATAGCCAGGTCTGAAGCCAGATTGAAATGGATCTAGATAATCTGTTTCATCCAGAAACCCAATTGTAGTTTCCTACTGACTACCAATACCAGTTTCCATGCTGGCATAGTTGGCCCATGTTAGTGGCATGCTGGGAGAGGAGGCTGTGATGACGTTTGTATCCTGAAGATCTTTATCCAGTCCAGTATATCTGGTGGGCAGCGACAGTGGTAATATTTCCACTGCTGTCTAGAGAATTCCCAGGATTATAACTTCATAGGTGGGTAAGGCCTACCAGCATCCCCTAAGCTGTTAGTTAGGAAAGATAAGTTTGTTACCTTAAAATGATTCACTGTAATTTGGCAAGCAACTTGAAGATGCACACATACATGCACACACACACACAAGGTGCTATTTAATTTTTAAAAATCCACCTTGAATCCAGGAAGATGCAATAAATTGAGGTGCCTCATAATAATTAAGGGCTGAAGATTTGCCGCATTTGAACCAATTATGGCTTTCATGCCTTACCAATCCCCCCTCCACAAAAAACTTTGTAGCAACTGAGCCAGTATGATATACAGTGGTCCCCCGGTTTACAAAAGTAATCCGTTCCAGCACCACTTTCGTAAGCTGAAAAAGTTCGCAAACCGGGGGACCACTGTAAGTATAGGGAAAAACTTTTCACCTTTTGAATTTTGCGCGTTTTTTTTTCCGCAACCCGGGGTTTTTTTCGTAACCCGGGGCCGTTTTCTGGCCCCGGCTCTTTTGTACCCCGGGGTTTTCGTACCCCGGGGGACTCGTAACCCGGGGGACCACTGTAGTAGTTTCAGTGTTTGACTATGTCTCTAGAGGCCAGAGTTTGATTCCTCTTGGCCATGGAAATCACCTGGTTGATCTTAGGAGGATCACACACTCTCAGCTCCAGAAAACTCTATGATAGGTTTGCCTTAGGGTCACCATAAGTTGGAAGCAACTTGAAGGCACACAACAACAAAAGCAGCAAATGTTAAGTTCAGGCCACTTTTTAAAACAATAATAACATAAGCAATGGTTTATTTCTGCTGTTGGGAATCATATTACATTAAATATCAAGGTCTTTATTTCCAATTTGCTTACCACTTCTAGTGTAAGTCTGTTTGATTTTATTAAATGTGCTGGGCATGAAATTCTCAATGCGAGAATAAATCTTTAGATAATGGCTTAATTATTTAATTAGTTGATTAATAAAAGCATGCAAGTATAATGTTACTAGTTCATTAAGAGATTATTATCCTGTTTTTTTAAACTAATCTGTTTCAACGTTTCCTAAGATCTCTAATGATACCTTATGGGATGTAACTAACATTTAATCCCAAAGCTTGGGGAGAGGGGTTTGCTTGTCTGAAAAATAATTATTTGATAGTGTTGTGTGATGCCTTTTGCCTCCCAAAGGAAGGAAGTGTTGGCTGCACACATCATTATTTTCTTTGAACTGACTCTTACATTCACTACTTTATCTTCTAAGAGACTTTTAATTGAACCTTAAACCAGAACTTGTAACCTTTCTGTTGAATTCCATGTTTTATCTATAGTATTTTGCCTGTGTATCTATTGTCTGTATACAAATTCTAATTATTTTAAATAGCAAATGTATTTTTAAAAAAAACTAGTCTTGCATACTTATATATTTGAAACTGAGGGGCTTGTTGGTTTGGGGTACATGTGGATACTTGAAACCCCTCTGAAGAAATTTGCCAAGGAAGCCCTATGACATATTTGCAGTAAGGTTGCCTTAAGGGAAATAACTTGAAAGCACACAACAACAAACTTGAAACACAAAATATACAGTGGATCCTTGCTACTTTCTTCCTTGAGAATAATGGCCACTCTGTGCCTTTATTTTCTATGAGGTCTTGGATTGCTGACAGTCTTAGATCTGTAGCTAACCTTGGCTATGGTTCCCCGTGGTTAAGAACAGATTGCTTACTTGTATCCAAGTGGCCATTTGTGTCTTCACACACATAGGATCTGTACCTAGGCAGAGAGCCAGAACTTTTTGGTGGTAGCCCTGCCCTACCACTCTGGTATTTGGGGAGAATAGTCTTTGTCTTCTAAGTACAATTGTGAGAAATTGCCTGATACTAGAAGTTCATGTTTTGATGCTGAATGGGGAAAGTACTGTTTTCATATATCATCTGAATTTAATGTAATTGTATGCTCTTTTCTGAAGTGTAGGGTCTGCAGTTAGCAAACACTTCCATGTTGTGGTACTCAGTACAAGAGCATATAATTTAGGGAGCTATGCAGAATTTCCTCAGCAATTCCTATTAGAAAACAATAAGAGAGATTATTAATATGGACTGATCTCAGGTGTTATCATAAATAATCTATAAATAAATATCTTGTATCCAAATCTTCAAAGAAGGAACTATTTCTCATTTAGCACACTGGTTCTCATCATTTTGCTGTGTTACATTTATTTCATAAATTTCAATAGAAAATGTTCATCAAGTGAAGTTTCACCTTAATAATCTCAACACCACTGCTGTGTCATCTGCATGGGACAGGCATATTCATGTTTTGGTTTTATAATTTGCCTTTTAGTTCTTCTAAGTGAGTAAACAGCTCAACATGTTGTAATATTGTAACAGACTTAAAACAGCAATCTAGGAAAGTGTAGGAGGTGTTTGCAATCACCTTGGCATAACAGTCTCTTAGCTGTGTATATTTTTCTTACATATCTTTCCTATTTAGCAAAGTGATTGTTTATTTACAATGGTTTCATCTTTCCTATATTTCCCACTTTGTCATTTCCTAACCACTGCTACAATCTCTCATACCTGTACTATGTTTTCTGCTTTACTCTTCTGAATACAAATGCAGTGTGATGGCTTGAATGTTCGATTAGGGATCCAGAAGATCAGAGTTCAATTCCCCACTTAACCATTGAAACCTAGTAGGTGAGCTTGGGGAATTCACACTCTCTCAGTCTCTGAGGAAAACAGTGGCAACCTCCTCTATACAAATTTTGCCAAGAAAGCCCCCATGATAAGTTTGGCTTAGGGTTTGCCATAAATTAGAAATGACTTGAGGACACACAGCAACAACAACAAATCAGTTTCCTTAGTTGTTTAACCCTATATAGCTGGATTTTAATTTGGCCTCTTATCTCAGGGGCCAAGCCAGCTTAGAAATTAAAAACAAAGTATGCTAAAAAGCTGCTTGATACAAAATGTTTTTAATAAATGAATGAATGAATAAAAAGTTATGTTTAAAACACTAAATTACAATAGTTAAAAACACATTAAAACATAGCTAAAGCATAATAGACTCAATTGAAAAGATACTTTTGCCACAGTAACTTAAAATCCAAAGCCCTGCCTAAATAAAGGTCTGTCTTTACCTCCTGGCAGAAAGAGACTAAATAGGGAGCCAGACAAGCCTTCAGTATTTGTGGGGAATTCCACAACTTGGGAGCACCCAGCAAAAAGGCTCTCTCCCTTATCCTTACCAAACACACCTGTGATGGTGGCAGGACAATGGGAAAGGCTTTCCCCAAGAATCTTAAAATGGATGGTTGAATCTGTGGATAACAAATCTGTGATATGGAGGGCTTACTCTATTTTCTTTTAGGTGCTCTGGATCCAAGCCATATGGATGTATATGTCAGTTGGGATAATTATATGCTTGTCTTTCATCTTAAATTATTATAGTCCTACATCACTATGCAAATGTACAGCCACAGCTAAACAACAAAATATTGAATGCAAAAGTAAGGCATTGTATGATAAGGCATCCATTAATAGGAAGTCACTGACACAAGACAGTGAAAAAATAGCCAACTAGTGATATCTTTGCCATGAATACTGATTAGTTTAAGGACCACAAACAGCAAGACTTGCTGGGAAGCAGGGCTTGCAAACAGCGGTGACTGTTGCAAACATGATAGTGGACTGTTTTGTCCAATCCACAATGCCTACTCTTTTCATTTTATGTTCCCTCAAAAGCTCCAAGAATCAGGCATATGTACCTACAAACTATACCTATGAGTGTTCCTGACAGTATGAACTGTAAAGCTCCAAACTGGCTGCAATATTTTAGAGTCAACCGTAATAGTAACTTCCAGATTGGTTGTGTAATATAAGACTGTTTGTGAAGAGTGAAAAGATCAGCTTGTTCAGTGTGAGAAAGCCAGGCTGTTAACTGGGTCTGATCACAGAGAACATATTGTGCCTTATTTTGCAGTGGATTTGACTGCTGAAAAGTTACTTTGCATGCACAATTATAAATACTAATGTTAATCTTTAAAGCTATAATGGCCTGGAGCCAGCTCAAGCAACAGAACACCTACATAATTTCATACAAATCTTTGCATTTAACCAAACCCTAACTCAATACTTTAACATGCTGATGGTAGGCTCATAGATTCAAAGAAAATTTTTCTTCATTGGTACTCTTGTTATAGACACCATATGATGTGGCAGGGTACTGCCACACAAGCTGGCTTCCCTTTGCTCTTCTAGATGTTTATGAAGACATTGTACATTTGTGTTGGTATTTCTGTTCTGATGGGTGAGTTTCAGTACTTAGTTAATGACCTGCAGTGGATTCATACTTATATAACAGTTTCATTCCATTGAGGGTGCTTGGTATCTGGTATGTAAATATGTAATAGTTTATGTTGGATCATAATACTGGACAGGATTGGCTTCTTATTGTTTCACCTAGAAATCTGTCTCGGTCTTTTAATATTTTTATTGCTAATAATGTAGATGATAGCTTGGAGGAGCAACAGTTGCTAAAATAAAACAGAATGCATTTTGGGGGGAAAAAAGATTTGTCTTTGGATGTAAGCTAGCAGAAGGAAAAGGTACAGGAAGCTAGTACGTAACCATTATTGACATCTCATATTTTTCACTGCCAGAAACTGATGGGCCAGGCAGGAGTCTGTGTCTTTTCTTTCATCTGTAAAGATTATTTGACAAATGTTAAAGCCAAAATATTGGAAAATTTTAATATGGTTTTTCAAACGAAAGACTACACAATAATATTTAGAATATATGGAAAGTTTACATGACATTGAAAATCTCCAAAATAAGGAGGTAGTTAGGATCATGTTGAATAGACAGCAGAGGTCAGATTTTATTCGTGACTTTTCTCTGCTTTATTTTTAAATCAATGCTCTGTTTTGGGTCTCAAGATCAGTGGCATCACTAGGGTTGGTGTCATTTGGTGTGGTAATTCATGATGTCACCCCTCCCTCATTGACCTCCTCCCATATCACACCATACAGAATTCTTAGGGGCTTTCTAGATTGGCAGGAAAGTGTGACATGAAGTTGCCTTTTCCTTAATGCTTAGCAGCTGCACCACAGCCTTTAGATGGAGCTGCGCTGTTCCGCAGTTTTTAAAAAAGAAGCTGGGAAAACCAGCACCTTTTTAAAGGCGCTTCTTCTCCCCTAAAACGTAAAAAAAGCATTTTCATGACACACTTTCCGTTTTTCTCATCTAAAGGCTAGACTTTCATGCAGTCATGAACACACTTCTTTTTGCCAATCTAGATCAGGCCTTAGTAATGTTTTTATACTAATTTACTTATAAATTGTAATTCCCATATATCACTGAATGTAATGGTAATAGTTGTGACATAAACAGCTTGCAAAATGAAAAATTTACCTTTAAATTACAATATCATACACATATAATAAATTTGTTTCCGTATACATAGTTTAATTTGATTAAAGTGAAAATTTGGTAAAATGTGATGTTTATAAAGAAAAATTTAGTTTTTTAAAAAAAATTAGAAAAAAACAATTTAAAAAGTTAAAATTTGAAATTTAAATTTTAAAAATACTGGGGGCTCTCCTTTCTGCTCCCACTGAGCTTCACCCCATTCACACCAGCCTTCAGCGTTTTAAAGAGATACAGGTGAAAGCCACAACCCACAAACATAGGGAAGGCTAGATTCCAACATGTTTAAAGGAAGTGGTCATTAGGCCACTCCTGAAAAAGCCTCCCCTGGACTCCCTAGATTTGAAAAACTATAGACCTATACCACATCTGCCATTTTTGAGCAAGGTGATTGAGCAAGCCATTGCCCTTCAACTCCAAGTGATCTTGGATGAAACCGATTATCTACATCCATTTCAAACTGGTGGAGACTGTCATGATTGCTCTGGCTGATGACCTTTGTCTCTAGGCATTGACAGAGTAAATATGACCCTGTTGGTGCCTTTAGACCTCACAGCAGCATTTGACACAATAGATTATGACATCCTCTTGGAACACCTGAGAGAGTTAGGAATTGGCGGCACTGCATTGCAGTTCCTTCCTCTCAGGTAGATTCCAGAGGGTGATGCTTGGGGACAATTGCTCCTCAAAAACAGAGCTTAACTGTGGTATCCCTCAGGGCGCCATCCTGTCCCCAATGCTACTCAATATTTATATGAAGCCGCTGGGGGGAATCATCCGTAGACAGGGGGCAGGGTGTTATCAGTACACTGATGACACCCAAATATATTTCTACATGTCTTGGTCAGCAGCCATGATGACAGATGGCATTTCTCCCCTCAGTCAATGTCTTGAAACAGTAATGGACTGGATGAGGAAAAACCGACTCAAGCTGAATCCAGACAAAATGGAGGTACTTACAGTAAGGACCCCCAAACCAGGTTTTGTGTTACAACCTCCAGTCCTGGACGGGGTCATGCTCTCCTCTGTGTTTGCAGTCTGGGGGTACTCCTAGACTTGTCGCTTCACATGACAGAATGCAACAGTCGCCTGTTATCAGCTCCGGCTGATACGCCAGCTGCGCCCTTTCCTGGAAGTAAGGGACCTAGAAACTGTAGTATATAACCTGGTAATCTCACAATTTCTGCAATGCGCTCTACATAGGGCTATCCTTGTACCTAGTCTGGAAACTACAGTTAGTACAAAACATGGCAGCCAGGCTGATGACTGGTATAACTAGAGGTGATCATATTACACCTATTCTGAAATCACTTCACTGGCTACCTATTGGTTTCCAGGTGCAGTACACAGTGTTGGTGATTACCTTTATAGCCCTACATGGCTTGGATCCAACCTATCTGAGGGATCACCTACTTCCGTACAATCCGCCCTGCACCCTCAGGTCATCTGGGAGGAATTTATTGCAACCCAAAAAAACCACAGACCAATGGCAACCTCCCGGAGGATGTTCTCCGCTGCCATTCCCAGACTATGGAATGCCTTGCCAGAGGAGATCTGTCAAATAACCAGCCTAGACAACTTCAAAAAAGCTGTCGATATGGATCTTTCCGGCAGGCCTTCCCAGAATAGTTCCATCTAATTTCTGTACTCTCCCTACTTTGTATGTATTATTCCAATATATTTTAGTTATGTAAGCTGCCTTGATTGCTGTACCAGAAAGGTGGGGTGTAAGAATAAATTTTATTTATTTATTATTTCTGCCAAAACGCAGATGTCTAAGGAGCAGTGGTATTAACCCCCACTTAAGGTATCACCTGGTGCAGACCTCACCCTCTGTACCCTGCCAGTGACACCACTGCTCAGAATATAAATCTACTCTTTCTCAAAAGAGAAACTGCAAACAACGCTCCCTCCCTGGCCTAGCAACAGCAGCAGCACTGGTGTGAGGGGAGGAGGAAGGACCATCTGGGCCTCTTTAAGGCCCCAACGCTCCCTCCCTGGCCCAGCAACAGCAGCAGCACTGGTGAGAGGGGGGGAGGAAGGACCATCTGGGCCTACTTAAGGCCCCAACGCTCCCTCCCTGGCCCAGCAACAGCAGCAGCACTGGTGTGAGGGGAGGAGGAAGGACCATCTGGGCCTCTTTAAGGCCCCAACGCTCCCTCCCTGGCCCAGCAACAGCAGCAGCACTGGTGAGAGGGGGGGAGGAAGGACCATCTGGGCCTACTTAAGGCCCCAACGCTCCCTCCCTGGCCCAGCAACAGCAGCAGCACTGGTGTGAGGGGAGGAGGAAGGACCATCTGGGCCTACTTAAGGCCCCAACGCTCCCTCCCTGGCCCAGCAACAGCAGCAGCACTGGTGAGAGGGGAGGAGGAAGGACCATCTGGGCCTCTTTAGGCCCCAACGCTCCCTCCCTGGCCCAGCAGCAGCAGCGAGAAGGAGGAGGAAAGATTCTCCCCCCCCCCCCCACCTCAGTCCTTACCACCTGAGCCTTAGATGCTACATAGCAGTAGAGTGGAGCTCCGACTGGGGGGAGGGGAAACCTATGACATCTTATCTCCTCCCCTTCCTTCTGTGGTGGCCAGCAGTGACATCAGGCTGCAAAAAACAAAACAAAACAACTTTTGTTTCAACTCCCTATTCTATACTGTTTTTGGTCGCAAATAGGGGTGAAATTGGACTTAGCTCTGAAATTTATGAACACTGTGCCTTCATGAACTCCTACGATTACTGAAATCACCTCACAACTCCATTCAGCAAGCTGCTATTTTCTTCCGGCAATGGAGCCAAGATTGAGCCAGGTGCAGGTATTGAAGTTGTGCGGGACCAGGGAAGATATGGTGGAAACAGAGTGGAGAAATGTTACAAAAGAAGTAGGGATCGATGGTTGATATCTATCCCTTCTTCAGTCCACTCTGTTCCCTTGGCTAAAACAGAGAGCATACCAACCATTCCACAATCCCTTAATCTGCTCCTTTGTAATGTCAGGTCGGCTAAAGCTAAAACTCATATTATCTACGATCTTTTAGAAGACGAGCAGGCCGACCTGGCATGTTTCACCGAGACCTGGCTGGGAGATGCTAGTGCCGCAACATGGGCGCAGTCTCTCCCAGCCGGTTATACGGTCAGTGAGCAGGTAAGGGAAAGTGGGCGGGGGGGCGGCGTTGCTATAGTCCACAAAACCAACCTAACCTTGATCAGGAAACCTGTCCGGAAAACAACCCACATCGAGTGCGTGTACCTTAGCCTGAAGACCAGGGATAGTTTGGGGATTCTGTTGGTATACCGGCCACCCCGTTGCTCAACAGACTCCCTGACCGAGCTGATTCAGCTGGTCTCTGAGTTGTTGTTGGAGTCGCCCAGGCTTTTGGTTCTGGGCGACTTCAACATCCCTCTTGAGACCAGTCCTTCTGATCTATCTGGAGCAGCTCGGGAGTTTGTGGAATCTATGACAGCCATGAACCTATCCCAGTTGGTCAACGGGCCCATTCATTGCGCGGGTCACACACTCGATGGCGTTTTCAGTATGGAACAGGAGTATCCGTGGGCGGAGGTAACGAAAACCTCCGCCCTGTCATGGACGGATCATTTTCTGATCAAGGTGGAACTAAGAGCAGCGTTTCGCCCCTCCGGGGGTGGCGGACCCATTAGAATGGTCCGCCCTCGAAGGCTCATGGAACCAATTGGTTTCCAGAAGGCCTTAGAGGGTTTAATGGTTGGCAATGCTGGCGATCGTGTCGAAGCCTTGGTAAATACCTGGAATACCGATCTTCCCAAGGCTAATGACACGATTGTCCCTGAGCGTCCTCTCCAACCCGCTCCAAAGCACAAACCCTGGTATACGGAAGAGCTCAGGGAGATGAAGCGGGTTGGACGACGACTAGAGCGCAAGTGGCGGAAGACTCGACTCCTATCCGACAAGACTCGCCATAGGCAGCATCTTCGCGCCTATCGGGAGGCTTTGAGTGCAGCGCGAAAATCTTTCTGCTCTGCACGCATTGCGTCTGCAGAGTCTCGCCCAGCAGAACTGTTTAGGGTGGTAGGGGAGCTGACGCAGGTTCCCCCTGCGCCAAATCCCCTACTTAACCCTACGACGGCCTGCTGTGATGCGTTTAACACCTTCTTTGCAGATAAAATCTCTCGGATAAGAGTCGACTTGGACGCCAACTTCTCTCCAGATCCTATAGGTGAAGTGTCTAGCGACTCCGTTGTTGTCACATTACTGGATGAGTTTCAATCTGTAAGTACTGATGATGTGGACAAGCTACTTGGAAGTATGCGGAAGACAACCTGCCCCCTCGATCCTTGTCCATCTTGGCTGGTCGTCCAGGGAGGAGACGCACTGAGAATATTTCTTCGGAATACGATCAATGCGTCCCTTAGGGAGGGCATTTTACCATCCTGTCTTAAGGAGGCGGCGGTTAAGCCCATCCTGAAAAAGCCCTCCCTTGACCCCCTGGACAGAAACAACTATAGACCAGTGTCCTTGCTTCCATTTTTAAGCAAGGTCATCGAGAGGGCAGTTGCCACCCAACTCCAAGCAGTCTTGGATGAAGCCGATTACTTCGATCCATTTCAAACCGGCTTCAGGACAGGACATGGAGTGGAGACTGCCATGGTTGCTCTGACCGATGACCTCCGCTTGAGTATCGACAGGGGTAGTGTGACCCTGTTAGTGCTCTTGGATCTCTCAGCGGCCTTTGACACTGTAGATCATTCCATCCTTTTGGGTCGGTTGAGAGAGTTAGGAATCGGAGGCACTGCTCTTCAGTGGTTCCGATCCTTTCTCTCTGACAGATCCCAAAGGGTGAGGCTCGGGGACAGTTGCTCCTCCAAAATCGAGCTTAATTGTGGCGTCCCTCAGGGCGCCATCCTGTCCCCGATGCTATTTAATATTTATATGAAGCCATTGGGTGAGATCATTCAGAGGCATGGAGCTCAGTGTCTTCAGTACGCTGATGACACTCAGATATACCTCTCCATGACTAGATCATCAGCTCAGTCTTCAGATGGCGCCTCCCCTCTTAATGACTGTCTTGCGGTGGTAATGGATTGGATGAGGGAAAACAGATTGAAACTAAATCCAGACAAAATGGAGGTACTAACAGTTACCGGTCCGAAACCAGGATTGGGAATACAGTCCCCAGTCCTAGACGGAGTCACACTCTCCCCTAAGGACTCAGTTCGCAGTCTGGGGGTACTCCTTGACTCTTCGCTTCACATGACTAGCCAGGTGAATGCGGTAGTCAGGAGCGCCTGCTATCAGCTTCGGCTGATACGCCAGCTGCGCCCTTTCCTGGATATGAAAGACCTGGAGACTGTGGTACATGCTCTAGTAACCTCACGTCTGGATTTCTGTAACGCGCTCTACATGGGGCTACCCTTGTGCCTAACCCGGAAACTTCAATTGGTTCAGAATATGGCAGCCAGGCTTATCACAGGAACATCTAGAAGAGAGCATATAACGCCAGTGCTCAAAGCTCTCCACTGGCTGCCCATTAGTTTCCGGGCACAGTACAAGGTGTTGGTACTAACCTTTAAAGCCCTGCATGGCTCAGGCCCATCCTACCTTAAGGACCGCCTCTTCCCGTATGAACCGCCCCGCACACTTCGGTCCTCTGAGAGGAACCTACTGCAGCCGATGAAAACCAGGCTGTCCCAGACCTCTCAGAGGGCCTTTTCAGCTACTGCCCCTAAGCTTTGGAACGGCCTGCCGGACGAGATGCGTCTCATTACATCACTGGCTAGTTTCAAAAAGGCTTTAAAGACGCATCTTTTCCGGCAGGCCTTTCCCTGAAGGAGAGAATAAGTGAAACCCTTGCTCCCTGCTCTGAAAATATAAACAGCACTGGAAATTATTAGCGATCCCTTTACTTAATACTTACTTGAATCGATTTAATGCGGCCTTGCACACGGATTGTTCATGAAAATGCACTTTGTTTTAATAACTGCCGACCAATTTTAACTATGTTAATTTTAAACTGTCTAGATTTAATTCAGTTTTAAAGGGGGTGGTTGGGGTGGGATGTGATTGTTGTTTTTACTCTGTATCTTTTTATTCTGCTGTACCCCGCTCCGAGTATTTATTAGAGGAGCGGGCTATAAATAAACTATTATTATTATTATTATTATTATTATTATTATTATACGTAGGTTTCCTGCAATTCAAACCATTTCTGAAATAATTTTTTCCTAAATTAAATATGATATTTAATTTCTTAAATTACATATGCATTGCTGTCTCTGTTATACAGCAGGAAAATAGTTCAGTGTCACAAGTACCATGATAATTATTTAGAAACTATTATTAATTTTTACATGCCTTGAATCTTTACAAGCCTGTGTTAATTCTTCCTCTATTGAACTAAACTTTTGACTTGTATAAAAGGGGGTGAACATCCTGTGGAAGAAGCTTTTAAAAACTGATGTCTCTTCTTCGTATGGCTGTACAAAGTCTTTAAATGTCAAAAAAATCAATAGGATAAAGTGCTAAAGTCAATAACTACAGCTCTTCTTCTCATAGTGTTGCAGGAGGGGAACTCTTTGATTTTTTAGCTGAAAAAGAATCGCTAACTGAAGAGGAAGCTACAGAGTTTCTCAAGCAAATCCTTAATGGTGTTGACTATCTCCACTCTTTGCAAATTGCACACTTTGATCTCAAGGTATGTTGGATTGGTTTCTGTAAATTTAAGTTTGGAAATACAGTAGTATCTAATGAAGCTTTTAAAAATCATGCATACAAAAGCCAATCTTTGATGTCAGTATAAATTATTGTCTTGGATCTTGCAGTTGATCTATGTTACAAGATACACTTCTGTATCCTGTATCCTAGTGGATGCAGCAACCCATATATGTGCACGTCTTCACTTGGTTTCAAGGTGTAAAATGAGTGTTTTGACACACAATTGTTATGTAGACCTGGCTGTAGATTTTTCATGTAAACATATTGGTATTGTGTCTCCAAATATTGTGTGTGTGTCCATACATGTACATGCACACACGTATTTGAACTTTTTCTGTTAGTCTCTCATTTATGTTCTAAATAAAAGCTGCAAAAACATTTCTGGGGAGAGGGAATGGTTGTAGCACACGATCTTGAGTATTCTTCAGAAAAACCTTACTCCAGATTGTGACTATGCAATTGTTCATGCATGAACAATTTTTCTTTTTCTTTTTTTCCCACAGCCTGAGAACATAATGCTGCTAGATAGAAATGTACCAAAGCCTCGCATCAAGATCATTGACTTTGGCTTAGCACACAAAATAGACTTTAGCAATGAGTTTAAGAACATTTTTGGGACGCCTGAATTTGTTGGTGAGTGTTTTGCTTTATTATTTGACTCTAGTCCCTTGATTTCATGACATTGTACATAGATTGATTTTAGTCTCTGTTGAACTGATCTGCTGGCTACATACTGTGGTGCCTGTGATGCACCTTGTCTCTTGTCTGTCTTTTGCTTTCTCTGCTCAAACCAGAACTGAGAGTGAATTGAGAGATAAGCAGAGGCTATCCAATTTGCACAGAAAAACTGTTTTGGACATGATACAGCTGTGTATGATATCTTCTTTGTCCACTTGTTTAGAGCATCCATGTAAATAAATGTACAAAAACTCACACATATTTTGAGCATCAGGATCTTTTATGTTAGCTAATTATAACACATTGATTATTCCCTGCAAACATGTAAAATAAAACCAGACCTGTCGCTTTGTAAAATGTTTCCTGCCTCATACCCTGAAGGACATTTTTTGAGTGTCAGATGAATGACTCTTCAGAGCCCTGCTTTAGGTGAAAAAAATCTTCACTAATAAGGGAGTAATTGTCTTTGAGAAGCAAACCAGAAGGCTCAGGGTCCCAGAGATTTTAAGGAGAGAGTGTGTCCTAGATCACCAAAACATCAGCTGAGAAACAGAGGCAGTCTAGTCCAGTCCAAATTGTTTATGGATCAGTCTTCAGGCAAGCAGTCCAAGGGGTTGTCCGGAAAGGTAGTCAGAGGTCCAGGCACAGTTCAAGGCAAACAGGTAATCAGTCATGAAACATGGCACCAATGAAGCTTTCTTCCAAGCTAAATGTTGGTTGTCAACCACACTTGTCCATGGGAGGTGCTGGGTTATTATAGGCCACATGGGTCTCACAAGTGCTCACTAATTGCTATATATAATTCCTATATAAATGCTGTGAGGTCTGTGTCTTTCTCTTGTCATGACATCTCTCCATGGGGGTAGTATTGCTAAATTTGGCTCTTCCTCTGAGGGTGGTGGCTGCTTGCAAACTGCTCCTGTGGCTGCTGGAGCCCTTGCTCTTGTGACTGCAGACCTGACTTTTCCTCTGGGCTCTCAGGCTCTATATCAGAGCCTTCATTCTCAGAATCAGAGGTCCTGGAGGCCTGCATGACAGTAATAATTTTTCTTCTTAAGATATCCATAAATCCTCCTGATCCAGACATCAACTACTAGCAAATCTAATATTCAGCTGGTGACAAAGTAAATGGGAGTTGGCCTGCTCTTGGCATTTCTTGATGATAGTGTTTTTTCTGATCCCATTTCAGTGTGACTTCTGGGTCAGTTCTGGGATTGAAACAGTTCTGGGGTTGCCTTGATGGAGAAGTGCAAATCTATTTTCCTGGATATCTTAGTAGTTTTGAATATCACATTATTTTAGATTGCCTTTCTGGTTTATGGACTCTGCTCTACAGTGGTTCTTCTTTTCAGTAGATCAGTTACAGTGACTGCTGCTTCAAATGCTGTGTAGTGCTGTGACAGTTTTATGGTACAGTGTTCCACAGAATGCTGTATTATTCCCTGTGGTATTTAACATCTACGAGATATTGGTGGGACAAGTCCACAGGATTTTGGGAGCTGGATAACATCAGTATGCTAAATACATCCAGCTCTGTTTCTTTTTCTATCTGACCCAGGTGCAGCCACAAATAACCTTGAACTGGTATCTAAAGCTGGGTTGAGAAATAATCCCTTAAAGTTTGATTCAAATAAGACTAAGATGCTATTTGGACTTATTCGCCGATGGATGCTGTAATGGCAATTTGGATGACCTTTTACTGGTGTGCTGGTTGCACCTCCTCTTGGAGAGGGATGACATGTCCTCAGTTACTCATAGCAGGCTAGATTACTGGAATATGTTGTATGTGGAGCTGCTTTTGAAGAGTGTTTAAAAGTAACAGGTAATCACAGTGTGACAGCCTATTCTGACAGCAGTAAAAGACCTTCACTAGCTGCTAGTTTACCAATGTCTTAAGTTCAAGATTCAGGTTTTTGTCCTTAAATACACAAATAATCTAGAATCCAAGAGAACTGAACCACATGAACCTACATGTCAGGTGAAACCTTTATTGGACAACCTTTGCTAGATTTCTGTGCCTTCTGTTGTTAGGCTAGTAGTGATTGTGAAGAGTATCTTTCCTAATTAATGGAATTCTCTTCCTAGATATAGTGTATTCCCCTTTCATCTTCATTACAGTCCTTTTTATACCAAACAAATCTACTCTTTTTTCCAATTGTTTAATGTCATTTATTTGGCTTTTATTATATGTAACACAACCTGTTTAATAGGGCGAATTTTTCAGATATTTTAAGTTTATTATTTTTATCTTTGGTGTGATCTGCTTCTTTTTTGAATTTCGTTAGATTGTGTTATAGTATTGTTTTAGTTATTTTGTTTTAAGTGTAATGGAGATTTCAAAATACATAGTTGATAGGTAGCAATTCAGAGAAAAAAGGAAAGTGAACTAAATTGTAAAAGAAACAGAGATGAAAGTATGCATCAAAAACAGGAAGAAAAGAAGGCACTGGGGATTTAAAAATTTCTTGGAAGCAGCAGTTACCTCAAAACAGGAAAGAAGTTGTAGGCCTAAATCCAACACTAGACCAAACAAGAGTACTGTAGATCAATCTAAATAAGTCTTCACAAGCCAAGTCTTCATTAATTTATTAGGTCAATTTATTGGAACTAACCGTTGGATTTAAGAAACAGGAACTTAATTATGGTAAAAAAGGTGAGGGTGCAAAAATAAAGGTGAGGGTGCAAAATTAGAAATTCCACAAGGAGGAGCAACTGTTGTCATGTATGCCTACACTGAAGAAACAGAACTGGTGTAGTGGTCTGAGCATTGGACTACAGCACTGGAGATCAGAGTTTGAATCCCTGCACAGCCACTGAAACCCACAGGGCGACCTTGAGCAAGTTATATTCCCTCAGCCTCAAAGAAGGGCAAAGGCAAATCCCCTCTGGACAAATCTTGCCTGGAAAACCCTTTGATATTTTTGTCTTAAGGTTACCATAAGTCAAAAAAGACTTAAATGCATGCAACAACTACTATGGATTGCAGCTATATGTTTCATTCAATACTTAGCTATGACACACCTGAGGTAAGAAGGTCACAGAGAGAGCAAAGACAGATCAGGAAGAAGGAATACCTATTCCCTGATCTTATAACAACTCTTAAACCCCAGAAAATTGAGAATGTTGTAACCACAGAGCAAGAAATCTAAGACCAGAGATTTCAGACCCTCATAGGCTTGTGAAATCACCAGGATGGTTTCTGTGATGGTTTCATAAAGGGGCTAAAATGTGGTTGTGGTGGTGGTAGGAAGGTGTGGAAAGAAGTTGCAATTCCTCTATAGCTGTGGGCCTCCTGACTCCCAGTCACACTCTCAAAATGAATTTTAGGCACCTCAGAGTGTATCTGACCTCCTTTCACTCCATTGTGGAAGGAGCATATGTTTAGCAAAAGTGGGGGGTGGAGGAATAGAGAGGTAAAATGGGTAATAGTGAGAACCAATGATATTCCTGTGTGAAAGGAAACCTTCAGGATCAATGGAAATTTCCATCCGTCAGGCTTAACATCCTTAGAATTCTTCCCTTGTGTATCTTTACTAAAAGAAAGCAGATATCATATGTCTATTAAGGTGTAAAATGTTGTTCACATACCTTTTGACATGCAGCAGCATACGAAACAAAGGCAATGTAAAGGGACAGCAAAAATGTTAAATGTACTGAAAAACCAATAACACTGTAGAAAGTTTATATAGTACAGTAAAGATAAGCAGAAGGAAGGAAGCATTCTATAAATGCAACCTTAAAAGAAGACAATACAATTCTATAATTAGTCCAAGCAAAGGATAAGCAGAATTGATTCATCTCCAAAAAGAGAGAGAGCCTGAAAGAGACAGCTGAAGTAAGGAAACTAACTTCAAGTTAACATAAAGAATAATTACAAGGCATTAATAAAGCTGAGTGAAATAATGAGATGTAGTAGGAGGAAAGAAAGGAAGAAAATTTTCTAAAGTAGACCAAAGAAAAATAACAAAGTATACAGGAATTTTGTGTAAAGGACTAGGCTTTCAACTGGCTTACATCCAGAAAACTAAACAATGAGAAATTAGGGAAATGCTAGAAGCAAAGAAGGGAGGGCTTTTAGGCATATGTGTTTACATATGCTAGCAGAGCAAAACAGGGAAGTAAGGAAGTAAAGCATACAGAAAATAGAATAACAAAAAATGAAAATGAGTGCATGCATATTCATCAAGGAGATTTTTTTCAAAGCTCAAAACTGTATGACAATTTTGAATGTGTTGCTTGAGCACATAATAGCCATTTTATGAATGTCATCCCACAACTTTTCATAATTTCATCTGGAGTTTGGGAGTTCAGTGTCATCAGTATGCCAGTGACACAGAACTGTATCTCTCCTTTCCATCCGATTCCAAGGAAGCTGTTTCTGTACTAGGCCAGTGTCTTCTGTCAGTAATGGTCTGGATGAGGGTGAACAAATTTAAGCTTAATTCAGACAAGACAGAGGTGCTCATGGTCATAGTCAGAAGGCAAATCAAGGAACAGGGATTCAACCTGTAGTGCAGGGGTTACACTTTCCATGAAATCTCAGGTTTGCAGGCTGGATGTGCTCCTGGAGTCAGATCTGAGCCAGAATGTCCATGATTCAGCTGTGGCCAGGAGTGCATTTGCACGGTTTAAACTAGTGCACCACCTGTGACCTTTCCTTGAGAAATCGGATCTGGCTATGGTGACACTCCATGATTACATCTCATCTGGACTATTGTAACATACTCTACATGGGGTTGCCTCTGCAACCTGTTTGGAAACTTTAGCAATTCCAAATGCTACGTCCAGGCTGTTAACTGGTGCTGGGTACAGAGATCATGTGACACTCGAAACAGCTATATTAGCTACCAGTCCATTTCTGAGCAGAATTCAAAGTGCTAGTTTTAACTTTTAAAGGCCTACACAGCTAGGGACCAGACTTATCTGAAAGACCGTATCTCCTTGTATAAGCCAGGGTGTGCATTGAGATCTGCAGGGCAGGGCTTTCTCACAGTCCCATCACTCTCACACATGTGGTTAGTGAGAGAGCTTTCTCTGTCGCTCTTTCCAGGTTGTGGAACTCCCTTCCATCGGAGGTCTGGTTGGTCCCTCCCTGTTCTCTTCCCACCAGTAGGTGAAGGTATTCTTATTTAGACCTTGTAGATTTTAACTGCTGCTTAACATAAATAAAGAAAACCAAAATAATGACCACAGAAGAAATAAACAAATTCACTCTAGACAATGAGGAAATTGAAATAGTTACTAAAAATTACAAGAATTACCATATCTAGGATCAAACATTAACCAAAATGGAGACTGCAGCCAAGAAATAATAAGAAGACTAGAAATGGGAAGGGCAGCTATGAAAGAACTGGAAAAGATACTGAAGAGCAAAGACATATAACAGAGCACTAAAGTCAGAATCATTCAGGCCACTGTATTCTCAGTTACCGTGTACAGATGTGAGAGCTGGACAGTGAAGGAAGCAGACAGAAAGAAAATAAACTCACTTGAAATGTGGTGCTGGAGAAGAGTACTTAGGATACATGGACAGAAAACAAGACAAACAATAATGGGATCTTGAACAGATCTGACAAGGCTCTCCTTGGAAGCTAAGATGATCAAGTTGAAACTATCAAACTTTGGCCACATAATGAGAAGGCACGAATCACTAGAAAAAAACAATTAATGCTAGGAAAGGTAGAGGGTAGAAGAAAGAGAGGAAGACCACAAGCCAGATGGATAGACTCAATCAGGGGGCTTGTGGGCAAAGGCTTGCAGGATCTGGAGGATAGGGATTCTTGGAGATGTCTCATCCACAGGGTCGCCATGAGTCAGAATCAACCCAAGGGCAGCTAACAACAAGACGAAGAAGATTTTAACAGTGGAGATGTGGATAATGTGTGGATAATGTGGTGTGATATACTTTTACATTTTTAAATTTTTTAATGAAACTATGTTGTAAACATGTTTTAAGTATTTTTTAAATTGTTTTCATCATACTTTTAGCAATACTGATATGTAATTCTCTTTTAAATTTTGTAAGCAATGTTTCAGTATCACTGAACTGTAATGTTGCAGGTGTGAGAAGCAGTAATCATTACATAGAAAGGTCACTATCTCAGTTTAATGTATACAATCTCTATTGACCATCCTCTTTCACCACTTTTCCTAGCAACTGTTCATCAGTTACACACATTTTTATATCAGTGGGAATCAGTGTAATATCTCATCTAGATACTTTTATTTAACTTAATATGAAGGGTTTATATCCCACCTTCCTGAACATTATGTTAAATACAGACACATAGCCATGTTAGTCTGAAATATTAGTATGCAAAGGGATCTTGTAGAATCTTTTAGAGTAACAGGATGCAAAATCCTTTTTCATATTAATACTCCAGACTAGCATGGCTGTGTCTCTGAATTTTACCATATAGTGAATCTCAAAGGTGCTGCAAGATTCCTTTGCAATATGTTAAAGAGCAACTTACAACAATGAAATAGGGCTTTATAACAGAAAGACTCAGCGGAACTAAAATGAACATAAAATAGTAGTGACATCTAATAAAAATTCAGGAGAATGTAAGTGAATACTTATTAAGAAATTACAATGAATTCAATGAGACATATCCCCTGTTAATACATATGGATATATAGGGTTGCAGCCTTAGTGCTGTGCACAAAAGTTGGCAAGAGTGCCTTTCAGAACCTGCAAAATTGGCCATACTAGTTGGTAGATTCTGGGAGATGTGGTCCGGAAGGAAACCTTTGGAAGCTCCGGTGCCATGTAAGTGTCCTTGGGAGACTATTCCATAACCAGCGTATGACAGAGAAAGTCTTGTTCTGGTCACCACCTATCTAATTATGGAAGGCAGTGATATTCACAAAGCTGATCCACAGGCTCATATGGGAGGAAGTGGTCTTAAGCTATATACAATTTCACGGGACAAAAAGAGAGCTGATTTTTTTTTTAATGAATTGGGTGTAATGAAGATTTTTAAAATAATAGTTGGGCCAACTCAACAGTGTGGTCTCCATATTTTGATCCAGGTTGTTGTAGTTAACTGTATTAATGCACTTCAATTAATGTAGATTTTTTTCCAGTCACACAATTTGCCTTTTCAGGGCATCCTTCCTAGATTCCGGAGTGAAGTGAGGGGAGTTCAGTTCACCAACTATGGAGCTTAAAACTTGGGAGGCTTTTGTCTTCCTCCCATGATTAACTTAAATTTAAAGTATGCAAATAGCATGATTAGGGTTCATACCCCCACTCTTTTCTCCCATGCTTCTCCCATCAGTAAATCATAACCAGCACACTTGTCCCGTCAGTAAAGTGTCATTGAGCAGCCATTTAGCAATAATGGAAGATCTAGTTTCCCGTTATTGCAAAATAGCATCTCCATAATGCTTTACTGATGAGACAAGTGCACTGGTAAGGAGATTATCACACAGGGAGGCTGGCAATTGTGACTTACTGACGGGAGAAGGATGGGAGAAAAGTGCAGGGATGTGAACCCCAATTGCGCTATTTGGACACTTTAAATATGAATTAATCATGGGAGGAAGACGGAAGCCTCCCTGTGTGATAAGCTGATATGTGCAGTCCACAAGCTGAAGCCCTCCCCCAGCCAGCACTACACCATGCTGAGACACACACTGCCTTCTCAAGGAAATGGGAGGCAACTTCATTTGAGCTGTTTAAGGTCCAAAAGCCTTTGCTTTTCCAAAAGCAAAGTGATGACTGGTCTTCTTCTTAACCCCAAACAATTGGGGGCAACCCCCCCCCCCAAAAAAAACCACTAAAAAGTACAAGAAGCTTTTTTTTTTTTTTTTTGAGTTAAAAATTGAAGTGGTAGGATCTCATGGAGGGTCCATTTCTCTGGTAGAGGGTCTGTGCAGCCCTAGATGTCTAGATGCTGCCCACAATAGAATATAGTCTGTCATCTAGAAGATAGTCTGTCTTCTTGTATATTGTGTTGTTTTTAGGTCAAGAAACATTAGGATGCACAATTTAATATTAGAATCAATTGTTATAGAGAAAATTAAAGATTCTTGTCAGCATGCCTTGTTGTTTGACTATGTACTAAAGATGCTGTTTTATCTCTTAGCTCCTGAAATAGTTAACTATGAACCACTGGGTCTTGAGGCAGATATGTGGTAAGTGGTCAGTTTTTGTGGGACTTGAATTGTTTGTAATTTTGCTGTGTCTTTGAATATTGATCAAGATGCTTTTTTTCTTTCTTTTTTCTTTTCCCCTTTTTCATTTGCAGGAGCATTGGTGTGATCACTTACATTCTGTAAGTATTAAAATTTTAAATCATTTTGTTTATTGCTGCTGATGCTGCTGATGCTGATGCTGCTGTGTACCTTAAAGTTATTTCTGACTTATGACAACCCTGAGGCCATGGGGTTTTCTGGGCAAGTTTTGTTCAGAGGAGGATTGTCTTCCCCTGAAGCTGAGAGTATGTGGCTTGTCCAAGGTCATTCAATGGGTTTCATAGCTGAGCTGGGAATCCAACCCTAGTCTCCAGAGCCACAGTCAAGCCACACTCAAACCACTAAACCACACCAGCTCTCCTTTGTTTACTTTCCAGGGTATTAATTCAGTTATTCAATTTCATAATCACATAGAGGTTGTTTTTTAAAAAAACATCCTTATCCAGAATTACTTCTCTAGAGTTGTACATTGTTTTTACTAGAAAGAGAGAGAGAAAGTACAGTCTGGATACAGCTTACCCTTTTAAGAGAACCTGCAGAGGTCAAATATCCCTCCTGAAACCCTCTGTGCACTCTCAGAATCTGCTGCAGAGGGCTGAAAAACATTCTAAGCAATGCAGGAGAATGCCAAGGAAAATTTGAGGGATAATAGTTATTTCATGCTATCCAAACAGTGGATTTTATGCTATACTAGTTGCATTCATAGTGTGTTTCCATATTTATTTTCAATATAGTGGTTTATTTAGATCTTAACTTCTCTGGTAACGTAACTTCTTAGGCTTTGGATTAGATGGATTTTTAAAAATCCATCAAAGTAGTAATCATTCTAAAACTGTAGTATGAAAGCTTTGTTTAGAATGTTACGCTGGCAGGCAAACTTTTTTGTCTTGGAATCAAACATAATCAGGATTGTAATCAAACTTCATTTTTTTAGCCTAAGTGGTGCATCACCGTTTCTTGGAGAGACAAAACAAGAAACCTTAGCAAATGTGTCTGCAGTGAACTATGACTTTGAGGAAGAATTCTTCAGTAATACCAGTGCACTAGCTAAAGATTTTATAAGAAGACTTCTAGTTAAGGACCCAAAGTAAGTTTCTTCCAGTCCTTACTTTATGATACGGAATGTATTTAGTATGTATGATACTGAGGATGAGGGAAAAAACTGATATATTCCTAAATCTTGTTGGAATAAAGCAGATCGTCCCTGCCCAGTTATTCAAGACTTCAGCAAATTAATCCCACAACTCAATATAATTTGTATTTGATATTCAGAGGCAAATTAACATATGATGATTTATTATGCTCATGCTGTTCTTTGGAACTGTATAAATAGGTTATAAAAGGTAAAAGTAAAGGTATTCCCCATTGACAAGGTTGTCAAGGTTTGTCCAGCCATAGGGGGTGGTTCTCATCTCCATTACTAAGCCGAAGAGCCAGCATTGTCAGAGAATACTCTGTGATCATGTGGCCAGCATGATTGCACAGAACACTGTTTTGGTTGTAGCTGTGGTTAAAAAAATAACCAGATTAATTATATTACAGCCTTTCCCAACTGGGTGTTCTATAGTTTTATTGGACTACAACTTGAGTTGAGTTGTATAGATTATGGAATCCAAGAAATCTGGACCATACCAGGTTGGTGAAGGTTGTGTTAGATGCAGTGTGGTATTATGAAGTAGGATAAGGAGGATCTCTGGTTCCTTCCTAGGTATGAAATTCATAGATTGACTTGCACTGTTCACTGTCCCCCAGCCTATACTATCCCACAGGTTATTTTTAGGATAGAATTGGGAGTAAGTCATGTGAGTCATCTTTATATAAAGATAAATTTAAATGTAACTTAATAAAATTTGTTTCTCCTCTTGAAGGAAGAGAATGACAATTCAAGACAGCTTACAGCATCCCTGGATCAAGGTTAGTAAACAGAAGTATACTTTATTTATTCTGTTTTGTTCACATTTGTTTTTTGTTTGCCTTCTAATAAGTCTTATAGGCATAACCTCTTATTGATTTTTCCCTCCCACCCTACCCAAATAATGGAGCAAGGGATTTGCTAGTATTTATAAATACTTGAGATGTATGAGACTGAGAAAGAAGTTCCTTTCAGATATCCAAATTTCCAGCAGTTGACTCTTGCATTTTAAATTCAATCAGTTCATCGATACACCAGGCAATAAGGAAATACCAGAAGATGAAAGGAACCAGTATGTAACCCAAAGAGAATGAACACTCACATCTCAAGTATTTGTAAAAAGAAATCAGCATTAGTTGTACAGCTCTTAAAGTATCTCACAAGAGTTTCATACTTATTAATGAATCCAGTAGATAAACAATATGTTCTGCTATTTCTTATCCTTATTACTTAATTTCAAACTGTTTGTTTAATTTCGTCACAGCCTAAGGATACCCTACAAGCACTTAGTAGAAAAGCATCTGCTGTAAATATGGAGAAATTCAAAAAGTTCGCAGCACGACGAAAATGGAAAGTAAGGTCTAATTATTATTTACAGTATTGTGATATGGTGTTGGCTTTGGCTTTGGCTTTGAGTGAAATACATGCCATAATATATTTTCATTTTAAGGCTGTTGAGGGCCTGATGCATACCTTAAAGAATTTGCTGTATGAGCTCAGTCTGTGACCCTCTTGCAGGTTGTTTATCTTTCAGATTAAAAGTGTAATTGAGCCTAATATTTGCTGATGAAGAATGTGTGGCATTTCCATGGTAGTAAGGAAACAAAGCAGACAAGCAGGACATTTTATGTATTTATTTAATTCTGAAAATATTTCTACCTCACCTTGTATCAAAAAAAAAAAAATCTCAGGACAGCTTACAAGAAAAATGAAAACAAGAAGTTGAAATGTTTTAAAACAGTAAAAATTATTTAAATAAGCTAAAACATGTTAAAAATTAATGAGTTAAAAGAGATTTAAAAGACTGAAACTGTTCAAAAACTATAGACTGTACATTAGTATTTGAGTGAAATCAATGAGACCAAAAGGCTTTGATAAACAGCTAGGTTTTTACTTGGTGCCTAAATAAACATGGCAGTGTTAGTGCCAATCAGGTCTCCAATGAGGAGGGCATTCCATAATCGGGATGCCACAGCTGAGGAGAGCCTCTCCCATATCCTCTCAATAGTGTATTGACCTCTCTGGCAATACACAGAGGAGAGAACCCCCCAACAGTCCTTAGTACTTGAGCCAGAACTGACATCCCAAGCAAAAGGTGTCCTGAAAATTCTGAGAATGACAGATATCCATGACAACTTGGGAAGAAAAAATGAAGCCTGGAGTACATAATTACCCTCAAAGTTATTGCAAGGAAGAAGGGCAACAGTTATACCCAAAATTAGGCAAGGAAATATTTCTTGAAATAAGAGAGAAATGAATAAATGTCTGTGTTGATGACTTTAGCACTATAAAATTTGTTCCAAGTTTGTCTTAGAATTTTCTCTCCTATGATTAGCTGATGTAATGATGTACTGCAGATTTTAAACTTGTGGGAAATGTTTCCTGTAATATTTCTTATATTTTTATATAAATGTGTCTCTTCTCTTGCAAAAGCAATCTGTGCGGTTAATATCACTATGCCAAAGATTATCAAGATCCTTTTTATCCAGAAGTAACATGAGCGTGGCTAGGAGTGATGACACTCTGGTAAGTAAATGGCTAGAGTATGATGAGCTACTTAAAATGTTAATGATTTCTGAATTGAAATGTGCAAGTTTATTGTGAATTATATATTATATATATATTAAAGCCAAAGATAAGTGTAATGATTGCAAACAAATGTTTATACAGAGAAAACCTATAATCGAAGAAAAATGAAGAAATTTCACTAGTCTCAGTGCTTCTAACCAAAGTTTTTCCAAGCTGATCACTCAAAGTTTGGGCATTATTAACCATGATTATTATTAGTAAACTGCTAAAAGTCCCTCAGGTTAAGCTGTTTTAATATGTTCTGTATAAGACTGCCATTGAAGATGCCTGGATGCATCTGCCATTGAAGATGCCTGAAGATGCAACAAATAGGCTTCTGAGTGGTGCATAGTGTTGTTTTTCATCACTCTGATATTGAAAACACTGTGCTGTGTGCCAGTTGTTTTCCAGACTCAGTTCAAGGTGTTGGTTTCAATCTTTAAAGTTCTAAACAATTTAGGATCTGGCTGTTTGAAAGACCACCTGAAAGATTACAAGGAGAGGACTTTTGAAGCGCTTGTAAAGACACCTCTGCATACAGAGGCCTGCATTCTGTGTCGCTCCCAAATTTTGACATTTGTCACTGATCTGTATTCTCTTTGTTCAGGAAGGGAGTTCAGACACTTCTTTTTGACTGTGTTTTAAGCTGATTTTCAAAGTTTTAATGTTGTTTATTTTATTACCATATACAGTGGTCCCCGGGTTACGAATCCCCTGGGATCCGAAACCGGCGGGACCGCGATTGTATCCCCCGGGATCCGAAAGATCACTCGGGATACGAAAAAACCCCGCATGGCCCCTTTAAATCGGACGCGCGGTCCATTGAATATAGCGGTCCCCCGGGAAACGAAAGCTTCCGGGTTACGAAGGTAATCCCGGAACGGATTACCTTCGTAACCCGGGGGACCACTGTATACTCAACTATAAGTAGATCTAATGTGTAAGTCGAGGTCAGGTTTTGGGGCCAAAATTATGGATTTTGCCATGACACTTGGATAGGTAGAGGGTAAAACGTGGAGGTTCCTTCAGTGGGTGCATGTGTGTGTATGGCAAGAGAGACTCTCATTGAGATTTTTCCTCATCGTTTTGGCTTTTATTTCACCCAGATGCAATGTAATTCTGGGGGAGGCCTAGTGCAAAACAAAAGAGTCATGTACAGTGTGTCCTTGCCTTACACGAGGGATCCGTTTCAGACACACACACACCCCTGCATAAGGCAAGTATGCTCGAGTCCCATTAAAATAATGGGGCTCATGCATGTGGCACTGCGTGGTGCACACGCCACAGGCACACATTCCATTTCCTGGTTGTTGCGTAGCTTTCAGTCTAAGCTGAAAGCCACGTATAGCGGGCCTGCGTATGACGCGGGTGCACTGTATAGCATTCACCCAAGACTAGCAAGTAATAGTGCTACTCTATTCTGCCTTGATCAGGCCTCACCTGGAATACTGTGTCCAATTCTGGTCACCAAAATTCAAAAGATGTTGAGAAGCTGGAGCGTGTCCAGAGGAGGGCAACCAAAATGGTGAAGGGTCTGGAAACCATGCTTTACTAAATCTCATCCAATCTGGTTCTATAAGAATGTCAGTAGGCCTACAGGATATTTATGAGGAAAGACTTAGGGAGCTGGCTAATAGCCTCGAGAAGAGACGGTTAAGAGGTGATATGATAGCCCCATTTGAAAGGGTGCAAGCTTTTTTCCTGCTTCTCCAGAGATTAGAACATGGAACAATTCATGCAACTACAGGAAAAGAGATTCCACCTTAACATTAGGAGGAACCTCCTGACAGTAAGAGCTTTTGTTTCTCCAAAGTAACTGCAACAGTTTCCTTGTTTTGTTTTGTTTTGTTTTGTTTTTTAAGCCTCTAAATGCTATAAGCCATTCTCTTGTGGTAGCGATGGTGGTGGTTTGCTTTCAAGTCATTTCTGACGTGAACATAGGTGAACCTAGCAGAGGGATTTCTTTGCAAGATTTGTTCAGAGGAGTTTTTCCTTTACCTTCCTCTGAGGATTAGAGAATGTGATTTGCCCAGGGTCACTCAGTGAGTTTCCATGGCTGAGCAGAGATTTGATCCCTATGTTCCAGAGTCATAGTCCAGTGCTCAAGCCACTATACCATGCTGGCCCTATATTGGTCATATGATACAATCTACTTATTCTCTCTTTCCACCCACACTCAACAAACATCCTCCATCATTTTGTGAGATAGTGATAAATAGTTTCAAATTTTATAAAGGTTGGGCTGAGTTTAATAACAATGCCTGTTTGGAATAGGGAGCCCTTACTGTATATTTAAACTTTTGCTTTCACTGTCTTTGATGATGGAAGAAAGTACATTCCACTTAAAAGGAAGTTGGGTTCCCACTTTTTTTTTGACTGAGCCCTTGAGATTCCACCTAAATATTAGGAAGAATGTCCTCATAGTAAGAGCTGTTCAACAGTGATATACAGTGCTTTAAAGCATAGTGGAGTCTCCTACTTTAGAGGTTTTTAAATAGCAGCTGGATGACCATCTGTCAGGGTTGCTTTGGTTGCTTTGGCTAGGGTTAGACTGGATTACTCTTATGGTCTCTTCCAAATATATGATTCTATGATTTTTATTTGAAGTTGAGTAAATCTAGAATACTTCTTTTTGAGATTAAAAGGCTGAAACATCAAAAGTTCAGCTGAGTGCTGCCTTAATCTGTTTTATTCTCTCTCTTTTTTTGTCCTTCTGTTAATTTCCACATGTTTGTAAATATAATCTTCAAATATTGATGTGCTGTTCAATTTTAGCACTGAATCAGTTATATTTTCTTTTCCTCAGCCAGCTGGTCTGCAGTCTTGTGGCCGTAGATTATAAACAGAAACCCAAGATAAAAGGCCAATGCAATTTTAGGATGCATCAATATAAGTATAGTGTCTAGATCAAGGGAAATAATAGTGCCACTCTATTCTGCTTTGGTCAGGCCCCACCTGGAATACTGTGTCCAGTTCTGGGCACAACAATTCAAAAAGGATGTGAAGAAACTGGAGCATGTCCAAAGGAGGGCAACTAAGATGGTTAAGGTTCTAGAAACCATGCCCTATGACGAACGACTTAGGGAGCTGGGGATGTTTAGTCTGGAGAAGAGAAGGTTAAGAGGTGATATGATAGCCCTGTTTAAATATTTGAAGGGATGTCATATTGAGGAGGGAGCAAGCTTGTTTTCTGCTGCTCCAGAGAACAGGACCCGGAACAATGGATGCAGGCTCCAGGAAAAGAGATTCCACCTCAACATTTGGAGGAACTTCCTGACAGTAAGGGCTGTTGGACAGTGGAACACACTCCCTCAGAGGGTGGTGGAGTCTCATTCCTTGGAGGTCTTTAAGCAGAGGCTGAATGGCCATCTGTCTTGATGGAGAGTTCCTCCATGGCAGGGGGTTGGACTGGACGGCCCTTGTGATCTCTTCCAACTCTATGATTCTATGATAAGACTGAGTGTAGCACTGTATGGTGTTGATTGATCAATTTTGCTTAGTGCTGTCTTTAGTACTGAAGTGGCTTTTTGAATAGGTTCTCAAATTATAAAATGCCAGTAGGGGACTAATAAGCAGCTGATTTTTAAAATATTATGTTAGGAACAATACAGGAAAATGAGACCTCAGGCTCCTGCAGGCTATTTATTTGTGTTGAATTATCCCTCACTTTTTCATCTAGGTTCGTTCTGCTTCTCCATTGAAAATAGTAGGCTATTATATGCAGAAAGATCAATCCCCAGCACAGAAATTGTTGTTGTTGTTGTTGTTGTTGTGTGCCTTCAAGTCAGTTCAGACTTATGGCAACCCTAAGGCAAGCCTATCATGGGATTTCCTTGGCAAGATTTGTTCAGAGGAGATTTGCCCTTGCCTTCCCCTGAGGCTGAGAGCATGTGATTTGCCCAAGGTGACCCAGCTGGTTTTATCGCTGAGCAGGGAATCAAACCCTTGTTTCCACAGTTACAGTCCAATACTCATATCACTACACAACATTGGCTGTTACACACATACCTAAAAACTCAAGTGGATAAAAGCTTCCAATGATACTTCACTCTCCTTTCTCACTCTTATACCTGTAACCTAGTTGGTATTTATTAGTGCTGGAGTGGGGTGATCTTTCTACATTATTGCTGTGGTTCTCAAGATGGTTTTTAAAATATTAGAAACTTTTAGAGGGTCCAGAATTGGAAAGGAAAGAGAAGAGGGGAAAACTTTTGGAAGCTTTGATCCACTTAACTTCGGTTGATGTGGGTGATGTGTGGGTCTGAAAGGGGTGATCTTTTCCAGCACAAGAGCCCACTACATTATTGATAAAACTTTACAGGGAGTCTTAAAAATTTTGAAACACTTAAAGGAGGCTTGTGGAGGGGAATAGAACAGACGACCAAAGCATCCTGAAAATAAAGAGGGGTACAGTAGTGATAACCAATTGATGTTCTAAAAAAAAAACCCTCAACTTTGGGTAAGAAAAAGGACCTACAGCAATAAATGTTCCACTTTCCAGTACATTTGCCCCATCTGGGAGAGGTTTTCATCAGAAAAATTACTACTTCTCTGAAGCATATGCACATGTTTTACTAACATTACTACTGTTGGGAATCACTGTCACATTGCACAATTGCAGTGTATTCCTGTGACTATGTTCTTGCATTTCCATGCTTCTCATGGGGAAGAGTTCTTTTTCTCAAGCTACTTAATCTCATCTTATTTTGTCTCTCTTCAATTTCTGTCTCACCCCACTTTATTCTTCTTTCTGGTTAATTTATAAGGATGAAGAAGATTCATTTGTAATGAAAGCCATCATACATGCCATCAATGATGACAATGTTCCTGGTCTCCAACACCTTCTGGGGTCTTTAACCAATTATGACATCAATCAACCAAACAAGGTATGTTGTGTTTATCCAACTATTTGGTAAATAGTTAATAAATACACACACATATAGTTATCATTCTTACTGGCAAACAAAAAAATCATCCAAAGATTCATAAATTTCCCAGCGTTAGCTAAAAAAAAAAAATTCTGTTAGGAATATAAAATAAAGTACTGAGTAAGCCGAATTTTAAATGTTTTTCTTTTTGTTTATAGCATGGAACACCTCCATTTCTAATTGCGGCTGGATGTGGGAATATTCAAATGCTTCAGTTATTCCTGAAGCGAGGCGCTCGCATTGATGTGCAGGATAAGGTGGGGAGATTGTTTGATCACTGTTCGTAGTAAAGTATATTAGTTATTTGCAGTGCACTTAAGAATAACAGCCAGTTTGAGCCTTTGTTTACACTGGCATAAAGATTTTAGATACTGAACATTCTTGCAGCTCAGTGATTCACTTAATATTGCCGCAAACAATTCAATTCTCATCTTCTTTTATTCAACACTTTAGTTGCTTAATTTGACCTAATATACTGAATGATATTATTATACTGAAAATGCTTCTGATGTGGAAAAGTTATTTCCTTGGATCTTAATATTTATTCTAAACCTATAAGAAAAATGTTTGCAACAAATTGCTTCCATTTGCTTATGGTTTTCTTGATTACTATCATCTCATATTTTGGACAGGCAGGATCTAATGCGATCTATTGGGCATCTCGACATGGTCATGTAGAAACTCTCAAATTTCTCTATGGAAATAAATGTCCTTTGGATGTTAGAGACAAGGTAAAGGAATATATTTCATATCTTAACATTTTAAAGTGTTACTTTCCATGCAGTGTTAAGTTTAAAAAAAGCTACACTGTTTTTACAAAGGTTATTTTGGTTTTACCTTTGGTTTTCAAGACTGGTTTTGCCTTCAAAGAGTAGCCTGGAATGTGTATCAATACTTTTTAATAAACAAGGATTTAGTAAACCGGGGGGGGGGGGGGGGAGATGATCTATATGCTAATGTTTACAGTTGATTTTTTTTTCTTGTAAACTACTCTTTGTATACAGTTGAAGGACAGTGTAAAATTCTTAGGTTTTTGGACATTTTGTTCATTGGAAAATCTAAGAGGGTTTAACATAATGGTGTATGATAGTTATATATATTCTTTTCTAATTAACTTTCTAATACAAATACAACTTCAGACGTACTGTGATACCCTCCCTACCCTGAATCCTCCAATTATATTTGTGGTGTTGTAAACTCTTTAAGTAGCCTACCAAAGCATCTGTATCTTTCACTCATGAGAACTTGAAGGACAGAGAATGTTTATGATTTAATTAAATAATAATATGAACATTAAAAAACTGATAACCAAACTCAGTCAAGCTCAGAATTTTAATTTTTGAATTCCTGACAATCTTCAAAAACAAAAGCAACTAAAGTTTGTTGTGAATTTTCTAAGGGAACCTATCTCAGCCTTTCTATAATTAGGAATAACAATCAGGACAGAGGACAAATTTCCACAAATTAATAGTTGATATACTTTTTTAGTCCAATAAAATGTGAGTATATCCAATCCATTGTCTTCTTCCTTTGAATGTGGCTAAAAGGCCAAGCCTCCCACTGCTTCCCAGTGCATATACCAGTAGTTCACATCCAGTATTTGTGAGTGTGATTCATGATGTGGGGGTATTCAGCAGCCTGGAATGAGAAGTAATCCTTGCATTTTGTTGTCTTCTAATCACAGTCTGGAGAAACCGCACTCCATGTGGCATCTCGGTATGGTCATGTTGATGTGGTTCAGTACCTGTGCAGCACTGGATCAAATCCAAATTTTCAAGATAAAGTAAGTAGTGAGCAGTAGCTAAACTTTGTCCCTCAATTAATTAAGTAAATATCTTGGCATTCAATCCTTGAAAGATGCGTGTTCATTTTTTTTAACACGCTTTAATAAGAGTCTGGGGTAGTGTTTTTAAATTCTCTTAACGAAAGTTAGACACTGTCTTATACTGCCTCAAAGCATTTTGTTTTCTGTTGTCTCTACTGATTGGCAGCAGCTTTAAAGGAATTCAAAGAAGAATCTTTCCCACTTCCATGCCAGAGATTGAACCTAGGACCTTCCCCAACTGTTAATTATAGTGGTGCTCAAACTTTTTACACTTGGGACCTCCCTTTACATCTACATGAAGACATCATACCCCCACACCTGAAGAAATACATGCATAAAAATATTTTATTTAGTATTCATATTTTCATTTGCACATTGTTGTATATACATATTTTAACATTGTATAAGGAAATAACTTCATTCAAAATAGAACAGTTTTAACTCAACATATGTGTAAATTCGACACATAAAAAAGTTTGGGAAGAGGAGGATGGGGAGAGATCAAAGCCTTTAAGTCTCACACCTCCTTCAAGAACTCTTGCATGCCCCCTGGGAGTCCTGCCCCACTGTTTGAGAACCACTGGCTTACTAATACTGGAGACTCAAAATAGTTTCGAATACCTTCAAAACACCAACATTAAAGGATCATTCATAAAATAGAAAGGGTCATCTAATCCAGTCCCCTGCCATTCAGGATTACACAAAGCACTCCTGAAAGGTAGCTGTCCATTTCTGTTTAAAGAAAGAGAATGCACCATCTTCTGAGGCAATCTCTTTCACTGTCAAACAGCTCTTACAATCTAGACATTCCTTCTGCCATGGGGTAGAATCTCTTGTCCGTTGGTTCGAGTCTTATTCTCTGGAGCATTCACATTGTTATAATTTGTGAGCATGCGAAAAATCCTAACTAACCTTTACAACATGAAATATACAATGCAGCCAATACCAGTATCACTTGCTCTCCCACTGATGATTTTCCTAGAAAGTTTATATAACTTATTTCAAGCCATTTTCAGATACCCTGCTTCCCTTGTGACAGACCAGTAGTACATTGCCTGGGTAGTGTTGCAGCAATACCATTTAATCATAGTAGTATTAACTGAGTTGTCTCAGAAATATTTCTCATATTATCTTTGCAGGAAAAATAATGGCTATGTGAAGAACAACATTCTAGTTTATTCAAGGTTTGTGTTGGTCATAACTGAAAGTGCTATGAAAGCAATAATGATCTGAGACATGTCAGCTTTATTAATATTATTAAATTATTTTACAGGAAGAAGAAACACCTTTGCACTGTGCTGCTTGGCATGGCTACTACCTTGTTACCAAAGCACTGTGCAAGGCAGGCTGTAATGTCAATGTTAAAAATAAAGAAGGGGAAACCCCACTCTTGACAGCATCAGCTAGAGGTTACCATGATATTGTGGAATGTTTGGCAGAACATGGCGCTGACCTTGATGCAACTGACAAGGTTAGTTACAGCTGCATGGGTAATATTTCAGAAAGAATTACCTATATAAAGGTTTTGAATAAAGCAGAATTATTTATCTTACTTTCCTTTCAGTATGATACTTGCATACAGGGGGCCACTGTTCATCATTAATCAAGGCTCACTAAATAAATAAAATAGTACTAATCTGTTTAGTACTGCTAAAATCATTGTTCTAAATGTGTTTCTTTCAATGCATTTATGGATTTAGCTAAGGATCTTTCTTTTTTAAAGATCCAGTTGTTCACCCACCCACCATCACATTGTTTTTCAAGGATCAGTTAGCATAACTGTACAGGCTGTTAGAGAACAAGCGTTTGATTTACTCTCCTATTCTAGCACAGCTGCAAGGCAAAATGGGGAAGGGGGCAATTTGAGAGCCTCCATGAATTGAGGCCAGTGAATATAAGAGTTCAGTGTACAACTTGCCACCCTTTTGGTGAAGGACTGGATTCTGGGAGCCCCTCCACAGGATGTGGAATGGGGGATTGGAGAAGAAGTCTGGTCTTGGGTTGGTCTGGGATTTGCTCCCCTTTATAAAGTCTTGGGGCAAGCCCTCCCTGACTTTGCTTTCCAGTAAATGACCAGGTAGTCAAGTCAATAAAATTGCTCTTGTTTAACCTTTGTTTGCTTAGGTCTGGTGTTATTATTTTGTAGTAGGGCATCCGTTTCATTGTTTTTCTATATTGCTTTTGTTATATTTTAGAATAAAATAGTTTATTATTTCAGGATTTATGAGTTAATGTACTATGTAATTTTTTAGTCTCTTTAAGTTTATATAAGGAGGAGTGGAATGTAAATTGAATGCATTAGCTTATTTTTTAAAAATTGGATGTGCCCTTCCCTTAGGATGGACACATAGCCCTTCACCTAGCAGTCCGAAGATGTCAGATGGAAGTGGTTAAAACGCTCATCAGTCAGGGATGTTCTATAGATTTCCAGGACAGACATGGGAACACTCCTATTCATGTAGCCTGCAAAGATGGAAACATCCCCATTGTGATGGCACTCTGTGAAGCAAATTGTAACATTGATGTCACTAATAAGGTAATAATGCAGCAACTCTCTTATTCTCCTCTTTGTGTGGCAGTTTATCATAGCTTTCTTCATAGAAACCTGAATTAGTTCAAAATATTTTCATTGTGTGGGAGCCAGCATAGTGTAGCAGTTTGAGTGTTGGATTGTGGCTGTGGGAGACCAGGGTTCAGAGCTGTGAGGAGGACAACACCAAAATTCCTCTGAATAAATCTTGCCAAGAAAACTCTACAGTAAGGTCACCAAAGACAAGAGTTGACTTGAAATCAGATAACGACACCAACAAATTTCAATGGTCCTGATTTATGTGGTTTTACACTCTGCTTGCCTTTGCATTTGGATGGATGGAAGGATGGAGGGATGGATGGATGGATATATTTCAGGTCAGCGGTGGGCAACTGCAACAGGGTAGGTGATAGCTTTTGTCCTAACACCTGACACCTCCCCCAGGTTGTGTTTCTCCAGTTTTTTGCATATTCTAATCTGGCTGCTATCACCATATAGCACAATACCCTTTCTTGATCTTTCTTTAGATTGTCTTCCAGCATTGTTAATAAGTACAGTTCTGGCATTTTCAGTAGTTTTATATTCAGCATTTTTTCAATTTCCTTATATATTACATTCCAAAAATCTTAATTGCTTTCTTACATGTCCACCATTGGTGGTAAAAAGTTCCATTTTCTTTTAAACACTTCCAACATAATGGTTTGACATTCTTATACATTTTTGATAATTTTTGTGGCGTTATATACCATCTATAATGCATTTTAAATACATTTTCCCTTAGATTTTGTGCTCTGATTGTCCTGTCCCATACCTTTTCCCATTTATTTAATTCTATATTATGTCCAATGTACTGAGCCCATTGGACCATTGAATCTTTAACCAGTTCCTCTTTAGTTTCCCACTGTAACAAGAGCTTATATATTTTCGAGAGAGTCCGTGATTTCTCTTTCGTCAATATTTTCTCTAGCTATGTTAAGTCCTTTGCTAGTCCATTCTGTTTGATTTCCCCTTTTACTTTCTTTCTTTAATTGTCTGGCTAATAGCCAATGTCCCGCTATTCCTTTCTTTACCAGTTCCTCTTGTGTTAAAACATTGCATCAATAAAAATGAACGTCCCCCCCCCAAATTACTTTTTTGTTCCAAACAATCCCTATAATTTATAATGAAAAATAATTCTTGAATGGCAAAAAGAAATTTTGAAATGTATCTGGGCTGGCAAAAAGCTAAGGGTTAAAATGAAATTCATGCAAGATATAAGAGAGAGGGGAGGGATGGAAGTACCAAATCTAAAATTATATTATAGAGCAGCTTGTTTATTATGGATTCAAGAATGGATAACCCTAGAAAATGAAAATTTATTAGTTTTTGAAGGAGATAAATTACAAGAAGGATGGCACTTCTATTTATGGTTTGGTCAGGGGAAAATGGACAAGGAATTCCAAGACCATTATTTCAGAAGATCTCTAACAAAAGTCTGGAATGTTTACAAAAGAAGCTGCTCCCCAACAACTCCAATGTGGATTTCACCACATGGGGCTTTCTACAAAAATGAATATGGTATATTTAAACCCTGGATAAAAATAAGTGACTTAGTTAAATATCAAAACGAACAAATAAATGTTTTAACACTTCTTACATTTTTAAAGTTCTATTTTTTTCTTCTTTCGGGAGTACAGTATTATTAAGTAAGATTGAAATGTCGTCTTGGCACCTAAATTCCCTCAGTGACCTCCTGTCCTACAGCTAGCTGTGGAAGTTCTGGATTTTTGGCTGTGCAATCATTTATTGGGATTATTTTTAAATGTAAATGTCACCAGCTGCCAAGCTTTAAAAAAATAGCTTATGATAATAAGCCCTCTGCCCCCTTGTGTTGGTTTAATCCTGACTGATTGAGCAATTAAATGCAGAGCCATGATAGAAACTCTGCTTTCAGAAAGACCGAGTTAATACTGCTAAGGATTTGATTTTATGGTTCAAAGTCTTTGACTGGTCTTAATGACTTCATACAAGTTTTGCCCTGCACCCCCACCCCACCCCCAAAAATTGCATCTAAAAGGCTTTTACCTACTGTGGACATCATTTATATTCGAGTAGGCTTGAACTTGAGCTCTCTGGATTTGTGCAAGTAATCGGTTCTGAAAATTTTTAGTCATTTGTTAGATTTAGAGAGTGAAGATTCTTTGATACCATTTTAACCCTGAATTATATTTAATATCAAATCATGTAATAATATAATTAATGCAGTGTTTATTCTTGATTCTAAAACTTGATATCAACTAGTTTATTGGATTTTAATCACTGTTCTATCCAGTGTCATGCAAATTATCTTATTCAGTCTACTAAAGAGGCTCTTCAGAGTTTGAGGCAAGTATTTTTCCTGATACTTCAATTGAATATCTTTTTGACTGGAGATGTCAAAATTGAATCAAGTAATCATAAATGCAAAACATGTACTCAGTTGTTGCCCCTTTTCTCTATTCATTATTCCTCACCACCAGGCTTTCATTGATACAGAATAATTAGAAAAAGATGAAATATTTAATTCATTAGTACTAAATTATACTATTTTGTAAAATTTCAAAATAACAAATAAGTTGATTTTACCAAGCACTCTTGCACAGAAGATTACAGAAAACGTACACAGTAATATTGACTAATAGATACTCATTGTGTTATGAGGCAGGTTCTTACTATGTTCTTAGTATATGTATCTTTAAGAGATATTGGTTTAAAAGGAGTAGGATAGAAACAAAACTCTTTCCCTAAGCCACATATACACACACACCACAGAAAAAGGGGAAGATGGAAGGAGCTATTAGTCATTGTGCAGCAAAAATGCTCTTTAAAAATAGATTTAGGGATGACAGATACTCCGTTTCCATTATCTTGTTCTGATTTGCTGAACAGAAGCTTTGTATTTCTAGTAGAAACATTGCACAGAGCAAAATTTGCTGAGGAAGATCCTCTGGGTTAAAGCCAGGACTTTAAGAAACACACTCCTCTGGTGATAATATTGTATTCTTTGGGAGCTGGGGTCAAGGTCTTATCCAGACTGATCTAAAGAAGTATGAGTTCACACAGTATAGCTGCTTGGGTTTTGCTAGTTGTTGTCACCACTGCATCCCCTTGTCTCATTCTTTTGTGGAGGATTGTTTGTAACAATGGCTTGCCTCTACACTGGAGAAATAATCCAGTTTGACACCACTTAAACTGCCATGGCTTGGTGCTATGGAATCATGGAATTTGTAGTTTGTTGTGGCACCAGAGCTCCATGAGAAGGCAAAATGCCTCACAAAACAATACCCAGAATTCCATAGCACAGAGCCATGGCAATTAAAGCAGTGTCAAACTTGATTATTTTTGCAGTGCAGATGCAGCCAATATGTTGGATCTGCACTAAGGCTGTTCCAAAAGTGTTCTTTAAAGGGGAGGGGTTGCTGAGATGGTTTGTTCGTTTACTGAGGTGGTGCTGTCATATAAAGGGCAAATTTGTTCCTCATTATAATTTTTTTAATTCTTAATTGTTGTAGAGTTAGAAATCCAAAATGCTATTTCATTGATACACTGTAATAATATAACTCTTTTTAAAAGGTAACTAAAATTGCAGCTGGTGCCAGAAATTGTCAGAAAATAGCCCATGACAATAGACATATCATTAATAAGCATGAGAACTACAATAACAAATGCTGTAAGCTTTTGAAATATTTACCTTGTCTAGAGGAGACCTTAGAGGGAAATTTCAGGTAGGCCTAGTTCCAGGCATCCATAACTTAGAAGCAGTGATAATAATGTAGGTTTTGAAGTGCAAGTCCTCACCAGGACAGTCTTTATGGCAACAGATTCTCTGTATTCAGAAAGCAAAAGTCAGGTGGCTGTGTTGATCTAAAACAGTTTCTAGAAGGCCTCAGCTTTACCAAGAAAAAATACTATGTAAAGCCATGTCAGATACTTCAGATTACAAGACAGATAGCACATAACAATGTGTCATTGCTAGGAACATCTCCTCCAGCTTTTGTGGGAACTGCAGCTAACTTCAGGGAGAACAAGGATGTTGAAGTGGGAAGGTAACACATGATATCATAGACTCTGCTAATAAAAATATCCTAAAACTTCAGTCCTGTGAGGCCTGGATCTATAGTGCTACTTGGGAACTTCACATGATCTAAACAGTCGTTTTATGTCTTGTTAAGATGGGAGAGCATATGGCCATAGTATGACTAACAAAAGTTTAGTTGATCACCCTGACCAAGTGGTGACATTCCCTATCATTGCGACTTACTTGTCCAACAAGCATTATTTGTTAACGACAGAGTATCACACTGGAGGCAGATCTCTTCACTCCTGTCCAGTAATATGATCAGTATTGCCAACTTCCCCATTATTAGTGGTTGATAGGTTCACATTCCTCACTTCCTTCCTGTATGGGTGTTAGCTCAGCTAGAAAGGCCTTCTTCTTTTAATCACTGCTTACCCTTTCACTGTCTAGTCCCAAACAGATTTCCAATTCAGTTCCAGCAATTTCATGTAAGTCACACAGCTCATAAATCACAGCAATGATGTTATGCAAATACAGAAACTGTTGTGTGAAACTATTATGTAAAGAGGTTGGGGTATGTGTCTATTTACTGGATCATTGTTTAGAAGTCTTATTTTTCCCCTTCACAGTATGGGCGAACACCTCTACATCTGGCAGCAAACAATGGAATTCTTGATGTTGTCCGGTACCTCTGTCTCAATGGAGCTAATGTGGAGGCTTTAACATCTGTAAGTATGAATCCAGTATTGTTTTCATTTCTTTGAGGCAGTTTTGTAAAAGATTAAAAATATTTCTAAAATGTAACATTCTGTGTTTTTTAAAAATAGAGCCTTTGCCTTTTCTGGTTAAACAAGTAGCAGTTAATCAGCATTTTAATCTGAAATGCAGATTAATTAACCTGAAATGCCATTCTTGCCTTAATAACAATATCTTTGCAGAAAAATTGGCTGTTTTTAGTAAAGTGTTGGCCATTTTCTGGTATATATCACGAACATACAAGACTTTTTTTAAAAAAAAAAAATCTTCTTATTACTAGTGGTTATAAAACGTTTTGAGCTAAGAATAAGGAGATATTTCTCAGTGCATGTGTATGTGTTGGAGAAAGTGAATGGATAGACAAATTTTCAGGTGAATTTATAGCATAATTACTACTTGTCAAACCAATCTGGATCACTGCTTTCAGTCAGCTCCCCCTGTGGTGTTTTCCCCTTTCACTATTTTTGCAGTATAATTACAAAAAAGATGGAAGAGGAGAAAAAAATGGTGAAATACATATGAAAGGTGGCTCAGCAGATACATTTATATAAACTGACCAAATGTCCAAAACACACTTTCTTGAAGTTGACATATATAAAATATGTTTAATTAAAGCAGTAAATTTTTCTGGACATTGAACAATAGTGAATGAATATTTATCTCTCCAACTGTGAAGTCCAAATTTTTAGCAACAGTAAGAGCATACAGGATCCAAATATATTGAACATCAGTTAAATTCCACATTCCAAATCAATAAAAAATGTAATATTCAAATGGCAAATATTTTTCTAATATAAAATTAATATGTTGTAATACGTCCAACCATGGAACACACCCACATCATGCTGCATGGAAGCCTTCTCTGTTTCATTACCAACATTTAGTTGTAGTAGATACATTTTTTAAAGAGACCTAAGAGTGTTCAATATATCCTGAACATCAGTTTTTGCTGAATCAAACATAATTTTAGGTATAAAAAAAATTAAACACTTTTGTTGGTTGACTCATACCAGGAAAGCCTAACACTTTATTCCACTCTATTCTGATTTCATTAACATCAACTTTAGAATATTCTCACAAGTATTTATAAACTAGATTAGTTGATTTCAATTTCTCTGAAAATACACTGAATGCTTCCAACACAACAGAAGTGGCTGAAGTCCATATATAGAGCTGACAGTCCATATATAGACACCAAAAGGTGTTGCAGTTATATATTGTCATAGTGCATCCATGGATGGCCAGTAATGAGAGATAAAATACTGAATTCTTGTTCTGGGCTATCAGTTGATCTGAAGAATGAATTCCACAGTCACCCTATTTCTTTTTATGAGAAGAATTCTCTCTTATTTGAGGGGCGGGGACAGGATTTGGGAATTTGCAAGGGTATTCTACTGAACCAGTTTGGTATACCATATATATTCAACTGTAGGTCAACCTCACAAATAAGTTGAGGGCAGGTTTTGGGGCCAAAATTATGGATGTTGCCATGACCCATGAATAAGTTGAAGGTAAAACATGGAGGCTCCTTCAGTGTGTGTATGTGTGTGCATAGCAAGAGGGACTCTAACAGGCTTTTTGCTTCAGCATTTCAACTTTCTTTTCAGCCTTCACTGCCCAGACAGCCACAGTGTGGGGGAGAGAGGGGCTCTGTTTGTTTGTTTAACAGAAGTTAATCACCCAGGACTCTTTCTGCTTGGCTCAAGAGAAAAAGAAACTCTCCCCACTTCATGGGGAAATCTGAAAGAGCTGCTGTCAAATTACTATACTGACCTGTAAATAAGTTGATCTGGGATTTTAGGGTCAGGTTTTGGGCATAAATTTTCAGACAAGTATATATATATTTGTTTGAGTTGGAAGACCAGGGTTTGCATTCCTGCTTGGCACTGAGTGACACTGTACGAGCCACACATTCTCAACCACAGAGGAAGGCAAAGGTGAAAATTCCTCTGAATAAATCTTGTCAACAAAACCCCCTGATAGGTTTTCCATAAGGTCTCCATAAGACCAGAAATGACCTGGATGCATGCAACAACAAAAAGTGTCATGAAGGTTCTCCAGAGGCTGCAATAAGGAGTTGAGAGAGCTACATGTTTCTCACAGGTCACAATTTCTCCACCCCTATTCTGAATCTAAATAGTGAATTGCCATTGCCCTTTATCTCCTCATGTATATTTTGGAACTATCTGCATACCTTTTGGTGTTCCACAGACAATAACAGGGACACTCAGGGTTTGTAGACCAACTTTTATATTACAGTAAGCAATGCTGCCTTAGTCCAAACCTCTGTCACTAAACCTTCTTTGTGTTAGGTACATTGCTGCAGAGAATTTGCTTCTGGTAACTTTGTAATTTTTAATATGTTAATAAATTAATATTCTGGCTGAACCAGAATGCAGCATGCACCATGTTTGTTGTGAATGAACCATTCTTTGCTAAGTAATGCAGCAGAAATACATATAACACAATGCCATGGTTTTAAAAATGACAGCTAATTTAACTGCTGTTATTGTTTGATTTAATAGGTTTGTTTTGCTGGATAGTTCTATACTATATGAATATTGAGAAAAATTTATGTTTCTAAAATTTCGTTGTAGTTTACATGAGTAAAATGAGAGCATTGTTAACACTACTAAACCTTTACTTGATTCTGATAATACAAAGTAACTGCCACCTGGCTACACTTATGCCTACTTGGCATAAAGTATATTAGAATCTTATTCAGTCAATATCATAAATGTGTGTTTACAGCAAGAGAGAGGTACAAAGTACATTGATAATAGCAAAAGAAATATTTAAATAGTATTACAAAGGCATAATTCAGAGATAGTGGAGAAAGGAGGATTACTTTAGTTTGACACTCGTATTTCTTTCATTTTTTTGATCTCTTTCATTTAATTCCTGATAATGTAACATCAGAGAGCCAGCATCGTACAGTGGTCCCCCGGGTTACGAAGGTAATCCGTTCCGGATTACCTTTCGTAACCCGGAAATGACCGCATCCCGGGGGACCGCTTTAGCGGACGGACCGCACGGCCGATTTAAAGGGGCCGCGCGGTTTTTCCGTTTCGTTCCCCGGGGGATCCTTCGGATCTCAGGGGAATTTTAGCGGTCCCGCCGGTTTCGCACCCCGGGGATTTCGTTCCCCGTGGGATTCGTATCCCAGGGGACCACTGTATAGTGATTTGAGCATTGGACTACAATTGTGGAGATCAGAGTTTCATTCCCCTCAGCTGTGGAAGCCCACTCGGTGATCTTAGGCAAGTCACATAGTCTCAGCCCCATTTTAGGGTTGCCATAAGTTGGAAATAACTTCAAGGCATACAACAATGACAAATGTACCATTACGTTAACCTTCTTTACTAATCCTAAGGTAGTTCTATCTGAGAAACAGTTGTAAACAGAAGACACAAACTGAGTATTATTCTAAATGAAAAATTTGATAGGTCATTAGGTAGCACTGAACAAAGCAGTTGCATTCATACAGTCCTAAAGAACTGCTGTAGTAAGCAGTTTTTCTTGCACCTCATTTCATCTCAAACTGCTGACCTGTGAAAAAGAGGTAATTAAAAGTCAAGATCAATGCTGAAGACAAATTTACTCTTCTCCTGAATTTGCTTGAGCTGTTTAACATTGTGCTCCTATTCTACTAACATGTTCGTAGATACATTAATCAGGCTATTCGTTTTCCCTTTTTCTTTATCCTGGCTAATGTAAATACAGTACAGTACTACCACCTTCTATTCAGTGTGCATCAGTATAGAGTTCATATCTAATATCAGAAATACATTCTTCAAGAAAGCATAGTGAAAATATAATATTATGGACTTTATGCTGTTTCTGTAAAATCAAGTTGCATATACCTGCAAAACAAATTATTCTGGTTTTTGGGATGGGCACTGCTTTGTTTTGTTTTTTAATACTAAAATGTTTTAATGCTTTCTAGATGTAATGGTCTTGGTGTTTTCTCTCTAATCCATTTGCTTCTGACAGCATTTATTTTCTTAGCTTGAGAATAATAATGGAACTGGTGTGTGTATGCATACACACACACACACACACACACATTTATTTTCTGGGTAAGAAATCATAGTAACAGCTTGTCTTCTAACAGGATGGAAAAACAGCTGAAGATTTGGCTAGAGCTGAGCAGCATGAACATGTAGCCAGTCTACTTACAAGACTAAAAAAGGTGAGTCTATGAATGAAGAATCAAGATTGTTGTTCGTTTGTTGTTCTTATTCACTTTATCTCTTGAGACTAAAGGTATGACATTTTAAGAATCTAGATGAAAATGTAATAGAAATACTTTTTTAAAAAGAGCATTAAATTTATCTGCATTCAATGAAAGTTGGATATCATGGTCTGCTGTGAATTTTTGCCTTGGGAACAAAATTTCAGTCTTTTGTTTGAGACCTTCTGTGCGTGTCATTTTTTAGAAACATATCTTACTGTTTTAGATTGTTAATGCCACAGCTGACTCAAGAATGAATCACTTTTCACAGTCTTCCAAACATACAGTGAAGACCTGTATTAGGAGCAGGATGGCATCCACTTTCTCATACAGTCTTTATGCTTTCACTGTTCCTGGGTGTGTGAGCTGGAACCCTGCAAAATTCTCTCTTCAGGTATATGGAGAGAGCCTGCACATGTGCAACTGGTGCACTTTTAGATTATGCATATATTTCACTCCCAAAGTAGCCAGTATCTGAACTAACTGGTATTGAAGGAACCAGATTATGTCTACTTCCTCCACAAACAAGTCTCCAGCCTCATTTAAAAGAATATTGACATTCAGACACACCTTTGTACATCAGATCTCTGCTACTTAAAAATTCTGGTATCTCTCATATATATCCACCTTTTACTTTAACAGGAATACTAATTCCTACCTCTCTGTTTATTCTGTAAAATATGTTATGAAATGTCTGAAGCAGATGCATATTTAGTTTGACTTTTTGGTTCATAGTTACTGTTTGTTTTGTTCTTTGCTTTCACCTTTAGGATACACATAGAGCAATGTTCATCCACCAACTTAGACCTACTCATAATCTGCAGCCAAGAATAAAACTTAAACTCTTTGGCCATTCTGCATCTGGGAAAACTACTCTGGTAGAGTCCCTAAAGTGTGGGCTGTTGAGAAGCTTCTTCAGAAGGCGCAGACCAAGGCTTTCTTCTACAAACTCAATCAGGTTTCCTCCTTCACCGTTAGCTAATAAGCCAACAGGTAACGTTTAACAGTTTCTTTATGTTGTAACTGTTAATAACAGTAATTATTAATATTAATCACAGTATCCAGACATACAAAAAAGGAATAGGTTTTTTTGGTAGCACTTTTCCAATGTTGATAAAATAGATCAACATCTATTTTATCAATAGTGTGGTGCCTACCCCCTGCATCCACCTAGTGGCGCCACTGGTATAATAATAATATTTAAAGGTGGGGCAATTGTAAAGAGATATGTGACTGTTCCTCCATACAAATGATTACTGAGGAAGGTGTGTTGTTAGTACAAAGACTGCTATCTAAGTGCTAGAAAAATACAATATTCATAAAATTTATTATGCAGGGGCCAACCAAGCTCTTGCGAGCAACCATTTACATTAAAAACAAACATCAACAAGCAAGATTATTAATCAAGATAACATTACAGAAAGGCTAAAGAGTGACAAATACCAAAATTCTAAGCCTCCATTAGTAATGCTAGAGAGCACAATTGATACTATAGGTGAATACATAGCAATCCTGACTAGTAACTATTGCTGGTCCCATAGTTCATGAATGTTTCTGCTTGCCTTTTTTAAAAAAAAATTAGGAGTAGCCACTTTGCCTGTGCAGCAATATACAACAAAATCCACAAGCCACTATAACTTGGGGGGAGGGGGCAGCTCCCAAGCATAAAGTGCTTTATGTAAGCTTTTTGAAGCTTCACTGGCTTCTTCATCAAGCAAAGATGTTAAAAATTATACATGAAAAAAAAATGGTGTTGATGTTAGAGTCACAGGCCAACATTCTGTCTGAGATGTTGTCAGTCAAGATGATATTGAGGCTTGTCCACAGAAAACACTACACCATCTTGTGTCAATGAATTTCACAGTTGGACTGTGTGATGTAAAGAACTAATGAATTCAACATGATTGGTAAGGCAAGATGTCACCTGTCTAGAGCCATGCTTGTTATTGCCTTGAGATTCTGTCATTACTGATGCTTGTCAGGAATTTACCTGAAGCTGAACCTAAGAGGCAAACAATGTGGGAAGGTAGCAGATTGGATTGGAACAGTGGTGTGGAGGAAGGATATCAGCCACAGTCCTGACCTGAATTTCTCTCTCACTCACACAAACAAATTCCTTCTATCTGCTTTTCATACAAAGATTTAAATATGTCATATCTAATTTGATCTTGTGAAGCATATGGTTCCTTGGATTTTTTGAAGCCATAATTAAATAACAAAACAACAGCATCTATCACCTGACAGATGTCTAGGTGTAGCACTCCAAACTGTCTGCTCACTGTTCTTATAGATTTTTGTGGAGCTGCTATCTCTAGTTGACTTAAAACTTAGTTTACCTGACACTGGTGTAATAATGCTAATGCAAAGACTCTCAAAACAATCAGTGTAATGCTGATGGATATGAAGTGCACTTATGAGGTTTCAGTTCCATTTTCCTTTGGGTGCTTAGCCTTTCCTTTGGGTGCTTAGCCTTTCAGGTTTAAAATTTTAAAATCAAGATTTTTTTTTTTTAGAAAAGTGGAAACTGTTATATTTAAAATATTATTAGATTATGGCAAGGGTGGTTAAAAATGAGGCCCTGGATCCATATGTGGCCCACAAATGTGTTTTTGTAGACCTAGATTCTTCCAAACTCCACAGGGCACCCTTTTCCTGACCAACCAAAGATGAATTGTTTCTGAAAACCTCCAAGAGTGGCAATTCAGCCTTTTAAATCAACCGCAAGGCCTCTTCTTTGCATTGTTTACAACACTGAAATGTTCTCAAGACCAGAGTTGGACATCTGGACACTTCTTCATTTGGGGGCATTTTTGGCAGTCACTATGGCCCCCAGAGAGCCCCAGGTTAGGAAAATCGGCCTATACCTAAATTGGGAGAATGATAACCTAATTCTCTGTAAGATTTTTATTAAAGGTATGAGTTAAGAGTGTTAGTTGACATAATTGTACAAATTGCATAAATAATTTATTTGTATTAGTTAATGTCTATATATCATTTTATATTTGAATATATTTGAAATAAGAAAAAAATCATAAAACTATTATCTATATTAAACCCTTATAAAATATTAACAGTAAAACTATCTGAGTACTTTAATATTTTAATATTAATTTTAATATTAATATTTTAATATTTGTGCTCTTTTCTTTCTTCCTAGATGGGCAGTCTTAACTAATGGGCATATTATGGCAAGGGTGGTTAAAAATGAGGCCCTGGATCCATATGTGGCCCTCTTGATTCAGTAGGAGAAGCAGAATATACTATTATTACTATTATTATTATTATTATTATTATTTCATATAAAAAATGAAATTATATGTCATCTAATTGGATTCCTCTTATGCTCAGGAGGCAGGGAACATTCCTAGACTTTTCCATTTGTTTACCTACCGTCTTTTTTACTGACTATAAAAAACAAGAACAGAAAACAATTGAAATAGTACACAAAAGAGCTATATTAAAAACGTGAAGGGTCTTATGAAACATGGGAAGAAGAAACTTATAGAAGATAAACCCCAAATTCTGGAAAGTGAAATGAAAGCTGCATTCAAAGCAGGTGGGGAAGAACAAATCACCAGGAACAGATGACATATCACTAGAACTGCTACAATCCACAGATTCAAGTACAGTTCTAACTAAAAGCTGTCAAAAATATGGAAAACAAAGCAATGGCCCACAGACTGGAAAATATCAATACACATTCCTATGCACACACAAAAGGAGATAGAGTCAGACCTCCGTATCTGCAGGCTGGCGGTTGGCAGATCTGAACATCCACAGATGGCGAGCCCTGCTGTCCCCAGTGTCAGCACACACTGCACTGCCATTAGGGAAAATGGGACTTGAGGGATTTTTTTATATCCATTAGGGGAATCCAGAACAAATCTCCTGTAGATACAGAGATCTGACTGTACAAAAGACTGCAGTAAATACAGGACCATCCCTTGAGGTCTCTTCCAACTGTAGGATTCTGTGATTGCACTACCTTGCCATGCAAGCCAAGGCTCTTAAGATATATGGAACAGGAAATCCCAGGGGAGCTAGCTGGTTTCAGGAAAGGAAGAAGCACAAGAGATCACATTGCAAATATACAAGCCATCATATTCCCCATCACTATGTACAGATGTGGGGGCTGGACAGTGAAGAAAGCCAACAGAGTGAAAATAAACTCTTTTGAGATGTTGTGCTGGAGATGAGTGCTGAGGATACTGTGGGACAGCCAAGAAGATAAACAAATAGGTTCATGAACAAATCAAGCCTGACCTATCCCTGGAAGCCAGGACTGCTAAACTGAGGCTGCTGTACTTTGGAGACATCATGAGAAATCATGAATCATTGGAAAAGAAATGATGCTAGGAAAGGTGGAGGGCAGTAGAAAGAGAGAAGACCACTTGCCAAATGGTTAGACTTAATCAAAGAAGCCACAACATGAGTCTGCAAGACCTGAGCAGAGCAGTGAAGGACAGGGGCTTTGAAGATGTCACATCCACAGGGTCACCATGAGTCAAAGTCCACTTGAAGACATGTAATAACAACAAACTAAACAACAATTAGGTATATTTAGGAAAACCTGTTCTACTTGGGCATAAGGAGTCTCCAATCAGATTCCATTACCTTCAGTTCTGAGGAAGGGAATTCACTCCATTGAACAGTAGTCCTAAGGAGGAGGAAAAATGACTTCTTGATAAGTAGCTACTTTCCCTTTGTATTCACATTACTTAAAGAATAAAAAGTTAAATTCATAAAGTATTCTGAAAAAGTCATGGACAAGAATGCTTTTAGTATTAAATATATATAAAACATAATTTTCTTCATATTAAAACCTTTCATTTATCGTGGATGTTAGTGATGTATTAATAATTTTCACCACGTGAGGGGGCTAGTGGAATACAAAGATGGCTATATGTCCTTAATAATTGCAGTTTGTGTAAATCTCTTGAAAATGTTAAGGTCTATGAAACAGTCTGTCCTTTTTTAGTTTACTTGCAAAAGTCACAGATATACTCAATTCATGGCACAGTATCATGTCTTCTTGCAGAACAGCATGCAGTTTCAAAGCTACTGCTTCCCCACTACCTGTGATTTTGTTGCAGGGAGGTTTTCTCGGGGGGGGGGGGGGGAGTTGGGCAGATATATAGCTATGTGAATGGTCATTGGAAACAAAATCAATACAAATATAAACCAAATACGGGGGAAAAAATATAAGCCTAACATATAGGGTTTTTTTAAATGCAGGTCTGGTGTAATATATCTACCCAGCTGGGAACTCACATAATTTTTATTCTCTTTTATACCTAATTAAGTGTGTTAGAAGAAAATCCTTTGTCACAAAGGGGCTGTACAAAACAGCCTATTCTTCCCTAATGAAGATATAAGAGTAGTAGTAGTAGTAGTAGAGTTTTATTGTGATTGATTACTATGCACTTATAAATCCTAAAAATATATTCTTGGCAGATTCAGATAGCACTATGGATTCTTTCTTTCCCTTCTCCTTTTTTCAATTTTCTCTCTCCTAGTTCTACATTACTGTAGGATAACCTAGTTACACATTTTTCAAGGTTCATAATGTTTTATTTATTTCTGTGATCCAGTTTCAGTAAGCATTACCAACCTCTACCCTGGCTGTGAGAATGTGAGCGTCAGAAGCCGAAGCATGATGTTTGAGCCAGGCCTGACCAAAGGGATGTTGGAAGTATTTGTTTCGCCCTCTCATCATTCCCACTGCTCAACAGATGACCAATCTACCAAGGCCATTGATGTTCAGAATGCTTACTTGAATGGTAAGATAAGAACTGTAAAACTGCAATTATATTCTTTTAATTAAGGGGAGCAGCATCCTAAGTGCAAAAAAATCTTCATCAACATTTGCTTTAAAAATTACAGAAATATCTTTATTAACTCAATATAATTCCCCCCCCCCCCGCCCCAAGGCAGAGTATCCATAATCTGAAGAGTGTTATACGTACTCACCATAGGAGCATTAAAAATGCAAAGGTCTGGCTATTCCATTTGCTTTGTCAACACACTTTCAGCAGAAGCATTGGTAGTTCAGGCAACAATGCTATGGTTCATGAGAACACCACAGTAAAAAGGAGGTGTTCTAGAAGCAAACTATATGCAGACTAAGCTGAATTTTTAGCTAGTCCTCCAGACTTGTGAATGTGTGATGTTTGAACTATGTGTAACTGATGCCACTCTTCTTGTGCAAATACATCAAGAATTTCTATTGTTTTCTCTTCTACGTTGGCTATATTTGTTTATAAACCATTTTAATTAATTACATTGTAAATAAGCAAAGATGTTACAGGTGCCCATTTTCCTGAGGACAGGGAACAAATTAGAATTTCTCTCATCTTCAGCAAATAAATAAATAAAGAAAGAAGAGCTGATAAAAAGTTTGGTATCAGTACCCATAAAATCCTAATTAGCAGTCAAATAGATGTTCTAATTATGATCAGATACTACCGGTATGTTTTCAAATTAAAAAAAAATTCTCCCATCTAAGCCTGTCTAAAATCTAAGATGTTCAGCAGAGGCCCTGTTGCATTTCTTAGGGCTGGGTTGGAAGACACAGAACAAGTTTTTCTTTGTAGCAGAGGTCAGGCTGGTTCCATCGAAGATTATCATGGGTGGCTAAAATTGTGCCATTTTGCTTCATCTTCAGTATTCAAAATTAGGCTGCTCTACCTGTTTTAAATGTCTGTTGTTTTAAAACTATTCTTAAAGCGGAGTTCTTAGTCCATAATTTTTTTTATTAATCTGTTGAATATTTAAAATGTTTTTACCCATTGTACATCACCTCAAGGGCCTTGGTAGGTTGAGAGAGGGTAGACAAATGCCTTTAATAGATAATGGTAAATAACTAAATACTCATTTTCAATTCTGTAAAACAAAATGGTCACTTTTGATTTAAAAAACTGTAACAGCAGCACTTTGGTTCTTTTTTTTAAAGAACCCTAAGAAAACATTCATGTACTAATATTTGTAAAATTTTGTCTACAAGAGAAAAAAACCTCAAGTTACTCATCTAATAATTATTTTAACACTAGGGTTGATTAAGGTTTTAACATGACTGTATTACTTCACAGTTACTGTTTGTGGAGGAAGAGTTGGATGGGCTCATTGTATCATGTTTTCTATTGATGTTAATAGAAAACATTGCTAGCAATAGGAAGGTTGCCCTATTTTGACTGCAGTCTGGCACCCAGTTACTTATCAGAATGACTTAGGCAAATGAACTCAGAATAGCAGTGTGGCTTCTGTGTTTGAAAATGGTATGTCATTTTTTATTTATTTATTGTCTTGATAACATGTATTTGCTTGTTGCAGGAATTGGTGATTTTAGTGTGTGGGAATTCTCTGGGAATCCTGTGTATTTCTGCTGCTACGATTATTTTGCTGCAAATGATCCCACCTCAGTTCACATTGTGCTTTTTAGCCTTGAGGAGCCCTATGAAATACAATTGAACCAAGTGACCTTTTGGCTTAGTTTCCTAAAATCACTTGTCCCGGTTGAAGAACCTATAGGTATGCTTTAAATACTTTACATCTACCAGCCTTGCAACATAAGAGAGTAAAGGCAGTATATATTAGTAATTTTGTAGATATTGTGTGCTGATCTATGCCATGCACCTTATCACACCAAATCGATCTGTATAAATTTCACTTTATATTTAATCACACACACACTATTTTGTTAAAATGACTTTGTAAATGACATGATTCGTCAAATACTGTCCATGTTAGTCAAAGTCAATATGAATCATACCATATTTTGTAAAAAATTAAATTCTTCTGTTTCATCTGTTTTAACCAACACCATTCATTAATCTTTTAATATCATAATGAAGCACTCTTCAACTGCTGTGATAGTTTCTTGAACGAACAAAGTCAAGATGTATGGCCTAGCTCCATCAACTAAAATTCTGTCCAAACCAACTGCTGTGCTGCTAAAACACATGTGCAACAAGGACATTAATTAAGTAATCAGATTATTGTGGGACTATAATGTTTTGTTTCATACTGAAATGGCAGAAATATGTCCTATTAATATTCTAACTAATGGTAAAACTATTTCTTATCTCTGTCAAGTGGTATTGTACTTTAAGTCCAGAGGTTAATTGGATTTTCTCCGGAACAGTCAAACAAAACATTGTCTACATAATGAAAATCTGCCCAGTGCACTTTTTGTAAAATATTTTTATAGGCGTATTAATGCATCATCAGAATATACTCCATCTGAAAACTATTGAGCCATCAATGAAGTGCAAGTTGAGTTTTTCCTACGCTTTTAAAACAAGTTGAAACAAGTTTTGAATGAAATCTGAGGGGGGGGGGGATCATGCAATGCTAATGTCAGTTTGCAAACCTCTGAAACAGCTTAACAAAAATTACATGGTTACCAATTAGGTTCTTTAAAATATATTTTGAACAATTAAAAACTTTTCTCTTTTTTTCTTTTTTTATTAATGTTTACATGAACAATCTAATTTACCATCAAAGTAGTATACATTCAGAAAATAAGGTAAAGAAGATAAAAAGGGGGTAAAGTAAAAAGGGCATATGACTAATACACAGTAGGACTAAATACAGAGAGAGAGAGAGCATTCCCAAGCTTTCAACAAGTCTTCAGTTGACTTATCCTTTGGAACCCTCATTAATTGGGTCATTTGCGCTGAGTGACTTTAACAATCCATTCTTCTATCATTGGTGCTTCAGTCTGTTTCTAGTTTGAGCAAACAATATACTTGCTGCTGTTGTCATTTATTGAAGAAGTGATCCGTGTTTACTGTCCAGTTCTTCATCCATAATACCCCCCCAAAAATATTGCTTATAACATTACAAAATCTACCTTTAATTTTTTTTAAATTAAGTCTTAGACCATTAACTTTTTGTCTTTTTATAAGTCCACCATATATGAAAAAAGGAGCCTTCCTTATCCTGACATCCCCAATATTGATCTGAAACATTCTGAGTCATTTTTGACAGCTTATGTGGAGCTAGATGCCATCTATGCATCATCTTGTATAAATTTTCTTTTAAATTACTTCAGAAATTAAATTTTATTTATTTGGATTACATTTTCCCCCATACATCTGTATTAACATTATGCCCAAAATTTTGGTCCCACCTTCTCATGCACTCTTATACAGACTCATCCTCTGTCTCTAATCTCAGAAGCCATTGGTTCACTTTTTAGGTTACATGGTTGTTATCTTTATACAACTCTAAATAAAACTAATTTTCTCTAACATCGGTGGCTGCATTTCTCTTGCCTTGGTTAAAGTTGTCCTTAAGTTGCAGATATGCAAAGCAGATGAAAAAATAAATGTGTGGATGGAAATGCAGTTTAATGTAGCCTCCTAACATACATGGAGAGCTTGAGTTTCCCAGAGCTTGAGTTTCCTTGAGTTGCTCCTTGACTCCAAAATCAGATAAAGCACTGAGAGGTGTCTCACTGTATGCACCACTGTGTTCAAGTGGTTTTTTTCTTGTGCAAGAATTTATGTTCCTGTAATAATGCCTTTAAATTAGCTTTGAACTGGATTGTGTTTGGAGTAATATTGTATAAAACATTATAATAAGCATAAAAATAAAATCCAAGTTAGATTAAGCATGCTTATGTTTAGTGAAAACAAAGATCAAGTATATGCAGTGTTGTCATCGAAGGATATGGTGGTCCTCACTCACACTGATTTCTTTGATATTACTGTTGACTGTTTGTTACAGTACAGGTAAATGCTACAGAATTAAAGTCAGTATAGTCTAAAAATAGACAACATATAGATATATTTTCCTTATCCGGATTATGTTTAACCAAGCAGGTTATGTGAATTTATGTTCAGTGCTGTTACCTCATTCATGTCCCATTTGTATCTTTCTCTCTTTCATTCTTTTCCATGGTATCTCCCAGGCTTTCCTACTTAAATCTCACTTAAATGAGAATTCTTTGTTTGTGTAAGTACTGTAAAGTTGCATTCATACTTGTGTATGAATGTTTTTTAAAATCATTCATTTCCTGCCTGTATTAATCTCAAATGTAAACCTGTAGTACCATAGATCAATGCAGTCAATAGAGGATTTTTAATTGAGAAAAACATTACCTGTCTCCCCCAGTATATCTTTAGGTTGTAGTGAAATAGATGGCTTATGAAGAGTTATTTCAATTTGTAATAGCATCTTTTTGCTTTTTGAAATGGAGCATAGTATTATTTGAAATGATGTTATTGGGTCACACTAGCCACAGTCAGTCTTTTAATATAAGGAAATTTGCAAAGTACATAAGCCTTCTTCCCTGAAATCCTTCATTCTTTTTCCCTTCAAGCATTTGGAGGAAAGCTGAAAACTCCATTGCATGTTGCACTCGTGGCTACTCATGCTGACATTGTAAATCTTCCACGTTCTACTGGAGGAGAATTCCTATATGACAAGGACACATCACTTTTGAAAGAAATTAGGAATAGGTAAGATGCAATAATAGTACTGGAGTATCAAAAGGTGTGTGTTTCTTCTTCATGGTCTTTGTCCATCACATATAAGGTTTCTGTACCTCTACAAGACATCATTTCGAATATTCCAATAGTCACAAAGGTTCAACGAAAGTTAAAAAGCACCACCCACCCACATATGCCTAGGGGAGGGTTTACTCCTTCCTACTACGTTTTGAAGAGTGCAGCTGTGACCAAATGAGAAAACAAGCTTGTATAGGCAAAGGAGGCAAGTTGTGGGGCAAATTGTGTAAATACACAGGCAGGCTTGAAGACTCATTTACAGATACAGGCTAGCCACCATTTCTTGGTCTTGCTTCATGATGGAGGGAGGCAAAATATAAATAAAAGAGTGGTTGTGGTGTGGTGGTGGTGATAATGATATGATAATAAAGATTCATTATCTCTTGTTCCATATACATCGCAAACTGACTTCAGGCATTGTCACTGTAGAACTAAAGAACAACAGCACAAATGGAAGTATCCTAATAAGACCAAATAAATGCCCAGATGGTAATACTCCACAAATATTCAAGGGAAAGATCAGCTTACAGCTCAGCAGAGATCAGGCAGAGGTATTCCTTATAACATGCCTGAAATGTAGCTGTTGTCATGATGGGTTAGACCTGCAGAATGGCATGAAGCAGCCACTTGCCCAACCGGATGTATAAAGTTATCACTTCATTCACCCACTTAGGGCACATCCACACTGAATAAAAAGATCATAAAGTCCCAGAGTTTGTTCCTGTTCTTTCCAGTTTTATTTTGGACATCCATACACATTTTGTTTATCCCAGAATATTTTCTGTCAACTCCCAGTACAATCAGAGAAACTTCATTTTGTTTAAAACCATATTTATTCAAGAAACTTCATTTTATTTAAAACCACAAACAAAAGTTTTCAGTTTCCTCCCCTGGTATTTGGAAGAGGGAATTGGGAAGAGAGCCATGCCATTACCAACTGAAGCAATTCATGATGCAACCAGGTAAACTTTGGGGGAAACACCACTGTACCTGATAGCACTTATTTTCAAGTAAAGAAGCTCAGAACTGCATTACTATATGTCACATTTCTTCATTTATTAAAACAGAGAATGAAAGGGGTTAAATAAAGAGGTTCTTTTCGTTTTTAGGTTTGGGAATGACCTTCATATTTTAGATAGATTATTTGTTTTGGATGCTGGTGCATCTGGCTCAAAAGACATGAAGATTCTTCGAAATCACCTTCAAGAATTGCGCAGTCAAATTATCTCTGTAAGTCAAGATTTCATTGTCAAACCTCTCGTAATTTTGCATGCAGTTTGGGTTACAAAGGTTATCGTATATGAAAGAGTTAAAAACATGAGTTGTTTAAACCTTATCCTTATGGATACAGCAGCTTTATTTAGTTGCTGTCTGATTGCCCTCTGCTGGTTAGTAAGGAAAGTCACTCTCTGTGTGTATATGAATATGTGCATATATTTATGTGTGTTTGTGTGTGTAGACATATATTGGGGGGGGGGGGGCTATATTTCAGAGGAAAGAATTGGCAAAAACAGTATTTCTTGCCTTTAAAAAAACTATGAAATTCATGAGGCCTCCATAAGTTGACAGGCAGCTTGAAAGCACACATATATTCAGCTTTTTACTCCTCTTTAATAAAAAGCACAAGTGAATTTATATTGTAGTTAATTTTCTATTTTTCAAAACCCAGGGTATATTAATATTCCAGTATAGAAGCCTGGATCAAAAATGTGGCACGTTGAACTTGTTATTTTGAAAAGCTCTGGTCCTCTTGTATAAGAAGTACCTATCAATGACAGTATTGTTATTTATTGCATTTCTGCCTTGCCCTGCCTCCAAGAACTCCTGGACTGAAATTACTCAACTTTATTATCATAAGAATTCCATAGGAAGCTTAGGCTGAGAGTATGTGTATTGCCCAAGGCTACCTAATTTGAATCCATGTTTCTTTGGTCTCTGTCTAATAGTTAAAGTAGTATGCCGTAGTTGTATTCTTATCACTGTGTGTAGATGATGTTTCTTTTATGTAGTCATTTTTACATTTATCAGTTTCAAGGCAGAATCTAACTTGTCTGGTGTGTGTTTTTTAAAAGGAAAGGGCAAAATGTAATACGTATACACAAACACATCTTCTGTACAGGTGCTGCTTGTAAAGTTCTGTATTGTCTGAATGAATCTTTATAAGATACAGTACTATGTTTTTGAAGTTTGCTTCTTGCTTTCAGATAAATGCCAGTTTACTGTGCCAGCTTAAATTTGACTATATTACTAGTTCCAACAGAGGGTTTTGCCAGAGGCAGGACTCTGAGAAGTCAAACTCTTTCTAAGTATGTTTAAGCTTGTTTAGTACATGTAATATTGTGGTGTAAATTGATCTACCATTCCAAAATCATTAGGAATCCCATCACTATTAACAGCCATTCAGCTGACTCAGGGACGATTTTACACTTTTGGGAACATAAATCTACATTTTAAGTTTGTGCAATTAACACTGGAATGGTGCCCAGACATTCTAACTCTAGAAAGACATTGTTTACTCTATAAAGTTTCTGGTGGTATAAATTTTCTTGTAAAAACAGTATTAAGGCTTCTTCTGTATTTGCCAACATAGATTTAAGGCAAGCTGTTCAAAAGTGGAGCACTTCCTTGTTCTATAAAACCTATTTCATATGAAGAGGAATCCTGAGAATCATAAAACATGGCACACATTCATATACAAACAGGTGCTGTTGTCCTGCTTTAACCTTTCAAGCTTTTACTTTCACACTTTACATAATGCTTAATTTCTGGTTTTTTAGTCTCTCCCATATTCCCAGGGGGACAAAAAACACATTCAAGCAGGAATGACAGGATATTGCAGTGTTATACTTAAGAAAGATGAACTCATACAGATGTCATTACTGCTAATGTTATGTTGTGATGATAACTTCAGAGCATTCTATTTCCAGTATCATTAGCAGTGAAAGAAAGAGAGATGTCAAAACACAGTTGTTGTTCCCTTGTTCCCATCCAGGCTAGAAGGGCTTTTTAAATAAAATATGTTTCTTCTAGACAAAAAGAACAATTTGCATTCCAGAATTAAAACCAATGACCACTCTTGTGTTTCTCCAGGCATGTCAACCTGTGACTCACTTGTGTGAAAAAATTATCTCCACCTTACCATCATGGAGAAAAATGAATGGACCGAACCAGCTCATGTCATTGCAGCAGTTTGTATATGATGTGCAGGATCAGCTTAATCCATTAGCAAGTGAAGATGAGTTAAGACATATTGCACAGCAGTTGCACAGTATAGGAGAAGTAAGTAGTATGCAATAATACAGTGTTAATTTCATTAAAAGTATATAATATACTTGAGTATATGTGTGTATAATAAATAATAATAATAATAATATTTTTTTATTTATATCCCACTTCTCTATCAAAGATAATGGAGGCAGCTTACATATTAAAACTTCATACAAAATCCTAACATCCCCATTTCCCTCCCTCCCCTACAACAAGAATTAAACAAACATTTAAAAATCCAATTAAAATCCAATTAAAATGAGCAACAAGCAATTGGGCACAGAGTAATCGATGGGATAGTCATATTAGATGTGTAGCTGGGATTACTATTCAGGAAAGGCCTACTGGAAGAGATCCGTCTTGACAGCCTTTTTAAAGCTATCTAAGCTAGTAATATGATGGATCTCCTCCAGCAGGCCGTTCCATAATCTGGGAGCGGTGGAGGAAAAGGTCCTCTGGGTGGTTGCAGCCAATCTGATCTTTATAGGTTACAATAAATTCCTTCCAGAGGACCTAAGTGCACGGGGTGGATTATACAGAAGGAGGCAGTCCCTTAAATAGGTTGGACCCAAGCCATGTAGGGCTTTAAAGGTCATAACCAACACCTTGTATTGTGCCCAGAAACCAATAGGCAGCCAGTGAAGTGATTTTAAGATAGTTGTAATATGGCCACTTTTAGATTTTCACGTGGCCAACCTGGCTTCCAAATTCTGAACTAACTGGAATTTCTAGACTAAGTACAAGGGTAGCCCTGTGTAGAGCGCATTGCAGAAGTCGAGTCATGTGGTTTCCAGAGCATGTACCACAGTTACCAGGTTCCCCAGTATATAATTTTCCATTATGACTGTCAAAAGAGGTTGGTACATTTAAGCTTGGTTTGGTGGCTAGCCATAACTTGTGATATTAATGCAACACTTGCATTATCTGGTGTTTATATATAATCTGTTTTAAAGACCCCTTGCCCAAGATTGCTCCATAGTTGAACAAATACCTGTATTTAGTTCTTCTATGGGTAAGCCTAAATTCTCTCTCCTTTGCTACACCTAACCTACAGTCTTCTGAAGAAATTGGAAACCTTGTCAGAATGCTCTCATTTCTAAATTTTTCTAATAATCATTTCTGTTTTCTTGGCTAGGTTGGGTCCATGACAGAGCAAAGAGCTCAAAGTGGCCTTGAATATGAGTATTTTCCACTCATAAAGGGGCTGCTTTTCAAATTTGCACTGGAATATTGTGTTGGAAAACTTAACAGTGCTGCACAGTTCTGCATCTGTCTAAATTTCATTAAAATTTACTTCCATTTATCCACAGGCTGCAGTCTAAATCCAATAACATTGCCCAGAATCTTCCTTGTATAGCCCTTTTGTAACTCACATACAAACATTGCTCAGCCTTCTAAAGAACAGCAATTAATTTCATCTATTCAAACAGCTTAAAAATTATGTCCTTTTCATGTATGAAAGCAATTAAATGGGCACAAGGCCATGTGTGTTTGCACCCAATAGTATGCTTCATATTTACAAGTATAAAATATGTCATTAGATACAGAACCATGCATCACAGGAATCTGAACCCAAGAAGTGCTGTTACAGTCAGTGACTCACTTCACATTGGCCAGTTGGGAAACCATGATGACCACAACTGTCTCCTTTTATTTTGTATTTGAATCTGACATAGGACTTTCCTTTCATTGAACAGATCAATATCATGCAGAGTGAAACTGTCCAAGATGTCGTCCTGCTGGATCCTCGTTGGCTGTGTTCAAATGTCCTTGGAAAACTCCTGTCAGTAGAAAACCCCAAAGCTCTCCATCACTATAGAGGTCGGTATACAATAGAAGACATCCAGCGCCTAATACCAGACAGTGATATAGAAGAACTTGTACAGATCTTGGACGCCATGGATATCTGTGCCAGGGATCTCAGCAGTGGAACAATGATTGACATCCCTGCCTTGATCAAGACTGATAGCCTTCATAGATCTTGGGCTGATGAAGAGGATGAAGTGATGATTTATGGTGGTGTAAGAATTGTTCCTGTGGAACACCTAACCCCACTTCCTTGTGGAATTTTCCACAAAGTTCAGGTAAATCTGTGCAGGTGGATTCATCAACAAAGTACAGAGGGGGATGCAGATATACGTCTGTGGGTAAATGGATCAAAGATTGTGAACCGTGGAGCTGAGCTTCTTGTGCTACTTGTCAACAATGGTCAAGGAATTGAAGTTCAAGTCAGAGGCCTGGAAACAGAGAAGATCAAATGCTGCTTATTCCTAGACTCAGTGTGTAGTACTATTGATAATTTGATGGCCACAACATTGCCAGGTCTCTTAACAGTCAAACATTATCTCAGTCCTCAGCAACTGAGGGAACATCATGAACCAGTAATGATCTACCAACCAAGAGATTTTTTCCGGGCACAGAGTCAAAAGGAGACTTCGCTGACTAATACCATGGGTGGATATAAAGAAAGCTTTAGCAGTATATTGTGCTTTGGTTGTCTTGATGTCTACTCACAGGGAAGCTTGGGAATGGATATCCATGTATCAGATCTGAATCTGCTTACAAGGAGAAAATTGAGTCGGCTTCTGGACCCACCAGATCCCATGGGTAAGGACTGGTGCCTTCTTGCTATGAACTTGGGCCTTCCTGATCTCGTGGCAAAATATAATATAAACAATGGGAATCAACATAACTTTATACCAAGCCCGTCCTATGCCCTTCTGCATGAATGGGGCAATGCCCCTGAAAGTTCCGTGGGCATCCTCATGTCCAAGTTGAGGGAACTGGGTCGCAGAGATGCAGCTGACTTTTTACTGAAGGCATCCTCTGTGTTCAGAGTCAGTCTAGATGCAAATGGCCAAGAAGCCTATGCTTCAAGCTGTAACAGTGGGACATCATACAATTCAATCAGCTCAGTTGTTTCTCGGTGAAAGCAAACTCTAGAAAGCGTACATTTTTTAATTGCAAATGATGAGAAAGGATTTCATATGGCATTTTGTATGTATTAATAAAGGTCTCCATCAATGGCTTGCCACCATTTCCCCAGCATCACTTTTAAAAGACCAGTCTACTTTTTAACTGTAACCTGTTGCTCTTATTTTAGTTTTAAAAGGCTGATGTACTTCTGGTATTTTAACGTTCTGATCATTACATTGTGCTGCTTAAATAATCATTTTAAATAGAAGGACTCCAGCTTTTCAGTAACCAAGAAGGTGTGTGTGTGTGTGTGTGTGTACACATACACACACACATATATACACACAGTATATATATATATATATATATATATATATATGAAAACATTTTCTTAACAGAATCTGACTGTGTAATGTGATTAAAGCTCATTTTTATGTCTTTATTTTTATTCATTGTGCTTGTTTAATTTTTTAAAAGATATTTATAGCAGAGTAATGCTATTCTATTTGGATTTTAACACCAAGCTTAGGAACAAAAAAGCGAGTGCCTTTTGCAGAAGATAATGTGGTTAAAATCAAGTGATCCTGTTGAAGCTGTAAGACAATGCTACCTCTATTTCACTGTCTGCATGCTGGGTGTTACAAGTGGTGCTTGCCTTTGTGTTTTCCTGAAGTTTTAAGATACTCATTCTGCTGAAGAGCTCTCAATGTTGGATACCAACATGAGAATAGAAACATATAAGACATTATCAGTTTTATTTCCATTTAAGTGGAATGAAAATTTAAAAACCCATGAACTTGCACCTTCCATTATTTCCACATATCTCAGGTAAAGATTTGACACAAATGTAAAGTTCACCAAGGCACATATACAAGTGTTAACTAAATGGACTTATTCTGTATTTTAACAGTGATCATTTGTGCGAATCAAATGGTTTGACTTTCAGATACTAGTGTGCTTATTTCTTATACTTGAAGGTTTACTTTTTTTAATTAAGGAAAGCAAGAATTTCTTGCTGTGAGAGAACTTAAAAATGGTATGAGGGAACAAGACTATTTCTTCTGTTCTGAAAAGCATGTAATGTTAATGGTACAAGATATATTATGTGTATATACATATATAAGGTATGTATATATATATATTAATACTGTTTTTCCTTAATCTTTGTTGTAGTAAAATTTCAAAGGACTTTTTTTTACAAATAAACTGTTGCCTGTTGCAACTTTTTCATCATTCCTCATTTCCTAGTTGCATTTATATCACTGAACCACAAAATGAGCACAAAAAACCTGCGGTCTGTTCGCATACAGATGTATTAGAATATTGGTCCTTGCAATCTGACTTCAGTAGCAACTAAGAATAACACTTAAAGCAGGAGAAATAACTATTGAGTCCTCTACATGTTGGGCTGCAGTTCCCAGAATTCCTCACAATTTGGCTATGTTGGCTAGAATTGCTAAGAGTTGCAGTTCATCAACCACATCCATCTGTATTAATTCCCATCCTTGATTAAAAGTACAGTTGCCTTGCCCTTTTTGCGGACTTGGAGTCCAGTCTCCCTCTTCGAGGGAGGGACAAGCAGGGAGAAACAAAATGGCGGGGCACAACTCTGCATGCCCTTGCACGTGCGCCATTATTTTCAATGGGACTCAAATATTTGCAAGTTGCCATTTACGCATCGGGGTCGTCTGGAACAGATCCCCCACAAATTGGAGGGGCTACTGTATAATGTATACGCCATGAGACAGCCATCAGCACAGTAGCATGTGAACCAACCATTGAAAGTTTAGAAGCTGTGAGATGCATCTCATAATGATCTGGATATTGTAAAACGTGAAGGAACTACCTTCTGTCTTATTTGTTTTAGATTATGAATGATAGAGCATCAAAGGGGAGAGCTCAGAGAGGTAGGTGTAAAGATGAAATGTAAAAACATACTTTTGAAGCATTTGTCTTGCTGAATACTCTTCTTTTAAAATAAAACAAATCCACAAAAGAGCCAGCTTGGCTACTCCTGAATAAGTCTCTGTTTAACTATGTGGAAATGGCTTTTAATATAAATGTTATAATTCCTTGCAAAGGGATGTAATTTCCTCTCTCACAGTAATGATTCTGCAGTTTGAAATACCATGATAGTGAAGACGTGGTTTTCTGTACACTGCAGCTGAAGTGTAAGCACACGATGTAACAAGGCAGAAAAGTGTGGATCACAGTGACTCACGATCATCAGACAACAATACTCACAAGGACTTTCTGTAAAAGATATATACTAGGTTTATGACTTTAAAAAGTAGTTGTAATGTAGTTTCTTTTTTGCAAAAGCAGTCCCTTATTAGTAAGATGATTTTGGATGGAATCTCTTCCCCTCCCCCCCCCCCCAAATCTTTTTAATGTCAGATATTTTACTTCTTCCAAGTTAGCAGTAGTTTTAATGTTCATTTACATCCCACAAACCCATTATGGCATATAATTATGTGTATTTAAAATGTTAACTATTTATTTTAGGAGAAAAATACATGTTGTAACTGCTTGGTTTTTTAACCATCTTTACAGAGCTTGAGAAACTGCTTTTTTTAAAAAGTATTCCATTTCCTCATTATTGTGTTCTAAAAAGTTTTAAAACAATTGCCATTACTGAAAAAGTAGCTTATTGCGTTGCAACTTGTTGAGGGGGCAAGTCTTTGAATGGATAAAACTTTAAAATTTCCTGTAGAATGCCCTTCATTTCACCCTAATAAGTAACTTACAAGTATAAGTAACAGACCACATATACAAGGAGAGCTGGAGAACAAAACACACAACTTTATTAATCCCCAGCTAGATTGGTTTAGACCAGCAAGAGGCAAGGGTCCATGAACTGGATAACCTGCTTGACATTTGATACTTCTATTCTATTAGAAGACATCAAGCATATAGAAACCATTTAACAGTGGTTTTAAAACAGTGGTCCCAAAACTTTTTCAGAATATCACCCCTGTGTCCTCCCCACACACACACCTATTTCCTGATATTAGGTACAGTATATTGTTCCATAGCAAATTCAAAATAACTAATCGCAGTCACTACTCCCTTTGCACCCGGTCACTCTGGAAGCAGCATCCAAGCAGCTGGCTGAGCAGCAACTGAGAAGCCTCACCCATGCTGGCCTTACGGCAAAGGCCACAGCGGGTGAGAGATCTCTCAGTCACTGCTTGCTTACTGCTTCCAAGGTGACCAGATACAAAGGGAGAAGCTTCTCCTTTCCAAGTAAAGATTCTCATTCCACCTTAAACAAGGTGGACTGGGACACAGCCAGTGTTTCTGTAGGGCTTTAAAGAGACTGCATGCTCAGGACCAGAGAAGTTTTAACTGGAAAAATGAGAAATTTTAAATACAGGAACCCATCCCAAGGCAAAGGATTCTTTCCAAGAATGGATCATGGATATTCCTTCCCCTCCTCCCCTGGAAATGTTCAAATGTTTATGTAGAGACACAGACATTTTTTTGTCCTTCTGTGACTTCTTCTCTGCATTCAGTGAGCTTGTGATGCCATCTAACGTCCTAAACAGTGAACGGGGTTTTAATTCTGGAAATATACTGCAAGAGCAGGATTGTTTTCAGACATGTCGGGTGATTCTGATATTAACCCATGTATAAAGCTTCAAAATTACACCCCTTTTTAACTTCTGCCTAATGACTTCATCCAGTGTGTCTATATTCTTGGTTTGTATTGTTTTAAACTTCAACTTTTAACTTTCACTTTTAAGTAAAGTTTTTAACTTTAACTTTCAGCAAGTGAAATGGTGAAATGTCTGGAAACCATGGCTTATGAGGAGCAGCTCAGGGAGCTGGTTACATTTAGCCTGGAGAATAGAAGGTTAAGAGGTGATATGATAGCTCTGTTTAAATATTTGAAAAGATGTCATGCTGAAGATGGAGCAAGTTTGTTTTCTGTAGCTCCAGAGAACAAGACCTGGAGCAATGGCTTCAAACTTCAGGAAATGAGATTCCACTTCAACATTAGAAAGAATTTCCTGACAGTGAGAGCTGCTCAACAGTGGAATGTGCTGCCTCAGAGTGTAATGGAGGCTTCTTCTTTGGAGGTTTTTAAAGAGAGGTTGGATGGCCATCTGTTGGGAGTGCTTTGTGTTTTCCTATATGGCAGGGGGTTGGACTGGATGGCCCTTGTAGTCTCTTCCAACACTATGATTCTATGATCTTAAATTATGCAATTGTTGAATATGTTAGAATGGTTAAATTAATTTGGTTGTTTTAGTTCATTATTGTCTTAGTGTTCCACATTTTAAATTGTTTAATCAATTTTATTGTAAGCCGCCCTGAGATCTTACAACTGGGGGGGGGGGGGGTATTAATAAATAAAGAAAGAAAGAAAGAAAGAATAAAGGAGTGGCAACCATGGAAACCTCCTAGGTGTCAGCCCTTGTATGTGTTCCTGCCTGCTACATGGGAGGCTGTCTAAACGCCCCGAAGCTGGGCTTAAGACTAGTAGCCTCCATCCCAAGGACCGTTCAGGAGACCCCCCCTGAAAAGAATGAAGGACCCCAGGCCCAAAATTCCACAATTTGGGATAACTCCACCAGTGTTATGACAGAGCGCAGAACAAATAAAAAGAAAATAAAGCAACAAAGCCATAAAGAGTGAGAGAGTGGAAAGGTAGCTGTTTCTGGAATGCCCCAGGAGCACTGAAGGAGCTGCTTAAACCGGTATGTATCAGGCATAGCTGAGTAAAGCCTCCTGCTTCAACTCGCCCAGCCAAAAGCCTGACATTCTTTGCTCCTAGCCAGTCTTCTTTCCGGCCGGTGTCTAACAATGTCCTAATAAATGCACTGCTTTCTGGGCGGAAGACACACCATGCCAAGCATGGTGGCTCTGGGTCCCACACTGCACTCATCTTCCTGCTAGAAATGAGCCACCCAGCAAGTCTGGGAGCCCCTGCTTCTAGTTACATTAGAAGAAACTAATGATTACTCATTTCATCGATGTAGCTTGTTGTGTGCCTTCAAGTCATTTCTGACTTATCAAAGGGTTTTCTGGGGCTGAGAGTGTGCAACCTGCTCAAGGTCACCCAGTGAATTTCCATGGCTAAGGGGGGAATTGAATCCTGGTCTCCAGGATCATAGTCCAATGCTCAAACCACTACACACACCCTTATTTCTAAAATGTAACTTGTTGATCAGAAAATAACAGGCCACCAGAGTGGTGTATAGGTTGAGTGTTGGACTACTTCATGGTTAATGTGGTTTATGCATTGTTATTTAACATTAGGCTATATAGGTGGTGGTAGTGGTTTTAAAAAACATTAGGGATAGCAATTAAAATCTTGTTAGGGATAAATTCTACCAGAACATAACCCCCCCCACCAAAAAATCTTGTTTATTAAGCATTCAACACTGATCCATGAAACCAGAGTGGTATTCTGTATAGCAGATGTTTTTGGATGGGCAGACATAGTGGTTATCTATGTAAATTATAAATTGTATATTACATACTATATATATACTATAGACTCCCTGAAACAACATCTCAAGCTTGGCCAAATTGATCCCCAACAATGGTCTGCCCTGGCCTTACATCGGGAGGCATGGAGACACACTATCCACAATGTTGCAGCCTCTTTCGAGAACTCACGCCGAACAGATCTTGAAGAGAAACGACAATGCAGAAAGAACCACAACTTGGAAACATCACCCAAGGAGACTTTCTGCTGTGCTTTCTGTAACCTGACTTGTTTATCTCGGATCAGCCTTTTTAGTCATCAAGTAGTAGTAAGTGTGGGACGAGAGAGAGAGACTGTAGCAGATACTTGAGCATGGCACTATAGCTTATGCAATATAGTGGATGAGATAGATAAAAACAAAATAGCAAGATATAAGAGAGTACCTCGATTTACTCACTAAAGGTGATGGAAGTCATCTGTACGTTGTTACAAATGTTGAATGAAATAGATATGGAAGACGAGTGAGAGAGTTGAAAGGATGGTTAGATTAGATATAAAATGAAAAGGTAAATCAGCTTATAGATATAAGATTTTATAGGACAAGAAGATAAAGAGGAAGAAACAGCTAGGACAAGTAATGAAGATAAAGAGAACAAAGAAGAAGATGGACGTTTGGATAATATAAATCGTAAATTTGTAATCAAAGTTCAATTTTGTATGTGAAGACCTCTATCATTTCTATGAATATCACAAACAAATCAGGTATTGATTTGCCTATACGAATTTGAACAAGTATGTTATGTATTATATAGAATAATAAATAAAATTTTAAAAAGAATACTGATCCATGAAACCAGAGTGGTATTCGGTATAGCAGATGCTGCTTTTTGATCTTCAGTCATTTGTTCATTGGCAGTCAGGTGGTCTGCTCCTTTTATAAATCTGATGTGTGCTACTTTGAGATAACCCCCATATAGTGGTCACCCTAGCCATGATTCTCTCTGTACTTAGGATGATCCTACTCTGTACTTAGAAGGCACGATCTACTGGAGCACAAGCTAAACATGAGTTAACAGTGTAACGTGGCAATACAAAATGCTAATACAATTCCAGGTTGTATTAGCTGAAGTAATAAACACATCTAAGGACATAATAGTACCATTCTATTTTGTTTCTCCAGACTTCATCTGCAAGTGTCAAATGAGATCAGCCAAGATGGTAAAGGTTCTACAACCAGTCCTTGTGGAGAATGGCTAAAAGACCTGGACATTTTAGCCTGGCAAAGAGAAGACAAAAGAGATTATATGATAGCTATACTTAAATGTCTGAAGGGCTATCACATGGAAAAATGAGTCATCTTGTTTTCCACTGGGGTAGGACACAAACCAGTGAATTCAAATTACAAGAAAGGAGATTCCAAAAAACATGGGGAAAACTGTGCCTTCCAGTCATTTCTGACTTAAGATGATCCTGAAACAAGCTTACATGGGGTTTTTCTGGCAAGATTTATTCTGAGGAGGTTTGCCATTGCGTTCCTCTGAGGCTGATTGAGTTGACATCCTGATGGCAAACTGTTTGATAATGGAAATAAATAGAGCCACCATGGTGTAGTGATTTGAGTTAATCTAAGACTCTGGAAAAACTTGGTTCAAATTAGACAAGTCACACATTCTCAGCCACAGAGGAAGGCAAGGGCAACCCCCCTCTGAACAATTCCTGCCAAGAAAATTCCATAATAAGGTCACCTTAATATTGCCATGGCTAGCCACACAAGTAGAAACAATTGTCTTGGAAAGTGGCAGACTCTCTTCAATGAAACCTTTTAAACAGGAATTGAATATCTGTCCCAGGAATGCTCTTGCAGGAAATTCATCCATCAATGCAATATTGAACTAGTCTCTTCCAACTCTGCAACTCTATGATTCAGTGACATGCAGACTGAGATCCTATATCAGAGCACAGATCAACCAACACAGTTCTGCATCCTCCCTGTACTTTCCCTCCAAAATGCGGTTATTGTCCCACCCCAGTAACTACACCTTTGCTTACTAGGGGGGAGGCAAATAGTCTAAAGCAGCAGCTTTACTCAGCTGGTGGGAAACAAAGGTGCACTTGTACATGGAATGCACACTCCTTTTCCTTCACCAAAGAACCCAGAGCAATTCATGGTCTGAATTACCACCTCCTCCCTCCACTTACCACCTGGAAGAAGCAGCTCATGAACCCCTTACTGTGCTTTCACACTACCTCGGACTGGGTGCAGGAGAGATGTCAGGGCTGAGTGCAAGTGAAAGAGAAGAACTTCTACCCTCCATCCATAAAGGGACATATTTATGCACAAGTCTACATATCAGTAACAGAAGCTGGACACGGTCGTCTGGTGCTAGGGCTGTACTCAAAGCATTGCTTACTCTGTAGAACATGTCAGAGCTTGTACGATCTTTGAGAGCCCACAGTCATGTTCATACTATGACAGAGAGAGCAATGTAGAATTTTGTGATGGTGCATTGAGGGGTAATGGAAATCTGGGATTCTGACTTTGAACATGTAGCACATTTCCAATGTGGAGTCAAAGGCTTTCATGGCCAGCATCCATAGTTTTTTGTGGCCACATTATGGCCACATAGCCTGAAAGCTCCACAAAAAACATGTAGCACATTGGTGCAGATGGCCCATTTGCTTGAGAAGATAAAACCTTACCAAGAAAGGATGGCTTGTAACAATGCAGAATCCCCATCTCAAAGCATATAGGGTTCATAAACCAGGAAACCCTGGGTTATTGCTAGATTATACTTCTTTTGGGAGTCAAGAAACTAGGTTCCTGGGTTAAAATATCACAATAACTTATCCCAGCAGTTGAGAATCAGTAATCTTTCAGATAGCAGTGTACCTATCAAATGCAACCAGTATGGCAGGGATTTGAGGGGTTTTTACTACAAGAACAGACAATGTGGTGTAGTGATTTGAGTAATGGACTATGACTCTGGAGACCAGAGTTCAACTCTCCACTCAGCCATGGAAACCCACTGGCCGACCTTGGGGAAGTCACATTATCTCAGCCTCAGAGGAAGGCAAGGGCAAACCTCCTCTGAACAAATCTTGCCAGGAAAACCCTGTGACAGGGTCACTACGGGGAGCCACCTCTTTTTTGTTCACACTGTCACCACAGCGACCAAATGGAGCGGCAAAGGTGCAGACAAAAAAAGGAGCCCAAAAAGCGGCTCCTTTTTCCATCACAGTTGCGACACAAAAAGACACAAAAAGCACCATAGGGCGCATCTATGATGTCGCAGCTGCGCAGCGCCATATAGACACTGTGCAGCTGCGACATAGTCACTGTGTATGCCGTGTATACAGTGCTGCACAGCAATGACGCCCTCGTCACACGATAGGGTTGTGGAGAGTCTATTGGCTTCGCTCCCAGGCAACCCTAGCACATAATGGGGGCGCCCTAAAATGCCTGTATGTATTGACACCCAACAATAGCAGCATTTAAAAAACCTAGGGGAGCACATGTTTCCAGTCCTGGGCTATTATTTCCTGGTTAGTGCCACTGGCTCATGAAAAAGAGGAATAAACAGGATATGTGCACCAGGACAGTGTTCATTGTCATTAAGTTATGTTTCCTGGCTGATCATTACCTGTAAAAATGGCTGATCATTATAAAGGACTCAATTCAAGTGAAACATAGAGAAAGGTGATATGCAAATGAATACATTACAACTCTTTTCCTTATTTCTTTCCTTGTGCCTGGCAGCATTACTATTTTTAATAATGAAACTATTTTTACGATATCAATTGTTCTCATAACTTCACATTCTTAAGAACTACCTTTCCAGACAAGCATGAAGAACAGCAAAGAGGACTGTCATAAGACAAGCATGTGACTGAATACATGAAGTTTACTGTTCTGTCTTTCCCAACTGTCCCATTGAGAAATAACCAAAAAGAGCAAGTGAGCATTACAGATAGGGCTGATTTTGCAGAGGCTGCAGTTTACACAGTGCTTTCTGACTCACAGCCAAGGGTTATCATAGTCAGGCTTCTTGTTTTTGCTGCTTCTCGCATTCCACAGTGTCCTAAACAAGTGGTCACAGGTTGCAAAATAATTATTGCCTCATTCATTCTATGGGCTTGTCTTCTTAATCTGCTACAATGTATGCCCTAGGGCCCTGGGTAGCTTATACAATTTGCAAATTAATGCAAATCACATTGGACATATGAAAATACTGTACTTGGCAGACCTCCCCCTTATAATATTTAGCTGCATAAAAATGAAGTTCATCTTCTGAAACTGGTGGATTTAGCCACCAGAAAACCTGTGGTTGAAATCCTGCATGAGTTTGGACATCCAGTTTGAAGGTAGATGGGGCCCATGGGCCATCATATCCAATACAGGGTGTCACCTTAAAGACTTGGGAGTGTAAGAAGTCAAGGCATGCCCAATTCAAGGGCAGATGGCTCTGCCGGGGGCAAGAGAACCAAACAGTGGCTGCCACCTGAGTGGATTCCTACCTCTTCAGCACTATGCAGAAATGGCCTATGGTATGTTTCCATTGACTGGCATATAAACTGACTGACAAATAGGTTGCCATGTTCTAGCTGGCAGATTGACCAAGGCCTGGATCTGAAGCCATGCTCTGAGCAAAGCCCATTCAGCTGAAACCATTCTTCATTCCAACCAAATATAGTCTCCACTCATGCTCACTAAATACGAAGCCCTGCTGGGTCCACAAACAGCTCCCTTAGGCATAAAATATTTTGCTGAAATGAAAAGGAAAAAAAAAGCTAGGGGAAACTGGAACCATGACCAAATATTTGTGCAGGAGGTTGAGCTCTACTCAATTGTTGTCCCCAAAACAAATCTTGATGTCAGATTTCTTTAGGTAAATGTATGTCTTTGGTGTCAAGCTCCACTTGGATTTAGAAATGCTAGTAAAAAGTAAATTAGATGTTGTATGCCTGAACTCTGTGTTCTGTCTGCTAGAACCAAATTTAAAACGCCAGCAAAAGCCCAGTGAAATGCAAACATGTTGAGGGTATGACTGTTAAAACAAGCTACTGTTGAACTTCAATGATATCTGCACTACGAGTTACAGTACCACTCTGGCTGTTTCAATTTCAGTTTCTTAGCAATGAAACATTAACATGGGACATACCACTTTCTCAACTAAGCCATTTCACAGTATGCTTGAACTGCCACCAGGGCCCTTGCACGTTAATAGCACTGTGATTCCACTCTAATTGCAATGACAATGTCCTTTAAAATCCTGGGGTTTGTAGTTTGGTTACACACTAAAGCACCCTGGTGGGAATTCTAAATTCCTCTTCTTAAACTGCCAGCTCCAGGTGTCCATAGGAGTCACGGCAGTTAAAGTGTAGCTATAACACTACAATTCTGTAGTGTGAAAGTGCCACCGAGCACTAGTGCCAGAGCAAAATGCAAACCTCAGGATTCCATAGGATGCATCAGACAATTAAGATTAAAGTGGTATAATTATTATTAACCCTAGCATCCTAACATAGAGGAAAACTATATTTGTTTTCAGCCATATGGATCAGATTTCCAAAAACCCTTGTCCACTTCAGAGGGCATTTAGAAGAAGATCCTTTGCATTAGGAGACGGAGTGTTTAACTCATCCTCCATCGGTCATTTCCCCCTCTCCAATTTTTTTTTTCCCAGCAGGCTGCAGTACCATGGTTTTGAGAGCAATTCTGATTTGGAACACAGGCAAAGATTCGAGTTAGGGTTCAGGTTGAAAGAGTAAAGTTCCAGGGAAAAAAAATGATGGCAGAAGGAGTAAACCCCACTTCCAACATAATAAATAAATAAATAAATAAATAAATCTTTCATTTATATCCCGTTCTTCTACTATAATGCAATCAGAGTGGCGTACAATATAAAAACATCTGATAAACATAATGGGGTTTTACAGACCACCCAAAAGGGGTGGTCCGCAGGCGCCCAGAGAAGCGCGCACTGGGGCCTGGGCTGCCCCAATCCGTCGCTTCTCCATGGCCTGAAGCAGGGTGCAGCAGGCGCCCTGGGTGGTCACTGCCCCCCGCCATGGGCAGTGCTCCTAAGGGGAGAAAGGGGCCGCTGCCGCAGCCCCATTCCCCTCGGCCTCCTTGGTGCAGCCATGTGAAGGGCACACCAAGGACGCACACATCGAGAAGGAGCTCCATTTTGGAGCTCCTTCTTGCACTGCAAAAAGGGTGCCATAGGCGCCCTCCCACGGCACTCCGCCGTCTAAACATGGTGCACACCATGACATCATCAGCACATGCAAGTATGGACAGCGCAATGCAAACATGGCGCTGTCCATACACACTAGGGCTGGGGAGCGTGAAGTTGCTGCGTGCTCCCCAACCCTATTCACGCCTTGGGGATGGCCCTTTTGGGCTGTCTGTACTGGGCCAATATATCATAATCTCCTCTAAAAAAGAATTAAACATATTACTATTAAAATCACTCTATTAAATAAACTATTAAACCCAATAACAATAGGCAAGAATAGCATATTATAAAATATGCAGCATATATGGGGTGTTCTTTCATGCTGGGTGGAAACTATTCTGGAAAGGCCTACCTGAAGAGATCTGTCTTAATAGCTTTTTTTGAAGCTATCCAGGTTGGTGATTTAACAGATCTCTTCCAGCAAGTCACTCCACAATCTGGGAGCAGTCACGGAGAATGCCCTCTGGGAAGTTGCAGCCAGTCTGGTCTTTTTTGGCTGCAATAAGTTCCTCCCAGAGGACCTGAGAGTGCGGGGTGGATTATATGGAAATAGGCGATCCCTTAGATAGGTTGGACCCAAGCCATGGAGGGCTTTAAAGGTAATAACCAACACCTTGTATTGTGCCAGGAAGCTAATAGGCAGCCAGTGGTGTTATGTGGTCACTCTTAGATTCTCTGGTACCCAGCCTGGCTGCCATATTCTGTTTCCAAACTAAGCATAAGAGTAGCCCCATGTAGAGCACATTACAGAAATCGAGTCATGAGGTTACCAGTGCATGCACTACAGTTTCAAGGTCCCTTACTTCCAGGAAAGGGCACAGCTGACGTATCAGCCGAAGCTGATAACAGGCGCTCCTGACCGTTGCATTTACCAAGTTTGTCATGTGAAGCAATGGATCTAGGAGCACCCCCAGACTGTGAACACAGTCCTTTGAAGAGAGTGTGACCCCATCCAGGACTGGAGGTTGCAACCCAATACCTGGTTTGGGGGCCCCCACTGTAAGTACCTCCGTTTTGTGTGGATTCAATTTGAGTTTGTTTTTCCTCATCCAGTCCATTACCACTTCAAGACACTGATTGAGGGGAGAAATACCATCTGTTGTCTGAGCTGCTGACCGGGACATGGAGAAATATATTTGGGTGTCATCAGCATATGATAACACCCTGCCCCATGACTATGGATGATTTCTCCCAATGGCTTCATATATGTATATTGAATAGCATCGGGGACAGGATGGCACCTTGAGGGACGCCACATTTAATCTCCTCTTTTGAAGAACGACTGTCCTGGAGCATCACCCTCTGGAATCTTCCTGAGAGGAAGTTGCAATGCAGTGCCTCCAATTCCTAACTGTCTCAGGTGTTCCAAGAGGATGTTGTGGTCTATCGTGTTGAAAGCCGCTGAGAGGTCTAGATGCACCAACAGGGTCACACTTCCTCTGTTGATGCCTAGACAAAGGTCATCAGCTAGACTAACTATGGCAGTCTCTACCTCATATCTCATCCTGAAGCCAGTTTTGAAATGGATCTAGATAATCCATTTCATCCAAGATGATTTGGTGTTCAAGAGCAACAGCCCTCTCGATCACCTCACTCAAAAATGGCAGATTGGATACAGGCCTATAGTTTTTCATGTCCAGGGGGTCCAGGGAAGGTTTTTTCGGGAGTGGTCTGACAACTGCTTCCTTTAAAGAAGATGGTACATAACCTTCCCCAAGGGATGCATTGTTGATATGTCTAAGAAGTACTATCAAGGCATCACCTCCCTGGACGGCCAGCCATGATAGGCAGGGATCAAGAGGGCATGTTGTTTTCCTCACCTTTCCAAGGATCTTGTCCATGTCATCAGTACTCACAAGCTCGAATTGATCCAGTTTAATCTCAATAATGGGTTTTCTGGACGCCTCATCAGTCAATTCTGTTGTAATCTCGGCGTCCAAGTTGGCTCTTATCTGAGAGATTTTATCTGTGAAGTAGTTGTTAAAAGCATCATAGCAAGCTGTTGTCAGGTTCTGCACAGGAGGAACCTGTGTCAGTTTCCTCACCACCCTAAACAGCTCTGCTGGATGGGACTCCACAGACGCAATATGTGCAGAGGAGAAAGATATCTGCACTGCATGTATCGCCTCTCTATAGGAACGAAGAAATTTCCTATGACGAGTTCTGTCAGATAAGAGTCAAGTGTCGCGCCAGTCGTGCTCTTGTCCGTTGTCCAACTTGCTTCATTTTCCTCCAATCTTCTATATGCCATGGTTTGCAGTTAGAAGCGGGATGGAAAGGACGCTTGGGAGCAATTGTGTCAATAGCCTTGGCGAGATTGGTGTTCCAGGTATTGACCAAAGCCTCGACAGAATCACCGGCTTTACCAACCAAAGAACCCTCTAAGGCTTTCTGGAATCCAATTGGTTCCATTAACCTTTGAGGGTGGACCATTCCAATGGGTCCTCCACCCCCAACAGGGCGGACTGTGGCTCTTAGTTCAACCTTGACCAGGAAATGATCCATCCACAACAGTGTGGTGGTATTGATTACCTTTGCCCATGGATATTCCTGTTCTGTAGTGAAGACCACATCGAAGGCCGCATTCGCCCATGACCCACTGGGATAGGCCCATGCCTGTCATGGATTCCATGAACTCCCAAGCCGCACCTGTTAAACTGGTCTCGAGTGGGATGTTGAAATTGCCCAGAATTAGAAGTCTGGGCAACACCAACAGCAATCTGAGACCAGCTGTGTCAGCTCGGACAAGGAGTCTGTTAAGCAACAGGGTGGACGGTATACCAACAGAATCCCTGTACTATCCCTTGTCTTCAGGCTTAGGTGCATACATTTGAAGTGGTCTGTTTTCCAGATAGGTATCCTAGTCAAGGTGAGATTATCTCTATAGACCAGAGCCACTCCGCCCCCTTGCCCACTTTTCCTTACCTGTTCACTAACAGAGTACCCAGTTGGGAGAGCTTGATTCCAAGTGATGGCACTATCATCCCCAGCCAGGTCTCTGTAAAACAAGCCAGGTCAGCTTTCTCATTCATGAGATCGTGGATGATGTGAGTCTTATTCTTAACTGACCTGGCATTACAAAGAGCAGAGTATGGTTCTGTGGCATGGTTGGTAAGGACCCCAGCCCACTTTGGGTAACAGAGTGAACTGAAGGCAGGATCGCTTTCAAACATCGAGCCCACCTTCCTTTGTAACAAAATTTCACCCTGTTATCGCCGTATCTTCCTCTGCCCCACACAACCTCAATTTTTTCTCCCAGTACATCCTCAGCTATCTCTCCCCCATTATAGCCCATCTATCTGGTTGTTTTATCAGTCCCAGAGTTCACAGGGAGGGTGGCCCAGAAAACAACATCAGAATAGGCCACACTTTCCCAATGGTGAGGCTCTAAATCATGCCCCTCTTGTTACCACTGTGCCACCGCTGACTGACTAGGAAAGATGTTCCAGAGGGAGAAGGTAGGCCAAACTGTCTCCTGGCTTGGTTTTTCTCTCAGGGCCGGCAGTGATGTTTCTTGGGTTGGGAAGCAACCTCTTAAAGCTGCCTAGTGAGTGGTCCATTAGAAATTCATTCCCTCTTAAAGCTGCCTAGTGAGTGGTCCATTAGAAATTCATTCAACAGATGTGTCTGAAGCCTAACATGTAGTTAGTTTATTGTATAATGCATGTCTGCAGTTACAGCATTGTATCACTCCAATGGCTGCCCACAGTCATATCTCAACACACTTAGTGCTCTTAGGAACAAAATTGTCCTAAGCCTACAATGTTGGTTTTGGTACCTAATTACCAGCAGACTGCTGGTTCCTCTCTATTTGACTCATACTTGAGGATGTACTTCCTCTGGTTATCTGCCAAGATGAAACTGGCTTGAAGTTATGTTCTTTGTTTACTTTGACCAAGTTCAGTTTTCTGGGAAGGTCTAGTTTAGTTTTAGAGGCATACACACCCCTTTGTGTCTTGGACTAAAATAATAGATTTTAACAGCTGTTTCAGTTGCAACTTGTTATTTGCTAACAAATCTTGGTAGGAGGTAGCATTACTCACCACATTGCCTTTGGATGTTATTACAACATAATACTAGGAAAAGACAAAAGAATTTGCCCATCTCAAAATCCTTATTCAAAAACCCTATCATTAGAATCAAAACTACAGTACCAGTGAAATGGCTGTTTAGTTTTTTGTGGAGATTTCGGGCTAAGTGGCCATGTTCCAGAAGAGTTCCTTTCTGATGTTTCGCCAACATCTGTGGCTGGCATCTTCAGAGAAGATCTTCTCTGAAGATGCCAGACACAGATGCTGGCGAAACATCAGAAAGGAACTCTTCCAGAACATGGCCACTTAGCCCGATAGCTCCACAAAAAACTATGGATGCCGGCCATGAAAGCCTTCGACTCCACAAATGGCTGTTTGCTTATGTATAATAACCCCGAGTCTTAGTAAAATTTACTCTGCAAAGGATTTCCCCACCACTATCACAATCAATCCCCAATTAAAATGGCAAACATTGGTATATAGTGTTTCATACATTCAGAGGTAGGGAAACTGACCTGCCATATATTTTGGATTTCATCTTCCAGAAGCACCGGCCGGCATGGAAAATGGCGGAAGGTTATAGTGATAGTAATCCAAAACATCTGCAGAGTGTTATGTGAATAAATCAATGTAGCATGTGATGTTAAACCAACCTGGGCTTTTTTCTTGTTGACAGTCAATAAAGGTAATTATTCCACCTCTCTCCACCTCAAAAGGATGCTTAGGACAAAATTATTCACCCTGTTAGTTGAGATTCTTGGCTTGCAGACGATTGGATGAGTGATGAGCATATTAACTCTGTTTTGACTACAGTATATCATTACTCTGGATTGTCTCTGACTCAGCAGGAAACATGCCTCCAGTCATCTGCACAAAGCAATGGTTCTTTAGTAGGTTTGATGGAAACAAGAAACAAGCCTTCATCTATACAAAATTGTTTCTCTGATGCAGATTCTTTTATCCAGCTTCAGTCGGGACTACAGATACAAAACAAACTGCAGAAACAATCCAGTTTGAGACCACTTTAACTGCCCTGCTCAGTACTAGGGAATCCTGGGAACTGTAGTTTATAGTAGCACCAGAGCTCCCTGACAGAGAAGGCTAAATGTCTCACAAAACTACAGTTTCCAGAATTCCCTAGCATTAAGCCAGGGAATGATTATTTCTGCAGTGTATTTTGGACCTATCGGTCACTATAAAATTATGTTAGATGTGCTTAATGCGCTTTCATTACTTCCAGCCATTTGGAGGAGCATAAAGTGAGAATTCTTCCAACTGGCAGTTTCTTCGCCTGTATTGCTGCTGATGCAAAAGGCAGAAACAGGCATTGCTTAAAGGAGCAATTCCTTGTAGTGCATGAAAAAGACCCTACAAGTGGGTTGATGTTCATTTCAGTTTTCCTCCAAAATGAGACTCAAGCCATCTCTCAGTAAGACTGATTTAAAAAAAAAAAAGACAAAGTGCAATAGTTTGTTGGTTCATTCACAGTGCCATTTGTGATAACCACCATGGTCTGTTATTATGAACAATTATTAGTAGAAAAATTGATACTTGTGTTAAATAAATAAAACCCTGCATCAAAGATAATACCTGAAAACCATCCACTTCATACTTTTTGATATTACAGAGCATGTCCAAAAACCTGGGAAGCATAATTGATTTTGTAAACAAGGTACACATCTTATTCTTCTTTGTGGTTTCTGTGACACAAAATACATCCGATCTACACCTGCAGATTAGCTTGGAAAATTCCTATAACTAAGCAAAGTGATTTTGGCAGTAGCTCTGTCCCCGCCCCCATGCCTGCATCAACATTATTGCTCTTTCTCCTAGCAAGCATAGCCTTCAGGAAACCAAGAGACTATCATACTATGATGTGATAGCAGATGAGATGAGATGAGATGAGAGAGTGAGATTTTATGGAAGAAGCCAGGATACATTTTTGCTTATTATAAGATTTCTAGGCCAAAGGCCATTATAAGTAAAGTTGGATTTGCCTTGGATAATAACCAAGAAGACAAATAAGAAGTCCATACCCTCCAACATTTCACAGATGAAAATTGGTACACATGAAGCCAACAACATCAGAGTGTGGTTAATATCGCAAAAGTGATTAATGAGAAAGAACACACAAGCTAAGAGAGGTTAAATCCATTTGCTTTTGTCTAAGCACCCTAGAAAGGGGAATATATTCTGCCTCTTCCTCACTTCTCTGTCCTGCCGAATTTACAGAGCACAAATTATTTTTGCACTTTGAACTCAGTTTGCAGCAATGAAGTAAGCAGAGCACAAGAGGGAAGGAGGAGGGAGAAACTGGGATGTTTTAAAAGCAGCTGGAAAAGTGGGTCAACAGAGGATTGGGACAACTGGACAATATGAAAGTCACCAATGCAAACTGCAAGTATCCCCTTCTCCTACAAGAGAGAAAAGTAGATGCAAATGACCATCATTCGTGTCCTTGTAAATAGTCTACTGTTTTAAGGACATATTGTTTGTCTGATTTTGTGTAAGCCACTCTGAGATTCTTTTCAGGTGAAGAGTTGAATAAAAATGGAGAGAGGGACAGAAAATGATAATATGAGGTTTAGCTATTATGGACTGTAATTGTTTTCTCTATGGAACTTTTTTTCCTGCCTGTAGCTTCTTTCTGACTATTGTATAGGTAGCTGAACTATTATAAAGCCCAAATGTACTTGGGACCAAGCCACTTGGAGAACTATCTTCTCCCATGTAAATCTCCCCATCATTTAAAATTATAATTAATCTTCCAAAGTCATTTGGTTGGCCTAGATCTTTCACAATAAATGTCTAACATTCCCCACCGTCCTCCTGTAGTTGCCATTACATATCTCTACTGCCATCAGAAAGTACTACAAGAGATACCTCACCTAGGAGAAAAGTTTTTAAAACGAAAATACTGGCACTATGGTTCTTTATATTTATGGTGGAATTGCTCGAAATTATTGGGATGTAGTAAAGTTTGTAATTTCAGTTTATACGTTTAATCCTTCCTGGAGGGGCAAATCTCAGAAGGTGTTACTGGGGGACTCCTGTTCAACCTCCTGGCCATTGACCTGTGGGGTCCCTCAGGGTTCTGTGTTGTTCCCTATGCTGTTTAACATATACATGAAACTGCTGGGAGAGGTTGTGAAGAGTTTTGGGTGTGGTGTCATCAATATGCAGATGACACTCAACACTACTACTCCTTCCCACCTCAATCCAAAGAGGCTGTCCTGGTCCTAAACCAGTGTCTGTCTTCAGTAATGGACTGGATACAGACAAACAAGTTGAAACTTAATTCAGACAAGATAGATGTGCTCCTGGTCAGTTGGAAGGCAGATCAGGCAGGGGTCACACTCCCCCTGAAGACACAGGTCTGCAGTTTGGGAGTACTCTTGGACTCAGCTTTGAACCTGGAGGCCCAGGTCTCTGCTGTGACCAGGAGTGCTTTCACACATTTAAAACTTGTGCTCCAGCTGTGGCCGTTCCTTGAGAAGCCAGATCTGGCCACGGTGGTACATGCCTTGGTTACATCCCATTTAGACTACTGTAATGGGCTCTATATGGGGCTGCCTTTGAAAAGTGTTCGGAAAATTCAGCTGGTTTAAAGAGCTGCTGCCAGGCTGTTAACAGGGGCAGATTACAGAGGCCATACAACACCCCTATTGAAACAGCTTCATTGGCTGCCAGTTTGTTTCCGGGAACAGTTCAATGTGCCACCTATAAAGCCCTACATGGCTCAGGTCCACACTATTTGGCAAACCATTTTTCCTGGTGTGAAATGGCCCGGACTCTGAGATCCTCTGGAGAAGCCCTTCTCTCTGTCCCAGCACCATCACAAACACGGTTGGTGGGAACGTGAGAGAGGTCCTTCTCAGTGGCTGCCATAGATTCTGCAACTCCCTGCCCAGATTAATCAGAATGGCTCCCTCCTTGATGGGCTTCCTTGGTTTAAGGAATCATTATAAGGACAGGCTGGGATGTTGGACCATTTTTTTAAAATGTTTTAATTGTACTGTTTTTTAATGCTGTGAAGCCGCTCTGAGTCCAAGTCCTGTGGAAAAAGCAGGATACAAATATAAATAAATAAATAAATAAATAAATAAATTTAGTAAATGTTTTAGAATAATAATGCTTGGATCAATTTAAGATGTAAACGCAAAAATGTTTAGTAGTAATACTATTATAGTATTTATTATAAATAGTATTAATAGTTGTATAATAACAATAGTAGCATTAGTATTATAATAAAAATATTACCCTAATGTGTATGCTTTGCACTGGAAGTGCAAACACAGGGAGCTTTTGAGCATATTGTGGCAAATTACAGAAAATTAGATTACAGAGAAATTAGATGTACACAGAAAATTATCTATCTATCTATCTAATTTTACTGAACCCTGGCTGGAAATATGTAAGTTTCACAGTTCTCAACATGTTCACTGTAATTATATTCAGTAATAATTGCTTTTTTAACACAAGAAGCAAAAAATGAAAAGACATTACTAAATATGAATCTTGGATAGTTATTTCTCTTTTGAGCTGTGCAGTGTATAGCAGCCTGTACAATTTACTCCTGTTATACAAATTTTGTGTCCCATCATTTCTGGAATTTGTTTTGTATTTACTTCTATTTGTGGTCAAAGTAGGGTTTTTTATTATTTGTATTAATTTTATTAATTAATTTTATTAATAATTATTAATGCATTCAGAATTTTACTACATGGGTTCTACACATGTATATCTTATCTAACTAAATTTTCAAGTTCTTTGATAATTTCAGTAGACACAGGGACAGGAAATGACCCAGTAGACATTGCTTGGACATTGGACTCAGAAAGGCTTTTGACCAAGTCCCTCACCAAAGACTCATGAGTAAACTTAGGAGTCACGGGTGAAAGGAGACTTTTGAACCAAAAACTGGTTAAAGGACAGGAAGCACTGAGTAGAAGTAAATCCAGGATATGGAAAGTGTATTTTACAGACCACATGCAAACCTGAACCACACTTCTATGATCCCTCTAGAAAGATGGTCCTTCTGCAGCACGTCTTCATTGGACATGGCAGGCTGAATGGGGAAGGAGAGAGAGAAAAAGTCCCACTGTCTGAGTGGCAGTTCACCTCATTGCACAGCACTGGGCTGCATCCATAATTTGTCCATATACATAAACATTAATATGCTAATTTTTTCGTTTTCTCTCTTTATTATAAACAAATGTAACATTCAAACATCATTATTTGACAAAATATCAGAACAGCTAACTAACATATTTCTGGAGAAATAGTATTTTTGATCTTAGTTTAATTATAACATGGGGAGAACTTGTATCTGTCAATATCCAAGTTATATCTAGCTTTCATGAATTCAATAAAAGAGTACTATATATTAGAAAAGCAGATTACAGTGGACCTTTCCCATCCCTGGGGGTTCAGTTCCAGAGGGCCCTACAGATGGGCAAAAAACATGGGAGTTTATCACACGGGAGGAATTTATCTCAATTTTGAAAGAAATGGAAGTGAGGCCAGTTCGGAATTGAGTAAATTCGCTAGTTCAGCGAATTTACGTGATTGCGTATTGACACTGCATTGCGTTCCAAACTGCCCAAAATTGCCTCCCAGTGCCCGAAATTGAATGTGATAGTTTCTCACGCAATAACGTGAAACCCCATGATTGCATTTGGAAAGACTTCCCTTTGCCCGAAAATGTGTGTGATCAGCTTTCACACAATAATGCGAAACCCATGATTGCGTTCAGATTGCCATTGGATTATACTTCCAATACCCTTTGTGTGATAAACTCCATGGACACTCTAGCCTCATTTCAACAGGCAGTGACATGCTCATATTTGCATCAGCACATTTGGAAGCACACGCAAACATTGAATAATTTGGGTCAGGGCAAGATACAGATGCTCCAATATGTGGCTAGCAAACTGGCCAATGTGGCAGACCCACATATTCTGTCAAGTCTCCACAGTTTTCCACAAAGCCTTTCTTTTAAAGCTGGAGTAATATAATACTCCTAGCAACAATGAATAGATTCTGAAGCATTTATTTATATGCAACTCATGCAGTATCCTCAGGGAGAACTTTTATTGTTTTCAGTTTTGAGGGATAATATAAACAATTATCTCATAGAGAGCTAGTTGGAATACTTTTGACAACAGCTTGAAAAATATTTTTAAAAATAGCAAAAAAAAGGAAGTTGGCACAAAATCTTTCACAAAGAATCTAGGTAAAGAGGTTTTGGCCTTTAGCTGTCTACAGCTAAAGGACTCAAATAGTTTTGAAGTAATCTGGATTCCATTTATTTCATACATCATATCACCCTAAATGTATAGGGTGGTAGTTCCAATCTATTTTTAAATAATTTATGGAATATCTAGCTTGGCTTTGCAAGAGGGAATAAAATATGCAAGAACTAAATACCAACTATACAGGTAATAACTGATAGAGACTCTAGGCTTGGGGGACTACATGAGCTTTTATTATAATATTCAAAATTCAAATTGAACTTAATAGATCACAGGCTAGGCCAAAACTAACAAAATGAATTTCAACAGGGAAAAATGTAGGATATGACACTTGGGCAGTAAAAATGAAATGTACAGATATAGAACGGGGGATACCTGACTTGACAAAAGTATATGTGAAAGGGATCTAGAAGTCTTAGTAGACCACAAGTTGAGCATGAGTCAACAATGTGATTCAGCAGCAAAAAAAAAAAGCCAATGCTATTTTAGGTTGCATTAATGGAAGTATAGTGTCTAGGCTGACAAAAGTAATAGTACTGCTCTGTTTTGGCCTCACCTAGAATGCTGTTCTTCCTCAACTCAGGAAGAATTTCCTGACAGTAAGAGCTGTTTGGAATACACTCCTCGGAAAATGGTTGTATCTCCTTCTTTGGAGGTTTTTAAACAGAGGCTGCATGACCATCTGTCAAGGGTACTTTGTGCATTCCAGCATGACAGGGGCTTGGACTTGATGGCCCTCATGGTCTCTTCCATGTCTATGATTCTATGATTCTATAAGAATTATAAAAGAATACACACATGAAAATTACCCATTCAGACAACCAACATACAGAGCTAACTGAAATAGAAAAACGCATGTCTTGTTGGATGAGGTAATAGCTATCTGTCTCAAAGAAAAGGTTCCATAGAAATCCAGGAAGTATGAAGACTCACTCCATGAGGCTTGAGTATGCAGTATTTGGGAGGAGGATGAAAGCAGAACCAAAGGACTCAGGGCAACAGTCACCATACCGGGGGAGGGGGGGGTGAGTGCAGCAAATAGATTACATTTTGTGGTGATATTTATAACCTTTAAAGCCAAACACAATCCATAGAGCTCCTGTGGGAAACCAAAACCTTGATTGCCCCTCAACAGAACCTGAGAAGGTTCTCCAAAGTGGAAAGTTTATTTGATATTTAGGAGATGAGAGGGATTTTATTTTGATTGATGATGCTCCATGAACTTCACAAAGCTAGACAAGATCCTGAGTCCTCAGAAATGATTGGGCAGGCTTGGAAACATACAAGAGATGAAAGGCGGATTCCAGTCTTCTTTGATCAGGCAGAACTCATCTTCTGGCTTTCAGTTTCTGTGAGAAATATAGGAGGATGTCACAAGCTCTTTCATCCCCACACCGTTCCACATGCTTGGGTCTACACATCATTTACATTATCTATTCCCATGTTATGTATGCCATCACAACTGTGTCCACTCATAGTAACTAATTAAACTATAGCTGGATTAATAAATATATTATGGGATGTTCAGATGCAGTCAATGTAACTTGTAATGCAAGGGGTCCTCCATCCATGCAAAGGAATTTCTGAAACAAGGTACTTGGAGAAAGACAGGGAGAAACTCATCTGTAATGAATAAAGAAAGGAACCTGAAATTCGCCAAATAAGCTTAGCATATATCCTGTGAACAATTTGTAGAAGAGCTTCCAATGTCATGTTAATATAATGTATAGGATATTTAAATTGTTCCTAGTTACTTTTTATTTATATCCTTTCCCCCATTTTGTCTAACTGGATGATAGTTGTTTTTAACATTAATGAATCATATAAATTTTATAATGAAGAATTGTTTTTAAAAGCACTCTCTTTTAAAATTACTCTCTTGTAGTCTCTCTTCTGTGTAGGACTATATCTGATGGTAAGTGATGATGGATTAATATAAATATTATGTTTATTGAGACTGAAAGAGAAATCTCTGTGTTCTATAATAAAAAAGTTCTCAACAGCTCTTGAAACAAGCTTTGGTTTTGTTTAAGTTGGTGTCTTAAAACATTGTTTGACATTTTGTGCTCCACTTAAAAACTATTTGAACAACTTCTAAGATACTTAGAGAAGAAGAAAAAATATTTGCCAGACAGAAAGTTAAGAAGTGGAAAGGGGGAGAAGAACTAACTTTAAAAGCAATTACGACATGGAGTTCTGAAATAACAAGAAAATAAGTTTTATCTTAAATTGGTTTGGGTGGTAAATAATTGGCAGATCAAACAAAGGCAAGATATTACAGCAGACAGTGGACAGCATGTGACATGAGAAACTGAATAAGAAAGATTTAGCAAGAGCAAATATCTAAATGACAAAGGTGTGACAAACACACAGGAATGTGGACTGGTTGACCATTCTGACCTTAGTCACTTGATTGAGTCTACAGAAAGATTGCAGCCTATCATGCATCCAAGTAACTCCAATATGACATTTTACTTGGCATACCTTAATAAATCCATGGAAAGTGCATTCAGAGAAACTGACTTTGATTCTACAATTAAAATGGGTTTTTTAATGAGCAAATACTGTATACATCACCAGTGGCTTCCCTGAAGGCATATTTTCAAGATGTGTGCACATATGTATGTATGTATACAGACACAAACATGATTTTAAGCTTTTCACTTCTATTTGGTAATAATATTTACCCATGTTAATCTCCCAACTGATACTTAATGACAAGATTTGTCCTGTGGCCCTTTCACACTCCACAGTTATAGCACTATGATTCCATTTTAACTGCCATTGTTTTTAAGTGAGGAGGTTCAATACTGGCAGACACGTTGTTATCAACTTTGCCTACTTACAGCAGGACAGCAAATATTTTCCCCATATATAATCATGTAAACATCCTTATATATGAAGGACATGATTCAGCATGGGACATGTTGCTATGATGTCATAGCTAAACTCGGTCTTCCCATCTGACCCCCTTTAAAACCCTGGGGCAGCTGTACCAAGTGAAGGAGTAATATGGTGCTGGTACACAGAGTGCTGAAGGATGACATATCCAGTCCCCTCCTGCCACCAAGCAATGGTGCAACAAACTAAAGAAGTGACTCCATGGGGTCCTGTCACAATCCTTTGTCACACCATGGCTTATTGGTAGGAGGGAGCTGGAAGTGTCATCCTTCAGTGCCCCACTCATCAGTGCCACAGATTTCCTTCACTCGATATGATTTCCTGGCCTTTAAGGTCAATTTTGGAGGCTTTTGTGGTCATGGCAATGGTGCCATGTTTGTAAATGTGAATACAAAACAGTAATGAGGTTATAAGTATAGCTAATGGCAACAAAGCATGAAGCCAGCTTAAGAAGCTTACTACAAGCACAGTACGTACTTGGAAGTGTCCAACATGTATTCAGTGCCCTCCATGCAAATTACATCTAGGTACGTGTGTATAGGATAGAATGCAAGCAACCTTTATTGTTCCCAGCAGGGCTCAACAACAATTGGTATCTTAATATTATTTTGTGCTCGAAAATTTGGAGCACTTCTGACTGATAAGGCTTGAAGAGACCCAGCGAGATAAGAGTCTTGGTGGTCCAATTTTCCATGCCTTGGCTCAGTGATTAATCAAAATGGAGACTGCAGTCAAATAATTAAAAGAAGACTAGGATGTGGAAGGACAGCTATGAAGGAACTAGGCAAGATCCTTAAGTGTAAAGGTGTGCTATTGAATAGTAAAGCTAGGAATGTCCATGCCATCATATGTCCAGTTTCTATGTATGGTTGTGAAAGCTGTATAGTGAAGAAAGATCAGGAAGATCAGGAAGAAAATCAATATTTGAAATGTATCGCTGGAAAAGATTTCTATAGTTACTGTGGACTGCTAAAAAGACATATAAGTGAGCCCTAGAACAAATCAAGCCTGAACTCTCCCTAGAATCCAATATGATTAAACTGAGACTCATATTTTGGTCATATCATGACTCACTAGAAAAGACCATAATGCTTGGTAATGTAGAAGACAGTAGAAAAACAGGATGACCCCATTGATGAAGAGGGACTTGGGCTGTGTCTGCACTCTAGAAGTAATCCAGGTTAACACCACTTTAACTCCCATGGCTCAATGCTACAAAAATCTGGGAATTGTAGTTTGTTGTGGCACCAAAGCTTTCTGTCACAGAAAGCTAAATGTGTCACAAAACTACAATTCTCAGTAATCCATAGCATCCATAGCCATGGCAATTAAAATGATGTCAACCTGGATTATTCCTGAAGAGTGAATGCAGACTTGGAGATCTCTCATTCATAGGATCACTATAAGTCAAAGTTGACTTTACTGCATTTAACAACAACAGGCTCTCTGAGATTTGTAGATTTTCAGATAAAAAAAAATCTAGCCATGCCATCTGAGAGATGATGGTATCTGTAACCCTCCAGATGATGTTAATCCACTCAAACCCAGCCAGCAGGGCTAATCTGAACTATAATCTATGACTTGGCGACTCCTTACCATGAAATCCAATCATTGGATTCACATGGCAGTAGAATACAGACTCCTCTTTTCCAGCCACCCACTTGCAGTGAGAGCAGCTAAACAAGTCACAGATTTTCAGGCATCTCTACCCTAAAATGGCAAACACCATGATATGTTTGCCTTTGGGTTACCATAAATCAGAAATGATTTGAAGGCACACAACATCAAATAGCCTAAAGACATTAGATCCAAACTGATCATAGAAGCTAAGCAAGGTTAACTCTGGTTAGTACTTGGATGGCAGACCACCAAAGAATATCAGGTGGCATAAGCTATATTTCAGAGGAAACAACTGGCAAAACCACATATCAGTTTTCTTTGCCTAAGAAAATTCATGGGGTTGTCAGAAGGTGAAAGGCAACTGGAAGGCTCTCTCATGCGCGTGCACACACACACATTGTAGTAGTCTGAGTTTTGGGTTAGGACATTGGGAGATCAGGGTTTGAATCTCCACTCAGCCATAAAAATCGACTCGATGACCTTGGGCAAGTCATATTTTTTCAGCCTCAGAGAAAGGCAAGAACAAAATCAGAAATGACTTGAAGGCACACAACAACAAGAACAAGAACAAGAACACTTTCAGCTTAGGGATGCCAAGTTGACTAATGTTAAGGTACAGTACAGGCCAAGAAATAAAATACAAGGACAGGTACAGGGCTAGATTTGACACATAGTGGGGCCTCTAAAATGTTAATCTACAAATATGAAATTTAAGAGGTCCTAAGCATTATTCCAACTCAAAAGTATATAATATATTTGGCTTTTTATTTGGAGGCCTCTCATAATATGAGGGCTGAAAGCACGGGTGGAGAAATGAAAAGGGAGACAGGGATTGTTCAGCCCTCACGACCTCCCAACAGGCCACACCATTGCAATGCTCTTATCATGACCTGAAATGTTGCAATATTACTTCTTGTTTTGGATGGAAGTTTGCTCATTTTCCAGATTCAGGGCTGGGAGGGATTGGGGAAGATAAAGGGATAAGATAACCCAAACTTCCATGTTTTGCTGGTGGCTGGGAACATTTGGGAGTCACAAAACTCCCAAATGTTGGGGGGATCTGAGATTTAGGGATCTCCTGGGCATTTGAGGACCTTCTAAAATGGGTCCCAGAGCTTCACTTCCTCCCCTCCTGTGCTAACCTGTAGCTTATGTAGCTTCTAAATAAATCCACCCTTGCTGAGATTTGTTGAGTGCCTTCAAATCATTTCTGAATTTATAGTGACCTTAGGGGTTTTCTTGGTGAAGTTTGTTCAGAAGGGGTTTGCAGTTGATATCCTCTGAGGCTGAGAATGTATGACATGCCCAAGGTCAGATAGTGGGTTTCCATGGCCAAGTTGGGATTTGATCCTTGGTCTTCAGAGTCACAGGCCAGTGCTCAAGCCACTATATCACACTGGCTTGCCCTGCTCAAATATCTCTTGCTTTATAGTGAATAAGTGGGGAGAAAAACAGTGGAACAATCACAACTTCTATCATTATAATGGAATGCAGGAAAACCTACCAACAAGGTGCTTACATATCAGAGCTTAACATTGTTCCTCGCCATAGTCAGTTTCTCAAGCGCATGCTCTCGCTTCAGTGAAAGTGCATTTCTTTCCATGGCTTTTGATTATCTGAGTAGCAATTATGACTCATAAATGTGCTTGAATGCAGTAGGACTTCCTCAGCTGAGAATTCTGAGCAGTGATAGAAAGGCATAGTATTGTTAAAGCCTGGTTACATGGTGGGATTTTTAAAATGTTTGTTTGTTTGTTTGTTTTAATGAGGGGCTGGGGAAAGAAAAGGCAACATGACTACCTGTTGCAGAAATGATTGCAAGATAAAATAACATTGCAAGCACTTTTTAGAGTTATCATAGGTTTGTTATGGGGTGCCTTCAGGTTGTTTCCAACTTATGCCAACTCTAAGGTGAAGCTATCACAGGGTTCTCTGGGGCTGAGAGTGTGTGACTCATCCAAGAACATCCAGAGGGTTTCCACAGACAAGCAGGGAATCGAACCCTGATCTCCAGAACTGTAGTCCAACTCTCAAACCACTACAACAGGTACATTGATAGGAAATTGTGATTCCAGCTTCATCTGGAAGTTCTAGGATGGCTGAAAAAATCTTACTGGTCATGGGCAGGACATGCAAAGCTTACTGAAGGAAGAGGAAGGAAGATGGCTTTCCCATTGCTTTCCCATTGTCTCTCCCCATTGGAGAAGGGGAGGATCCTCTAGAATCAGATAAAATCGATGTCCACCAATCCCTCAGTAGATCTAGTTCACAGAGCTGGAGGGCAGAGGTAGTTGATACTGGCCCAGGGCCCAACTACACTGTAAATTATTTTGTCCCCACACCCCTTATGCCTGCCTGCCTGCCTGCCTGCCTTACCAGGCAGCAGCTATCCAGAGTCTCTTCCCAGCCTGCAGGAAATCCAGGTGCGAGAGGAGCAGGAACAGAGCCTTTTCCTCAGATCGCCCCCCTCCATTTGCAGGCAGGGCCCGCTTTCCCACTTGGCCCAAGCCTCACAGTTGCCGAGACAGAAAGACAAAAAGACAGCCAGCAATCACCCACCAGCTGTCCATGCTCATCACCACACAGATCAGTTGTGGGCAAACAGCTGGGTACTTGCCAAACAAAAAAATAAGTCAGGGCCCAAACCCTCTCTTGGCAGCCCTGCAAAGCTACAGAGTTTTAAATGAAGAGGACGTGGGCACTAGAACTGGCTTTTGGATGAAACAAAGAAGATGAATTAACCTATCTTTTCATTTATTTAAATAATTCATATCCTGCCAATCTGCACCAGCTACAGAGCCAGCCCTAATATGAGGCAGAGTGAGGTGCTTTCCTCGGGGAGCAGGTTTTGACAGGAATTTCTCATTAAAGATCATGAGTGCATTTTTACTGCTAAGCTGAAGGAGAGCTGCTTGCAGAATTTTCTGTCTCACGAGGCAAAATATCTTGACTGGTTTGGAATACTTGCAGCCCTCCTGAGGGCGAGAGGCACATTTCATCCATAGCAGCCTGAGGCAGCAAAATATTTTAGGCCAGCTCTGGAAACAGACAATAAATGCAAGGTCATAAATACAATCGCACAGTAAATTGCAACATAGTTTTCTATGGGTTTTTCAGGCTATGTGGCCATGTTCTGGAAGAGCATGATCACATAGCCCGAAAAACCCACAAAAAAACTATGGATGCCGGCTGGGAAAGCCTTCGCCTTCACATTAAATCACAACAGTTTAAAAAATGTAAGTGACAAATAAGAATGCTTGCAGGGGGGAAATGTGTGTTGGGGAGGGGTGCCCAGTTAATAATTCAATAATTTGTTTATGAATTTATAAATTAAACTTTTTTTCAAAAAGTCCTTCTGGATACAGGAGTGCTGTGGAAATACAATGAAAACAATAAAAAGATAGAATTCAATCACACTGATGTTAACATAGCTGAGTCTACACATTTTAGAACAAAAGAACAGGATATGTGGGGTCAGAGTTACATGGGTTATATGATAAACAGTCTTGCTGAGAGGATTCAGTTTCCTTGTCTTCAGTGCTAAAGTGATATATTAAATATACGCATCTGTTTGCATGGATTTTTCTTTGAAATTTTTTTTGATTCCCTTTTCACCCTGAGTGTTCAAAGCTATATATAAAATTCTAAAACTTTGAATATTCAAAAATATTTGAATAATCAAAAAGTGAAAGGTGTTGTGTCTACATGGACCATCCTCACCAAAACCTGCATTACTTTATTTTCTTTTGTTAGACAACAACCCTGAACACACTTAGTAAGAGCCAGCGAACATTATGTGACTTACCTTTAAAAAGACACACTATAGTTTGCATGATGGCTGCATGATTTGGCTTCTTGTCACACTGGGCTCAATAAACACTGCTCATACTCAACAAGATGGAAGGAGGAAAGTTCTATGAGTAAGAAGTTAGTTGGACAACTTGTTGGTTGTGCTGAGAAGCAAGTTGTTCTCTGTGTGAAAAAGCTACACAAGAGATTTAAAGATAAGGAGGTAAACTCCTCTCCATCACTGTAGGTCTGTGTGCAACAGAGCTACATTTCTTTTAATTTTATATTTACGCTGGGCAAATATTAATCAAAAAGGATGAATTCCCTACTACAAAAGGGGGTTATTCTAATTAAACTGTAGTATTGTTAATCTAAGTGTGAAAAGAATTATTTTCCATGTTAAAACACAAAGATATCAGATGGTCTCCAAAGTATATTGTTTGCACATTTGGCTTTTGCAAATAACTCCTCCTTGACTGAGTTGTTTTAGAAATATGAGGCTACATTCCTAATTCTTCCACTTTTGAAAACGGCTGTATCTGTTGCTAGCAACAAACTTGCAATGTAGACAATAGCTGCACTTGACCATTGTACTATTGTCACAATGGTCACAATGGATACAAGCAATGGTGAGCTTTTAGACTGTGTGCTTCCTCCCACTCCATCACCACCATGGTAGTGAGGAAGTCAGAAGCTTTCACATCTGTTACATTCAAACCAAATAATATTAACTATGATTTGTAGAATCAAACCAGCTTTCCAAAGTAAAATTTGAATTTGGTTTGTTTCCACTAACAGAAGTTTAAACTAAACATGTTTAATTGCACTGTTAGGATTTTAAGGGCCTATTACTATCATGTACATTGTAGGTTGCCAGACTGGATCTAGGATGAGGCTTCTGAAACTTTAATCCTTAACAGATCTTGAAAACAGGACAAGTTGTCATAAACTCCATCAAGCGGGGCAAAAGTACTTGTCTTCCCTAAACTTTCCAAACCCCAGCATTCAGCTACAGGTATCTGCCTCCAATATGGCTATTGCCTTTTAGGGGGACAACAAGATGAGGATGAAGAGAGGAGCACACAGCTCTGGATATTCAAAGGATGATGGAGACATCTCATCTTATCTGATACATATCTCTTAAGGATTAAAGTTACAGGAGCCCTGTCCTAGATCTAATCTGTCAACTTTGTGTACACATCACTGTAGATATTCTAGCAGCCTCTTTCTCCCACTAGGCTGCCTTCATTTTTGGTTGCGACCCAGGACATTTGCTGTCCCCCACTCTCTTTATCAGGTGGCCACAAAGGAATACTTTCATCCTCTTCTTCCTTTAGTATTATTATTTTTAATAGAGATCAGCTTTCAAAAGAAAAAAAAATGGCCATTCACTCTCCCTGATTGCTTTCTCCTTGTTGGCCAGTGGCAGGAATGGTGTGGTGGCACTTTATTTCTATATGTTTGTTTGAACAGAAGGGTCCGTTTTACATTGGCAAAAAGAGGTGTTTTGAAGGCTGCTTGAAAACCCAGCTTTTACATTATAAAATGGGAAAGTGTGCCATGAAAACACTATTTTGGAGTTTTAAGGGAGAAGAAGTGCTTTAAAAAGGAGCTGGCCCATTTTACATTGGCAAAAAGAGGTGTTTTGAAGGCTGCATGAAAACCCAGCCTTTAGATGAGAAAAATGGAAAGTGTGCCATGAAAACACTATTTTGGAGTTTTAAGGGAGAAGAAGTGCCTTTAAAAAGTAGTTTGATTTCCCCACTACTTTTTTAAAAAGGGTGCAGCATTGCTGGCCCGTTTTACACGGGCAAAAAAAGGCGCTTTTAGGGCTAAAAAGCCCGCATTTAGGGTTAGGGAGGGCGTAGCCTTTACACCCTCCCTAAGCCTAAAATGCATGGACGCCGCCATTTAAAGATGGCAGCGTCTACACGGTGGCGCCGTGCAAGCGTCATCACGTGCGCAGCGTTTTGACGCGCTGCGCACGTTTTGACGCTCTGGCGGCGCGGGAGGGCGCCAATCGCGCCCTTCCCGCGCCGCAAAAAAAAGAGCTCGATCCCGGAGCTCTTTTTTGCGGCGGGTCATTGCGGCGGGATGAGGCCTCTGGGGCTGCCCGTGTGGCAGCCTAGGCCTCATCTCGCCGCTAGAAGGGGCGAGTTTGGACCGCCCCTTTTAGCCAATGTAAAAAGCACCCCTATTGCATCTAAAGGCTAAGGTGTAGTTGAACGGTTAAATGGGGCTCTGTATCTTTAAAGCGCCCATTTAAAGGCAGCGATACAAGTGCGGAGGGAGGGAAGGTGCCAAGACAAGAAGAGACCTTCAGAGCCCGGCCAGAGTGCGCCTGCACCTTCCTTCACCTCCTCCCTTTGGTTGAGAGAGTGTGACTTCTAGGGAGACAGCAGGGCACTGGAGGCGCTCAGCCAGACCAGGGCAAGCTGGCAAGAGGAGGAGGAGAAGGGGAGGGACCTGGAGCACCTCCGCTGCCCTGCTTCCCTGCAAGTCACACTCTCTCAGCCAAAGGGAGGAGGAAGGCAGCGGGGAGGGAGGGAGGGAAGGAGCCAGGAAGAGACCCCCAGAGCCTGGCCAGAGCACGCCTGGCCCTCCTGCTTCCTCTTCAAAAAGAAGGCTGGAAAAGTAGGACGTGTCCTGGCAAAGGAGGACGTGCCTGGTCAACTTGGAAAAGGGGGGCCTCTGCTCAAGAATGGAGGACATATGGGAATCCCTCCTGGACAGAGGGCTGAAACCTCAAGACAACTCAATATAATGCTCTGACAGAACACAGACTACAACTCCCATGAGCCTTTGCTACCATTTCCCAAGATGCCTTAATTTGCAACAGAAAGCCGACCAGTATGTTCACATGTGATGAATTCTTTCGTATTGACTTTGCATTTTCTTTTTGTGTAGATGCTCTCTTGTTTTGTGTGTGATGAGCTTGTGCGTAATCATGTGCATTTCCGAACTGACCTCACTTTCTCCCTCTTTCGGAATGGTCCTGTACTCCCCCATGTGATAAGCTCCGACTGTATGGTGTACCTGCGCAATTGCGCAATTCGCAGCCAGCAAGGGAAAAAAATGTTTAAAGCGCGGCTAAAAGCCACGTTCCTTGCCGCCCACGTAGCTGCTCCACCTGTGTTTGTAGCGTTTTGACAGCTTCCCATGTAGTTGCTGAGCCACAGAAAAAACCTCAGTCTAGCTGCCCTGTACTTTTTAAATGCACACCTGGGGCTTGCTGTCTAGCTGCTAAGCATTAAGGAAAGTGCAACTTCATGTCACACTTTCTTGCCAATGTAAAAAGCACCAAGAGGTTTTAAAAGGTGTGTTTGTTAGCACTAACCTTTTCCCCCCCTGAATAGGCCCCAAAGGGGGAAAATTAAGATGGTGGGTGCCATTGGAGCTTTGAAACAGTGCAAGGGAGAGTTGCTGGTGTTGAATTACCTTTGGGGGGACCGTTCCACCCCTGGCATTGGGGCTGTAGATCTGTTCCAGCCCTTACACAATCACTGCTTCTCCTGTTCAAATGACACAACAAGCTATGTTTAATAAACACAATCCAACTGCCCATGCTGGAGGGAGGGGAGTTCCCACGTGTTTAGGCATCACAGTGCTGTCAAGAACTAAAGATGATAGTTGCACACCTTACAGAGCATTAATGAAAACCTTACAACAGTAACAAAATACATGAAGAATAACCTATTTGCATTGCTGCAACACTGCATAACTTACCTTTGAGTAAACAGCATTACTAAATGAGATTAGTTTAACTCAATGAGATGAGACATATATAGCATTTGACTGTTAATTTCATTGGCCTAAATCCAATGCAGAGTTTGGCAGACTTTTCCCCATTGATTTCAATGGCCTGAGGCATGCTTAACCCTGGAATAGATTTAGAACATTTGTAGTAGAATGAAAGATCCATACCAGAAATTCACTAAGTTGATTCCCAGCAGTACAGCTTGGTATAGTACAGCTGCAAATGCGATCAATTAAAAACATAGATTAAATCAAAATGGAATGGATACGAAGACTTGTTAGTTTATTTTTGAATTATTTTATTGCTGCATAAACAATGTTTAAAAAAATAAAAATAAAAGAAACAATCAAATAGAAATTACAGGGGGGGAAATGCAACATATATACACATAGAACATAGAACCTAATAACTTTCTTGGGTGATTCGTTTTATCTTCATTTGTTCTCCTGGAAGAATTTCGTTATTTTAAATGGGCAGATGGGAGGAGGTTCAGGTAAGTTGTTGGCCAGTTGCAAAGACCACAGCTTTCCTGCTTCTTTACATGGAACCTGCTGGAATTTCTGCTGAAACAACTGCACAACTGTTGAAGTGGCAGAGTCTTGTCCTGGAGTCCTTTCACTCTGCACAATGATATAGTACTATAATTCCCCTTTGATTGCCAAGACAGCACCCTGTGCAATCATGTGATTTATAGCTTGTGAGCCAGCAGAGCCTTCTGGCTCAAATCTTGGGAATCCCATAGAATGGAGTGGTGGTAATTAAAGTGGAATCATAGCACTGTGCACTGTGAAAGGGCCCCTGGCCACCCCATCACATGTCCTCCAGTCTGTCTCTCAAGCCAGTTCTACAGTACTCTCCACCCCACCTTGTGCATGCAAGAGAGACATCTGATTACATTATTCTGCTGTTGCCCTTGTCCATCTCAACTTGTGACCAGAAAGGCTCTTGATATGCAAAAGAAGGAAGTTTCACAGATAAGATGGAATGTTGCCCCCTCATTCCAAGGTCTTTTTCAAGATAAGATATCTTTTAAGAACAATTGAATTTCTAAATAGAGAACAGGATCCCCCTGGGCTATTTAAATTGCATTCAAAGTCTACTATTCAAATGTTTATGAGCTGTATTTTATTTACCAAAATAGTTATATCCTACATTACAGGTTCTCTGAGCACCCTCATAGTTGAAATCAGTTGTTAAAGTTGCATTCGCATGTTAATCAATTCACACTTGATTTTAAACTGCTGTCTTCCACTTTGTATCCCACACCCTCTTACAATATGTAGAAAGATCTTGTAGCACCTTTAACACTAACTGAAAGAAACAAGTTGGCAGCATGAGCTTTCCTAGACTTCAGTCTACTTCCTCAGATGCATATAGTGGCATACTGATTCTGCTAATTTAACATGGCAATATCTTTGAACCCTCTTACAAGTGAGGAATTTCCCAGGAAAAGCCACTTTGGGTGTCACTTAAAATTTATATTCCTTTCTGAGAAAGATCCCCAACTTCTAAACTTAATGAAAATGAAATAATTAGTAGTGCCCACTGAAAACAGAGTTTATGCAACTATGCCTATGAAAATGATCACCTACACAAAGAAAGCATTACATGCAGAGATAAGAATTTTGCCAACCAGGCAAATTTTGTTTCTTTTTCACTTAGAACATGTATGTGAGTTGAGGTGATACAAACTAACTTCATACCTCTCATCCTATGTCTTTTAAAGCAGGAATGGGAATCATGTAACCTGCCAGATGTTACTGGTTTGCAGCTCCCATCAGACCTAACCAGCATAGCCAGCAGTGAGGAATACTAGGAGCTGCAGTCCAACAACCTAAAAATGTTTTAAGGTTTAAGATTTCCTAGAAACTCCATAGGAAAGGTTAAGATTTCCTAGAAACTCTAGGATATTGTGTTCTACAATATAATTTTCAGTCATTCCAAATAAGAAACACTTCAGCAGCATGTGAAAGAGTAGGCTACCTGGTACATGAAGCATTCACTTGTGCACACATTCCTATGTGTGTAGGGCCTTCATGGTGGATGATCCTAAACAAATGAAGCAGCCATCCTAGGCAGCAGATTCAAGGGGATAGCATGCAGTGCTGGAAAGGTGTCAGACAGAGCTGTGTATTCTCTGCGGCTGCCCAGCACATTCTGGGCCTGCTACACTCAATGGTGGAGTCTCCTTCCTTGGAGATCTTTCAACAGAAATTGGATAGCCATCTGTTGGGGATGCTTTGATTGAGAGTTCCTGCATGGCAGGGGGTTGGACTGGATGGCCCTTGTGATCTCTTCCAATTCTACAATTCCATGATTCTAAGTACAGTATTGCAAAACGGGTGGTGCATCACGTACCTCACCTCAGGCAGCCAAGCAATTTAGGTTGGCTCTGAGTATTTCTAGTAAACAGGGTAGTTAGAGGCTAAGCCTATTCCAAGGTCTTTTTGAAAACAACCTCCATCTTAAGAGCCTTACAAAGGTTGTATGAGAATACGATAGCTATAGACATATAGAACTGCTAAAACAGAACTGGCTGTTTTTCCTTTGTCTATTTTCCCCCCACCAGAGTCAAAGTTCAAATGCATACCTTGCAAGTCCCGTGTTGCCTAAACACATGAGATCTGCTAAACTAGCCAAATTACAAAACAGAATAGAAACTTGTAGTTCTCTGTAACTGTTCTGGACTGGTTCATTCTGACGTCAAGCACTCCTGGTTTCTGATTTTTTAAAAAATACTTTTTCCAATAGGTGTTTCTTTATTTCACAAAGCACGTTCATAACTAAACCATATGGGGATTTTTAAATGTACATTTATTTTTGATCTTGATGGTTATTTATTTGATCATAAATAAAGTTTTTTAAAAATGTGTCATAACAGATGCATTTTACAGAGATTATGAAGCCATGATTCTCCCATTACAAGTCATGACAAATGAAATACAATTTTAAAAAATATCTATTATACAACATGTATCCCACTCATACACTCCTCTTTATGAGTATAAGTACAGGATTTTTTAAAGAAAGAAAACACTGAGCTGCTTTTTCATTATAGTAGTTCTCATACTACTTCATTATAGTAGTCATTAGTAGTACAGAGAGCCACTTCAAGCAGCACCAAGGGAGGTGATGCAAGGGAGAATCAATGAAAGTAGGAATTGGTGACTGAATTAAACTGCAATCCACTTTGAAATTTTGGCCCTTGCTTGTGTAGGATGTATTGAAGGCAGCAATATTTTGACCCCTCAAAAATGTGGTTGCAGTTATAAGTTGCGGGCTGCCATATTGCTGGTGATTTAAGAAAGCCTAAGTTAGACTTATGACATTGCAACTCACATTTTTGGTCATTGTGGAGATTAGAATTCTCTACCAACTATGCAATGACCAACCCCCAGAATGTACGCTGTAAGCAATGGACCCCTCTCCAGATGTTCATTTCCATGTTGTCAGAGATCAGGGAGATTGGTGGGGACTCATCTAGCTATTTTCCTGTTCCTAGATGGGCTCAGCTGCAACAGGCATCTGCAAAAACCTCTAGGAGTCCTTGGCACATCCCTGCATGTGATGCCCTTACAGAACATCCAACTATATGAAAATAGCTAGCCATATTTCTGCTGACACCCCCACATCCAGCAACAGAGAAACAACCATGTTGGAGGCAGCTCCACTGATTATAAGATGAGTTGAGGGGGACTGCATTGGAAGATGTAGCTATAGAGGCGTAGTTACATGATGCACATATGTCTCCCAATGGATGTGGTTTGGAAATATTGAGAGAGAGGAAATAGGACAATATTTTCGCAACTTGATTTACAGTACTAAAGAACTTTTCTAATTCAATTCTCTAAGTGTGATAAATAAAACAAAAAAAATTTATCAATCAATCAATCAATTAATCCTATCATGATCTCAGGGACCCTCCTAAACAAAAAGAGGTTTAGTTCCTAGACATTTTTCAGAGTGATAATGATGCTACTGATAACAACCTGTCTACCAGGGTTGAGAGACCTCCTTAAGAAAAGTTCTGGTGTACCTTCAAGGGTAAGACTTAGCAGCACAGCCCTGAGGCCCTGATCTCCACATATTGCCATGTTAAGATACAGGTATAGCTCTACATCCAATGTCATGCTAGCAACAAGTACACAGAACAGTTTCCCCATTTGGCTTCCCTCCTCTTTGCACCATTTCAAAAGAATTAGTCTTAAATGGGCCTATTTTTCACAATGCTGTTTTTCTATCAAAGTGAAAAATGATTTTATATATATATATATATATATATATATCAAAGGGTAGAGCTATGAAGAAACAAGACAAGATTCTGAAGTATACAGATAGTCGGCCCTCCTTATCCATGGATTTTTTATCCATGGATTCAAGCTTCCATGTCTTGAAAATATTTTAAAAATATAAATTCCAAATAGAAAACCTTGATTTTCCACTATATATAAGGGACAACATATTTATGCCATTATATTTAAATCCACTGATTTTGTTATCCACAGGGTATCCTAGAACCAAATCCCAGTGGATAACAAGGACCCACTGTATATCATCAAATTCTAAAGTTAGGAATGTCTATGTCATCATTATTTCCGATTTCTATGGATGGATGGAAAAGCTGGCCAATGAAGATGAAATGTGATGCTGGAGAAGAGTTCTACAGATATGTGGGACTGCTAAAAAGGCAAATAAATGTGTCCTGGAACAAATCAAGCCTGCACTCTCCCTAGAACCCAAGATGACTAAAGTGAGGCTGTTATACTTTGCCCAGAGCATGAGGAGACAAGACTCCTCAAGGCAGTAATGCTTAGTAAGGTATAAGGCGGTAGGAAAGAAGGAAGATGGCATTCCAACTGGATGGACTCAAGCCAGCCACAGCCCTGAGTCTGCAAGACCTGAGCAGGGCTGTTGATGACGGGGTGACTTGGAAGTCTCTCATTCATAGAGCTGCCATAAGTCAAAATCGACTGGACAGCAATGAACAACAACATGAAAGGGTTTTGATGACTTCTCAACATGCATAACTTTAAATTATAGATGTAGCCTATTCCTAAACAAATTTACTCTGAAGTATACCCCAGCCCCACAGCAGTTCAGTAAAAATCATCAAATGGAACATATCCTTAGCAGCCGATCCATACTTATGTGGAAGTAAGTCCCACATCGGTTAATTCTTTTTTCTTTTTTCTTTTTTTTTTTACAAAAATGAAACACTTTATTTCAGAACTCACAGTAGGAAATACACTGTTGGCCAAGCAATCTATGCATTTTTCCTTACCATGTATTTTAACACTCCTTTACAAAGTTTATACAGCACTTCCTATTCATAAAGTAAAACACTGGTTCCACAGCCACCCAGTCCTATTAACATTTAGTAGTTAGGTTCACTCTGGTGGGCAATTAGCTTGCTTCATGTGTCCTAATACAGTATATCATTCATATATAAAATCTTGTAAGAGTCGAAAGGAAGACAGCTCAGAAACATTACTTTTTTAGACTATACCACCCAGAATCCCCCAGTTACATTTTCAAAACTACGCCTTTCAGAATGCACCCCACAGCATGATCAGTGGGTACGCCAGCTGGGAGAGTTAGCTAACTAAATTTTCAGGCTCTGAAGAGAGCTGGAAATGCTTCTGAAGATTTCTAACGATAATGCAAAAAGGCAGAAAGACCAATCATAAATTAGTTTTTAAAATGCAGTGATCTTCAGTTGCTGACTTCCAAAAGAGCAGACATAAGGGCTGCAGTCTAAGGTCTAAAACACGCTGCAGAAATAATCCAGTTTGAGACCTCTTTAACTGCTCTGGCGCAATGCTAGGGAATTCTGGGAACTGTAGTTTTGCGAGACATTTAGCCTTCTCTGTCAGAGAGCTCTGGTGCCACAATAAACTGCAATTCCCAGGATTCCCTAACACTGAGCCAGGGCAGTTAAAGCGCTCTCAAACTGGATTATTTCTGCAGTGTGATTTGGACCCAAGTTACTGGGATCGAGAAACTTTACGCCTAATATAAAGGCACAGGTTCCCAAGTTTTTTTAAAAAACCCAATATGGGACAGTTAAAATTCATTTATTTTAATATTCAGTTTAATATTCAGAAAGTGGCTATTAAGAAGACTGTTCTGCCTAAATACCACGTAAAAATATTTATTTTAATTAGTTTAAGCTGGTTCTCAGGTTGGGTTAGATTTTACAGAACATCTGTTCCTCTTATCACTCTCACAGCTCAAAATATTGGATTTTCTGGAGTCTCCTTCAGTCTATGGAGTGTCCTTCAGGGCCCTCAAATGAGGGGCATCCCTTACAATAAGGGATGTCTGGCAACTCCAAAGGCTTAGCCATTTATCCTTATCTAGCAAACTTTTTACCAAGTTAGCAAACTCCGGTTCTTAAGCATGTGCTAAATGGGGAACATTCCTCTGGAAACTTTTACACACACACAAAAAGTCCATATCAAAGGACCTTGAGTTCTCAAACCAAAATGTGACAAGCCCCAGAGACCTTAAATCATAGTTCAAATATTATCAGCTTCTACCTAAACCTATCAGATTACCTATCAAGTAATCATGGTATTCTTTAACTTTTATTTTGGAAAGCTGTTTTCAAACTATGGAGATTTGGTTTACAGGCTGACAAATGCAAAAAGTAATCCAAAAAGTAAACTGAAACCTTCACATGACTTCAGGGATCATGGGATTTTCAACAAAGCATAGGTTGAATGAAGAACTAAGGAGTTGTGAATGGAGAGTTGCCTGTTGACCCCATGAATTTCCAAGGATTTTTGCCAGTTTCTTCCTCAGAAATATAGCTTATGACACCTGGTATTTGTTGGCAGTCTCCCATCCAAGCACTAACCAGAGATGACCCTGCTTATTTCCAAGATCAGATGTGCTCCAGTTCCTTTAGAGTATTTAGGCCAATTATTACATACAATTTTATTCTATACATTTGGGCAGCCTAAAATCATCATTTGAACAGCTATTCATTAAATAAGTCACTTCTCGACTGATTTAAACGTGCCGAACAAATAGCTTTCTTGCATGTTATTCGACACGGGAAGATCACTTTCAGTTCTGAATTATTCTACTGTGGCTGGAAAAGGAAAAACCAAACCAAAAGCAGAAGAGAAATGTTAAAAACAGGAACCTAAAAATATAATAGTGATAGCCATCCACATATAATCATCTTACAAATAACATTCATAGGCGGGTCAATATACCGCAATATTAATGCAGTCCCACAGGTCTGAAAATCGACGTACACTTGTTTAAATCCAAACATTTGTATAAATCTGAAGTAATTTGGAAACCCTTTATTACATATGTTAGTTGTGCAAGTTCTGGTTTCAATACGCCATTTGATGCATCTTTTTGGAAAAATATATTTTGAATGCGAAGAATAACACACAACTTAATTGTTAATACTATGAAGAGGTGTTCGATGTACAGTGATAGACAGGGATATATATTTAGTTTATTAACTAAGATTAGGGGATAAGAGAGAAGGATGTATGCACAACCCTTTTTCACCATATTCACACATTAGTACTTGAATCATTTTGGAGCTTTCTTTTTAGACAGTTGAAACAGCCAAACAGAAGATCAATATACTTAAAACATTTATGAGTAATCATCATCATCATCTAATAAAGATTTTGTTTGAACTGAACATTTTGTTTAAACTGAACATTTTAAAAAGAAAGATAAAAATGGTGAAAAGTTGTATTACTAAGAACTTTGAAAAGTGGAAGACGAACGTGGAAACAACTATAATGAACTTTTAGTAGAAATAAAGGCAATCAAGTGTTTTTAGAGGTGTGAAGGCAAGAAGGGGACGCACACAGAGAGAAAGAGACAGTAAAATTTGGGGAGAAACACTGTTTCCTGCAGAAAATTGGTGGGGGAAAATTGCTCGTGAACCATTTTATTTTTAAATTACGTATAAAATAGTTAAGACAAGATGTTCATGCGATGGGCCCATGGTATCCGTGGATGTTTTAAGTCCCATTATATACAATGCGGTCATGAAATGGTGTCCCTTATATAAAATGGCAAAATCAAAGGTGTGCTTTTCGCAATTTAGTTTTTAATATTTTCATGCCATGAATGCATGGATATGGAGGAGGGCCAACTCTATGTTTATACCTCCCCCAGCTCTAGTTATCTCTAAAAACTACGTAGCAGTGTAACTTTTCTATAAGACAATATAAAATATAGGTCACGTCATTGACGTTCCTGGTCTTGGCTTCCTTTTCTCTCTTCTTTTTATTGACTTTTTTTAAAATAATATTTTTATTGATTTTATAAAATAACATTTAAAAAGCTATGCATGACATCATACACCTTTCATCTTTAAATAAATTTTTACATATATATTTTCTTATTTAATAAACATAACAGATGCATGATTTTGATGACCGTTCTGTGAAATGCTTCCTTTAAATATCCCTCCAACTTCTTAATTATACTTATTTCATTGCTCTCTTACAATATTTCATTTTGTCATTCTCACAGTGATATTAACGTACCTAAAACGTCTAATAATCCTGCCTTACAAAATAACAAATCTTTTTTATGGGAATGAGCTCCATGGAGAACTAGAGAACAAGATAAATAACTTTTGCTGTTTTTACTATTGCTGATGGTTTCTTGTTTTTAAATGTCCTTTCCCTGCTCTTGACACAAACTGGCAAAAGCAGAAGTTTATATACACTGTCTGTGTAAGTATATGTTTGTGTGTGTATATATGTCTATATGCCTATGTATACATATGTATACGTGTATATATATATATATATATAGTTTGTGTGTTTATATATGTATATATACCTAAGTATACATATGTATATGTGTGTGTGTGTGTGCCCGTGTGTATGTATGTGTATATATATGTGTGTGTGTGTATATATATATATGTATATATGTTTGTGTATGTATATATGTATATATACCTATGTATACATATGACTGTATATATATATATATATATATATATATAGTTTGTGTGTTTATATATGTATATATACCTATGTATACATAGGTATATATGTTTGTGTATATATTTATATATACCTATGTATACATGTGTATGTATGTGTATATATATATATGCGTGTGTGTATGCATATATATATATTCAAGTGTTCCTTGGTCCAAAAACACGCTGCAGAAATAACCCAGTTTGAGACTGCTTTAACTGCCCAGTGCTAGGGGATGCTAGGAATTGTAGTCCACTGTGGCTCACTAGTTGCTACTTGGGTGACCTTGGCCCCAGATATTGTTGATTTCCCCCAGCCATCCTTCCCAATCCCATTCCCTGCATCCCTCCCAGCCCCCCTGACTGAGTTCCATCACGGGATCAGGAGTCACAGGATTAAACCCAGGCCACGCCCCCCGGCGCTTCCCAGCCAATCAGGAGGAGCAGGGGCGGGGCCTGGCCAGGGCAGGAGAGGCTAAGAGAGGAGCCCCAACCAGACCCCAAGCACAGCGTTCCAGTTGCAGCAGAAGCAGAAGCATCAGGAGGACAACGCTGTCAAGAGGCTGCTCACATCCAGGTGAGTTGGTTTCTCCACTCTGGGCTTCTATGCATTTATATTTATATATGTGTGTGTGAGTGTATATACATATGTATATATATATATACATACACATATATACACATACATATATATTGTCTATATATATATGTATGTGTATATGTGTGTGTGTGTCTATCTATATGTGTATTTTAAGCATATTTTTTTCTTATTAAAGTATTTGATATTTTAGCACTGAATTTGCTTTAATTGTTGTAGTTAATTATTATAGTAATTTAATCCTATTCGAACATATTGTTTTTGTATGTTTTTAACTGTATGGTGTTTTTAATGCCCTCAGTCCCAGTCTTGGGAGAAGGGTGGGATATAAATAATACTATATCCACATATAAATATGTATATACGTATATATATACATGTATATATACACACACATATATATATATATACACACATAAATATAAATGCATACATATATGTGTGTGTTTATATATATGTTTCTATATACAGTATATTTATATGTGTGCTGTGGCTGTATATATTCATACACACACTAGGTGGTCTTTCTGTGCAACTTTTAGTTAAAGTTGACCATAAAGTTTTGCTGGAGGACCTAGATATTCCTAGAGATAACATATTAATCAAAGCTGCAAATATAGAGGGATGAGTGTGTGTGTGTGTGTGTGTGTATTTTTCCAAGCCATTTCTGACATATGGCGACCCTAAGGCAAACTTACCCCAGGGTTTTCTTGGCCTGGTTCTTAAGAGGGGCTTTTGCCAGGACCGTCCTCTTGAGGCTGAGAGAGTGTGGCCACCCAGTGAGTGGGTTTCCAGCTGAGATTTGAACCCTGTCCCTCCAGAGTCCTATTCCCAAAGCTCAAACCACTCAGCTTGAGCAATTCTGGAGAGCAGGATTCGAACCCCAGGCTGCTGGGGGGGGGGAGTCACACTCTCTCAGCCTCTGAAGGAACCGTTCCAAGAAAACCCCATGATGAGTTGGGAAGGACTCCAAGGCACCTGACAAACAACAAGGACAACAACATCAGTGGGCTCCTTTCCTTCCTTCCCTGGCTGCCTCTCCAGGGCCTTGGTTATGAAACTGGGCCAGGCTCCCTCCCTGGAGCCTGCCTCTCCTTCCCAGCCTCTGTCCCCCTCCATCCCCTCCTTCCATTTCCCTTCTTGGGTCCTACACTCCAGGCTGAAGGAGGGAGGCTACAATGAATCCTAAAGCTCTCCTTCTTCCCCATCCAGAGGCCCTCCTCCTCCTCCATTTTGGAGCAGTGATTTATTTCCATGTCCATGAACTACAGTACTGCCCTCAGCTCTTCCTTTGGTCCTGGCCCAGGTTCTTCTTCTTCTTCTTCAGGGTTATAATAATAATGATGATGATGATACAGTAATAATAAAACTTATTTGTATCCGGCTTCTCCAGCAGCTAACACTGAAATATGCAACAACCTCTTGCTACCATTGTATCCCTAACACACACACACGCACCCAAATCCACCACCAAATAAGATAATAGTGAAAATGCATTTGTAGGGCATTGTTTTGTTTTGAGAGTGCATTCCCTCCTGTTCCCCAAATGCCCTCCTCCTCCTCCTCCATTGAGAGCCTGGCTGAGAAGCAGGGATTGTGTGTGTGTTATCCTCTCCTCCTCCTCCTTCTTCCTGGGAAGGGGCTTTGGGCTCTTTTCCTTCTCTTTCCCCTTCTCCCTCCTTGGGCTCCTGCCCAGCCAAGAGGAGAAAGAGGAGGAGGAGGAGGAGAGAAGCTGCACTGGAGGCTGCTGTTGCTGCTGTTGTTGTTGTTGACAACACTCAGCCTGGGCCTGCAACCCAGTCCCCCCCCCCCCTACACTCAAGCCTGTGTCATGTGAACTGGCACTCACGTGTCTCTCTTTGCTGGAGCTGGGTCACGTGTCTTGGCCCCCCTTAAAAACCAGCCTTGGAGTCCAGGAGGAGAGAGGAAGTGATTCCTGGAAAAGGGCCTGGTGATGATTCAGGGATCCTCCTCTCTTCCTTTTCTATCTTCATCTTTTTCCTTTGGGAGGCAGCAGCTACTGCTGCTGCTGAAAAGTGCTGGGCAGGAATGGTCTCCTGGTTCTCTCTCTGGTTTGGGTTTTTTTAAAGGGGGGAATAGGGACTTCCTTCCCTGGATCCCCCTTCCCTTAGATCTACAATGTTGGATCTTTAATAGACCCACAGTCTTGGATCTAATAGATTGAATACATCCTCAGACCCACAGTGTTGAATCTAATAGATCCTTGGACCCACTTTGAACTAATAAATCCTCAGTCCCACAGTCGTGGATCTTGAATAAATCCTGAGACCCACAATGTTGAATTTTATAGATCACATAGATCCTGGGACCCACAATGATGAATCTAATAGTTCCCTGGACCCACAGTCTTGAGTCTAATAAATCGTTACACCCACTGTCTTGGATCTAATAAATTGAAACAATCCTGAGACCATGTTGGATCTAATAGATTGAATACATCCTTGGACCCACAGTGTTGGATCTTAATAGATCATTGGGCCCACAGTGTTGGATCTTAATAGATCATTGGGCCCACAATATTGGATCTAAATAGATCCATAGACCCACCATGTTGGAACTAATACAGTGGTTCCCCAGACTGTACTCTTTTAAGAGATTTTGGACTTCAGCTCCCAGAACCCCAGACTATTGGCCAACATGGCTGAGGCTTCTGGGAGCTGAAGTCCAAAATCTCTTAAAAGGACACAGTGATCCTTAGAGCCACAATGCTGGAACTAATAGATTGACCAAATCTTTAATTGGATGGAATAGATCCTTAGAGCCACAATATTGGATCAAATGGAGCCACCAATGTTGGATTATGATAGCCTGAAAGAAGGGAATGCTTTGCTAGTGCCTTTTTAAAAAGAGATTTTTATTTTCCTAACACTCAAGTTTAATTCTAAATATACAAGGGTGCTGAATATTTAGTTTTCCTAGAATGCATAGGTAGCCACCTTGTAAATGGTGATTATTATTTTTTACTCCCTGATAATTCTCTCTTTGGATTTAGCCTCTCACTTGACTGGCATTGGGAAAAGATGCATGAAATGGGCCAAAAAGTGCCCAAGAATGGGCTTTAATACTATCCTGAAGAACAGTAGCCTCCTACCACACAATGCTCCCTCAATAAAGAGAGATTATAGTTTTTAGGCGCTTTGGTGATAATATACAGAAGGCAGTGAATATACTTGATACATTTGCTACAAAATGGTTGCTGTTAAGGTGCAAGAAGTAGGAGACTTCCATCCTTTCCTAAGAAAATTTGGTTAGTGTGTCAAAGGTAGACCTTGCCTCACCTCTGCTTCTCGATGTATATCTGTAAGCCTCTATGTACATGAGAGTTCAGACAGCACTTTAAAAGAACACCACTGTGTTTTTTCTACTGTTAAGTCACTGAAAAGCTTGCATAAAGAGCGGACTGTCATTCTGTTGTACCAGATGCCTTATGTGATAGCTGTGGGGTGTGCTCGCATTAGCCTTTTGGAACAGTAGATTATTCCCCCAAACTTGGAAAGTTTTTTCTGTACTATAACTATAAGCAAAGGGAGGTTATCTTGTTGAACCAGATTTTCTTCTCGCAACAGGTTTCAGTATGAAGGTCTATCTGTGTTTGCTGGCCCTTGCTTTGGGGGCATGCTTTGCTGCTCCCAGCATAGACCCTGCTCTGGATAATCATTGGGGCATATGGAAGTCATGGCATGGCAAGAAGTATGTAGAGGTGAGTATTAACTATTACTGCAGTATATGCTCAACTATAAGTCAACCTCATATATAAGTCAAGGGCAGGTGTGGGGGGCAAAATTATGGGATTTGATATGAGCTGTGGATAAGTCAAGGGTAAAACTTAAGGGGCATGTAATGAAGGATGTAAAGGACAAAGCAAAGGAAAGAAAATACGTCCAAAATTCCAGCAGGCATAGCAAGTTTTTTGGATCCATTTTTTTAAACCTAAATTTCTAAACTTATACATGAGCATATACAGTACTCAGATACAGTTTGAAATGGTGTGGTTGTGAATGTCTTATGAATGATGCATAGGAAGGGCTGGGTTAGGAGCTGATGTTTTCCTGGTGTTTTTATTATAACTCCCATAAATCAGTTAGCATAGGCGGTCATGAGGTATGGGAAGTAGCTGCCTTGAAGTGACAAAATAATCTGTGCTCAATTACCAAACCAAAACTGGTTGCCATGGTTTGTGCTGCAATTTTGGCATGATTGGGGTGGCATTTGTAGCTGTTGGGGCCAGGGCTAGGATGGAGCTGACAGATATAGAAAGGAGATGGGAGAATCAAAAGCAAATAAGCAGCTCTAAACCATGATTTGCATGAATTCTTGGCAGCTGGATGCTAAAGTGCTTTGTGCAGTCCATGGGTTATTTGGCTTACTGGATTTATCCAGTGTCTTCAGAATGTAGAGGAGGTTGAAGACTAAACATTTATTTCTTTTTCAGAAAGAGGAAGGCTGGAGAAGAATGATCTGGGAGAAAAACCTGAAGATGATTGAATTGCACAACCTGGAACACAGTATGGGCAAGCATAGCTACACACTGGAAATGAATCGATTTGGTGACATGGTATGTATCAGCAAAGTTGTTGTTCTGCTTCCTTGAGTAATTGTGTTGATGTCATCCTGATGTATTTCCTCTTTCTTCCAGACCAATGAAGAGTTCAGGCAAGTGATGAATGGTTATAAGCACTCCAAGACAGCAAAAAAATACAGAGGATCTGAGTTTCTTGAACCAAACTTTGTGGAGCTTCCAAAATCTGTTGACTGGAGGGAAAAAGGATATGTAACTCCAGTGAAGGATCAGGTATGTATCTGGGTTCCTGTGTTTGGCTTAGCTGTATGCAAGTAGCTTGCGCAGCACTTTTAAGCAGTGGGTTACATACAGCCCTTTGCACCGCCTGAAAATCACCTCTCAAGCATACTTGGTTCTCATAGCACTGGTGGAATCCAGTCATCTGTAGTAATGTTGCAGCATGTAGTTCTCAGACCTTTGGGATTTCATCAATTATACTAAATCTCATCTTCATTCCCATCTTACTGTTTGGAGCATTAGCAAAGGTTCAGAAAGTTACTTTATTGGATTGTAAATCACAGAATGGCCAGCAACTAGGGGGGTCTAGGAATTGTAGTCCAAAGACTGACTTCCCTGACCTGAGCAGTAATAGTTCTCTTTCTTAAACTGTGCAGCTGATTATGAAGAGAGAAATTGCCTTTACCTCCTCTAAGGCCTTTTCTCTGTGATTTTGTTCATGCCAGGAAATGGAGGCTGGGCATAGTGCTGTGACTGTTAAGGCTTCCAGTTAACTTGCTGAACTTGCACATATGCAGTGTTGTTGCCACCAGTGCCTGGCTCTGTTTAGAGAATCAGTAGTCAAAATTAACATGATCAAAGCAAGGGTTGGGGATTGGAGAAGATAACAATACAAAGAGCATACAGTAGGACAAGAGTAATGAATGCTTAGTCCGTGATTTCTACAATCCCTTACCATTGGCTTTGCAGTGCAAAACATCTAGAATTCCTACTGAAGCAAGTAGAAGAACTCACTACTAACCTCTGGAAAGATCAGTTGCGCAGAGAAACTCCTTCCTGGAAAGGCAAACTGATGTGAAAGAAAGGCAGACTTTGAGCTGGGCTGGCTTAGTAGTTGTAGTTCAGTTTTTCCAAGCTGTGTTTGAGCAGGTGGAACACAACATGGTAACAGTGCTTTCCCCCATTGCAGAAGTTAACAAATTTATTTCCATTTGTCCTTAGGGTCATTGTGGCTCTTGCTGGGCCTTTAGTGCAACTGGAGCACTTGAAGGACAACATTTTCGCAAAACCGGCAAGCTGGTCTCCTTGAGTGAACAAAACCTTGTGGATTGCTCCCGGGATGAAGGAAACGAGGGCTGTAATGGGGGTCTTATGGACCAGGCTTTCCAGTATATTCTGGACAATGGTGGCATTGATTCTGAGGACTCCTACCCTTACATTGCCAAGGTATGGTGGCGTCTGAACCAATGGTGTCTTCTTTCTTGATCAGATTTCCTTCCCACTAATTTATTTGTCAGATCCAACAGGTCAACAGATACATTAGGGAAGCAAATTAAGGAATAGCAGAAGAGAAGCTATTAAAATCTCTGGGATTGTCATTGGGTGTGGAATATTGGCTGCCACCATATTGAGTTGGCAGTGCAGCAAGTGTAATTTGTAAACTGTTCTTTCTTTTTCCTTGATGGCTGGAATGCTTTTGAAAAGTTTGATCAATGATAATGCTTCAGTTTGAATTTAAATGGATTGCATTTGCTCAGTAATTTCAATCTCTGCTCCATTACAGTTTATCCATATTAATGGTAGTTTTCTAAAAAATAAAATTGGAACACTAGTATTTCAGTGAGCTTGCTAATTCCTGCATTTGAAGTTTGAATTGTAACAAATGTGTTTGCCCTTTAAGGATGAAGAAGATTGCCTGTACAAGTCCGAATTCAATGCTGCTAATGATACTGGGTTTGTTGACATCGAAGCAGGAAATGAGCATGCCCTCATGCAGGCAGTGGCTACGGTTGGGCCAGTCTCTGTTGCTATTGATGCCGGTCACCCCACTTTCCGGTTCTATAAGTCAGGTGAGGCACTGTTCAAACGTGAGAAGCAAAGGTAGCAGCAATTTTGGGGGTTTGCAGATGATTTAAAAGCTGACTGTTTAGAGTTGTGGCCTAAAGTGTCCCATTTCTGTCTCCTGTAGGAAGCTGCATGGGTAAGAATCTGTTCTTACTACAACAGCTCCATGCAAGACCTTGAGCCAAACCTAGAACTTACTCCTCCCTCATCCCATCCAGTTCTTTTATGGGGGGGGGGGAGAATTCTCTCTCGAAATCCAAAGTAAATGAGGCTCTGCCTCAATCAGACATGGCAAATGCCAGACAAGCCTTGATAGTCTGAACCTTGTTTCCTTTTATACGGACATCTTTGCAGAAATTTTGAATATCTGTTCGTGTATTTTTCTGTCTTCTTAAAAGCCAGCATAAAGATACAGATCCTTTCTCTTCTCTGTATTTCTTTGAATAAAGGCCGGGGAGAAATCTTGCCTTTTGTGAGGTGGTAATATATTTACAGATCATTTATTTACCCTGTATAAAAATTCAAATGAAGCCAACAAAGAAGCAAGAAACCAACAGACTTGTATCCAAAACCCTGGAGAGTCACTTGGTTAACATAGACAGATTTAAACTCAAAGTTATTTATCTAAAATTTAATCTACCCTTCCAATTCTAGGAATTTACTATGAACCAGAATGCAGCAGTGAAGATCTGGATCATGGTGTTCTTGCTGTTGGTTATGGCTTTGACACAACAGATGCCGAAAACAAAAAGAAAAAGTACTGGATTGTCAAAAACAGGTATGCGTGGCAAAACTGGTCTTAAGACTTCTTGCCTTTGGATTGTTTTAATAATTCTTGTGAAGCTTTACACAGTGATTTAATTGCATGTATGCTGGAACTTGTAAAGCAGGCTGTTTATCCTTCCAGTTTCTATAAGGTTTTTTATTGTTTTATTTATTTTATCGTCCATAATACCATACAATATATATAATAAATCCTTACTAAATATTGCCATTATTACAGCACATACATTTCAGCCCCCCCCCCTTGACTGTTACAGTAGATCCCTTGACTGTCTCATTCAGCTATCTAAACTTTTCTTGTCCTGAGACTGCATTCAGTATTTTAATACTGAGCTTCTCAGCTAAGATTGGCTAACCTGCAACTCTAACTAAATACAAAGCTATAGTTGGGGTGAAGTATTTGCATGAAAACCAACTTGATAGATGGACCAGAAGGAACTGCAGATAGACTTAGCTGTTGGTTGATAATAAAGACTTCAGCATTTTTTGTCGGTACCAAAAAAATATTTACCAAGTGCTGCACAGACAGGAAGATAGTCCCTTACCTCCAGGCTTGATACAAAAGGAATGCTGTGGGAAGAGATGTGAACATTGTGGTAGCTGTTCTGGCATCCTAGTTTGTGAGTCTTAACTGCTGTATTTTCTTTCAGCTGGAGCGAGGACTGGGGTGACAAAGGTTATATCCTCATGGCTAAAGACAGAGAAAACAACTGTGGTATAGCTACAGCTGCCAGCTATCCTCTAGTATAACTTCACCAGGGAAGAAGTTGCTGGTATAGCCACAACCATCTTCAACTTGAGAAGATGAACCACTGGAATAAGCTCTCCGGATTGTTGGTCTCTCCGGACACTTTCTTTGAGGCCACCAAAGTATTCCAGCATCAGAAAGGACTTTAAACTGACTTGCACATGTTACTATTACATGTGCTTGCAGCTGTTTTCTTCCAAGATCTGAGTTGTGATTTCTTTTTTACCTTGAGCCTCTGTGATGTTTACTTGATGGCAATGTGTGCCCTCTTTTATAAATTTGATGTAAATGTTGCTTATGTACACAAGCTTGTAATATTGATAGCTTGAGTTCTGGCTAAATCATAATTTCTTTTTTAATTTTGATTTTTTTTAAACAATGGCTTGCACAGAAAGTTAGAGCTTTTCAAATAAACACTGAACATTTCAACATATTAAGAAGAGTTATGTCCCATTTGTGTATGAAACCTGTCTGTCTACCATTCTGTGTTCAAATAATTTTATCCATTTGTATGTGTAGATCCTGAGATGCCTAGAATAATGCTCGGGCAACAGGAGTGTAGGATGGCTATCCAAAATAGGGTTTCTGCACCTTTAATAGACATAATAATTTTAGTAAGTGAAGCCACTTTGTTGTATGCTTGCAAGTCCTTTTTGACTTATGTCAAACCTAGGTGAACCTGCTACAGGGTTTTCTTTTGGGAATATTTGTTCAGAAGGGCATTTCCGTTTATTTTCATCTGAGCAGAGAATGTGACTTTCCCAAGGTCATCCAGTGTATTTCCATGGGCAAACATTTGAACCCTGGTCTCCAGAGTCATAGTCCCCAGGAAGAGCTGCTACACTTCAAATTCCACATTCTGTGCAGCTATGAAAAGCTTGGGAATCCTGCTCTTTTTCTACACCATCCTCCTTCAGTGGCAAGTGCTTTGTTTGTATGACTGTAACTTTCAACTGATTTTCAAACATGGAGATGGATTTGTGGGCTGCTACTCCCACCAGCTTCACCCACCATGGCCAATGGGTTTGTAGGAGTTTTATTTCTGAACCTTCTGAAAAGCCATAGATTCCCTGCCCCTGCTTTAAGACTTCAGGTAACTTAGGATATTTCATGCTTTGCAAACTACTTGAAGGCAGAAGGCTAATGGTGAGGTCATCAGTCACTGGAAATGAGAAAGGGATTTTGGACTTTGGAGAAGTGATGAACAATACATTATGGGGTGCTATCCATCCACTTCTGAGAGTGCAGCTGACGTAAGAGTTGCAATGCATGCTGGCAAAGGCTTTTGGGTGTTTCAAATTCCTGAATGTCACCACTTCCTAGGTGATGCTTCCTGACCTTTTGTTGTGAACATGGCTGTGTATGCCATCCCTAGGTCATTGCTTATCACTGAACAGTTGTAGCAACATTTGCTTGGCATCCATAATACTATCATTTTGTCCTATAATTGTGTAGTGCTCTGCTGGAACACTTAAGTATTTTAATTACCTGGGTTTAGGACAGAACTGAGAATCCTGTGCCCATCCACATGCTCCCTGTGGTTGATAAGAGCTGCAGTCTAACTGGAGAGAGGGACTACCCTTGCTCTCAAAGCCACTGGCTACATGATTCCCATCCCTGTTGTAGGATACGACCTGTCTTAACACCTGAAGTTAAATGGCCCTTCCCTTTATTTGAGAATATAGCTTCTTTTTTCCAGTTGCAGAATGGCAGTTCAGCATTGCCCAGTCTCCCCCATCATCCTCCAGTTGGCCATGTGACTGCACTCCAGTTTGGTTATAATGGGGAAGAAGAAGTGGGGAAGTACACTGGTGAAGTCTATACTTTGCCAGATTGGTATAGAATTTCAGCCAATATCTTTAGGCTAGCTTAAATGTATGTCTACAGTGATAATACCCAGATTCACCTGTCTCTTCACATAGAGCATTTCACTCACTAAGATACCCTCCCTGCCCTGCTCAATGTACAGAAAATGACTACATTAATAGTTAAGATGGTGGTGGGATAGCATTGTTTACTGCAGGGGTAAGGAACCTTTGGCCTTCAATACAGTGACGAACTACAGTATTTCCATCATATTTACTTCTTTAGGTAAATTTGCTGGCGCTGATGAGAACAGGAGTGCAACAGAGTGGGCTGGTGTGTGCACTTCCAGCAAAAAAGTACACCAGAAGTGATTCTAAGGTATATACAGTTCTGAGTTTGAACAAAAAAGAATTAGGAAAGGGTACATCAGGTGGCATCCTTTTAGTGAGTTATAATAGTTATATACAAATCCCCCCCCCTCCCAACGAAAGTGATAAGATCCCAACAAAAGAGCCAATTCTATCTTGAAGATATATCTTATCTATTTTCATAGCAAGATGTGTTGCAAGGATGTCATCTGGAGGGAACAATGGAAACATATCAAGCTATTTTCCTGTAGCTGAATGTACTGCAACAGGCATTCACAAAGGCATAGCTGGATATGTTTCCATTGTTCAGTAAATTTGGTTTGACAGTCTTAACAACTCAAAAATTCAAAGAGATAAAATGCAGAAGGTAAGATATCGTTTAGGTCTGTTAATATGCATTCTGCATCATGTCTTTGATAGAACTGGTTGTGATAAAAACAAATGTATTACTTTAAGTTTGCAAAGTTTTCTTAGGCATCAGGTATATCAGGATTAATCTTTATAACTTACACCATATTTTATTGCCCACTAAATATTTACCATTGATAAGGAATCAACCATGAATAAAAACATGATAGACTTCTGCAACCAAACACTCTTCAGACAAACTTTCATTCTTAAGACAGAGATTTTGCAATGTTTCACTCCTCAAATATCCTTTGACAAAATAATATTCTTCAAATAATACCCAGACATCTAAAAACTGTTTGTTTTATGGGGGAAAAGCAATTACTTGGAATTGGTTGTGAATTTTTATCTTTGAACATTATGAATGCAATCTGTGTCAGCCTAAATCCTATCTTGAGTCCTAACTAAAGTAGACCAACTAACTTATATGTGTGTTGATCCACCATTCAACAATTGGATGAGTGGGCCAAACTATATTTGGGACAAATCAACAGGATCCCAAATATCTTTTTTTAAAATTTATAAGCATCTCAAATAATTCTTAATTATGTATCATTTTTGCAGTTGCTCTGACATTTTACAAATGACATCTTCTGTTGCAACTTCCACAGCTTTAAGAGAGGTGAACTAACAATTTCTCCCCAGAAAATCCTATAAAACTAAAATGAACTATTGCCCTGTAATCTAGTTTTAGCAATGCTTAGAGTAGATCTATTGAAATCAATAGTACATATTAAGAATGCTGATCCTCTTCCTCCCATCCTTATTTTTATTTATGTCTTTCCAGCATTTTCCCCTGTCTTTGTTTTGATGACCAGCCCAAAGCCCTTCATATTTAAATAGAGGCAAACATGATTTCCACACCCTTGCCTGACCTAGAGATAAATAGGTTGATCATTGCACGATGTGTTCTGGCAAAGCAGTCCATCCTGCTCTGAACCCTGTTGACTCAGAAGTCAGTCATGCTGAACTAAACAGGACTTCTTTCTTAATATATGTGCTTAGATAGTAGTATGATTGTGTGAGGCATTTTGGTTGTTGTTGTTCTTCCTGTGGAAAACATCCTATTTTCAGTCAATTTTTCTCTACAGTGAAACTATTTTTTAAAAAACAAAGCTTAGACTTTCACGCAACTGTTGATGACAGGAAGGCAACTAATTTCACCTTAATGTTGGAAGAAAACCTGATCAACTAGATTACAACAGGAAATGGGACATCCTACATTAGGTTTGCTTATGTAGTGATTGGTAGGTGTGTGAGAGAGTGGGTTGTGGGTGTGTGTGAGAGAGAATCAGAACATGGGTGCATGTTGTTGCTGTTTACAGTAAACAGATATCTCTTTCTGTGGCATGGGCTGACTATGAATTCCGAATTCCATATTGAATCAAGGAGGTATAAATAGCCGCTCTGGCTTGGGGCAAGATTAAGTTTTCTTTTTTTTAAAAAAAAAGAGTTATCAAATGCAATGACTGGCTGAGCGATAGGGAAAGCACATTATCTTTTCTTTGGCAACTATTTCTTTCCATGATAAATTATTCCACAGGTGAGTGGTACAGGAAACGGCAAGAATGTAATCAGCTTGGTTTCATGACCCAGAGAGGAGGTGAAATGCTTCTGGATATTGTTAGCTCTTGAAGACACACAGTCAAGAGGAATTGGAAAACATTCATGATGGCTCCCTGGCAGCTTTAAAACAGAGTGGGATGGTGTGGACTTCCAAATGTTGCTGTATTCTAACTCCCACCTGCCCCAGCCAGCAGAGCCCAAAGTGAGGGATGCTGGGACCTGCCACTCTCAGCAAGATCATTCCCGCCTCTGCCTTAAAATAACAATGAAACATTAGAACAGTTAACAGAAAAAAAATGATGAGAAGGACGGGCTTTCTCAGCTGTTTTATGAGTGCATATTAATATGTTACCAATATATTTTACTATATTGTTACTGTCTGTGCGTGTTTGTGTGTGTGTGTTATATGTATAACAATGTATTTAGTATGTTACCAATATACTCAAGAGAACCTAAAATTTTGCTCATATCCTAAAACTCTCACACTTAGTATTTGTTATTGCAAGCAAAATAAATAAAAGGAAGAGTCTGTCAGCATCTTTAAAAATAACTGGTTTATTTCACTGTGAATTTCCATAGATCCCAATCCAGATCCTAAAACACAACTGAGGAAGTAAATGTTAAAGGACCATATCTATGAGAGTGACATGGTTGGAAAGGGATCTTATAGTACCTTTGAGATTAACTGTGTGAAAGAAGGTGGAGCATAAGTTTTCGTAGACTTAAGTTTAATTTCTCAGATGTGAACCAATGTCCTGGAAGGACTTTTATGATCAGACTTTTATAATTAGACTGTATGAATACCCATGGAAATGCAAAATATCTGGGTATGGTGATGTGGAGATAAGTTTAGTTTTAACTATAGTCATTGAGGTACAAAGGCAGGAGGGAAAATGTTGCCTAAGGTGAGTGGTGGTGGTTGATGACCATATGAATGGTGGAATGTAGTGTGTATGGGCAGGCTGGGAACCTGAAGGGAAATATTTTACACTGGCTAAGAGTGTCCAGTGTTATAATATGTGTAGTGTGCCAGGAAACCATTGCCTTTGTTCCATTGTTTTTGGATTGAAGTTTGTGAATATACTGTAATTCAGCTGTTTCCCTTTCCAATCTCCATTTATAGTTTTTGTTGTTGATGTTGTTCAATGACTGCTATCCTGTGGTCAGAGATGAAATGCCCAAGAAGATTAAAGTGTTTTGCAACAGGTTTTTTTGTATTCCCATTCTTAATATCTGATTTATGTCCATTTATTCTCTGGCTCAGAGACTGGCCAGAGTGATCCAATGTAGAGTGCTGAAGGGCACCATTGAGAGAGGATGGCATGTATCACAATCTAAGAGGATTCTAATACAGTATTGAGAAATTCAGTGTCCTCTGTCTAACAAAGGGGCATGTGGCCTCACAAAGGACGGAGACATACTGGAGTGCAAATGGATGATAAATCTTCTGGATTTTGATAATCTCCCAGTAGCCACATGGCCGATAAAGGAGAAGGTGCCAGCCTGCAAATAATATACTTCCATACCATCTGAATTGAAACAAAACAACAAAATGCAGGCCTATGACTTAGATGTTCAATTTTTTTTTCTGCTCTATGGTTTTTAACACCTCGCTTGATGAAGAAGCCAGTAGAACTTCGAAAGCTTGCAACATGTATATTGTGCATTTTGGTTGGTCCAATAAAGGTATCTTTGGTGGGTTTTTTGATGTTATTGAATATTAGAGGATGAGCAAGCGAAAGTTCCTATAATGTTGTGGGTAGATGTAATTAGATCCTGTAATGACATTTCCTCAGTAGATGTGTGGGCAGAGTTGGCATCTGGGTTTGTGGCAAGGTTCTGTACCGATCTCCCCATCTGTGTTGTGCATCCTCTCATAAGCAAGTAACTGAGATTGGGATGCTGCCTACAGGTGAATAAAGGCCTGACATCAACAGCCTTTGAGAGGGCAGCATTATTGCCCAAAATAGGCCGTAGTTCAGTAATGTTATGTCTGAGTGGTCTCAACTTGAAACTGTATGTGACAATTAGTGGGTTTCTGTAATTTCCTGTCTTCAGTCTGTTCTGTAATAGATTGGTCCTGGATCTTGTGAGGGTGTGATCAGAGGATAATAGGATACAGAAAGGTGCAAATTGGGACCCTAGCTATAAAAGTTCAAAGGGACAGCTAAGATGATAGAGATCTATCAAGTTGTAATAATCTTGAAGTGTAAATGCATTACATCTGCTTATCCAGAGTCAGTTTCCTTGATGTCAGTAACTTCTTTAGGTAGAACTCCTGTGCAACATGAAAATGAATCAATATACCCAGATGTCCTGACAGTGTGGGTTCAAATGCTTGAGATGATGTGTCACCCTATGTTACCTAATTTGAGGTAAAATTCAAAGATATAGCCATGCCAGTCTGTAGAATCAGTATGTAGAAGGATCTTGTAGCACCTTTGAGACTAACTGAAAGAAAGAAGTTGGCAGCATGAGCTTTTGTAGACTACAATCTACTTGCTCAGATGCATTTAGTGGAGTAGTTTGGGGTAGTAATTAGAAGGTTCCTGGTTAAGGCTTCCGGGGTGGAATATCTGTTGATATAAGAACATAACTGCTCCGCCATCTCCACCAGCCAGTAAACTGTTGTGTTGGTGGAACTACAGCAGCTAAAGATGGGTGAGGGGATGTCAAGGGAATGACTTGTTGTCATTCACCTTGAGCAGAATTTTACAGCATGTCTCCCAAACCAGGATCTCATCACTTTTTAGTTTTGACTTCTGTTCACTAGGTCTGGATCTTCAGATTAGTTCAAAGTGCTTCTGACTGTGACATTCTGTTCCAGAACCAACTGGGCAAATACAACTTACTCTAAAGCTGGTACAAATCTGTTCAAATCATTTGGATTTGGCACATTATTCTATATTCAGAAGTGTGGCACAGGCCTAATTTTTTCTGTCTCACCAGCTCGGTACGATTAAACTTGGCAGAACCTAGTCAAAATTACAACTTTTGGTACCCTTTTAGCAATTGTTTAACTGAACAATATAAACCAATGGTTAAAAAAAGGCTTTTACCAGAATTGTGACCTATATTTTAATAAATGAAAGTCATTGTGAGTAACTAAATCATGAGAATTGCAGTTCTCTCCAGCGAGAACTCATGAGAACACTTTCTTATAAAACCAAGGCTGCCTTTGGCCATAAAATGGAAAAATTAATGTCAGCATCTGAAAAATATCACTGAGATTGTTTCCTTTCAAAAATGTTATTTGATGACACACTGCAGGCTTTTCAATAAGAAGAATCAAACAGTTGAGCAATACTGCTTAAAGCTGTTGTATTCTCCTTCCAACAAGCTTGAAAAAAAATTATTGCTTGCAATTTTTCTACAAATGGTCCCTATAATCAATCCTGGAAAAGTGTTCAGTTACTTCAGTTTCCTTGGCACTCATGAGCAAGTTCACAAGATTAATTGAAATGAGTGAAGGCTACTCTAGGCAACATTGGCTGGAATCCCATTGGGGATTTATGTATGTATAAGCATTGTAGTGATGGTGCAATGCTGCGAATCCCATCTCAGTTCCCAGTGGCATTCCTAGTGTTGGAGTCACCCAGAGTGGGTCCTGAGAAGGCAACAGCAGCCTGCCCCACCACCCTGATACACACCTAGGCCAGCCACAAGCCAACCGAGGCAGTGGGGAGGGGGGCAGGTTGACATGTGCTCACCCCTGCTCCTTCCCGTGTCTTGGCTTGCTCCGCCAAGAGCCAAGAAAGCAGAGAAAGGGTAAGCACTAGCAGCAGCACTGAACCCCTCACACAACAGGAGGAGGGCCCAACCAGCAGTCACCCCTCCTCTCAGGTGTCACCCAGTGTGATCCACACACCCCACACCCACTTAATGATGCCATTGTCAGTTCCCCATAGCACACTTATTGGGCAGGAGCCACTGTGATTGAAAGGTCATTCTCCTGTCAATCGAGAAGCAGCTGGCAGTCCCACTTCCTCCCAAGAGTGATCTCGGGTACAACAGGTGAAAGAAGGATTTTTGTTGCTATTCCCCTTTTCACTGGGGATTGCTCATACAAAGGGTGGGAGGGGGGCAGTAGGGCTGTTAGCTAGCTGCTTCCCAATTGACAGGAATGGACCCCTGTCAGCTCCAGCGGCTGATCCCCAGTACGTGGAGACTGAGGAACTTTAATGGTCCCTATGGGGCTTTCTAGACCACCCAAAAGGCGCGGTCCATTCTTGCCCCAAGAAGCGGCGTCCATACGGTTTAGGGTTAGGGAGGAACTAAACGCTGCGCCCTCCCTAACCCTAAATGCACCTTTTTGAGCCCTTAAGGCACCGCTTCCTGGGCCTATATCACCCAAAAACACCATAGAGCTTATAGATACAAAACAATTACAAGAGTGCATAACTCTAGGTTATGCCTTTTTAACTGCCCAACAAGATTCTGGCCATTATACCCAAGTGTTGGATGAATTGAATCAGCAATCCACAATATTTGTTTCTATGTCTTCAGAGAAGGCAGCAGAGTTCAATGTGTTAAAGATCATTCTGAAGAGAATAAAGTAAAATATGAGAATGATTAATAGCAGGTACGGCTAAGTATTCTTCTCAGTCCATTTAATGTTGTGAGTGTTGGCTTCTTCCAATTTTGTCATCCTAAATGATCCTTTGCTTTGTATAAGCTGACTTTGTTCCAATTGGGCTTGTGCTTGCAGAATTCAATCTTCAAACAATGGCTTCAGGTAACAAAAGTTTAAATTTGACACCCCACAAAACAGTGTTTCAGGCTTGGGCTCAATATGTAGTCATCTTATTGCTGGCATTTCCATCCAAGCAGAAGCAAAAAGCACAGCCAAGACAATATACAAGCTTCATTGTATTTTAACATTTAGCAGTGTCTAACTGCTGTGTTTAAGTTTGTAGCTTAAGTTTAAACTTATCACTAGTATCCGACTCACATGGGTGTTCCAAAAGATCTATATTTTACATTTAGCTAAACTTATGTACAAGGGCTTATTTTGTTTTTCCCCTAGCCACAGTCAGAGACAAAGTATCTTGAGATCCATAGTTTTTTGTGGGTTTTCTGGGCTATGTGGCCATGTATTAGAAGAGTTTATTCCTGACGTTTCACCTGCATCTGTGGCTGGCATCTTCAGAAGATGCCAGTCACAGATGCTGGTGAAACGTTAGGAATAAATTCTTCTAGTACATGGCCACATAGCCCAGAAAACCCACAAAAAACTATGGATGCCGGCCATGAAAGCCTTCCACTTCATATCTTGAGATCCATTTGACACATACAGTAATGGCTACAGTTCATCATGGCTCAGTCTAGCATAGTAGTTCCATATATGTATTTATGCTAGGCCAAGCCATACACAACCATCACCCCAATTTAATGTAAAACCTCTGAGGCCTACCCCCCACCCCATGACTGTTCTGCGCCTTATGGGATGTAGTGAAGAATGGGATAAGTGAAGAAGCAATTAACTATGTCCCTGTCGGCAGAAGTGAAATGATTGCATCAATGCTGAGCTCTACTGGGTCCTTTGATGTAATCGTTTTGCCCCTGGCTATGGGGACACAGCCAGATGTTTCTCCAATCCTGCCTAGTTCCATCTATGTACCCATGAGATACAAAATGGCCATGTACGTGACCTTCAAAAGCTGCACAGTAAGTCCAGGAGGAACCTTGGGTGCTGCAGCAGGAGGAAAGCAATACCAACCTCTGTAGAGCCCAAAACTTGGCATACACAGGTACAAGGGAAACTTACATGTGTGAATCTCTTGAACATAATGCCAGCCAGAGTTAAGTGAGTGTGTTGAAGCAGGGTACACACCTAAGATTTTTTAGGCCCAATCTAAATCCACTTTCTAGTCCCAATTAGAGAAGACCTATGAGTTAATTGGTGGGTGGCAAGTTAACATTTAGGGACGCCCCATTTATTTAACTGATTGACTCTAGTTGAAACTAGCAATAAGATTTAGGCTGTGGGGTAGGGGCAAACTGAACATGTTACTGGATGGCAGCTTCCATCAGCGCTAAACTGCATAACTGATATATAGTCCATCACCTCCTCACCATTTTTCAAAGCTCTGGAAAAAATAAATATAACATTAGTATCTATGAGTCATTTGTGTAAGCTGTACACAAATTTGTGTAAGCTGTACATATTTGTGTAAGCTGTACTCTAAGTAGGTTGTCTACTTAGAGATGAATTTTTAAGTGTGCAAAAACTTACAAAGTGCAAGAGTAATAGTCTTCATCTGCATAAAGCTAGGTTTCCTGTTAGCTTTGCAAAGTCTAGTCAGTGTGGGCTAAGAGTCAAAGATACTGGCATTCTTGTTTTGATCAATTACCCACAGCAAGAACTGTTGGGCAGACAAATGTATTACCTCATAGGTCACAAGGCTGGTAGCTGTGTGTGGTTTAATGGGAAACAAACACCTGCAAGAGACAATTTAGCTGATATGACGTTAGATGTAAGTTTGAACCTTGGCATTCAAAGGAACCATTTGAGAAAGGCTTTATTTCTACTGATGATCAGCACGGTGGACATTTTTGGCTGGAATTCTGTTGGTGCACTATGCAGGCACTACTAGCAGGCAGGGGGAAGAACAAGGCCAAGGTGTACTATGTTGGTGCACTATGCTGGCATTACTAGCAGGCAGGGGGAAGAACAAGGCCAAGGGTACTGTGGCCACAGAGGAAGGAAAGCATGATAAACAGGCTGCTCAGAGATCACAAATTTTGGCCAAGACATCAGAGTAATATATAGTAACTCTCTGCATAATTATACATTGCTTGTGATTATGCAACCCTTGTGTTAAATGGCAATATTAGGTAACTAAACAAGCAAATGCACAGTTGAACACAGGACCAAATCTGCATGAGGGTCCATGTGCATTCACATGTGCAACTCCACTTTCACAACCTTGAACAAGATATAGATGTGCCAAATGGGACAAAAACATCCAGCTGCTTTCATGGGGGAACATATACATATGTATAAGACACCAACAAGATTCCAGCCTTTGTCGGCTTTCCCTTTCCAACTTTGCATGAATTTCGGAGGGAAATAACTGCAAGTGCAAGTGTAAGTGCATCAGCAGGATTCTGGCCCTTGTTTCATTTTTCAGCACCATCCTTCTCCCAATATATGGTGAAAAAGGAGGTGAACACAAAAAAGGTCAAAGGGCCATTAGCTGCTTTTTTGGTGTTTCTGCACTAAGGAAAGGTATTCTTGAACATCTTCAGGAGAGCCAACAATAAAGGGGACTCTTTGATGAATTGATTCAGGTTTCACGTCTAGCACTGCCCCAGTCCCAGTGGTTGCAATCCCTCCGGCCTGCTCAATGATGAAAGCTATGGGGTTGCACTCATAGAGGAGTCGGAGCTGAAATACAAGAGGAAATCCTTCATTAGTTGAGAAAGTTGAAAAATGTATCCTTTAGTTACAACAGTTTGGAAAGTTATAGACAGACTTTTGTTGATTTCCTTGTTGACCTCACAGACAAATTCCAATTCTGCTTTATAAAACAACAAGAAAATCCACACAGTTCAACCAGTGTTAAATCTTTTAAACTTCAGTTTGTTTCAGTGGGGGAACAAAGGCCATGCTAAGATTTTCACCACCAATATCAATGGAACTTAACTACTTAATCCTGCAGCTTGGGAGTTACAATGAAATTGATTAGGAGTAGATTCATGATCAACACATGAAAGGACTTCTTCAAGTATTAATGTAAGGAAGTCACTCACTGTTGCACAGAGTGCTGTGATGTCCACTAGCTTCAACAAGGGAAAATAGACAAGCTCATGGTAGATAGCTCTGACAACAATGACCCATAATGGCATTATGAAACTTCCTTTATCTTTTCTTTTCTTTTCTTTTTTTCTTAGTTACATTTGTATGCTGTCTTTTCTTTCAGTGAGCTCAAGGTAAAATGCATTGCTCTTCTTCTTACTTAATCCTCACAATAACTCTGTAAGGGAAGTCAATCTAAGTAAAGAAAGAGTGAACTAGCTAGAATGGGAATTGCAGTTCCACAGTATCTGCAAGGCCACCATTTATGCAGCTATCCAAATGTTGTTGAGCTGCACCTCCCAGCAGCCCTAGCCATCATAGCCAATGGTGAAGAATGCTGGGAGTTGCAGTTAAGCTGCTTTGAGTCCAGGTTTTGCAGAAAGGACAAGGTATCACTGGTAATGGTGGTGATGATAACAACATTCCCACACCTGTCAGACTGTAGACATTCAGGCTATTTTCTGTACCCTTACCTTATTAAATATTTTGGGTGCTATAGAAATGCTACACCAAAGAAGAGAGAGAACCCCCCCCCATTAAATTCATTTTACAATTTAATTTGCAATTATCTTCTTGTAGTCTATTTCATACTTTAAATATGTAATCTGATCCTATAATCAGCAGTGACAATTTCTTCCCAAATTAAGTTTTAAAAGTTTTTATAGGAAAAAAGGGAACCTTATATTGTTAAATATATTATGGCTGGAATCTTGCATCACCTTATATGTAACTGAGTACTTAACTAAGTAACTTCTCCTCTGATTTTCCTGCCCACACACCTGATGGAAATAGGATTCAACTGTGCTCCTAACATTGGCAGAATAGGCCTCCTCCTCCCCATGAAGCTCATGGCTAGTAAAAGGGGGGGGGGGTGGATTCATCAAAATTGTGACTAAGTAGCAGTTGTGAGCACAACACAGTTACAGTAACCCACCTTTCAACCTACTTTACTAGGCATCAGGGGTATGGGGAGAAGGAAGTCCATTCTGCCAGTGACCAGAACACAGGTGAATGTTGTTTCTATGACGCTTAGAGGGGTCTAGATGAAAAAAATTACTTAGTCAAGTACCTAGTTAAGTTTAAGCTAATACAGGACTACAACTAATACAATAGGCCCTTGGTATCTGATGGAATTTGGCTCCATGACACCCTTGGATACCAAATCTGTGGATACACAAGTCTCATAATATTCACAGGGGTAGTAAAATGATGTCCCTTATATAAAATGGGAAAATCAGGGTTTGCTTTGGGGGGCTGAGAGGTGTGTGTGTGTATTCAAGCTATGGATGGTTGAATCCATGAGTGCAGAATCCATGGATACAGAGGGCCAATTGCAGTATTTGCATTTCACTGTATCTTGCTTAGGCAATGAACCCATTTCTGAGCTGCACACTTTTTCAAGTGAAACACTGTGTTCCTTTCACAGTTGTTTTATACTGGCATTCAGATAGGGCACAACACTAATTGGCCCACAGAAGCCTTCTAAGACTAATAAATAAAACATCTTAATATCATTTTATCTTAATCTTAATAATGAGCATTCCTGTGGAGTCAACTAATTTATTCTTCTTTAAAATTCCTGCATGGCAGGGGGTTGGACTGAATGGCCTTCGGGGTCTCTTCCAATTCTATCATTCTTCTTTGATTTTATCAGAACCTTGCTATGGCTCCTTGAAAACCATACACAAAACACTAACAAGGTTACAAACTAAGACTGCCTCTGCACTTCAGAAATAATGCAGTTTGACCCCCTCTTTAACTGCCATGGCTCCATCATATGGACCCCTGGGATTTGTAGTTTGTTGTGGCACCAGAGCCCTCTAACAGCGAAGGCTAAATATCTCACAAAACTACACACCCAGAATCTCATAGCACTAAGCCATGGTAGTTAAAGCAATGACAAACTGCATTATTTCTGCAGTGCAGATGCAGCCAAAGATGCAATCTTGTAAAGTTAGGGAACAATACAGTCACATCATTTGAAACATGGATTCTGTTGATAATTGGATGTATGGTAAGCTACTTGACTTATAAACACCCAAAAGCACCACATCCTGTCTTATATTGGAAGCTAAGCAGGGTCAGCCCTGGTTAGTACTTGGATGGAAGCCTGATAATGAATAGCAGGTGCTGTAGGCTATGTTTCAGAGCAAGAAATTGGCAAAACAACCTCTGAATATTCTTTGCCTATGAAAATCTGTGAAAATCATGTGGTCACCATAAGTTGACAGGTGACTTGCAGAACAGTAGAACAGCAACCACACAGTTATAGTGGACATTATTAACTCTATTTTCATTTTTCTATTGTTTCATAAGAAAAATTGTGTTACACTATTCCCTTCTTATGTCTGCCTCAAAGGGTTTGGTGGCACCTTGAAGCCTAAATAGTTTTCTTGAAAACCCTAGAAGACCCAGTTTTTTGGGGAGGTGGTCGATAACAATAAAGGGGGAAAAGGACTTACCTTTCCCTTTGGACTCTTCTGGTTAGCTGGATACAAAAAGATCCCACCATATACCAACGTACGGTGAACATCAGCCACCATGGAGCCAACATATCGGGCTCCATAGGGAGAAGCACCTTCCTGTGGAACAGAGATGACAATTGAGGTATTAGTTAGTCCTTGTTCACATTTGTTTTTCAATGCAAAGCCTGGTGTTAGTTCTAGTTCCAGGTAAGGGAACCATAGGAGCATAAATGCCCTGATGGGACATCTGATCCTGTCTGATCCTGGAAGCTAAACAGGCTCAAGTCTAGTTAGTACTGGCAAGGGATCTGCCAGGGATACCAGGTGCTGTAGGCTATATTTAAAAAGAAGGAACTGGCAAAGCCATCTTTGAGTTTTCATTGCCAAGGAAATTCATGGAGTTATCATAAGCTGATAGACAACTTGCAGGCCCATGTGCTGGCAGCCAGTACAATGTCCTGGTTTCTTAAATTGCATCAGCATATGAAGAAACATATTACTAGTACTAAGGAAACTATATGGCCATCCAGATGATATTGTCTTCCAGCTCCTATCAGCTCTACTCTAACCTATTTGGCTGGATCCAGCCACATCTGGATGGGGGGGCTAACCAGTCCCCATCCCATGAACTACACCGAGAAATGGGGTGGTGGTGGAAACATTTTATTTCAGCCGTGCCTCCAGTTATATATATGTTTGAAAGAAGCTACTCCATGTATGATGGATTTGGCTTTGAAATTAATTAGGAAAAGGTAAATTCGATATCAAGGAGTCAGTAAATCTTTAAATGAAATATTGGACCTATACTGTACCTCTAAATGCTCTTGGGCAACAAGAGAGGAAGTTGAAGCTTCATTTCTGCTTGTGAACCTGCCTCAGCCTGCCTGATGTGGACCAGGACAGCATTAAAATCTGTGAGGCTATAGCAGGGAAAGGCAAAGAATGGGCAAGGGAACCAACAGCAAGGCAATGGTAAAGGCAGTCTTAGGGTGGCTTATTGCCTGTGTAATTTCCCTTGGGAATTATAACTCTGCTTTCATCATCTGTCCTATGTTCATAGTCATTTCACTTATCATAGAATCATAGAATTATAGAGTTGGAAGAGACCACAAGGGCCATCCAGTCCAACCCCCTGCCATGCAGGAACTCCCAATCAAAGCATCCCTGACAGATGACCATCCAGCCTCTGCTTAAAGACCTCCAAGGAAGGAGACTCCACTACACTCCGAGGAGTGTGTTCCACTGTCGAACAGCCCTGTCACAGGTGGGAAGTTAATATCTCTTTCAGCTGACAAAGACTACAGACATTCACTGATATGTTGGAGTTATTCTGTTTTCCATTCCTTAAAAAAGCTAATGAGAGGAGGGATGCGGTAATAATCTGCTTGCTTCTGCCTGGAATCTTAGAAGGATATAATTCCATGTGTCTCTACAGGACATCTGATACTTCCTAAGTGACTCACATGAGAGTTACCTTTGACAAGGTTCCCCATGACATACTTGGAAACAAGCTTGTAAAATGTGGGCTAGACAAGTTAACTGTTACATGGATTTGTAATTGGTTGAGCGGTTGAACCCAAAGGGTGCTCAGCAGTGGTTCCTTTTCAACTCGGAAAGAAGTAACCAGTGGGGTCCCACAGGGCTCTGTCCTGGGCCCAGTCCTATTCAACATCTTTATTAATGACTTGGATGACAGAATTGGGGGCATACTTATCAAATTTGCAGATGACACCAAATTAGGAGGAGTAGCTCATACTCCAGAGGACAGGATCAAAATTCAAAATGACCTGAATAGACTAGAAAACTGGGTCAACACTAACAAAATGAAATTCAACACAGTAAGGTACTGCACTTAGGGCAGAAAAATGAAAATACAGATATAGGATAGGGGACACCTGGCTGAATGAAACTACATGTGAAAGGGATCTAGGAGTCCATGTAGACCACAAGTTGAACATGAGTCAACAATGCGATGCAGCAGCTAAAAAGGCCAATGCTAATTTAGGCTGCATCAATAGAAGTATAGTGTCTAGATCAAGGGAAGAAATAGTGCCACTCTATCCTGCTTTGGTGAGGCCCCACCTGGAATACTGTGTCCAGTTCTGGACACCACAATTCAAAAAAGAGGTGGAGAAACTGGAGCATGTCCAAAGGAGGGCAACTAAGATGGTGAAGGGTCTGGAAGCCATGCCCTATGAGGAACGCCTTAGGGAACTGGGGACGTTTAGCCTCGAGAAGAGAAGGTTAAGAGGTCATATGATAGCCCTGTTTAAATATCTGAAGGGATGTCATATTGAGGAGGGAGCAAGCTTGTTTTCTTCTGCTCCAGAGACTAGAACGCGGAACAATGGATGCAAACTGCAGGAAAAGATATTCCACCTAGACATTAGGAGGAACTTCCTGACAGTAAGGGCTGTTGGACAGTGGAACACACTCCTTCGGAGTGTAGTGGAGTCTCCGTCCTTGGAGGTCTTTAAGCAGAGGCTAGATGGTCATCTGTCAGGAATGTTTTGATTGAGAGTTCCTGCATGGCAGGGGTTGGACTGGTTGGCCCTTGTGGTCTCTTCCAACTCTGATTCTATGATTCTATCCTCATAACCATGGGACTGGTACCTGTGATTTCACTTACTTCCAAAAATATGTTCTCTCTATGCATTTTCTAGGTTCTCTAACATGATTCTATGGTATGCTCCCAGCGGAACTCATTCATTTCAATAGGGTTTGCTATTGTCCATGGTTGTGTTTCCCTGGTCCGTCCAAGATATGGGGGTCATATTGGGTCAATATGGGCAGTTGGTGGCACCCATGTCATTGGAGTGGTGAATCTGCTCTAGGTTTTAGTATGAATTTTACAGGTGTTATCCAAGGTGCTGTATCTCAGCTACTAAATAAGTTCAGCACTGAGAATAACTTAAAATATATTTTAATTTTTAATGTGTCCTGTTTTTAACTTATTAAAATTGTTTAATTGCTTTTTTTAACTTTGTATCTATATTTTAATGCTTTTGCATTGTCTTTATCATGTACTGTTTTAAATTTGTCATTAACCACCTTGAATTTCTAAATTAAAAAAAAAGCAGGATATAAATAAGCAAAATAACAACAACTGCAGCAACAACTTCTTTAAAGTTTGGACTAAAACCACAGATGGATTCACCACCCACCAACATCAGAGCAAACCACCTGGGGGGGGGCAGGGGTTTAACATGAACTGGGACACAAAATGTACTCTTGGGAAAAAAACTTTGCAGTTGGAAAACTCATAATGTACAGTTGTAAACACAGGAGGGAAACTAGGCACATTAGGTTTGTTAAATGACAAGGACACTATGGACTTGAATCAACACTGTTTCAAAACGAACTGTCCAAAACCTTTAGAACATTTTCTCCTTTTTGACCAGCACCTCTCCCTTTTCACCATCCTCTTTAGGCAGGTGATATTTTGTGGTGTCCTTGTAAATGCCCTTGTAGTACACTTGTTTTTGTTCCTTAGTACTGTATATTCTTTTTTTTTTCTGCCATCAATGCAGAACAGCTGTCTCATTCTGCCAAAGATGACATACCACTGAAAGACTGTACTGTAGGTGCTATTGACTGCAGTGCAAAATAAACTAGTTTTAAGCTGTTGCTGAGCTATGCTCAGGCAAGCCTGGTGAAAACAGGAAAACCCATGTTTTGGAGAAACGAAGCAGCAGGAACAGCCCTTGCACTGGTTTCAGTGAGTTGGGACTTCCATTGCTGCACACACCAATGGATTATCCCACTAGTTAATGAACTAAGGTGGATTCCTAAAAGACCCATTGCTCTGAAGTAGATAGAAATCACTGATTCCTGTTTGAAAAAAACTGCTGCTAATCCCAAGTGTAAGCAGAACTTGCTTTGGGTTCATTCTCCTTTGCTCTTCTTTTTTCATTTGATGTGCCAGATGTGAAATTTTGTTCAGTTAGCATATCAGCTTTTGGGGACAGGATTCCCACTAGCTGCCACTGAGTTCCATCCATGAACTTAAAGAGCCATACAAGTTACTATTTAAATACAATATCAACTTGTATTCTCAAAATGCTGAGAAAGCCATTTTCACTTGCTGGATTGTGTGCATTTTCTCAAATTGTTCATTTGTGATATTATCTTGCACCTGTATTCTGAGAAGGAACTACTAACCACATAACAAAAGAAACAATCCTGTGATGAGCACTATTACTAGATGTTCTGTTCTGTTTTCCTTCATTTTATCTCAGGAAGCTAGTCTCATAGCACAATGCAAGAGCTCCAGCCAGCTGGTATGAGAGGCTTTGAGTTGTTTGGGCCTTACAAAGGCATCTGATAATGGTTCATTTCTCAAGCACAGCAAATGTCATAACACTTCTTCAGCAGCACATAAAAACCATTTTTACAGCTGGGATGAAGGAGGAAACTCTTATGAGAGGAAAATGAGCAGCTGGACATTAAAAAATGACAACATTTACTGTCTTTCAAACCACGAATCAATAAATTGATCCAGTTCCTTTAGCTGAAGGATTCTTTCCTCCCATCATATTGTGCAAAGAGATGAAGAAAGTACAGCTGGAGTCCTCTAAGGCAATTAGTGGATGCTCAAGTATCATTTAACCTTTTAAAACGAATTCTTTCCAAAATTGCTGGAGATACAAGTTTAAATAACATTATCTTAAACTGGGTTTTATAATGTTTGCTTAACCATACTAGTTTTATTAAGTTAACAGTATATTGAAAATGTTGGTTAAACAGATACTGTTGATGTTAGCTGAGCAAGCTGAGGAACGGAAGTGAACTGTCAGCAAATTTTGCAGTCTGAAGTTTCTTTCTTTGAAATGTAGGCAGCATGAGATGTACTGATGTCACTGGTTTGTTTTTGTTTTGTACTGTATTTGTTTTGGAGTTATTTTGTCATTAGCTTCCCAAAATGTTTGGTTTCAAAGGTCAGGTTTTTAGGTCATGTCCTGACTTGTGCAAAAATACCCTGATAAAAGAAACTAACATTGGAAAAATAAGTTCTTGTATTCTCTGCTTGCTGACTTTGTAAAATTGATGCCAAAGAGTTTAGCATTCCATGAAATCAAACCAGTTCTTGAGAAACTGCATAAATTGTTGTAATGCAGTTTAGCACAAAACAATAATCTTCAGATCTAAAGACCAGATATACATTTTGCATTAGGCTAACTTGATCTCAGTCCATCAAACCAGAATTAAAGCCATGATGCTCACACTGTGAAATAATGTTGTATAGAAATGAAGGAATCTTTTTTTAAAACTGAACACAAGCATTCATTAAAGGAATATCTTTATGTCAAGATCAAAATAAAACCAAATTTGTAGTTACAATTGAAATCAGGAGCTCTCAGTAGAGTCAGATGAAATACTAATGTGTTTTGTTCACAAGTCCCAGTAGACCTTAATACTGAGTGTTCCCTGTTTCTATTTACAGTTCTGTTATGGTCCAGAGGAGAAGATCAGAAGTATTCCAAGCTAAGATAACATCAGATAAACATTATATTGAGTATCAGTTTGCCAGATAGATAAGACTGCATTGTCTAGTGGTTTTAAAATTGTAAAAATTCTGGCATAGGAGTGGTATGGTATTGACAGATAAAGTGTATACATGTTAAACGGTGCAACTTTGTACATAGTAGCAAATAGATTTCATTCAGCAAGGAACATCTGTAATAAAGTGGCAGCGAAATGATATAATTCATTACCTCAGGAAATTTCTTCTTTTGTATATACTCTGTTACAGCAGGATCAAAGTACTTCGCATAACCCTCATTCAGGCTGTAGATTTTCCCTTTCTTTTTGATTCTCACATCTTTTTCCACCAAGATGAATTCACCAAGAGCCTGCAAAATTAATAATTGATGACACAGTTAATAAATGTAGTAATGTCATCTTTATGACATTCAGGAGACTTATCGCTTATTATTCACCTAACTTAATAGATTAATGTTCCCCATTCCTTCAAACTAAAAAAAAAAAAAAAAAGCTCTGTGGTAATGTTTCAAGATTTCATGCCATTTAAAACAGACCTACAAGGGAATAGGGCCCACTGGACTTTACTTCCAAGTAAGCACAGAAAGATTGCACTGTTAATTACTTTTAGTTAAAAGGATTTGGAGACTAATGGTGTCTTTGGCATATTTCTTCTCTCCCCCCCCCCCCTACTCAAAGTCAAAGCAAACAGGCACTCTGTAGCAGGAAGTATAATCCCTGTACTACATCAGTTTCTCCAAAAGTATTGATCTCACACTTCTTCACCCCCATCAAATCCACAGCTAAAAATTATGTCTCTGATCTTCAGTATTTAGACTACACCACTGGTACTGAACTGTTTCTCTGAAGAATATCAAACTTAGGAAGCTGGCTAAATTTAGCCTTAGGGAGGTTATGTTTAGACTTACAGAGCTGGATATGTTTAGCCTCGAGAAGAGACGGTTAAGAGGTGATATGATAGCCCTGTTTAAATATTTGAAGGGATGTCATATTGAAGAGGGAGCAAGCTTGTTTTCTGGTGCTCCAGAGAACAGGATCTGGAACAATGGATGCAAGCTGCAAGAAAAGAGATTCCACCTAAACATTAGGTGTAATTTCCTGATGGTAAGAGCTGTTCGACAGTGGAACACATTCCCTCAGACGGTGGTGGAGTCCCCTTCCTTGGAGGTCTTTAAGCAGAGGCTGGATGGCCATCTGTCGGGGATGCTTTGATTGTGAGTTCCTGCATGGCAGGGGTTGGACTGGATGGCCTTCATGGTCTCTTCCAACTCTATGATTCTATGATCACTCTCCCATTGAGTCTGTTTTCCTAAATCCAAAACAAGAACAATCTGGAAATCATCTTGCCTCATGACCTTTCATCAATTGATTATTTATTCTAGCCTATCAACCAATCAACAGTCTGATACAGGAGTGCTTGTTTTTTTTGGGGGGGGGGGGGGAGCAATAACCATATAAAAGAAGTCCAGACCACAGAGAGAAAGTGTAAACAGAATATGGTATTCATGTGTCAAAAGTTGGTGGCAGTGATGGGGAATGTGTAGCCTTTCAGATGTTGCTGGACTGTAATTTCCAACACTATTGCCAGCCTCATCAATAGAGATGGATGATAAAGGCTGCAGCCTAATAATATCTGGATGGTTATATACTCCCTATTTCCAGTTTAAGGTGTGTTGCAGTAAATCAAGTCATAACTGATAGTCACTTGTCTATTTATATGTCTGTTTCCTTATACTTCTTCTCACACAGTCATCCATATATTATGAACAAATCACTTCCAAAAGGATAATGCATTCTGCATGTACTACAGTACCTTACTTACTAGTTTATTCCTGAGAAAAGCAAGTGCTAATTATATTTAGGTGACGATGACTAAAGTTACTAGTGATACCATCCATTGCATTCTAATTAAGTTTTTTTTAAAGCTGCATCCTCATTAAGGTGCATCCTTGCCAAGATTTTAAAAGACACATCTTACCTAACAAGCATCCTTATTGAGATTTTGAAAGAAACTGAATATGCATCCAACATTTATATTTGAATGAATGGCTTGAGGTTTTCATCCTGCATTGCAATCAATACCATAAATGGGAGTGACGGAAGCACAAGTATGGGTGATACACTCTGTGTGATATGATTCGTAGTCTTAGTGCTAGAGGGAAGGCTCCTAGCCCCAGAGAATTCTTTTGGCAATTCTCACATGGCTGCTTAGTGCTAAAGTTTCAGGCAAAAACTGTAGGATGTTGTTACTCAGATATCATCTTAAGCAAACAAACAAAGTACATGTCCAGAATGAGGAAGAGGCACAATGGCAAGAAAAAGAGATCAAACAGGATCTATGCAGGGGCAAATAGCTAGAATCCTTTTGGTAACTTACAGTCCCTTATTCAAAGGCACTTTTTGAAGTGGTCCATAGCGGGAGAAGTAGTCGATATGGAAAAAAGAAGATAACACACAACCAATATGAAATTAAAAAACAAAAGCAAAAAAATGATGGACACAATACACAGAAGAGCTATATAAAGGAGAAGAAAGGAAGAATAACATATGGGAAGAAGGACCGTATGAAGATAAACCCCAAATTCTGGGAAGTGAAGTAAAAGGGGCACTCCAAGAAATTGGGAAGAATACATAACCAGGAACAGATGGCATACCAATAGAATTGCTACAATGTAGCAAGAGAGAATCAACCTCAGTTCTAACTAAAATCTACCATAAAATATTGGATACAAAACAATGACCCACAAATTGGAAACAATCAATATACATTCCTGTTCCTTAAAAAGGAGAAACAAAAGTGTGCAGCTGCTACAGAACCCTTGCACTAATCTCCGATGCAAACAAAGTCATGCTTAAAATTTTACAAAACAGACTCCTACTATAGGAGTTTCCAGAGGTGCAAGCTAGGTTCAGAAAATGAAGAGACACTAGAGACCACATTGGAAATATGCTATGGATAATGGAGTACACCAGGTAATTCCAGAAGAAATTCAGGATGTGTTTTATAGACAATGACAAAGCCTTTGATTGTATAGATAATAAAAAACTATGGAGTGACTTTAAATAAATTGGTATACCATTGCACTAAATTATCCTGATATGTAACCTGTACTCAAGACAAGAAGCAACCATCAGAACAGAAAATGGAGGAACAGAATGGTTCTCAATTAGAAAGGGAGCCAAACCAGGCTGCATCCTATCACTGTATATATTCAACTTGTATGCAGAAAATATCATATTCAGAGCAGGTGTAGACATGGAGGAAGGAGAAGTGAGGAGAGGAAAAAATATCAATCATTTAAGATATGCAGACAACACCATAATAATGGGGAAAAAATCAAAGAATTGAAACAATTACTAAGGAAGGTCAGAGAGGAAAGTGCCAAGGCAGGCTTGCTGTTGAACCTTACGAAAACAAAAATAATCACCACAGAGAAAATACAAGAATTCAATACAAATGAAGAGGAAATTGAAATACAACTACAGTGGTCCCTCCAGATTTGCAGCCTTGGCACTCACGGTTTTGGTCATTTGCACGCCGACTGGCTGTGGCGGAGGGGCGGATGTGCACATGCTGGACCACAAGCACTGCTGGGAAAGAGAGTCCTGATGGCTGCTGGAGCCAATTACAAGCCCCAGTGGCTCGGGCTCCAATAGTCCCCAGTGCTGGGGGAACAATGTTGGGAGTGGGGAGGGAGGGAATTTCACAAATAGTCATGTCCCATTGTTCCAGTGATGACATTGGGAACAATGGGACTTGAATATTGGCAAAATTCCAGATCCGTGTGGGGGGTGGGAGAACGTATCCTAAGCTAATCCAGAGGGACCACTGTGGTTAAAGATTTCCCATAACTTGGATCAATCATTAATGAGAATGGGGATTGCAGTCAAGAAATAAGATGAACACCGGGAATAGGAAGGGCAGCTATGAAAGAACTAGACACGTCTTAAAGTGCAAAGATATAGAGCAGAATACCAAAGCTGAGATCACCGAAGCCATCATATTTCCCATCACCATCTATGGGTGTGAGCGCTGGACAGTGAAGAAAGTGAACAGAAAGAAAATTAAATCCTTTGGGATGTAGTGCTGGAGAAGAGTAAGGATACTATGGATGGCCAAATGACAAACAAATGGGTTCTGGAACAGATCAGGCCTGAACTCTCCCTGGAAGCCAGGATGACATGGGCCTGAAATGCATGGGCCAAATAAAGCATCTTCTGACCACTTTGTGGGCTTTACATTTAGATGACGCAAACCACCCAAGTGGCCAGGAGCCACGCTGGGGCCACACAAGGGGCAAAAAGGTGGCCCAAAAAGGAGTCAATTTAGATTGATTCCTGGCTGAAAAGAGATGGGAACCTGGTGGCAGTCCACTTTGGGAGTGGTCTGTATGGTCACCATGGTCCCAGCCTGATCATGGCTGGAGTGGCCAGATGCTGTTCTTATGGGGCTGTCTGCTTTGGACATAAATTGAAGCTGTCATACATTGGACATATCATGAGAAGAGATGACTCACTAGAAAAAAAATAACAATGCTGGGAAAGGTGGAGGGCAGTAGAAAGAGTGGAAGATTACATATTCGATGGATAGACTCAATCAAGGAGACCACAGCCATGATTCTGCAGGACCTGAGAAGGGTATTTGTTGACAGGAGAACGTGGAGGTATCTCATTCAGAGGGTTGCCATGAGACAAAGCTGACCTGAGGGCAGTTGACAACAACATGGTGGCAGCAGAGGGACAGAAAAGAAAGCTGTCTCTCGGGGAAACAGACAGCCCCAAGAGGACGGCATGACACTGCCCCTGAAAGAGCTGGATTGGGGCTGTGGCAACTGAATGCTGTGACCCCAATCCAGCCAGCTTCCACCCCAAATAGGAGCAGAAAAATTCTGCTCCTTTTTGGGGTAGAAAAAAAGCCACCTCTTCTCCTCTAGAGCCAGCTTTTTGCTGGCTCTGGGGCAAGTGGCATCTGAATACCATACCCCCAAGTCACCTGGAAGCCAGCTGGTGTGTAATTGCTGGCCTGGTTTACGGCGACTTGGGAGTATGTCATGTCTAAACGCTACACCCCCAAGCTGGCTAGAAGCCAGACTTTTAGGGCCATCTGTTTTGGCCCTCTATCATCAAAGAAAGATGTCCTAGCTCCTGAGCAGCTTGGTAACTGATAAAGCATCTGATAAGGATGGTGTTTGCTGTTATTGTTGTGTCTACGACCATTTTCCCGATCCTATTGTGATGCTGCCTGCAAGTTACAAGGGCCAGCAGGCTTGTGGTGTCTATACAGTTCTACCCAAATAAGGAGAAAACGAGTATGTCAGTCCTATGCAAAATAGATTTAAAAGGTAAAGCTTTTAAACATTTCATAAATTATTGTTTAGACAGCTTTAATAGGCCCACCCTCAAATCTTCCACACCATCTTTTTAAGCTTGTCTGAAGCAACCCATAAGTTGCTTCTGTGGCATCATTTTCCCTCCAAACTTCTCCTCCTTACTGACTACATCATCTGTTGAACTGTCACTATAATGATATCTTGATGTGGTGAAGTCAGAAAGCCAGCACAGAGTGAAGGTGGAAATCATTGCACTCAGAATGCTGGAGAGAGACCTGAACAGTCAAAACATTCTTTACTGCTTGTATGTGCAACTTAGTTAAATAGGGAATGCTTTTCATATGGAATAGGCAGCGCTCTCAGAATCCTCACTGCCCTGCCTATTCTCCAAACTCTGAGAATATGAGAGGACATCAGCAGATGGAATAGTATTAGTAATTAGTATTTGTGCAGTACCGGATCCAGCATGAAGAAATCCACCCCTTCTCCTGTGGAAAGGGCCACCAGCGTAGCACTGCCATACAAAGCATAGCCCGCAGCGACAATGTTGCGTCCTGGCTGCAAGGCATCTTTTTCAGAAGGCTCATCTTCTGATGTCTTAGGGAAGAAGAAGAAAAAATAAGCAAAACGAAATGCAAATGCAAATAGGAAATTCTCTTAATCACAGAATTAGAGATTTCATCTTTCTGGCAACAGAGACTTACCTAATATTTGTACACTTACCTGATATAATGAGGTGAAGTGTGTGGGCATATTTGGCAAGAATTTAACTCCAAACAACAAATTCACAAAATAATTTGTTTAACATGGTCATGGCCTAAATCCTATTGTTAGCCCTATTAGAGATGACTCATTGAATTAGTGGAACTAACATGATTTACCAAACTACCATTATTTCAATAGGTCTACTCTACCTGGGACTAACAATTGGCTTTAGGTCAAAAGTGTCACAAGGCAATCTTTTGAATAGCTACCCACTCGTTAAAATTTCCATTTTTGCCCAGTTTTATGAACATTATTCTCACATTTTTCAGGATATACAGTACAAACAAGCCACATGGAAGCCTTTTCCAAAAGCCCATTGTTTCTCCACTTTGTGGAGTTTGTTTATTCTCAAGAAATTAGCTACTGTATATTGCTTATCTGGCTGACATTCCTAGAAGCAGAACATTTCCCAGATTTGCATATAATAGCAAATACTTCCCTGAGACAAACTTTGCTGCATATTGGTATTAACTGGAAGGAATCAATACTAAGAGAATGCAGTCTTTTGTGAAATGCACTTTCTATGCTTTGATGATCTTCTCCCCATTCTGGTACTTTTGGAGGAAGTACTTTGGGAGATTGAATCAATAAGACCTTTAAGTTCTAAGTGGGACTCTTGATGAGTCATCTTCAAGACTGCATAATTGGAAAGAAGATAGTAAGTGTATGTCAGTGACAAGAAATTAAAATAAAAACAAAAGATAAAGAAAAGCTATCTGCTTATATCCTTCAAATGGAGAAATACAAATAAATGGTATTCTGCAATATTTACTTTTTAAACATGTAAATCCTGTCATGTAGCTAATGTCCCTAGTGTAAAAATAATAATTAGAGAAATACTGCAGTTTGTCTGAAGTTCTCCATACCTGACATAGGACCATCATGTTCTAAACACAGAGATTGATCTGATATCCCAGCCACTGCACCACACTGGCTCTCAGTTCATATTGTCATGTTGGGGGCATTTTTTTAAAAAAAAAAAAAGACAAATTATACATTTCCATAAATAAATATGTATAGTGCATGGAGAAATGTTCCAAATGAAACAATTTCAAGTGGCTTCCATTCATTAGCCTTAGTATAACAGGCTTCCATTAACTATTTATTGAGGCAGGCTGTCACATACTTGGTACAATTTAAGATTACAGATGAAATTTAGCAGCCCCTAAGTCCAAAAAAGAGTTTTTACCCACTTCTAAAACCCAGAAATTTTCATTCATACAAATTGTGGTTTCTCCCTTTCAAGCCTTCCATTGCAATGAGAAAGTAAAGTATGGGCACTTCCCCTAATTTTTGCTTATTTTTGTGTTGGGTGCAACCTGAAGATACTCTAGGAGAGGAACTAAAAATTGACCCCACGGTGTGCCTGTTTCTGCTGTATCCCATAGCTTCTGGTTACACTAAAACATCTACGTTACTATTTTAACGAACTGAAAACAGTGTTCAGCAGAGCTTATAATAATGAAATACAATTGGCCCTCCACATTTGCAGCTTTGGCTTTTCCAGGTTTGATTATTTGTGGTTTTGATTAATATGTTCTCTCTAATATTTCTATATCCTCCAGCACAACTGTAGAACTTTGACATGAAGGGGATTTGCAACAGGGTCCTGCTTGTGCCTGTTGCAATGGAGATTGCTTATGGGGGTGATGGGAACATCAGTCAGCTGCTTCCCTGCTAACAAGGGAACAGGATACCCTTCAACCACAATGGCTGCTTCCCAGTAAGTGGAGCCTGGAGGAGGCTGGGCTGGAATTCACTGCATATCTCCATTAACTATGATAGTTATGCATTCATAACTGCCCAGTAGGATTCTGGCCATTACTAGCACCCAGCCCATCAAGACATTCATCAGATCTACAAAGAGATCATGTCACCGGCTTCTTTCTTTCAGTAAGTGTCAAACGTGCTACAAGATCCCTTTGCATTCAGTTCCAATAGGCTGTAAATACAATTGATGATGTAAGACACTTTCAAAACTATTTATTGATTCTCAAGAAATTATATATATATATATATATATACTCCAAGGTTGACTCCTCCTTTTGTAGGTCGGTAAAATGAGTATCCAGCTTGTTGGGGGTGATTAGCTTACAGATTGTAAACTGCTTAGAGAGTGCTCAGTTCACTGATAAGCGGTATAGAAATGCACATGCTATGGCTATTGCTATTCTTTCACATATCAGCTTACCTTCTTGTAGATAGCAAATATAGTTCCTATTGAAGCTAAGCAGTCTATATTGGAAGAGCCATCTAGTGGATCAAAACACACCACATATTTACCCTGAAAGAGAAGAAAGGAAAGCAGTATTCAATGACATGTTTATCAGGATGAAGCCATATCATATGTAGTTTTAAAAAGCAAAATAATTTTTTTTAACCAACAATATTTGTTTGGGGAACTATACTCCAATGTAGGCACATGGTCCTACAAAATAATGATTGCTGAAATGTAGTAAATTGGCAGAAAATAGCCAAATATATACCAAGGGAGCCAGCATGGCATAGTGGTTTGAATGCTCCTCTGAACAAATCTTGCCATGATGGGGCGTTCATAAATTGGAAACAACTTGAAGGCAACACAATACACACACAATATACAAAGGCTCTGGTGGGATTATCAAAGCAGTTGAACTGGTGTATTATCCTTCTGAATGATACTAATTTATTTCATGTCAAGAACATTTTTACTATATTGAGAAATTAAGTGCTTTTCAATACAATCATTTGCTTAGGTCATATTATAAGCATGCTAATATAAGCCTTCATGCTCCATGTAGTTCTCTGAAAGATAACTAACACCAAAACTACAATTCCCAGGACTAATCAGACAAAACTATAGTTTCCAGTATTGCAACCCGTGGAAGTACGGCAGTAGTGGAAAGCAACTCTCCTTATGCAATATGAGACTTCTAATTTTCATTTACGTCCTGCTCCCTACATCCTGCTGCCCCTATATCATTCTGCTTCCAAGGATCTCTAACCTTCAGGAGCAGTGTTCCAGGAAGCACAGGTGAAATTGGATAACACAAATGTTTTCTGCTAGTGCAAAGCTATCCTTGGTGCTGGTGTGTTGTGTGCCTTCAAGCCATTTCGAACTTATGGTGACCCTAAGGCAATCCTATCATGGGGTTTTCTTGGCAAGATTTGTTCAGAGGCGGTTTGCCATAGCCTTGCCCTGAGGCTAAGAAAATGTGACTAGCCCAAGGTCATCCAGTGGGTTTCATGGTTATTGGAATTATACGCAAAGGAATCAAAGTCTGGTCTCTAAAGTCATAGTACAACACTCAAACCAGTATGCCGCGCTGGTTCTCAAAGCCATCCTTGGATAAACTCAATGTACTTCTCTCTGGCAGCATTCCCACTATGATTTAAAGTGAATTACTGATCGGGTTATGTGACCATTATTCCCATTTGAAACCAGTTCTAATCCTACTGTGATCAGTTTCAATGGCAATGAACCAAGGCAAATGCAAATCAAATCAAAACAAAACAAAAAACCCTGCTCTTTCCTGACACTATTTCTTTGGTGGTTCTTTTGAAAAAAATCAATTCCGAAGCATGTTCAACAAGTGGGAATGACAGATCTGAATCGCATCGTTCTGGAGGAGAGGGACTAATGGCAAAGGAATGTTTACCATCCCTTCTCAGTTTTTGTTAGATCCACACACACACACACAGCGCTGCTTTTGTAGTTGTGGTGTGACCGATGGCATATTATTTTTTTAAAAAAAATTGATAGAAGATTCGATTCATTGGTTTTGCAACTACTTGCAATTACACGGGTGGCAAGCCGATCAAGCTGACAGTTCATTGAGGCAAGCAGTTGCAAAATCAATGAATTGAATCTTCTGTCATTTTTTAAAAAATATAGTTGCCAAGCTCGGCTGCCGCTTACATCACCAATGACGTGCAAATGATTGACATGCATTTTGAAGTGGCGCAAACTAGTGGGGATGACAATTGTGCCAAAAAAGAAGACAGACCTTCTGGAACTGATTTACTAATACAGAGTGCAGGCAAATTGCAAGCCAGTTTAAATGTAAGTGGGAATGAGGCCTCTTTCTTCTTAATTCGCTTCAGTAAATACACCGAGCCTTCAATGTTACGTATTTTCCCATTTTAGTTTTCTAATTTCTAGCTAATTTTTAGCAATGCAACTGCGCCATCTACTGCTAAATGAAATACTAGCCCCTCTTCCCAATCACTCTGAACATGTACAGACCCTCTTTTCTTTTGGCGTGATAATTGCTTCTTTATTCTCCTCTGAAACCAAGACACAAGTGCTGTAGGAGGACTCTAACATGTTAATAACCAGAGAGTTTGATAGCACATCCAATTTCTTCTGCTCATCACCAGTCACATTCACAGTGCCTGCAATTCCAAACCTATGGGAAGAAGGGCACGCCATTAATATCATGAACATATTTTATATAATAAGAATTTGCTTTTAAGTACTGTGGCTTGTTTTTGAGCTCTCTTCTTTTTCTTCCTGGCATTCAGGATTCAAATTATTTTAATACAGTCCTCATGCAATTTCCTATAAAAATGTATAACATGGCTCCTTTATGCAGCTAGTACTTCTAAAACCTTTTACAACTGACTTATGCCAAGGATCATCTTTGTTGGACCTTATCTGCTCATGGGACTCTAGTGGAAGGTCATTGTCTTTCCAGTATTATGGTCTATGCTGAGTTTTAGCTTTTCTGATGATGTGCTACTTAGACTCCCAAATTACTATTTACAATCACATAAAACTATCAAGTGAAGAAAACAGTCATTCTTCAACTGTACATCTGTCTGAAATGAACAGATCACACAAGTCAGCTTTGTTGTTGTTGTTGTTGTTGTTGTATGCATTCAAATCATTTCTGACTTATGCAATCTTAAGGTGACCCTATCACAGAGTTTCCTTAGTGAGAGTTGTTCAGAGAGGATTTTCCCTTGCCTTCCTCAGAGGCTGAGAGAGTGTGATGTGCCCAACATCAACCTGTGGGTTTCCATAGCCATGCAGGGATTCAACTGCTGTCTCCAGAGTTGTACTCCAATGCTCAAACCACTACAGCATGCTGGCTCTCTCACAAATCAACCATTAGTGATAAAACATTATTATTATACCCCTTAAGAAATGATAAGAGACCCACTTATGTGTGATGTGTAGCTCTGTCGTGTACACTCAGAGGTAACACCTGTTGATTTAATTTGAGGATAAGTGCTTAGGAAAACTTGAAAACTGTTGCCTCACTACTAATTAAATGTACTAGTTCTCAAACCATCCATTCATTCAACACATGAGTCACCTCTACTGATGAAGGTCTCCAGGTGGTGTATACAAACCCAAAATAAAGCACAGCAGTGTAAACTTAAAATAAGCTGACAATATAAAATCCTGTTAAATATAATTTTAAAACCTGTGAGCAGCCACAGACAGCTTAAGCAGATCTTTTAAAAGGTTACTTTTTAGATTACATTTTCTAGAATTCCCCAGCCAGCATGGTGAGACTTACAGAAAAAGGTAATTTTTCAGACTCTTGAGTTTAAGATAGTGAAGTCCTACAATGTCCAGAACACCAACTCCTATAAGATCTTCATGCGATATTGAAAAATGGGCAAAACTGGCATCAGATGTGCCTTTTGGAGAGGATATTCCAATACTGGATGGCCACATCTGATAAAACCCATTCACAAACCACCACCTTCTGAATACCAATGTGTATTAATCCCAACAACAGATTTTATGTGTGCATCTGTGTGTATAGAACAATCATTAAAAGAATGAAGTCTTCATGCATGAAAATATCATAGAAACTCAGAAGAGAAAAAGAACAACACATTATTAGGGAAAATAAAAAAAAATTGGGTGTAACAACAGTGCAGTGGTTAATCACTATGGTGAGCTTGGGCTCAACATACCTTTATTTCTAACTAGGCCAATGTACATCCTTTCATTAAAAAACAGGATATATTTATCTTGCAATCTGCTGTTTTGAATATTGCTTTATGGTTTCATTATATTATTATATTTTGTTCTTTTTAAGAATATTATAACTGACCCCACAGTCAAACACTGAAGGACAGCACCCAATTTTCTCAAATAAATTTGTAATATATACTGGAAGTAGAATTTTCTAAACTTTTACAAACAAGTGGTGCGACTGAGACTTAGGCCCTGTATACACTGGCCATTAAGGCCAGCATGGGGGCAGAGTCAGGGCACAGCATCCTCACGACGAACACCCGACTCCACACACACACCCCCAGGACTCCCTACACCGCACACCACTCCACACAGTATGCGGAATCATGGCGTGCCTCCAGCGTTGTGTCCATATAATGCATCACCAAAGGAGCAATGTGGCTATGGTGCCCTTTTGAGGGCTCAAAAAGGAGCCGCTCTTTGTGGCTCCTTTTTGCACCCACGGAAGGTCAGATCAGGGCTGCAGCGTGAGGTTGCCATGACCCCGACCTGGCTAGGTAAGGGACAGCATCCCACTGCCCCTCAGCGTCTGTTTGCACAACCCCTACGTCATTAAGAAGAGAAGACCCACAGAAATCAACCAGTATTAAGTTAGTTATTACTGATTTAAACCCCACTAAAATTCATTCCAAATTGACTAAACCTGAATCCAACTCAAAGACTGGGCAAATAGTAGAGCTTGGAAGTATTGCATTATAAACATCACAATATTACACATGATTCGGGGTGGTTAACAAGGGCATAAAATCATCTCATCTGTAAAATATGTAATAATGGGTAATGTAATTACATTTTTGTGTTGGAATGTTTTGTTTGTTTTTCTCATGAATTATGGGGGAATAAAATGATGCTCGGAACATTTTGAGAGGATTCCCTCTGCCAACCAACACATACATTTAGTCCATCCCTTCTTCCTTTTTAAGATGGATGCCTCCACCCAGAACAGCAAGTTATGTAGTGAGTTAAGTAAAAACTACTATTTATTATCTTATTTATTGGTTTACTTTATTTATATGCTGCCTTTCTCCCAGGATGGGAGCCAAAGTAGCTTCCAGAAAAACAAATTACTGTAAAAACATTTACAAAAAAGTTTTAAAACCAATGTAAAATAACCAAATTAAAATGCAATAAAAAGTATAAAATTATACAAAAGTTAAAAACATATAAAACATACATTTCTTTTACATGTTATGACTATGTAATGAGCAATACTACTGGTATGTAATGTTACGCAATGAGTTACAGTTGAAAAATAACTTTCCAAGTTCTGATTGGAAAAGTATTTATTTATTTATTTATTTATTTGTTATATATATTTGTATCCCACTCTTTTCCCAGGACTGGGACTCAGAGAAGTAGTATTAGATCCAATCAACGAAGAGACATATGTGTATACACTTGATCAAGGAAGTCACAGCCCTTGGAGATCTTTCATTCATAAGGGTTGTCTAAGGACCTTATCACATGTGAAACTGGAACTCCAATCCAAAGCCATTCCAAAGTGAAGGGGAAATAGGGTCAATTCGAATCCAAGGCGATTCACATCATTAACTATCACACGTGAAAAACTAAATTATGGTCATCCCTGAGTCAAAGTGGAGTAAGTGCACATTAAATTATCACACCAGCACATACCATGCAGATTCAACTATGCGAATTGGTGCCCTTGTGCATGCTCAGTGGGGCTCTGAACACATCGTGAACCTTTGCACATCTGGGGTGAAGAAGGGGGCCACTTCCTGGTTCCACTTTCACGTGAATGTTAGCTTTACGTGAAAATGAGGTAACAATCATGGCAGGAGGGGGGAAGAGTAAGGGAAAGAAGAGTGGAGGTGGAAGAGGAGGACGAGGAGGAAGCATAAGGATGCAGGGTGCAAGGGAGCCAGGATTGGGGTGAAGGAGGAGGAGGAGGAGGAATCAGAAGGACACAAGGAAAACAGCTGATGCCATGTCTTCTTCCCAGACACACATATGTACTACAAGCATTCACACACCAATCTGTCAAAAAAAAAAAAAAAGTTGCTTATGAAGGAAAGCCCAATTACAGATCTTTTATTGGGGGGGGGGGGGGAGGCAGAAGTCATGCACAGCTCTGTCCACATTAAGACATGAATTTATTCATTCCCCAGTAGATCTCTGCCCCCCGTTTCCCTTGTGGCTTCGGAAACAGATGCTTTCCTCCTCCAATTGCCTTCTCCGTTCTGCTCCTGCCCTGTCAGCTGCTTTTCCCTGGATTACTGGAAAGAAAAAGGGAGCAAAATTGCAGCGCTGTACCATAGGAAATTTGGTGCCTCCTAGGTTGGGAGGGTTGGGTGGGGGAATACCAGGGCCAAAGCAAAGTTGCATTCCCTAACACCAGCCGAACTCACTGCGAATTAAGTGGGCAATAAGATTTGTGAATTCAGTTGTTAAGCGAATTTTAAGTGAAACTGAAGTGACCTTGGATCAGCCCCAGAATGGCTGCGCACTGATGGCAATTGCATGTAATTCAATGTGAATTAACGTCAATTCACATGATTGATTCCTGGATGGCGTTGGATAAGGCTGGAAGTTCTCGTCATGCGATAAACTCCCTAGTCAACAGGAACAACACCAACAACAACAACACAGCTCTCTGGATAAGATGGAACAGTGGGATTCCTAACGATATGAAGAATGTCCAAGTTTTAAGCAGACATTCTGTTGCTGCAATCTTTCTTCATCCTTTCCATGGATTTATTGCAACATCTGCATAGTCCTACAATAATATAAGCCACAATAAAAATGAGGAGCAGTTAAATGAGTATATAACAAAGATTTGTCTCCCTTGCATTTTCACAGCCTAATGCAGAATCTACTCCTAACCAATTATTAAAATATTTTGCTTCATAACTATAGGTATATTAGGTAATAATTAGTATGGCCATCATTGTACGTAGGACTCTTTCACTCTGTAACTGGAAGGAACACCCTTATTACAGGTTAGGGAAAGAAGTGATGAAACATCAATTATGAGAGGAATGGTTTTCCTTGGTGAAATCTTAAGCATGTTTATTCAGAAGCAAGCCTATCTGAGTTCATTGGAACTTATTTTCTACTAAGTGTATTTAGGATGCAGCCTTACGGTGGAATCATATGTATATTTATTTCTGGGTACATTTGCAAAGGATTACACTTAGTGCTGTAGTTACTTGTGATTCTCACAATCTATTGTGCCAATTAAATTGTTTTGTCTATGTGTGTTTCCTAGTCCAGACAATTGTAAGGAGTTATATTTTATTATTTGTGGATGAAATGAAGACAGGACTTGATTCATTCATTTGAATATTAAATCAGAAGAGTAGTCTGGCTTTTATAGTATAGCTTAGAAACTTGCTTGTGTTCTGGAACAGTGGAGCTTAATCTACTTCATAGTATGCAATATTAAACACATTTTCTGAATGAATCTTCTGTTACGTTTGAAACCAAGTTGACTAGATTAAAACTATGGGCCAGCTTGTTTGACCTTGACTGTAACAGAGGTGGCAGACAAAGTTATTCTTGTTTCTTTAAGCTGATTTCATAGTGCTAAAGTAAGATATATGGATTGCACAATTCACATTACTGAAATAGTGTTATTCCTCTTCTTAGAAGTTTTGAAAGCTTAAGCATTTTCATGGCTTTTGTGTACTGATTCATTGAATTATAGAATATCCAAACACTGGTAAAAGGTTTTGTTTACACTCCTTTTCAAATCAAATTCTCTTTCCCTCTTCTGAAACTTGGCAATATTTGGCCAAACAATGAACTTGGCCACATTTGGCAAATATGAAAGATAGTAACATAGATGTTTATTTACTTTATCATTCATTTTGATTCGAAGAGTAGGATTCTTTCCTTTCATGTCAAAGGCTATAAAAATTACTTTATGACAACAACTCCCAGAATTCCCCAGACAATATGCTACTGGCTGTGCTGACTAGGGGATTCTGGGAGTTATAATCCTCAAAGGTAACTTTTCCAAGTTCTATTCTAGCTACATGGAATTTCCAAAGTGCAATTTGAGTTCAGTAACTTAATTTAGTGCATGCAGTGTTAAAACTATGTCTCCCTACATCCCAAATCTGGTAACACTGATTTTTGTTTTTTTAATTTTCCCCATTCTGTTCCACTTACATGTGTGCAAGTCCTGCCTTTCGGACTGCTGAAGAGATAGCCTTGATGGCAGTGAGAATAGAATTCAAGAGTTGGGTTAGCTCTCCTGTAGCCCCTTTAACCCGCCGTCCTTTCTCCATGACAAACCGGTTTAGGGTTAACATATCCGTTTCAAAGGGGCTTCTGTCCGACATCTTGGCTGGCAAACAGGATCTATTTTCTTAGCTAGAATCGAGTGGTTCCTTTGGTTCCTTTCCTCTCAGTGTTACTGCTGCTCAATGACAGTTTTATTTTAAGGAGAAGTTGTTGGCTTGCATGCTGGGGATGGTTTAGTAAAAGATTCCCGAGTCCATGTGACTTAAATACTTGGAATAGACCTGCAATACAATTCCTCTGGTCTTCAAGGCTTCAAGAGGCTTATATGCTGCCCATCTCCTTCTGTGATTTAAACTGCCATGTTCTGTAAAGTACTGTCAGTTTATTATGGCACCGATACTAAAACAAAACAAAAACCTACTGAGTGCAAGAAATGGTCTCCTCATGCAGTCACATGTCCTCTACCTCTCCTGACAGCTGTCAAAAAGACCCAGGAGCAGCTGTTGGTGCAGCTGCTTACCATGGAGAGGCAACATAATTCAAATGATGAAGCAGTTGATCTAGGCTGAAAAGGGGAAGAGACAAGGGCATGTTCACAGATGGAGGGCACTTAGGGTTGTCATGTCAGAAATGGTTTGAAGGCATACAACAAAAGCAACAAAAGCTGTCTTTAGGGTAATTAAATTGGCAAGTGGAAAGAAGGTGGTCTTTTCTGCAGTTGATCCACACATCTGAAATGGGCTGCCATCTTGGGCCCATCATTACAAGACTTTTTTCAAAATGTTTTATTGGACTGTTCTCAGACTTTAGCGTCAGGTGTCTATTAAATTTTAGTACTGTCTAGGCTGAATATTTGGTATAACTGTTGATCCTATTTGATTTTAGATTTTTTTCCCATTGAAACATTGCATGGGATTTTACTATGTCAGCCACCTCAAGTGAAAGTTATTGTTGTTGTTGTTGTGTCCCTTTAAGTCATTTCTGTCTTATGGCGACCCTATCATGGGGTTTTCTTGGCAAGATTTACTCAGAGGAAATTTGCCTTTGCCTTTCTCTGAGGCTGAAAGAGTGTGATTTGTGCAAGGTCACCAATGACCAAGTTGAGATTCAAACTGTGGTCTCTAGAGTTGTGACCCAATGCTTAAGCATCTGCACCACCCTGGCTCTCACCTTAAGAGGACTTGTGCCCATTAAGACAGAGTAGACAAATATTAAAGAAATAAATAAGAAAAGTTTTAAAGTGTGAGTAAAGTTATCAAATAAAATTAACCTGCAGCAGAAACATATGAGAATGGATTTTGCAGTAGCAATATAAAAGAGAGGGATAGAATAAAGCCCTGAGAAAAATGAATGTATATAAGGATAAATTGAAACTCCCATAAAACTGTCTAAGTGCTTATTGCTAGGGCTCCATAAAGCACACTTTCTTAAGGCCATTAACCTTATTCCCACAAATGGTTCAAAATGAAACTCATTATCAGAGCAAATCTATTAATATCTACCCAGAAGTGAGCCTCACTGAACAGAACTGGACTTAAGTGAATACAGTGTGCTTCCTAAATGAGCAAAGTCCATGACATGGGAAACTGTTCCTTTAATAAACATGGAGCCGTTGCTGAGATCAGCTCCCAACAGATGCTTCACTTCTTCCAGGGTAATTTCTCCAGGCTGCTTTAGCAGCTGTACTGTGTTTATCAAATGGCAAATGAAGAACTTTCCTGAGATCTTGAGACTGGTGCAATACAATTCTAAATTTAGCACAGCAAAGCTAACTTGTACTTATTTTGTAATATCCAAATGTACCCAAGGAGATTCATCTGCTTTATTGATCCAGGAGCACTTTGTGTATCACTATAGATTTTATCAATGCTATATTGATGTCCTTTTTAAAAATCGTATTTAATTTGAAATGCATGGAAAACTTTTATGTTATAGAACATTCTTATTATTGTTTGTCTCTTATTTTGTCTCTTACATTTACTTCAGAAGTATCGTATATACCCAACTATAAGTTGACCTCATGTATAAGCTGAGAGCAGGTTTTGGGGCCAAAATTATGGATTTTGATATGACTCATGGATAAGTCAAGAGTAAAACTTAGGATATGAGGAGGTATCATAAAGTTTTAATGATCACCTTTTTAAAAAAATGACAGAAAATTTGTTTTGATTTGTAGTTGTTAACTTATCTCTATGTAGTCACTATCTAGATTTATACATTTTTCCCAGTGTATCTTGATCCTCCGAATACCTGATATTGTAGAAGTCTGCAGATTGCGCCTGACAAGGATTTTACACTTTAGTCACTTTTGGCAGAGCCAGTCGCAAAAATATAGGACACAATGAGCTGATTTTCTCAGTAACGGGCACTTAGGGTCCAATGATGACACCGACAGAATTTCATCAATATGCCATAATAACTTCCGGGGGATAATTATTACTTTACAATACCCCCCTCGTAAGGCACAATCTGCAGACTTCTACAATATCAGGTATTCGGAGGGTCAAGATACGCTGGGAAAAATGTATAAATCTAGATAGTGATTATATAGAAATAAGTTAACAACTACAAATCAAAACAAACTTTTTAAAAAGGTGATCATTAAAACTTTTGGATACCCCCTCGTATGTAACAAATGAGACAAAGGATGAAGCAAAGAAAAGCAGTGCCAGAAAACTTACCAAATACCAGCAGGCATAACTGTTTGTGCTCATATTAAAGGCTTAGTGGATGAGAGAACAGAAAGGGGGTATTGAGTGATTTCATAACAGATGACACTCTTGCCTTTCACCAGGGGATAGTTGTTGTTGTTTTTTAATAAGAATTAAAGTACAGTACAATACTTATATTGACCGTGGATAAGTCAATTCAGGTTTTTGGAATCAATTTTTTGACTAAAATTTCGAGAGTTATACATGAGCATATACAGTAAATCCTTTTGTTCTTCCACTTGAATATAGTTCAGTTTATAGGATTATACTGCAATGTATCATTTAACCAAATGCTGCAGTCATCATACAGTAATCCACTAAAATCTGTCAAGGTATGGACTATGATTCTGGTGACCAGTGTCTGAATTCCCACTCAGCAATGGAAGTCCACTGGGTGACCTTGGGAAACTAATTCTCTGTCAGCCTAAGAGGAAGGCAAAGGCAAACCCCTTCAGAACAAATCTTGCCAAGAAAATCCCACAATAGGGTCACCATAAGCCAGAAATGATTTGAAAGTACACACAATAATAGCAGCAACAACAAAAATGGATTAACAGTTGTAGCCTAAACTTGTTTGTACCACTACATCTACCAAATCATAATGACACACTGATGGAGTCTGTCATTAAAATATGTAGCCTGCATCTACACTCCAGAATTAATGCAGTTTGACACTGCTTTAACTGCAAATTCTGGGATTTGTAATTTTGTGAGATATTTAGCCGCCTCTGTCAGATAGCTCTCATGTCCCCACACACTACAAATCCCAGGATTCTATTGGATGGAGCCATGAGAGTTAAAGCAATGCCAAACTACATTAATTTGCAGTATGGCAGCAGCCATGGACTGACCAAGTTTTAAGACTGGGCCATCAATGCACTTTTCTGTGGCTCTTTTCCAGCACTTTCTCCTTGGCAGAAATGTCATGGCATTTCACTGCCTAAAGTGCAGATCCCTAAAAGGAGACTATGGCATTGCTTCCACGCAGCTTAAATATCCACTACTGGAGTTACTTTACACAACTAAATATCAACATAGCATAATGTATGTGGCTAAATGGTCAAGGCATGGAGCTGAAAACCTATTGTTGAAATACAGTGCAACAAATAAGAGGCAATCTGCATTCATAAACTGTTCTGTGTACTTTAATGTACTACCACATGTGCAATGGCTCCAAAGGTGCAACTCCACTTATGCTGCCATTAGCTGGACGTTAGCTGTGATAGTCTAGTTGGAGCCAGTCAACCACAGGGTTGTATGAGAGAAAGGATAGGCAGGTAATGGAAAGATGTCAGAGAGATAGGTTAAAGCTGTAATAGAGATAGGACAGAACCAAAGAACTAAATAGGGTTCGGGGTTGCTGTGAATGGTTAAATAGTTCTGTGATCTAATGATGTAGTAATGTGTGATCTATGTGTTAATGAAACTGTACTTGTTTATTGCAACTGTGTCTGGCTGTTCCTATTAAGTTTTGATAGAGTATCTGGTTACACTTACCATGGTGAATCCACAGAACAGCACATCCACTGGTCCATGTAAGGACCATCATGAAGTCCAAGTGCCAGATCCAGGGAGGGATCTTGAGTGGAAAAGGGACAAGGGGCTGACAGAAGCTCAAGGGTTTGGATCAGTCTACTGAGGGGATCCATCACAACAAGCATTGAACAATAACCAAAAAAATAACTCCACATACATAGTGCAATTTACATCTGTGTTATGTCACTTACAGGATACAGAGTATGTGGCCCTAATTGTGTCTGTTCAGTAGATGTCAAAATTTAGCAGCCTCAATAAACAAATGGTGTTTGAATTTCAATGAATGCTGTTGAGTGACCATCTTGTTGATTTTATCTGCATTTGAAAGTTGGGAAGGAACCCTGACCCTCTTCTTGAAATATGAAGTTACACTCTTCTCTAGAAGAGCCACGGTATTTAAAATGTGTGTTTGTCATTGGGAGGGAGGGTTCTGTTTTCTATCTGCAGACTTCTAGCTTTAATTCTGCTTTCTTGCCTAACCACACACAGAACTGGCACAGGTCTTGCCAAACGTCTCATTTTGATTGAATTGATGGAGGGAAACTGATGTATTTCATAATCCAAAGAAGATTTGAACTTGAGTTTCCCATATGTACACTGGCCCTGTATGGGAAGAAAATGAAACTGGGAAGCCACTAGCTACACAATGTTCTGTGTTATGGCCATAGAGCTATCAGATTGTATAAGTAAAGCTTTGAACACCTTCATAAATAACATACATGGAATAGAAGTGTGTTATTTCCATTACCCGGCCGACTAAAGCAGTTCCACTAAGGGGATACTTTCTTCCAAGTCGATTTAAATGCTAGTAGTCAGTGTTACTGATACCATCTGTAACTAGAGCCAGTGACCTTTCACCAAATGCCAAAGTACTATAGTCACTTAGTAGAACAGTAACTGTGGTGGTCAGTACTGTTCTAGGTAAAAACAGTGGGGAGAGTTAGAACTTTGAGAATGAAAAATTTCATTTACATTTGATCCCCCCCCCCATCACCACCATATATACAAGCTTGAAATCCAATATAATCTGATATAGTTCACATCTGAATAACTGCTGGTGGCTCCCCCCCCCCCCCCCCCCCCCCAATATGGCTAAGAAACAATTCAATGCTGTGCCAGATGGACCAATTGTCTGATTCATTTTACTTTCTACATTCTTACTATTCTTCTCTGTACTTTGTCCCACATCCCACTTTCGCTTACTTTACAATTAAGTTAGCAATGATTAATTACTAAGCTAATTAGTAATTACAATATAACTAATATAGTAATTCTGGATGGGAAGTGCAGTGGAGGTTTCTTTGCTTCCAAGGCTGGGTTGAAATAAACTCTCAAAAATCACTTAACTCTGCATTGCCTTCTCAACAACACTGGAATTCAAGATGGTTCTATCAGCCATTTTAGTAGCAAAAGGAAACAAAGCATAAAATGTTGATGGTATATAGCTGAAGAAATCTACCCCAGTTGCCTGAGTGTAGGACACCAATATATCTATAGCTTAATATCAGGCCCTCTTACACTGCACAATTATAGCACTACGATTCCACTTTAACTGCCATGGCGGTATCCTGCAGAATCCTGGGATTTGTAGTTTGGAGAGGCACTAGAATTTTCTGGATGAGAATTCTAAGTGTCCCTCCCTAAACTGTCAGCTTTAGGAATGCACTGGAGGGAACCATGGTAGTTAAAGTGAAATCACAGCACTGTAATTGTCTAGTGTGAAAGGCGCTCAGGCTTGTAGTTTGGTGAGGCACTAGAGCTCTCTGACTGAGATTTCTAAAGCCCATACTTATGTTGCTCTCCAGCTAATGAAGACTGCTTATGACTGTGAGCTAGGATTCAACCAATAGGCTTCCATGCAGGATATTGTTTTTTTCCATTCTAAATTAAACCTATGTCCCAAATACTGCAGTCTTAAAACTGAACAAAGAAGGCCCTAGGTCATGTGGGGACAAAGTGCATTTTTCTGGTGCATTTTTAACACACCCTCAGTATGTTAAAAAAAAGTACATGTGTGGGACTACTGCTCTCAGCACTTCTCAATTCAAAGGGAGAGGCAGATCATCACTATCACCACTGACTGTGTTGGCTAGGCAATTCAACAACATCTGGAGAGCTCCATAATTCCCACCGTAGTGCTAAATCAGCACTCAGCTATGGGGTACAGCTTTCCGTTTCTCTAATGCTATTTTACTAAAATGGATTGTGTTGCTAAAACAATGAAATCACTTTCTTTAATTGGCACTTTTAATGGCATCATGAAGATAGGCACCAAGCACACTTTTCGCACACAGTGACATTACAGCTCTTTTGCACTCCATCAAAGGCTTCACAGTCAGAACTACGGCACAGTATGGTCTTTGGTCCAGGGGTAAGGCACTCCAGTTGGTAATGCAACAACTGCTTCCTCCACTTCATTTAGCAGAATGCTTCTTGACAAGGGCTAGGTATTCCTGCACATCATCTGGAGAACCCAAAACAATGGGTACACGCTGGTGAATGTTTTCGGGCACAATGTCCAGGACTGCCTCCTTGCCTGTTGTTGCCAGCCCTCCAGCCTTCTCAATGATGAAAGCCATGGGATTGCATTCATAGAGCAGCCTCAACTGGAATCACACAGTTTGAAAATAAAAAGAAAGCCATCAGCTCATACTGCACAAGCAAATAGACACTTAACATTACAGTTCACCAACCCCCGCTCCCCAAAAACAAAAAACAAACAAACAAACAAAAACCCCCCACTGCAGTTGCATTATGCTCCTTGTGTATTTTTTTCAAATTTCAAATCCATGTTGCTCCAAAGTGACTTCCAGTGCATTCAAAGAATTACAGAAAAGTGTAATTTGGACTGCAGTTTGTCTTACCTCACATGGTTGTTATGAGCGTAAAATGGAGGAAGAGAACCCTGAGCAGCTTGTAGAAATATTGCACATTAAGTATGAAAGCATCACTACATGTAAGTTTTATCAGTGAAAATATGCAAGAGAATCAGCACTATTAGTTGTGTACATAAGAAATACAGTTCTCTTTTCAGGTAAAGGAAAAAGGTTTTGTTTGTGACATTCTGTGTAAATGAGTAACTACTTATCTACAAACTGAAGCAAACACTGAAACGGTTTCAAAATTCAGATTAAAGTTGTTTGCTGAGTAACAGCCCTTCTCCTTTCCAACTATGAGCTAGGAAAGAGTTTGCCAAAGAAATCACTGTTGGCAACTTTTTCATTATTGAAACTGGAGAGTATACCTGAATGCTATCTGAAAATGTCAGTAGGTGAAAAGTGACTGCATTTCTTATTAATAAGTAGTGTAGCTCTTTAGTGATATGGAATGTTTTGCCTTTCTTAAAATACATCAGCTATCAAAACTAGTATTGAAACAATTATTTTAATTAGCATTTGAGGTACCTGATGTTTGAATTACATACACTTGCCCTATAATTCCAGACCTGATCTACACAAGTGGTGGAATCACTTTGGATGGCAGATGCCATTTTTGATAGGCTCTTCCATGGACCAAGTTTCCCACAAAGCTAAAAAACTGACACATCAGGAGAAATTCTATTCCAGCCCACTGTCTGCTCAGCTAGTTTTCCAACCGTAGAATTTCATCTTAATTCATAACACAGAAGGTCACTTAAAATATGGGCCCTCGCCATCAGCCTGAAGCCATACAGGCATGCCTCAAATAACAAAGCTGCTGACAAAACCTTTTCATAAAGTCTTTTTACACCCACCCAGTCCCCCTTTTTCCTTCCTGTTCTTTGTCTAGCTAGGTTTTTTTAAGCAGCACTGGCACTGAGAGGATGATGAGAACAGTCCGGCCAGAGAGAGGAGAAGGAGAGGAGCTGCTTGGCAGCCATTTTGGGACCGTGTGCTTGAGACCGTGTGCTCGTGGCTGAAGGGGAGGAGCTTCTGTGAGTCACATCTGTGAGTCACAAGGGGCGGAGCTAGCAGACTAGCTTTATATACCACCTTCCAGAGAATTTTAGTTTTCTCTAACTGAACAACACTGCTCAAGTGGCATTAGACTTTGCAGTATGGACAACGAGGGATCTGCCGCGGTCACCTGCAACTCTTGTGGGATGTTTCTCTTCTTGCCTACAGAAGTGGAGAACTTCACATGCACCAAGTGCAAGTTGGTGGCACTCTTGGAGGAGAAAGTGCAGCAGCTGGAGTCCAGAGTAGCTACACTTCAGCAGATTAGGGAACAAGAGGATTTCCTGGACACAATAGAACTAACCATTTTGGATGAGTACCATGCAGAGGAAGATGCTAGGGTGGAAGAGGTCACTTGCCAAACAGAGGAGGCAGACAACGGGAGGAATGTCACAAAGAGAAGTAAACCAAGAAGGAATTGTTCGGGGAGCTTGCAGCTAGAGAATCGATTCGAAGCGCTTTCCCTTATCAAGGAGGATGAAGAAGAGCAGCATGGACAGACTTCAGGGACGGAGCAGGGGAGCCTGAGAGTCCCACCCGAGGGAACAGTCACTGCTAAGCCTCGGAGGAGGCGTGTGGTCGTAGTGGGGGACTCCTTGCTGAGGGGTACAGAAGCAGTGATTTGTAGGCCTGACAAGATGTCTCGAGAGGTGTGTTGTCTTCCAGGTGCAAAGATCCGGGATGTGACAGAGAGGCTGACAAGACTGGTCAAGCCTACTGACCAATACCCCTTCCTTTTGGTCCACGTGGGAACTAATGATACTGCAAGACACAGCATTCAGAACATCAAAAGGGATTACGAGGCGCTTGGTAGGAAGCTGAAAGGAATGGATGTACAGGTTGTCATCTCGTCTCTTCTGCCAGTTGAAGGGCATGGTCCAGGAAGGGAGAGGAAAATAGCAGATGTGAATAACTGGCTTCGCAGATGGTGCCGCCGAGAGGGATTTGGATTCTTGGATCATGGGCTGCGGTTCCATGAGGAGGGACTTCTTGCAACAGACGGGTTGCATCTCACGCCAGTTGGAAGAAATGTTTTTGCCAACAGTCTCAAGAACTTGATCAGGAGAGCTTTAAACTGAGTTCCGAGGGGAAGGGAGACAATAAGGAAGGCAAAAGGGATGGCGAAAATAGTCAAACTGACATAGAGGAAACAAGGCAAACAATGCAAGGACCCAACAGTGGGAGGCAAAAAAACTTGCACAGGCAGCAAGTAAAAGGGAACCATGGTCTGCGATGTCTCTACACTAATGCACAGAGCATGGGAAATAAGCAAGATGAACTCGAACTCCTAGTACAACAAAGCAAATATGATATAATAGGCATCACTGAAACCTGGTGGGATGAGTCTCATGATTGGAATGTGGAAATAGAGGGGTATAACCTTATTAAGAGAAATAGGCCAAACAGGAAAGGAGGAGGAATAGCACTATATGTCAGAGATATTTACACCAGTGAAGAGATCCTGGACATCAATCATGGAAGCCAGGTGGAGAGCATCTGGATAAGAATCAAAGGGGAGGGAAACAACAAGGGTGTTACGGTGGGAGTCTACTACAGACCCCCAAGTCAGACTGAGGAATTGGATGATATCTTTCTAGAACAGATGACCACACAGTCAGAAAAGAGAGATGTAGTAGTGATAGGCGACTTCAACTATCCTGATATTTGCTGGAAGTCAAACTCAGCAAAATCCTCAAGGTCTAGCAAATTCCTCACTTGCCTGGAAGACAATTTCATGGTCCAAAAGGTGGAAGAGGCAACAAGGGGGTCAGCTATTTTAGATCTGATCCTAACCAACAAGGATGACTTGGTTAATGGGGTGCAAGTGGTGGGATCATTAGGTGGAAGTGACCATGTTCTCCTGGAGTTTGCAATACAGTGGAAAGGAGAAGCCAGGCAGAGTCAGACACGCATCCTAGACTTTAGGAGAGCGGATTTCAGTAAACTTAGAGAAGTATTGAGGGCGATTCCATGGTCAGAAATACTAAAAGATAAAGGAGTTCAGGACGGATGGGACTTTCTCAAAAGGGAGATACTGAAGGCACAATTTCAAACAGTTCCAGTGAGAAAGAAAAACGGGAGGTGTCTCAAGAAACCAGGATGGATGACTAAGGAACTTTCAACTGAGCTAAGTTTGAAACGGAACATGTATAAGAAATGGAAAAAGGGGGAAATCACGAAAAAGGAATTCAAAGAAATAGCAGGCATGTGTAGGGGTAAAGTCAGAAAAGCTAAAGCGCAGAATGAACTCAGGCTTGCTAGAGAGGTTAAGAACAATAAAAAGGGCTTTTTTGGATATGTCCGCAGCAAAAGGAAGAAGAAGGAAACAGTAGGGCCACTGCGTGGAGAAGATGGCAAAATGCTAACAGGAGATAGAGAAAAGGCAGAATTACTCAACACCTTCTTTGCCTCAGTCTTCTCAGAAAAGGCAAAGGGTGCTCAACCTGAGGATAATGGAGCAGAGAACAGAATAGGGGAATTTCAGCACAGAATAAGTAAAGAGATAGTAGAGGAACACCTTGTTAATCTAAATGAATTTAAGTCTCCGGGACCAGATGAACTCCATCCAAGGGTATTAAAAGAACTGGCAAAAGTAATATCGGAGCCATTGGCAATCATATTTGAAAACTCCTGGAGAACAGGAGAGATCCCAGCGGACTGGCGAAGGGCAAACGTTGTCCCCATCTTCAAAAAGGGGAAAAAAGAGGATCCCAACAATTATCGTCCAGTTAGTCTGACATCAGTTCTAGGAAAGATTCTGGAGCAGATCATTAAACAGAGAGTCTGTGAACATCTAGAAGGCAATGCCATAATCACAAAAACTCAACATGGGTTTCAGAGAAACAAGTCATGCCAGACAAATCTAATCTCTTTCTTTGATAAAATTACCAGTTTGGTAGATGAAGGGAATGCTGTGGATATAGTATATCTTGATTTCAGTAAGGCCTTTGACAAGGTTTCCCATGACATTCTTGCAAACAAGCTTGTAAAATGTGGGCTAGACAAAGGAACTGTTAAATGGATCTGTAATTGGTTGACTGGCCGAACCCAAAGGGTGCTCAACAATGGCTCCTTTTCATCCTGGAGAGAAGTGACCAGTGGGGTCCCACAGGGCTCTGTCCTGGGCCCAGTGCTATTCAACATCTTTATCAATGACCTGGATGACAGAATTGGGAGCATACTAATCAAATTTGCAGATGACACCAAATTAGGGGGAATAGCTAATACCCCAGAGGACAGGATCAAGATTCAAAATGACCTGAATAGACTAGAAAGCTGGGCCAAAGCTAACAAAATGAAATTCAACACAGAGAAATGTAAGGTATTGCACTTAGGGCGGAAAAATAAAATGCACAGATATAGGATGGGTGACACCTGGCTGAATGAAACTACATGTGAAAGGGATCTAGGAGTCCAAGTAGACCACAAGTTGAACATGAGTGAACAGTGTGATGCGGCAGCTAAAAAGGCCAATGCTATTTTGGGCTGCATTAATAGAAGTATAGTGTCTAGATCAAGAGAAGTAATAGTGCCACTGTATTCTGCTTTGGTCAGGCCCCACCTAGAATATTGTGTCCAGTTCTGGGCGCCACAATTCAGAAAGGACATTGAGAAACTGGAGCGTGTCCAAAGGAGGGCGACAAAAATGGTGAAGGGTCTGGAAACCATGCCCTATGAGGAACGACTTAGGGAGCTGGGGATGTTTAGCCTGGAGAAAAGAAGGTTAAGAGGTGATATGATAGCCCTGTTTAAATATTTGAAAGGATGTCATATTGAGGAGGGAGCAAGCTTGTTTTCTGCTGCTCCAGAGAACAGGACCCGGAACAATGGATGCAAGATACAGGAAAAGAGATTCCACCTCAACATTAGGAAGAACTTCCTGACAGTAAGGGCTGTTCGACAGTGGAACGCACTTCCTCGGAAGGTGATAGAGTCTCCTTCCTTGGAGGTCTTTAAGCAGAGGCTGGATGGCCATCTGTCGGGGATGCTTTGATTTGGATTTCCTGCATGGCAGGGGGTTGGACTGGATGGCCCTTGTGGTCTCTTCCAACTCTATGATTCTATGATTCTATGATTCTATGATTCTATGAAGAAGGGCTGGAGAAATACAGACTTTTTGAATGTTGAATTTCAGCAGTGTGTCTGCAATAAACAAGGCAATAAAGCACAAGCTGGGAAAGAGTGGGGTTCTACTTTAGCTGCGTGTGCCTGCCTGCAACAAGGTAAACAACAGCTGTCTCCATGAGCTCTTACTGAACATGCATGAACACATTCAAAGAGAAAAGGAGAGCATTAGCATGCCTCAACAGCTACCCTTCGCATGTTAAAAAAACACACACACAAGTATAAATTTGGCCATCAAAATGGAAATCATAGGAAAAGTAGAAGTCCCTGGATGTGTTTTGAAGAAGCTTTCAAGTGGTCTCTACAAAGTCAAATGTTTACTTATGCAAGGCTTACCTGACCTGATTGTTGCATTTCATATTATCATTAGTTCTGCTTAAAAATATTTCCTAAAACATGTTAAATTTCTCTTTCTTTGTTGTCATTTATAGGCTTGTGGAACCTATCCCTATTCTTTGCATGTTATTTCTGCCTGTGGTACCAAATGTCTGGTTAACAAATTTATGCCTAGGAACACACCCACTTGATTATCCAAGTTATACTTGTTCAGTCCATTCTATAGCTTCAGAGATGAAGATGTAGAAAGCACCACAATGGAGTGACCATAAAGAATGCCATAGCCTAAAGTAGTGTTAGGCTGCCTTTAGGACTTACTTTTGCTTTCTACTAGAATCCCAAGACCCACCAACCAGAGCCTGGGGCAAAAGACATATATTTAGAAGTTTAAAGATATATCTGAGCTGAAGAATTTGTGTCAAGTGACAAAACTGAATAGAATTCACAGTCCTTTGACATTTAAGGATGAACACCAAGGCTGCATCTGCACTGCAGAAATAATGCGATTTGACATTGCTTTAACTGCCATGTCTCAATGCTATGGAATTCTAGAATGCGTAGTTTTGTGAAATATTTAGCCTTCTCTGTCAGAGAGCTTTGGTACTACAACAAACTACACATCCCAGGATTCCATAGCATTGAGCCATGGCAGTTAAAGAGATGTTAAGTGGCATTATTTCTGCAACACAGATACAGCCCCAGCTCCCCACCCCTAATTTTTTTATTTGAAAACCCCCAGCAGTTTAGGGCACAGGAGAGGCATGTTGATGCTACTAGAGAGTTTAGCATATCATCTTTGGTGATACACTGTAATTTACCCACAGTGGAAGATCCCAACTGACCTTTGCTATCCCACCACAACCAGCAAAAGCACATGTCATCTGTATTGGGAACAGGACAAATATACTCCCTGTGCTTTTATCACTGTGTTTTTCATCACTTCACTCTGTGTCTAGTTCTTTTTCACAGTGCCATGACAGAAAACTCAAAAATGTCCACAGAAGTAGGTGTAAGTATCGAATACAGAGGCAATAGTAACAAGAATATAAAAAGAGGTATATTTATGTTACCTTTCCCTTGGGGCTCTTTGAATTGGCTGGATACAGAAAGATTCCTCCATAGACCAGTGTACGATGCACATCAGCAACCATAGATCCAATGTATCTGCTTCCATAAGGGGAGCTACCATCCTAAGATAGCAAGTGAAGAAAACAGGACATTAAAATAAATGTTTTCTTTAAGATTTCCCCAGCTATGTGGTTTTCAGACATGATGGACTTCAGTTTCCACCAGCCCAAGTCAGCAGAGCCAATGGTCAAACATTAGGTGTTGTAGTTCAAAACAACAGAAGGTAAGACAATTTGGGAAAGCTGTACAGAATCTTCTGAACAGATTACCATTATTCCCCAACTTAGGGCCAGTCCAGAAAAAAGCTGGAATTTGTTTCTTCCTAACTGGGAAGAAATTGTAGCATCCAACTAAAACAGGGCAACAGCTGGGCAATTGACAGGGGTTAAGAGGCTGTGTTGGCCCTCAGGAAATACTGGTGGGTTGAATCCTTCCCACCACACTTTGTCCTCCAATGACCCTAAATATGCTCATTTTGTCTTGTTTTGGGGCCTAGGAGGGGCCCTTTTTTTTGTAATAGGAAATCGCTTTCAGCACTGAAAACAGCCACAGACAAAAATGATGTGAAGAGCAAATGTGGCAAAAACTGCCCCAATTGCTCCCTAAAGGGTACTTAGGGGCATTTGGGGGCATTTTTTAAAACTGGGGGCTCGGGGGGGGGGGTGTCACAAAACAGCCTGTGAGCTGCACACAGCCAGTGTGGCACAATATGCTCATCCCTAAACAAAAAAGACAAAAGGCAACCAAAGGAACAGAAGAAGCCAAATCCTCCAGGCAGTTATCATTTTCCCTACAGGGAAGCTCATCCTGCAGACCTTACAATCACATCTGATAGCCATATGAAAAGGCAAGGCAGTAGAAAACAGTGTGTGGAATGGATATATTCCCAAAATTTAAAAATTCCTACACGAAGGAAAAGGATGAAAAACCTGAAGTCCATACAATGATCTGCTGAAGCCTAGCACACAGCTTCCCAGCACTTTAACACAGCACATGCAAGGCCAGTGCAATATGACTGGCAGCAGCCTACAGGTATTTTTTTCACCCCGTTTCCTACAAAAGGTTTTCATGCTGGTAATTTTAGAAGTTCAAATTATTCCTTAAGAGTTTCTTGGAAAAATCACATTTGACCCTTATTCTAGGGAAGTTATCACATGAGAGGCAAATCCCATGGATAAACAGGGTTTATCTCGGGAAAATCCAACAAAAGTGGGATTGTTTTCAGTCGTGTCAGGTTAATTTAGCATTAACCCGACATTAACCCATGCAGAAAGTGGGCAAAAATCCTGAAAGTAAAAAGCAGATTTTGCCCACTTTCTGCACAGGTTAATGTCAGGTTAATGCTCAATTAGCCCAACGTCATCTGAAAACAATCCTGCTTTTGCGGGATTTCTCTGGATTTAAATCCCATTTATCCACGGGATTTGGGCATTTACTTTGTGTGTGATAAGATCCTAGGAATCAACCTTGCTTCTCAATTTGTATAAAAAAAATATTGAAGCTTACAGTTGGAAGGGAACCACAAGTTCCATGTAGTCCAAGCCCCTCTCCTGCCATTTAGGAATACACAATTAGAGTAATCCTAAAAGATGCCAATCCAACTTTTACTTAAATACCTCCCAAGATGGAGCGTTTGCCACTCTACGAGGCAGTCTATTCCACTGTTTAAACAGCTCTTAGAGTAACCAATTTACAGCAGTCCCTCCACATTTGCTGGGGTTAGGGATACAGGACCCCTGTGAAAGTGGAAAAAATCGCAAATATATGTTTTTATCTGAGATAACACCTTGTGTTGCCATTCTACTACTTCTACAAGTACAATATCTGCCAGAAATTGACCACAGAATCACAGTGGAGGAATTCCAAATGACTAGAGAAGGCTTTTCTCTAGTAACCTCTAAGTCCTCCAGTGCAACTCCGTGATCAATTTCCAACACAGTTGCACTGGATCAAATCCTCAAATAATCAAAGCCACAAAAATCAAAGCCACAAATGTGGAGGGCTGTATTCTCAATGTTTAGGTGGAATCTTCTTTCTTGTACTTTGAATCAATTTGTTCATTTTTTAGTCTCTGGAGCAGCAGAAAACAAGCTTGGTCCACAGACAGGACTGCTTCGATCCAGAGGGTTGGATGCAACCCACAGGATTCCATTCATATGAATGGATGGAGATAGTAAATATAATTCATGGAATCAAAGAAGTGATGATTTCCTGTGTATTTTGACACCAAATCTATTAGCACAAGCTTACCTGAGGAAATTTCTTTTGCTTAAGGTATTCAGTGACAGCTGGATCAAAGTATGCAGCATATCCTTCATTGAGACTGTAGATATTTCCTTTTTTCTTTATTTTCACATCTCGGTTGACCAAAATAAATTCCCCAATTGCCTAGCATTAAAAAAAAGAAAAGAAACAAAATCATTACAATTTGTATAGTAAGCACTTTATAGCCAAGCAAACTCCATGCATAGTTTAACAGCAACAGCAAAAACCTTACTACAAGGCAGAGTGATGTTGGACAAGTTAATACTAGCAGAATAGTGTATTTATTTATTTATTTATTGACAAGTTAGAGAATGCACCATCACATCAAGTGCACTGTATTTGTTGTAATTCCCCTGCAAAGTTTAAAAGTAATTAGGAATACCTTTGGCAATAACAGAGGGCTATTTACTAGCATAGTTCCTCATTTTGTTACAGCCATATAGATCTTGTCCATACTAAAAACAGTTACTCTTAAATGGTGTTTATGCTTTCATGACCATCTAAGGAAAGTGTTACTACATACATACAGCATAAAACTAACAGCTAAGGGGAAACAAACAAAAAACAAGTTACATGCAGCTAATTCAAACATACAGTAAGTTCTGCTATAAAGCGATAGTTGCATGCCTTTTAAAAAAATGTTAGAATATTCACATTCTAAAAATAATAGGACTTATGTGGAAAATAGGATTCGGTGCAGATCCTGGACTTCAGCTGAGGTAGGTGGCTTTTCCTAGGGGATTGACTTTATAGACATCTAATTTTTGCTGCTTTACCATTCTTCTTCGCTTGTAAAGAAGCTGCTGGTAGGGTGCAAGATAAGAGTTCATGCTGAAAACCGCTACTCTGCTATGTTGAGCACTACACTCACTTTTTTCTAAGACTTGCAGTTGCTTTTGAATTTCCATCAGCACATTTGCTAACACAAAAGTAGACCCTCTAGGTTTTGTATTTCATCATCTTCATCTGCTGCAACCTCAGCATTTGTGACAAGCTGCTGAAGATCTTCCATGCAGGAATTTTCTCCAATTCCAATAACTTATTGATATCATTTTCCACCTCCTGAGAACCAATGTGCTTTGCAGGTGGGACACAGCTTTCTTTGATTGGTGAAAGCATTTTTGACGGCTTAAAGCCTGGAGAACCACAAACATACCCATAAAGGAGCATTTTCCCCTCAATTTGCCTCAAATAATAAAGCTGATATAACCCCCTGACCCATAGGCTGTAGTAGAGAAATTGTATTTGGTGGTAAAAATATCTCTTTGATGTGTTGTAAAAGCTCAGCAACTGTACAGGGATAACTGCATTGTCTAAAAGCAGGAGAATTTTTAAATTCGTATTCTTCTTCTTGCAGTATTTTCTAAAAACTTCAAAAACATCAATTAAGAGATCTGAAAAAATTGTCCTGTCACCCATCTCTACTAACTAGATCTAAAATGTACTCCTAAAGTTGACTTTAAATACTCCTTTAAAGCATGCAGGCTGCAGAGTGGTAATCAACCACAAGCTTCAACTTCAAATCACCACTAGCATTTGGACCACGCAACACAATCAATATGATTTTTGCAGCTTTGAATCCAGGGACATGGGCTTCCCTCTCAGAAATATACATTCTGGATGGCATGCATTTCCAGTACAACCCTGTTTCATTAGCATTAAAAACGTGATCCAAGTTGTAGCATTCTTTTTCAGTTAATTTCCTTCTCAGAGGAAGGAAATGTATTTGCAATTTCTTCATGGACACTTGCAGCTTCACCACATATCCTAACATTATGAAAACCATATCAGCTCTTCAATCCAGCCAACCAACCACTACTAGTACTAAATGATGGCACATTACTAGGATTTTCAGACTTTTTAAGCCGTAAATAGCTAATGCCTCTCTTTTATTGTTAGAAATGTGGTCCCAGATCAGCTTTTGTTTGACCTTCAGTCCACACACTTAGTAACTTTTCTGTCTCTTCTGTCTCCTTCATACATAATCTAGAAGATTTGCTTGCACTTAACTTAGTCCCTGCAATACAACTTGCTTCAATTTTCTCTGCATCATATTTGTAATATATATTCCTTTAGTCCTGCTGTACAAACAAGGTCACATGCACATTCATTTTGTTCAAAATGCTTTATCACATTAAGCTTCTCTTCTTGTGTTACTTCTTTTCTTTTGTAATCACTGCAGACATTTTTACCACAGGGCATTTCTTTGAAGCATTCTTACTTAGCAACTTATCCAGGAAACATGGTAATGTTTCAGAAAAACACAGCAAAAAAGCACTTCTGAGCACCTTTTCAAGCCCATACATCTGATGAAATGAATGGCTAAAATGAGAGGAGGTGGGATTGCAGCTTAACAGCTAAGATGCAGAGAAGCACCAATTTTGTCAATTTTGAATGCACAAAATGGAATTGTACTATCTGCAAACAGTATTCTTCATTTTATTGCCAATCTGCCTTTATGGCTGAACTTACTGTATACACAATGAAGAATTCCAGGTTCTAGTGACAGAATCTGGAATTCATTAAACTCCTGTTCCTCAGATGTGAACAAAGTAAAATTCAAGCAAATTCTATTGAATATCACTTTTCCTATGCAAAAGTGGTTTTCATTAAAGCTATGAGAGCTATGTTGTAACATGCAATCTGCTACAAAAGTTCAAGGATGAAAATACTCTAGGGTGTTTAAGGTGTCACACACATAGGATCACCACACTTACTCTTTTTAAGACATCAGGATGCAATCTGAAAGTGTACAAGAACATCTGTTAACATGATTTTGATGGGATATAGATTAAAAGAAGACTCCCTTGTTTGAAAACATCTACTGAGTAAAAGGAGCCAATCTGATGTAGTAGTTTGAGTACTGGACTAGGATTCCAGGAAACAAGGGTTCTTGTCCATAAAAACCCACAGGGTGACCTTAAGGCAAGTTATCTACAGTGTTTGCAAAGGGTCAAGATACCCTGGAAGTGGCCAAAAGTATTCTGGCCTGAAAGCTGCTCCAATATCCCCTTTGTTACCTTGACACTCTGGAGTGATGCGGGTTAGCTGTTTGTATGAGCTTCCCACTGTGTCATCTGCCACTGGCATGAGTTGCTTCATCTGAGACTGAAAACGAGGTGTCCAGCATCAATCACATGGTTGGGTGCCTCATTCTGACATCAGAATAATGTTTATTTTATTTATACCCCGCTCTTCAGCCAAGATTATCAGAGCGGCTTACAATTTGTTAAACAAACAGCTTCATTTACAATTGTAAGCTATTTGCCCCCAACAATCTGGGTACTCATTTTAGCGACCTCGGAAGGATGCAAGCCTGAGTCAAGCTTCAGCCCTTTGCTGGTCTTGAAATTGCCACCTTCTGGTTTTGAGTGAGTGGCTGCAGTAAAGGCATTTAACCACTGCGCCACCAGGTGCAGTGGTTAAACGCCACCAGGGGCAACTCATGCCAGTATCAGGTTGAACAATGGGACATGCATGTGAATAGCTGCCCAGTGTCACTTCACAGGACTGCAAATCTTTTGAGGATATCTGGAGCAAAAGGTAACCTTATTTTAGTCCATTTAAGGGTGGTATACTACAGATTCAGTTCTGAACTGGACGTACAGCATCTGGACAGTTCACACCAGAACTGAAGATTGGGCCTTGCATTGTCTGGACTGGTTGCCATGCAGGGAAGACCTGTTTTTTGACTCATGCAGACATGGCCATGATCTCTCATTTAAAGAGGAAGGCAATGGCAAGCCCACTCTTAACAAATCTGGTCAAAATGATCCCTTAATATGTTTGCCTTAAGGTCACTGTATATTGAAAACAACTTGAAGGCATACAACAGCAACAAAGTTTTTTAAATTCCACTTTAAATTCTAAAGATTCTTAAAACTGTATGTTTAAATGTGAAAATGATAATTTAGCCATGATAGATAGTATGCAGCTGAACCTGTACTCAAAATAAAGCCAGAGGACTGTTTGACTCTGGTGATGGTCCTAATTCATACTAGGGTCACAGGCCCTTCAATCTGCATAAAAAACACCCTCATGTGTTTCAGTTTAAGATTTTTCCTCATGAACATAGAAAATACCACCCATTTGGATGAGGATGACAACAAGGGACCAAATTTAAAGCCCTCTGTATCCAACAGTAAACTCCTAATCCATGTGGAATCTGTTATATTTACTTCTGAGTTGGAAAACAGGGAACATGTCCTCCCTATGTATTTAGGGTAAAGGATAATTTGGCAATAATGCTACCAGTAGAACTGAAAGGAGACGGGGCTCATAGCATCCCCAAGAGCAGGATCCAAAACTAAGGGTATGCAAGTGTTTGAATGTAGGGATCCTAAGTGAATAAGCTATTCTTTCTTTGACACATATGCCTAGTTTGCTCATCTTAATGTTACTGTGTTGCTGTACATGACATTTTGAAAGCAGAATCAGCTTCATTTCCTTTAGAAAAATCCAGTTTCTGCCCAAAGCATAGAAAATAAACTTTTTCACAGAATATTATTTGAATGGCTCACCGGATCAAGCATAAAACAGTTGACACCACATTCCAGAGCCAAGACAAGCATGGTGGCACTGCCATAGAGGGCATAACCAGAGGCTACAAGATTACGTCCAGGCTGCAGAGCATCTTTTTCACAAGGTGCACCAGGAGAAACCTTGAGTAAGAAAGAAAAACCTTCAGATCTGGAAGTCAAACATTCTGTTTTTTACCTTAAAGTATTATTGAGAACGTTCCTAGATGCTTTAAAGATGGAAATGGTTTAAGGAAAAAAACCAGATGGGAAGATTTGGATCTGCTAACAATAATTTTATGTGGTTGGCATGAGTTGTGAGCTCAGAGTTGGAGAAGCTTTCCCTCAATCCAGTGCCTGAGGGTTCAAAGGAACTCCCACCTTCCCCCACAGTGTAGCATTTGGACCTTGCTGGGAAATATCATTACACATATATGTTTATTATTAGTAAGTATGCTTTAGTACACTGTAGAGTCTATAATTCTAGAACTAAATTACCTGTTTTACTACTCAGGCTGGCTGACATTACCATGAGCCTAATCCTAAAGATTTTTTCTCAAAAATAATCCTTGGCTGGGCACGGGGTGGATGGAACTCAAGAGGAAATGTGCCACTGAGACCAATTCCATTTTCTTCTTTAGATACCAGACAAATTACATGCAGCTTTTTTTCCTCTAGCACAAAGGTCAATCTTGGGCTAGCTGAATACTTGAGGAAGACATTTTGAACCCACAATATTTTTCTTCAAGGGCAAGAAGTATCTAATAAAAAACAGAAAACCTCGTCTTCTATCTTGACGTCTTCCCAGTTTAGGTTCTGACGGCATCCATAACTGGCCTGGTATTTATTAACGGTGCACATGAACTGCCTATTTATCTATAGAATCCTAGTTCAAGTATATTCATTATATTCATCAAGTATATTCATTATATTCATTCATTATACTACTCTATATCACAAAAAACATATTTTATTATTGTATGTGTTAGGAAGCAATTTTACTGTACCAGCATTAAGTGGAAAGGAAAGCAGGGAAAAAGCACATGTAGTGCAGGGCACTGAAAAGTAAGCACAAGGGAGTCTACTTATTTTTCATGGGTAAGACAGATTGGATGTGAAAAATTACTTAGGCTGGTACAGTGAAGTTGATTTCTAAGATATACACTAATATAGTTGCTTTCTGTGACATACAGTAGTAATTCTGTTGATTTTAATAATTTATACCCCTTATTCAACTGTCTTTGGGTGCTGAGTTTCTATTTTTGTCTAGTGCTGTATTCTGTCTTCCCAGCAGTAACTTTGAAGTTCCATGTTCAGTTTCTGACAATCAAAACTGTAGGCTTGCTACATGATTAAAATAATCTTTGTTCATTTCGAACAGAATGCAATCCAGTCACATGTAATTGGGAGAAATGTGGGCTTTGTGCTGAGGGAGGGGTGAAAACTGCATAAATTCTGCTGAAAAAGAATTAGATATCTGCATTACTGAACATGTGGTCATCCACTTGTTTGTACGGATTGGCATGGCTGTGGCAGAGAGAAAGTGAACAAATGCAAATGTGGACTAGCCCTGAGAGATGGGCAAGATCTGAAGGGAGTTTACTCAAGAGTGGTGGCATGGAACTAGGAAGGCTACTGAAAATAACCTAAGATATCAAAACCAAAACAATCGACAGATTGAGATGTCAAATAACTACTATTAAAGGCAACAACAATGATCATGTGTTTCTTATTTTCTTCATTTAAACATTTAATGTGATTCTGATTGTTATTTCATAGCTGTTTTACTCATACTGTTCCACTTTCCCTGCAGTGCAGCTAAGGAGTGCCAGTTTCCACTAGCAGATATTCCCACCCACCTTTCCCCTATTGGTTTAGAGAAAAGGCAATTATTGCTGAAACTGAAGCAGGGGGGTGGAGGTGGGGATGGTGATTAAGCCTCCACTCTGTGCAGTAAAAATTTGTAAAGAAAAGAAGATATAATATGCCATTTGGCAGCTGACTCTGTCAACTTTATGCTTGCTGACCCTTACTATAACCCTTACTTTGCTATTTGGACAATGATAGTTAGCAGATCTCCAGAGTGTATATATACTTTACAGTTCAGCAAATCCTAGAGCCTGGATAAGAAAAACAAATAGCAGGGTGTGCGCCTTAAAATAGTCAACAACTATTTTGAAAACATGCTAATCCAGAATTTCCAGTCTTCTCCAAGCAGGGCACCTGCCTGTAATAAGACAATGAACTTCCAACTGTTTGTGCAAGTAACATCCCGAATGGAGTTAATCACTTAGTGCCACAAGTATTTTGAAGATCTCACCATGACTCTGCAGTCAGTTTGCAAGTTTACTTCCCCATTTTTGAGAAGTCAGATGACACCTTGGTATGCTATGGAACTTAAAATCATTTTACTGAGAAGCACCATAGCTGAAAAAGAAAATAGTCACATCTAATTTCATTCTGTCCAAACCTAATGATGATTCTTGTCACTTAATCCTTGTGCTTCTTCTTTTTTCTTTTATTTTCTTTTTTCTTTTTTTGGCAGCTCTCCGCTGACACAGAAAGCCTTGTGCTTCTAAGCATTTGAGAAATTTCATATTAGTCCTCAAAGCAAAATATTTTTAAAAGAGTCGCTCACAGTAGCTCACAATTTGGACAAGCAAGTATTAAATATGATGTGTCCTACCTTTCTGTAGATAGCAAAAATGGTTCCAATAGAAACAAGGCAATCAATGTTAGAAGAGCCATCAAGTGGATCCATGCAGACTATGTATTTACCCTATGAAAAATAGGCAGTTGAACACAATTAAAAACAGATGCATTTGTGTAAATTGGTGCTCGCTTTGTTACTAAAATATTCTCATCTATTGAATTGATTTATATTTGATCCACACTGCCTATCTGGTGACAAAATTTTCAATATCTTTCATGCTGATGTAAATAGCTCTGAAGTTTAGACAAGGAAGAAGCTTATCACAATAATGTTGCACTATCTACATATGCATATTGAAATGGGGAAAAAAACTATTGTTCCAAGTTCTGCACCTTGAAGATAACTGTTGGGATTTTAGTTCAAATAACTCAGTAACTAAAGCTGCATAATGTTGAGAGACTGCAGGAAGCTAGAGAATTTGAGGAATAAGTGGGTAAAATCTCATTCCACCATATACAATAAAGGTGGGCAACTGGTCGGGGAGGGATTTTTGCCCATCCTTGTATCTAGGTTCTCTACAGGTGATGTTATGCTACTTTCAGGTGTCATTTGGGACTGCTATTTAGCTAGTATTTGAGGAGTGGGGGATTCGTATGTTTCAGCATGATTTGTGGGAAAACAATCTGCTGGGGTTTTTTTCACATTTAGAGGGCTTCAAGGAATGGCTGAGGGCCTCAAGAGCTACATAAGTGAGATTCAGGGACAACTTGTTCTGTCTCCACAAACCTGTCTTATTTTACAGCTTTTGGATAACAACAATAATATTGTTTAGATTATAATTCTGAATTATGATCATGTATCCTATTATCCTAGATACCAGAATAGGAAACCAACAGAAACATTCAGAAGCATTTAAAATCAAAAGCAAATGTCCTAGACCTGTGCACATATCAATATACAAACTGCGAAAAAATAAGAAAACTATGGAGTTTATCTTGCCCAAATCCCATTACATTGAAATTTGTGTATTTCAATAAATTCCATACAGATTGGACACAACTAAAGCTGTCTATTAACATTTTAAAAGAGAGAGAGAAAGAGAGAGAGAGAGAGAGAATGGAGGCCAATACCAAAATGTTTCTTTTTAAAGTAACAGATATGAAAGACATGGTGCACATAATTAAACTCCACAGTTTAAGTCAGGAAGGGCATCCTTTGGGCTGTATTGGCCTCCTCAATCTACAAGGGACTGCAACCTATCCTAGCTGTTACAAAATTTGCTGCTGCACAGCAACAAAAAATGTTGCAATTTGCATTTAGAACATGGTTTATATGGAGCGCATGCCTTGTTTGGTAACTAGATAGCACATCTGGAAATGATATGAATCTTCAAAATAAGATGCATGCTCCTCGAACATCTTGTTTTACAGATAAATTGCAGCTTTTTGACTTGCTGCCAAAAGTTGGAGGTGTGATTGATGGTTACAAAAGCTGGGATAAGAAGAATTAAACATCTTCTACTGACCAGTGATCCTCCCCTTTAAATGCCCTCTCAACTCCTGAAGAAACATGATGACAGAAATATAGGATAGGGAGCCCTATATTTTCCTTGTAATATTGAGGACCATTGTCAACAGAATTGGCTCAGTTTTCTGCACTGAAAAGGGTATTGCCCTTTGTTCTCTGAAGTCAGTATCTTAGGTTAATTTTTACATGTTTAAAAGATAGCTGTTGCTCAATGCTGCTTTGATGGCAAGCAAGAGGCACTGACTTGTTTGTCGTCTTCCACTATGATCGCATCTTTGTTTTCTTCTGACACAATTACACAAGTTGTGAAAGATGACTTGAGCATGTTGATCACCATGTCGTTGGAAAGGACATCTAATTTCTTTACTTGATCTCCTGTCACATTGGTAGTACCAGCAATTCCATAACTGAAGGTAGACAGAAAGAACATAAGTAAAATAAATCACCACAGAAGCATTTATTTTGTTTCAAAGACAAAGGCTTATCTCAACTACACTTTAAGCAAAAATGATTCAGATATCTCACAAAAAAACTCTAGGGACTTTGTTCCTACTGCCTTTTGCTATCATTAGTTAGGGTTATATTATAGTTAGGGTTCCATATTTAGCAAAGTGGGCAGGAAATACATGTGCAGACATCATTTTAAGCCATAATTTAGTCTTGGTGCTCCAGATGTTGTGTGACTCCTGTTCTCATCATCTTGGATTGCCATCTGTCCCAATAATGTCAGCAGGACTTACAGGCTCCCCCACCTATAGATTTTCATGAGTAGAGTTCAGTCTTGCATGTGTCTGTCCCCTTTTCTTCTCAAGTACAACCACAAAAGGGGGATTATTCAAAAGCATTCAGTTCTGATTTCAATTAAATACAATTTGGAATGTCATCAGGCCCCTAAAGTGTGGTTAATGTGTATTACTTTTAAAAAGAACCTGCTTCATAACCCCTGGATTAAACCTGGCTTGTTTTAAACAAACTATAAAGATTAACCACATTGTTGACTTTGACTACAGTTAATCTAACCTTACTTATAAACTGTTGAACTCTTCATGACTAGGCTGGAGGGTGAGGAGGAAATAAATGAGCTCAAGGGATAATGATAAGCTATGGTTCAGGACAGCATTATGGAACCTATAGCATCCCAGATGATACTGAATTTCAGTTCTCACCAGCCTTAACCATCCAGGCAAAGGTGAAATATGTGTGGAGTAATAAATCATCAGGATCTAGAAGGATGAAGATTCCAGCCTCTTATTTAGATTGACAACTGAATATAAACAAGCATGTGACATCAGTCATAATCCTGTATTTATATTTCTTTTGTAACCTCATTCTGTCCTTCTAACTTTTCATTTTAATTTTTTTCATAGAATCATAGAATCATAGAGTTGGAAGAGACCACAAGGGCCATCTAGTCCAACCCCCTGCCATGCAGGAACTCCAAATCAAAGCATCCCTGACAAATGGCCATCCAGCCTCTGCTTAAAGACCTCCAAGGAAGGAGACTCCACTACGCTCCGAGGGAGTGTGTTCCACTGTCAAACAGCCCTTACTGTCAGGAAGTTCCTCCTAATGTTGAGGTGGAATCTCTTTTCCTGCAATTTATATCCATTGTTCCGTGTCCTAGTCTCTGCAGCAGCAGAAAACAAGCTTGCTCCCTCCTCAATATGACATCCTTTCAAATATTTAAACAGGGCTATCATATCACCTCTTAACCTTCTCTTCTCCAGGCTAAACATCCCCAGTTCCCTAAGGCGTTCCTCATAGGGCATGGATTCCAGTCCCTTCACCATCTTAGTTGCCCTCCTTTGGACACGCTCCAGTTTCTCCACATCCTTTTTGAATTGTGGTGCCCAGAGTCAAGACAATCACCAGAACTACTTTCTTAAGTCCATCCAACTTAATTCCAAACTGCTGACAACTGTAATTGTGTCAACAGTAAAAAGAAATTATTTTCACAGGAATTAAAAATTCCTATAACAATTTAAAACAGATATAGAGGATGACAATAGTGTTATTTTCATTTCCTGACAATATTCCCCTAAGTGAGGAATATGAATGAACACTTAGCTTTCCAATTGAAATCAACTGGACTTAAAATAACTTTAATGTATTATTAAACTATGATGCAGCATATTGATTTTTCAAATAGAAGGCAAGTCAGGGTTTTTCTTTTCCTGTCGTCAGACTTCAGACGCCAATTTACTGTTGAATTCAGTAGGAAAATCCACATGTGAAAAACAAAGATATTCTGATGCTACATGGAATGTACCTTGAACTGTAAATACCATCTAGCTCTAAGCAACAATGCTGTCCAAATGATTATCTGAAAGGGTAAAGGGTAAAGCTTGCTTGTGGATTTCTCAGAAAACTCTTTATATGCAACTTTTTCTTTATGTAAATATTTAGAATATTCCAGTATCCTAGTTTTTATTAAGCCCTACAAAAATAATATAGAGTCCTAGTAAGACAACATGATCAAGGAATACATAATATCCTATAGTCTTCTTATTCACTGAGATGTCTGAATAACACATTAAATCAATCTCATGCTGATAAGAGGGTCACAGTGTATCAACAGTAATGCAAGCTGCTACTGTGTTGGCTCAACTGTGTTTTGAATTAGCTAGATAGGAGTGTGGAGGGGAAGGGCCAATGTAACTGAAAAAGTAAGAATTCTAAGGAACTATGTTCAAACAAAGGTACATATGAAGAATGGTGTCAACACTGGTCTCTTCATGCTACCACTTCCTATGGAGATTGAGTTACAAACAGCTACACTTGCACCATAACTTGCTCCACACTTAAGAGGATGTTCATATATCATCTTTCATTGTGTAATACACATTTCAAAAGATCCCTCGTTCTTTCTAATAGCATGTGTTTCCAGTACCCCATTCCCAAAACACTAAAACAAATACTGTCATAACCAAAGTTACCAAGTACAGATGCTTCTGTTCCCTTTTCTTTGTTACTCTGAAATACCCAGAATCATCTTCTGTATTTAGTCTTGAATGACCTGGACAGACCAGCAAAAAGAGCATCATTTTGGCATACGTCACTGCCAGAGCACCATTTTGGTGCACGCTAGTCCATACGGTGCGCACCATGATAACGCCCCTCTGGCGCTGCATCCAAACAGCACACTGCTAAATGGGTGTCATCATGCCACGCGGCAATAGCTATGGAGCCCCTTAGAGGGCACAAAAAGGAGCCAGGTTTTCCAGCTCCTTTTTGTGCTCTATGGAGGCTGTGGCATGCGGCCGCCACGGCACTGATCCAGCCAATAAAGGGGTGGCTGCAGACCGCCCCAAAGGGGCAGTCTGTATAGCCCCAATGTTATTTTCAGCTAACTGTTTCGAGGTTAGAAATAGAAAAAGAACTGGACAAGAAAAACATTGGAATATTTTTTCTGTTTACCTGAGAATTAGATTCATTTAACTCACTGACCACGTACAGGATTGCAAAGTACATTGTACACATACCTTTCCCATCCTGGTAACCTTCTAGATATGTGTGCATGTGCCTTCAAGTTGCCTGTCCACTAATGGTGCCCCCATGAATTTCATAGGTTTTTCTTAGGCAATGAATACTCAGAGGTGGTTTTGCCAGTTCCTTCCTCTAAAATATAAGCTATAGCGCCTGGCATTCCTTGGTGTCTTTCATTGAAGTACAAACCAAGGCTGACTCCCCTTAACTCCCAAATTCTACTGAAATACAACTCCTATCATGCGCCAGCCAGACTGGTGGCCATGCTTCCAACACATCTTGAAGGTACATTAGGGTCTCTAGTGTCATTTACATAAAAATTGCAGAGCCTAGTGCAAAATGGTTAACTGGAAACTACTATAATCCTTTTTTTAGAATCATCTCTGTATCTACTGGTAGGCAGCCTATAATTCTTGCTCTAAGTAAAACAGTATTCAGTATACAGTGGTCCCCCGGGTTACGAAAGTAATCCGTTCCGGGATTACTTTCGTAACCTGGAAGTGTTCGTAACCCGGGGGACCTCTTTTTTTGCCGGACCGCGTGGCAAATTTAAAGGGGCCGCACGGTTTTGGTTTTTTTTGTACCCCGGGGTTTTTTTCATAAGCCGGGGCCGTTTTTGCGGCCCCGGCTCTTTCGTACCCCGGGGGATTCGTAACCCAGGGTACCACTGTATACTATTTATACTCATGTATAAGTCCAGAAATTTTGGTCAAAAATCTGACCCCAAAAACAGGTCAATGCAAGTATTGTACTTTAACTTTTATTTTAAAAAAAGAAACCATCCCCTTGTAAAAGGCAAGAGTGTAATCTGTCCTGGAAGTCTCTAGTATGCGCAGTTATGCCTGCTAGAATTTTCTAAGTTCTTTGGCATTGTTTTCCTCTAGATTCTTTGTTACATGCCCCTAAGTTTTACCCTCGACTTATCTGTGGTCATATCAAAATCCATAATTTTGGAACCAAAACCTGCCCTCAACTTATACATGAGGTCGACTTATAGTCAAGGATATACGGTAGTCCAAGATTATTTATATTAAACGTGTAAAAAAGATTATACGTTTAAAACCTTGAACATATGATTTAAAGGGAACCAGTGAGACCCAAACTCTTTAATAAATAGCCATCTGTTGGAAGTACTCTGATTGTGTATTCTTGCGTGGCAGGGAGTTGAACTGGACAGCCCTTGTGGTCTCTTCCAGCTCAATGATTCTAAATGAAACCAGTGTTGTTGCTGCCAATCAGGCTTCTAAGGGGAGGGCATTGCACAACTGGGGTGCCACAACAACAAACAGGTGGTGGCTACCACTGCTACTTACAAAAGGTTAAGGTTTTAATATGGGATCCACCCACTGAGGGTAGAGGACTAGTTGCTTATTTTTTGTTTTTGTTTTGGGACAGTCAGAGGGCCACAGGACAGGAAAAGTGGGGCCCCAGACCCACTTTCAGTTGCCCACCATTGCTTTAGAGACAGCATGAGGAAACAGAACCAAAAGCAGCCTCCATCCTGTTGTAAAGCATCTGATCTTGGAAGCTAATCAATCAGTTTGGATGGGAAACCACCAGCGAATGCTAGGAGCTGTAGGCTATATTTCAGCGGAAGAAGCTGGCAAAACCCACTCTGAGTGTTCCTTGCCTAAGAAAACACAATGAAATTCATGGGGTCGCCATAAGTTAACAAACAACTTGATGGCAGGTGCACAACAGCCCTTTTAAGACCTTTTAAGGCCAAACTGTGAGGCCTTGTCAAAATATCCTAAAGGCACCAGATACCATCTGATCTTGGAAGCTAAGCAGGATCAGGACTGGTTAGTACTTGGATGGGAGACCGCCAATGAATACCAGGTGCTGTAGCTTATATTTCAGGGTTTACATTTCAGGAACTAGCAAAACCATCTCTTGAGTATTCCTTGCCTAAGATAACCTTAGGAAACTAATGGGATCACCGTAAGTCTACAGGCGACTTGAAGGCACATACACACATAGGAATTTATCACACTAATTTCAGCATTAAAGAGAGATTAAAGCACACTGAAAGCATCCCACCGATAAAGCGAAAATGGCAAGTAATTACGCGAATGGTTATCATACGCAATTGAGCAAATAAAGTGGTATCAGAAATGCATTGTTGCTGACATCCCAAAAGAAAAAAGATGTGCATTAATGCTTCTTTGTGACCACTTTAATGACAGGTTTTGTGCGACGTGGTATGAAATCGTTACGCATAATTACATGATTTTCCCGGGATATTCTCGGGATAAATTCCCAATCTCCTTCTTGTGATAAACTCTATACACAAAAAAATTCCTATGCATTATCATCCAGAAGTGTACTAAATGATCGATATTACAAATATTCAGACAGTGATGGGGCCTATAGTCCGATCACATCCATGTGCTGATGTTTGACAAATGCTGGGCCAATGCTGGCAGCTCCCAATATTCAGTAGTGGGTTTGGAGAAGAGAAGGAGCAAAACTTAGGCTGCTGTATCCATACTCCAGTAACAATGCAGTGTGACACAACCATGGCTAAAAGTTAAGGAATTCTTGGATTTGTAGTTTTGCGAGACTGTTAGCCTGCCTTGTCGCAAGAGCTCCGGTGTCCCCACCAAACTACAAATCCCAGGATTCCAGGGGAGTTGAAGCGGTGTCAAACTGCTTTATTTCTGCAGTGCAGATGCACCCTCCAAAGTGTACCTGCGGTGGAGGAAAAAAGGGAAAGCGATGTCAATTTGGGGGTGGAGAGGCAGGCTTAGGCTGCATCCACACTGCAGAATCGGTTTGACACCGCTTTAACCGCCATGGCTCAATGGCATCGAATTCTGGGATTTGTAGTTTTGTGAGCTCTTTGGGAGAGCCAATGCGGCACAGTATAGTGGTTTGAGAGTTGGACTACGACTCTGTAGTTCAGGGTTTGTTTTCCCTCTCAGCCACTGGGTGACCTTGGGCAAGTCACGCTCTCTCAGCCTCAGTGGCAAAGTTCTTGAAGACACATAGCAACCAACTTGAAGAAACACTCCTCTCTGGGCCCACAACAAACTCCAACTCCCAGAATTCCATAGCAGTGAGCCACAGGAAGAGTTAAAGCGCTGCCAAACCGGGTTATTGCTCCAGTCTGGATGCAGGCAGAGTAAGGAGGAGGAGGAGGAGTGTTGCCACTGGCTCACTCACAGGTTGGCGATGCCTGCTTTGCGGACGGCGGTGGAGATGGCCTTGACGGCGGTGCAGAGGGCGTTGAGGAGCTGGGTGAGCTCTCCGGTGCCCCGCGCCTTCCTGCCCTCCTCCATCACGAAGCGGGTCAGCGTCGTCACGTTGGTGTCGAAGGTGGAGCGGTCCGTCATGACTGATGATGAGGCTAAGAGCAGCAGCAGAAGGAGCAGCAGCAGCGCAGGACACACCACTCCAGACTCCTTTATTAAGGGACAGGCACAGCAGGAGGATACAGGAACAGCCAGGCAAGGGGCAGGCACGGCCTCCTCCTCCCCTCCAGCCATGGGCCAACCGGGAGAGAGGGGCGGGGAAGAGGCAGGCGTCTCCTACACACACAGAGCAGCAGCAGCAGCAGCAGCAGCAGCAGCAGAGAAAGCTATAGCCCTCCATAGAGAGAGAGAGAGAGAGGCATGCGCCCATGGTCCTAGATATGGATATGGATATGGATATAGATACTGTATGCACCCATGGACCTTTATATAGAGATAGATATGCATGCACCCATGGTCCTAGATATAGATATAGATATGCATAGACCCATGGTCTTAGATATAGATATAGATAGATATAGATATGCATGCACCCATGGACCTAGATATAGATATAGATATGCATGCACTCATGCTCCTAGATATAGATATGGATATAGATATGCATAGACCCATGGTCTTAGATATAGATATAGATATAGATAGATATGCATGCACCCATGGACCTAGATATAGATATGGATATAGATATGCATAGACCCATGGTCCTAGATATAGATATGGATATGCATAGACCCATGGTCTTAGATATAGATATAGATATAGATAGATATAGATAGATATGCATGCACCCATGGACCTAGATATAGATATAGATATGCATGCACCCATGGTCCTAGATATAGATATGGATATAGATATGCATAGACCCATGGTCCTAGATATAGATATGCATGCACTCATGGACCTAGATATAGATATAGATATGCATAAACCCATGGTCCTAGATATAGATATAGATATGCATAGACCCATGGTCCTAGATATAGATATGCATAGACCCATGGTCCTAGATATGGATATAGATATGCATGCACCCATGGTCCTAGATATAGATATGCATAGACCCATGGTCTTAGATATAGATATAGATATGCATAGACCCATGGTCCTAGATATAGATATGCATAGACCCATGGTCCTAGATATGGATATAGATATGCATAGACCCATGGTCCTAGATATAGATATGCATAGACCCATGGTCTTAGATATAGATATAGATATGCATAAACCCATGGTCCTAGATATAGATATAGATATGCATAGACCCATGGTCCTAGATATAGATATGCATAGACCCATGGTCCTAGATATGGATATAGATATGCATGCACCCATGGTCCTAGATATAGATATGCATAGACCCATGGTCTTAGATATAGATATAGATATGCATAGACCCATGGTCCTAGATATAGATATGCATAGACCCATGGTCCTAGATATGGATATAGATATGCATAGACCCATGGTCCTAGATATAGATATGCATAGACCCATGGTCTTAGATATAGATATAGATATGCATGCACCCATGGTCCTAGATATAGATATGGATATAGATATGCATGCACCCCTGGACCTAGATATAGATATAGATATGCATAGATCCATGGTCCTAGATATAGATATGGATATAAACAAACAAACAAACAAACAGCTTCATTTATATACCGCTTCATACCCTTAAGGAGTGTCTAAGCGGTTTACAATTGTAAGCTATTTGCCCCCCAACAATTCTGGGTACTCATTTTAGCGACCTCGGAAGGATGCAAGCCTGAGTCGAGCTTCAGCCCTTTGCTGGTCTTGAACTCGCCACCTTATGGTTTTGAGTGAGTGGCTGTAGTACAGGCATTTAACCACTGCGCCACCAGGGCTGATATAGATATAGTTATGCATGCACACATGGTCCTAGATATAGATATGGATATAGATATGCATGCACCCATGGTCCTAGATATGGATATAGATATAGATATAGATATGCATAGACCCATGGCCTTAGATATAGATATAGATAGGCATAGATCCATGGTCCTAGATATAGATATGGTTATAGGTATAGATATGCATGCACCCATGGTCCTAGATATGGATAGAGATAGAGATATGCATGCACCCATGGTCCTAGATATAGATATGGATATGGATATGGGCATGGATATATAGATGTTCATGCACCCACTGCCTTTACACTTTAAACACCCTCCTGAAGTGTATAAGGGCCAGGGTCCCAAGAGTCTTCCCCAAACCAATTCAATATCTTAGGTAGCGGGTTTGCCTTCATTTATAATATGTAGAATTCACTCAGCCAGAGACATCAGTTATAATAATAATAATAATAATAATGTTTTATTTATACCCCGCTCTTCAGCCAAGGCTATCAAATAGCTATTTGCTATTTATAATAAATAAATAGTAACATTATTGAGTAACAATTAGTAAGAAAGTAGCTTAGGTTGTTTAGTTCAAACCTAGTGTGGTTACATTAACATAACAGTTGCAGGCTTATCACAGTTCTCTCTGTACTAAATTAAGTATGCTTCCATCCAAAACACACTGCAGAATCAATCCAGTTTGTGACCGCTTTAACTTCCCTGGCTCAGTGCTAGGGAATTCTGGAAACTGTAGTTTTCTGAGACATTTAGCCTCCTCTGTCAGAGAGCTCTAGTGCCACAATAAACTACAATTCCCACGATTCCCTATGAGCCAGGGCAGTTAAAGCAGTCAGAAACTGGATTATTTCTGCAGTGTGCATTGGACCATCCTCTCCTAGTCAGAATCCTCATCTGACTGTACTGAGTTCCTTTGTCTTTGGTCCAAAACACACTGCAGAATTAATCCAGGGTGAGACCACTTTAACTGCCCTGGCTCAGTGCTAGGGAAAGGGGAGAAAGAAATGGGGAAGCCAGTTATTTGGACCACGTATCTCTGTAGTGCAGTCACCAGGTGCCTTTCTCCCTCGTGTGATGACACCCATAGCTAGATATAAGGCTACTCTCACAAATGAGAAAGGTAAATACTGTAATGCAGAATAGTGGTTTCTACTTTCACAAATGAGAAATGTAAATAATGCAGGATAGCCAGGAAAGCCACACTCAATGAGAGGCCCAGAATATTCAGTGTCTGAGTGTATTATACACATTGTCTACACACGTTTTTACCTTGGGATCAACCTGAAGGTACATCACAACAACATCAATAAATATCATGCGTATGTACACATACAGACACACGCACAGGTGACTGTGCTGACCAGAGTCATACACTAAGGCCTATCCAACCCAATAAATCATTACTAGAGTATATTTCTTGAATCAATGGAGTATAGCATGAAGTGCCAAATTGCCACTAGATCAATCAGAATCAGATTTAGGCTTCAAATGGTATCTTCTTCCAGCACATTTGACAGAACAAACTGTGGATCTGGTCGTGTCCCTGCTTTGTTGCTGGCAAAGAAAATCTTCCCAAAAAGGAGTTTCTTAGATGTACTGTAGGAACTGCAGGAACTCCCAGTCAAAGCATCCCCGACAGATGGCCATCCAGCCTCTGCTTAAAGACCTCCAAGACAGAAACTCCACTACGCTCCAAGGGAGTGTGTTCCACTGTCGAACAGCCCTTACCGTCAGGAAGTTCCTCCTAATGTTGAGGTGGAATCTCTTTTCCTGCAGTTTGCATCCATTGTCCTGTGTTCTAGTCTCTGGAGCAGCAGAAAACAAGCTTGCTCCCTCCTCAATATGACATCCCTTCAAATATTGGAACAGGGCTATCATATCACCTCTTAACCTTCTCTTCTCCAGGCTAAATATCCCCAGCTCTCTAAGTCGTTCCTCATAGGGCATGGTTTCCAGACCCTTCACCATCTTAGTTGCCCTCCTTTGGACACGCTTCAGTTTCTCCACATCCTTTTTGAATTGTGGTGCCCAGAACTGGACTGCACTGTTGACTCATGGTCAACTTATGGTCTACTTGGACTCCTAGATCCCTTTCACACATAGTTTCATTCAGCCAGATGTCCCCCATCCTATATCTGTGCATTTCATTTTTTCGTCCTAAGTGCAGTACCTTACATTTCTCCGCATTGAATTTCATTTTGTTAGCGTTGGCCCAGCTTTCTAGTCTATTATTTTTATTATTTATTATTTTTATCGTCATTGCTCTGATTACTGTTGGTAGCTCTAACTAAAACAGACACATTAAATTAATGGAATTTACTTACTCATTATTCAATGGGTCTAGTTGGAGCTACCCAACAGAGAACACTGTAATTAGCTTCATAATCTGCCTTTTAGATGACACAGTAGCCTTGTGAAGCAGTTAGTTTTCATTTTACAAACAAATGCAAGAGATTGCAAAACTTGCCAAAGGTCAATAGTGAATCTATATCTGAATGAGCTATTGTAGCTTCTATAAAATTAGCTAGTTATACCTTTATTTTTTAAATTGATTTTAAAAAAATATAATACAAAGAAAAGGAAAAAAGGGGTGAAGCATATAGAATATGAGCCTCGGAGAAGCATATATTAAGTGGACTGTGTATCCAAAGAAACGCTTTTTTGAAGTTGGTGCCTGTGAAATACATGTTCTTGTTAAACTTTTAATGAAAACATGTGCTTCTGCGGGGGGAGGTAGGTCAATTTTTGTTATTTAAATATTGCTCAACGGGTCCAGTTTCTTCTCATAGTGGAGTACAAGGAGGCACAGTGCTGCAATAATGAGGGCCACTTGGGGTCATACAGTGTACATACAAAGGGTAAAATACTATTGATTAAAGAGTGCCTTTTGTGACTAATGGGGCCTTAAGAGAGCCACAATGACGCAAATTAAAATTATTCTGTCACAGTGTATTTCATGCTGTATTTTGCTCATGCAGGGGTATGAACTGCAGCATTGTTAAGTCTGTATTCTAATAGGATTCTGAAGTGGACTGTAAAATATGGACAACATTTAAGCAGAGATTTGTTTTTCAGCTGTTTTTTCACACCACATTATCATGAGTCAAATTCAAAAGGCAGGGACATGAATGCCATTGCTGTTGAAGCATCTGGTGTGCACTTTCTTTGCGGATAGGCAGCTCCTGGGATTCAAATCTTTAATATGATCTGTAGATGTTGTCTGACAGATTTTCCTTGAGAGGTTGTTGAACTGCAACAACTATCATGCCTCATTGCTGGTGACTTTCCTGGACCTATTGGGTACTGCAGTACAACATCAACTGGAAGCCCCACCCTCCACCTAGCTCTCCTCTGACTTGAGTGGGAGGCAAAACATGGCATACCTCATATTGCACTAGTAATGATCCAACAGACTATGCTGCCTTAGAGACTGGTGAAGTCTCCTTCTTTGGAGGTTTTTAAACAGAGGCTGAATGGCCATCTGTCAGGGGTGTTTTGGCTGTGTATTCCTGCATGGAAGGGAGTGGGCCTTGATGGCCATTGAGGTCTTTTCCAACTCTATGATTCTATGATCCTCCCACTCACCCTGCTGGACAAACAGGAGAGAAGGAAAAGATGCAGACCAGTGACATCACTAGGGGGGTGCAAACCACACTGGTTGACACCCAGGGGGATGTACATCTGGTAAGATGGTATACCCAGTGGGGCTGGTGCAGCTGCCGGATAAGTGATAAATTGCATCACATCCCTTTCTCACTTTCCCAGCAGCCACACAAGAACCCAAATAGATCTCCGGAGGCTGCAGTACAAGGAGGTGCCTTTCACATGGGGTCTGGGACAGTTGCTCCCCTGAGCAACTGTGCCAGACCCCGAATGGCTGTTCAGAGGGTGCAGCACCACCACCCGAGCAGTGGTGGGCCAGCCAGGAGGCAGGCAAGCGAGGCATCAGGAGGGTGGGATGTTGCTGCACCCGATGCCTCCCCAATGCCCCATCTGCACTTGATGATACCAACCACAAGGACCCCAATTCTCCAGACCAGTTGTCTGGCAGCCCACATAACAAGGGAAGAGGACACAGAAGAAGCTACTGGAATCCACTAATAGCTCCTTCTGCAATGCTTGGTTCTCAGATTTCTCAGAGCCAGACTCTGTAACAGAGGCAATTATGACTGGGAAAATTGTCTGTGCTTTGGCACATTGCCTTCACTTGTGTCTTTGAGTGTGGGGGGAGGACAGGCGGAAAATACTCTGGCCTAGGTTATTACTGGTACTGGAAAACTGGGCTAATTTGAGAAATAAAGGGGCGAAACAGATGGGCAGGAAAAAGTGGCTTGAAACTGCCTTTTCTGAAGCCACATTGAAACCCCACCCTTTTTTTTAATTTGCTGTGATTGTGCGATTCCAGCAAAACAAACAAACAAAAAAACCCAAACAAACCTAGAATGAAAACAACCTTGGCATTTGCTGAAAGACATGGAATGCAGAATTATGGTGCCAGTGCAGAAGGGGCTATGAATTGCCAAAGCATCACATTCATGCGATTCAAGTGTGATACTGAACATTTTCAAATTGGTATGCAGTGACTTAGTAATTAAGATGCCAGTTCTGATGATTGGAAGATCATAAGGTTGGCAGTTCAAGGCCCGGGTGCTGTATGATGTGGTGAGCTACTGTCACTAGTCCCAGCTTTTGCCAAGCTAGCAGTAAATAGATAGGTACCACTTCTCAGTGGGAAGGTAACAGCATTCAATGCTGTCATGCTGGCCACATGACCACCAGAACAGACCTTGGACAACGCTGGCTCTTCGGCTTATAAATGGAGATGAGCACTGCCCCCTACAGTCGGTTACGATTAGACATTCACGTCAGGAAATTGCCTTTACCTTTATCTTTACTTTTATGTTTTCATTTGCTTCACTAATGCAATTGTTGCAAGAAAAAAAAAGCTGGTGTGATGAAGTCTGTCGATGCAAAAAATGAGACAGGGATCTTGCAGTTTTAATAGCTGTCCAGCAGAGGGAACAGTTGTGTGGCAAAACTTGATCAAATGGCCTCTTCTGCGCAGCTATTAAAGGTGGAGGAGTCCTGTCCTTGCTGCCTCTGACACCCAAACCTACAAGTCAGAATTAAAGATTTCCTAAATTATTTTACTACTAATACTATTACTACTGCTGCCACTCTACAAGAAAGTTGGATATAGCTTCCTAATCTTTTAAACAAATACATAATTTTCTATGTCTGTTAAACTCCGTCCTATTTGACACTATAAACTTAAGCTTTCATTTGCATTTCGATTGTTCCGTTCAGGAATGTGGCCTTGCCTGTATTACACAAGATTAGCAGCAGGGGGCAATGCATTTTTATTGTATAAATCACAAAGCCCGAACATCCACCGCTGTTTCCTTGACACACCAAGTGAAGCTTTGAGCAGCCTTTCTTGTCAAAGGAATTATTAATCCCAGTGTGTTGGAGGCTCTGAGTGCATGATGGGCCAAGCAAATGGAACACAAGATGCACATTCTTTCAAAAGGTTAGGTCCTCTGTGTGTATTTCATTACAGTAAGAGGCTAGAGCAGCTTACCATGCATAACAGTCACACCAAATGATATGTAACAGATTTCTTAGCAACCTTGCTAATTTGAAAGCATTGCACATAGTTTGCTAGAGTGTCTGAGAAATGCAAGCGGGAGGAAAGGAAAAGTGAAGTTAAACAGGTTGAGGGGCAAGAACAGAATGTATTTTTGTGTGTGTTTTTTTTTTAAATGATATTTAAAAACAATCCTTTCTTTGGCAAATTGCACAACAAGAACTCATATTTGCTTTTGATGTTATGCTAAGGATAGTGTCTTCCCTTGCTGCTATCCAATAGGGCAGTTATTAGAAGGAAAATTCACACTCACACCGAGGACTACAAGTACAGTAGCCATTCCGGTTAAGGATTCCAGAAGATATTGTTGTAAAGTAATTCTTGAAAAATGAGGATTGTGTAGCATGAGAAAATTTATAAGTGATGTCCCATGGAGGCTATTTAGAATCCAAACAGTGTTTGTGGTTGTTGATAGGTATAGAAAATGTCAGGTAGCTGCACCTTTATCTATTAAGAGCTTATTTCAATGATAAATGGTTTGGTTATATCTATTGTGCTCTATAAGCTGCCCTTGAAAACACCCCAGAAGTTGTCATAGGAGCCCTGGTGGCACAGTGGTTAAATGTCTGTATTTCGGCCACTCACAAACTACAAGGTTGCGAATTCAATACCACCCAGGGGCTCATGGTTGACTCAGCCTTGCATCCTTCTGAGGTCACTAAAATGAGTACCCAGCTTGTTGGCGGCAATTAGCTTACTTTTGTAAACCGCTTAGAAACTGCTTAGTGCTATTTGTACAGGATGTGACAAGATAGAACATTAGGAAGAGCTATGCATTGGGACCATGTTATGCCAATTCTGTTTTGAATTGGCATAATGTGGATTTTTCGGCTCAGTTTAAGTTGCTGTTTTTTGACTTTTAAGCCCAATAAATAAATAAATAATAAAAATATTAATTTGTATCCCGCTTCCCCCTATATTGGATCGAGGCGGATAATTGGTTGGTTGGCAATTATTTGAAGAAACCCTTGTAGCCATATTTCACATGCATATTAAAATCCGCATCTGAGGTTCTCTCCTCTGGAACATGAGTAAAAATTTTAACTTGATAGGGGCAAGAGTAAGGTCTTCAGAGATGGGCCTCCTCTCTAGATTTATTTAGAAAAAAATATGTTATGCTTTCTCCTTGTTGGCTTTAAACAAAACCTTGCAGAGAATTTTTCAAAATCTGAATCCATATTTGATTAATCTGCCATACTTTGGAAGTATTTTGTCTGCTACTGGCTTCACTAATGACTGGAAATTCTAAACTCCTTGTTTCGTGTCCAGCTTATATGATTTTTAGGTTTATAAATTCTCCTATAAATCATTTTTTCTGGGTCAATGTCTCCTGAAAAGTGAGCGAGAAATCCTTATAATAAATAAAGAAACAGGCATCCTTAATAAAAGAAAAGATTACAGTGGCCACCAAAAGTAAATGAGCAGGTTAGTATATATAATCTGAGATGATGCTATTACAGACTCCAAGAGGGTGCTGCTGATTTCCTGTTTCAACATGTACTTCTTCATAAAATATGAACACTGTGGAGAACCAAGATAATACAAAATGCAATATGGTGATGGCTTACAGCCCATTAAAGAAATCATCGCAAGTGCTTAAAAATTACATCCCAGACAAGCCTGGGCCAATTGGCATCAATATCTTCAAAAATTCAAATACAATAAAGCTTGCATTACTTCTAAGTCCCTCTCTGGGTGCATCTGAATGTAGAAATAATGGACTTTGACACAACTTTAATTGCCATGGCTCTGTCCTACAGAATTCTGGAATTTGTAGTTTTGTTAGACACCAGGACTGTTTGTCAGAGAAGGCTAAACACCTTGTAAAACTATAAATCCCAGGATTCCATAGGATGGAGCTACAGCACTTAAAGTGGTGTCAAATTGCATTATTTCTATAGTGTAAATGCAGCTCTTAACTATATGTAAATGTGTGATAAATACTTCCTTTTTAAAATTTACAAAGGTAATTAATCTGTTCTAAATAGAAGGAATATTTCATCTTTCTAAAGGTTTTAAAGGTTGTACAAAAGGTTTTAAATGTTATTAAAAGGAAGGAAGATAAACAGATGTGTAACAACATTTGCCTTGCATAAAATGCTACTTTGATAATAATCAGGTACAGTGGGGTAGGGAAACATTTGTGGAAATTCCAATTTAGGAAAAGTTTTGTTCCTATGCTAAGACTGGTGTTAAGCTACATATTGTACCACTAAAACCATTTTAAAAAGACCTGTCTTGCCTAATTCTGTTTTTATAGAATCATTGAGTTGGGAGAGACCACAAGGGCCATCCAGTCCAGGCTTTTTCTCTTGCCCTCATTGTGTCAGATCCTTTTTCAGGTTGGGCACTGAGGAAACAAACCCAGGAGCAAACCATTTTTGCAGGTTGTTATGTTACAACAAGGCATGATTTGAACAAGCCCGAGTTCATAAGCAAGTGTCACGGGTTAGGACTGTGGTCTATAAATTATGATCAAACCAGAGCTGGTTCACAGAGGTGAGTCACATATCACATCAAGCTAGGTTACAATAAACCACATCAATGGCTTATTGTTGAAACATATGAATATTCTATGTGAAGTGCTTTGAACAACTTGCAACACTGTATAAAAGGATTATTGTTGTCTACATGGGTTTAGCTTCCTTCTTGGAGTTAATCTTGGTTCATGATTTAAAACCGATTAATTCCTCAGATACAAGTCCATTTGCACTGGCTGAGCAAGAGTGCTGTAAAATTGAATCTTTAAAATAAATCTAGTTAAACTACCACTGAATAGAAGAAAGATCTTAAAAACAAGAGTAGTGAAGAATAAATCCAACAGATGGCTGATAAAATGTCTTGGCCACCGAGTATTCCCCCTGAGGACAAGAACTGGGAAGACAAAAAAAACCCAAACAAACCAAGAAGGAATAAAGGGGATGAATACTCTACTGAGTGCTTTTTTGGCTATCTGCCATTCCTTCCATGCCTAATAATATTCTCAAAACAAAATAAGGCAAAATCCCATTCTCATTTGGAGCTGTATCTCTTTCTTATTCCTTCTTTTAAAAACTGATCTGGTTTTGTTTACAAACAATTCAGAAAAGCTTGGTTTGGAAACAAGAAACATCTCCCTCCTTGGATTTTTTTTTAACAATCAGATATCACTATCTGAAGTTCAACAACTATGGAAATCTCTTTTAACTATTAACAGCAGCCTCTGTGAATACAACTATGGCTTAAAAGCCAGGCTGAATTAGTACAGAATTCCTGCATAGGTGTGGTCTGTGGCTCCACATCTCTAGTGGATTTTGCTGTGATAGCTGCACCAGCTCAATGGATTACATGAAGTATTGGGAAACGAATAGACTTGTCTGCAAATGTAGGTGTCTTAACATTCTATGCATTACCCAGATGTGCAACATGTGTTTCCTTGATCTTCCTTGTACAGGCGAGTTCCAATTTGTGTTGTTCTGATTTACAACATTTCTCTAGAAATAAATTAAAAAATTAGAATGAGAGCTCTTAGGCCTCACTGAACTACAAACAGCTCTCTATAATCTGTCCAGCTAAGTGAGGTGAGAGAGTATGGAGGAAGAGGTAGAAAAGCAAGGCTGGAGCTGGTAAGAAATGCTGAATGGACTGGACTTCTTTTGCCTGCCTTCATCAAGAAAGTAGGAAAAAGCAAATGTAGTCTTGCCCTTGGTTGCTATAAGTATGGGCTTCCTTTGCCTGGTTAGAAGAGGATGTATGGGGAAGAAACTCAGATCTTGCCATCGTGTGGAGGAAGGGGTTTCCCATGCCTACTGGGAGTGTTTCTGAGGGAGATGTGGAAGATGGACTCTTGGCATTTTGTCTTGGCTGGAAAGGATATCTTCTAATTGCTCAGTTGGGGAGGGATGAGCAGCTAGAGTCTTACCATCTGAAATGGAGGTGTTTCCTTTGACTGCTTAAGTTGTGATGGGGAGAGAGTTCATCCCGTCCAAGCCCCATTGGGATCAGCAGTTGTTGCTGCTTCTGGTCACTCTGGAGAGTGCCTGCACATTTCTCTAGCCTAGCAAAGGAAGTTGTGATGCTTTATACTTTACACCTCTTTAAAACTGGTGGTGGGTTGAGTAACATTGCTAACTTTATGTCTACTTTAGCTCCACCAGAATGCATTACCCTGGTCTCCAGTGGTTCCCTATGGAACTGGCTATCCCATTTACATCAAGTCCAGAAACACCTGATTCTCTGAAATACTCTCCCATAAACTCTGTCTCTATGAATGTTCTAGAATCCAGCCATTTTATTTTCCTTTTGGAAATTAGACCCTGGAAGTTTTTTATACTCCTTTTTAGTCAGTAGGACTGTAATTTGTGACTGGCATTTTCCCCGCTATAGTACCATATTTGTGCCCATTGGCTATAACTGTTTCTTTCTTGCATAGAAACTTACCAGGGACCAGCAGCTGACTATTAACAGTCTGTCACCAGTCCTTGGGCCAGCACATAATGCCCTACTTCACGGTAAGAGCAATTCCTAAAAAGCACCTTAGAAATCCTGCAGGATAGATTAGAAAGGTAGAAAACTTTCTGATATTAGTAAAATGTGCTCCATGAACAGAGCAAGTCCCAGTTACTTTTGGAGAATGTTTTCCAAGTTCTGCACTGTAGGTACGTGCAAACTGTCCCAGAAGTGATACTTCCTTGATCATTTGTGTTCCCCTTATATGGATTACAATCCTTTTACCTGCAGTACATGGCTGAGAAAAAAGTTATTGTCAAAAAGTATAACTGCTCTCTCTTCCATCACTACTTATTTTGTGGCTTGTATTAAACAGGTAATACCAAAAAAGTGAGAGGAAAAATGGAGAAGCAAACAACATTGCTTTGGAGGGGAGAGGGAAAACCAGTTTGATGTCATCACTTACTTCCCCTCCTCCCCGTGACTGTTTTGGCTGACCTCCAATTCCATCCCAGCTGAGTCTATTAGGGAAAAGTTAACTTTCTTAATTTCACCCTTGCTATTAACATGCCACGAATGTGTGTGGTGATTAAAGAGCTGTGCAGCTAAATCAGCCAGGTGAATTTGAAATGGTTTGTAATTGAATTCGCGGCTGTACTTGATTTTGTCATTTGTCCCGTCAAATGTGTGCTATGAAAATGATGACAGCTCAGGCTTAGCTTGGAAGAGGAAGGTCAGATTGGATTTTATTGCCCTAGCAATAGCAGCAGCATTAAATAAAGTTCTACAGTTGAAAATGAGGCCTGGGTCTATCCATACAGTCAAATGAAATAGAAGAGTTTTGAAATAGCAGAAAAAAAATTTCCTACTTCAAAAGAAATCTGGGCAAAATCATATTTTTAACATTCTTCTTTCAGATAGAATCCTGCTGTCTTCATCATTGGCAATGTGTGTCATCTGGCCTTTAAGTCCTCAAAATGTACCAGCAATATTCCCTCCAGTCTTGTGAACTACAAAGCCTAATTGATTCAATTCCCAGTGCTGGAATAGTAAAAAAAAGTGGTTAAAGTTTTTTTAAAATTAACATTATTACAAGCATTGAGCATTTTGACATGTTCTTATTGTGGCTGTACATTGTATACATTGAATAGTACAGAATGGGAATAAAGGTTGAAAAATTAGAGCTTGGAGGAGTTTTTTTGGACTATAACTCCCAGAATCCCCAGTCACCATGGCTGGAGATTGGTTTTTTTAAATTACAGTAATAGAAATGCACTCAGCTAACAAAGCCTCTGACAAAGAAACTCCTTTTTACAATGGCTTTTTATGCCTACCTAGCTCTCTGTTTAGCTGAGAGTTTTTAGCAGCATCAGCATATTTATTTATTTAAGGGATGTATATCCTGCCTTTCTCCCAAAATGGGAATTAAGGTGGTTTAATTTTAATTTTAAAAGACAGAACTAAAACATTAATTACAAAAATTAAACAAATAATTAAATATTACTAATATTGAAACATAAGTTAAAACAGCATAGTTAAAACCAATACAAACTCTTAAAACAGCACACCATACTACACAAGTAAAATTTATCCACCAAAAACCTGGCTAAATAAAAATGTCTTCTGCTGCCAGTGAAAAGAGAGCAGGGAGGAGGCCAACCTCACCTTCTATGGCAGGGAGTTTCGCAGTCTGGGAACAACCATGAAGAAGACTCTCTCCCGAGCCCTCACTAACCATATCTGCAAAGGTGATGGGACTGAGAGAAAGACCCCTCTTGCTGATCTTAGTTCTCGGGATGGCCTATATAGGTAGATGCAGTCCTTCAGAGAGTCTGGAACCAAGCCTTTTAAGGCTTTAAAAGTCGAAACCAGCATCTTGAGTGGACTGGTAGCCAGTGCAGCTGTTTCCTCATGGGAGTGACATGATCCCTGGCCATAGCATTTGGGATCCACTAAAGTTTCTGAACAGTACAGACGGCCCAAAAGGACCATCTCCACGGCATGAATAGGGCTGGGGAGCGTGCAGCAACCGCACACTCCCCAGTCCTAGCACGTATGGACGGCGCCAAGGTATGTCCAGTGAATTCACTTATAGTTTTATTCTCAACTTTAAAGCAGCTATCTAAAATGCCAATTCTGGAGGTAGGCTTCAAAACTTTGGATAACTCTTTAAATATTCGGGTTAAAACCCAGAGCAGATTAACTGCTCCACTGAAATAGGAACCATCAGCTGGTATAGGTAGAGAGTATGATTTAATGAAGCTATTTTTCAGCAAACCCAATAGGCATCAGTACCACTGTTTTGGTGCTGGCATGAATAATTGAAGAAACAGCAGACAGGTGATGGGTAGCTTGGAGGAAGAGGAAGGCTTCACTTTAGCTTCCTTGCCTTTCCAGTGAACTTGTTTTATGCCACCATTAGCATGCAGCATTAGTGATGCTTATCAACAGGATGGACATTTAGCAGTTGTGGGGATGAAGAGCACAGCAGGTATGAGGTCTCATAGGCTGTAGGAGATTTTTGGACTCCCTTATCGGAAGGTTGTGTATTTCCTGGTTTTTGCTTTCCTTAGTGACAACCATTTTTTTAAATATTACCAGGCATAAAAGTAAAATGGTGGTGGAATGCTCTGGCTGTGATAAGGTCCATAGTGTGGGTGGATGCGAGGAGTCCATAGACTGCAGCATGAATGATTGCTTAGAACATTTCTGAATAGCCAATTTTACATTTTGTCTTTAAGAGTATGATTAGAAATGACAAATAAGCGAGCCAACAATTAGGTAAAACATGGCTGTCTATGATACAAGTACAGGGCCCCCACCTTTCATCTTATACCATTATGATAGCAAAAGGTCAGGGTATGAAATGCCAAGAACATCCCTCTGAGCTGATATGTGTTCATCCTGGGAATGCATCTTCGAGACTGCATAGGCAGTCATAAAATTTTAAAGAGCTACGGTAAATCTCTTTGCAAATATTGTCTTCATTTTTACAGTAAAAGCAACTGATGAAATACAGGAGGCTTGTTTTGCTTATTGTTTAGAGTCTGTGTTAACCCTTAACAGAGCATTGTGTTTTATCCCCTTGCTCTTGATACCTTTGTTCTTTTATGAGAGCCTCTTAGTAGCAGCAAACTGTGCAACAAGGGTTAAGATCAGATCATGGGCCATTAGCCAAATGTAGTTCCCATCACCACAGGATGAGTAATTGAATTGTTCCCCAGTCAAAACATTTATCTGCAACCCACTGACTGTAGCTGTCTAACATGCCGCCTTGACATTGTTCAGTTGTCTTTCCAAGATTCAATTCCATTCATGCGGCAGTTGATCAGAAATTATAAGCATGTGGCAAGCAGGAAGTGTAGTTTCTCTCAGCAATGAAACCAGATAAATGGAAGATGAGAGATATTAATTCCTTATCCTGTGTCTGTTTGGATTTGAACTGGCAGTCAGAGAGCCCTCATTCAAATTTTGACAATTTCACTTATATAAACAAGCTGTCAAAGTCAGTTCAGATCCTTTTGCCAAAACTCAAGGTATGGCCAGAGCACAGGAAAATTGCTGTTTTAGACTGCACCTCCCAAAATCCACCTGTAGCCTAACACCACCCTGGCTATGCTGTATGGTGGATTCTGGGAGATAAACTCCAGCTAAGTAATTTTCCACAACTCTGGGTTTGGTAGTAAGACTTACTCAGATTGGAGCCATGGGAAATCAGTTCAGGGGCAGACACCAGAGCAGAGGCTGAGAAATAAAGCTGAAACAAAAGGAGGAAAGGAACAAGATGAAGCTGGTATCTCTGGGAACCTGAGTATAAAATATAAAGCCCAGAAATTATTGCACCTTGAGGCCAAACTATATCTTAAAGGGAATGTGTACCCCTACAATTATCTGTTTTTTTATTTGTTTTGTCTCCCTATCTGATTACCTTTCCTACCGGTTGTAGTGAACAGGCCGATCTTTCTATCAGCCAGTCAGAGCCACATGAGACCAGCCAATAAAAGGGCCTTGCAGAGAGTGAAAAGTGGGTTTTAGTTTTGCGTTTGCTGAGGAAAGGAGTCACATTGAAGGGAGGGGTTCCTGAGGGAACATTTTGATGGTGTTTGGAGACCACAGAGGGGTATTAAGAGTCCAGAGAGGAACAGGATAGGAACTTGAGGGAGTCTAGTAGAGAGAGGCTCAGAACAAGCCAGTAGTTTTAAAGAAAGATTTTGGTCTTGGTACCAGAGATAAGACTCCCTGAGTGGCTGTAGTGATATTAATATTTTAAAAGAACTTTTTGTAACTAAGCAACAAGACAAATTAACAACTTCAAGTCTACTTTATAGTTTATTTTTTTGTTATTTTATAAATAAACTTTTATTAGTGTTTATAATACAACTTGGCCTCCATGTGAATCAAACCCCACTACCTAATCTAAGAGTCACAGAGGTATTGTGTCATCTTAGAGACACTTGGTGGTGAAAGATAAGGGGATCACCACATAATATTTTGGTGGCAGTGGTGGGATTAAAAGTCCCATAGGGCTGCCCCAGTTGAAAATAGGTTGTGAGTGGACTGAGATTCAATGAGTTCACCACATAATAATTTGGTGGCAGCAGTGAGATGAAAAGGCCCAGGGTGCTGTCATCATAGAAACTTGCTGGTGAAAAATAAAGGGTCCACTATACCGGTATCTATTTTTCTCAGAGATAGGTGCTTTGTACGTGGTTGTACATGCACTGGTAACCTCTCGTCTCAATTTCTGCAATGTGCTCTACTTGGAGCTACTCTTGAGCCAAGTTCAGAAGTTTCAAGTGGTTCAAAATATGACAGCCAGACTAGTCACTGGTAAATCCATATTTGACCATATAACACCTATTTTAAAATCTCTCCACTGGCTGTCAATCAGCTTTCGGGCACTGTACAAGGTGTTGGTTATTACCTTTAAAGCCCTTCATGTCTTGGCCCCAGTTTACTTGTGGGAACACTTCTTTCCATATAATCCACCCTGCACACTCAGGTCCTCTGGGAAGAATCTATTGCAGCCAAAGAAGACCAGGTTGACGGTGGTTTCACAGAGGACCTTTTCAGCCACCGCTCCAAAAATTTGGAATGACCTGCTGGAGGAGATCCGTCATATCACCTCTCTTGACTCCTTTAAAAAGGCAGTGAAGATGGATCTCTTCCAGTGGGCCTTCCCAGACTGACCTCCCATTAAAAGGAGTACCCCACCTGCCCCAAGTTATCTCATTCCTATCTGCTGTTTTTAAATTGTTTTAAACTACTTTATTGCTTAACTTGTTTTAATGGTTATATGAGGGTGGAGGGTTGGAGGGCAGGCGATGGCTGTATTATGTTGGTGATAGTTGTACTATGTATTTTTATTTTCACTGTAACCCAACTTGATCTGTAGGGAGAGGCAGGATATAAATAATTCCAACTTATTATTCAAATTATATGTGTATGTATACCTTTGTTTTGCCACCCACAAAACAAAACATATAAAATGCAAGATATACAGTTTTGGACTACTACATGCTGTGATAAACAGATGCCTTCCACCAGTTGAGGGAGTATCTCTTTTAAAAATATTGTCTAGTTTGACCCACTGAAATCAATGGGGCAAGTTAATTATGCATTGCTGTAGTGCCACTAATTTCAGCAGAATTCAAATATGTTTTCTTCCTTTTCTTAAATTAAAATTAGGATTTCTATTCTGTTGTGCCAAAAAAGACAAAAGGCGGGCTCCTGAGCTGAGATCAGATTCAACCCTGGGTGAGCTAAAAGTTTCAACAATATAGTTCCACTTGATCTTGGTGTCGAGAATGGGAGGAGAAGTGGTGGAAACCATTCACACAAAAACATTTGGGGTACCTTCTTGTACAAACATGGAAGATGTACCACCACTGGGAGTAGCAGTGACCCAAACAAGGCATCCAGGCCAGAAAAGATGCCCATATTTGCTAATAAAAAATGCTAATATTGGGAAATCTGGGAACAGGAGGCACCTGGAGGCTTGGTTTTCAGACAACTGCCATTACGTGAAAGCAAAATGGAAATTTAAATAAGATAGTTTTGCGAATTTGCTTATTTCTTGATCCACCTCACATTATGCCTGGAGTCTGTTCTGATTTCATGCAGGGTCATGTGGACAGCAGCTGTGAAATTGTCCCTAATGCCCTGGATGACCCTGCATTGGCACCAGTATAACGTTCCAATTTTCCCCGTGTGAAAAAGTCCTAAGAGCCAAAGTTTGTATTTACATGCTTAAACTCATTCCCTCTTACCTTGGAATCAGTTTCTGATTCGAATCAACGAATCAATTTGAAATGGGATGTGGTTCCCACTATGCCAGAGCAGGCAGATGGAAAGATGTAAGAGGAGGCTGGGGATGGAGAGGCTGGGAAGCCGGGCGGAGGAGAGGCAGGCCAGGACGGAGGGGGAGAGGCAGGCTGGGGCAGAGGAGATAAGAGGAGGCCGGGGATGGAAAGGCCAGGAAGCTGGGCTGCCAGGGGTGAATTCGAATTCGCCTGGTTCCCACTTGGGCTGAATTGATTTATTCAAAAATAAATCAATTCACCCCAAAAGACGCAGGAAAAACCAGCATCTTTTTGATGCGGGTTAAATGGGTCAAAAGCATGGCTCCCGTTTCCAAATCACTTCAGCGATTTGGATTAAGTGGGAACCATGCTTGTTTAAACCAGATCATACCAAATCATGATCCGGTTTAACTGTAGTACAAATGAGGCCATCTAAACACAGTTGTATTTAAGCTTATTTATCCATGGTTTGGTATGATGTCTGCATTAAACAATCAGACCTACATATGAAGATGTTTAACCCTTTCACATTATAGTCCATTTAAAAGTACTATTATATATAACACATATATAAACTTATGCATACATATTTCCATTTACAGTTATGTTTTAAAATACTATATGCACTGCAATATGATCTAACACCCAGCCAGATCAAGAAAAAAAAAAGAATACTTCACTAGCCAATTAAATACTGACACTTGCATAACCATTTGTACAGCTGCACTACATCAAAATTTACAACCCCTTTCCCTGTGTAGGGTAGTCAACCATGACAAATTATAACATGACACAATTCCATTCCCAAATAAAAGAGCTGATTCTGATTTGAAACTAGCTAAGTCAAACAGCTTTGAAATTTATGAGACTGGCATGTTCCTGGATTAGTCAGGAGTCACTAAAAAAGGGAAAGTGGGGGGAGTTTATGTTAGCTAATTAAAACAAAGAATATCATAAAAGTGACACACTGTATTGTATCCAGCCTGTGACCACTGCAAGCCTCCACAGATATTTTTTTAAAAATATACCTGTGGGCTGAGCTTTAAAAAAAAAGAAGAAGAAAGAAGAATGGCAAACAGGCCTAAGAATTGTGAATGTTTAGTTTTCAATTGGCTTGTAAACATAGTTGAAAAACAATCTCAAACATGATTTTTGATATATACAGACAGAAGTTGAAAATGCAGATTTTCCTCTCAGCTCAAACTTTACATTAACCTATCAACATGTAGAACATTGAAGAAAAAAAGTAGGACATTACCAAACAACAGCTACAAACTCTAATGTAAAAATTCATTTCATATGGGGTTTTTTTACAACTGTATTACATATATTGTATTTTATTAAGTACTCTGCCATATTTTGCTGATAAACCTATCTTTTTCTAAAATGCCTTGTTAGCTTGCACTATACTTACAGAACTCTGAGCAAGACAAATGCTTGCTGTTTGAGGGACTACAATTACCTAAATCCCTATTACTTTTCCAAGCTTTAGTCTGTACCAACCATAACTTTCTTGGTTTGGTATGAACAGCAAATCATTGTTTGCTATGGTAGCAACAAACCCTTGACTGAATCTACGAGCAGACGCATTTCTCAAAGAGGAATAGCAAGTGTGGTGCTACTCAATGCGCTTCTTAGTCAGAATGGAGGACATTCTGGAATACTTTCTGGACAGAAGGTTGAAATGAAGGACATGTCCTGGAAAAGGAGGACATTGGGTCACCCTGTGCCTTGATCACTTTGGTGAAGAAGCAGGTTATAAGTGAATATAAAAGACAACCAAAAGACAAATGAGCACACTTTCTAAGGCTTGCTTTTGTTGACATTGAAAATTAAGTAATATACCGTACAAGTAGTAGTATATCCTAGGTGAGCAAATGTAATGTAGTGGTTTGAGTACTGGACTACAGCTGTGGAAACTGTCTTCAAATCCCTCCTTGGCCATGGAAATCGATTGCTTTCTACTTTACTATTATTCTTTTCTAATTATAATTAGTGATGTCAGTAATGATATGTCATTGAGGTGTTTTCCAAATATGATTCTATTGGTTTTTATTGATTTGCTTCATAATACAGTACCTGTCTTTACATGGCTCTCCCCATGCCCTTTGATTTAATCTCTTTTACCTAGGGCAAAGAGCTTTTTCCTCTCCATTTCTCTTTTCTCCCTGGAGCTTGTGGGTGTGTATGCACTTGTGGAAAAGACAGTTTGGAGGATGCGCAGAAAAGGTATTTCTAAGCTAGCAATGATTGATACCCAAATTCGCATTGGACCCTAAGTAATGTGTCTTTAACCCCTTGTTGTGCTCTTGTGTGTGATAACCATTGCTTGCCTTTCCAGAATGTCAGCACTTTAACCATTTTTGGGATGGAAGCACATATGTCCCTATGTGAAAAAGTCCTTAGATGCCTTTCTATCCTTCTTCCTTTTTAAACTTGTGCATGATGACTGGAAAATCTAATACAGTACAGTCTGTACAATGCCCTCAGTTTATTCATCATGGATTCTAGGGAGAGCCCAGGCTTGATTTACTCTGGAACTCATTTATCTTTTTAGCAGTCCACAGTATCCACAGTACTCTTTTCCAGCAGCAAATTCCAAATATTTATCTTCCTATCAGCTTTCTTCACTGTCCAGCTTTCGCAACTATACATAGAAATGGGAAATTCAATGGCATGGACAATCCTAAATTTAGTATTCAATGATATATTTCTACATTTCAGGATCTTGTCTGGTTCCTATCACAGATGCCATTCCCAGTCTAGTCTTCTGATTTCTTGACTGCAGCCTCCATTCTGATTAATGACTAAGCCAAAGTATGGAAAATCTTTTGACTATTTAAGTGTTTTTGTTGTCTTCATTGCTGTCTGAGGGATTAACAATTCTCTAAATCCCTGAGTCAGCATGGCCAGTAGCAATATAGTCTGGGGTAGTCTGGCAACTGCATCCTTCCCCCATTACTTTCCCAAGCTCTAGTCTGTGCCAACCATATCTTTCTTGGTTTGGTACCAACAGCAAATCATAGTTCTTTACCAACTGCATTTAAAACAGTAGTTCCCAAATTTAGGTCTTCTATATGTTTTGAATTTCATCTCCCAGAAATTTCAGTTAGCTTGGCCAATTCTGGGAACTGAAGTCCAAAAGATCTGGAAGCTCAAGATTTGGGAATCACTGATTTAAAACCTTCCAGTTACAGTACATGATGGGAGGACAGAAGGCTAAATGGACAAGGGACCATTTGAGCCTAAGGATCTCGGTTGAGCACATAATACTTCAGTAGCTCTCTCACACACATATATGGGCAGTGTTAGTATCAGGCATGAATTGACAAATTGTTGCTTGCAAGCAGACAGCAAATCAGCAGAATTACTTTTTTCTGAGTTTGCCAGCCAGTTGACAAAACACAGGTACTGTACCAATAGAAGTCTCTGTTGCTAGACACTAGAGGCAAAGGAATATTAATATAGACAAACAGCTCTAAATCAGAGTGAATTCTGAATATTTGGTAGCTCACATCAAGACTGATGTTCTAAAATATGGCCAAGATTCTAAATTATGGTATTGGTTGAACTGAGCTACTGCATTTAAAAGTGGAAATAAAAATACAATGATATACAGTATGAAATCACATTAAATATATACAATAGTTGATACAATTTAGCAGTGTGTATATATGTAACTGGTGAATGTACATTCATTTTCTGACTGTAACAACAAATAATAAATCCATGCCACCTTCTTTTTGTAAATTTTAAACTCCCCCCCCCCCCCCCGTGGCTGATTATAGTGAGCTCTAAGTAAAGCTGAACTGTGGATCTTTGAAGCAATGGTGGACAACATATGCGTAGTAAACATGCATCGTAAACATGCCGGAAAAGTAGTCTCACAGATATATTAAGTTTGCTCAGACTGCATTCCATTTAATTTCTCTTTGTTACTTTTCTAGTATTCTTTGTACTGCCACCGTTCTGTTTTTTCTCCTAGAATAGCGAGTTTGAATACTATTTTTAAATTACATCACACAGTAACGCCACAATAAACCTAAAAATAAAAAATAAAACAATTAAAAAAATATATCCCCATCCAGCTTCACATAGAAAACACATCTTGATCTTAACATTAATACATTTACCACCCTAATCTGCATCCTAAAATAAAATAACTATCAGTGCAGGATGACTGTGGATAATTCTTCCCTCTGTCCATTAATTATAAGTAATCCTTCAGCCGCTCTCCCTTTGCACTTCCTACTTGGAAATAGCAGGGCTCTTCCAGTTCTGGCACATGAAACAGACAATGATGCCTTTATCCAACAGGGACCAGTAACAGGTCAGATTTTATCCTTTAAATATTAATTGCTTCTTAGGGGAACATGGAAGTGATAACTGCCAGAAAGGAAAGGCAGCCTGGATTCTTAATGCTGCAACATTCATCTTATTCTATGAGAATGAAGCAGGCTTCTATGAACTAAAGCAATATTTATATTTATGAAGATCAGAATTACCCTGCTTCAAAAGTTAGAAATGTGGTTATAGTGAAAAGAACTAAAGATCAAATTAAAAACAATGTTGTTTATTTAAAAGAGGGGGCACCTGGATTTGAACCAGGGACCTCTTGATCTGCAGTCAAATGCTCTACCACTGAGCTATACCCCCATCTCTTTGAAATGATTCAGTAGAGCTATCTTATTTACTTTTCTTCTTAACTGGAATGCTGAGTACACTAAATGATGAGTTTTATTTGTCTGTGGCAAATGATTGTTGACTCCTGCATGGATTTCCTGCCACAAACTACAGTTGTGTTTCATATATTTTTTTTTTCACAATTTGAAATTAATTGTTTCTTTTGTCTTTTTCTAAAACATCATCCTCTGTTGATAGGTAGACAAAAAATGCAAGGGAAAGTTTCTGACATCATCAAGAAAGACTCCTGGGCAGTAAAGTCCCACCTTGGCTGTTGGGATTTCATCAGGCACTGCAAACATACTGCTGCCAAATTGCAACTGTTAATAGCCAAAAGGACAGCTCTGATTTTCAGCCTACTGAATGCAGCGACACAATATAATTGAGACTCAACAACAAATTTGCCGTATGTATGTAGTGTAATTGAACAGGGTCTTAAACCAGATAATCATGTCCTTTTCTGTTTTCCGCTCCACAACAAATATTTGCTATAGAACATGCTCAGCTCTGACTAATCTCCCCTCCATATAGCGCACTACATCTTTTTTCCTTTAAAGAATGCGTACTTTTGCAAATGACAGATTTTCTCCATGATTGCAGATACCCTCTTCTTGTGTATGGATGATGCTATTTGGTTCTATAAGGACTGGCACTCAGAGAATGGGTTTATCTGGAATATACGTACTCATCATACCTATCATTTCCTAGAAGTTCACTGTTGTTGTGTGCTTTCAAGTTGTTTTCAACTTATGGTGACCAGATTACTTGGACAGGATATGTTCAGAAGGGGATTGCCTTTGTCTTCCTCTGAGGCTGAGAGAGTGTGATGACTCCAAGGTCACCCAGTGTGTTTCCATGGCCAAGCAGGGCATTGAACCCCGGTTTCCAGAATCTTAGGACCATATCACACCAGACCAATTTGGATTGAATCTGAAGTGATCTTGGAACTGATTTCTGTGAATTCGGTTGTTGCTGAATTCACTGAATTCTGGGGTGACTTTGGATTGATTTTTGATTGGCTTTGGAATGGCTTCATAGTAACAGCATTCACATGTGATAATTCAATGCACATTCACTGAACTCTGGGGTGACTTTGGATCGACTTTGCAATGGTTTCATAGTAACAGCATTCACGTGTGATAATTAAATGCACATTTAGGTGAATTCACTTGGATGGCTGCAGAGTGACTCTGGATTGGGGCTGCAAAAACCCTCATCTGATAAGGGCTATAGATCAACTCTCAAACCTCTTGTTCTAGAAATACACCCCTAGAATTTGTTCTAGTGCTGATTTTCTGTATGATGTAAATTTAGAACAAAACTGAAGTATTTCATCCTGTTCCAATGCTGGTCTTAGAATTTACAACAACAGAACAGAATTAATAATGACAGGGAAGTTTTAGAACAGTGAAGGAGAAGCCTGTGATTCTCCAGATAGTGTTGGTCCCCTACTTCCATCAGCTCCTGCCCTCAATGAAATAATCAGTGACAATCTGGGCTGTAGTTCAACAGCCTCCACGGGGCCATAAGTCCTTGTCCCTGCTTTAGAGTATGCACCTGAAATTTTCATTACTGAGATCTGCGTGTGAAAGGGATCTGGGAGTCCAAGTACACCATAAGTTGAACATGAGTCAACAGTGCAATGCGGCAGTTAAAAAGGCCAATGCAATTTTAGGCTGAATCAATAGAAGTATAGTGTCTAGATCAATGGATGTAATGGTGCCACTCTATTCTGCTTTGGTCAGGCCCCACCTGGAATATTGTGTCCAGTTCTGGGCACCACAATTCAAACAGGATGTGGAGAAACTGGAGCGTGTCCAAAGGAGGGCAACTAAGATGGTGAAGGGTCTGGAAACTGTGCCCTCTGAGGAACGCCTTAGGGAACTGGGGATGTTTAGCTTGGAGAAGAGAAGGTTAAGAGGTGATATGATAGCCCTGTTTAAATATTTCAAGGGATGTCATATTGAGGAGGGAGCAAGCTTGTTTTCTGCTGCTCCAGAGACTAGAACGGAGAACAATGGATGCAAACTGCAGGAAAAGAGATTCCACCTCAACATTAGGAGGAACTTCCTGACAGTAAGGGCTGTTCGACAGTGGAACACACTCCCTTGGAGGGTGATGGAGTCTCTTTTCTTAGAGGTCTTCAAGCAGAGGCTGAATGGTCATCTGTCACGGATGCTTTGATTGGGAGTTGCCTTAAGCAACTTGCTATCCAGGTCCACTGTTTATAGCAAAGAGAGGATTAAGTTACTCAATAAAATAATCCAACCAATATGGAACAACCAGAATCTAGGAAGCTGAATAATTAGGCTAAAATCCATAACACACAGTCAGATAAGACACATTGAATAAAGTGGAATTTACTTATGAATAAACAGAAAGTTTTAGCTTCTACCAAATATTAAAACAGTAACTTTATAGTATGAAAAATAAATGTGTAATGTTTGACCATCATCCCACTGCCTTTCACACTCACTAGAACATGAGATGGTGGGAAACAAATGGTGTTTCACTGAGTCTTGGGTGAATAGTCTCTCTCTTGGCTATTATCAATACATCCATGGATTAACAGGCTGCAAAAAAAAATTGATTTTTTTTTCTAACAAAAGGGGAACATCCTGGAAAGAAGTTTGAAATGACATTTGGGGGGCATGGTCTTTTACAATCTCACCACAATATGGAAATAAAAAAGCATTGTTCTAGAAATTAGGCTGCTGTGGATATCATAGCAATTTCAATGGCAGAGTGCTTTCCCAAATGAATGTGTGCTGATCAGATGTGATGGTGTACCGTTGTCCCTCGATATATGTGGCTTTGAGACTCACGGTTTTGATTGTTCGTGAGGTCAAGGCCGCCACATGCATGCACACTCCTCATCCTCTCTCCCAGGCTTTTCCCTTTCAGAGGGAAAAGGCCCACTAGGGAGGCAGCAGTGTGGAAGGATGTGTGTGCAAACCCTGCCCCTTTCCAGGATGGGGAGTTGCCTGGGGAAAGGCAGCTTTCCACCTGGGAAAGGGGCAGGGAGCCAATTAAAGGTACAGGAGGGCGGGGGAAAGAGAGAACATGCTCCTACGTACTCCTCTCCCCTGCCCACCCATCCCTTTAATTGGCTTCCTGGGAGGGGGGGAGTTATTTGCGCTTTTTCCACATTCGCAGGGTTTTGTGCCCCTGACCCCTGCAAATGTGGAGGGATGACTACATCTGCATACATCTGAAAGACAACATACATAACTAATAACCTTAACACTTCAACTGGATTTTGCAAAAACGTATTCTACATGACTCAAAAAGCTGAATGTGCTTACACCAACTTTATCTGGCTAAATAAAGGTGTGAGCTCAGATGATACTGTGTAATATACTATTCCATACTTACACAGATTGCAGACCGTATGTACAAATATCACATGTAGATTAGATATATATGCCACATATCACTAGTCTTCATTTGGTTGCCATTAGGAGGAGAAAGCCCAGTTGCTTTGACAGGCTCAGCCTCCTTTGTTGCATTCCTATCACTCAGGTAAGGGGAAGGTATAAAGTCCAGAATCCATCCTAGAAGTCACACAATAATAGAACCAGGTCCCACACTTGCCCTTAATAACACTGAACCAGTGGCCTCAGTAGAGTTGGTGTCACCTGGTGCAGTAACTCATGCTGTCACCCTCCCATTTCACACCATACAGACTTCTAAGTAATACTTTTTTACACTGATGTTATTCATAAGTTGTAATTCCTATATGCCACTGAATGTAATTCTAACAGTTGTGACATAAACAATTAGAAAAATTAAAGTTATACCTTCAAATTACAATATCATATGCACAACCTAAATGTATTTACATATACATAGTGAAGATTTGGTTAAAATGTAATATTTTTAAAAGAAATTTAAAAAAATTTTAAAAATAAAATTTTGAAATATGAAATTTTAATTTTTAAAAATTATGAGGCCTTTCCTTTCTCCCCCCACTGAGCTTCACCCCACCCCCACCATCTCTTAAAGCATTTTAAAGGGATGCAGATGAATGCCACAGCCCTTTTCTGCCAAAAGGTAGGTGTTTGAGGAGCAGTGGTGTCACTCCCTCCCCTTTTAAGGTGTCACCTGGTGCGGTCCACACTCCTCACACCTCCCTAGTGATGTCACTGCTCTGAATATGTGAGCTTGAAGAAACTACAGTTGGCCCTGCACATTTTCAGATTTGAACTTTTGTGGATTTGATTATCCATGGATTATTTGCTGCCACTTCCGCTGCTGCCTTATGCCATTTTTATAGTGACTGCCAGGCTCATAAGACTGAGAGACTGAATGTATGTTGAGACTTGGAGGTCCCTATTAAAAATGGTGTAGGGCAGCAGTGAGGAGGTGGAAAGCATCGCCAGACACCTGCTTCTTACTTTTGAAGGAACCCCACTGCCTCAAAGGTATCCACTGTGGGCTGAATCTGCGGATCGTACTGGTTGTGCGTGTTAGATATGGTATTAGAGGGACCTAGAGTTATTTGCAGTTTTTTCCCACTTTTGTGGCAGTTCTGTAACCGCTAACCCCTGTGAATGTGGAGGGCTGATTGTAACTTTTGGAACTATTTGTTATTGTTGCATACCTTCAAGTTGCTTCTGACTTATGGTGACCCTAAGGTGATCCTGACCCAGGATTTTCTTGGCAAGATTTCTGCAGAGGGGGCTTTCTGTTGCCTTCTTGTGAGACAGAGAATGTGACATTCTCAGGGAGATGACAAAATGTCCAAACTTCAAAGGAGGCATTGCAAAATGTAGTGCATTCAAGAAAAATGTAGGGCATTACCAAATAAATCTAAATCCAGGCTTCTTAGCCATGGCCAAAATGGTGGACAATTTGAAATTATTCCAGGACAGAAGGCTGAAATGTAGGATATGTCCTGGAAAAGGAGGGCATCTGGTCACCCTGGACATGTCGAAGGTCACCTAGAGGGTTTCTGTGGCCCCATTCATACTAGCCCATTTGCCCTGTTTAGATCCAGATCAGATCGTGCATGCCATTACCGAATCTCTTTGGAGAGAAGTTCATACTACCCTTTGCCCCCATCGATGCTTCCCGGTGCATTTTTCCCTCTGGAGTTCATACATGCAAAAGTAACGATTCAAGATGGAGCCTCCTAGTTGTCAATCAAATGATGTCATGGTGACGTCTGATGCAGCCATTGGCTGCACGAGCTGCTTGTTTTTTTTAAAATACTTTTTTACATTTGACAGATTATGCGCATGGAGCATAGGGCTGGGAGCGGCGCAGATTGTGGGGATCCCTTCCCCTCCTCCTCCTCCTCCGTTTTTCTCAGCACTGAGTGCTTCATTGAACACTCCTGCCTTTTTTTATTTTATTTTATTTATATTTCATTTTATTTTTTATTTTTTTATTTTATATGGATTGAGGTTCCCTCTTCCTTCATTTAAATGCTCTTAAATGGGGCTCTTTAAATAAAGGAAGAGGGAACCCCAATCCATATATGAAAACTAACTATCCATATATGGACTGGAGGTTCCCCCTCCGGTTTAAAGAGCTCCAGTAGAATGTGCATTAGCTGTCAAATTGCAAAAATAAAATAAAATAAAAAATAAAATAAAAAATAAATAAAAATAAAATAAAATAAAAATGCAAGAGTGCCTGATGAAGCTTCATGACCAGAGCCAAGTTCACTTTCCCTTGAACTGTTTTTTTCCAAAAAGAAACGGTAAATACACCGCTTTCGGAAAAATTGGGTTTAGGGGGATTTGCACCGACACGGGTGTGCAAGATCTGGATTCCCTAGTGAAAAAAACAGCGTTAGTATGAACTTCCCGATTTTAATCTGGGTTACAAACCAGTTTATATGGTAGTCTGAATGGCCCCCATGGTTCAGTGGGGATGTGAACCCTGGTTTCCAGAATTATGGTCCAATTCTCAGACCACTATGCCATACTGCTATGCTGGCTGAAGGATTCTGGGAACTCTACTCCAAAACTGTTTTACCTCAGCAACAACATCTGACACTTTCTTGATGCAAAAGCATGAAGACTTGCAATGTGTATATTGTACATTTTGGTGGGCTCAATAAAAGTATTACTGTTTAGTGAATTTTTGATGTTATTGTACCCCAAAATTAACTTGTCTTGGCTCTGGACCATACCTGAAGCAAGCTACTGTACATTTTTGAACTAGATGTGGTTAATTCTCCATTCAGTCACAAAGCTCACCAGGTTTTACACTGGCCCAGTAACCAATGGTGTGGCGTAGTGGTTTGAACGTTGGTACCATGCTGTTGTTGTATGGCTTTAAGTCATTCCCAACTTATGGTGACCCTAAGGCAAAACTATAAAAGGGTTTTCTTGGCAGGTTTCATCAGAGAGGGTTTGCCATTGCCATCCTGAGGCTGAGAGCGTGTGACTTGGCCAAGGTCACCCAGTGGGTTTACATGGCCCAGTTGGGATTCGAACCCTGGGTCTCGACCTTGGAGTGTATTTTATCCCAAGAGCCAGTGGGCTGTAGTGCGCCTCTGAGTGTTGGAGGATGACTCTGGAAGCCAGGGTTTGGAATCATGGAAACCCACTGTGTGACCTTGGGCAAGTCACATTCTCTCAGCCTCAGAGGATGGCAATGGCAAACATCCCTCTGAGGAAACTTGTCAAGAAAACCCCATGACAGGTTGCCATGAGTAGAAAACCCAACAACAGGTGTTAATGATCATACTACATTCTTATAGTGCTGCTATTCCACAAATAAATAATTTATTATTGTTGTTGTTATTGTTATTATTAACTGCTGTGGCTGACTCCTCCTGTTGCGTTCTGGGGTTTGTAGTTCAGTGAGGCCTTAGAGCTCTCTGGCTGAGAATTCTAAATGCCACTCCTTAAACTGCAAATCCCACAATGCAACAGGAGGAGGCAGCCCCAGAGCAGTCAAAATGGAACGTCAACGGTAGAGTGGGATGTTGTCTGTGAGGCAGTTGAGGAAAAGGGGCGGAGCCACTCACTGGGTGGTGTACAGAGCGGGTGGGCGGGGCCTAGCCCGGTGACGTCATCAAGCGATGCTGAAACGTTCAGGAGCCCCGGGTGGAAAAACACAACGCCAAAAAGGTAAAAAAAAAAGGAGAACGCGCATGCGCAGTGCGGTCGCTCCCTCGCGTCGCAGAAAGTCCGGTGTTGGTCCCGCCCCCGGCGATCAAAGGGTGGAAAGCGATTGGAGGAGGGAGATGCCAATCTTCTTTCTTAAGAAAGAAAGGCCCTTAGGGCTGACAGTGAGGCAGAGGCTATTCTTTCTTCTTCTTTGAGGCAGTGGGGATTCCTGCCTCACAAGACTAGAATTTCCCAGAATTCCATAGCTGACAGTGCTTTAACCGCCCTGGGTCAATACTATGGAACTCTGGGATTTGTAGTTTCGTGAGACTTTCGGCCTTCTCTTTCAGAGCCTCACTCTCTCAGCCTCAAAGAACTCTGGCCAAGCCCCCTCTGAGCAAACCTTGTCATAAGTTCATTGTAGGGTCACCATAAGCCAGAAATGTCTTGGAGATACACAACAACAGTGGCAACACATAGCTTAAACCCCATTAATTAAAAAGGTGGCATTCAGAGACGTAGGTCCGAAACACACTGCAGAAAATAATCCAGTTTGAGACCGCTTTAACGGCCTGGGCTCAGTGCTAGGGAATTCTGGGAGCTGTAGTTTATTGTGGCATCAGGACTCTCTGACAGAAGAGGCTAAATGTATCACAGAAAACTAGAGTTCCCAGAATTGCCTAGCATTGAGCCAGGGCAGTTAAAGTGGCATCAAACTGGATTGTTTCTGCAGTGTGTTTTGGACTGAAGTGTACTTAAGTTAGTACAGAGAGAACTGGGATAGGCCTATGACTGTTAACGTTGATGTAGCCATGTCTGGAATATCTATGCAGCATCTTTGAGACTTAATTCAGAGGGTTTAACTCTAGTCAGGATTAACACCTGGATTAAGCCGGAGATGGATTTTGAGTGTGTCGCACAGGCATTGTCATCCCACACCTTTCTCTCCACAATGGATTGGACAGTAATGCTTGCTGTACCTGGTTATTCCCCTTCACTTTTCCTTTGCATTGCAACACACTGCCTAGTTTCTATATTTGTGCAATGCAGCAAGGATTGGTTTCTCTGTCGTGCACTTCACAGTTACAGCGTGCTTTCATGACGGCTTTTTTATGGAATTTTAGTAATGGCCTCCCCATGATCTCTTTTAGGCAAGATGGGAACTTCCCATGCTGCAGCAAGGCATTCACTACTCTGCTTACCGACCTGAGCTGCATCCACACTGGAGAAATAACCCGCTCTGGGCCCACAACAAACTCCAACTCCCAGAATTCCATAGCCATGAGCCAAGGCAATGACAGCGGTGCCAAACCAGGGTTATTTCTCCAAGCAGGCACCAATATTACATCCACTGGATTTGTCTCAACTACAGCATCCAAGTCAGAGCAGATCCCAGCAATTTTGCCTGCAAAGTGTTGTCTTGAAAATCCCCCCCCCCCAGATTCCTTTATTCAGTAATCCATTGCACTAAAGTCAGTACTGTAGAAGTTAAATAGGCTTATTACCTATGGAGTTTATCCGACGACGGAAATTGGAAGTATAATCCAATGGCAATCCGAACGCAATCATGGGGTTTCACGTTATTGCGTATTAAAGTATCTCGCGCAATTTCGGGCAAAAGGGAAGTCATTCCGAACGCAATCATGGGTTCTACGTTATTTCGTATTAAAGCATCTCATGCAATTTCGGGCAATGGGCAGTCATTTTCAGGTAATGGGAAGTCATTCTGAATGCATTCAGAACACAGTTGGAATTCATGTAAATTCGCTAAATGTGACTTGCCCAATGTCACCCAGTGTGTTTCATGCCCGAGCAGGGAATCAAAGCCACCCCTTCAGAGTCATAGTGCAACATTCAATTGTCTCCATTCGAAATAAAGAGAAATTCCTCCCGTCTGATAAACTCCATACACAAAATTAGAAATATGCCCTACCAACAATGTGGCTTCTGTGGAATTGTGCATGGGATGTCAGCACTCTCCATCCTTAATTAATTAAGGATTAATTAATTTAATTAACTGAAAGCATGTTCGGCTGCTCTTCAATCAAAACATATCACAGTATGGCTTTCGTTGTTGTTGTTGGAAGTGTGTCTTCAAGGTCCCCCCCCCCCCCAAGTTTATGGCAACCCTATCACAGGGTGTTTTGTTTTGTTTTTTGGCAAGATTTGTTCAGAGGTGGAGTGCACTTGTCTTTCCTTTGAGGCTGAGAGAATGTGACTTGCTTAAGGTAACCCAGTCCATGGTCAAGCAGGGATTCAGATCCTGGTTTCTAGAATTGTACTCTCAACACTCAAACCACTAAGCCACGTTGGCTCTCCATGGTTTTGTTGTTGTTGCTGTGGGCCTTCAAGTCATTTCCGACTTACAGCAACCCTAAGGTGACTGTATCATGGGGTTTTCTTGGCAAGATTTGTTCAGAAGAGATTTGCCATCCTCTGAGGCTGACAGAATGTGACTTGCCCAAGGTCACCCAGTGGGTTTCATGCCCGAGTTGGGAATCAAACCCACCCCACCAGAGTCATAGTGCAACATTCAAATGACACCACACAGACTCTCTCTTTCCATAGTTTGCATACAGTTAATAAAAACAACACCTAGTGCACCATGGGCTGAACACCAGGGTGAAATCCAGTGTGTGGCAGGTGATGGGGCAGCAGTAAATACAGCCATGTTCAGCACTTGGACAGGCATAGACATGCTGGGGCCCATGCCTGCTTGGATACTGTTTGTGGCAGCATTCTTATTTCTAAAATGTTTCATAGGGTGACTAGCCATGGCATGAACATGGTTACCAGATGTTCACTTTAGAATCTTTAACCTTTTCTACACCAAAATGGTGTATTTGTGTTTAGTATCAGGGCAGAAGAAGCAAACTCTGTTTTATTGCCAAAGTCATACTGGCTCTAGGTTTAAAATCTGAAACTATACACACCCACAGGTATCGTTCTTTTTTCTTTGGGTTTGTAAAGGCTTATTTTTCTGTCTATGACGCACCAGCAGTGTAGTAGCAGTTGTAAAGTATGGAATGATAGTGTATAGAGGGGGAACAGTTAAATGTTAGATTTCTGCTTTACAGCTGAATAGTACACATGGCCATTGAAATCCCCTTTTCCCACCTCCAGCACTGTAAGGCTGTTAAGTGGAGAGTCTAAAATTACCAAGCTATTTTACTCCAAAAGACATGTAGCAAAGGGGAAACAGGATAGAGGGAAAAGAGGAAAAAGCAATTAGAGACAAATGTTCTTAAACAGTAATGACCGGACTGAATAGAAGCAGTTCAGGGACTGGAGGAACAGCCAAAAGGAAGTGTATTTTTCAGGAGAGCTACCATACCACCCATCCATATGTGATTTTATGTCACTGTTTTAACTGTTTGATTACAGAGATGACAGGGTGCTTACCTTGTACAAAATACTATGTAGCATTTGCATTAATATATGTTAAAATAATTACAATACATTGAAATGCACTGAAGATATGGGAAAATCCTTTTTTTATTGTTCTGATTAAAAACAACAACAACGATCCATCCAGAGGTAGTGAGTAGGATGTTAAGTGCCTGGATTTCGCAATGATGTTTTGCATAGTTATGATTTCATGTACTTTTTCTCTGTATGGCACAAGCAGTATTAATCAGCTTTGTATTTCCCTGCAAAAAACCTGCAAAGGATCTAAGATCTACAGGGGAAGGCTTTATCTTGAGCCCACCACCATCACAGACTTGCTTGGTGAGCACGTGAGAGAAAGCCTCCTCAGTGGCTGCTCCCAACCTCTGGGATGAGCTTCCCACAGAAGACCACCGCCTTGTTCTCCTAATGGTACTGTTCTCATGACAAAAATGGGGTGACAACACTGGGGGGGGGGGGGAAAGCAAACAAGTGTCACCACTCTTCTGGGGTGTCACCCGGTGTGGCCCACACCCCCTTACACCACACCCCCTAGCAATGTCACTGGTATAAACAATAAAGGATATAAATAATAAAGCATCTCTGGGCACCAGGGTTCGATTCCCCACTCAGCTGTGAAACCCATTGGATTTCAAGTAGTTTCTGACCCTAAGGCAAACTATCATGAAGTTTTCCTTGGCAGCATTTGTTCAGAGGAGATTTGCCATCGCCTTCCCCTGCAGTTGCCAGTGGGTTTCTTGGCCGAGTAGGGAATTGATCCCTGTTCCCCAGAGCTGTAGTTTAATATTCAAACCATTAATCCTCTCAAGTAAATGAGCCACATCATAAACTTTATGTTAACTTACCATTGCATCACATTACATAGCTGAAGCTCTCTAGGCAGTTTGGGAAAAGAAGGCGAGACAAGCAAGAGACAAAATATTCATTTATGCAATATCCTGTATAATACCTGGAAAACTTTACCAAATGTCAGATAGAACCAACAAGCCAGATGAGAAAATTTACATGGTATAGCCTTTTCTGCATAAATGAAACGTGGGGTGAGACAGACTGCCCCTTTGTGCTGGCTTGGGGGGCAGTGTCAGAGCACAATGTTTAGATGCTGCATGCTCTGATGCCACCCCTAACCTGTTGGGCAGCCTTGCAGCACTCTGTTTAGTTGGAAGTCCCATTGACCTAAATCCCAAGGTATAAGAGTGGGTATAAGAGAACAGCCCAATGGTTACATGCTTCACAAATCCAAGTTTGCTTGAGAATATTGTCTTCTTTTTTTATGGTTCTAAATTTTGTTACCATTAATGTCTGACATAATTACAATATGAATACATTTCTACCATTGCTTGCAGCTGTTGTGAATCAAGGGTTAAAGGGTTGGGCTGGGAATGAATAATTTCAATCAATTTCTTGGGTTTTGGTCAATTTATAATGTTCATGTTGTCTGAAAGAGTCAGTTGCCAGTGAATTTGTTTTCACAGAACAAATAATATCATATGTTTTAAAATTATAACTGGATCTGGCTTAGTAATACTGATATTTTCATAAGCGATGGTAATTGCTGGGAAAACCAGTCTAACTGTGTATGGAGAAAACTGTCCATGCACAATAAATCATTGCTTTAGAAGGCTGTCAATGAGGCTTTCCATGCTTGAGAATTTGGTAATGTATATTTCCCTCTATGTGTGTGTACAAAACACTTGTAGGTTATATGCACATGGCTTTAATTTTAGAGATTGGTTACAATATTTCAATATAATGAGTCTTTTGATGAGCATAGATGTCTGTAATATGCTTTAACTCACCCTGGAATCCAAGGCTGACAGGGACGAGGGTGGTTTGGACAGTGCATGCTTCATTTTCTGCTTTGAGGATGAGGAAGAGACCTTTAGCATATGTCTGCAATTTCTCCTACAGGCTGAGGAAATGGAAAATTTACACATTGTATCTTCATGTTCACAAAAGCTGTTTAAGTATTAATATAATTAGGTTTTGGGGTACAGAGGTCTCATCATTAGGCTCCTAATTTTGCTTTACATGAAAAGAGTCTTGATTAATTCTGATTGGATTACAGTTCTTATGATTAGTAAATTAAAAGGGCAGAGCCCTTGCTAAGCATTAATCTCTTTCTTTTGAGCATCTGCATCTATATAAAAACATTATACTGAGTTGCTTCATTTAGTCATCACTAGCTTCATTTAGTCATCACTTTTGACTTTAGGAAAGAGCTACTGGCTGTTAAGGAAGTGATTTCTGGAGCAGCTAAGTCAGAACTTTGGTTGAGGAGGAAACTGTTTTTTTCCTAAGGTCTCTGCTAACTAAGCTGCGCTTTGCAGATCAGTCCAGAAGATGCTTTTAAATGAAAAATTTAGCAGTGCAGTTCAAGGTGCAATCTACGGTAAGTTCTTCCTCTTAGGAGTTTATCAGACGGGAGGAATTTCTCTCTATTTTGAATGGAGCCAATTCGAATTCATGTAAATTTGCTAGTTTAGCGAATTTACGTGAGTTCTAATTGCGTTCGGAATGCATTCAGAATGACTTCCCATTGCCCAAAAATGACTACCCATTGCCCGAAATTGCATGGGATACTCTAATACGCAATAACGTAAAATCCATGATTGCGTTTGGAATGACTTCCCTTTTGCCTGAAATTGCATGAGATACACTCATACGCAATAACGTGAAACCCCATGATTGCATTTGGATTGCCATTGGATTATATTACCAATTTCCGTCGTCTGATAAACTCCTAAGAAAAATTACCCTTATATTTTTTCCTTCTGCCTAGATTAATAGTATAAATTTTCAATAGCAGACATTATAGTTGTAATCACAATCCAAAAATACAAGATGGCGAAGTCTCCTCCTCTTGTCTTGCTCAAGCTTGTTTGAATTCGAATTCTACAGAAGCGAAACCCAATCTTAGAAATTCTTAGTTTATATTCAGAGATTTAAATTTTTTTAGATTATGTAATAATCCAATGTTATTGGTATTATAGTCTCCTAATTTTAAGAGCAGGATTTGTCCGTTTATTATTTACTTCTGTTGAAGCTGCACAAACATAAAAAATAAGTTCCGTTCAGTTCCCCTTTAGTATGTAGCTCAAATATATCTTGCCGCAGTGACATTTTATATCAGAAGGTAGTTTTCCTAGTGGGAAAAGGAGTTCACAGTTGTCTCTGATAATTTTTTAAAATTAAAAACGACAGCGCCGGAGCTTGTGCCGCAAAGCGGCGACCCGTTCCCGGACCTGGCTAGCTCAGACCTTCTCCATGCTCCTTTGGTGTCACCGGCCGATCCCGATTACCTCGGATCCCGATCGCCCCGGAGCACTGAAGGTTTCTATTGAGCCCCTCTCCTTCCCCCCTTTCTGGGGGGACACTTTGTATTTGTCAGTGATTCGTTTCTTTTCAAGAGTCCTGGGAACAGCAACCTCCCTCCCGGAGTGATATTAGAAGGTAGGTTATCACTCCGCCATGCCACCGGAAGTCCCCCACTCTTCTTCCCGAAACTCCCAACTTTGCTAAATTCCAGAGATGACAGGGTTCCTGCACCTTTAACATTGTAACGCTGTCGTGTTTCAATTGATTGCTGGAGAATGAACACAAATCTACAGATGCCTACTTTTCATTGCTGAATTGTAATTAATTACACAGAGTGATCATTCTGCATTTCACCAAAATTTAACTCAATTTTTGGTTTTCAGGACCTTCCAGATTCCTGAAGTCACATTTTTCCCCCCTAATTTACCATTCTTAGACTGTCAATTTCAATTATCAGTTTATTATTTTTGCAGTTTATTGTCTTACAATCAGATGATCTATTTGTAAACTAGACATAACTATCCATATATAGATATATGGAAATGAGGGGAGATTTCAGTAGGCGCAGCCTACATGAAAAACGAAACTCTGAAATTGTGTTTTGTACAGAACTAAAAGGTAGGACTCAAATCCCTTCTTGAATGTGTACTTCTTGAAACCTAGGTAAGCAACCATGCATTTAGGTGCATAAATATGCTTCAGATACCCACCCAGCTCTCTAGGTCTGGTTCGGTTTACTCCTGAGAAAACCACCCTACTTTGGAAATATTTATTTTTTCTGGGGGGGGGGGGGAATGAATCAGGAGGTTTTGATTTAAACAGTCAGCCCTCTGTATCCATGGATTTTGCATCTGCATCCATGGATTCAGTCATCCATGGCTTTAAATATTTTTTTTTAAAGTTCGAAAAAGCAAACCTTGATTTTGCAATTTTATATGAGAGACACCATTTTACTACTCCATTGTATTTAATGGGGCTTGACCATCCAAATATTTTGGTATCCATGGGAGTCCTGGGATCAAACACCAGCAGATATTAAGGACCCACTGTATATTTAGTAAATAAAGTATTTAAAGTATACCTTCGTACAGGTAAGTGATATTTAAACATCTGTGATTTTTCCCCACTAGTATATAAACTGAAATATTTGGTACAAAATCATTAAAATGAATTAGGTATATATAAATAAATTCATTTTTTATTTTTAACTAATATACAATATTTTAAAATATAATAACTAATCAGTTTGCACTTTTCTTATGTAGTTTAGATTTTGAGGGGGGAAGTGAAAGAAAAAAGTTTTGAGATACTATCAGAACAGATGATGGTAAAATTTTAATCCCTCCCCCTTTAGTGTGCCATTATTTGCATACATCATTTTGACTGAAAAACTCTTTTGTTTGCTATGAGAAGTCTCTGATTGAAAATGTTAATGGATTTCCAGCTATTATGATATAATTATATACCTGTAGTATTTGGCTATAAATCTGAAAAATCTTCAAGAGCAATCTCAAAAGAATATTTAGAATGTACTACTTATAAATTGACTCATTTTCTTGTAATTTGCCAGAAGTGCTGATACGAGTATAGCCATAATGTGAAAAGTACATTAATCCCTGGAGTTACATTGTATGTATTAAATTATGGCTTCTAGGGAATAAAACACACGAGGCTATTTAGCCTTCAATCATGCTTATTGCTTATATTCATAAGAAAGACAAATTCCCATTGCTATTCTGAGGTGAGAAATTAGACATGGTTCATTTCACTTCTTGAAAACTAGATAAGAAATCTGGGAGTAACTCCACTGAGCATTTGATACTTACTTCCGAGTAGTCATGTATACAATGATGTAGTGCAGCAAGTACTTACTAGTACTTTTTGATAAGCAAGGACTTATATTTTCTGTCTGGTGGTAGCTGCATTTTTCACTGCAGTTTAAAGCAAATTGAATTTTCCCAGAAACAATGTATTATTATGAGTGACCTCTGTTATAATCTCAAATACTTGGAGTGGCAAGAATCATTAGCTTTGCAAAAGACATGCTCCTAGTGGAGAAAAAAGGAGAAAGAAATGGCTTTTTAAAAAATTAGATCAACCAAGGTGGCACTTTTGGACTGTCACTATAAGAACTGTTACAATGATAGCCTTTACTTCAGAATCTACCACTATACTATTACACATATAAGATGTTAATGAATAAGTAAATATCCTAAAGGCACCAGATCCCATATATCGTGGAAATTAAGCAGGGATAGCCCTGGTTAATACTTGGATGGGAGACCACTAACAAATACCAGATGCTGTAGGCTGTATTTCAGAGGAGGGAACTGGTAAAACAAAACCTTACCACAAATGAAACCCTATGAAATTAATGGGGTTGCCATAGGTCAACAGGTGACCAGAAGGCACGCACACACAAAGTATGAAATTCTGCAAGAAGGGAGAAGAATATTTGGCCTGACTTGGACCACATATGACCTAAATTAGCTTGCAGGAGGTTTTAAAGAGATTCCTCCCCTTTCCCAAAGTCTTTCCTTAGATGAAGGAAATGATGGAGCAACTGGAAATGATCAATTAATCAATCAATCATTCAATTAACCATTTTATTACAGCCATAGAATCACAGACCAGCATAAAATAAAAAAAGACAATTTTGACCATGAGTTTAACGACTGAGTAGCACAAAATACAGATTGGCATAAAATAGACTAAACGCAAAATAAATTTGACAAGGTGGCATATAATACAGTAAAAACATAAGATAAACTGAAAATGGTTATCACGGGAGTAAGAGTAAGATTACATCAGGAGAGAAGAAAGGGTGAAGTTCTTTCCCCTGTCTGCGTTCATGCTACTAGAATGAATTGTAGAAAGCCAGGTACCCCCAGGGTTAAACTGGTCTCTGGAGTTTATCACATGGGAGGAATTTCTCTCAATTTCAAATGGAGTAAATTCTAATTCATGTAAATTGGCCAGTTTAGCGAATTTACGTGAAATCTAATTCCGTTCGGAATGCATTCAGAATGACTTCCCATTTCTCGAAAATGACCCCCATTGCCCGAAATTGTGTGAGATATTCTTAATACGCAATTACGTGAAACCCCATGATTGCGTTTGGAATGGCTTCTTCCCATTGCCCGAAATTGCGTGAGATACACTCATACGCAATTATGTGAAACCCCATTATTGCGTTCGGATTGCCATTGCATTATACCCCCAAATTCCGTCATATGATAAACTCCTTTGTCTCTGCAGCATAAAAATCATATTAGGTGCTTTTCTGTTGTTTAGGCTCTATTCTTTTCATTGACAATGGATGTATCTACATTGCAGAAATAATGCAGTTTGGTACCACTTTAAACAGCTATGGCTCCATGCTATGGAATTCTGGGAAGTGTAGTTTTTGTGAAACATTTAGCCTTCTCTGTCAGAGAGCTCTGATGCCACAACAAACTACAAATCCCAGTATTCTGTAGCACTGGGCCAGGTGGTGTCCATATGCATTATTTTTGCAGTGTGGATGCAGCCAGTATCATACAGATATTTTCATTACGTTTGTTTCTTAGCCATTATATAGATGAGTTGACTTTCTTTGGAAAACTCTTATCCTTCTGCACTTTGTACACTTGATATGTAATTGTGTGAATGACATATTTGGTAGCTGAATAACACACTCAATAGTTGAAATATATTTTATTTTAAAAATAACTTAAAAGTGGATTTCTTCTCTTTTTGCAGCCCTTGTTTAAATTGAGATCTCATTGTTGATTGCTTCTTTTTTCTTTTCTTTGCAAGGTAAGAGACAAGTGATACACAGGCAGCTCATCATTTTAAACTCCATTATTATATGCACAGATCTTTGTGACAAGTGGGAAAGTTTTTCGCTCCAGCATTTCTAAGGGAAGAAAATATAAAAAACAGCAAGACTTTAAAAAGTAGCATTGTTTGCAGAGAAAACTGGCTTACAGAGATGGAGGCAGACTTTACTAAAGATGATCTTCCTTTAATGGCCAACACTAACCACATGCTGGTGAAGCATTATGTGTTGGAACTGGATGTAGATTTTAAAAACCAGGTGACTGAGGGCAAGATAGTTCTGTTCTTTGAAGCTGACAGCATGTGCAGAAGAGGAGACAGTGAGCAGATGGAAGAAGCCTGTCAGTCTTGGTCAGATGAAACCTGCCAAGTTCAAGCACCTGAAACTGCCTCTGTTCCTGTGTCAAATGCAAGCGACTGCTCCCCTGAAAGTGGATGTAATGATTTTGCTGTCTGTGGTAAAGGTGAAAATGATACTTCTGATAAAAATGGTAGCCATGGCAACAGGGAACAGGCTTCTGGGATTTCTAGTTCAAAGAACTGCTGTGACATTGAGATTCATGGGAGTGAAGATTTCTCGCTGGTCCTAGACTGCTGTGATTTATCTGTGTTAAAGGTTGAGGAGGTAGATGTTTCCCTTGTTCCAGGCATCGAGAAATTCACAAACCCTGCCAAGTTAACGGATACATCTAAGGATACAGGGGAACTTAGGAATCAAATTGTGCATGAACTTGTGGCATTACCTGCTGATCAATGGAAGGAGCAGCTTCACTATTACAAGCGTTGCAGCCAAGCACCTGCTTGCGGAGAGCTTCTGTTTGTTACTGGCAGTTGGAGCTTGGAGATCAGGAAGGCAGGTGTCCAAATGCCAAAGGACTTCCCTCATGCCATAAGGATTTGGTACAAAACAAAGCCAGAAGGAAGATCACTTAGCTGGACTACAGACCAAAATGACAGGTATGCATCGGCCATGGCTGCTTTTGTGTATGTTATAAAAGTCTCAGGTGTCATGTGCCAGATGGGTCAGAATTGAATTGTGAATAGTAATCTCTATTTTCAGGTTAGATTTACATGGATTGGTAGCAGAGCAGGCAAAGTTCAGAGCTCATGATGGGCAAGATTAGAGCATGTTAAGACCAGTTTGAATGAATGCATTTCTTAAATCAATCTTCTCAACAAGGAGGAACTGATTATGGTCTGTTTTGGACAGAAGCAGGGGATGCAAACATATTTTATAGGGTACTTTCACTTTGCAGTGGCTACTTCTGCAAGCACTATGGTGAACAGTGTTAATGCTGTTTAAGATATTTTGTAGTAATTGCAAAATATAGTTTGATATCTGAATGTTAAAATATTCTGGATATGATTTCTCTGTTTAATAAGGGGACAAGTTTTGCATGTTATTTATTTTGCTGTTTAGTTCGTTCTCTCAGTATGATTTTACTGAAGACTTAAGACAAAATATATTTTTGTACCATATATTGCATATATCATGTACTTTAATTGTGCTATAAATATATAGATGTAAAATACTGAAAGATCTTAGACATTACTCAGCTTGCTGCTATGTAGTGCACTGTTTTCCTGAACTATGCATCTTGTATAGTTTTCTGTTGTCATCTGGCTCATCTCAACTCTGTTTTGACTGCTCATTTATCAGCTCTTGACCTGATTCTCATTGCTGTCTTGTCTGTCTAGTACAGATTACAAATTCCCTTGTCAGGAACAAATTAATTTGTATAGTCTTTTTATCATCCAACACCTCAGTGATCAAGTAGATATGGGGGGTGGGGGGTGGGGGCTTTTCCAAGGGGACAGACAAGGTTTGAGAGATATTTGACTATATCATCTGTGGGTTTTTAAAAGGATATTAGCTTTGTGTGTGAGTTTGGATCAAAGCTGGGGTGGTGGTGGTGATGGTGGAATAGATAACCTCTTTCCCATGTATTATTTTTCTGACCAGACCATGGAATTGCTATACATCACCTTTTACTCTTGTGTTTGCCCTATGGCAAAAACAGCTCCCAGAGAAGATGGGGCTGTACATAATGAGAAAATGGAATTGGGAGAAAATGTGAAATCCCCTTTTACAAAGGCCCAGGTCAAATTGCCCTCCCTGTTGCATCTATTTTAAAAAAACCCTCATAGATATGATCACAGTCCACATACTTACAAAGTTTAAACTGTAAATGAGCATATTTTAGTGGTCACAAGTTACCTGTTCCCTATGGCCAGTACTATCCTTGCATGCCTCTAGAATTCCAAGAGGAATAGATACTGTTTACAAATGAAACAATGGGAAGAATGTAATTGAAAGGTTTGAAATTTACTCTGTTGTGATCTTAAGGGGATTTTTTATAAAATGATATTTCTTTAATAAATGATACCAGAGATATTCACCAAATGCATGTTGGAAATGTAATAAACAGGAAGAGTCTTTTTTCATATGTAGTAGGCATGTGACAAAGCTACAAGATACTTGATTTAAATACAGTCAGATCTCCATATCTGTGGGCTTGCCATATGCAGATCTGGGCATCTGCTGATGGAAAGCACCATTGTACCCAGTGGCTGCATGTGCACACAGCCATGCATATCGCATCATCATTAGGAAGAATGGGACTTGAGGTCTTGTGCTTTTTTGTATCTGTGGTGGTGGTGGGTCCAGAATGGGTCCCCTGCACATACAAAGATCTGACTGTATACAGTTTGATGTAAAAATGTATTGATTAATTTTCAATTGGAACTTGAACTTTTTCTCCTGGGAATAATGGATGAATAACTGGAGATGAGATATGCAAGAATAAGACAATATATGGTTATACCTGCAAAGATAGTATATGCACAGAAATGGAAGGAAGACTTATACCTACAAATGAGAACTTGCTATCTACACAGAAGAATTTAGCAGAGAAGAATAATTATCTGTTTTGCTTCAAAAATTCATTAACAAGATTTTGGAAAGACTGGAATTTAATTGACTTTTTTGGAAAAATAATGAAGGTGATTTGATTATTCCTGTTTTTTAAATTAATATGAATTAAATATATAGATCAATTTTGGCAAACCTTTTAGGGACTGAGTGCCCAAACTGAAAGGCTTTCCAGCATTGAATGTTACCTGGTGCCAGGGGCAGGACTTCGGGGGGGGGGGGGAGGGGGAAGGAACGGGACTTCTGTGTCTGGACTTCTTCCCCCCACACCCTCCCTGGCCTTCAGCTGCAGGACTTCTTCCCTCAGCACCCTCCTTGGCCTTCAGCTGCAGAAGGCCCTGGAAGAGGGGGAGCACTAGCAGGCACATGCCTGATCCTTCTCTCCCCTCCCCCCCCATCCACACCCTCCCAGGCCTTCAGCTTCCTTTCCGGAGACAGCTAAAGGGCTGGGAATGGCTGGGAAGTAGAGGAACAAGTGCATGCTTGTTCCTCCTCTTCCCAATTTTTGTGTGCCCTGAAAAATGGCTTCACGCGTCATCTCTGGCACGCGTGCCATAGGTTTGCCACGAAGGATATAAATAAAAAGTAATTAAGAGGTGAAACTTGTAATGAATTATACCTGCAGAATAGATAGTTGGAAGTCATCCTTTTTAAATATTGTTTCATTAGTTGTAGTTTTTGTTGTTGGTAGTTTGTTTTATATATATAATTTGTAGACTGTAGTTGTTATTTGTGTAATTTATAGCCCCCCCCCTTTTTTTTTATCTTTGTACTTTTCACTCAATGAAAATAATGGAGGGGAGAGGAATAGTTCATTATAGCACTCTGCCTGCCCGTTTTCATTTTTTCCAGAATTCCCTGATACCTGGGCTCCCGTATGTGATGCCCTTTGGTAACAGTGTGTCCACACAGACACCTTCCATGACAACCTCTAGGCTCTCTGCCTTCCATGATTTTAAGAAATATATAAGAGATACATATTTTTTTGGTTTTAAGCCTTGGTTTTTGGCATATTGCAAAGTGAAGCCCAGGCTTCAGATGATGTCTTTATTTCCAAAAATGCTTCTAGGCCTTAAACGGGTCTCAGAGGCATTCTTAGAAAATAAAAATGGTTGGTAGATGGAGCCCAGCACTTCATTCTGAAGATTGCCTGGGGAACAATGTAGTCTGATTTGAGACTGAGCATGCTGTAGAAGGCTAGGGGTTGGAGGCAGAAACTTGGAGAGGAGATGGCAGGGGAGAGAGCAAGGATCGAGTAGGTATTTTGCTTGTATGTGAATGCTCTCTTCCTCTCTGATGTTAACTGGATCATTGGCTTGCTTTAGTCTAGTCTAGTATGTATTGTTCCTAGTTTTGTGACTTTGAGTGTATATATGTGCACATGTGTACATGCATGTCTTTATTTTCATGAGCTTCAGAAAAGCTTGCCTTGTGTGAAATATATTTATTTATTGTGCTGTGAAAGCCATTGTGTGATTTGGCATATTGGGGAATTCTACACCTGCCTTGTACACTTGTCCCTCCCTTTTCGTGGACTTGGAGTCTGTGGTCTTGCTCTTCACCAGAGGGACAAGCGGGGGTGGGGGGGGTGGGGGGGGGTGGGGGATAAAATGGTGGTGTGCACCTGCATGCGGCCCCATGCATGTGCCTCAGGCATACGTGCCATTATTTTCACTGGGACTCAAATATTTGCTAGTTGTCATTTTTGCGGGGGTAGAGGGGCTGGAATGGTTCCCCTGTGAATTGGGAGAGCTACTTCTTTTCTTGGCCAAGTTATCTTTGGGATTCATCAATTTACCTTCTGTGATGTTGGTGTCAAGGCAGAAAATAGGGTTCAAAAGAGTACTTCTGTTTTGAAGTCACATCTCCTCATAATTTAGATTCTTGAACATACTCCTTTTATTTTTGCCATTCAGTTTGCCTTTAGGAAACTGGTTGCCTTACTATGTGATGGTGACATCTATCATGGCAGCCATTTAGTGACTGGTGATATCCCCATCATGGCAGTCATTTTGCAAGGGTGCCCATGATACTGTCAAAAGTTTACTGGCTCCCCCCAAAATTCTTACATTGTGGCCAATAATACTTCAGAAAGGACAAGTGAGGAAAGTTTCCTTCCTCCCAGATTCTATGTTTGTACTCATTCAGCATATTATTCTGTACTAGTTCCCTATGTGTGTTTGCTCTATTTACTTCATACCCACTTGAGCACAGAACAGGGATAGGCATTCTGGTACTCTCCAGATGTTATGGGTTAGAAGTCCCCAAATGCTAGATATCACTAGCAGTAGTACCCCAGGATCTGGGAAACACCAGATTGTCCTCCCTTGACCTTGGCAGTACCTTGTTTTGTATCTTGCACACAATATATACACAGCAATTATCTCTCCATTGCCACCTATCTGTTTCCTTGCAAATCAGTAGGGTTTGAAAACTTTACCCATTAACCCATCCACTTTGGAGATACAGAAGCCCTACTGCGTTTCATTCTCACATTCCTATTGCTGTGGAAAGAGACAAAATGCCTACTGTGGAAATAATGTCTTCTGCATTCTGCTCCAGTGCTACTATTACATCTTTTCCTCTCCTTCCTTTGTGAATTACTACAACTGCCAGGGAAGATTGTGTGTGCACGTGCATGCATGCGTGTGTGTGCGCGCTGATATAATTAAACATTATGTTCAGGGATTGAGTTCCTGTGTTCAGGGATTTTGCTAACTGTGAGTAGGAGTTTTGGTCCCTACCAGTTAAGCTAATTTGTTTTTGAGTACAAGAGGAACATTTACAGCAAATGCTATCACATGCATAGCAATGATGATTTCATTTTACAATAAAATTCCTAATCAGGTATTACTGTAATATAGTGTAAAATGCTGAATCTTCTGTGTGGAAGCAGGTGCTCTTCCAGTGAGCGACTGTTCTTCACCATCTGATCCTATGTGTATAATCTCTGGTGCTGTAGGCACTCCCTACAATCATGTGCCTCAGTGCCCTGGATTCATGGAAAAGATTCAGAGAAGAGAATAATTAGCTCCACTATCATTTCCATGAATGTTTTTGGCGCTAGTGTTAAACTCTCAGTGTGTGGGAGGATAACGGCATGCGCCAGGTAACAGGTGGTCTGACTTTGCTTCCTCTTCCTTCAGTAAACATCATGATAAAAGATTGAGGGCCTGCTGGGTGACTGAAGTCAAAGTCTTGAGAAGATAGAAGTAAAAGGTCATCAGACTGTGCAGCTTTCTAAATATTTCATTTAATATTTTGTATCTTAATGTGTGATGTTTCTGAGGGTTTGAATAGGCTTTCTATTTCTCTGAGTGTGGTGGGGGGAGTGACCAAAAATTAATTAATTAGACTGAGGAGCTTAAAGAGAGGTGCTTAAAGAGCTAGCTTGGATCTTGTACAAGAAGGAAAAAAAGGATATAAATCAAATGAATAATGTAAATAAATAAAGGTAACAATTCTTTTGCAGTTATATGTTAAATAGCCAGTCTCTGAGCCTTATGTCTTAGTTACAGTTGGCCCTCCATATCCATGGATTCAACCATCCATAGCTTGAAAATATTCCCAAAAAATATAAATCCCCAAAAATCAAACTTTATTTTTGCCATTTTGTATAATTACACCATTTTACTACACCACTGTATATAATGGGACTTGAGCACCAATTGATTTTAGTATCCAGTGTGTGTGTGTCCTGAGACCAAACCCGAGCAGATACCAAGGGTCCACTGTACTTTCTAGCATAATTGGTGATGACTGAAAGCTTCAGCCTGGAGTTTTCTTCCCACCCATGTCATTTCCAAAATGGTGGAGCAAAGTTGCTTCCTGCGACCATTTTGGGAAGCACACAGAGAAAAAAAAATGTATGCATTTAGGTAGACTGTTGGGTGCAACCTGTTGGGGATGTATATGGAAAATTGACTCTTGGCCCCCATGCAGTTGCCTATCTCTGGGCTATGCCAATGAAAAGATGAACCTGTACAGAAAGATTCTTAAGTTTAGCCCTCATTTCTCTAGCCTCTTCAGGACTACCCTGCCTTTAAAAAGTTATTTTTGGGCTTTCCAGACCGCCCAAAAGGGGCAGTCTGGTGCCAATTTTTTATTGCTGCGCACCTTCACCGCAGCAGCTAGATGCCGCGGTGAAGCTGCGCAGCAAAAAAGGAGCCTGCAAACTGGGCTCCTTTTTTGCGTCACAGTTGCAGCACGATTTTCAAAAGTTGCCTTTGTGCCGCCGCAACTGTGCAGCTCCATGCAGAAGCTGCACAGTTTAGGCAGCACCATTATGTACACTGTCTAAATGGTGTTACATAATGGTGCCGGCGCCGTTACGTGCTAGGGTTTGTGAGCGTGCGAATGCTGCACGCTCACAAACCCTAATGGCGCCGCCCAGGTGCCTCTTAGTGCCCGTCTAGATCGGGCCATAATTTCAGAACCACCATCTACTATTGTGGGATGAATTAACTTGCACTTGAAAAAGTATTGAGTTGGATACCTTGTAGCATGGCCTCCAGTGGCAAGGATTCTGTAGAGGGTTACAATATATCACTTACAGATTGCATTGGGATACCGATCTGATTTAACTGTAACAGGAAATATTAGTGTAGTTGTATGAGAATGGTTTATATACTCTTCGTCCCTTCCTCCAATATATCCTCAAGAAGGAGTTCCAATTCCATTTTAGATCATGAAGTTGAAGGCTTTCATGGCCAGCATCCATAGTTTTTTGTGGGTTTTTCTGGCTATGTGGCCATGTTCTACAAGAGTTTATTCCTAACGTTTCACCAGCATCTTCAGAGATGCCAGCCACAGATGCTGGTGAAATGTCAGGAATAAACTGTTCTAGAACATGGCCACATAGCCTGAAAAATTCACAAAAACCCCCAACATTTCAGATTAATTGTGGAAACAAACAAGCTTCAAACTGTGGTGTACTTGCATCCTTAGCTACAGTTAACTAAATTTTGGGTGATACACTGCATTAAAATAGAAGTGGAAGGTTTTGATCCCACCGGGTGGCCATACCACAGTAAAAGAGAGGAGGCCAAGTATGTGAGCATGAGGCTCTTTATGTCTTATCCTTATGATATTAAACAACAGTTTAATATTAGATGCAAACTAGCTCATATTATGCCCTAGTCTCAGTATCTGCAACATACAGGCTGTTCATCCACACAGCAATGCCTTCCAGTTCATAATGATAGCTATTTTCTGGTTGTTACATCAACTCATGGCCTTTTCCATGTGAACTATGATGTGTTTCTGGGCCATGAAGTAGTTATCTTGATTTGTTGCTATTTTGTGAGAAAGTGGCTTCTTGCCTCATTTTTGAAAGAAATCTAAGAGCAACTCAGAATTTGCATTGAAAGAAACTTAAAGCAAATTGCCAACACTCTGGTTCTTCTCAGGCTGTTTTGAGGCCAGATACACTGTGAAAATATAGATAGTTTTGAATTTCTGTTCCTATTGGGTACTCTATATTTCCTGTAATTGCTTGTATAGTGCACATTACTTCACACTTATCTTTTTCTCTCTTCTATAGGCCGTGTGTTTATACAGTGGGGTCTCCAATAAACAACAGGGCCCTTTTTCCATGCCAAGAACCGCCTGTTGCCATGTCAACATGGCAAGCTACAGTCCGAGCAGATGCATGCTTTGTTGTTTTAATGAGTGGTGAAAACACAGCGGAACCAGCAGAATCTGAAGAAGGTACAGCCTGTATTTCCCATCTTCATATATGGTTAAAAATGTCATTTGAAAGAGATTTAAAGCTAGAATAATACTTCAGCCACAGATACGGCTGAGACTTCGAAGCTTTTCTGTGCAGATCACCTTTCTCTGTCTGGTGTCCACTATGATCTTTTTTTCTTTCATGTGCATCATTTCTCATTTGGGAAACGGGAAGTGTACTGCAATCCTATGCACATTTGCTGAGATATTACTCAGAATGATTATAACCTTCTATATGCCATAAATATGATTTTGATCAGTTGCAATGAAACAGTCTAAGGAAAAGCTTACTATCTCATGAAACACTAGATATATCAGTTAGGAATGGAAAGACTACAGTATTCAAAGACTCATGAAGGCCTGAAAATCCCAATGAAGAGACTTGTCCTCATGCCCCTTTCTCACTGTATTTCCCAGTCATTGACTCAAGGGCCACTCTCACCCCCTCCCACCCAGACTCATCTTTTTAACACCCCCCCCCCCCATGTATGTGAGGGCAATCAAGCAAGAAAAATGGACACAGGCTGATATGTGACAAAATAATGACAATTTGTCCCTTGTCATGAACCAGCTATCAGAACACAGGTGGCAAGACAATCCTCCTCACTCAGCTGCCCCCCTCCAGCATTAGCAGGGCGGAGCTGATCTGATCATGAAAGGCTATAGCTTCCCCAATCCTCACTCAGCTTCTGCTCCAATGTCATGTAAAAACAGGTGGGGAAGCCAAGAGGAAATGGAAAGCTATAGCATCACTACCCCATTTCTAATAATAATAATAATAATAATAATAATAATAATAATAAATCTTTATTTCTAGCCCGCTCCTCTGTAGAGCACAATCAGAGCGGGGTACAGCAAATTAAAACATACAGATTAAAATATATCATCAACCCATACCAAACCACCCATCCTTAAAAAATAAATTAAATTAGTAATAATTTAAAACCATAACAACATTAAAAACATAATACATCCTCATAGATCTTGGATGAGGGTAAAAATAGCACCAAGCAAGGGGTCAAAATAGGTCCCGTTTCGGAGCCGGGAACTAGAAGGTTTCAGGGAAGGCCTGCCGGAAGAGATTTCTCCTACTCCTGTTGTCATGTTGCTGTGATGTTGGAAGGAAAGCGGAGAGAGAATTGTGGACAACTATAGCTCCTTCCATTGTGTCGTGTAAGACTCCCCCCCCCCCCGAGTTCTTTGAAAACTTCATAGATTTTGAAGACATCTGGCAGTGGAGAGAAATTTGAATAAATATTCATTCTCCCCAATGGGAACTGTTAATTTAACACATTCCATTGGTCATATAGCACATTTAGGGGAGAATCTACATAAATTCATCCTAGACAATAAGGAAATATACAACAAAGCACTAAAGTTAGAGTTGCCCAAGCCATGTATGGATGTAAGAGCTGGACAGTGAAGAAAGTGGATAAGAAGAAAATCAACTTACTTGAGATGTGTTGCTGGAGAAAAGTGCTGAGGATACTGTGGACGGCCAAAAAGACAAACAAATGGGTCCTTGTTCAGATCAGGCCTGAACTCTCCTTGGAAGCCAAGATGACTAAATTAAAGTTGTCGTACTTTGGCCTCATTATGAGAAGGTGTCATTAGAAAAGACGATAATTCTAGGAAATGTAGAAGGTAGTAGAAAAAGAGGAAGACCACACACCAAATGGATAGACTCAACCAGGGAGGTCAAACAAATTTACAGGACCTGTCCTAAGCAGAGCAGTAGAGGACAGGGGGCATTGGAGGTGTCTCATCCACAGGGGCTGGGGCCAAGTCATTGGCAGTTAACAATAACAGAGGTGGCTAATGTGTGGCCCTCTAAATTTTGTCAGTCTTTGGCAGCTTAGCCAGTTGGGAGGGATGATGAGAATTGCTTCTGTTCTCCACTGTGTGCGTATGTGTGCACAATAAATATCATATACCACAACACAAAGTCTGTATTTATGCATCTGTACCTGACTGGAATTTGATCAGATGACAAGACGCTTTGGTAACCACTCATGTCAGAAAAATGTGATATAAATTTAATAAAATAAGAAATAATTTTAAAATTGCTGATATTTTCCTTTAAAATACAAAAAAGGGATAAGGATAAAAGTAAATCTCCACTTCCATGACTTTATAAAAAAGACACTATGGCTGAATAATGCATCTTTATGTCATTATAGTAGTTGTGATGCATCTGAAATTATGTAAATAAAATGGTGCGCTCTTAACAGTTCTAAAATTCTGTTCTCTAAATAATTATTTGGTCAAAATATGATTTTATGGTGGATAGCTTTTCCGCTCATTACAATTCTGATGCTATGTAATTTTAAAAAAAGTCTAAATAGTGCTTTGTAACTTGGGAAGTTTAATCATGGGGAGGTAGTGTGTTCAACATGCTGTTGATTAGTGTGTCACAAATGACATCAGTGTTCCATAATGTTAACAGTGATTACTCTCTGATTTAGTAATCCAAAACTAGAACCGTGGAGAACAGAAAAACATTTGTTTAGTTTGCAGGGTTCCTTTTTCCTGTGGCAGCTATAAGCCAGTTTAGATGCAGTGTGAATGGCAACAGCTCCTTTTTGCCATGTACAGATGTAAATGTCTTCTGCCAGTGGGAATACTGTTGTGACTACAGAGATGCATAAAATATATTTTTCCAGATATTGTTGGCTTGCAACTCCCAACAATATCTCGAGGGCCCACCTGGATCATGGCAGCAGAGATATCTTTGTTCCACTAGGCAGAAACCAACATTCTCATCATATATTGTCATCCCTGTCCCTGTTGCAAAATGTGCCTGACATTAAGCTGTTCCCTTCAGATTCCTGATAATCATTTTTTGTGTTCAGGAGTATGGTTGATGTGTGATGTGGTCTTCTCTCACAGTCTCTTCACACGAATAGGGCTCTAAACTTAGTTATTGGATCTTTCACTGAGAGTATTTGTGAGATCTACAAATGACCACACTACAAATTTCCTACATCCAGTCTCTTTGGAATACCTTATGCCATTGGAACGCCTATTTTCTTCTATGATAAGGAATGTAGCATTTGATGTCATCTGGCTAAAAGGCCTTGTGGTCCTCTCTTTCTTTAGACCAGTTGTTTTGTTTCTTCACTGAAGTAATTGATTTGCGGCTGGTTATTGCAGTTTAATATAACTGTATGGCAGGGTGGCTTAGTGGTTAAGATGCCAGTTCTGATGATTGGAAGATCAGAAGGTTGGCAGTTCGAGGGCCCGAGTGCTACATGATGGGATGAGCTCCTGTCACTAGTCCTAGCTCATGCCAACCTAGCAGTTCAAAAACATGCAAATACAAGTAGATAAATAGATACCACTTTTCAGTGGGAAGGTAACAGCTGGCCACATGACCACCAGTGCAGTCCTCAGACAAACAATGCTGGCTCTTCGGCTTAGAAACGGAGATGAGCACTGCCCCCTACAGTCGGTTATGATTAGACATTCATGTTAAGGGAATACCTTTACCTTTATGGCAGGGTGATGTTGTGTACTGCAGTGTAATGCGTGATTGCTAGACTAATTTTCTGTCAGAGCGAATGGTTTTTGAAATTTGTTCTCACTGAGTTTTTCCCCTGCTGGTTTACAAATTCCATATTCTAACAGTTTTCAGAACTTTGTTTGTGTTGTACTTTTGGTTTATGCGCTTTACTGTTAGAAGGTTTCTTTCACTACAAGTGTATATTATACACATATACTTTCTCTCTTTCTCATTCATATAATGTAGTGTATCATATCATAGTCTTAAACCTTAACCCAACTCTGGGTCAGAACAGACCGGCAAAAAAAAGAAAAAAGAAAAGAAAAAAAAGCCAGATTCTTGGCAGCTTGGGTTGTGGTGTCTGCATGACGCATGCCCCCAAGCCAGCAGGAAGCAGATGTCATGCTGCCTGGCTGTTTACACAGCAACCACTTTATGGCACTTTGACGGTGCAGTGTTTAGACACCGCATGCAGCAGCAGTGCTGTAAAGCTGCAGTGGCAGCAGAAAAGACGTCTTTTTGCCTTCTCAAAAAGGAGCTGCTTTCTGCTGCTTCTTCTTGTGCCAGCAAATAGTTGGGGCTGTGGTGTACGATTGCTGCAGCATGCAGCTCCATGATGGCCCCAATCCAGCATTTTTGGGCTGACTGTATAGCCTAGCATTACATCCAAACCATTAACTGTGGTTGGTATTAAATACAGCTTACAAAAGGAAGACAATGGCTGGTACAGATGGCCCAAAAGGGCCGTCCCTGGGCATGAATAGGGCTGGGGAGTGCATCATGGTGTGCACCGCGTCCTTGGCGCGGCCCTCACACGGCCACGCCAAGGAGGCAGATGGGAAAGGGGCTGTGGCAGCGGCCCCTTTCTCCCTTCAGAAGCACCGCACTTCAGGTTAATTGCCGCTTCTTTGTGGCCTGGAGAAACGGCAGATTGGGGCTGCAAGAGCTGCGTTTAGATGGCGCAACGCGCACCTGACAACATCGCACTGCAGGAGGGCACCTATGGCACCCTTTCTGCAGTGCAAGAAGGAGCTCCAAAACGGAGCTCCTTCTTAGTGCTTGTGTCCTTGGTGCGGCCTTCACACGGCCGCACCAAGGAGGCTGAGGGGAAAGGGACTGCGGCGGTGGAGTGCCACTCAATTTGCCACTTCTCTGTGGCCTGGAGAAGCGGCGGATTGGGCTGCAAGGGCTGCCTGTGAGCAGCCCAGGCCCCAGTCCGGCGCTTCTCTGGGTGCCTATGGACCGCCCCTTTTGTAAAGCCCCAAATTAATCAATAATACTTCGCTATTTACTTGTTTTAGTAGACTGTAGTCTACTAAGATTACCCACTGTTTCTGAAGTTCATGTGGCATGATTAAATTAATTCTAATTAATGCAAAGCTTCCTTTGCTCTCTGCAGTGACTGAATTTCCATAGTACTATAATTTAATTTAATTTGCTAACCCATAGCTACATAATTTTTTGTTAAAGTATGTTGGGCTACTTCTATAATTTTTCTGATACTACAGTGGTCCCCCGGGATACGAAGCCCCCGGGGAACGAAATCCCCGGGAGCCGAAAGAGCCGGGGCCGCAAAAACGGCCCCGGCTTACGAAGAAAACCCCGGGACCCGAAAGGAAAAAACCGCGCGGCCCCTTTAAACAAAGATTTCCGGGTTACGAAAAGTAATCCGGAACTGATTACTTTCGTAACCCGGGGGACCACTGTATGAGAATTCCAGTCTGTTTCAAAGGATTAAAATACCCTATGTCCACAGAACTGTTTGTTGGTATAGAATTAAAGATATTCTACAGTACCCAAACTTCTGAACAAGAAATCACATGTTCATGTAAGACAGGTCATTTGTTTTGATGAACTGACAAGTTTCTTTTTCTGCAAGAAAAAAAGTAGCCAACATGATTTGTCTGTCTTAAAAACACTACTGCTGTATTTTCAGTGGGGGAAGAAACTTGTTGTAAACCTCCAAAATAAGAAACATAAATCTTGAAGGAAAACAGATGTTTTCATTTATTTGTAGGAAAACCTAGCATCCATGATGCTGTTTACCAAGTAACAAAATAGTTCCTGCTGAGGAAACATTCCCTGATGAACGTCTATTCTTTGTGCCAGCAGCCTGCAGACAGTTGGACAATCTAAATATCTCATTCGGATGTTGCAATTGTCCTTGCAAGCAAATTTGTCACACATGGTGCTCCACCTGAAAGTTTTCTTATTGGTGGCTTAATGCAGATTATCTGGGGTGTATGTGTGTGTGCCTTATTATGTCAGATCGTGCCATCACAGTCAGCTTGTGCATGGTTTTGGTTAGTAGGCCTTCTGCAAGTTCAAGGTGATGAAAAATGGTCTCCTACCACATTATGTTCAGTGTGGAAATATAATTCAGCTAATGTTGTGCACAAGACTTCCTCCCAGGTAAATATCTTCCTTTGGAGGGTGTGAGAGTATTACAGTACCCCACACTTTTATGTCATATGTATCTGATTTACTTAGTGTACGCTGCCAGAATGGGTGCACCATATAATTGAAGATGCTCAGCAAATATAGTTTACCTGTCCTGCCAGACAGCCTGTTCATAATGCACTACTCTTGTTTCCTTGTTGTTGAACCTTAAGTATCTTGTGAGTATACAAAATCTCTTCAGACTTATGCTTGCTCTGAAGTAGTAGTAACCTGAGAGTGGAGTCTTCCAAGACTTCATGTGATCCTTAAGATACTCCTACCAGAAGCAATAGGTCAGTGGGTGCTTTCATCTGTATAATGCCATGTAGCTTCCACACTATGATTTTGTTAGGGGTTCTTTAATTCCATTCGTGCATGCTATGTCTACGTATTTGTTTCATGGATTATATGGCATAGAAAGCTTTCTTTGAGAAGCATTTGAAAGTTTTTTAGCATCTTCTTTTTCTTTGGCCCTAGGTGTTTCTAAAGGGTGTCTCTGCCTGCTCTGTACTGTAGTTAAGTGTCTGCTGTTGTCTGCATCATGTCCTTCCCTTGCTATTTCTCATGGCATTTGTAGGTGAATCCACATACAGATATATTCTTGCATAATTGTGAAAGCTTCAGTAATTTTGGGATATATGGAGTCAACTTGTATCATGTTAAATCAGTCTAGTTATTCACATGACTTCTCAGAAAAGTTCTTTTTGTACTAGTAACAAATGGCCTCTAATCTTTTGCACACCCTAGCAGTTGTTTTAGCTCTCCCAAACTGGAGGTGGCTAAAAGCTCGACTAATCCAGTCTGATGGCCATGTATGTATGCCACTGTTGATGACACATGCCCTTCCTTCCAAACGATCAAGATTTCTGAGTTATACTTTGCCTTACTTGCCTGATGTAGAGAGATCTTGTAGCACCTTTGAGACTAATTGAAAGAAAATAATCTTATTTCCCTGATGTAAGCCTGATGCAATGTTCATGGGGGAAAAGAGGGGAAGAGGAGAGTAGGGTGGGGAGCAAGGGTGTTACAGTAGAAAAAAGGAGATGCTGCTGTTGTGTTTCCATACAATGACCTGCCTGTGCCCATCCCATGCAAGTAAGATGAATCCAGGCAGAAAGTGGCATTGAAATGTGGCTGGAGGAATGGGGCAGGACTCTGCTAGTGAAGCCAAAATGTCACCACTGTAGGAAAGGAATTAAAAAAGGGATCATGGGACTGCAAAACACATGTCCCAAAGAAGGGGATGCATTTGGAAGTGGTGCCGCCTGACTCACCGGGTTGGCGCTGTTGCTGCTGCGAGCCATGCGCCAAGAAGTGCCTGCGCTTTTGCGGGCTGTTGTGCCCCAACAGTTTTGGCATGGGCGGGCTCGCTTGCCATTGGCTGCTGGGGTGAGCGGGAAGGGAGCCCGCCAAATGGGGAGTGGGACTACATGTCCCTGCATCCCTTGTGGGAGTGCTCGCTTATTGGCTGGCCTGTTCAGTTCAGGCCAGCCAATTGGTTGGGAGAGACAGGGAGGGTGGTGCCTCCATCATCCCTGCCCCCCCCCCTTTGGCTGATAGGCCTTTATAAGGCCTTGCTGTGTGCCTCTCAGCACTATTCCGTTCACAGCTAGTTCAAGCGGACTCCAAGCGGCCTATTTGCTTTCAGCTGTTAAATCAAATTGTGTCTCATCTGCCGGTTGTTTGCTCATCTCTGTTTGAGACCAGTTTATTTAGGGCAGCGTTTGTTACTACCTTTTTGGGGGCCCTGGGGGTGAGCGAGTTGGTTCCTGGTGGCGCAGTGGTTAAATGCCTGTACTGCAGCCACTTACTCAAAACCGTAAGGTGCCGAGTTCAAGACTAGCATAAGGGCTGAAGCTCGACTCAGGCTTGCATCCTTCCGAGGTCGCTAAAATGAGTACCCAGATTGGGGGGGGGGGAATAGCTTACAGTTGTAAACCGCTTAGACACTCCTTAAGGGTATGAAGCGGTATATAAATGAAGCTGTTTGTTTTGTTTGTGTCAAAATTTGATGCTTTTATGAGTCACTTCTTGTAGATGTTGTGTTTGCAGATGATTCTGTTTGATTAGTGATCTGCAGGTCGAAGACGGACCAGAGGGTCCATTACTCTCAGACATCTAAGAGGGTCTCATCTTTGCCCAGTGCAGACTCTATGTAGATTCATTGCTGATCAGACACCCTTCCAAGGCCCACTCTTTTGCCATATGGACAGAGTGCCGCTCACACACTTTCAACTTATTTCAGTGCTTTGGATGACTTTGCGAAGGTTGGAAGAATTCTTCCTCTGGAAGAATTCGGATATCACTCCTTCAGAATTGGGGACGTGACTTCGGCAGCTCAGAGTCGACTGTCAGCCAATTCCATCAAGCAGCTGGGTTGTTGGAAGCTGAGTGTGTTCATGGGCTATGTTTGTCGAGGCCAGGACCAATGTAATGGACATTAATTGTTTTGTATAGGGTTGGCGGCAGGTGTTCTGGCCAGAATGGCCTGTTGTGGTGGCAGCATAGGCCTGGATCTGGTGGGCGTGGTTTCCAGGGCTCTGTAGCTCAGGATCGGAAGTCCTTGTGACCCGGGTACCATGAGCGATTTGGAGTGGCCATTGCGGGGGCCACAGCCAATAACCAACCAGTGACTGGGTGCCTTGATTATCAGAGTTATATGACGCAATTGTGTAATTGTGTATTGGCCGTGGCTTGGCACCCACGTCATCCCAAGGCTTGGCGTTCCAGCAACCTACATCAATCAGTTGGGGTGCTGTTGATGTTCAGATCCAGACCTTATGCTTTGGGTCAACTCTATATGCATATAATTTTGCTGGTTGTTGTTAATAAAGTTGTGGCTATGTTCATCCAAAAAACCTCTTCTGTCTGTATTCTTGTTGCACAACCTGCGGTGCAACAAATCTGAGTTGTCACATTTATTGTGCAAAGGAAAAAGTGTTGATGATGGCATCAGTATGATTACCAATGATTTGTCCATTTATTTTGAGATAACAGATAATTTAAGCAGGAACACCAATATACTATCAGGCACAATTAATGTAACTTTCACCCTTTTTGGATTCTTTACTGTCGTACAGGATTAAGTAAGTGCACCATTGCTTCCCTCCTGAAGTGTTGCTTCTCATTTGTACAACACCATCGGCTTTTCTGCCTCATGTTTTAACCACAAAATGGCATGTAAAAAAAAAATATTTTTTTTGGTTTTACATTACAGTGTGAGGGACAAAAGGTACCCCTATGGTTGTGCCCGTTCCTAGAGATTTTAGACATATGCCTTGATGACATCTTGTTTGGGTTACTATAAAACACTCTACATAGGGCTGTCTTTGGAAACTGTTCAGAAGTGTCAGTGGCTTCAAAATGGTGTAGCCAGGCTTCTGGCTGAAGATGGTTAAAAGAAATATGTAGTTTCCATACTGCAAAAGCTTCACTGGCTACTGGTTTGTTTTTGGTCACAATTCAAAGTGCTGGTTATGACTTACAATGCCCTCTACAGCTTCAGTCCGAGCTGTCCAATGTACGATGTCTCCTTGTATGAACCTGCCTTTGAGTTCCTTAGGAGTGGTTTTGGTTCCATCACTGTCACAAAGGAGAGGGCTTTCTCAGTTAAGCCTTCTCTTAGTCTGTGGAATACAGGAGGCTCGGGTTGCTGGCAAGCAGGGACCTCTTTCTTTAGACAGGCCTTCAGTTGTTCTGCCATTGCAGAAGGAGCTTTTAATAGGCTACATTGTATTTTATCTTCACTGTTATGTTTTAGTTGCTTTAAAATTGTTTTAATTTGTTTTTTTTTATATTATTGCTTGTTTTTTTTTTAAAAAAACTTTTATACTTTATGGTGTTTTTGTGTTGGTTTTAATTACTGTGGCACACCTAAATTTAATACACCTCCTTTGCCTCCAGATGTCCCAGAATGGTCTATTGTGAATGCAGAACTATTAGGTCACTTAGGTCTGTGGATCTGGGCCTCTGGATCTAAAGTATTCCCTTGGAGCTGCTGAAATATAACATCAATTGGTGAGCACCTTTGCTGGCTTCTCTTTTTCCCTGAACTAATAAATCTGGTATAATCCCTGCAGCCTGGTTATAAGCTTTTATTACTCCTGTTTACAAGAAGGGTCCCAAAGGTGATCCACATCATCACCAAGCCATTAGTTTGTTATCCATCATCAGGAAAGTTATGCCAGTTCTCTAGGGCTTAAGTTAAAAGTGTGGATAAATGATAACGAACATCCTGGGAGAAAAGCATACTGGTTTCAAACAGGCTGCTCCACTATTTACTATTGCCTGATTCCAACCCATCTCACATATAAATACACTGCCCCCCAAAAAGACAAGGTTTTTTTGCTGCATTTAGTGATTTAAAATCTGCATTTTTTCACATGACCATCTCTGGAATAAATTGGGACAGAACTCCATTGATAGACAGAAAAGATTTTATCTTTAATTTATTCTCTGTACTATAATTAATCTGTCCACGTTCACTGTATTAGCCAAGGACATCTGACAAATCAGATTGCCTCCTCTTAAGGTGTAAGAGAGTGATGTGTTCTTGCCCTCACTTCATTCAGTTTATATTTGGCAGACCTTTCCCAGACCCTGGCCTTTTTACTAACTCATCAACCAAAGACTGACTCATTTCCATCCTTCTTTATGCTGATGATGCAGTACTGATTTCCCAGCTGTTTGGTTCTAAGGAGACTGTTGAGGGGCTTCAACAAATAATACACAAATAAGCTCTTAACAATTAATTGTTGTTGTTGTTAACTGGCTTGGAGTTGACCTTGACTCATGGTGATCCTGTGGATGATTCCCTGCCCTCAACTTCTCTGCTCCTGCAGGCCTCCCTGATTGAGTCCACCCACCTGGCATATGGTCTTCGTCTCTTTCTCCTGTCTTCTACCTTTCCTAGCATCACTGTCTTTTCTAATGAGGCATGTCTTCTCATTATTTGGTCAAAGTACGACAGCCTCTCTTTGGTCATCTTGGCTTCCAGGAAGAGTATGGGTGTGATTTTTTTCTAGAGCTTGTTGATTTGTCTTCTTGTCTGCCTATGGTATCCTCAGCAGTCTTCTCCAGCATCACATCACAGATGAGTTAATTTTCTTTATATCAACTTTCTTCAGTGTCCAATTCTCACATATGTACGTGGTGATTTGGAATACTATGGTTTTGACGATCCTCACTTTAATGTTCAAAGTTATATTTTTGTACTTTAGGATCTTGTCCAGTTGTTTCATAGGGGCTTTTCCCAATCTTTGGCCCAGTACAGACTGACAGTTTGTAGCAGCCTCAGGCCAAAATTAGGGTTTGGGAGCACGCAGTGTCCACACTCTACCGAGCCCTAGTCTGTAATGGCGGTGCTATAATGGCGGCCTCTCATCCACATGGGGGCCGCCATCATGATGCAAATGCAGTGCATGATCCGCACACCATAACAGATTCTTTTTAGCAGGTTCTTTTTACTCCTGACGGAGACCGCACTGTTTGGCTGCTGCAGCCTCCATCAGGAGTAAAAATGGGCGGCTCCAGCCCGCCCTTTCGGGACAGTCTGTCCAGCCACTCATTTTTCTAATTTCTTGATTACTATCTCTGTTCTGGTCAATGTTTGATCCAAGTTATGGGAATTCATTGTCTTATTTAATTTTCTTGCTGTCTAGGATACATTCTTGTAGCTCTTTCATGGTCATTACTTGTGTTTTTGTTTTCCTAATCTTCAGCATTAATCCTACCTTGGTTCCTAAGTAATTGTTTCAGGTCTTTGCTGTTTTCTGCTAGTAATATTGTATCATCGGCATATTTTAGGTCGTTGATGTTCTTTCCATCCGTCTTCACTCCTCTGGGCTATGCGTCTCTGTTTTTTGTATTATATTTTGAATATAATAATAAGTTGAATAAATAGGGTGATCATATGCAGCCTTGCCTGACCCCTTTGCCAATTGGGAACTATTCTGTTTCTCCTTATTCAGTTCTGACAGCAGCTATTCAAAAACAAAAGTTCTAGTTTTTGCCAAGAGGAAGACCATGTTCTCATGGTTTATAGGGTGCAAGAGACTTTAGTAGGTTGACTAATATAAATATCTGGATATATGGTTTCATGAAGCCACACATCAGAAGATCCAGGAACAATATATTAAATCCAAAATAGAACAAAATGTGGAAACATTAACCAGCTTCTTTTTTCACTAAGGCTGGAAAATTTCTTCAAATAGTGATCTGGGTTGTAATGCTACAGTTGGAAAATTTCTTCAAATAGTGATCTGGGTTTTAATGCTACAGTTGTTCCTCAGATACCCCAATTTGGATTTCTCTCACTAACAGCTCTCTTGAAGGAATCCAGTCTTTTTTTCTTCAGGCTAATATTTGGTGTCCACGGGTTTGTTGTTGGATTTGCACTTTACTGGTAGTCTTAAATTCTCTAAAATATTTGGTATGGACTTATTCTATTCATTTTGTGTGTGTGTGTGTTATCTGTTGCCTTATACTTAATCCCAGCTCCTTGGTGTTCATGACTTGGATGAAGGCAGTGGCATGTAAATTTACCTCAGTAGGTTTATCTCCCTCCTATCTCTTATCCATGGACCTAGATGGGGCCAAAGCAACTGTCAAACAGAGGTTAATGGACATAGATGATCAAGAGCTAAATGGAGCTGCAAGGGGACCTTGCTCCCCTCAGTCACTACGTTTATTGTGTCTTCCTTACAACAGTGGAATGCCTTGCCTAGGCTGTGTTTAGAGATTTTGTAGCACCTTTGAGACTAACTGGGGGGGGGGGGGGAGAAGAAGTTTGTAGCATGAGCTTTCGTAGAGGTATAGACAGGAATGCAGGAGTTTAACTGAAGAAAACTTAAAAGGAATGTTGGCTACTGCAGACCCAGTCAGCATGAGTAGAACTCATGAGCTAGACATGATATGTAGTTAGCAAAGGGCTCCCCATATGTAGGTCCTTAATAATGACATCCCATTGTTTGCACTTGTTGAGAAAGAAGATATCTACGAAGATATCTTGTATATCTAACTGGGCAGGTTTCTTGAAGGGGTAGATGGAATTCCACTTCATTCGGCTAAATTTGGTGCTTTCCATAGTGGTAGAATTTAAAGATAAAGCCGTGTTAGTCTGTAGAACCCATACAGAAGCAGCTCTGCAGCGCCTAACATCCTGCTTTGCAACAGCTGCAGAGCTGTTTGGGCTGGAAGTCAGCCTGAAAAAAACAGAAGTTCTCTACCAGCCTGCACCACAGGAAGAGCACTATCACCCCCACGTCACCATAGGCAAATCTGTACTTAAGTCTGTTCAGCAGTTCACCTACCTGGGAAGTATCATCTCCTCAGATGCCAAGATTGACAAAGAAATAGATCACAGATTAGCAAAGGCATATAGTGCATTCGGAAGGCTTCACAAAAGAGTCTGGAGTAACAAACACCAGAGGCGAAGCACCAAAATCAGTGTGTACAGAGCCATTGTACTGTCCATTCTCCTCTATGGGTCTGAAACATGGCTCACCTATCGCCAACATCTACGACTCCTCGAATGCTTTCATTAACGCTGTCTACGCACAATCCTAAATATACACTGGACTGACTATGTGACGAATGTTGCTGTCCTGGAGCAAGCAGAGATCACCAGCATTGAGGCCTTGCTACTGAAAATGCAGCTGCGCTGGGCAGGTCACGTTTCTAGGATGGAGGACCACTGCCTCCCCAAAATAGTACTCTACAGTGAACTCGCCACGGATCAACGTAAGAGGGACACCCCAAAGAACAGATACAAGGACTCCCTGAAACAACATCTCAAGCTTGGCCAAATTGATCACCAACAATGGTCTGCCCTGGCCTCACATCGGGAGGCATGGAGATGCACTATCCACAATGCTGCAGCCTCTTTCGAGAACTTACGCCGAATGAGTCTCGAAGAGAAATGACAACACAGAAAAAAACACAACTTGGAAACATCACCCAAGGAGACTTTCTGCTGTGCTTTCTGTAACCGGACTTGTTTATCTCGGATCGGCCTTTTTAGTCATCAGTGCGCTTGTAGTAAGCGTGGGATGAGTCCTTCCTGAATCTTCATTAGCGAAGAAAAGCCAGAGAGAGAGAGTCTGTAGAATTAACATATAGAGAGATTTTGTAGCACCTTTGAAACTAACTGGAAAAAAGACGTTGTTTGTAACATGAGCTTTCATAGACTTTAGTCTAATTATTCAGATGCTTATGGTGGAGTGGAAGCCAGGTACACACAGGAGTGCAGGAGTTTAACTGAAGAAAACTGAAAAGCAAAACCTAAGTTAGTTAACTATCCCAAAGGCTTTTTCCATGGTAAGATTTAATGTCCTTCCTTCTAACCTATTAATTGGTGGACATATTAACACTCAATTGAAAAGAGATGCTGCCCCTGTGAAACTGGAACCATATTGCATATACTTTTCCACTGCAGTTTTTACCAAGGGGCCAGAAAAGAACTATTATATTCCACCATTCGACATTTCCCTGAGCATTTAATTGAGTCTCTTGTGGTTATCCTGCTCCACAACAGTGACTAAATTTTTAAACCTGGCTATTTTAACTAGACTAACCATGTCTATGTAATACTACTATATTCAACATATTATAACTACTGATTCGTTTCAACTGTATTTACAGTATATTTTTAATGTGAATGTCATAATGTGCTGTTTTAAAATGTATTTTTACCCAGTTTTAATGGTGTGCTGACTGCAATAAAGTAGTGTACGTATGTAGTGTTTTAAAGGTGAAATATAAATTAAATAAATAAATTGCATAATGTCCTAATTGAATTATTGGGAAATCCCCCCCCCCCAGCAGTCTTTTGTCTGTAAAAAATGAACAATGTAAAAAATGTACAAGGAAGGTAACTAGAACTGGCGAACTTCATTAATAACATATCTCCTTTGCAGGTGTACTTCTTTATGAAGTCTGCATCAAAACATGATTCTTTGGTATGAAAAAGGTTCCTTCTGGTAGGGTGACAGTTTAAAAAGAAAAGAGAAATATTTAGTCTTTTTTTCAGTATAATGATTTTTATGGTGAAGAACCCAAAAAGTCCAATTGAAAGCCAATTGAATAATCTGTTAGGCATTTATTTGGAATATTTCTTGAATCATCAATAAAATTATTGCAGTAAGAAGTCTTGCATACCATTGCCCCATGTAGCATTGTTTGAAATATGGTAGTAATATTGCTCCAAATTAAGTATTTTGCATAGCTTGTGAGCTGACTGCTATCATCTACAAGTTATTTACACAAACATTTGTATGTAAAACTGGCTGTGGGAACTGGCTGCTGTACAAACTGATTGCTGCACAGCATATTAAGGGATTCATATATCTAATTTTTTCAGGAAACACTAGTTACCAATAAAATCGTGTCAACATTTCTACAAAGCAGTTGGACCATTTCTTTGCCACGTGGAGATGTGCACGGTATCCATGAATATTTTGTTATTTCCACCCTAGGTGGTGCTGTGTCCCAGAGAGCCACACAAGAGTGTACTACTGAGACAATAGATAGCGACAAAAAATGTAAAGGGAAGATGCAGTTTTAATGGTTTAGACAGAAAGGCACAGAACAAGAAATAATAGATCAGTTAATTTCTTACACGTTTCTGGAGCCAAGAAGATGTGGAAAACCAATAAGCATTTGTTAAACTTGGTAATTAATGGAAATTTGAAAAGCAGGCAGATCATTGTACCACATAGGTATGCACAAACAGCTTGAGATTTTTATTTATTTTTTACAGTAATGAGGGTTATAGCTGTTATAAGGGAAAACATGTGGGTAAATAAGATATCTAAAATGATCCTTATTTTTTTATATAATGGATTTAGAGAAGGAGTTGGGAGAATGTGAATAGTGATGTGCAGGTTGATCTCTGAATGGTGGGTAATTGACTCCCAGTACTTTACAGAAGGAAGTAAAATTGGAAGGAAAAAAAAACCTGTCTGCTGAGGCTGGCCGCCTTCTACTTGTTTATTTTGTCTCTCAACCTCATTATTATGAAAAATAAGGGTGCTGATTGGTTGATTTTGACTCAGGCTTTGTTCATTTTTGCTGGACTGTTCTAGAGTACTGTGTTAGATAATTTGATTTTGGGCAAATAAAGCTTTACTTTATTTGGTTGTAAGCCACCTTAGGCCCAATGATGGGAGAAAGGTAGGATATAAATTAAGTAAATAAAATAAAATAGATATCACAATTCAGTGGACTATATCTAAATCTACACTAAATTGCCCAAGATCAAATAATCTAATTTCTGGATTAAGCTTCAATTTGGCTTTGTCAATATGTAACTGACAGCAGACATCGATTTTGCACCAAAACAGCTTTCTTAGATTAGGTGGAAGTGAAAGATAGTGAATACCATCAGCATACTGGTCACATTGAACCAGAAGACATAGAATACCTGCTCTCAAAAGTTTCATGTAAATATTAAGCAACATTAGTGACAAAACTGAGCCCAGAGTGTCCCCACAGGCCAACTGCCTGGTGGTAGAAAAGCAATCCCTCCCAGTTATCTCTTCCTACAAGAAAGACTCAAACCACTGTAAAACAGTCTCCCCAGGTTCCATTGCAGAGAGGCATCCCAGAAGGATTCCATATTCAATATTATCAAAAACCACCAAGAGGTCCAGCAAGACCAAGAGGAACACACTTGCCCTATCTAGTTCCCAGTGCTGAACATCCACAAAGGTATCCAAAGATGACTTTGTCTCATAGTCAGGCCAGAAGTTAGATCAAAAGGGATCTAGATAATCTATGGGACGAAGCAGTCTGGCGCTAGGAGTGGCCTCTGGCCACTTAGCTGTGACTGGGCTGCAGTTGGCCCAGGACTATGGTGATCACACAGCCTGCTCTTAAAGTGGGCTGACACTATGGTCCCAAACAAGACACTGGCAGGAGCATTTTTTTACCGCTCCTTTTGCTGGTGGTTTCAGGCTGCCTTAGGGGGCCTCAGAGCTGCTCTGGGGGTGCTTGTCATCTGCATGCCACTCCCTCCCCAAAGAGGCCAGAAGACCCTCCTTTTGGCCTGTCTGCTATTGGCCTACTTCATCCAGGAACCACTGGAGCTTTTCATTGTTATTTTTATTGCTGTTGTTATTTGCTATGTTTGTTTTTTCCCTATGTATTGCCATTGTGAATTGCTATGTTACTTTTATTGTTATTGTTATTTGCTGTGTATTTTTTACTGCTGTAGCCTGCCTGGATTCTTTGTGATTGGGTGGGCTATAAATACATCTTTATTATTATTATTATTATTACATCCCTAAAAAGGGATATTAGAGAATGATTGCTGGTTATCTAGTGTGGTTCGGCTCAATGAGGCTGCTCCCTCCATATCAGCCTTGTTGAAATGAGGCATTCATATTACATAGGGTGATACATTAGATTATTAGTCTGAGCCACTATTTTATGTGTTCCTCTGATTAGTAGACCTCAGTATTCTAGCAGATAGCAAAACCAATCCTGTGAGACTGCTTTAGAGGTGAGACTCTTCAAGCATTTTGAGGCCTTGGCCTTTTGCATTTTACGGAAGCACTAGCATAAATTCAGTCATTAGTTTCCAAATAAAGTAGACTGATTGAATCAATGGGAAGTTGTGAGGACAACATTTGGTAAATTCCACTAATTCAGTTGTGCTACTCTAGTTGGGACTAACAGTTGGATTTAGGCAATTGCGTTTGAAATCTTTGTTCTTGCTGCTGGGCTTCTGGTGGTTACTTCAGATCTGCAGGTTTTCACCAGCCATTGCTGTTATTGTTGTACATACATGTGTGAACAGAGACTTTGATTAGAAGAAAATTATTGAGATATCAGCATCCATAGATCATGATTCCCCCCCTCCCCCCAATTACTAAATTCCCATGCCATTCCCCTTCTATCTTGTACAAAGACAGTATACATAAAATTGGATAAAAATAATTACAGCTTGACTTGACATATCCAAAAAGACACACAAAAGAAACACTTTAGGGATCTTTTTTAGTATCTTTGGTATCAAATAGAGCATATTGGATTATTTCTGCAGAACTGGATGTTCTAAATTGGAGCTACATCTCATCTCAGAGATGTGAAAACCATCTTGAAACTTCCAGATAGTGGGTGTACAAGCAGAAGTCAAGCTCAAGCAACACATTTTTCACTCTCCACCTTTATACCACTAGGGGAAAAAATTACAGGCTGTCTGAGGGACCCACAAAACTTGGTGAAATTTATCTTAACTAGGCTTCAGTAAATGATGGATGAATCAGTAAATGAGTGGATGGTTCCCAATTTCAATTGGGAGGTTTTGAAAAATAAAGGATAGTCAAAATTGATGATATGGGGATTGACAAGTAGGAGGTGGTCATAATAAAATTGATTAGTCTTTCAGATACCACAGGACTGTTGTTTAAAGGTTTCTGCTCATTTTATGAGTTCTTCCTTCTCTGGTTTGGGTAGAATCAAATTGGTGATCAAATTGCAGTATTACTGCACATATTTCCTGCCTCCTTTATGAATTTTGCCTAGCAATTAGCATATCAATGGCAGACCAATAGAGAGAAAAGCTAATTTGGAAAGCTTGTAACCTTATTGCCACCTAGTACAAGACTGTTTGGCACATGTGAGCCAGTTCAACATAAGGCCCAATGCAAGTTTTGAGAGAAGAAGGCCTCTTGTGAGGGTTCCTGGCTCCCATAAGATGAAGATCTCCAGTCCTGCCAGAGACCCCAAATCCCTGGAAATATTCTGATGCAGGCCTTTTGAGGGGAGGAATTTTACTTCGATGAGGCTGAATATGTTGCTTAGCCTGGATGAGAAGAACTGCTCCCAGATCTGCTAGCAACAAGACCCCCCAGTATTTGGTATAAAAGTGCCATGTGGTTAATCTATACTCCTAAATACAAGATCTTTTGTGTCCCATTTAATGCTCATACAGGATAAACTTTCTTAAGGAGGCTGGCTCTAGGTAAATATGGGGGCATGGGGTGGGTGCCTGTCACTAGTCACAGCTTCTGCCAACTTAGCAAATGCAAGTAGATAAATGCAAATGCAAGTAAATAAATAGGTACCAGTTTGGTGGGAAGGTAACAGTATGCAGTGCAGTCATGCTGGCCAAATGACTACCAGAGTAGTCCTCAGACAATGCTGGCTCTTTGGCTTAGTAACGGAGATGAGCACCACCCCCTACAGCAATTCATGTCAAGGGATAATCTTTACCTTTTACCCTTACAGTAAGAAAACCCACTCCCAAGTTGGGTGATTCCTATCTCTCAGTGATGCTCAATGAAAATATTTTTCAGGATTCTGTAGCTCTTCCAGAAAGGCTTTGAGGGGGTACAGGAACTGCTCATAGAGCATGAGAAACAAAAGGAAAGATCCTTTGAACATTTCTGCCTTGCACTTGCACAACACTGGATTTCATTTCACCCAATATTTTTATGATGTGAGAGCCTTCCTTTTTCATTGTAGATTGTAGAATAAGTTAAGTTTACAGTATAGCCATAAATTGTGATCTTTTAAAAACCAACAGCAACATACTAAAGGTGTAATGAGCAGAACTCTACTTATGTGATAGGACTTTCCCCTCCTCCCATTTTGCACTGCCCTGTACCCCTCCAAAACTACTCTGGAGGTTTCCCCAACAAACTAAAGCTGATTTTGAGGATGGTGAAGGAGGAATTGGCCCTGCTCTATTGCGTTGATAGAACTAGTTCTGTGAGTGGGAGGATTTAACTGGATGCCACCCATTATGGTTGAAGTAAAGATAAAATCTAATCCTCAGACTTCCTGAGCAACTGAATCAAGGAGCAATTTTTTACATTTAGCAGCTTAAGTGCCAATGCAATGGGTAACACATTTTATTTTTCCTTGTAGGTACATTAAACTGGTTTTATTATGTGACCATGCCAATGCCAGCGTCAACCTTCACCATTGCTGTTGGATGCTGGGCAGAAGTTAAAAGAAAAACTTATGCAACTGGTATTCAGAGGAATGATGGGATCTTTCCACTGTTCTCAAAGGCGGATGTCAGGTTGGTGATTACAGTTGAAAAATATGTACTTTAGAGAGCATTCCATTTTTTTCCTTGTTATACAAGAAAATGAGTCATCTGAGTCAAGGAACAATAGCAGAACATGTTTAATCAAAGCAAAGGGAAACCATATAAAAGAAATCAGTCTAATGGGTGAGGATGGGCAAGGGTGTGTTGTCTACGTTGAAAGTATTATTTGAATAATGAAATTGGTTCCTACATAGATTTGCTTTCGCTTAACTATGTAAAAACCGAATTCCTAAACTATGCCAGGTTCTCATGTCCTTCTTTCCTCTTAGATATAATCTTATTTGTTTTTAAGTCACTCAAACTGTTCTTGTTCAAAACACTACCGTTAATGACTGTATAATTACAGATGTTCTGGTAGTACTGGTAAGGACAAAACAGGCATGATTAAAAGAGTTCAGGTTACTCCTCTTATACTAAGTTGATCTTAAGACCCTAGTAAAGTAATTATCTTAAGGAACACATTTCCAAGTACAGTGAAAGATTATGCTTTGTCTTTTTAAATTTCATACGGGTCATAATGTTACCTTTTAGAAATTATTCATTTTTAAGAGCTTGGTTGATATATTTAATTAAGTGGATGCTCCATACTTCTGTATTATAAGACTGGCTAGACAGCTATTTATGTTTCTTACTTATGATCTAGCTTATTTCTTTCATATCTGCTTAGCAGTCTATCTTCCAAGACTCCAACTCAATTTTGTTTCAAATTATCTTCATACAGAAATGCTTATAGGTTCTCCTAGCCATATTTTCCATCAGCTTAGTTTTTCCAGTTTTTCTGTTTTATGTATCTTGTTTCTAAGAGTTCCTGTTTGTTGACGTATTTATAGTAAGAGTGTTCCACAGCAAAGCATATTGCTGTTGTGAAGTATTTGTATCTCGCATTGTTTTTTAATCTGTAACAGATCATAAATTTCATGGCAAGATTTGTTCAAAGGATTTTAAAATGCATTACTATTAATTTGTCCTGACTATGTGCTATTCAAGATTAGAAACACCATATAGAACATCTCCACATACTATGAATTCATTGTCCAGTACAGTCTACAGATAATAAACAGATATGTGCCTATTGGAGATGTACGTAGATGTTGATTTGCAGGCTTCCTCTCCTTTCCCAGGACAACTATGGCTATGATTTCATGTTATGTCTACTTCAGTGCTAACCAGATTTCTCAATTTGAAAAAGGACCTGAACTGGATTTGTAAATCCGGGTTAAGAGGGAACTTGGCTACTGTTAAGCATAGCTGAAAAAAACTTTAAAAAAGTTAAACGCTAGTTGGAAGTTTTCAGGAATTTCAATAAGTTGCTTGTGTTTACTGTGGTTGTGCTATAGCGTGGTTAAAGTCTAGAGGGGCAAGTGGAATTAGTATTCGTATTCTGCATGATGAAATGAATCAATTCCAATACAAATTGTGCTGCTCTTATACTTCCTAAAGTGTTGCCTGGGGTCTCCCAGCTCAGTCTTGAGAGGTGGCCAGCTGAGGTATTAGAATGCCAGTGAGTCACATTGCTCCCCTATCTCAAAGGCTTCTGCTCTTTGTCCCCTCACCATACTATTGCCATCTCAGTCTTTTCCCCTCCTTTGCCTTACCTCTCACCATGATTGTGCCTCCTTCTACCCTTCGTCCAACTTTTTCTTTCTTCTTTTGCTGTCTGCATTCTGTGAAGCAGTGTTGGCCTCACAAAATAGATGGAGCACCCTGACATAAAGTACACAGGTAGCAAGGACAAGGCACATAAATTATCAGTGAAAGATAGTGTGAGCCATAAGAGGAATTGGGGCAGGGTGGGGGTTAGGAACATCCAGACTCTCCCAGTAGCTAAACCATGGAAGAAAATGCTGCCATCACCCCCATTGCAACCTCACTACTGTCACCTCCCCTTGTACCGTACCATATTTTTCCCTGCTCCTCATCTTGGAGTGTTGACAGCATTCCTGCTACCATAATATAGCAGCTTGCCTGTGTGTGGTAGTACGAATGTCAGAAGTCAGACAGAGAGCAACACGAGGTGGTGCAAGGCCCGAAAAAGAAGGAAAAGGTGGGAGGCATCATAGTGTTGCATGGAGGACAAATGAGGCATTGAAATAAGATAAGAGAGAGGGAGGAAAGAAAGAAAGAAAGGAATGGGGTGAAGTGGTGGAAGCACAGTGAGAGAGTACCAAGAGAGGGATGTGAGAAAGCAGAAGAGGAAACTGTTAAGATGTGTGTGTCTCTGTGTGATACGATTTGCTATTCTCCACTATTTGAGGTGGCCACTGCCAAGACTGCTGCAGGTTTAATGGGAAAGAAATGGATTTTCTGCACTAAGGAAGATGACACAACAGGAACAGTACAAGCACAGGCACTTAGATATACTTGATGGTCCTGTTGGTAGTTGGTACTGGTACTTCTCCTCAACAGGACCTGCAGTTTTGTGTGTTTCTCAAATCATAGAATCATAAGAGTTGGAAGAGACCTCAAGGGCCATCCAGTCCAATCCCCTGCTATGCAGGAACTCACAATGAAGGCACCCCTGACAGGTGGCCATCCAGCCTCTGTTTAAAAACCTCCAAAGAAGGAGACTCCACCACACTTTGAGGGAATGTGTTCCACTTGGGAACAGTCATTCTATCATAAGGCAGGCTGACTGGCTGCTCTGGAGGTGGGTTGTAGGCCACATGGCTCTAAATGATTGTGGCTTGTTGCAAAATATTACCTTAGAAGAAATATGCTTGTCAATCAGATCTTGAATGTCAATAAAATTCTAATCTTTAGACTGAGTTGTCTCAAGAAATGTGTATTTTCATGGTCCTGATTTTTTCATCTGTAGTTACAGAAATCTCTTATCGAAGGAAATACATTTTATTTTCTAAATGTACCATGGTTGAAGTGTTGTAATCAAAACAAAACAACTAGGTCATTTGTAATGATTGTATCTTAATACACTAGAAACCTTACTTGTTAGGAATATAAAAAATCACTTATTTGCTTTTCATCATCAGGTTATCAGATCAGGCTTGTGGTCATGTACCTTATCCTTGCCGTTTCCAAGATCCTGCTGCTACTTCTCAGCTGGTCATTCCTCATCGTGTCTTTGCTCCACCATGCCTTCAGAAATCCTGTGAAGAAATTCTACTTCAGCTTATCCCTCAGTGTCTTTCAGCTGCTTATGCTCTGCTGGGCACTCACCCATTTTCCCGCCTTGATGTCTTGATTGTCCCATCCAACTTTTCTAGTCTTGGAATGGCCAGGTATGGATATTTTTCTAGTTTTCTGTGCATGTTTGTCCTCTCCTAAGTACTTTTAAAGAGTATATATATAATTTTTAAAAAACTTTTGTTGCAAATGTTGTTCTAATGCATCAATGCTCTGTGAAGGAGAGCACTGTTTAAATGTTTAAGATCCTGCCTGCATTTATCATATTGTATCTTCTGTGCTTTGAGGGATGCATGGCCAATGTAGTGACTCAGCTATTATACATGGAAATTGGAAATTCAAACCACTTTTATTGTGTTCTTGAAAATCATGACCGATCAATGATTTCACTGATGTTAACAGTTTGCTGTGTGATGTCTGATTTATGGAAGGACATATAAAACACAATACCAGCAATTATACTCTTAAAATATAGGGAGTGCAATCTAGTGGTGGTATGCTTGTCAAGTGAAAAAGATCCTATCCTGATTCTAAGCACCCTGGAGGAATCTAACTCTGTTTAATGAATGATAAGAATGATTCACATAGACCAGCAGATAAGTTTCTTGGGTCCTGCAGATACAAAGGGGCTATTCATGGAAGGCTGCAAAAGGAGAACAAAATAGACATTCCCAGTGGAGATATAATAGGACAGAGAGGATATTTATGTATATGGAGACATTGTCGACATACTTATTAGGGTGTTTCAGAGGTTTTAATACCAGTGTGGATAGCGATAGTCTTGGGTTATTTAAAAGGTTAAGTCCTGAGAAAACACCCTTGAGAGTCCCCCCCCCCATACTTTAGCAGCTGCAAAAGTATTCGTAACAATGTACAGGGGACAAAATAAATCTTTCCTGTTGATTACTGGCAAGATGAAGGGCAAGCTATAGTAACCATTAGGATTTAGGCTTAAAGACTAAAGATAGCAATAAGTATATTCCTCTCTTGGAAAACAGTAAGACTATTTGACTAGTCCATGGAATGGGGAAAACCCTTTAAGTTGTGATATGTTAGACTTACTTTGGTCTTTGTATGTGGCATTTATTCAGGCTTAGACACCGGTGGTTCAGATGTAATAATACCTATTTCCAGCATAAGTGGAGAATAATTACATCAGAAATGAGTACATGAGTGAAAGTAAAGTGAAGTTATTAGAGCTAGAGTAAAACATTAAATTTAGAGAAAAGTGGTGCATCTGAATGCTCCCTTTTATAAAAGTAAAATTGGGGGATGGGTGGAGGGGAGTAGGGATTCAAATCTCCAGTTCTCTTTGCCTGATGATCAAACTACATATTGGATTAAGCACGCAAAAGCAGTTAAAGATCCCTTTGCATTTTATTCAAAGGGTAGCTTTCCAGATGTTGTTGAGACTAATTCAATCAGCTCTAGACAGCATAGCCAATAGTGAGGAATACAGTAGTGGGAGTTGAGATCTAAAAACATCTGGAGGGGTGTACTTTGCCCAACCCTGCTCTAAAATAGATAGATAAAGTATTCTTTATCTGGATCATTGACAATGTGTGCAGAAAGCTAAATATCCCTCCATTCATTTTTTAATTTAACCTCCATCCCAATCTCATCCACATGCAGAAGAGAACAAAGAAAGAAATACCACTGGTGCCAATGGAGGTTCCCTCACCCCCCCCCTTTTTTTTAAGAACAGCACTTGGATAGAGAAGATAAAATCCAAATGGCTGGGGTGATGCTCCTTGTTGTTTTTTGAGTGAAACAAAACATTTATCCTCAAGCATGTACTGATTGTTTAACAGTGTGTGTGTTTGACTCCCTATTACAAGGAGAAAGTGAAAAAGATAAGTTTTTTGTAATATTACTTTCACCAACATATTGTTGTGTAGGTACAGAGCTGGTTCATGCATAATGGTATGCCAAAATTCTGGCTTATTGGAAATGCATCAGCACGTTGTGTCAATCATTCCTGCTTTGCTAAACAAAGAAGAAAAGTACCACTTGTGATTTGTTCAGCCCCAGGTTTGTTGTTATTATCATAAACTAGATTCATTTGTTATTGGCTTCAGAGTCTTGCATATTATCAAAGGATATGTTGAGATGGTTCATGAAAAAATTCACACACGTTTGTTTAGCAGCTCCCATTGGCAGGAGGAACCAAGTGGGAATCATAGGGGACTGTACACTATGACCATTCTTTATTCCCAATAAAGCAGAATTCTGAATAATTCTTCATTATTGTTCATTATTGTTACATGCAGACTGGGCCATTGTCAGTTATTTAATACATCTCACTGGTTTGGGAGAAAAGATAAACTATAAAGACACACATGTACTTCTACTTGATTGTGTGGTGTCCTAAATTCTTGTCAGCCTCTATTGTGTCAATAGAATTACTTCAGACACAACCCAGTATTCCAGAGCTGTGTTAGTACTTTATATATCATTTTGATGCAGTATCTATGCTCTGAATCATGTTGCCTATCTCCAGTGGTATAAACAAAAGGCAGCATGTTCACACAAATAGTCTGCTGTTCTGAAAATTCTCGTTGTACTTGTGTCTGCCAGGGAAGGAAACAGCCATAAATATTCAACCATTATTTTTAGATTGTGTGTGTGTGTGTGTGTGTGCGCCCATGTACATTGGCAAGTCTGTTCCTCATTAGCCTTGTAGCTACTTCATTTCCTAATGTGCCAGAGTACTGTCTCTTATTTGAGGGAGAATGGTTGTCCCACATTTCAGAGGTAGGAAGAAATGATGGTACTTCTTTTGCAGAACATCTTAATTAGAGGCTTGAGGTTGTATTTTCCAGCAGCAGCCACTGCAGATTCAGCAACATTTTCTTTCAAGACCTGCCGACGCCTTTTTAAGGGGGGGGGGATCTTCCTTTGAAATCTTACTTATATGCCTTCTGTTTATCATCACCTTATGTTTATAATTTGACATGGACTTTTATATGGAAAGAAAATTCTGATTACTTATTTTAAAAAAACAATGGAAGGCACTCCTCCTCCTAGGCCTTCAGGGGAATCATGGGTGGGTGGAGGTTGATTTTAGATGATGCTCAGCTGAGCACAATAATTATCTAATGGTTCTTTTCCAGTGAAGTGGATGGTGGGCTGAGATTTTGCAGGTGTGCTTTCCATCACTAGTCTCTGTTCTCTGGCTCTGCATTATATTTCTTATTAGAAGGACATAGGTCTCCCATGTAGCCTAAGGGGGTTTATCCTTACATAGGCCTAATTTTTTGGCTGCGTACTGTGACCAATTTAAAACGGGCAATTCGACAATCCTGAGCAAGCATTGCAGTATAGTGTGCTTGATACTGTTAAGTTCCTTATTTCTTTTAAACTTGATTTATTTAATTCTCCATGTAGGAAAACTACTTGTGACGAGATATAGGTTTAAAACAATTTTACAGAGCACTCTGGTATAGCATCCATGTACAGTGTACATATTTATTGAAATATAAGTCTCACTGTCTTTAAAAAGTGACTTACATTTTGAAGGTTAAGGCTGCAGTTCTATAAATGCTTACTTGCCAGTGTTTGTAGGATTGCAGCCATAACCTACAAAATTTCCATTTTTGAGTCCATGGTTTCTCGAGCAGTTTTTTTTCAGTGAAGTGGGACAGAATATCTGTGCTGTCTAAAAAACTAGAAACAATTGTAAACTTTTACTATACATAACTGATATTATGCCATCCTAAATACTGGGTACACTATTGGACTACTTTGTGTCCATTTGGTGGATCATTATGTCTACCTTTCTTTAAAAAATCCTCATAAATATAGAAGGTCACTATGACTATGGTAAAAATCAAGAGTTGCCGGACAACTATATTCATACATCTTGCTTTTATGTTGCCTCCTTACTTTCATGAATTATAGTCAAAGGTTAGGTGTTGAATAGGTGCTTCAATGGTTAAATGCCTGTACATCAGCCACTCACTCACAAACCACAAGGTTGTGAGTTCAATATCAGCCAGGGGTTCTGGGTAGACTCAGCCTGGCATCCTTCTGTAGGTTGCTAAAATGAGTACCCAGCTTGTTGGGAGCAATTAGCTTACATTCATGGCCTGCATCCATAGTTTTTTGTGAGTTTTTCAGGCTATCAGGCTATGTTCTAGAAGAGTTTTTTCCTGACATTTCGCCAGCAGCTGTGACTGGGTCTTCAGAGAATGCTGGCACGGGAGAGAGTGGAGTATATATACTGTTGGTTGAGAGGAAGCGATTTGCATGTTAATCTGTGCATTGTTCTGTTGTTGAATGGCAAGGCCTCAGGGTGTCTATTTAATTAATCATCCACTGTCTGCCGGGAAACCTCCCTCACCCTGGGTAGTTTTTATTTTCATTTGCTGGGCCTTGATTTTGGTGTTTTTCAGGACTGGTAGGCTGAAAGGAGTCAAAGGAGTCACAGATGGAATAGGGATACTGTTGAGGAAACACAACTTCCAAATGGTCTACAAATGGGCCAAGAAAATCCAGCAAATGCTGTGCTCAGCAAAGGACAGGAGAGACCCTCTCACGGCCACAGGAGTTTACCTTATACCATGCAACTGCGGACAAGACTACATAGGGACCACCAAACACAGTGTTCAAACATGAATCAAGGGACATGAGAGACACTGCAGACTGGGACAGCCAGAAAAATCAGCAGTAGCAGAACACATTATAAACCATCCTGGGTATAAAATGCTGTTTGAAAATACTGAAATTCTGGACCATGTCAGCAACTATAAAGTCAGAATGCACAGGGAAGCATTCATAGAAGAATCCATAAACAACTAGACAACTTCAACAGGAAAGAAGAAACTCTTAAAGTAAACAAAGTTTGGTTACCAGTCCTGAAAAACACTAAAATCAAGCCCCAGCAAATGCAAATGAAAACCACCCATGGTGAGGGGGGTTTCCCAGCAGATCATTATTTAAATAGGCGCTCTGAAGCATTACCATGCACTAATAGAACAATACGCAGATTAACATGCAAATTGCTTCCTCTCAACCGACAGTATATATACCCCTCTCTTCCATGGCAGCATTCTCTGAAGATGCCAGCCAGAGCTGCTGGCGAAATATCAGGAAAAAACTCTTCTAGAACACAGCCTCATAGCCCAAAATACTCACAAAAAACGTTGGAAACTGCTTAGTATATCAGTAAGTGGTATAAAAATGTACTTGGTATTGCTTGGTATTGCTACATATGTATTTATCCCTCCTTACCTCATCCCTTGCCAGATGCTATGATAAGCAATAAAATGTTTAAATTTGGTTGCTACAACTCATGAAAGAAAGGTGGAATGCATGTTGGTCTTGATCCAGAGTCCTTTTAAACTGGACAATCCCCCCCCCCTTTTGTGGCAAAAAATAACTTGATTGGGTTTGGATAAAGTGCACCTTGTCTGGCGTAAATGGAAGGAGCATTTATCATTTTGTTTCAGGCATCAAGATATATTGGGCTTGCTGTTCTTTGCAGTCTTCGTGGCTTGAGCATGTTGGTTCTGAGAAGAGATTGAAGTTCTGTTAAGTGAAGGTTGAATAAGTATCCACTATGCAAATAATTTATTTTACTAATGGCTAGAAATACATATGAGAGCCAGTGTGGTGTAGTGGTTTTGAGTGCTGGACTAGGACATTGAGAGCCCAGGGTTCAAATCCTCACTTGACCATAGAAACTCATTGGGTGACCTAAAACCAACAACTCTTAGCTTCAGAGAAAGGCAAGGGCAAACCGCACCACCCCGCCCAAAAAAATTGTGCCAAGAAAATCCTGTTATAGGATCACCTTAAAATTGTTATAAGTTGGAAATTACTTGAAGGCACACAACAATAACAGAAATACATTGTGAAGTTAAGAACCTAGCAGAGAGGCAACAGAAACCTCATTATAGTTTGAGGAATCACTAGTAAATAGTATTATTTTTTAAGCAATCATTTTGTCTTAGGAGCACAATGTGGAGCAAAACAAAAGCCCTTTGTTGTATTAATTATACACAAAATTCAGCCAATATCTAGTTAGGACGCTTGCTCCAATGTGGACCAGATGTTGGCTAAGATTTTGAAAAGGCTGGCTTAGAGACAACTCTTAAAGTTCCTGTTTTTGCTCCATAATGTGTAATTGTTCTTCAACCATACAAGACATCTAATAATGTCTGTTCAAACCAATATGAGACTGTTAGTACTTCAACTACTCATGTAATTGCCTCAAACTAAAGATAGCTTCAGATGCTGCGAAGAAGTATGATAGTGGGATGCCTGAGTGCCTTGTGCATTAGCTGTCTGTGCTTCCTGCATAATGTTCAAATTGGGAATTTGTACATTGGCTTACCATCTACATAAAGAGAGTGGTTATGAGGAATGATGATAACTATCCTCTTACAGAGGAATGGTTCCCCTTTATGTGAAAGGTAGGAAGGCTGGAGTGGGGAGCTTTAATGTACTTTTAATATTGGGGGTATTGGGAGGATTTGAGGGAATAGGGAACAATTCATGAAGGAAGCACCGCAATCATCATGGGGGACAATGCGCTTGAATGAAAGGTTAGATAGAGTATCAGGGAAATTGTCAAGTGTAAATCCTGAAGACTGAAAGAGCCTGAGATTTATTAGAAAATACTTAATTTATATGTACAACTCTCCCTATTTCAAAGGTGCATAAAAGTAGAAAGCCTGCTAAACAAAATAGAATAAAATAACTTCATTATTAGTTTTCTGTCCTGTAGTCACTTCACAGTGATACACAGGGGATGTGCTGAAGGTCAGTGATAAAATACATGCTTCAATCAAAAGGTCCTAGATTCAACCTCTGGTGTCTTCAGCTGTTGTTCGGAAGGACTGTTACGTGAAATATTGGAGAGCCACTGCCTGTCTGTGGAAATAATACTGAGCTGGATTGACCAATAGTCTGACTTGGTATTAGGCAGCTTCTTGAATTCAACAAATGGGAGAAGACAGTGTCTCTTTGTGTCTTAAATTGTTTCAGTATTGTCAGTTTAATCAGTTACTCAAATGTGTCTGGAAAAGAACTGGGCAATCTACAGAGGCTGAGATTCTGTTGAAAATATTCCCCCACACCCACCCAGCTGGTTGCAGGCTGTTGCATTCTACATTAGCTGAAGCTTTCAGACAGTTTTTAAAAGCACTAATCTTGTGGCAGTGATGATGGCATGCATGATGGATGGCAGATCTTTATCAGATAGGAGGGGCTGTAGTCTTTTACCTGGTATACTTGGTGATAGGTGACATGGGTATCTGCTATCTTTTTGTTGGCGTGCAGAATAAAGTGTGAAGCAGTGGGAAGAAGAAGGATTTGTAAGGAATCTTTTCACTGGAACATTTACTCTGATGTCTCTTATTTTATACATTTCCTGACAATATTTTAATAGTTCTTGTTTTTATATTGTTGTGTTTTATAAACTTTCAAGCTAGGGTGAGATAAAATTGAAACACTAATAATTTTTCCACAGTAGTTGGAGTTAACACATACATAAAGATTCCCTCTGCCCTTCTTCTTCCTTTCCCTGTTTTTATTTTTATGCTGTATAGCTAGGGTCCATTTAAAGCAGGAGTGGGCAACATGTTCTTGTCTTACAGCTCCCATCAATCCTAGTCTGAATAGCCAGTGGTGAAGGACTATGGGAATTATAGTCTGAAAATATCCAGAGGACCACGTTGTTCATCCCTGCCATAAAGTATATCACTTACTAGATTTAAATGGTTGATTAAATGACTCCCCCCCCCCGCTACCTGCAAACATAGCCTATTGTTATGTTGTTGTTTTGCCACTTCAGTTCCTCTTAATTTTAGAGATTTCATTTTTGAATGTTTAAGAGTGAGCAGAGAGATCAGTATGAAGTGAGGCTGGGAATGGTTCACTTCTGCATTGTAAGAGCCATTGCTGCATTGTATGAGCCACTGTTGCATTGTCGGTTCTTGAAGCTCACACAAATCACAAGCAGAGAGGTGAGATAGGGGTACATTTCTCATACATGCACATGCACACATACACATGCACACACTCGCTCCAAGCTTTATATAGCACCATCACTGTACAGTCAACCCTCCGTTTCCACAGATTCAACCAATAAAAATTGCAAAAAGCAAGCCTATTTTGCTATTTTATATAAGAGACACCATTTTTACAAAGTTATTGTATATAATGGGACTTGAGCATCCATGGATTTTGGTATACACAGGGAGTCCTGGAACCAAAGCCCAGTGGATAAATAAATAAATAATAAAACTTTTATTTATACCCCTCTTTTCTTCTGTAAATCAATCAAAGCGGCTTACGGTTCAAGACAAGAGCCCATTGGACATGATGCTGTGCAAGAAAAAGAACAAGAAAAAAGAGTTCCCTACCCTCAGACTTACAGTCTAAAGACACAAAACACAAGGAAAAGGAATGGTAGTGAGGGAGGGCAGTGGCAGTTGAGATGGAGGGAGGAGGGCCTTTCATCAACTCTTGAGCCTGGGCATGATGGAGCTGTGCATGCCTCTCCTTCTGGATGCATTAAGGCACTGTGCTGTATTTCAGTCTCTCCACCCAGCACCAAGGCTGTCCTTGGAGAAGCAACAACCCTCCATCCCTTCAGCCCTGTCATTAAGGAAGGGATGTAGGATTGTACTCTGATTTTTTAACGATATAAAATGAGTATTAGGTAGTAGGGGAAACACTTTAATGCAAGACTAAATTATTTGTATTTATACAAATGTATTTATTTCATATCATCTTTTCCTTTTTATTGTTTATTGTTTCCTTTTATTGTTACACTTTACTGTAATATATATCTTTTTGTACATTCTTCTGAAAATAAAAATGGATCAAGGCTGGTATATATGTGCTCCATATACATTAATACTTTCAGAAAAGCTTTCTGGATATCTAATCTCTCTACTTTTATAAACTGTGTTTCTGGTATGTTATTGGTCTAGGACAGGATTTTAAAGCAAGTTTTTATGATGTGTGAGTCACAGTTGGTTGGTTACTTCTGGCTTTTAGTTGCCTGCTACTCAATCCCAAGTTTGACTCAATTTTAACCATTCCACATGTCATGAAATAAGCCCAGCATCCCTGCATCGGGATAGGAAGAGCAGGGTAGAAGTTGGCTTTTTTAGGTTTTGGAAAATGAAATTAGTGCAACAGGAGTGAACATTTACTGCGTGTGATAATTTGAGGCATTTCTCTTCATACTACCTACATGAATATAGCAATTCTTTATTATGACAATAATGTCTGCCTCTTAGCTAAATTTAGCTAAAGTCAAATTGCTACCTCTGTGGTAATGGCCCTCCACTCGGTTGTCAATTGGAGATCAAAACAAGATTTAGAGTACATCAAACACACAATATTTCCTTACCAGCATGCTGAATCACTTAGCCCATAAATGTGTAACAGATGTTTTTCGAGCAGAAGTCTATCACAGGGTAGAACATACAGTAATTACCTTCTGAGGCAAAGAAAAGAGAGATGAAGTAGTAAAAATGAATATGCCAGGATTCAACTCAATTGTGAAATCATTACAGAAATGCTTCTAAGCAAATTTCAAATTTTTATCAGAATTTTTCTAGCACTTAATCTTTTTAAACATGTTTTTTCAAAAAGAAAAAAAATATGCAGGTTTGCAAACACATTTCAGTAAACCTTGTTACAGTAATAGAAATAAGCTTTTTTGTTCATCATATGAGGAACAACCCACAGTCTTCTAATTTCCTTATCCAATATAATGAAAGTACCTTGAGATTTTTTGAGTATAACCACTGAAACCTGTGGAAACTACTAATCATAATTTTCCTTCTGGGGAAAGATACTCATCTGGGAATCATAAAAATAGTCCTATCACAGAGATGGGCAGACTTGCAGAATAACTTTGTTTTACTAGCACTGTGAGATTTACCAGCTGGATTCAGGTGTAAAATAGTAGCTCAGGTGCTGGACATATGCTAACACACACTCTTCAGAAATTTGTGATCTGTACCAGAACTCATCCATTTACAAGCAAAATTCATTACCGGTATGTTCTTTATATGGTAAAACCCTTCTTAAATCTTGATGAGACAACTGGGAACAAGAAACCATTACTGATCTACTGCAGATTATCCAGATATCTACTGATAGATCTCAATGTACCTACATTCTCAGACACAACCTGGATATGATGACAGAATGAGAAAGGTAATTGATTTTATGTTTCTGTGTTTGGTGTAGTTTTTCCAGAACAGTAGATTCTGTCCTGCTAAGTGGAAAACAACACTGTCCCCCCCCCCCCCCCCGCATCATTTGTATTGGACAGTTGTAATGTGCAATATCATAATGAATAGAGAAGATAATCAAAACATGTATTTTTCTACCTAGGTCCACATTTGTTGTCAATTGGTAACAATTTAGTCTCTAAGTTGCAATTACTGTGTGTTGCTAGACTGTGAAGCTGGAAGGGAAACAATTAGAACTTGTGGTCTCTTCCAATTCTACTATGATTGTATTACTCTCATCTGTCACTGGAGGTTCTCAGGTATTATTATTATACTGAGTATCCTTAAAGATCTGTTGAAGTTTGATGTGAGAAGATAGTATCAGAAGCTGGTAAAAAAGATGTGATCTCCATCACAGAATTATGTTGTGCCCAGCCCTACTGAATAATGTTCTAGGACCAATAGACACTAATATTTTTTCCAGAACTGTAACATCTGGTACACGTTCATAGTGCACATGATATATTACCTAGCCTGTTGTCCTAATGCTATTTGCATTTTCCCATACAACGGTTTGTTGCCTGGGTTAGCAGTCCAGTAGGCTTTTGCTTGTTTCGATAGTTGAAGACATCACATTTCTTTAATCGGTGAAGGAAGCACAAATGATCTAACCCCGCAGCAACTTTAGAAGTCTTAGAGTTTTTCTGTCAGCTTTCCACACTACCTCTTGCACAATAAAATGAACTCTGGAGCCAAGATGTCAGGTTAATTTCACTGAGAAATAGAGAGCTGCTGCCTAGAGAGTGTGACCAGATCATGTGCAGAGAAATCTTAAGTACAGTGATCTCTAGGTATACAGAAGGCTTTGGTTCCAGGACCCATGGATAACAAAATCTATGGCTGCTCAAGTCCCATTATATACAAGAGCATAGTAAAATTGTGTCATTTACACAAAATGGCAAAAACAAGATTTGCTTTTTAGATTTTTTTAAAAAAATATTTTCAAGCCATGGATGGTTGATTCTGTGGATGAAGAATCAGTGGATATGGTGGGTTGACTTTGTTTATTCTTCTTCTGTGCTGTCTTCCTCCTAAATCTGGAACTTGAGGCAGCTCACAACAAGATTAACCCCAAAAGATGAAGATAAAAATCCCCAAAAGTTAAAACATTGAAACACAATTTTAAAAATTACAGCATTGAAACACAATTGAGTTAAAAGCAATGTAAACAAATGCCAATAAAGAAAGCAAATGATCTACCTATTAAAACCCATCTCTTAAAGCCCCCTTGATTTTTTTTAAATTTGCCTGCTGGAAGGAGAACAGTGCATTGGCCATCCCAGACATCCTTAAGAAGGGAGTTTACCAATGTGAAAGTATCTGACAAGAAAGCCTTAGATATGCCTTTGCCTTGGAAGACTTCCCCAAAGTCTGGCAAGAATTTTCTGCAGACTTGGCAAAGTCCTTATAATGATACTTAAGTGAACATTAATCTCAAAATTGTATCAGTGACCAGAGGATAATTTTGAAATACCCGCCTCATGGAGGTCTAACTGGTGCCTACTTTACATTTGTTTCAGCCTTTTCATTTGTCAGATCATTTCAAAATTTGCTCATTCAATTTCTGATTGTTTTTGTGGCCTTTCTTTGTTTTGATTACCTTGGCAGTTTTTAATCATTTAATTGATTTAAACAGTATAAGTTCTTTGCCCCAGCATATGCAGGGATATGGGGAAGTTTTGAAATACCGTACTTTAATTTATCATAATAAATTTTTAAAAATTGTTGGCTTGAATCCTGTTCCTCTGTCTGCCAGCCTCATCAGGAAAGCATTCCTACAGCAGGTACACTTGTGCCTGTTCACTTTTGCCAACTAGAAGCTATGTAGGCATAGTCTTTATTGTTGTCCCTGTGCTCGTCAAGTAAAGAGACAGTTATTATAAAGCAAGAAGATTATTAGCAGGGGAAAATTAGCAGATTTCAGGTTATAAGGAAATAAACAACAGGTACATTTGTAAGATTGAAGGAATAGTTATATAAGTTGTTAAGTTAGAACAAGGCCTGTCAGTTGGAATCCTTTTCTTTACCAATTTACCCAAACCCATGGACCTTCCAGTCTACAGGATTATAACTCTTACCACCCATAGTCTGGTGTGACTGCTTGATGGAGACCATGGAGTTGTAGTCTAACATTGGTAAAGGGCAGCAAGTTGGCGAAGCCTTTTTAGAACTGTAGACATGTTCATAATAGCAGAATATGTTTTAATAGTAGTGTGACCTAATTCTTTAAAAATTGCAATTGTGAAAAAAATAAAGAGAGCAGCAGATAGATAATTGGGGGAAGGATGTTCCAAAGTTGTTCCTACAAATATTTGGCTGGTTGGTAGGAACCATTTTAACAGCAGCATAAAGAAATAGAGAATGACCCTTCACTTTATGTGGTAGCAAATTGAATTCTGCTTTGGTCAGGCCTCACCTGGAATACTGTGTCCAGTTCTGGGCACCACAATTCAAAAAGGATGTAGAGAAACTAGAGTGTGTCCAAAGGAGAGCAACTAAGATGGTGAAGGGTCTGGAAGCCATGCCTTACGAGCAGCGACTTAGGGAGCTGGGGATATTTAGCCTGAAGAAGAGAAGGTTAAGAGGTGATATGATAGCCCTCTTTAAGTATTTGAAGGGGTGTCATATTGAGGAGGGAGCAAGCTTGCTTTCTGCTGCTCCAGAGACTAGAACACGGAACAATGGATGCAAACTGCAGGAAAAGAGATTCCATCTCACCATTAGGAGGAACTTCCTGACAGTAAGGGCTGTTTGACAGTGGAACACACTCCCTCGGAGTGTAGTGGAGTCTCTCTCCTTGGAGGTCTTTAAGCAGAGGCTGGATGGCCATCTGTTGAGGATCCTTTGATAGAGAGTTCCTGCATGGCAGGGGGTTGGACTGGATGGCCCTTGTGGTCTCTTCCAACTCTATGATTCTATGATTCTATATCTATGGATGCTGCATCCACAAATTCAGCTAACCACACTTTGAAAATATCCACACACAAAAATATCTTAAAAGCAAGCCTTGATTTTTGCCATTTTATATGAGAAACATCATTTTACTCTACCATTTTATATAATGGCACTTGAACATCCACAGATTTTGGTATCCACAGGCGCTCTTGGAACCACCAGATGCCAAGGGCCCTCTGTAACAGTTCATACCTGCCCTGACCATAACTTTGAAGTTATGAAATACCGGTAATGAGCTTGTTTAGGAATCCAGTATTGTTCCTGAACAGCAATAGTTAGGGGGTGAGCAATTTCATTGTATATGCTTGCATAACTGGTTATTTTTTTGTGTTTTGTATTTTGCTATTTTTAGGGTATAAGGTAAAATTTTGCACTTATATTCCTCATGCCCAATAATTTAATCAGTATGACACTTTTAATTACCAAAAATATAAATATTACAAAGACGAACAAAAATCATCAGATAAGACGAGTACACTATATAACCATCTTGACCTCAATCCCAACCACTCCCCATCCTATCCAATTTCTTCGACTTTGAAGTATATTTGCAATCAACATTTCCAATATCCCTATCGTCTATATGCTGTTAAACTTATCTGCAACTTAACAATTTCTTTTTATATAAAGTTCACACATTGACTCAAACAATATTACTTCCTGATATTCCTAAAATGAAAATAAATTTATGTAGGTATGACATCTTTTGAGAGCCAGCATGGTGGTGTGATTTGAGGGTTGGACTATGACTTTGGGGACCAGGGTTCGATTCCCAGCCATAAAACTCACTGGGTGAACTTGGGCAAGACACATTCTCTTAGCCTCAGGGAATGGCAATGGCAAACCTCCTCTGAACAAATCTTGCTAAAAAAAACACATGATAATTCACCTTAGGGTTGTCATAAGTTGGAAATGACTTGAAAGCGCACAACAACAACAAATGACACTTTTTGGCTGTGCTTGTTAATGGAGACAGATATGTCATTTCCATTCTAATAAAAAAATACACACACACACATATACATAAGTATGTATTCTGTCAGGGGTGTTGTGTAAACAGCTTCTTAACACATGTGCCTGTATCTTTCTTCAGAATTGTATCATGAAGTTTGTAGTTCTGAAGTACTGAATCTTTTGCCCTGAGCCATTTATCTCATTCAAATGCACTCATGGACATTGCTTCTTCCAATCTAGAATGGGTTCTTCGTTGATTCTAATGCAGGGAGCTGTGTTGATACCACATCCCTTTAAATTTTGCAGATTGTAATAAAAATGTACAAAGATTACAGATAGATAAAATCCTAACTTCTATCATTCAAAGCTCCCTCATTCCCTAGCTATCAACATCAGTTTGGTTTGAGTTATAGCGGTGCAAATACAGAGCAACTGGGCTTATGTCAATGGAATTGCTCTTGATTTATATTTCAAGGAAATGGATACAGAAGATAGCCAAAAGGTTTTTTTTAGCAAGGCTGCTAACATATAGGATTTGTTTAGACTGGATGATTTTAAGTTTTAAAATGTTTATACAATGATGTATATTTATATTTGTTAAAGCTATTTAGTTCAGTCCTGGTCTTCAGCACATGCAATGTTAACACATATTTCCAGGAGTAAGTAAACATTTGACATCCATTAAAATGTTGTTGAAATACTATGTCTTTATCAAGAAACAATTTGTGAAATACATTGGAGACAGTGATGTGTCCATTTTACATATTATTTGTCTTTGTAAAGAATTTGTATAAATGCATTTTGCTTCATTGCAGTAACAGTTTATAAATTTATCATTTCATACATTTTCATAATCTTGCTTTTTATTTTTTTTTAGAATATTTATCTTCCATTTTTATGGTTACCTTTTCTTACTGCTGTTCTTAGCAGAACTGAACACTTTTATGCTAGGAATTAAATGCAGACTTCCTAATACCATACCAGCCCAACAGCCCCTGTAGGAGGACTCAATAGCCAGTTGCCCTGTACCAGCTGCTGTTCTCTAACACATGGAGCCTAGAGTCTACAGAGGTCTTTTTTTCACTCTACCACTTCCTATTCTGCGCTAGCACATATGAAGCTAGTGCTAATCAATATCTCTTGGCTTGATCTGTTGCCACCAGTATAAAATATGACCCCCATATCCATGTGGATATGTTCCTGGAATTACCATGGGAGCACTAAACAGTGGATAATAGTGAACCCTATTGAAATGAACAACTCCTGGCTGAAGTTAACCATGAAGTCATGCTGGAGGACATAGTAATTCCTAGAGACAACACCTATTTAGATATTTCTAGACACATGAAGCTGCTGGGTGAGATCATCCAGAGACATGGGTCAGGGTGTGATCAGTACGCGGATGACACCCAAATTTGTTTCTCTGTGTTTTGGACTGCTTCAGTGACCAAGGAGGGCATTTTCCCTCTGAATGACTGCCTGAGGTCAGTAATGAATTTGATGAAGGAAAATAAACTTAAGCTGAACAAATCAGAGGTACTCGTGATAGGTAACCCCAATCAGGGTATGGAGATAAGTTCACCAGTCCTGGACAGGGTCACACTTCCACTAAAGGACTGTGTTTGCAGCTTGGGGGTGCTCCTGGATTTGTCGCTTCAGCTGTCATCTGAGATTGATGTGACGGCCAGGAGTGCTTCTTATCACCTTCAGCTGATACACCAGCTGTGACCCTACCTAGAGTTGTGGGACCTAGAAATGGTTGTATATGTACTCGTAACCTCTCGACTCGATTTCTGCAATGCGCTTTACATGGGGCAACCCTTATGCCATGTTTGGAATCTTCAACCATGGTCCATAACAAGGCAGCCAGGTTGGTCATGGGAAAATCTACTTTCGACTGGGCACAGTACAAGGTGTTGGTTATTACCTATAAAGCCCTACATGGCTTGGATCCAGCTTACTAGAAGGAACGCCTCCTCCTATATAATCCTTCCCAAACATTCAAGTCCTCTGGGAAGAACTTACTGCAATCAAGAAAAACTAGACTGGTGGTGACTTCCCAGAGGACCTTTTCCGTGGCCACTTCAAAAATTTGGAATGACCTGCCGGAGGAGATTTGCCAGATTGCATCCCAGGCAGTAAAAACGATCCTTTTCTGCTGGACCTTCCCAGACTGACCTCTGCCCAGCACAGAACAAATTGCTCATTTTATTCAGCCCCCCCTCCCCGGTATTGTTACCTTGTTGAACTATTTTAATTGTTGTTAGTAGTTACATGATTTTTATTGTTGTAATATTGTATTGAAGGGAAGGTGGGTTGAAGGGTCAGGGGGGTTGGAGGATTGTTTTCTTGTTATTCTTTTCTGTATCTGTATTGAACTATGATGTTACCCACCTCAAAAGGGAGAGGCAGGATATAAATAAACAACAACAACTTCTTCTTCTTCTTCTTCTTCTTCTTCTTCTTCTTCTTCTTCTTCTTCTTCTGTCCTCCAGTGCCAGTCTATGGTCTGCATCCCCTGGAGGCAAACCATAGAATCATGCTTGAGGACCTAGAAAATGCCTACAGGGAATATATTTTTTCAAATGTGGGTAAATGAAACTGTGGGTACTCATCTGATGGGTACAGATGTCATGCTGTAAGAAAAACTAATTGCTGATCAGAATTCTTTTACTTTGGGCGGATAGAATGTTTGCTTAATATCTGGTTTAATAGTACACAATCATACAACATTTTTTAAAAAGAAAAGCTAAAGGTACCATATTATATCTATGTAAGACAGGAGTGGGTAAAGTGCACCCTTCAGCCCCTCTGCCTTTATTCTCATATAAAACAAAAAATCCCTAAAATTGTTTTTCAATTTCTCACCCCACCAAAAGTCTTCAGGGACCATTTTTGCCATTTTAATCCATCTGGTCCATCTGAGACCCAGAAATGGCCTTTTTAAAAACAGAAGTAGCCAGAAGTGACTTCTGAAAAAGGTGTGTCCTGGAACAAAGATAGCCCAAGAGGGCCCAAAAACTGGTGTAAATGTACCCCACAGTTCCTATTGGGCATTCAGGGACAATTTTTTTTTTGAAGTAGTGTGTGTGTGGTGAAAGGATGAAGCCCCCAACATCTCCCAGGGGACTAGTGCAGTGCTTTAGCTTCCCACAGTGACCCACCCCTGATTTAAGAGTCAACGTGACAAAAAGCTCATGAATAGAAACACATTCATTTTTGCAACAGAAGTCTGGATCAATACTCTTAGATCCTGTCTTAGTTAGAGTAGTAAGAATTAATAGATCGTGCTTTGGTCTACCTCCGTTCCTAGGAATTTTTCTCCCTGACTTTTCTCAGTACTGGTAAATGATGATAATACATTACTGAAGTCTGGAGTGTTGCTAGGGTTGCATCTATACAAAACAAGGTACTTGATACCTCTTTATTGTTAGGACAATGCAACAATAAGGTATATATGTACAGAAAATTCTTTGCTATGGGATAATGTTGATTTTAATGGAAACTTTGCAATAGTTGTTAGCCTTGATTATTAGATAATAATATAGGCATAAGGAAGGTCAAATATGTTTTTGCAGATGGAATGTAACTTTCTTCATTTGGATTCTGTAATACAAATGGAACAATCCTTATCAAAGCTATGAGAAGGGGAGACAGTGACTTGTAACAGCTGCTCTTGTTTATAGATTTCTATCTGTAAAATCTTGGTGTAATTTGACCCAGAATGGACAGCTGTTTCAATTCTCACATAAAACAATACTCCAAACTGTGTGCCTGTCTGCTTGTTAAAAATGCCATACATGTCAGAGCAAACATCCTCCTCTTCAGTAATAATTACCTTGATAGCAGGCTTGCCCATGCTGTAAGGTATTATTTTCTATTTATTGGGTTTTCTCTTTGCCAGTGTAATGCTTGGTCAGCTTTGTGTGTCTTCCAATTGGATATCCTAAGAATTCTTTATTCATTAGAATTCTTAGAATTCTCTATTTTAGAAATATTATATATCTTTAGTGTGATGTGATTAAAATGTAAAGAGATGGCACAGACAGGAGACAGTTTGTCTTGAGCAACAGCAGAACCAAAATATAATGTGGACCAGAATTCACAGGAAGATGAACATACTTTTGACTCAGTGGGATGTGTTCCTTCATGCAGCCTGTGTGAGAATACCATGGACACTCAGGCTGTGATTATCTAATTAATCTTCCTTGGGTTTCTGAGGACTTCTGGGTATAAGAAGTTGGGCTTTTCAGCTTTTTCCTCTTATGGCTTTCATTTCTTTAACCATGTGCCTTTGGTCTTGGCCCTGTTCTAATAAAGATGCTTATTTGGTATGCAAAGGACAGAAACTTAGTCCGAAAATAGATGGCCTTCTAGGTGCTTTGGGAGTGTGGCCTTCAAAAGACGCACACTCCCCAAACCACCCAGAAGCTGTGCCGAGGCTGCCTAAGGTGGCCCTAACCCAGCCAGAAAAGGAACAGCAAAAAACCATACCTGCCAGCAGTCCATATAGGACTATGGCAGCAGCTGGCTTCAGGACTGTGGTATCCAGTCACCGTATTCCCGCAACTATCAGGGCTGTCTGCATGACCCCATAGTTAAGCTGTTTTTGTTTTTGTCTGATGAACTATTTCTTTTTCTTTACTCTGTAATAAAATCTTCTTTGAAATATTTTGCTTGCTGGTTCTTCTAAAGAGCCTTAAATCTAAATCTAATACCTTGCTGGCCACTTTGCACATTGTTGCAGAGTTAAGATTTTGTCAGATGCTCAGCAATCAGTGGGAGCAGCTATCACCTTTGGTTCTTAGGAATGCCTTGTAATATATATATATCAGTAGAAATATGTAAACATGGATAAATATATGTTAGTTTTAATACGAAGACATATAATATGTTAATTTTTTAATAATAAAATTAACATAAAAAAATACTAGAAACCACAGTGAAAATATAAGTGAATGTTTTACACTTTTAACAGTAGATACTAGTTAATTGTAAATGCTAGTTAGTAATTTGATGTAGGGGTGCGGAGGCTTAATGGTTAAGGTGCCAATTCTGAAAATCAGAATATCAGAAGGTTGGCAATTTGAGGATCGAGTGCTGCATGATGGGGTGAGCCTAGTCCCAGCTCCTACCAACCTAGCAGTTCAAAAACATGCAAATAAAGTAGATAAGTAGCACTTCAGTAGGAAGTATTCCTCAGACAATGCTGGCTCTTCGGCTTAGTAATGGAGATGAACACCACCACCTGTAGCTGATTATGACTAGACATTCATGCCAAGGGAAAATCTTTACCTTTACCTTTAATTTGATGTAGCTGTTGGATGTCCACAAACTGTTGCATACCACATCAAGACTGCAGAGTTTCAGGAATGTACCAGCTGAGGGCCCAGGACTTCATGGGAGGGTACATAATCCAATACCTACCTGCTGAGGTTCAGGAAGTTTGGGTCTAGGGCCTGCCCACATAGCCATTTCCAGTTGTAGTACTCAATGTATCATTCTCATGCCCAATTCCTTGGTAGTCTTTGTAACCTCCTCGCTAGGCGGCCACATTAGCCCCATTTGCCCCTGTAATCTTGGGAGGGCTGCACCTCTTTATCCCACTTGCTCCTGCAATTATTTTTTAATTTGACTCCAAAAAGCCCTCAAGGGATTATGGGGGGCATTTGTACCATGTTTAGGGACCGTTGGGGCCCAGGAGAGGTCTTTTTGTAACAATAGAAGTGAGCACAATTCAATTCCTGATCCTATTTTTAAAAAAGGGCCCTTACGGACCTAAACTGGCTCAAGAGCAATTTCTTTTTACCCCTGAAGGGCCCTGGGAAACACAAAAATGGTCCTGGGAATGTCTGCAGCTCATGGGCCTCACCTAGTCCACCTCCAATGAGTGGACTGTTCCACTGGCATCACTGGGGGCTGGTGGTGGTGCAGCGCACACCGGGTGACACCTCAGAAGAGGGGTGACATCTAGTCATACCCTCGCCCTTATGCTGTCCCATCCTTTTTCTCATGAGGAGAAAGATGGGGTGGCACCAGAGGAGGCTGTATGTGCTGTCCACGCACACTCCCTCCACTTCATGCCAGCTGTACATACTTCCTCCTCCTCATGCTGTCCCATCCTTTTCCTCATGGAAGGGAGGCTCCACATATCACCCCTGGAAGCACCCCTGGAAGCCCCACTTCCCCACATTGGATGACACCGGGTTTGGGGATGCCACTGGACTGTTCTATAACTTTGTTTTCATCCACCAAGCTCTAAAGGTTGCTTTGTGACATTATAATTCATTGTAACTACATTGTGGCATTGTTTCCCAATTTTTTCCCCAGTTGCATCTGTTCCTCCCAGTGGGCATCTTGTGTGATTACTGTCAACATGTAACCAAATTCCTATGAAGGATTTTACTAGCTCTGATGCCAGTTCTAGTGTTCTCTCTACAGAAAGATAATTTGAGCAGAAAACCAAGGTTCATGGAGCCTACGTTGTAAGAGAATGTACTATATGAGAATGTACTGCATTTTAACAGTACAGTATACAGGATGCATGCATCAATCTACTTGTGCATACTTTGTGAAGTGCATTGTAACATCCTGTTTTTGATCCCTGAACATTGTCACTTGAGTTGAATAATATATCCGTAACATGCATATTCATTTTTCACATGCAGCAATCCTAGATCCATTTGCCTAGAAAAAGATTCAATGGGACCTACTTTTGTGTAGTACTTCTGTGACTGTGGTACTGTGCCATTATTCTTTTAAATCTTCCCAGATTTTGCCACAATGAATAGAGAAACATAACAATTTTGTTCATGTATCTCTATTTTTGTTTGTCTGTATCTTTGTATACATGTTAATAAAGCCAGTTAAATGTTAATTATCTAACTCTGAATGTAGTGCTGGGTGCAGTGTAATCTTGTAAAGTTAATGGCATAATGCTACATTAGAAAAAACTGTGATTAGATTATGGGGCTTTATTTAGTCTGCTAGTAGGTTCTTCTGTCATTCTTATCAAATTTTGCCTCAGACATTCAGATAAAAGGTAATATAATTCTAGTATACTTTTTACTTTTTCATTGGTCAACAAAGGATGTTTTTGTTTGGGAAAAAACTATTGAAGCTGTATTTTCAAAAGATATTAAAATTTTGCTTAAACTGTCTTGTACAGTGTAGTTCCTTTAATTCAATTCCTCTCAAAAGTTAGCATATTATTTATGCACAGTATTTTCTTTGTTCATACAGTGGGAGAGGTTTGGTGGCTGATCTTGAAATATAAATACTTTGGTAGTCTTGTAATTGCATTAAAAAACTATTTGTCTTATATTCTGCATTTCTGTCAGGACTGCAACTCAAGGTAATTTAGAATAAAATTAGAACAGACACAGGGAGAAAAAGAATATCAAGTACATGTTTTAAAAAATGTAGAAAAAGCTATAATGCTAAAATACAACTCAGCAAATACAACACTGAAACAATATAATAATAATAATAATAATAATAATAATAATAATCTTAATCTTTATTTATAATGTTTTAAAATGTATACTTTAAAACACACTTCTAGCATCAGTCTATTAAAAATGTCTTTTCCAGTAGTCAGCCAGTTATCAAAAGTCTTCCTGAACAGAGGGCAACAGGGAGTGAACCAGCCAAGCTTCCCTTGGAGGTGAGTTCCACAGCCTGGGAGCAACCACTGAAGTGGTTTGCCTTATTGTATAATGTATCATGACATGGGCTGCATCTGCATTGCAGAAATAATGCAGGTTGACACAGCTTTAACTGCCATGGCTCCATCCTGTGGAATCCTGGGTTTTGTAATTTGTTGTGGCACCAGAGCTATCTGACAGAGAAGGCTAAATAACTCACAAAATGAAAAATCCCAGAATTCCATAGCATTGAGCCATGACAGTTATTGTCAAACTGCATTAATTCTGCAGTACAGATGCAGCCACAGTGAGACATCCCAATAATAGAAATTATTAGCCATAGATTTGGGAGGAAGCAATCATAGATGTGGGCATAGTGTTTAAACCTATTAATTGCATTATCTTTGAAAGCACATTAATCACCAGTGAGCTAGAATATGTATGGTTATTTGTTATTGTTCTGAAAGTAAATAGTTTGAAATTTGCAAGCTGGGTTACATTCCCCCCCCCCCCCCCCCCAGTAATATTTCAACTGGTTTCACCCACAAGGTGTCATGGCAATTTACTCTCATTTAGATCAGTAGGAATATATTCAATTAAATTATTTGTACACTGCAGTGTGATTGTGGCCTACTTGACATAGCTTGCCCATTTTAAAGTGCCCAGATTCCATTTTGAGTATGCAAAGCTGGTTTGTCTAATTTGGTATTGGTTGTTTTGGTATATTGCTGTGTCTCTCACCTAGGCAACAACTGGCGGGAACTTGTCAGACATCCTTGAAGAGCCGTCAGGCAGAAATTCTATCTTTCCTAACTAATAGAATCGGCCTTCATTAACATGAAGAATGGAAATGAATATATTTCCCTCAGAGTCTTTTACCAACAAATCTGCTTGTCATTTCAAAGATTTTGTAAAGTATTAATTAGTTTTTGTCCCACCCTTGGCTTGGGCAGACACTTTTTCTTCTGTGCTGAAAGCTGATTCAAATAAGAAGTTGATTCTGTATTACACTCCTTGATGCTTATTGACAACTGGTGGCCGGTACGTCCAGAGTTAATCTGTCTCGAATCATTTTTGGAGAAAATGGGCAAAATTCCTTCCTTCCTTCCTTCCTTCCTTCCTTCCTTCTGTTTATAAAAGCCACTTTAATGACCTCCTGGATTAAAAACACATTGTACTTACCTGGGCCTGAGCACTTTATCCTGGTTTTCTACAGCGATAAAAGGATTTTCTCTTTCTACCACATTACAGGGACATTGGGTGGGAACATGTGAGTTGGCCTTCTTAGTGGGGCTCCCAGGCTGTGGAACTTCTTCCCATAGAAGCCTAGGCTTCTCTTCGTTCTTTTGTTGACAGGGAAAGAACTTTTTCAGCTGGACAGCCTTTGGGCTATTGACTGGTTGTTGTGCAAGGCTCTTTTAATGGGAGAGAGTGCTGCACTTTTATTCTCACTGTTGTGTTTTTAATGCTTTTAAACTGTTTTAAATTAGTGATATTTTAAAATCAGTGATAGTTTAATTATTCTTAATTGTTTTAATGACAACTGATGTGTCTAAAAGCTAAAAAGCTGTATTTTGTTTTAGCTGATGTACTGAGCTGCCTTGATTCCCATGTTAGGAGAAAAGGAAAAACAAACAAACAAACAAAAAAAACAAATGAATGAGTTTTGATTTTTGAAGGATTAATCAACTCTTGCCTAAATGGCCAGAAGAATTTGGAATGGTGTAAATTATTGCTGTGTTTATGGTCGTGGGAAGAGAGCTGGCTAAGGACTCTTTCAAACGGGGAGGAATTTCTCCCAACTCCGAATGGAGCCAATGTGGATTCATGTAAATTCGCTTGTTTAGCGAATTTACATGAACCCCTGCTCCGTTCGGAATTACTTCCCATTACCCGAAAATAACCCCCTCCTGCCCGAATTTGCATGCGAAGCTTTAATTCGCAATAACGTAAAACCCATGATTGCATTCGAATTGGCTTCCCTCTTGCCCGAATTTGCGTGCGAAGAGTTAATTCGCAATAACGTAAAACCCATGATTGCATTCGATTTGACTTCCCTCTTGCCCGAATTTGCATGCGAAGCTTTAATTCGCAATAACGTAAAACCCATGATTGCATTCGAATTGGCTTCCCTCTTGCCCGAATTTGCGTGCGAAGAGTTAATTCGCAATAACGTAAAACCCATGATTGCATTCGAATTGGCTTCCCTCTTGCCCAAATTTGCATGCGAAGCTTTAATTTGCAATAACGTAAAACCCATGATTGCATTCGAATTGGCTTCCCTCTTGCCCGAATTTGTGTGCGAAGAGTTAATTCGCAATAACGTAAAACCCATGATTGCATTCGAATTGACCTTAAGTTATACTTCCAATTTAGCCTTGTATGAAAGAGTCCTAAGAGAACAAGGTTAGGAGTTTGGGAAAAATACTCTTTTTTTGGCTGTGGGCTCCCCTCATGGGCTGTACAATATTTTATTAAAAAATCTCCAGAGTTGATTATGTACAATTGTTTATGGTGCCAAAGTAACTCAGGTATCTTCAGCCAATTGAACTGTTTGGTAGCTTTCTGGAGTGAGCCAGATAAGTGACACTCCTTTTTGTGCTCTGGAAAACTATTTTGAGAAAGCCATTTTGAAAGTATGTGAAAACATTTATAATTCAAATCATAAGTTGGAAATCTTTGGCCTCTTGAGATTTTTGGTTTGGGACCTTGATACTTTCCCTCAGCCTGAGTATGGAGTTGTATTGGAGAAGCCTTCCTTTGTATTCCACCAATGGAGACAATACAAGGTATGAGGACATAGGAAAGCACCTTTTGTTTTCTAGCACCCCTGTTGTGTAACACCCTCTCCTTTGAGGCTTAATTGGTGCTAATGTTGACTTCATTTCTGCACTTAGTTAAAACATAGCTTTTTATTGAAGTCATAGGGTCTAATGAGTTTAAATTATTGTATAGTTTAATAAGTTTTAGACAGTAAATTACTTTTTACTGCCTTTTACTGCTTTAAATTTTAAATTGTTTAAATTGATGTTATTGTATGCCATCTTTGGATGAGATATTTGGATGTAGAGTCGGAAAATAGTACTAATAATACTAAGAGTAATACATCTCCCACTGTCTCTTACTATTCATGGATCATTCTAGTTGAGGCTTCAGGGAGTTCAAAACATCTGATGCATCAACATTTTCTCCTAATTTAAATACTGTAATTAAGTCAGTTATAAAGCAATTGTTGCATGAAGATCTAAAATGCCACATAAATTAATTGTGGTGGATCTGGTTCTTCTCATTTTCTCTAACCAGGCAGAGAATGTTCTTGACAGGTTCCACCATATGAAGGGTCTTGCCATACTACCACTTCTCCCCTTTTCTGGAGCAACAAAGGACATTAAGATGAAGTCTGAAGTGTTATTAGACACATATAAATAAACTCAGCTTGGTTATATAGCTCCATTTGGGCTGTCTTTTTCCTCTGCATGTTTTTTTGGCAAGACTCTGCTTGCACTCTATTAACTTAATCTGGGAATAGAACACATTATTACTTTCTTATAATTTCTGGAAATATCTACATTGGGATAAGAGATTGGCAGGCTACAAAAAACTTAAATCAATTGCTTTTTATTGTTGTTGTGTGCCATTGAATAAGCTTTGGATTTTGGTGTTCCCAGGAGTAACCTTCAAGAGATCCAGTTATTAACAGCCTGCTAAGGTCTTTCTCTACCTTTATTGAGGCAATCTAATTGGTTTTAGCTACCTTGATTAAAAATCTGAATGTGTATAGGAAGTTTGGCCAAAACACAGTATGTTGTGGATTGTATGAAATACATACAGAACAAATTGGTTTGGGGCTGTTTTACTCTTTAAAACCCCCCAATTATTTTCCTCTGACAACTACTACTGCAATAATAAAAAGGATTCAGTGTGTAACTTTGAATTGCCAGTTAGGGCTGATATAGATGGTCTGGATGGGATGGCTGCCCCACCTGAAAAAGGACTGGGGCTGCGGCAGCTGCACACTGCAACTCCAATCTTCTTCAGTGCAAGCCAAAAAAGAAGCCGTTTTCAATGGCTTTCCACCATGTTGAGAGTTTGCAGTGTGTAACTGCCACATCCTCAAGACGCCTCGAAGCCAGCCCGCATGTGAGCAGCCAGGCAGCTGGAAGCTGGCTTCTGGGTGGCTTCAGAGCATGTAGCATCAAAACACTGTAATCTGAAGCTGCCCGGACGGTGTTGCAAAGGGGCGGTCAGTTTCTCCCCTTAGTCTAATACTTGCTTCATGTTAAAAATTATTATGTTATTAATGATTTTGCTCTGTATGTTGCAAGTTTGCAGTATTTTTAAAATACGTCAGTTGAACAAATAACTTAGAGGCGAAACAGATCGCCTCGAAGGGGCTGCTTTAAGCTGCCCCTCCTGAAGGCAGATGTCAACCGCATGCTACGGCCCCAATAAGCCTTTTTGCTGGCTGAAAAAGAAGTGATAAAAAGCCACTCCTTTTTGCACTGGCAAAAACCTGGCTTTTCCTCCACATCACAGCAGGAATCCAGTTTTAGGGTGCTTCAGCGGTGTGTGTTGTATAAATCCCATGCTGCTGGTGCACCTGGAAGCCGGCCTACGTCTGGGTAGTTTAGCAGCTTGAAGCCGGCTTCCAACCAAGTGTCTTGGGGGTGTGCATCTTCTTATGCCATTCTGTTCCACCCCTTATTTACTTTAATACTGACAAGTTTTTAAAAGTGGGTCATTCAGCCATGTAAGTATTAAGAATGTCTTCAGCAAAATCCCTGTTACAATATGAAGTTGTACTACTATTTATTATTAAAAAGTAGTATTTGTCTGTGAGGCTTGAGCAAGAGACATCCCAGTAAGCTATGCCTAGGAATGCAGTCTCTTAAAAACAGATAGTTTCAAATCTTCACTTAAGTGCATCCATTTTCATCACACTGAGAACTGTGTTGTTGCTCTTACAACAATAGAACAACTGTGTTAAATGGTTCTACTGTGTTGCATTGAGAAGACATTTTTTCTTTGTATCTACCAATCAAATAACAATGTGCTTAGAAAATATCAAGCTATATGATCCTGGTCATTCTATTTTTATTCAGTTTTGTTGGCCCAAGATAAAATTGCTGCCAAGCTTTACTGTGAGCTGCATTCTACAGTTTGGATTTTGTGGGAACTATGGCTTTGACTACCAAGGCATGTAGGACAGCCTTCCATAAACGTCTTTTCCCTGCCTTTTTTTGTTTTCAGCTCATCTTTTATTTATCATCCACCTATAAGCCACTTTCTCTTGATCACATAATTTTCAGGCTTTTTGACACCTGAATGTGGTGCATATAAACAATTCTCAATAGTGGGTGATTTTTAATCTTCTTAGTGACAATAAATCTGTCATATCCCCAAGCAATGACATGCATTTCTTCATATTTTTGTCCTGTTTTACTCATTTAATGATTGCTTGAGTGAAGATTGCATCCAATATAACATCCATTGTTGTTGCTAATATCTAGACATTAGACTAGTATTCCAGTAGACTTGGCCATTTCCTTTCAGATGTTTTCCCTCCAGTTTGCTTATTGGAAGCAGTTCAAATATTGACAACATGGGTTTTCCAACATCTCTCCCCTGTGAATAAATATGGGAGTGGAAGATGCTTATTGTGGAGAATTCAGAATACGTTTTAATTGATGGGTTATAAAATAATGCTAGTTAAGACACTCCATCAGCTGTCACCAACTGGTTTCAATCTTTTTTTTTCTTCTTCTGGGAATCGCAAAATTAGCTATTTCTAGATTTATTTGTCACATTTTATTAGCCTACACATTGATACCATGTTTATTTTCCAGGTGCCTGTTAGGTAGCTAAATGGGTACTTTTCATGAACAAGAGAGGTATCATATAGTTTAGGGAAACCTAGGTTTACAGAAGTATAGGAAATATTTACAAAAGGAAATTAACCAAAATCTACCAATGAGGACTGAGTGCACTCTGTGGTTATAGAATGCCTATAGTTAATAGAAACATAGAAAACTCAGCAAGATGGGAAATGGAATGGGGTCTCCTGAAAGAAGGCAAGGCTGCCTACCTGAATATGAACACTCCACACTGCAAAGCTTTGATATGGAATCTAAGATGTGGAAACATATAGTTTAAAAGCAGGGGTATGTGAAGAGAAGCAGGCTCTAATATCAGTGGCTTCCATTAAAGTAAACAGAATGTAATGCCCAACACTTTGGCGAAAGGGGAAAGGAGCATTGGTCAAGATATCCTCCTCTGCATGCAACAAGATTGCCTCTGAAAATCTCAAATTTCTGGGAGGGAGAAGGTGGCCGCAAGTCGTTTAGGGCTTTGTAGGTCAACACCAGCATCTTGCATTGAACTCAGAAGCAAATTAGAAGCCAGTGCAGTTCTAGCGAGACTGGTATTATATGATCTCTAAAATGCACACCTAACACCAGACTGGCTGCTGCATATTTATTTATTTAGTATTTATACCCCACTCTTCAGCCACAAAGGCTCTCAGAGCATCCTACAAATGATTAATTAGACAGTTTCCTACCCTTAGACTTACAGTCTGAAAAGACATGACACAAAAGGAGAAGGGAATAGCAGTAGGGAAGGGGATCAGGTCCAGCATTTCTCTCCTTCTGAGTCCTGGATCATGGCAGATAGACTGGCTGCAGCCTCCAAACATTTTTCAGGGGCAGCCACACGTACAGTGTATTACAGTAGTCTAAACTGGAGGTAACTAAGGCATGAACCACAGTGAGATCCTTCTCAAAATGCACTATAATATCATTATATTCCACTATTAACTGCCATGGCAACATCTGGGCATTTAGAATTTGCAGCCAGAGAGCTTTTGGGTCTCAGTAAACTGCAGACCCCAGAATGTTGCTATGACAGTTAACGAAAGTGGAAAACAGTGCTATAACAATGTAGTGTAAGGGTCTGTCATAAAATCCCATAAATTTAAACCATAAACATGGCCAAGACTAGCTGCACTTGTACTTGTGAGATTTAGGTTGAGATATTCTTTGCATGTCCTCAAATGTACTTCAATTTTGTGAGATGCAGAGTATTTCCAATAGTTAAATACATGCTGTACTTTATTTAAATGGTCATTATGCATGATGTTTCTATTGTGTGCATGAACAAAACCTCTGCAGAAGTGAACCAATTTGTTTTTTTCAGTAACGTGAAAATTTAATGTTAAATAATAGTCTCCTTTATTGTGATCACAAATATTTCACTCTTGGAATAGTTATACAGTATTCACAGTGTACTGATGTTTTTAACTTAGCTGAATCTGTAGTGGTCTAATTAGGAACTTTATACTTTAAGAAATGATCCAAACATCTCTCAAATTAGTGTAAAGACACCCACTGATAATGTGAGTAATTCCAGGTTTGATAGGCATGTACTGCAGTCTGGAAAGATTTTGCAATGTATAATCGTTTTTCTCCTATATTGCAACACATCAGAACTGTTAGACAGGCCTTAACACACTATTTTCTTGACATTTACTAAATACATGTTTAGAACAAGTTTATTCTAACTGTCAATTTGCCATAATAGCCCATAATATCCAAAGCTGCTGCTCAGTCTCAGAATTCCCCTCTCTTTCCATAGCTTTGTGGCATGATTTCACTAAGGATTGTCAGAAAATGAAAACCACTATATGAAGCAAAGAGATAATTCTGCTAAAATATGAGATTGCTATTCAAATTTTACAATTAGCTTGGTGTGAGTTAAAAATGTACCCACACTCTGTGTATATGGCAAAGGCTATATCTTGAGCTAGCTAAATAATAATAATAATATATTTATTTATAGCCCGCCTCTCTGACTAAGCAATCAAGGCGGGATACAACAGAATTAAAAAACAGTACAGTAAAAATTTTCCATCCCAATCCCAACCTCCCAGTATTAATTTAATAGAATTAAATTAAAGAAGATTAAAACAAAGCAAACGATATAGGTATGATAACATAACATAATAACATAAAAAGCACTTTTTCTTTGAGCAACGTGGGATGTGGTATCTAAATACATAAGCTGGGCTGAAGCTGGAGGGATTCAGGTACGGGCTTTTTGGAGCCGGAAGAATTAGTCACTGTCTGGGAAGGCCTGCTGGAAAAGATACGTTTTTATGGCCTTTTTGAAGCAGTCAAGAGTTGTGATAAGATGTATCTCGCCCAGCAGGCCATTCCATAGCCTGGAAGCGGTAGCAGAGAAGGCCCCCTGAGAGGTCTGCAACAGCCTGGTCTTCATGGGCTGTAGGTCCCAGAGGACCAGAGCGTGCAGGGGCGATCATACGGGAAGAGGCGGTCCCTAATATAGGATGGACCCAAGCCATATAGGGCTATATCCCCTAGCTGTGAATAAAAGATTTTTATAAAAAAATATTAGAATTTGTTAAGAGCCAGAACAGGTGGGCAGGAAAAAGGAGCTGATCTTGCTTTTCCCAATGCTGATCAAAACTTTGTTGCCTGCTCCAAAGGCAGGCCGAATATGCACAGGCCAACCACATGGCATAGCATCAAGCCACACTGCTGGATAATTTTTTTTCTTGCCTTCCCACCATATATGTGCATTGTCACACAAAAAACACCATCTCGGCCTCCAAGTGCTTCCCATGTCTGCCCAGATGCCATCCCTTTGCACGGCTACCCATTTGATTGGCCACACAGTCACACGTACCATGCACTGCCAGAACAGGGCACTGGCACATCGGTGTGCAAGTGATACATTGGCAAGGTAAAATCATGGAGCCCCTCCCCCCATAAATGATACTTTCACCCCCTTCACCCCATGCCCCCTTGTTGGACTGTCTGTTTTGTGTATGTTATAATTACATTCATGGGAACTGTTGCACTTTCATTGCTTTGCTTTGCTGCACATTTGTGTTGGGACATTTATATGCAGCTACAAAGATGCATATTTTTTACTTTGAGTCAGACAATCACAGCTCCCCCCCCCCCCCCTCTGGTTTTTAGCAGCAGAGCATGCCTTTGGTCTGATTTCCAGCTGTTTTTGAGGTGTGTGTCGTCTAAATGCCCCACCTTCAGAGTGGCTGGAAATCACTTTTTCTGCCTGTCTGTTTCACCCCTAAAATACTTACAATGATGTTTTGATCTAGCATCATCTGGTAAACGATTCTGTACACTATTATCATTTAATCTTATTTCCACTCCATTTTAATAAATAAGGATGTTCTAAATATAATTTACCTTTCTAATTAATTTTTAAGGCTTGCAGAGCCATCTTTTTAAAAAGGCTGCAAATGAATTCTTTGTAAAGACCTTGGTTGTTTGTTTCCTGTGAAGCCATTAAACCACACACCTCTCCAACAATTTTGCCCAGGAAAAATTTGTTTTGTGCCCTCAGTTGATCTGTAGCTCTGTTTGAATTGCATAATCTGTGGGTTGCCTTAAAGTTGTTACAAATTGGAGGGCTGATATAATATGAAATGAGGCACTTCGCCTGAATGTTGCTTTTGTTCCCTCCTTAACAAATTAGCATGTTGACATTTGTCACTGATGGATTTTATTATTTGCTGAAAGGGTTTTTGGGGAGTTTGACAGCATGAATGGTTTTGTCCTACAGACTTTGAGAATCGATAAAGGCATCTTTGTTCTTTGTGCAAAACACACAACAGATATCTTATTGACTGACACACATAAAAAGGAAGGCTTGTATAGCTGTCGCACAAAATAAGCTAAGAAAATAATTTTGAAGCCATTGCTTATTCTGTGTTCTCTTTCCCTATGTGTCTTTCTTTTTGTTAACATGTATCCCATTAATCAAAATAACAAGAATTGGTAGATATTCAATAATTGGAAGACATTCTGTTCCATTCCCTGAATAGTTTGCACATGGTTTTTGGAGACTGCTATAAAATCAAATGTTTAATAGTAGTATTTATTTATCTGTAAAAGTATCTTAAGCAAGGAAGAACTAAGGTGAGTGCTATACATCCTATTGAATGTATTAGAATGTGTATTGTATAACAAACTGTATCTTTGCATGTCAAAATGAATTTAGACAACACTGGATTCATGCTGCTTTGTTGCTTTTTTCATGCAGAACAAAACAAACAAACAAACAAACAAACAAAGACAATAACACCCAAACAATGTTTGGATGTTATTGGATTTGCTATATGGCCAACACAGCTACCCTAGATGTTTTTTTTTTTAAAGACAAGACACTTCACTGTCTGAAGCTACAATATACAAAAAATTAAGCAAAACTACTCAGATATCATGTGCAAATCAGGCAGTTTGAGGGCTACATATATATTGAAATATTTGTTCACATAGAAAAGAAGCTTAACTAGCTGTAAGGAAAAAAATCTCTCTCTTCTTTGTAAAACGAAATTACAGTCTGGTTCTCATGACATATTTTATGAAGTAAATAAGATTAGGCATTGGTAATGGTTTTCTTAATGTTGCCCCCACCTCTCTATTTCTGGTGGAATAAACTCTTGCCAAGTATTTGGACATTTTTGGATTTCTCATAATATATGAGGCATTTTTCTTTCCTCTTGGTTTGATCAAGGCACTGAATACTGAGCAATAAAATATTTTTCCAAGTCCTTAACATAAACATGTCATATGTGTTAGAACAAAAAAGTATTGTTCAGAAATATTCTGAATAAATTGAATTCTCCTTTCCACTAGACCTTAATTCCATTATTCTTATGACATGTTCTTCATACTCTATTGGCTTAAATAACTTTTAAAGGTAAAGATCCAGAGAAAATTTCCCTTGCTTTTCTGAAAAACAAAAGCGAACAGCTAAACAGGCTATTAGACCTTCTGGTACGAAGAAATGATGAAGTATTCTCTTCCTATCCAACACTGATAGCTGTTAAGCTTCTTTTCTTCCTGAAATTTCCAGCTCCTCAGTTTTAAATTAAATTACTATAAATTAATATCCGTTTTCCTTATAGTCCTGTTTGTGGAGATCAGTGCCTGAGAGAATGCCTAAAGCTGTTTTGCAAATTAAGCATATTTGAAGCAGGGAGAGTTTCACCTTCTAGCTTGTGTTTCTGACCACGATGCTACCGCAGCTCTCATAAGTGAGGCTGACGTATGCTTAAGATTTCAAGAATATCTCAGGAGACATAACTGACTTGCAAGTAGTCAGCTGCAAAAGCTGTTTATCTGTTATGAATTTGAGGGATGGGGAGGACTTGTATGAGAGGATCAAAAACAGCAGCATGGAGAATATAGCTCATGATGTTAAGTATGGGCTATTACCATTTGCCTTCGTTCTCCCTTGGGAAGGGCTCATGACTATAATTCAAAAGGTTAACTCACAAACACAAAATGCACTCCAGGTCTTCCTGTAACACCTATGATGGAAAGCTACAAAGCTATTGAAAGCAAATAACAGTAATCAGTGACAGATGTGATAGATGTTGGCCCAAAACAGAAAGCCCTGTTAGGGACTATTTATCATGTGCATCAATTTAGTAATAGCACTTGGAGGCTTACAAGGGCAATAGAAATTTCCAGCAAAAAGGAGGAGATTGTGTTGTTGTTTGTTGTTCATAGTAGCTTATTATACTATAAATAGGAGCAGTGGCAGGTATTTTCTGGCTAATATATTCTGGCTAGTTTATTTCAGTATTAAACTGAAGGTGACACATGTGAGCTGCACCCATTGCAATAAACAGCTGAAACTTAGTGAAGGGGCGCAGGTCCCACATATCGTCCCTGACATCTCCAGTATGATTGGAAGCCCCAGAGAGGCTACTAGTCTGAGGTGGCTGGATGGTAACTTTATTTGATATAAGGCAGCTTCCTAATTCTTCTGCATGCATTGGATCCAATGATTAATGTAACACATGTGTGATCCGAGAGTTACAGTCACCATGCACTTTTGGGGTTAAGCTGATCGGTTACCATTACCAAAGAGAATGATCCAATAGAAGCTGTTTTAGGTAACTTTAGAGGGGTTGTCTTGATAGCCAGTGTGTTGTAGTGGTTTGAGCACTGGACTATGATCCTGGCAACCAGGATTTGAATCCCAACTTGGCCATAACCCACTGGGTGACCTTGGGTGAATTATGCTCTCTCAGCCAGAGAGAAAGGCAAAGGCACACCCCTTCTGAACAAATCTTGCCAAGGAAACCCTGTGATAGGTTACCTGAAGGCACATCAGAAGAGTGATTGTCATTCAGTTGAATATTGCATGTTTAGATTGTCTTGATGTCCTCTTCAGATGTTGTATTGGCTGTATGAGACCCACTTATTCAAGAATAACTATATGGCTGGGTTGTTTTAAATATTCTCTCAAGTTGTTTGCAGGCAAGAGCTTCTGTATGGCTGTCAGGATGTCTAAAGGACCCTTACTCTGGTCTTTCCCCCATCTCTGTGATAATAGTAGGGTTCTGATCTTGTGAAATTGCTAGAATAAGCTACCTTCACCCTACTCAACTGCAAAGGCAGCCAACATGGACTGTACTTTACACAGGTCTCAGCTTTTTGACCTGATAGAAAACCAGGGTAGTCTCAGAAGATCAAATGTACTGGACAGTTAGGTGATAAGCTGTTACTGAGTCCAACAGGTGATAAGAAAGAAATTGTTATCTGAGTTCCCAAGGAAGGTAATGGCGATTTGCAGTCTATAGATACTGCTGAAGAAACAAAAATAGGTTGTCACTTGCTGACTGGAATAGATGTCGAAGTGTAAAAAGCCTTAGAGCTAAAATTTCAAAGGCATTTGTAGGCTTTACCCACATGATTTCCTTTAACTTTGAAATGAGTCATATGCCTGAAATCAGGGTGTAGTTAATGTACTTTTTATATAGTACATTGAATTACCCTGTCTTTGTGTGGGAAAAAACTCTGTTGCTATCTAAATTAAGGCATTAAATGCAGGGAAAATAGCTTGACTGAGCAAGACTTGTAAAGTGTGTTCTTTGCAGTTACTTGTATTCTGTGCTTGTGTTCTGTGCTTTTCTAGTTTTTTTTAAAAAAAGATATTTACCCCCTTCTGTTATTTCAATGTCTGTAGGTAGAGCTTTCAATCCATATGAATGGTTGTGAATACAGCAAAAGATGTTTTGTAATATTAATTAACAGATAATATAATGATATTGAGAGCTAGTATGGTGTAGTGGTGTGAATGTTGTACTAGGACACTGGGAGACCAGGGTTTGAATCCCCACTTGGCCATATAAACTCATTGGGTGACCTTGGGAAATCACACTCTCTGAGCCTCTGAGATAGGCAAAATCTTGTCATGAAAATCCCAAGTTAGGGGTTCCTTAAGGTTGGATAAGTCAGAAATGACTTGGAGACATGCAACAGCAACATATTGATATTGCTCTGCTGTGTAACACCAAAAAGCCAGAAATCTTGATCCATCTTTAAACCTTGCCTTTAGACTCTGGCTTCTTGGTGTGTGTGTGTGTGATAAATTAGGCGTCCCAGTTTGGATGTAACACCTGGCTTTTCCTGCATGATGAGTTCCTAGTAGCTGAGCACACTCTCATTGAATAGGGAAGCCAAATGGATACATTCACCAAAAACTTTACTTTTTGAGCAATAACGGAGGAGGAGGAGGAGGAGGAGGAGGAGGAGGAGGAGGATAGATTTATTTCTAGCTTGCCCAATCACGAAGAATCCGGGCGGGTTACAACAATAAAATACACTGAAGTTACAGTAAAATCAAACCCTAAACCTCCCCCACCCCCCATTCCCAATACTAAAATAGAATTAAACTGTAGTAGTATAAAAACATTACAAGCATTAAAAACTTTAAAAACATTACACAGAGACAGAGAAGCAAGCGGGGAAGGATAGGTGGATACGGGGGCAGATATCTCAATATCTGGGGAGGGAAGCTAAATTGGAAAGGCCTGCCGGAAGAGATCCGTCTTGAGTGCTTTCTTAAAAGCTGTCAGAGTGGAAATGTGACGGATCTCCTCCGGCAGCATGCTCCCGAATTCTCGGGTTCATGTAGCTCAGATGTTTTTGTTGATTAAGTGATGCATGATGGGAATAAACTAATACACTTTACCTATAGTTCATTTTCAAAATGACACCTATTACTTTCTTCAGTCTTGAAGCAGCACTGGACTTGCTGACAGAGAACTAACTTACATGCTGTTTAAACCATGTTTTTAATTTCATTTTCTCCCTACATATTTGGTAAAGAAATCTAAGAAGTTAAATTAATATATCTTGAATAAGTAGCAAATATCTCAGCCCTGATAGAAGACAGTGTACACATGAGAGAGAGCAACGGGGAGGACACTTTCATATATATTTTCTGAATTGGTTTGTCTTCATGGATAAAATAAACATGAGTGCTCAGAGAACCCATAAACATTTTATCTCTGTTAACAACAGCAAAGTGAGAACTGGCCACAGTGTTCCACATAATGCAGTCCTTAGGGTGAGGTGCTCTTCCAAGGAAATGATGTAAACAGATTTAAGATTTGGTCCCTATAATAGCCCTTTTGTTGAAATGTTTACCTGAGGGTACACAGATAGAAAACAAACTATTATTTTGATTTCTATAGGGGATATTGGGAGCTATGCCAGGTTTCTGGGAGGGATTTTTTTTAATTAAAAATACTCCACCTGTGAATCTGTTCTGTCCTGCTTTTGAAGCTGTCTATAGCTTGGTTTCATGTTCAAAGCAAAGCACCTTGAGGCTCTTTATAATATAGGTAGAGTTGGTCAAATCTTAATATTACTTCATTGGGGCTTCAACCAGAGAAGCAAGTTAATAATGGGGCTTTACAGACTGCCCAAAAAGGGTGGTCTGGCGCCACCTTTTTTCGTCTGCACCATCACCGCAGCAACCAAATGGAGCGGCGAAGGTGCGGACGAAAAAAGGAACCCCCCCAAACTGGCTCCTTTTTGCGTCGTATGTGCGACGCAAAAAGCACCATAGGGCGCATCTATGACATTCTAGGTGCACAGCTCCGTTTGGTTGCTGTGCACCTGCAACATCATCGCTCTGCCCGCTGTCTGCATGGCGCTGCATAGTCAGGACACCCTCGTCACATGCTAGGGTTGTGGAGTGTCTATTGGCTCCGCACCCAGGCAACCCTAGCATGTGACGAGGGCTCCCTAAAGTGCCTTTCTGTATCGGGCCAATGTTAATTATATTCACAACTTCAGTCTTAGAATCATAGAGTTGGAAGAGACTACAAGGGCCATCCAGTCCAACCCCCTGCCATGCAGGAACTCCCAATCAAAGCATCACTGACTGATGGCCATCCAGCTTCTGTTTAAAGACCTCTAAAGAAGGAAACTCCCCTACACTCTGAGGGAACTGTCGAACAGCCCTTATTGTCAGGAAGTTCCTCCTAATGTAGAGGTGGAATCTCTTTTCCTGCAATGTGCATCCATTGTTCCACATCCTAGAGAAGTTTCATTTTTTGCACAAAAGAAACATGTTTGATTATTTTTACCAGCCATAGAAAACTATAAGAAATGTCATTGGTAGTCTCTCATGGAAATATATAATAGGAATGTTTTCCATTAGTTAAAAAGACAAAAAACAGTGGAAGAAGATTATCTTGGGGAGCAGACTGAAAAAAACCAGAGACATGATTTTAATTCATTAAAGATGCTCATGCTAGGCACTTCCGGTTAGAAACGGCAGCCCAGCAGACGCTTCTTTGGAAGGCTCCGAAGAGCGCCTTTCATTTGAGGTGATTTCCCCCCGTAAAATCCAGCACGAGGCGGAAAAACCCCACACTTTGGCATAAGGTGGGTGAAGGGGCTTATTTGGACCTATTGCCTGCTCCCGTCTCTGGAAGGCTTTGTTGGGGCACCCCCTCAACTTGGTCCTCCGGGGAGGGCAGAGGAGGTCGAAGCAACCCGGCACCTCTAATGAGAAACCTGTGGAACTAGGGCTGCCTCTAACTTTTTAAAATTACAAATTAAAGAGGACGTTTAAAATTTGAATTCAATTGGGGGTGAAGAATTAAATATATCTCCAGTTCAATTCCTTTACACGGAAACCAAAAAAGAGCCTGTGATCTGACGTGAAAAAAAAAAAGGGGGTAAAAATACAGAAGATAAAAAACATTATCTAAAAGAAAAAGAGTACCAGCTGACGAGTTACAAGCCCCTTTCTTCAGCTCCTTAGTCGGATCAGCTGAGGAAAAGTATCTCTGGGAGAGTAACCGAACTGTAAGGAAACTCCTCAGAATACGGAAGGGAAAGAGGGAAAGAAACGAATTGAAAGGAAAGAAGCGAAGACAAGGAACGTTTCGGGGAGAATAAGAAGGAGGAGGAAAAACAGCGAAACGGAGGGGGAAAAAAAAGGGAAAGGAGGAGAGGGGAAGGAGGAATATTGAGCCAACGACAAGAACGAAGTGGGGCCAAAAAAGGAGCAAGAATTGAGGTGGAAAACGGAGGCGGGTGAGTGCGGAGTGCGGAGACGGAGACGGGGCTGACAAGGGACGAGAGGAGGCTAAGGAGACTGATCAGGAGAGGCGGGAAGCCCCGGGCGAGAGCTTAGAAAGAGTTAAAAATATATAAAAGAGAGAGAGAGAGAAAAAAAAAAAAGCAGGTGAAGGATACACACTGAATAGAGCGCGCACGGAGGGGAAAAAAAAAAGAGAAGTCAAGAAAGGAAAAAAAAAACGGGGAAGGAGTGATCGCGTCCGAGATCAAGAGGGGGAAAGTCAGAAAAAAGGGAGGAGAAACGGGAGAAGAGAAACCCGGAAGACGCGGGGTTGAGAAAGGAGACCGTGGAAAGAAGGAGAAAACGCAGTAAGACAACACATAAGTGTAACGGCGAGGTGAGGAAAGTGGATTAACAAATAACAAACAAACAAAAAAAAATAATAAAAAATAGTGGAAGAATAAAGTGAATAAAAAGCGAATAACAAGCGGTGAAGAGAAGGAGAGGAAGAATTCAAAGGGAAAAAAAAAAAAGGGCAGGTCGAGGGGAACGAGCCCAAGATAGAGAAGGGAAAGCAGGCAAGGAGGGAAGGAGGGAAAAGCAGGAAAAGAAAGGATCACTTGAACGGACCTAGAGAAGAACCGGCTAAGAAAGACAGAAGTAGGTGGGGACGACGAGGAGCAGGACTGCGCCAACGTCGCAAAGAAGGAAACTGATTTGGGAATAGACTTGTAAAGGCGAAGAAAGGAAAAATAATAAAAAGAAATTGAGAAACGAGGGGAAGGTTAAGAGAAAACAAGAAGGATACGACAGAAATAGAGAACAGAAGAAGGGAGCTGGAAATAAAAGTATAAAGAAAAAGACAAGTGAGGGAAAGATTTGAATCCCCGAGGCAAATAATATCTGAGACGAAGTGGGGGAAAGGAAAGCAAAGGTAGGCTAAAAGGGGGAAAAAAAAAAAAGAAAGAAAGAAAGAAAGAAAGAAAAGCCAAGGGACGCGTTCAAAAAAAAGGAATAAAGAAAGAAAAAATAATAACAAAAATAAAGGGAAAGAAAGAAAAACATTAAATAATCTAAAAGGAAAAAAAAAGAAAAAAAAAGGAGAAAATCCAAGTAAATAAATAAATATTTCAGAAAATTTAGAAACGCAAGACAGAAATTTAAGAAAATGACTACCAGAAGAACAACCCAAATACAAACATATCAGCAGCAAAGAAGACCTTCCTACGACTTAACGCCTAAGTCACAAGACCAACATAACCTCCTAGAAGAACTGAAAGCAATGTACTTGGAATTAAAAGAAGACATTAAAGAAATGAAACTAGATATGAGTTCAATGAGGAAAGAGATAAAACAGGAAATAAGACAGGAAATAAGAGCAGAAATGAAAGGAATTAAAGAAACCCTAAACAAAACTACTGAGGATATAAAAAGACTTGATAAAAAAATCACAAAGGTGGAAGAAGCTACAAATAACATAAGTAAAAGAGTAGATCAAATTGAAGACAATTACGATAAAGATTTGGACGAGAGGGCCTTACAAGATTTAAAGCAAAGGGAAAACTGCTTAAAAATTAGAGGCCTGAAAGAAAATGAAAATGAGGACTTATATGAACTTCTTACACCAATACTTGCGGAATACATTGGAACAGACAACCAAGAATTACAACATGACATCAACAAAATTTACAGATTAAATTCAAAAGTCGCTAAACAAAGAAAGCTCCCGAGAGACGTTGTAATTTATTTTACAAGAAAAAAAATACGAGATGAAATATTACAAAGAAATTATGAAGAAAAATTAGAAGTGGACGGTGACGAAATCATTATTTACAAGGACATACCGCTGAGAATTCTGAAGAAAAGAAACGAATACCGACCATTAACAAATTTGTTGAAACAAAACAACATTGCATATAGATGGGAGAGGCTAGAGGGCATCTCCTTCAGATACAAATCAGATTTCTATAAGATAAACTCCATTATGAAATTAAAAGACTTTCTCAAAAAATTCAAAAAAGAATTGGAGAAAAAAGGAAACCCGGATCAAAGCAATGATGGAAATGAGAAAAAAGAAGGAAATCAGAGAGAAGATGAGCCGTATACAACAACAAAATTCAACAAAACAGAAGTAGAAAAAGCTAGTGACATCGAAGACAACGAAGAGGAGGAAGTTGGGACCGAGGAATAACATTATAACTTAAGACAGGTAAAAATTTAAAATGCAAAAAATTAAAATATTATCTTGGAACGTAAGGGGATTGAACTCCCCACAGAAAAGGAAAAAAATATATCACTACTTAGCTAAACAAAAAGCGGACATAATTTGTCTCCAAGAAACACACATAAGAGAAAAAGATGTCAGACTGCTTGAATATGAGAAACTTGGTAAAGCGTTTATATCATCATCAGATTCCAAAAGAAGAGGTATTGTTTTCTATATTAACAAAAAACTTGATGCAAAAATTATCTTTAATAACGAGAAAGGTAGTTTTATTGGGTTAGAAGTTAAGATTATGAACACAAAATATTTAATGGTAGGGATATATGGACCACAAGATAAAAAAGATGTCTTTTATGATAAATTAAATGATAAATTAAGTGAATTTAGCTATGACAAAACATTACTACTTGGCGATTGGAATGGTGTGGTCACCCCAGAAATTGATAGGAAATCAAGGAAAGCAATTAAAAAATCGCAAGGAAAACTACCAAAATCTTTTAGAAAAATGATTGAGTTGCACTCCCTTGTAGACGTGTGGCGTTTTAAATATCAAGATGCCAGAGAATTTACTTACTTCTCCGAAAGGCATCAATCCTTCTCTAGGATAGATATGTTTTTCTCCTCAAAACCATTGTGTAAAGAAATTATTGACATGAATATAGAGCCAAGGATATTTTCAGACCACAATCCCATATCTATAACGTTAAAAGGAAGGAAAAAAGAATTTTCATGGAGACTTAATGACTCATTACTCCAGAAAGAGGATATTGTCGAAAAAGGGAAAAAAACCCTAAAACTATATTTTGAGGAAAACACAAAAGACAATATGAACATGATAACAGTCTGGGAAGCAGCAAAAGCAGTAATGAGGGGATTTTTCATACAACAAGGGAGCATCCAATACAAGAAAAAAGTAGAAAAAATAAATAAGATGTATAGTCTTCTGCAGGAGAAAGAAAAAGAAGCATATAACAACCCCTCAAACAAGAAAATTAAAGAGGAAGTGAAAATACTTAAAAAACAAATAGAACTAGAAGAAATGAAGGAAATACAAAACAAAATAAAATGCCTAAAACAAAAACATTACGAATATGCAAACAAGCCAGGAAAGTGGTTAGCATATAAAATACGGAAAATAAAAGAAAGGAACATCATTACAGAAATCAAACAAGGAGAAGAGATTACCTGTAATCAAAACAAAATTAAAAAAGCATTCCAGTCATTCTTTTCCAAACTATATAGAAAATCAGAAATTTCCACAATTAAGCTTAAACAATTTATCGACAAAGCAAACTTCTTACCAATGACTAAACAACAAAAAGAACTATTGAATGGTAACATCACGATTGCCGAAATAACCGAAGCAATTAATAATAGCAAAAGCGAGAAAGCCCCAGGACCTGATGGTTTCGGGGCCAAGTACTATAAGGTGTTTAAAGACCAGCTGACCTTCCTGTTCAAAGCAGTTATAGATAGTATCAATAAAGACAATTATCCCATGACATGGAGACAGGCTAATATCACTTTAATTCTGAAAGAAAACAAAGATCCGAAAAATGTACAAAACTACAGGCCCATTTCACTCCTAAACACAGATTACAAGCTTTTTGCTTACATCTTATCCCAAAGATTGAAAAAAGCGCTCAACGAATGGATCAATAGAGATCAATCAGGCTTCCTACCAAAAAGACATATAGCCGATAATATACGTAATGTTATAAATATTATCGAGTACTTCGAAAGGCATAATGAAAAAAAAATGGCCCTGATTTTTGTCGATCTGGAAAAGGCCTTTGATAATTTAAGTTGGGAAAGTATTTTCCAGACCTTAAATAGCTTAGAAATTGGCCAAAATTTCGAAAATTGGATAAAAGCCATATATTACGATCAAAGAGCCAATATACTTGTAAACACAGAAAAAACAGAAACAATTCATATTGCAAAAGGTACGAGGCAAGGTTGCCCACTATCCCCCTTACTCTTTATACTCGTTCTGGAATTACTAAACAACAACATCAGGTCAAACAAAAATATCAAAGGTATAAAAATCAAACAGGCGGAATTCAAAATGAAGCTTTTCGCTGACAATATAGTTTACACATTGGAAAACCCAGAAGACAGTATAGAACCACTCATGAAAACATTAGCTGATTTTGAGGAAGCATCAGGACTAAAATTAAATAAAGAAAAAACGGTAATTCTTACCAAAAATATAAATAAAGAGGAGGAATTAAAATTAGAAAAGCAAAGTGGTTTAAAAATAGGAAGAAAAGTGAAATACTTAGGAATTCAGCTGACAAATAAAAATACAAATCTGTATCATAATAATTACGAGGTGGTCTGGAATGAAATAAAAAATGAGATATCTACATGGAACAAACTCAATCTGACATTATCAGGAAGAATTTCATTATTCCAAATGTATATTTTGCCAAAATTATTATTTTTATTTCAAACCATACCAATTTTACAAAATGATAAACCATTTGCTCATTGGCAAAAAGAAATATCAAAATTTATCTGGAATAATAAGAAAGCAAGAGTGAAACAAAAAGTTATGTTCGATGAAAGAAAAAGAGGAGGAATGGGCGTTCCGAACCTAAAGTTATATTATGCAGCATGTTGTTTAACGTGGATAAAGGAATGGGTAACTTTAGAAAATCAAGATCTATTAATATGAGAAGGGGATAACTTATGCTATGGGTGGCATTGTTATTTACTGTATGGTAAAGCAAAATCCCACAGAGAATGTACGAATCATATTGTAAGAAAGGCATTGTTCAGAATATGGGATAAATACAAGGCTAGACTATGTCCCAAGTTTCCCCTTTGGTGTTCTCCGCATGAAGCCTTCTTCGGAAGAGAAGGCATTCGTAAGAAAAGATGGATTAGATATACGGATTTGGTTAAGGAACATCAGGGGGAATATGTATTTAGGACACAAGAAGAGATCCAATTAGAGGACATAGATTGCCATTGGTATCTCTATAGGCAATTAAGAGAAAGATTTAAGATGGACATGAAATTAGGAGGATTACTAAAAGAAAAATCAGAATGGGATAAAATAATCAAGAAGGGCAGCATTAAAATGATCTCAAGATGTTACAAGCTACTATTAGGATGGGACTCTGAAGAAGCAATTATAAAAGAATGTACAATAAGATGGGCGCAAAATGTGGGTCACGAACTGGAATTAAAAAAATGGGAAGAGCTCTGGGGTAAAAGGATAAAATTTACGGTATGCCAAAATCTGAAAGAGAACGTTTTAAAAATGACTCATAGATGGCATTTATCGCCACACAAAATTGCATTAATGACAAAAAAAAACAAATCCAGCGTGTTGGAAATGTTCTCAAAACGTAGGAACATTCTTCCATATGTGGTGGATATGCCCTAAAGCAAAAAAATATTGGCAACAAATTTGGTCAATTTTAAAAAGAGATATGGGTATCGATATTATGTTTACCCCAGAGGTTTTCCTTTTAGGAATGTCCGAGCCGAATATTGATAAAAAACATGATAGAATTGTATTTATTTTATTGATATGTGCAAGAATCTTATATGCTAAACAGTGGAAGCAGCAAGAACCACCCACTATACAAGACTGGCTATTAAAGGCAATGGAGATAGCTGAATTGGACATTGCTACAAGCTGGTGGAAGGAGAAAACTGAGGAAAAAGCAAGAGAAGAATGGTCCCCTCTACTCCAATACCTAACAAAGGAATGGAAAGATCTGATCCTTACGAATAACTAGGAAATAGTTTAATTCAAAATATGTTACGAAAAAAAAGATTGTGATTGTTATTTTATACTTAACTTATGTATATTATTCTATCAAATATTTTCGTTGTATAATACATAACACATGATTTGACAAAGATCCCAGAGAAATGCTACATAATTTAAAGGATGATTTAAGTTTACTCCGAGATTAATTTTCATGGCCAATCTCTTTCGAATGTGACACATCGAGATAGACTTGAGCTAACAATAGTACTAGAAAAGAATTAAGGATGATAAAGGAAATTTGTAAGATAGAAAGCACGAGATAAAACAATGTTAATAAGTTTGACTTGGGTATCCCCCCAATTGGATATGGAAGTTGCATGTATATGTTCAATGTTATCTTAACATATAGGTCTGTGTACATTCCAGTCTGTATATGTTTGGTTTATGTCTATAGTTTGCTAAAATGTCTGTATTTTCTCTTTTTGTCTTTTTTTTTCTTTTTTCTTTTTTTTTTTCTTTCCTTTTTTGATTCTTTTTTGTCATGAAATGTAAAAATAATAATAATAAAAAAAAAGATGCTCATGCTGGATTTAGTATTATTTGGAGTTTGGAATATGGAGCATATTTTAAAATGGGGGATTCTGGGAATTGTAAGATTTTGTCACACCAAGTTCATAAGGTGCCACAATTGCATTTGTGTAGGAAATGCAAATACACCGGGTTGGGGACACTCATTTTCTCACAGCTCTACCAAATCACCATAATGCTGCCTTCCTCATGTTGGACCTCACAGCCATGCCTCACTGTCTTACCCCTTCCCAGCATGTATTTTGGTCTGTATTTATTTTTATTTTTAAGACAATTGTGCAATCATGGCAGTCCATTAAGTTGAAAGAAAGAAAGAAAGAAAGAAAGAAAGAAGAGAAAGAAAGAAAGAAATTGAGGGGGGGGGGGAATAGTAAAGAGGAAGGGGAAAGGAGCAGAATCATGCCCACTCAGACCCTGTGACTGCCTGTTGGAACTGCTTCAGGAGGAACTTATCACACTCACAATAGTGAAAAAGCAGAACAGTTGGGAGTCACTGATAGGTTTTGCCTATAAATGAGAAGGAGCACTCCAGCAGCAGATGGACTACAGACCAACTACTGGACAGGCCACAGATACAACTATCCTGCTCTAATTCCATTTTTCAAGCCTTGTGTGATAAAGTCTGTAGTTTGTACACAATCCTCTGAGCCCAAGAAAGTCTCAGTCTCAAAGGATCTCTGCTTCCTCTGTCTTCCATGGAGTGAGGTTTAGTTTCTCTTTTCCTGACTTCTGGCTCGTCATCACATAGAAATCAGTAGTACAAATTCTAGTCAATTGTTGAACAAATCAGAACGTTACAACAAACTCTATTCCATTGCATAATAAACTATCAACATTAAAAATCACTGCTTTTCTAAACCGTGATTCTTGGTTTGTATATTACAAAGAGCCAGGAATTGGGGTAATGATAATAAATTGGGCTGATGTCTTCCTTCCAGCTGTATGGAGGAGAGGGGAGGAAGCAGCACATGAGTCCAGCACTTTGGATGGCCTCATAGGAACTCTGTTACATAATATTGAACCTTGGCTTGTTGAATATATCTAGTGTATGTGGCATGAAAGTAGGTGCATGGCAGTTTGCTTAAGCCCAGTTGCCCTGTTATGTTAGGAGAAGTCCATATTTAGTAAGCAAATTACACCAGTTTTCTCTAAAACGACAGTGGGAATCATGCAGTCCTCCCAGAAATTGGGAGTTCATCAAATCATAGAGTTGGAAGAAACCTCAAGGGCCATCCAATCCAACCTTCTGCCATCCAGGAAAACACAACGAAAACACCCCCAGCACCATCCAACCTCTGGTTAAAAACCTCCAAAGAAGGAGACACCACCACACTCTGAGGGAGTTGCAGCCCAACAACATTGAGAGGATGTATGATTTCCACCACTGCACTGTAAGGATGTATAAATCACGATACCTGAATGGCTGTGTACAGAAGGAATGTGTACTATTTTAGGTAGGCGTGAGGCCTTAGAATTCAAAAGTCACTTAACAGCCACCCTTTCCCAATCACAGGGTGATTTGTCCTGTCCATCCTGGTGTCACCCATGATGACATCCACATGTGTGGGATTTCCTGGATACTGCATGAATGGCAAATTTGATTTTCAAAGCTTTCCATTTGCGTAGAGAGTGGGAGGAATAGTACATGTGTTGAACACTTCACAAATTATATTCACATCATCAGTTTGGTTTCACTGCCCACAGTTCTTGATCACCATAGCAATCTTTATACAAATACTCACAGTATATCCTATGTTGCTCAGACTACTCTGAGCAACACCGGACACCACAAGAAAAATCTACACATGCACAAATATAGAATCCCATCACACACACACATACACTCTACCAGAAGTAATGGTGGAAAAATGCAGGACTGATATTCAATTTCAAAAGAGGAAATTAGAATTGTTTAATAATAAGAAACTAAAAAGTAGACTTTAATAATGAGAATGTATTTTTTAAAATGCCACAGTGAGACTAGGGTGGAGTGCAGTCATAATAACAGAGAAGCAAATATAAGCTACGGTACATAACAAAACCTTATCAAAGTTACATGGACTGCTGTTAGTACTATTTGCACACACATATTTTTCAGTGTTGGGCTGTGGAGTTTGTCATGAAGTTCTCCGGATTGGGTCCCAACTCAGTGGATATGGCCATTTACACCATTGCCAAAATCAACTGGCACTGGAAGTAATATAGAACTAATATGTCCCACTCTTTGGACTATTTGTGCCAAAGTAAACAATTACCTTTTGCTTCCCTGCAGTGTTACCTAATTCAGATGTGTCTTTGATAAGTTGCTGAGGATATTGGGCTGGAGTAGCAGCCAACATGACTTTGGTGAGAGAAATAAAGAGCAACCTTTGAAACTCAAGTGGAAATAAAGCCCACATAATCCTGTCCAAATCCTAAAGGAAGTGTCTTAAAATGAAATTCTGTTCCTCCTGACCTGGTTGCAGTACAATTCACGTATGTTTTTGACCATGTAGGCAACATTTCTTCTTACTTATGGGGTTTTTTTTGGTCTTCTCATAAGACGCATTTTTCTTTAAAGTGTGTGATTTTTGAAAGGTACTTTAAAATGTAAGCTGTATTTTATTTCATCATATAAATATGACATTATGCTTAAAATGCAAGCCGCCTGCTTGCCTGTTTGTAAAGCCTAAAGTTACTATTGTTTTGTTTCAACCAAATGGCCAAAAGGCTGCCAGCAGTATGTCTGGAATGTTATTTACTTGGTACATTTCTGGGCTATTTCTTTTGTAGCACTGCGTACACCGCAGTTAGGGGTCATTTACTTAAAAATGACCAAAGCATTACCCCCAAGTTGCACAGTTATTCTTCTCAACAGGGGCTTTGTAATAAAAGGGAGTGTCTCATTATGTAGTGTAGCTTCTGTGATTTTTTTCTGCTCTGTGCTTTTTTTGTTCTTAATAATTTGAGTTAGTTTGGGTGGAGGTTAGGGGAGGGGCTGTTTATTCTTGCTCTTTGTTCTCAATGACTCTGTTCTTTTGCTTAAATGCGTCAGTGTATTGTGATGTCTTTCGTGGTATTAGCTGATTTAACTCCATCTGACCTGCTTTTCTTTGTTTTACTTTTGAGATTGTTACTCTGCCTGTGTGTGCATGTGTTTTCCAGTAGAAACCAGAGTTTTAAAAACATGCTCCCAACTTCAGTGTACGCAGTGCTACAAAAGAAATAGCCCAGAAATGTACCAAGTAAATAACATTCCAGGTTTGTTTCAGTTCTGCAATTACTGTTATCAAATATTGATAGAAATTGAGACTGCAGCCAGGAAATCAGAAGACGATTAAGAATGGGAAGAACTAAAGAAGATCCTAAAATGCAAGGATATTGAACTGAGCACAAAAGTTAGAATCATACAATCCATTGTATTCCCTATTGCCATGTATGTATCTGAGAGCTGGACAGTTAAGAAGGAGGATAGGAGGAAAATGAACTCATTCGAAATGTGGTGCTAGAGAAGAGTGCTAAGGATTCCATGGGCAGCCAAAAAGACAAACAAACGGGTCCTGGAGCAGATCAAGCCAGAAATCTCCCTAGAAGCCAAGAGAACAACATTCAGGTTGTCATACTGTGGGCACATCATGAGAAGGCATGAATCACTGAAAAAAAGCAGTAATGCTAGGAAAGGTAGAGGGAAGTAGAAAGAGAGGAAGGCCACATGCAAGCTGGATGGACCCTATTAAAGAGATCATTATGGGTTTGCAGGAGCTGAGCAGAGAGCAGTGAAAGATAAAAGGTCTTGAAGATGTGTCATCAGCAGGGTCGCCAAGGGTCGAGATTGACTTGAGGGCAGTTAACAATAACATATTTTCCTTTTCTGAAAAATACCCACCTTTGCTACTTTTGTTTATTAATAACACTTAGCTTGAGACTCCTATAAGCTTATTAAGTATTTTGTACATGTTTTGAAAGTTAGGTGCAACTATTTCTTGTAGCTCATTTAATAATATAAGTGGGAAAGGTTCATATTCTTTTTTACAAGTAGATTTGGTCCCCCCCGCCCAGGTGCAGTATTTCACAGGGAAATTTTTCAAAAGGCTCTGTGGGATACTTCTCAAATAGATTTATAGAAGCTTTTTCACTTCCCCGGGCTCAAGAGTCATATGTTTTAGAATCCTTAGTAATGTTTTTGCACTAATGTTACTCATAAATTGTAATTCCCATATATCACTGAATGGTTGTGACTTAAACAACTAGCTAAATTAAAATTATACCTTTAAATTACAGTATTAAGATGTGAATGATATAAAGGAAGATTTGTTAACTTCATTGAAAGCAGATAAAAACATTTTCATTCATCTATTTAGTTAAAGAAATATAATGTTGTAAATTAGTAGTATACATTTATGACAAATCAATGTTTTAAAATTATTGCATTAGCACCAGTGAGTTGTATAATAAAGATTATCTTTAAAAAATTACAGTACCATACACACAGCCTAAATGTATTTACATGTATATTGTTTTGTGTGGGTTTCATTACATTTTTAATTTTTTTAAAATTTAATTTTCTGAGGCTTCTCCTTTTTCTTCCCATTAAGCTGTGCCCCACCCACACCATCTCTTCATCGTTTTAAAGGGACTCAGACAAACACCACAGCCCATTTCTTCCAAAGGCAGACGTTTGGGGAGCAGTGGTGTCACCTGATAAAGCCCGCACCCTTTCCTCTACACACCCCTGGTCATGTCCCTGATTTAAGTGCATAGGTATGCTCTGTTGTAGAGAATGGCCTTGGATTAGGAGCAGCTGAAGAGCACCATAGTTTAGAATGTTTCTTGGGGGCCTTATCCACATGGGCCAAATAAAACATCCTCCTCCTGTCCTCTCAGCAAGCAGTCCAGATGATAAAAGGCCCAAACGCTAGGTTCTGGTGCAAACTGTCTTGACATCCACTGAAGCTGAGGTATATCCCCCTTAAAATGTTTTAAAATAAATAATCTTTTGTTCTGGATTTCCCTGGACAATCCAGAGCCCACCGTTGCAATGCTGGGGAGCTGTTTATAATATTTATAATAATTCCACTGTGCTGTATGGCATTGCGGCAGCAAGTCACTCATTCTGAGGTCAGAATAAAGTGGCCAGCCATGTGATTGCCTCTGGGTTCCTCATTCTTATCTCAGAGCGAGTGATGTGCAACAGTGGCTGGCATTACAATGGAGGCCCAAGGTACCAAGAGCCATTGGGGGCTGCTCCCGGAGTATTCTGGCTCATGCAGACACTACTGAGAAGCCCTAATGCTGTTTCTGATTGGCTCTATTTGTACATAAACTGTAGATCATGCCAGAGGATATTTATAGACTCTTATTTAATAATAATAATAATAACAATAATAATAATAATAATTACTATCATTATTATTATTCCCTGATTCTCTGTCACTAGGACAACTGAAGTGCCTAATAATAAAATTACATGGAATACAATCATAAAATTCAGTCTTCCCCCCCCCAAAAAACAATTAAACACATTCCTAGTTAAAATAATCAATTAAAACAATCAGAGAAGGGCAATGGTTTACAGAGTCCGTCATGGGGTAGTAGACTTAATCTGAGGCCAGAGTTGTTATTCGGGAAAGACCTGCTGGAAGAGGTCCGTCTTGATAGCCTTTTAAAAGCTGTCTAAATTGGTAATATGATGGATCTCCTCTGGCAGGCCATTCCATAATCTGGGAGCGGTTGAAGAAAAGGTCCTCCGGGTCATCTCAGCCAGTCTGATCTTTATCGGCTGCAACAGATTCCTCCCAGAGGACCCAAGGGCATGGATTATATCTATGGTGGATTATATGGAAGCAGATCATCTCATAGGTTGGACCCAAGCCATGTAGGGCTTTAAAGGTCATAACCAACACCTTGTACTGTGCCCAGAAACCAATAGGTAGCCAGTGAAGTGACCTTAGAATAGGTGTTATATGGTCGTTCCTGGTTTTACAAGTGACCAGCATGGCTGCCATGTTCTAAACTTGTATAATATCCTCTGGCGTGATCTACAGTTTATCCTTAATTTTTCTCCCTCATAGTAATACAGATTATAGACTGCACTAGGTTCCTCTAGGTTGCTAGACCGTTTTGGAAATCCCAAGAGGGAGCTGCTAAAGTGTCCCCAAATCAAAGGAAAGGATAAGGAGGAGTCAGCAAGATTGCAGGCAGGCTACAGAGATGGTAAATTGAGCAGCACCATTGCGTGGGATATGTGTATGTGTTTCCGATGGAGGTGGGGGAGGGAAAGGAGGGTTCCAGGTTGTTAAAGTAGATCAGTGGTACCAAAGGGAATGCAGCAGCAGCTCACAAAAAATGCAACAATTACTGTATTTAATTTTTGGTTGAGGAAGAACCAAAGAGATTTGTGAGCAAAGAGGAAGAGGGATTTGTGAGCAAATAGGAAAACAAAAGTAGAGGCTGGGCTTTGGGAAGAGAGAGCTGAGATCTGCTTGGCAGTCTGTGAGGAAGCTTCCCACACTCTGGAGGAGAATTGTGACTGTTACTTAGAAAAATTTTGGATGTTGTCAGACTTGTTGCTGTGTTCCCCTCAAAGAAACACTTTCTGTGCTCTAGGGGTGAGTTTTGCCTGATGCTTAGAAATGCTTTAGAAAACTCCTCCACGACTAGCAAGTTGGTACCTAAAAATTTAAAAGTCTCAAAGTTCCAAAGCCAGATTGGGGCTATGGCAACCATATGCTTCGGCTCCAATCTGCCTTTTTGCTGGTGAAAAAAGGAGCAGGATGGCTGTTCCACCCTGCTGTGGCAGGAAGCTGGCTTTAAGATGCTCCGGTGGTGTAAACGCCGGAGCGCCTGGAAGCCTGCCACCATGTAAATGGTTGGGCAACTTCTGGGTGGCTTGGGAGCGTGCAGCATATAAACGCCCAGAAGACAGTGCAAAAGGGCTGTGTGTTTCTGCCCTCAGTGCTCTTGGGGCAGAGTTGAGTCCAAGACAAGTAATTGAATTGATTTAAGTCCAGCTCAAGTCCAAGACTCAAATGTACCTCACTGAAAATAAGTAACACACAGCCAAGTAAAAACAATAAAATCAAATGAATGTAAAACCACGACATATTCTACAGTCTAGAAACACATGTACAGTTGGCCTGTCCCATACCTGGGCTTCCCATACGCGGATTCGAGGTCACACGGACAGGAAGCCCCATTTAGATGAATGGTGAATGTGCCACACATGGGAGCGTGGTCCATTCATCTAAATGGAGCTTGAGCATGCTCGGAATTTGTTTACATGGGGGGTCCAAAATGGATCCCCCACGTAAAGCAAGGGTCAGCTGTATATGAGAGAAGAGAATAGTAACCAAGTGAGTCTGTTTCAAGAACTGTAGTAGTCAGGTCTCACATACCTCCAGAGGAACCAAGTTCTACAGATGTGGAGCCACCAGCAAAAAGACCTTCTTCCTTACATTTTTAACCACTTCTACAAATTACCTGAGATGTTTTATAGTTGTTGTGTTTCTTTGGATGTCCAAAGTATTTCCCCAAAGGCCTCTTTTACTTTATGTTACGGTAACATCATGGACCCCAAGGAGGAGCATATTGCTCAAAACAGGAGGATTTTTGTTCTTGTTTTAATGTAGAATTTTATAAGAAATTACTAGTTGTTATTTCTGCAACTTTTCTACTTTGTACTCCTTTGCAGCATGGCTGCAATGGTAGCTCATCTGCCCACTTTTATTTAACAAGTTTAAAACAGTATTTGCATATAGACACATCATGTAAATGTACCCCTTCATATATTCGGTACAAATCTGAGGATCTACTCAATCACAAATGTGTTTTATAACCTACAGACATTTCCTTAAAACCAGTGCCTATTTTAGTTTCTTTACGGACTTGATGTGCCTCCCTTTTTCCCCCCAACAGTTTATAATTTTAAACATCTATAATGTTCCTTTTGAAATAAGCACTCCCTTCCCCCCATTTTCTCCTTCTTTTTTTGTCTTTTTGTTTTTCTTGGTTACTTTGATCAGTTAGTCAAAAATACCTATGGTCTATATTCACACCTACCCTTCTTTATTATCTTGGCTTAAACATAAATGCTTCTATTGAAATAAATCACCCTTGTAATTTGAAAAATATAAAACTTTGGTTTAAGTGAAGTTACAGGTAATAGACGTTTGATGGTTGAATATGAAACAAATGCTTGGCAGATTATTTAGCTTGAATCCCAGCCAGAAAACAATAAAGTGCAACCTAATTCCTAAAAATGTCTGAGCTATAAACTAACTGTCATGACATAGCCTGCATAAAGTAATAACAGGCTGACAAGGCTAATAAAGTCTACATATTGCTATAGCCAGGCAGTGCATGCTGTAACAGGTCCATAATGTGTTTTGTCCTTCATTCATATTATGCAGCCCGCACATCATCTTCCTGTCACAGAGCACATTATCTGGTGGAGGCCACCTCTGTGGAACACGCCTGTGCCATGAAATTGCTCATTCCTGGTTTGGCTTGGCCATTGGGGCCCGTGACTGGACTGAAGAATGGCTAAGTGAAGGATTTGCCACACACCTAGAAGATGCCTTTTGGTCAGGAGCACAGAAGGTATGGCTGGAAAAGTCTCTCTCCTATGGAGACATGGGATAATCTTCAGTGTATCTGTTGGCCAATGAGAACAAATATCTCATAGGTCCCAACTTGCATGTGAATTATTATTCTGCATCAGGCGGAAAGTTTATCTAATCAAGTGTTTTGACTCCACAGTAGTTGTATCCACTTAAAAATTTAATGTCTAGGCCTGGAGTGGACAATCTGTAGCCCTCCAGTTGTTGTTGGTCTGCAGTTGTCATCATCCCAATGTGTGTTCACATCCATTTCATCCCTCCCTTTGAATGACAAATTGGAACATTTGAAACTGCACTATTGCATCTGAAGAAGCCAAAATCATAATGTGCCTTAAACCTAGATTTGTTGTTGACCTACAAATCTTTTCTTGTTTATGAAGAATAAATCATAATCCTGGTTTTGGACATTCCTTTCTTAGTTTATATGCCTCCTCATCTGAAGTTAGGGATTCACCAAGAACGAATGGACTGTGTACACCAACATGCAGTTCATTCACATTTGATTTATTGAACCATAGTTCATATGTTTAAATGCTTGGAGAATATTGGTGTTGACTAATTGGAGAGTTCAAGTAATCTCACTAAGGGGGCAAAAACATGATAATTTTCTATTGTTAGGGTGCTTCCAGGCAGAGGAAGCATCACTACCTCTCACCACAGGAACACATTGTATGGCTACTCCAGCTTTTGTCCTTAAGATATTTTCTCCTTTAAGAAAAATATGGAGGAAATGGGAAACTATAAGAACAATAGGAAAGTATAAGAGGCTCTCAAACTGAGGTCATGACTTGGATTTCTTATGAGCTTCCCAGAGTCCCCCTCTCCCAAAATCTGGACCTCCAAGAATCTGTCAGTGTGATTGCACAATAAAAGTCTTGTCCAAAACATACATCCCTAGACTTCCTAGTATGGAGCTATATTGCCTCTGAACATGACAGTTGTGTTTGTAGCTGTCCCGGCTAATATCAAGCCTAAAATCCATGTGTTTGGCCATGAATTCAAACTAGATGATATCCTACATATGGGAAGTGAATTAAATAGAACTGAAATGAAATGGTAGTTGTGGAGGTGTGATTGCTAATCTCTTCCTTTTGTCTCTAACTAATGTGCACTAATTTTGTTGTTAGAGTATTAATTTAACAACATACATACCTTCAGGTGAAGAGTAAATAGGTGAGAAAATCTTCTTTACCATAGGTGAGAAATTAGATATTCATTTATCAAGTAACATATGGGCCTCTAATTCATTTTCTTGAGTATCACTATTTACAGGCTATGTAACAGACATAATATTACCAAGAAGACCAAATGTTTTAGAGTAAAACTCACACATCTTCTGCTTCTTGAGGCTGGGATGAATAATAAAGATAATTATAGTGATATATCAAGAACAGTTACTGAATAAACAGAAGCAGTGTGGTATGGTTGTTTGAATTCTGGACAAGGGCTGCATCCACACTGCAGAAATAATTTAGTTAAACATCACTTCAACTGCCATGGCTCACTGCCATGGAATTCTGGGAACTGTAGTTTTGTGAGACATTTAATCTTCTCTGTCAAAGAGTGCTGTTGCCACAACAAATTACAGTTACTAGAATTCCATAGCATTGAGTCATGACAGTTAAAGTAGTGTCAAACTGGATTATTTTTGCAGTGTGGATGCAGCCTAGGACTCTTGGAGACTGGGCTTGAAATCCCCAGTTAGTCAGCAAAACCCATTAAGTGACTTTGGCCAAGTTACACTATCTCAGCCTCAGGGGGAAGTGAAACCCCTCCAAACAAATCTTGTCCAGAAAAATCATGATGGGCTTGTCTTAGAGTCACCGTAAATTGGCAGTAACTTGAAACCACACAACAATAAATCCCAAGTAACTGTTCTGAATATAAATTTCACTTGATTTCAGTCTCTGAAAGAAAAAAACCCTCTTTAGCACATTTAACTGACTACTGATGTAACACCTCTAGTAGTCTTTTTGCTGAGGTTGTGCAGGTGTTAGAAAACTGCAGATACTATCTTTTAGAATCTCGGCAGGAAGAATAAGGAATTAATTTGCCTGTAGACCATCAGCATTGTCTACAGTAGCTTTCTCCAAACTGGTGCCTTTTGTCATTCTTGGTTGGCATAGCATTTGTAGTCCAAGAAATCTGGAGGGCTCTAAGTTGGGAAAGACAGCTGCTAACAGGCTATAGCTTTCCAGAGTTAAGAGACAGGAACACTTCCCAAATATACCTGGAGTTGCTATGGATTGAATGTATGACCATGTGCTCCTAAACAATAGGCTTTTGATCTTTTGAACATTCAGAAACCTTTGCTCTCATTCCACATTTTGTGCCTTGACTACATTTGCATAGCAAGTGAGCTCTGGAAAATTGAAGACATTCACTAAAATTTGCTGCTTTCACATGTTTATTTTTTCTCATTGAGAAACCTTTGAGAAGGTTTTTCTCTTTACCTCACCACTGCCACAAACGTATTTGGTGAGGACTGAAGACCTTTTCAGGGACAGCTCCCAGGCTCAGAACATCCATCTCATGGGAGGTTAGGCTGCTGCTTCCTGCTCACCTTCCACTGGCAGGCAAAGATTTTATATATATGTGTATGTGTGTGTACTGCTTTTTAGTCATTTAATTTGTTGATGCAACAGGGTCCTTTAATTGGGGTTGCTGTTTGTTGTAGTTAACTGCCCTCAACTTGGCCACAACTCATGGCGACCCTGTCAATGAGACATCTCCAAGCCCCCCTATCCTCCAATACTTTGCTTAATTCTTGTAGATTCATGCCTGTTACCTCCCTAGTTGAGTCTACTCATCTGGTGTGCGGTCTTCCTCTTTCTACTTCCCTCCACCTTTCCTAGCATTGTTGTCTTTTCAAGTGACTTGTGTTTTCTCCTGATGTGACCAAAGTATGACAGTTTCAGTTTCATCATTTTGGCTTCCAGGCAGAGTTCTGGCTTGATCTGTTATCTCAAATGAGTTTTTCATCATTTCCACCACTTTTTTCACCATTCAGATCAATGTTTGATCCTTGCTATGGGAAATCTAAGTATATCAAATTCTTAATTGTCTTAGTTTAATTTATGTATTTTTTTTGGTGATCATTATTTTTGTTTTACTACTTGTTCTATTTTAAATATTTTAAACTGTATTAAATTGAGTACTGTAATATCATTGCCTGTTTATTTATTTTTTGTTTATTTATGTATTATTTTGATTGACTTTAGGTGTATTCTGTTTTAATCTGTATTGTAAACCACATTGGGAACCACACCAGGAGAAAGGCAGGATGTAAATACATAAATAATCAATTTATTAAAAGCTATTTATTCTGTTCTAAACATTCAATCTCCAAATATGCAGATTCTTGCTAGATCTCTAGCTGCTGTAGTTAATTCTCTCTGCCACTCAAAGAAATATTTGGAGATCCTATTCTTCAGCACTTCCCGTTCAGTTCTTCTTCTATGCAGTTGGTTCCTCTCCTCCTCCAGCTTCAGTTAGCAGATGTGGGACTGAACAACAAAGATGTGAAGAACATTTGTTGTCCCATTAGCAGTTGCTCACAAGAATAAGGCTTGGAGGCTTTAGTCAATTAGATAATTTGATCAAATTAAAAGGTGCTGTAATTAATCTGTCTGCAGATTTTTTTAAAAAAATGTTTTGTTTATAAACGATAGTTCTTGCATCCATTTCCTCTCCCCTTTCATATAGGAAGAATGTCTCTTCTGTAGCAATACCTGTTAATGACGCATGTGCATCTTTTACAAACAAAGAATGTATGCTCATATGCAAAATTAAGTAATTAATTTATTGGCTAAGATTTTTGTTTATTCAAGTGACAGCCCTATTTGGACTCTTCTTTATTCAGTATTCTCTTCTGTTGTAGTGGTGCTGTAAAGTTTTAGGCTTTCATCACTACCTTAAGGGCAACAAAAGTAGAGTAAAAATGTGTACAGTAAGGTGGGAATCATGCATTCCTCCAACTGTTTTACTGCTACTAAGGGAATTATGTGCCATTGGCTATGCTGGTTAAGCCTTTTGGGACTTGTAGTCCATCAGCAGGTGGAGGTTCTTACCACCCTAGGTGCTCACAGATTTATTTATTTTTTTTGGGGGGGGGGTCGTTTTTGGCCTTAACATCCAACTCCATTGTTCAAGATGCAACTCTAATTCTCCATATCCTTGAAAGATTGCATCAGAGATATTCCCCAGGTGGTCCCAAAGTTAATCAACTCCCATGGAATAGCAGTTAGTAAGGTACACACAGGTTGCCATTGGAACCAAGGTGGTCTCATTGAGTCTTCCATATATTGGACTGCAACTCCATCATTCTCACCGTTGACTAGGACTACTGGGAAATGCAGCCAAACACTTGAAGGAATATTGCTCCAATGCATGATGTGCTTTTTAATATACCATGCCATTCTCTTTCCCTCCCCCATTATTTCACTGACTTTGCTGCTTGACATAATCTATAAAAGTAACTTTCCCAAGTTCATCCGACATAGGAGATATGCCAAATGTTAGAGTGCCATCTTCTGCTGCGCTTGCCTCGCATAAAAGGCAACCATTGGCATTTTTCCTATTAAGTTAATGAAAAAAGAGAGAAAACAACTAACATTAAACTGCCCATTTGTCCCAAACAGCTGATGACTGATGAAACCAAAGAGCAGCAGGACCTGAAGGCTTTGTTGCGTTGGCAGCGTCTTAGAGATGAGATCCAGAACTCTGAGGAAGATCTACAAGTGTTAAGGTATAGTTTGGTCTGTTTGTCATTATTTGTTGTTAGCTTGCCCTCCCTTTGCCCAGTTCACTGTCCATCTCAAAAATAGTAAATCCAAATGGCCTGATTAAATTGTTGCATCTTTCAAAGCATTTGCTAAGGAAATGTACATAGAAAAGATTAGAACAAAGTTTGACTGAGTTGAGATGTATTATGGATGTTGAGAAGAAGATGCTATAAGCTATTTCAGCTGTATGCTTCATTTAATTCAGTGAGATTTGTTTCTAATTAAGCATGCATACAATAGAACTGTAAATTTTAAGCAACTTAAAATCTTTTTTTAAGGCAAACAGTAATCTCAGACAAGGCTTTTATCCTCCCAGCTCCCAGAGCCTGGAAAATTATTTTATAAAAAGTAATTTATTCTTGTTACTTAACATAGTTTTTAAAAGTAATTCATTGTCATTATTAATTGCAGTGGTTAAATGTAACTTGTGGTATCCATTGTACTGCACTGCTTACAAATTGTTACGATTTTATTACTTTTGTCACTTTAAAAATGTGTAGGACTCATAAGAGAATGTCATAAAATGTGAAAAAAATCTCAAGAAAATCTCTCTGAAAATGTTCTGCATAATTTCTTAGAATAATGAGAAAAAGCTACTTGTTAAACCAATAAAGTATCTGTGTTCCCAATTGTCATTGGCCTTTATCACATAGCAGGCAATCCTGTGAATAAAGTGCATTTAATCCTGTAGATATCCCGCAAGAGCGGGATGATTTTCAGATGGCTTCCCCTGACGTTGCCATTATCTTGACATTATCCCATTAATAAAGCGGCAAAATCGCACCACTTTTTATTTTTGGAATTGCACTTGATTCATGGTAGGAGAATGGTTGCCTCCCATGTGATAAAGTCCTTTGACATGTACTTTGTCATGGTATTGTTACAACAATAAAAAGGCAGATACTTTCCCATCAACCCCACTAGTGCTGCAAATGTACCCCCTTTCCAAATCAACACTTCTGAATGGGCATTTAATTGGCATGTATACATGCTGAGTATCCCTTACCTGAATTATTCAAAATTCTGAAATCTGAAATACTACAAAATTTAAAATTGTCCTGAGGTAGAGTGACACTTTTGCTTTCTGTTCATTCAGTTATTTAATATATTTAAAATATTATGTATAAAATTACCTTCAGGTTATGTTTATAAATGAATTTCATGTTTAGATTTTGATACCATCTTCAAGTTATCTCATTATGTAAATGCAAATATTCCAAAATCCCCCCCCCCCACACACACAAAAAATTCCAAAATCCAAAACATGTCTGGTCACAAACATTTTGGTTAAGAGAGACTCAACCCTTATTTGATTTTAACTGCTATGAGTTTCTACTGTAGACTGAGTAGTATAAAACTACAGTGAAAACCTAACTGCTCCTAAACTCTGCCTTTACCAGAGTAGTGATCCAGTCAACATCATGTTCCATTTCTTGTCCATTCATGTTTTTCCATGTCCTCTTTATTAGGAAAAAATAGTATTTGGCACCCTCAGTCTGTGAACAACCAAAGAAGTTCCTTAAACAGTGATGAAAACAGCTACATATATTCTTTTTCTTAAATAACTGTTCTGATTGGACTAATCTCAGTCTACCTGCTGCAACTCCACACTCTATTTAACCAGAGCTATATATCTGCTTACCCCACTATATGGAATTTGCCATATCACATTTATTCTATACTATACTATTAGTTGAGACATATCAGTTGAGAATACTTAAGCATGGGGGCTGATTTAAACTACATCTCAGCAGGGAAATTCCCTAGTTGGTTTTAATCATGTTCCTCATTTTTTGTTGTTTAAAGTCTTTTTTATATGTGAATTTCTTTGGTTGGTCTAAGCATGTTAAAACACCTTGATTTGATTATTTCACAATTGAATGCAGACTTTAAGTCAGATTTGGCACTAGAGTCTATCTGTGTTTACAGACAAAGCATTAACTATAAACTCCTGTGTATGAAGTTGTATAGCAAATGGTTACTTCATTCTTAGTTTTTCTTGTGTTTTATTGTTCTATAAAATGTCTTCAGCCGTCCAATCCTGTGCATAGCTATGCATGGAATTCAACAAGACTAGCATATAATGCTATATATATTCACAGGTTTGCAGCTTGAATCTCTAAATCTAACTGCGTGTGGAAAATGTACATGAACAGCAAAGTTATACCCACTTCTATTGCTTTTAACAACAAAAACACACAGCCTCTAGATTGGTGAGATTGAAAGATAGCATCACTAAGTAAACTTTGTCACTGATTGGGTTTAGGCATCTTTCTGCTTTGGCAATTAATATACACAGAACAAAATGGCATTCATGAGAGTCTTCCATTATATCCGAGCCCTGTGTCCATGCTTTGAGCTTCTCCTTTGCATCATATCCTCACATAACTTTGGTCTTTTTATAAGCACTGCTCATTATTTTTGAGCATCTTATTGTATATGCAAAGACAGACAAGTCATGCATTTGCATGTATGTAGCTTGACAGTTGGTGTCGATGGAAATGACAGCCTTTATCGCAAGCTACCATGCAGCTGCAGTGAACGCAGCTGCTGATTGCCCGGGCTGCTGAGTTGTTACTGTCTTTGTTCCACACATACACACACACATATATTGATTGATAGTGAACATGGCTTGCTGCGATAGGAACGTTATCTGGACATTTGCTTTTTCCTAACTGAATTGCTAAGGAAATCTCATTGGTCTTATGGTGCATTAATTCTACAACAGATCCTTTTTTTAAAAAACTATGTCTTTAGGTATACAGTAGAATTACTTAGTTAGCTAGTTGTAATTCCTTCTCTTCCAAACTTCAGCTTGCCAAGTTTCACAGCAGCTAACAATAATGAAAAGTGGAATGAAATGACATAAAAACAGCAGATCAGCATAAGGCAAAACAGACTGAGTCAGTGTCCCAACAGGTTAAAATCAAAACCTAAAAAACAGCAAGTCTAGAAAGCCTGGGCAAATTAAATGGTCTTGGTAATGAAAATGTGTTAGGTGTTAGATTATATGTTAGAAGAGTATTCTGAAAACACCACTAAAAATCTCTTTCTTAGTTCACCACTTGTTTTAATTATTATTATTATTATTATTATTATTATTATTATGTTTATTTATATCCTGCCTTCCTTCCAGTACAGGGACTCAAGGAGGCTAACAAATCTAAAACAATCCAAGTTAAAATACAGTACTATAAAACATGCAAAATACAAGCTTAAAACCAATTAGACAATTCAAACAATTAAAAACATTACATTATTAAAATGTAAAGTTTAAAACTCTTTAAAAACAAAATAAAACAGCATCCATGCCATGCGAAAGCCTGGTGGCATAAAAGCATCTTTAACCTGCCGCCAGAAGGACAGCAGGGGTGAAGCCATCCTGGCCTCTCTAGGGAGGGAGTTCCAGAGCTTGGGAGCAGCCGCTGAAAAGACCCTTTCTCTTGTTCCCACCAAACTCCCCTGAGAGGATAGTGGGACAGAGAGAAGGGCTTCAATATTCTGGAGGCCCCGTACAGGGAGATACGGTCCTTCAAATTAGCCTGGACTCAAGCCGTAGTGTTTTACTTGTTTCCCCAAGCAAAGATTAACTTGACAATGGTAGCAGTGTTCTAGCGATAACATATCCCATCTGATGCTTAGTTAATTGATCAACTAGATCTTCTATGAGTTCAGAATTTACTCTGTAATTCTTGGCTGTTTGATGTTACCAAAAAAAAGGGGGGGGAGGGAGAAAAAAGCTTTAAAGAAATGAAAGCATGGTTAGGATGCATTCAAATCCATTTGAGGGGAAGGCAGATGGAACCACTCCCATGGGCTTCACACAAATCAGGTGCCATAGCTATAATAAAATATGGTACTGCATTTCAGAGTTTGAAGTAACATTGATTTTTTTCCTTTCAAGCAGTAACTTTGTGAAATCCCAAAGACAAAGTACAGACACACCTTAGTTACCAAAGTCTCTGATAGTTAAGCTTCTTTTCTTAAAAAGTTTCTTTTTTGTCCTGAGAACCTCTTTTCTCATCATCCTCTGTCTAGATGGAAGTTTACTTTGTTTTGTTTTGTTTTTTGGCAACATTAGCATTGGAAGGATGGTGAAGGAGGACTGGAAAAACATGGACATTCAGTGTGACGTTGCAGTAGTGTGTTTGAAGTAAACAAGCTTCTGCTGGGAAACAATAGGACTCTTCTCTAACCAACTCTATTGTGCCAGTTGTTGCCTGTACATAACAGGCAAGTTGAACAGCAGCTGCTTCTTCCAGGATCCCTTATTGAGCATGAGTGAACAGCAAAACAGAGGGAAGAGGGGAAAGTAGATAAGCCTGCCCACCATAGATCTGTAAGTTTGGCCATCAAAATGAAAACCATTAGAAAAATGGCAACTAATGAAAGAAATAGTCATCCCTGGGTGCATTTTAGAAGAAGCTGTTTAATGTCTCAGTAAGGTTCAAAATATTTATGTTTCCTCATGAAAGTCTGTCGTGATGTATGGTTGTTGTTTTTTTATTATTATTTCACATGTGTATATTGTCTGTTTTGGGTAAAAATGTTCCTGAAATACAGTACATTGAATTGCTCAGCACCCCTGACAGATGGCCATCCAGCCTCTATTTAAAAACTTCCAAGGCAGGAGACTCCATCACACTCCAAAGGAGCATGTTCCACTATTGAGAGTTGTACTTGTTCATACGACAGAGATCTTTATAGGAAAAAGTGGAGATACATTATCCTTACTTGTTTCTCATCTTATGGGATAGTCAACAGCAGTTCTTTGTGGCTGTGCATAGGAATGTAGTGAGACAGCATTACCTAGTGGTTTGAGTGTTGGACTGCAACTGTGGAGACCAGGGTTCGATTTCCCACTTGGCCATGAAACACACTGGGTGGCCATAGGCAAGTCACATGCTCTCAGCCTCAGAGGATGGCAATGACAAACCTCCTCTGAACAAACATTGTTACGAAAATCTCATGATACAATTTGAAGACACACCACAACAATAGGGATGTAAGAACATGGGGAGCTTTTCTTATACAGAATTTTATTGTTGGTCATTCTGGTCCAGTATTGTCAACTCCAATTGGCGGCAGCAATCAGGGCTTCTTTCCCAGTCAGTCCTAGAAATCTCTGGTATTTGCTGGTGGTATCTTATCCAGGTAATAACCAGGGCCATTCTTACTTCTGGGGTCAGATACAACTGGGTGTGTTCGGTGTGGTACAGTAGTAATTTAGGGTAGGTTGTATGGTACTGAAGTTTGAAAAAGGAGCAGCATAATCACTTATGTATAAGTACCATTATAGCTCACATGTCCAACTTCACACCTAGAAGTGAAACATCAGCCTGTTCCTACACACATAATTTGATATCATTTTTCACAGTATCAGTTTTTCACAGCATGTAGACTGGGTAAATAGCTGGTACAAATACCCCCTTTAGCTAATTTTTGCTCTGTATAAAGGCTCCACTTGGGCAGAAGGAAAACAGAGTTGCAAAGTCCACACGCACACTCACAAATCTTTGAGTTAAATATCTACCAGAGTTTTGGTAACTAGACAACCACTGATGAAGAATTCACAGTATGAATTTGTTTTCAATATTTCTCCCTTGATTTTCATTTGGAAGGCTGAATGTATTGGGCCTTTCGCTTTCAGAAACTTGGCAAGTTTTCTTTAGCATGCTTGGAAAACTGGAAGGCGAAAGGAAAGGAAAGCTGAAGCCCGTTTTCAACATATAGGGCTATTGATATTTTCATGTATAATCTTGTGAGCTCCCAAGCCTGTGTTCAGGGAAGAGCAGCCAAAATCTGGAGCTGGATATAATGAACTGAATAGCCTTCCTTCCATATTTCCCTCCATCTAGCATGTCTCCATCTCTTCTCATTTCCCTTTTTGCCTCATGTGACACAGTGATCTGTGTAGCGTGTCTTAGCAGAATGCCATGTGATATGATGTCATGTCTGGGAGAAGAGTTAAGTAGCTTTACACTAGCTTAGAATTGGCTACTAGTTTAACTACAGCTGTTTGTACAGACATATATAAAGTTACATTAGAAAAATGCACAACTGTAATATTTTTTCCCATGAACAAACTTACCTGAAGTATTAAACTTCTCAAAAGACAGTCACATTCTGTCTGATCAGATCCTTGCATAGCAAGATTTTATTTAAAAATATTATTGGTATTTTATCCAAATTTCCAATCTTGAATTGTTTGTGCCCTTTTAGGCCCAACAAAGAAAACACTGGCAAAGTGACTGAATCTGGAGCATCTGTAATCAAGCATGGTCTTAATGCGGAGAAAACTTTCATGCAGGTCCATTATCTGAAGGTTAGAATGCTGAAATTTAGGTTTTCAATATTGCAAAGCAATATTTTTCTCTAGAGATGTACAGACTTGGTATTAACCTCATAGCCATGTATGGTTTGGGAACAGATAATTTGAAGATAATGGGATAATTTACACACATTCTGAACCTGCCAGAAATCTAAGGTCAGTATCCAGAGTCCAGCACTCTTATATACCACCAGGGGCATCACAAGGGGGTGCATGGATTTTGGACCACATCAGGTGACACCCTAAGGGGGTGACACCACTACTCCCCAAACTGCCTTGGCCTTTACCTGCATCCCTTTAAGACACTGGAGCTCAATGAAAGAGATGGAGTGAGTGCAGTAAGGCTCAATAGGAGTTAAAGTGGAAACTTTGGTAAGATATGTTTTTTTAAAAATAAATAAAAGAAATTTATTTAAAATCTGCTTTTTTAATTTTTAATTTCTATTTTTTTTAAACCCTGAGGCCTCTATTTTAAAAATTAAAATTAAAAAAATAAATAAAAATAACTGTTTATTCTTTTTAAATTTTCTTTAAAAACATTATATCTTACCAAAGTTTCCACTTATACTTGTAGGTAAAGTTTCCACTTTAACTACATGCTGTGTACTTGTAAATACATTTAGGCTGTGCATATGATATTGTAATTTAAAGGTATAATTTTAGTTTTGCTAGTTGTTTATGTTAAAACTGTTGCCATTACATTCAGTGATATATGGAATTATAATTTATGAATAACATTAGCACAAAAAACATTACTGAGGATTTTGTATGTTGTGGTATGGGAGGAGATCAGTGCGGTGGGTGACACTACAAATTACCATACCGGGTGATGCCAACTCTCATGTGCTGCCACTGTTTGCCACTAGGAACATCAGGGACAGAATATTTCTGTGGTGGCCCATATTTCTGTGGGGAATTACTTGTATCCCATCTTTTTATTCCAGGTGGCATTTTGATAAGTTTAATTATTGTTTTCTGCTAATTATTGTTGCTGCTAATTTTAATGTTGTTGTCTTGTTCAATTATCTGCATTTTAGTACAGTTGCCCTTCCGTTTTCACAGACTTCAGATGTGCAACCCTCTCTTACTTGTGAGGAGCAAACAGAGGGGTTTAAAATGGGTCACGTGCCAGAGGCATGTGCCCGCAGCCACTCGCAGGCATGCGGCCCCATTCAAGCTTATGGGGCCTGAGTATCTACAAGTTTCCTTTTGCCTGGGGAGGGGGGGAGTCCAGAATATAGATCTCCCATGAAAATGGAGGGCTGACTGTATACAACTGTTTATCACTGATGATGTTCTGAGCTGTCTTGTATGTGTAGATACCCCAAAAGATAGACTAAAAACCTATTATGTAAATGAATACATAAATAATAAAATAATCTCTTAGTTTTTTGTGGCCATGTTCTAGAAGAGTTTGTTTCTGATGTTTTGCCTGCATCTGTGACTGGCATCTTCAGAGAATGCATTCTCTGAAGATGCTAGCCACAGATGCTGGTGAAACGTCAGGAATAAACTCTTCTAGAACATGGCCACACAGCCCGAAAAACCCACAAAAAACTATGGATGCCAGCCATGAAAGCCTTCAACTTCACAAATAATCTCTTGTTTGTCTTGGATGCTTCTTCCAGGGTTATTTCCTTCTGCGAACTTTGGCAGAAAAAGTTGGAGAAGCTGAGTATTTTGCCTTTTTAAGAAAGTTTGTGTGGACCTTTCATGGACAATTGATACTCTCTCAGGTACTTGCGCCTGTTTCTTATTTTAGTACAGAACAGCCATACTCCTTGGACACTTTAATACACAGAGGTTTAAAGACAAATCACAAATATATGTGACTTGGATGATGGAATAAAGGGCATGGTTATGAAATTTGCAGATGTTACCAGATTACAAGGAGATGCTTACATTCCAGAGGACAGGATCAACATTCAGAATGACCGTAACAGATTAGAAAGCTGGACCAAAACTTACAAAATGAATTTCAGCAGGGAAAAATGTAAGGTACTGCACTTCCACAGAAAAAATTAAATGCATAGATATAGGATGTGGGACACTTGGCTGAACGAGACTATGTGTGAAAGGGATCTAGGAGTCCTAGTAGACCACAGGTTGAACATGAGTCAGCAGTGTGATGTGGCAGCTAAAAAAACAATGTGATTGTAGGCTGCATCAATAGAAGTAGTGTCTAGACTAAGGAAAATAATAGTACCACTCTATTCTGCTTTGGTTACGTAGAATACTGTGTCCAGTTCTGGACATCACAATTCAAAAAGGATGTTGAGAAGCTGGAACATGTCCAGAGGAGGGCAACCAAAATGGTGAAATGTCTGGAAACGATGCCTTATGAGGAGAAACTTAGGGAGCTGGGTGTGTTTAGCCTGGAGAAGAGAAGGTTAGGAGGTGATATGATAGCTCTTTTAAAGTATTTGAAGGGGTGTCATATTGAGGTTGGAGCAATCTTGTTTTCTGCTGCTCCAGAGACCAGGACACAGAGCAATGGGTGCAAACCAGGAAAAGAGATTCCACCTCAATATCAGTAAGAACTTCCTGACAGTAAGAGCTGTTTGACAGTGGAGCACACTCTGTCAGAGTGTGGTGAATTCCCTTTCCCTTGTGATTTTTAAACAGAGGCTGAATGGCCATCTGATGGGATTGCTTTGATTGTGAGTTCCTTCATGGCAGGGGGTTGATCTCTTCCAACTTTATGAGTCTGCGATTCTCTATGACACTATAAACTGATGGATGCACACAAGCTTTTTTGTTTTTTCTTTTCTAGGTAATGTTCAACATTCCTTGGCCTCTTAGATCTCAGCATGTTCAACAGACTCCCCCCTGTCCTCCTCTCCCTATTTTAGTTTTAATGTTTTCTACTTCCACATATGTTGACTTTTCGCATTAATTATGCTAATAGTTCTCTCTGATTTCTCAGTACATCTAAACCTGTTGGCAGTCAACCAGTTGAACTCACTATCAGGAGGAATGATAGCTAATTTGATCCTTTTGTGTTCATAACCATTATTCATCTGAATATTTGATGTGAGAGATGGGGGCAAAATAAATGGGAATCCTTCCAAACATGAGGTCTCCTCATGCCAACAACAGAAAGTCAAATTCTTAACAGCTATTCTTAACAGATTCTTTGCACTGTGATACAGAGTCTGGGCACCAAAGTGTGGGCTGAATGTGGAGAACATAACATTATTATATAAGGAAACAGATTACATCACCAAGAATAACCAATGGAAGGAAAAGAGGGGAAGACACAGAGTTTGGTGTATTCTAGATTAATACCTTCTAAAAGAGGGCAGGAAGCAGCTGGGATCTAGTAATCCCCCTGGGAAAGCTTGCCAAGATATGCTGATCCATGATTGAGCCTTGATTACCAAAGCTTATAGTGGTATAAGTGTTAGATTTTCCTATAGCTCAGTTAATAATGTTTATTTCTATTTCCTTCCATATCCACAGAGGCCCTCCATATCCATGGATTCTGCATTCATGGATTCAACCATCGATGGCCTGAAAATATTCCCCAAAACAATAATTCCAAAATGCAAATGTTGAATTTGCCATTTTATATAAGGCTCACCATTTTACTACCCCATTATATATAATAGGACTTGAGCATCCATGAATTTTGATATCCACAGTGGGTAATGGACCAACCCTCCATGGATACCAAGGAACCACTGTATATTTACTTAAAAATAGATTTTACTGAATTCAGTGGGACTTGCTTCTTACAGTTCGGATTGCAACCTTCCAAAGAAAACAAAATTACAGTGCTTAGACACAGCAGAAGAAGCATTCCTTTGGTTTCATAAAATGTGCTGTATGGGATAGAAGGTTTTGATTTGTTTCAGTTAGATCTGCTAGCATGATATTAAATCAATTTGGTTAGCAAATTATATAAATATTACAAAATGCTGGAAGACATCAGCTCATAAGGTTGTTAGTCATCATAGTAAGATCATGTTACAATGAAGTTGCTAATCCACTAGTCATTTTGTCTTGTTGCCCCAGCCGTCTGCTATGAAATGTGGGTTTATAAACTATCCAGCTGTTCTCTGACCAGATGAAACTTCTCATGTTCTTTCCATCTCAGAGGCAAATGTTTGTAAATCAGACACTGAAACTGGTCATCTATTTTTTTAGGTATTAGGATGTGAAGGGAGGGATCCCAGTTAATTTTATGCAAGCTTTCTCACTAAGTTTTGCTTAATAAAGGAGTATTGTTGCCTATGACAGCTACATCTCAGGATTCTCAGTTTGGTATCACTCATAATGAGCATTGGAGCATGTCAAAGGGAAGACTAGAACAGCACTGGAGAGCCAGCATGGCCTAGTGGTTTGCATGTTGGATTAGTACTGTGGAGACCAGGGTTCGAATCTTCACTTAGCCATGGAAACCCCCTTGGGCAAGTCACTCTTTCAGCCTCAACAGAACAAATCTTGCCAAGAAAACCCCATCATTGTTTCACCTTAGATTCACCATACATCAGAAACACATTAGGTAGGGCTCCAACCCCCTTCTGCCTGCCTTCCTAGACTAACATTCTATTCAGTCGTGTTGCAGAAAAGGTTGCATTCATAAACTTTTGACTGCTGGCATTCTGAGACAGTGGGACACAAGCATATTTTGTTTTTTAATTACGTACTGTAGTTTGTGTATTTGGGTCTGAGAGAACCACAGTGATGCTTTATTACAAGAATGCAAATTGGGAGCTCAAGACAAGCAAAGCATGAAGACATATGAGCATGAGTTGTCTGTGAGGGATGGTTGGGACTGCAGACAGGGTTATATTGAACTGTATAAAGTGAATTTTGTACTCTCAGCATAGTCATGATTTGAATCAAATAGCAATAAAGGCTGAAGAAATCTTCTGTGCTGACCTTTATGTTTAGGAATCTATTACTTAAGGAAAATGTATAGGCAATCCATATCTCTCCTCTCACACATCTCTGCTGGGAATTGAGATCTGAGAATTGTTTGGATTTGCCCAAGTGCTGCTGAGGAAAGCCATCTTTGTTGTGCTGTTAAGTGTAGCCAATTATGAACTTTCAGAAAAGATTATGAAAAGAGATTGGATATTATTATTTGACTTGCATTATGTAGAACATGTAGAATATACATATGCAATAAGAACATAATTTGTGTTGCAAACACAAATTGTTATGTGTTTCCCGCATAAAAATGAATAAGAATGTTTAAATGAACATGAGATGCAGAGTAAATAGAAGTATTAACAGTTTTAAATATTTGGTATTCATCTACAATGTAAAATATAATGCCATGGATTCCCAGGATTTAAAAGTATGAAGAAGAGAGTATAACCTCTAAAGTATAAATAATTGCTTGTATTCTGAATACTAGCCTTGTTTCTTGTGGCATTTTTAGTATTTTTCCTAGATCTGTGCCACAGGTGCAAGGAAATGACTTCACATGTGAAACATTAATCAGTTTGCTTTTCCCCCACTTCATTTTGACTGCATGGTCGGTATGTTTTTAATAGTAGTTTTTGTTTATTTTAGTTGAGTAGCAAGAAAGTCTGGAATTTTAGCACAGGATTTTTAAAAAGTCCATTCTGGCTTCTGTGAGAGAAGCTATTGAATAACACCTTTCGATGAAATTTGTGTAATGAATGGAGTGTTGGTAACGATAAATAAATAGAAATGAGTATGATTTGCTGATTCCACGAGTGCATTTAAAGGCTGATGTTTGGTTTGGTGATGAAAAATAATACCTTGGGGACCAAATACTTTGCAAATTTAAATTTTATTTTTTGTAACATCTGCTTAAATGAGTAAATAGTTGTAATACTGAGATATTTGTTGAAATTGCAACTTTTGATATCAAGTAATTAGTTCAGTGCCAAGTATCTTAAAATATTTATTTTTATCATGTTTGAATAGTTTCATTTTCATTTATCTGAGTTCTCATGTAAAATATTTGCTAATAGCACAGTTTTCATAATTGTGATATAGTATATATCTAAAATTGGAAAGAAGTCAATATGTCTCTATTTATTCAAGATAAGTATAATAAGTTTTGGTCCAGTTCATGCAACCACAGCACCTGCAGAGCTGATTGAAGTTTTCTCAGTCTCCAAAATTCTCCAGGCAGAAGAGTTTTCTCTTTTAGATCTTTGCTTTGGCACTCACAATTTGACAACATGGAATTAATATTACGTGGTTGGTTTGGATTTATTTTTATTGTATTCCAGTGTGGAGTTCCTCCATGAGTCTGCCAACAGAAAGGTTTATTGTAGTGGTTGGTTTGGTTTATTTGAAAATAGAGAAAGAGGAATACTTTAATGTATTTGATCCCAGCTAAACGGGGTGGGGGGGTGGGGGGGTTGAAATGATGCATCCAACATCTAGATCTGCTTTACTGAGATAAATGTTAGCATTATGGAATGCACCCTAAGAGCTAGTACTGGCTGACGTTTCTTATGAATTCAGTAATAATACAAATATGTTTACATTTCAACAGCAAGCCAATTCCAGATGTTCATTTGCAGCGCAAAACACAGTGATTTACTGTTAAATAACTTCCTTGTCTCCAGATTTTAAGAAACTGGAGTTCTTGGGGGGGGAGGGCTTGGAAGTTTGGGCACCACACACAGCCTGCAAGCTGCACTTCCCCACCCCTGAGATTGGTTCCTAATGATTAGGTTCACCAGAGTCAGGGAGCAATGTACCCCTTTATCCCATTGAAGTGAAACTTGGGGATCATGTTGCACTGAAAACAAAAACATCTTTAAGCACTCTGCACCCATTCCCAATGCTTACAGTATATATAAACACACTAACTGCCAAACATTTTGCTAATATAGTAAACTGGCAACAAAGATATTTTGCTACTGGAATTTTTTTTAAAAAACAGAATAACAGTGCAATAAAATCATTGTACAGTTGGGTACACAGCAGAACAAATAGCTTCCTTTTCTATTGGAGTGGGGATTAGATTTGTCAGGTATTTACCTTCATTCTGGCTAGTGCAATTTGAGTAATTCATATAAAAATGAAAATGTAATAATACACAGAAGGTGAGCTTTGGTATTGTTCATCTATCTGTATAGTTCAGCTTATTGACACTTAAACTTTTGACATAAAAATGTTGGGTGTGAAATGCTCCTTTCCAGGGTTTCAGCCAGCTATCTATGCCCATTGTAATAAACCCCCTTCCATCCCATCTTTTCCCAGATTATCCATCAAACAAACAAGTCAATATTCTATAGCCACTGAGTATACTTTCTCTTCACTAGGCTTTTGGGATTATTGTTGTTGTTGCTGCTTGGTAAGGGTTTTCTTTCTTTGTGATATGGGTATGATATGAGTGGGTGAAGGAGCTTCTGCAAATTTCAAGTCTCACTATATTACACCTATTGGCCCTAGACAGACGGGCCAAAAGCAGCGTGCCGCTGCTGATACTAGGGTTATGGTGTGCGCAGCAACTGCATGCTCCGTAACCCTAGCATGTATGGACGGCACTATTTTGACACAGCCCTGTCGATATGACATGCGTGTCGATGATGTCATGTGTGCGCCGTCTCCAAACAGTGCAACACACGCATTCTATCACTGCGATGCTCCAGGGCACTTACAGCCCCTTGGCAGAGTTGCAGGAAGGAGCTCCGTTTCGTCCATCTGTCGCGGGAAGCAGTCGTTGGCGTGGCAACCATACGGCTGCACCAGTGATTCAGAGGAGAAAGGGGCCGCCCCTTTCTCCTCATGAGTGTCAGGGTGTCGGGGGGGCATACTGCTGTGAGGGCACCCCTTTTCCGGGTGAAAGAGAAGCAGCATTTTGCTGCTTCTCCTTGGCCTGTGGCATAGAGAACTCCCTTCCAGGGCTGTCTGTATAGCCCCATTGATATCTTTCCCCTGTGCAAAGATGGTACTGTATTTGAAATGTGGATAGTCACTTTAATTCTCTGGTCCCTATTTTCAACTGATTTTAAAATGTTCCATGTTTTCTCTCCTCTCCTACTTTCACCCTTTGTCCTCATCTTATTTTAGTTGCTGAAAACAGAGTTCAAAGTGCAAAAGTAGTATGTACCGTACTCAGTTAATTCAGCAGGAGAGAGAGAAGAGGTGGAGTAGAATATTGGCCTTCCCAGTAGATTCAGGGAAAAAACAAACTGCTACAGTTTCTCCTAGCTTGTGTCTTATTCCTTGTAAAATAATGGGGCTTTCTAGATTGGCAAAAAGAAGTGTGTTCATGGCTGCATGAAACTCTAGCCTTTAGATGAGAAAAAGGGAAAGTGTGCCATGAAAACACTTTTTTAAATTTATTTTTATTTTTTTTATTTTTTTGCATTTTAGGGCAGAAGAAGCGCCTTTAAAAAGGTGCTGGTTTTCCCAGCTTCTTTTTTAAAAACTGTGGAACAGTGCAGTTCCATCTAAAGGCTGTGGTGCAGCTGCTAAGCATTAAGGAAAAGGCAACTTCATGTCACACTTTCCTGCCAATCTAGAAAGCCCCAATGTTTGCCTTTTGAGCATACTCCAGTGTTGCTTGGCCATACAAATCCTGAATTTCATCTGTGAGTTTAGGCATTTCAGTGCTGTGCCTACTTTGTAACCTTCTTTGAACAAGTGTATGAACATTTTGTGTTTGTTAATTTACTGTAATACATTGTAATTATTTTTCTTTCTTTTTTCTAGGACTTTCTTCACCTACTATTAGAGGACATCCCACAGCTAAAAGGGTAGGTGGGGATCAGTCTATTAAAGAACAGAATGTGTAGCATGTTCAGGAAATCAAGAACCTCTGAGATTACAATCTATTTATTAAGATGAAAATGAAGTTGAAAAATTTTATATACAACTTCCATCAGTTTATACAAATAAATATAGAAACATCACGGACATTAAGAAAATGTAAAATGTTTGTGATTGCTTTTTTTGAGATAACATTAACAAGACTATTTCCATCTGTATGCTTTCCCAAGAGGTCATAGTGCACCTATATATATAACAAAACATTGGAGCAGCTGTCTTGCACACTTTCATCTGGTTAAGTCCCATTCCACTAAGTGGAATTTAGTTATAAACACAGCACACAATTATAGCATATTGTATTATCTGCTACAGAGTTCTAGGGATGAACCTTCATTAGAGAGGACTACAGTTCTTTAGCTCACTAGACCACAAATCATATGATTCGGTAGGATGGATCTATGGCAGTTATAAGATGGTATGAAACTTAAAGTACCAGCCCAAACTACAAATCTGCTATAAGTGTATAGTGTAGAAACATTCTTCTAAGTTGACATTGGGGTGTAAGCACAGTAATCATAGCAATAGCAATAGCAGCTACATTTCTATACCATTTCATACTGAACTAAGCAGTCTCTAAGTAGTTCACAACATGTAAGCCAGTTACCTCCAATAAGCTGAGTAATGATTTTAGTGACCTTGGAAGTATGCCAGGCCAAGTTGACCCTGGAGCCCCTGACAGGTATTGAATTCTCAACCCTGTGACTGTGAGTGAGTGGTGAAGTGGTAAAATTATCTCTTAGGTTATCTTGTGCTGTGACTTGATTTATAGAAGAAAAATGTGTGTAGGGTAGAGAGTGTGAGAGAGATTCTGGAAAGTAATTCATAATCTCATAGTAGAATTAGTTTATAGATCTTCGGTTTTAAACACTTCCAAAATTCTATTGAAAGAAAGTTTCCTTGATTTTCATGAGCAGAATGTAAGAGTGAAAAAGACTCTATCCACAGATTCTGCCTCCATTGATTCAACAAACCATGGTTCAGAAATATTGACACCCCCCCCCCCCCAAAATCCACAAAGCAAACCTTGATTTTGCCCTTTTATATAAGAGACACCATTTTCATACACCATTGCATGTAATGGATGAGTAGCCATGTATTTTTTATGCACAGGACTCTGAGTATCCGCTGGAGTTTGGTTCCAGGACCCTCCATGGATCCTAAAATCTGTGGATGCTCACATCCTATTAAATATAATGGATAGTAAAATGGTGACCCTTTAAATAAAATGCCAAAATCAAGGCTTGCTTTTTGTAATATAATGTATAATATATTTTTGTAATATAATGTGTAAAATATTTTCAACCTTTGGTGCTTGAATCAGTGGATAAAGAATCCAAGGATATAGAGGGCCAACTGTACTTTATGCACATTATCTTTCAAATAGGCTTTTGGAATGGGACAGTAAACAATCTGTTTATTCATGAGGAACAAATAGGCTTTAGGAAAGATACAAGCACTCTGGATCAGGCAACATCTTTACAGCTTTTCTAGATTTCTCATCAGCAATCGATTTGGTAGACAGGCAGCATCTATGGGGGAAAAGGGGCAAAACCAACATCGATAAAAGATTTTTGTGGCTTATTCAGCTGTTATATCAAGAGAATTCTCTGCAGTTGATTATAGGTTTAAATGATGCTTTAACACAACCTATTTGCATTGATCGGGAACTAAAACAGCACTTCATTCTGGCAGCTTTTCTATTTAATTTCTACGTTAATGATTTGATCCCAGAAATTTCCTCCTCCTCATTTTTCCCTTCAGCTCTTAGTAACTGCAAGATTTCAATTGTGCTTTATGCTGACGATTTGGTTTTGCTTTCTTTGAATAAAATTAGCCTTAAAAGGATGTTAGCCAAATCTGGAAGTCTTTGTAAAGAGGAATGGTTGATTGTCAACTGTTCAACTATTCTAAAACTAAAATTGTGGTTTTTGGGAGGAGAAGCTCTAAGAGCACTTGGACACCTGATGGACATCATTTGGAACTGGTACATTTATTCAGATATGTGGGGCTGCACTTTTGTAAGAAGCTCACTTGGAAGCAAAATTTAGAAGCCACTAAAATCTCAAGTGCCAGATCTATTGGGCAACTTAAACAATTTTTTCTCTTCTAGAGGATAGTAAATTAATCCTGCCCTATAGGCTTTTGCAGTTAAAATTACTGTATTGTGTATGGGGCAGAAATCTTGGGTGAGATACCAAATATAATTTAGAAATTTTTGCAAAACAACTTCATGCAACAGGGGTCCAGCAACTCATCTTATGGCTGAGTTGGGTCTCCCTTCAATTGCTGCTAGAATTGATTTGTCTTATTTAAGATTCTGGCTTAGGCTAAAGGGACTTGAGGATCATTCTCTCACAAACCTTTTTAGCTGGAGGAACTGAAGTTTCATCCCAAAACAAGTTAAAGGTTTATAACCTTAATACAGAGAAATATCTCAGGCTCAAATCCACTCTCAGCAGAGAGAATAACTGGATTACCTTGAGCATGTCATATTCTCTGAGCCTCAGAGGAAGGCAATGGCAAACGTCCTCTGAACAAATCTTGCCAAGAAAACCTTGTTTGTTGTTGTTAACTGCCCTCAAGTTGATCTCGACCCATGGCAACCGTATGGATGAGACCTTTCCAAGACTTGCTGTCTTCCACTGTTCTTCTTAGATCCTGTAAACTCATACCCATGATCTCTTTAATAGAGTCCATGTATCTAGCATGTGGTCATCCTCTCTTTCTGCTTCCTCCATGTTTCCTAGCATTATTGTTTTTTCAAGTGAGTCCTCCCTTCTCATGATGTGCCCTAAGTATGACAGCCTCAATTTTGTTATCTTGGCTTCCAGGGAGATAACTAGCTTGATCGGACCCATTTGTTTGTCTTTTTGGCCATCCATGGGATCCTTAGTACTGTTCTTCAGCACCACATCTCAAATGCATTGATTTTCTTCCTAACTTCTTTCTTAACTGTCCAGCTCTCACATCCATTCATGGTAATAGGGTATATAGTGGCTTGTATGATTCTAATTTTTGTGCTGAGTTGTATATCTTTGCATTTCAGAATCTTTTCTAGTTCTTTCATAACCACTCTCCCCATTCTTAATCTTCATCTGATTTCCTGGCTGCAGTCCCCATTTCTATCAATGTTTGATACCAGGTATGAGAACTCTTTTACTATGTACAGTGGTACCCCGGGTTACGAATCCCCCGGGTTACGAATCCCCCGGGGTACGAAAACCCCGGGGTACGAAAGAACCGGGGCCGCAAAAAACGGCCCCGGCTTACGAAAAAAAACCCAGGGTACGAAAAAAACCCCGCGCGGCCCCTTTAAATTTGTCGCGCGGTCCGTCAAACAAAGCGGTCCCCCGGGTTCCGAACATTTCCGGGTTACGAAAGTAATCCCGGAACGGATTACTTTCGTAACCCAGGAGACCACTGTACTTCTATTTCTTCATTGTCTAAATCTGCTAGTATTATGGTGTCATCTGCATATCTTAGATTGTTGATATCCCTTCATCCTGTTTTCTCTCCTCCTGCTTTTCTTACAATATGTTCTGCATATAAGTTGAACAAGTAGGGTGATAAGATGCAGCGTAGTCTGACCCTTTTGCCAATTGGGAACCATTCGGTTCCTCTGTGTTCTGTTCTGATAGTAACCTCTTGTCCTGGCTATGGATTCCTTATCAAGACTATGAGATGTGTTGGTACCCCCATGTCTTTAAGAGAATTCCATAGCCTTTCATGATCTAAGCAGTCAAAGGCTTTGTTATAGTCTGTAAAGCACATGCTGATTTTCTTTAGGAATTCCCTTGTGCACTCTATTAGTCATGGTATTTTTGCAATGTGGTCCCTCGGGCCTCTTCCTCTCCTGAACCCTGCTTGGACCTCTTTCCAAGCTCTCTTCATTTATGGTTGGAGACTATGTTGCAGAATTTTCAGCATAATTTTGCTTGCGTGGGAGATTAGTGCTATGGTCCTATAGTAGCTACGGTCCTTTGTGTCTCCTTTTGTGTTATAAGGCATATATATTTTCTACTACTAGGATGCTTGCTGTGTATTCCTCCAGTGATTAACTTTCATTTAAACAACAACTTAAATTATCACCTAAATTATATGGATACTTACCCATTCATTTTTGGGGAGAGTAGGGGTAGAATTCAAGATTTCTACTGGGTGAAATTAGTTTGCTTTGATTAGATTAATGTACATAGGATCTTTGAATAAACTTCATTCTCCTTCCCAATTCCTTTTTTCATTAGTTCATATTTGTATGAGGAAGCTACCTTAGGGTGAAAGAATGTGCCAATTTTTTTTTTTAATTTTCAGTAGGAATATTGCAAATTTTGTTTATTCTAGCTTCACTGTTCAGAAACTATGGATAAGATTTTAATTTTATGATAATCTACTTTATAGCCAGTTATATAGTATCCTGCCAGAATTATGAATGGTGAAAAGATAAAATGGGATGCCAAGAATAACAATATCATGTTTATATAAAACATGCTTTCATCTACTCCTGTCTGTGCTTATAGCAACCATATTTTCCATCAATTCTATAAATGAATTTCGTTTCTTAGCATTGGAATATGGGAGAAGAATTATGCTTTGTTCTTCTTAAATGCAGTGTGTTAATAATGATCAAAGACTGTAATTATTTGAGTTTAATAACATATTTAAACATATTGGCCAGAAACCAAAGAACCATAAAATGAGTTCTGTGAGCCAAAGGTAGCTTTTCCTTTTTCCCTCTTAACAATCTCTTATTACACCTACCAAAATTATGACAAAATTTGAACCAAAGGAGGTTTCAGACATAGTTTGCGATAGTGCCATGGAGACCTTTTCAAAGGAAAAAGTAATAGTAGTCGTCTTTATTTATCATCATCATCATCATCATCATCATCATCATCACCATGTCCTAGACTAGTATAAAACCTTTGCATGAGCTTAGACAATTTTGTGGGATCTCAGCCAGCATGTTTACCCAGTATTTTCATGTAGTGAAGCAAGGTAATGTAGTTTTTTTTTGGAAGGTACCATATACACCCCCACTTTCTTTTTTCTTATTTTTTTTCATGAAGTCACTTCTGTCCATTTTGAAATACTTTCTTACTTTCAATGTGAATATTTGTCACACCTTATCCTAGGCATGAGCTCAGCATTATTGTGATCCCCCGCAATGACATCCTATTTGTCTAGTGTGAATAGACTGCCTAGACTCTGCATAGTTTCTGCAGTACATGTTGTGATATCATGATACTACTATATGAAATTAAATACAAGTTGAATATCCCTTATCTGGAATTCCAAAACTAAAAAAAAAAAAAAAAACCATCCAAAATTGTACACATGGGTGGTTGAGATAGTAACACCTTTGTTTTCTGATGGTTCAGTATATACAAACCTTGTTGCATGCACAACACTATTTAAAATATTGTGTATAAAATTCAGGTTATGTGTATAATGTTATGAAAAACACAAATGAATTTTGTGTTTAGACTCGGGTTCGATCTCCAAGATATTTCATTATGTAAATGCAAGTATTCCAGAATCTGGAAAAAAACCCCACCAACAATGCCAAATTCCAAACACCTCTGGTCCCAAGCATTTCAGATAAGGGAGAGTAAAACTGCATGTACACTTATGTGGTATCTTCCTTTTGGCATACATTCAGTAGTCTAATATTTAGTGTGTACATCACTGATGGTAGAGGCCAACATACTAAGTATGACACTGTTTGATTTATTTGATAGCTGACAGTGCTAGGCAGTTGTTTGCATTTGTACAATAGTTTGCAAACTGCAGTGAACTTCAGTCTCACCTATTCCCTCTTCTCTTTCCCAGCAACACTCATTGCTTCTGACCCTTGGTTTGCAGCCTATGACAATAAGGCCTGTGGTTCAGATTTTAAATTTCGAAGCCCTCCTTGCCTTCTGTTCACTTATTTCCCCATTTCTAAAGCTGCATCCTCCCCTTTATCTTTCTTGATTCTCTGGAAAGGGTGAAATAAGACAAGTGGAGGTATAGATTCCCTTCACCCTGGCACTTGGCACAATGCTGCAAGTCAGTTAGTAGAAGTGCTGTGATGTATAGCTTTCACACAACCAAGAAGAATAATGCTACATTTCACAATGTTCCCTGTGTTGTCTTGCAGCCATAGATAGGATGGACAAACAAATCTTCATTTTTTCCCTCATTCCACTGCCACATAATTAAAAATGTGCATTTTTTCCTAAAACAAAATTTGTTTTTTATTCTTTTCTATAGGAAAAAATGTTTTTAAAAATTTAAAGAAATGAAAAGAAATCCTTCTCTCACAGAATGGAAGATTTTGAGGAGTTCTGCAAGTTGCAAGATAGTAGAACTGTCCACTCTGTTTTCATTTTTATTTTCTTTCTGGCACTCCATTCCTTTTGTAATTCCATTTGTAATTTCTCTTTCATTACTTTTCCCTTCATTTTATTTGCTCAGTATTCAGATGTTATAAAACTGGAGATCTCCATCCGAATGGTATGAAACTTTCAGGTGTGAAATTTCAGGACTGAAATGTACCAGAAATTATCAGACATGCCAGCCTTTTGATACTTAGGAGACACAGGCTCTCTGTATTATAAACAGTTAAAATTGGTGACACTCTTCCCCATGGCAATGAAGGGACACACTTTTTGTTTTCTCTAACTTTGTTAACTTCCTATACTTTGGAGTTTCTCTTCCAAGCAGTATGACATTTTCAGTCATTCAGACATTCCCTTAAGGCACTGGGCACACCAGTTTTCAGGCAGATTGGACAATGGTCCCTATTTTATAAGTATTTTTAAAAGGGGTGTTATCCTGCAAGATTCAAGAGCTTTATGCTTGATACTGAAAAAATATGAACACGTCGATAGGAGATTATTAGCTACTCATTGTCCCATTAGAGAAAAAAAATTCACCTGTGTAACTTGCAATGTGTAGCTTCAGTGTTATGTTGTTTTGTGTGATAATTTGAAGCATCTGACCAACAAAACATGAATGAAATGAACAATACACTCATTAAACAAACAAATTGTGAAATTGTGTAAATAAACAAGTTTTGGGCATTTTACAACTTGAACCTCAAGTTTTAAAGTATTATTACACTAGGCCCTTGGTATCTGCTGGGTCATAGGATCCCCTGTGGATACCAAAATCTGTGGATACACAAGTCCCATTATATACAATGGCGTAAAAAATGGTGTCCTTTATATAAAATGGCAAAATCAAGCTTTGCTTTTGGGATTTTGGGATTTATTTTGGAATATTTTAAAGTTGTGGATGGTTTAATCTGTCGGTGCAGACTCCATGGATTCAGAGAAACAACTGTATTTCTACTGCTTTTCACTTTAAATTTTTATGTTTGTATTTTGCATTTGTTCAAATTTGAACAAATTCACAAACATATAAATAAAAGTAAACATCACACTTTTTTCAGGAAAAGAATCTTGTGCCCTAGATGTTAACATTTCTCCATCTAAAATATGGTAATAATTAGCTATTTACATAAATTGACAGAACATTCTTATGCATCACTCAGATCTACATCCTATTGTATTTAATCTAAGACAATGAAAACTCTCTTCTGGAAGACTGCCCCCATGCTTGTACTGGAGTTCATCCTGGTCTTCCTCAGCATGCACCCCTCCAGATGTTTTGGGCTACATTCCCCATCATCCATTGCCAGATGGTCAGTGATTAGGAGTGATGGGATTTGCAGTCCAAAGCATCTGGAGAGTACCGTATTGGGGAAGACTGAGTTTCAACCTTAGCATGAACTTGCATTGGAAGCAAAGAATCATGTGACTGTCTAGGTTTTACTGTCACATGGGACTCTTCTCTTCTCTTCTCTGTTGTCTTCCACCTATTTGTTTTAGATATTTGTAATGTGCATATTAACATTTTTCTTTAATTCATTGTCTCTTTCATTGAGCAAGTCCCCTCCCACTCAAATTGTATATTACCATATTGCAGAATTTAGCTATTTTCTACTTGTTTATATGGTAGCAATTGAAATTCATATATATAGGTATATTTAGTCAACAATTTTAAGATTGTTTCACTTCCATCGTTTTGCACAGAATCCTTTTAATTATAGTTTCGTAATGGTACCCAGTACTTTTGGTCTCATTCAGAGAAGACTATTTCCAACCTATCCTTATGCTTTTGAAACCTACAATCTGGTTTATTTGGGGGTATGCATCTATTTAGTATTTTCTCCTTATGAAATGTTTTTCAGATACTAGATTCAGCTTTTGCATGTTACCTTTAAAAATAAAATAGGATCTGTAAGTTGTGGGTACACTAATTATTTGTATTAGTTATTTGTATTAGTTAATGTTTACTTTGTCTGGTAGTTTCCTAATAATTTTTGTTCTGAACATTTAACTATCTTCACACAATGTGTAATGGTTACAAAGAAATAGTCTAAGATTTTAAAAAAATTCTTAATAGATGCTTTGGTGAGAGAGTCCTGTAAAGAAACATGTTCTTTGTTTTAAAAGTCTCTCCAAAGTTGTGTTTCCCTTGTTATGTTAGGCTATATAAGCATCTGGGAAAGTGCTGAGTTTGTAAACAAATTTTAAAGCCATCTCTTTTGACATTCCAGGAAGTACTTTTTTTACTTTTAGCTTGGCTTCCTATCTAAATATTTATGAGGAGTCAAGGTATTTTGTGTGCAGAAAAATCTGGACAGAGAAGAGAGAGAATCAAGTTGTCCTAGTTGTTTTCATAATCTTGCCATTTTTGTCTCCTTTGTTTTCCCTATACTTTCCTTAGTTGGGCCTGTGTACATGTTAACTTTTATAGGTCTGCACTTTAACATGGCAGTGCAACAAACAGCATTTTCAAACATGTAGCTTGTAAGTACTGTATGTGTACTAGCTGGGACTGGCTGCAGCTCAGCATTGAATCTACATTTAGTGGAACTGTTGTTTTGTGAGACATTTAAGATTCTCTGTCAGAAAGCTCTGGTGCAACAATAAAGTACAATTCCCAGGATTCCCTAGAACTGAGCCAGGGCAGTTAAAGCACTCTCAAACTGGATTATTTCTGCATTGTATTTTGGACTCATGATGCATCAAAACTAACATACCTGTCTGTTAACATTACTCAGAATTTATCTCTGCTTTTCTGTGGCACAACAAAAAGTGGTATTGCAATTAGCAGAAATTCTTTTACCAGAAAGGAGGTGGGCACAGGCAAAGGCAAAAATATATGTATACACTATAGCTAGAGATAGTTTTTTACTACCACTAGACATCTGAAAAGTTGCTCTTTGAAGCCAGCCCCATTGAGTGTAGATGTGGCAGCCATTCCCATTTTTATGCTGTATTTTCAAGTATTTCCAGGTACTTCAAGTACTGGATTTGAGATAGGCAATTTCTTATTTTAGCAGGCTAACACCGATTTCGCCCTCACTAACACATTGAAGTATAAGTGTGGAAAGTTGATAGGGAAACAAAATTGGTAAGAGTAGCAGTGCATGAAGTAAATTAAGGAATGTTTGACATCTAAATATATTGGGTTGAGTCCAACGATATGGAAGGATATAGAAAGGGAGGGATTGAAAGTGGATTTTAGGGCTTTCTAGCCACCATCCCTCGCCTTTTAGCTGCTTACCAAGATACCCTCAAAGCTTTTCCCGAAGGTCAAGGAATCCATTTGAATGGAATGGACCAAAAATTGGGTGGCTGTACCTGCTGTCGTATTAGTCTATTCCTGCTGGCATTTGTTAGAGAATTTTGAGGCTGCTGGATGAAGGAGAGAAAACATGATCTGTCCAACCTTTTTTGCTGGTACTTCTCAGAATCTGAGCATTTAGAAGAACATACAGGAATACCTCAATTGATGAAGTATCTGTATTCCTAGGCATTACTTTTTCAACAGAAAATTGGTAGTGGAGGCAGAAATAACATGGGAAGACTAGGGATGGGTTCCTGTGCACAAAAAAGAACAGCTCAACATGTTTCATCAAACATTATAATTAAAAACTAATAATATCTACACATGAAATGAAACGTTCAGGTCAAGTAAAGCCTTATATAAATAACTAAAAATATTATGAAATTTCTAGATGATGACTTGAAGGCTTCTTCCAAAATTCAGCCTCCACTTTTCTTATAATTTTCATTTTAGTTTCTAAACCCTATAGATCTATGCTTTTCTATAAAATGCTGGGAATAGTAAGCTTTCCCATTTTCTCTCTGTTTTGCTGTTCAGGCATGCTTAGTAAGGGATTCTGGAGGTACCAGCTGTTTACCCTGCCTGTTTGACACAGCTACAATAGGATCAGCCAGGGTAGAATCTGGCTGTTTCTTAGATCATGCTTTATTGTGCTGTTTCCTGCAGGCAAACTGTAGCAATCCAACACCAAGTATATGTGTGTCTCCAGCCTGCACCATCTCCTCCCAGTGTTGCTGCTGCTAAAAAATATCCAACTAGACAGAGAAGAAGGAAAAAGAGGGGGCTGGGCAGGCATAAAACTTTATAAGAAGGAGCTTCTTTTTCAGATACTTTATTAAGTATGCCACTATATAAATTTCAGTGGAGGCTAGGAAAGATGGGAAATGTCTGGAGAAGAGGAAGTTTGAGGAAGGCTGGTATAAAATTCAGACTCTTGAGATTACATTCCTTAATTATTCTTGGGAAGTTTTTAGCTATCCATTTAGCTGATCCCCAGTGAAATAAAGCCTGACTCCCACCTTTCACTCCTCTCACAAACCGAAGAGGAGATGCCACACAACAAGAACTGCAGAACACCTGTTCATTCTTTACATATGTTTCATCCATGAAACTGAGCTTCTTAAGCATATGTTGTCAGCTTCTATAAGCACTGAATTCATCACTAGGTTTTTACATGCAGAGTCCAATCTGTTTTTAATTTTCAGGTGTCATCATCTCAGATGTTATTAATTAGAAAGGACAAAACCAGAATACAGTTAGAGAAGTCACTGTTTAGATTACAAAGCTGATTTCTGACAAAATGTTCTCTTTTTTTGTTTTTAAGCATAAATTTTGTGCATATTTCATGAACAATGTTATTTTTAAAATTTCTTGGAAGGTATGGCCTATCGGTGGAAAACATTTTCCAGAAGTGGCTTGACTGCTCAGGAATCCCAAAGGTAAATGCAAAAGATCTGTTCTGAATAAGATTCAGATTATGAATCTGTTGAGCATGTTGTTCATATTACTCTATATTGTAACAGGTATGGCATAAAACAAAATCCAGTTTTAATGTCATCTTCTGTTTTGCCTTTATACTGCACACATATGGGAATGCTTTTTAAAAATCAATTGCAGGTTTCATTTTCTGTTTTGTTCAAAGAGATATTGCCAAGAGGAAAATCTCTTAAACCTTATTTTATTACTAGAACATATTATTCAGTGGAAACTCTGCCATTAAGGAATTCTAGTGACACTTAAGATATCATTGAAAAGAGGGAAGGTATTACTTTTTATAAATTACTATGGCTAGAGGGAGGGGGATTTCCAGAACTGTTAGGTGTATTTTTTATTATTATTATTATTATCATTATCATTATCATTATCATTTTTATGTGTAGTGAGAGTTGTTCGGCAAGCTTGCACACCTGTTAACATTATGTTAACTGCAGAAAGTTTTGTTAACCTCAGAATTTTAAATCTTTTCCTTAAAAACAGGGTTTAATTCTCTCAAGCTTCTTTATATATTTCATAAAGTTATAAGAAGACAGCAGTCAATACTAGGCAAAATAATTGACAGATGATGGGCAGTGTCAAAGCAGAGGCCATCATCTGCCCTTATTCCAATCCCAGTTAGATTAGGGATAAAACAAGCAAATGGATACTGTGCCTTTGATTCCTAAGATCTACTGCCATACAAGATCCTCTATATGAAGTTTCATCTGCTAGGTAGCAAAATCATTGCACAGAAGTCTGAGCCCTAAACACCATTAACTTGTTGGGTGGACTGACTGACTCAACGTGGTTCTGACAGGCTTTACCAACTGATGGTTAGCTAAAGACCTGGAAAATGCATGTTTGCAGGCTGTCTACTATTCGGGGCATCCATCTCTAGTGCAGTGCTATTACATACTTCAGTGCCAACTAGATTTTTTTAAAAAAAAAAAACAACAACCTAGCTATATGTTTGTTTGGATCTACTGTAATGGAGATGCATACCTCTGTGCTAGTTTGTGTAAGGTTCAGGGGGTCAGAGAAGTGGAGGATACCATCATCCATCACGTGCCTCATCTGCCCCATATCAAACACAGCTGGAGAAGGAAAGGTGAATTCTGAAAATGCTTTACTATTGCAGTTGTTCATTCCCCCATGATCTAAAAGTGAGTTACCATTCCTGCTTAATAAACTTTGGCTTGACCTTCAACATAAGGAACTCACAGCCTTCCAGTACATAGGACTGTTGACTGATCCGGCAGCATAAGGTACTGCAGCATTCAAGAATAGGCATAGGCCACTGTGGACCCCTGTAAGACTTGTAGAAAAAGTATTTTGTTTGAAAATACCTACCAGTAATATGTAGGAGTACACAGTTTTAAAGCAGAGTTTGTCAATTAAGTCTTTCTTTTCAGTCTTATTTGTAACCCACCCATCCTCCAAGAAACTCAGGTCATTAACTTCAATCTCATATGACATTTTTCTTACTACCATCAAAGACTCAAAGAGGCAGGCCACAGCTGAATTTACAGGATGAAAACAGACTGGAAGGAAGAAGTTTCCTTTTCATGTATCCCTGCCCTTTTCTGAATTTTGCAATTCAGCTCTCAGCTTACAAATGCATATAATGCACGTTCTAGGGAAAACATATACAGATATGGATATTTCAACAGGAAATTAGTGCAGATTAAACTGGACTGGTCATGATTGAAAATTAGCAGAAAATGAAAGAACAGACTTACAAATCTAATGAAAACATCATGGGCTTGGAATAGACCTATCTGTGTGTCCCTAGTCTCAAGGTGTCACCCCTACCCGACATCGCCTATCCTGTCCTGACCTCCAAGAGGGAGGCAGTCAACTTGCCAGCCCATTCATCATGCGTGTGATAAAGCTGGGATTGCTGTCCTGGAGAACTGACATCCTAATGCAGCAGCAACTCTTACTTTTCATTTCATTTTGTACTATAACACAATTATCCTCCCTCATTTGTTGGTGTAAATCAAAAAGAATATTGTAGTGTTGAAACAGGCCCTGTTTATTTATAACGAAAGCGTCTGCAGATCAGATGTCTTGTGCCAGCCCTTTCTTTCCCTTGCCACACACAGTAACAAGTCTGTCTTCCGGTTAGATCACAGAAAAAATGTTCTTGTGCACCACATTAGATGCTTGTGCTGAAAAGTAAACATTTGTGTCAGACACAGAAGATGTCAGGAGGGCATTCTCCTGAAATCTTCTGGGGCTGGGTTAAATAAGGTCAGCAGCATTGTGTTGTTGAATTTGCTGTTTATCAGATCAGGATGTACTGGAGCCTCCGAGGTGACTCACCACAGGACTGGAACTGCTTTTCATCTTCCACTAGCTAATAATGATTTAATGCCAGTAGCTGCATACTGTGAGTTTAAATGACATGCAGTGACTTCAAAAACAGCTGATTTTAGAGCTGGAAAGCACCTATTAAGTAATGGTACAGACTTACCCTCCTTCTTCCAGAATACACACTTCCAGTTTTTTGTTTTTGTTCTTCTGGCTTCTCTTAAATATCTGAAGAGCTGCAGCATGTATGGTTTCTCCAGTCTTACTTGTAACTTTCTCCAGTTTTACTTGTAACTGTACTTTCTGCAGTCTTATTTGTTGAACAAAGTGCCCCTTCAACATGGTTCTGTTGTCATCTTGCCCCTACGCCCCAGTGTGATAAGATGGTAATATGATGCACAGTTGCCATACTCACATTAAGTACTTCTCTGTTGTTTATACAAGTTAAAACTGACTTAGACTGCAATCCTATATTCCCTCATTTTTGATGTGGAACCATATAATGCTAGCCTGTTGCTTCCAGTGTTTTCTGAATATTTTCCCCAGCAGTAATTTTAATAAATAGATTCTTTTTGTGCTCATTCCCCCATCTTATAAATGGAAAAATAGCATTTTAAATAACAAAATACTGCCATTAAAAACAGAAGAAGAATAGTTAAGGAATGATGCTACGAACACCACCATTCAGCTTTGGTGAATGGAACCCCCTTGGGAATAGCCAATATAGAAGGATCATGACCTACTAGGATTAATACATTGCTAGACAATATGTGGCATATGTATGTACAGAACTGCCTTTGCCCATACCAACCTGTCCATATTGTCCAGACCACAGTTCTTCTGGCCACTCCATGTGTAATGATTATTTCTTATCTCTTAAATAGATTGCAAGTCCCATTCCGCTATTTCTTATTTTAAAAATATTCATCTTTCAAAACTTGAAGTGGACTTTTGGATGCTGGATTTCCCTTCTCATTTTTGGCTCATGCTGTGGCCCCTGGAGGTCACAGGGGCAGAAAATTAGCCTTGGTATTGACCTTGTTCTAAGTAGACATACCCATCTGTCCACACCCTGAGACCAGAATCAGAGGCCTACTTGTGAACCTATGATAAAATTTATTATGATGTTAGACGTATCACTAGAAATTCCTGACAGTGTTTACCATGCTTGTGTACATGTTCTGTTCCAGTTGATACTGCTAAACCCTATCATTACAGGCCTTCATGCAGGTCCTATAATGTCATCTGCTTACTCTGGCTTGCAAATATGTTGGGATTTTCTTGGCCACTGGGTTTTATTGGGCTTTGGAAATAGGATGCTTTCTGACTCTCTTACTTTTGATTTCATTATTGTTATTGTTTAATGATTTGTTTTCAGTTTGTTGTAAGTATTTCAGATCGGTCATCAGTTATACTTCCAACGAGTTGTGAAAATGCAACATTTTGGAAATGACTTGAAGGCACACACACACACAGCTGTGATAAAGGACTTCATTTTAGAAGCCTCTTTCCTATTTGAAAGATAAGCTCACTTCATGATGCTTCATTATTTTTGTCCACCACCACCCCATTTATAATTACTTTTTATACTTATCCCTGCTGGTACTTGGAGTTCACAGTGGTCCTGACTCCTGGTATTGTTAAACCTCACTGTTGTTCCTCCAAACCATTTATTTATATATTAATTACTTGTTGTCACTGTTCAGTAGTTACAATTTTCTATATGGTGTACAGATAAGTTGGTAAAATGGAAGAAAAGAAAATAATGGGATAAAGTAGCATAACATATAATAAAATGTGCAACAGTATGCACAAAACAATGTGTAGGTAACAACAGCAACAAGAGTAATTTTGTTGTTTTTGTATATGTCACCATTAATGTATGTGGCACAAGTAAAATAAGAGCAAAAATCAGCCGTGTTGTGCAGTCAAGATGTACAATCTAAAATATACACATGTGAATACATAGGAGTAACACAAATAAAAAACTATATAATACAATTATAAAAGAGATTATAAAGATATAATGCAAAAAGCAACACAAAATAAGTACTGCAAAGTGACAAATACATATCAAAATATACAAGATGATAAAATGATATTAAACTAAAACTCCAAAAGCTTTCAAAAACAAGAGAGTTTTCAATAGGGATTTAAAAACAATGAGAGAAGGAGCAGTTTGGAAACATTCAAGGAGGCAGTTCCAAGAGTATAGAGAAGCTAGTGGGAAAGGATGAAGCAAATCCAAGGAAGAAGAAACCCTTAGTTGAATGAGAACCTTAGAGTCTTTAGAATGTAGATTTTGGACAGGCTAGTAAAAGAAATGATAGATGAAAGAGTGGGGGTAGCTAGGTCATATAGGGCTTTAAAAGTTAAAAACAGAAGCTTGTACTGATGATCATAGAAGGAACAGGCAACCAATGAAGTGATGTCAGAAGTGGACTAAGGGCCAAAAAAAAAAAAAAAAAAAAAAAATCTTAGCAGTAGAATGTTGAATGGAAACCAGCAGGCTAAGATGAGATAACGGAAGACCAGTCAAAAGAAGATTAGCGTAATCAAGGCGGGAAATGACCAAGACATGAACTAAAGCCTTAGCAGAGGAAGCAGAAAGAAAAGGTCTGATTTTGGCAATATTATAAAGAAAAAGCAACAACTTGGCTACAGCCTTAATGTGAGGAACTTGGCTATAGCCTCAATGTGGCTACAGCCTCAGTGTGAGGAACAAAAGACAAAGAAGAGTCAAAAATAAAACTAAGACTACATGCTTCCTTCACAGGATGAATGGAAACAGTATTAAAATAGCTGAGAAAATAAAAGGTCTTCACCTAGATCAGAATGTAGGCACCAAACAGACCTCTTTGGGGAGGGTTTTCCCCACAGAGGGGGCACCATTACTGGAAATGTGTCTCGTGTCATTTGGCAGCATTTTCTAAAAAGGTCACAGAAGATCACTCTAGACTCTGGACAGATGAGTATGGGCGATGTTTCTTCAGTAAACATAGCCCTGGGCTTTTTATGATTAATACTCCAAGTCCTCTTTGTTTTTTTCTTAAACTATACTAATTTGGCTAATAAAGTTAGTACTTCTCAAGAATCAGTTAGGGCTCCTGGGAAAAGAAACACTGGGAATAGACTTCCACCTGTCTGAGGCCTGGATTCACAATTCACTTTCTGTGTGTACTGACCGACTGCTGGATTCCAGCACAAGGTCTGTAATGGCTTCCTGCTATTATGCTAGAACATTTTCTAAAGATAACCCAGGTAGTACTGCAACCCAATGGTGAGCCAACCAAAACGTTGGCAAGGCTTGTTGTGAACTCATAAGAATTTCAAGCCCTGTTAACTTCATCCATCTCTTCCTGTTTCAGTGATTGATTCCATCACCTTTGCTCTTAAACTAATTGCTGCTAGTTAAGAGTATTTCTGTCTGCAATATCAGTGTCATCTCAAAGTATGGTATTAGCTCATCTGAAAGTGATTAGAAATTAAAAATGATTGTGAACTAGTAAAATCAAAGATGGCAATTGCCATTTCAAACAATCTTTATTTTCATTTAGTGCTGATTTTATTTCTTATGTGAAGGTGAGCTTCAGAGGTATTCACTAACATGTGATGTCAGGAAGCTGAAGCTAATCTTTCAACCTGATGTTCAATTGCTGGTTTTAAATGTATGAAATATAGGTATATGGCATTCCTCCAACTATAAAGCCACAACATTTTTCTACTAAGTGATAGGCACAATGATCTTTATGTTCCCTGTTAATGGGTATCTATAATTGGGCTGTAGTAACTGGTTACAGATCTTTTCAGCAAATGTCTGGTTTTGTTTTGGCTGGCTCTTGGACATTTCACTGTGAGTAGGAAAATGAATTAGGGCTGAGCTATAATTGCTATTATTATTGTCTAATTATGGCTATTAGAAATCTGTCTTCCAGGCATTCACCAAGCATTGACCAATGCAAGGGATGTATTTTTGTAGGGATATTTTCAATTATTTTTATATTTGTTTAATACAAAGATTTTTTTAATGTAAGAGAAATTGAAATCTGTTCCTCGAATCAGCAATAAACTGTGCTGTTACCAAGCATAAAATTATATCACTTGGATGGGGTCTGAGAATATCAGTACCACCCTATATAAGATCATTCAGAAGTAAGACATACTGAGCTCAAATTGGACTTAGTTCCAGGGAAGTGGGTATATGATATCAGCCTAAATTACATAATGGCAGTTGTGATCTATTATTAACAAAGTGACTAAATCCAAATGTGTTTTGACACGAATGCTTTTATAATGCTCTTGAATGGGTGAGAATGATTGTGTCTCTCCAGTGATTGTTGAATTATAATTCTCAGCATCCCTTAAAACAGGGATGTCTAAGGCTGCTGGGAGATAACAGATCAACAACAGATGGAGGGCCACATTATTCCCATTACTCCCCTAGAAACAAAATGCCTCTATAAATATGCCGTTATCTAAAAAAAAAAAAAAATCAACAAAGTGAAAGTTTTTCTTGGGCATTCTAGCAGTTGTAGTCCAAAAAGGAACTTTTCTGAACACTGCTTCTTGATTACTGTCCTTGCTCTTATTTAATATTTGTTATTTCTTCTCCTTCTTTCTCATGCTTTATCTCACAGACTTTTTTTAAAAAAGAATGTGATATATCTGTATGCGAAGTAAGAAAAACTGAAAGAACTATCTGAAAATCTCTTCAACAGTACAGGGCTGGTACCTTTTCTAAAAATTGGCAATACAGACTTTCTGCCTAGGAAGCGTATCTTATAACCCATCATTTAGAGACTATTTCCCCCCTTTTCTGCTCCACTGAAGCTGAACAGTTACGCTGTTCAGTTCCCACCAAGTCTGGTGTTGATTGCTGGCCAGACGAGATACGTACTGCTGCCTTAATCCCGGAGCTTGAGACATCACTTACCTGCAGCTGATTGTTACCTTTGTAGGAAGGTAAAATCGACCAGGGCCAATTTTATATTGCACATATGCAGCATTTAGATTTTAACACACTGTGGCAGAAAATCTAGTTAGGAAAAGTTACTGGTCCCTTCCCCACACGCCCAGAACAAAGAAATGCAGGAACAAAGTGGTACAGTACACCAGAGGCAGCATTACACGCAAGGGCTTGGAATGGGAACATGTGTTCCCTTTCCAGAATAAGCCCATGAATTGGATCCCTAAGGTGTTGTTTATAGTAGCTTTAATAAAGCTCAAATATTCTTTGTGGTTCGCCTTTTTCTGTTAATCACACTGCTGAGCACAAAAGCTGTGTTATGTGTAGAATGGACGCGTTTATCCCTAGCAGAAAGGAAATATGTTTGGTATCTCCAGAACAATAAGAGTTTGCTGCCTGGCTGGTCAATGCTGGATCAAGTTCACATTCCCAAGCTCCCACTCTCCCACCTACATACGCAAGGGGTAGAAATACAAGGGAAGGGAGGAAAGATCCTTTCTTGTACAGGGTTATGAGCTGAGGCCTTCCTAATATGGACGCAGCTGATCCTGCATTATATTAAATGCCTATTTTAATCTCTGCCTTACAAAAATATCCTGAGAAAAGCAATGAGATTAGCTACCAATTAACTCTTGATGGGTTTTCTTTGGCCATCCAAAACAAATCAAGGAGAAGGGAAAATGCCCTCCCCCCCCCTCTCACTCACATGGTCTTTTTTTAACACACTTCAGTTGTTGTGTTTCCTCTTTACTGAAATATACAAATGCTCAAGCCTATGTGAACCTTTGTATCAGCCTTCTCAAACCTGGTGCTTTGCCAGCTGTGTAGGACTGTAACTCCCATTCTCTTCAAAGAGCCATACTTGTTGATGATTGCACTCCAAACACAGATGGAAAGTGCCAGATTCAAGGAGGCTGATGTACCACTTAGAACAAAAACAAAGTGTAGAAGCAATAATTCTGAGCCTCTTGGCTGTTGCCTTACAAGCTGGAAGAGACCTGTTCTCCTTGTCTTATGAAGCTGGAAGAGATCTCCCAGAATGGAAACAGTACAATTCCATGGGGCAATGGATGCCTGTTCATTTCAGAGAACTCTTATGATGTCCATTTACAGTAAATATTTGAACTCCACCCCTTTGTTTCCCATTGCCAAGATTTTCAGTCTCCAGAGATTCTTGTCATGCCACTAAAAGAGGGCAGCTGAGTTCACTTCAGAGAGTACAACCTCCTTAGTGTATCAGTACTGATTGTCTTCAGCATCAAAAAGCCTTGATGGACTGAAGTGGAGACAGCGTGGTTAGAACAGGTATAAAGAGATCCCTGCCAGTGATGGTCTCCTATTGATTCTTAAGCACTTTAAAATAAATTAACCCATTGCCCTTTTAAGATGTATAGCTGGCTCTGCAGTTGTAAGACTCATATATTAATTCTAATGCAAAATACAGAAATTTTGGGGTTTGCACTTGAGACAGAACATTTCCTTATGCAGGCAGTAAGAGAATACTCATATTTAAATAGATATCTTGCTACAATCATGTCATTTGCTGGAATTCAGATTCTGCCAAATCCTCAAGGTCTAGCAAATTCCTCACTTGCCTGGAAGACAATTTCATTGTCCAAAAGGTGGAAGGAGCAACAAGGGAGTCAGCTATTTTGGATCTGATCTTAACAAACAGGGATGACCCAGTTAATGGGGTGCAAGTGGTTGGAAGGTTAGGTGGGAGTGACCATGTTCTCCTGGAGTTTGTTATACAGTGGAAAGGAGAATCTAGGCATAGTCAGACACGCACTCTAGACTTTAGGAGAGCTGATTTCAATAAACTTTGAGAAATTCTGGGGGTGATCCCATGGTCAGGTATACTAAAAGAGAAGGGCGTTCAAGAAGGATGGGAGTTCCTCAAAAGGGAGATACTGATGGCACAATTTCAAACAGTTCCAATGAGGAAGAAAAATAGGAGATGTCTCAAGAAACCAGGATGGATGGCTAAGGAACTTACAACTGAGCTAAGTTTTACACTGAACATGTATAAGAAATGGAAAAATGGGGAAATCACCAAAGAGGAATTCAAATAAATAGCCAGCACGTGTAGGGATAAAGTCAGAAAAGCTAAAGCACAGAATGAACTCAGGCTAGCTAGAGAGGTTAAGAACAATAAAAAGGGCTTTTTTGGGTATGTCCACAGAAAAAGGAAGAAGAAGGAAACGGTAGGGCCACTGCGTGCAGAAGATGGCAAAATGCTAACAGGGGACAGAGAAAAGGCAGAATTGCTCAACACCTTCTTTGCTTCAGTCTTCTCAGAAAAGGCAAAGGGTGCTCAACCTAAGGATAATGGAACAGGAGACAGAATAGAGGAATTTCAGCACAGAATAAGTAAAGAGGTAGTACAGGAATACCTGGTTAACCTAAATGAATATAGGTCTCCAGGACCAGATGAACTACACCCAAGGGTACTAAAAGAACTGGGAAATGTAATATCAGAACCATTGGCAATAATCTTTGAGAACTCCTGGAGAACAGGAGAAGTCCCAGCAGACTGGAGGAGGGCAAACGTTGTCCCCATCTTCAAAAAGGGGAAAAAAGAGGATCCCAACAATTATTGTCCAGTTAGTCTGACATCAATTCCAGGAAAGCTTCTTGAGCAGATCATTAAACAGAGAGTCTGTGAATATCTAGAAGTTAATTCCATAATCACAAAAAATCAACATGGGTTTCAGAGAAACAAGTCATGCCAGACAAATCTGATCTCTTTTTTGATAAAATTACCAGCTTGATAGGTGAAGGGAATGCTGTGGATATAGTACATCTTGATTTCAGTAAGGCCTTTGTCAAGGTTCCCCATGACATTCTTGCAAACAAGCTTGCAAAATATGGACTGGAAAAGGCAATTTTAAATGGATTTGTAACTGGTTGACTGGCCGCACCCAAAGGATGCTTAACAATGGTTCCTTTTCATCCTGGAGAGAAGTGACAAGTGGGGTGCCACTGGGCCCAGTGCTATTCAATATCTTCATTAATGACTTGGATGATAATATTGAAGGCCTAGTTATCAAATTTGCAGATGACACCAAATTAGGAGGAGTAACTAATACTCCAGAGGACAGGATCAAAATTCAAAATGACCTTAATAGACTAGAAACCTGGGCCAAACTAACAAAATGAAATTCAATGTGGAGAAATGTAAGGTTCTGCACTTAGGGCGGAAACATGAAATGCACAGATATAGGATAGGGGACACCTGGCTGAATGAGACCACATGTGAAAGGGATCTAGGAGTCCAAGTAGACCACAAGTTGAACATGAATCAACAGTGCAATACAGCAGCTAAAAAGGCCAATGCAATTTTAGGCTGCATCAATCGTAGTGTCTAGATCAAGGGAAGTAATAGTACCACTCTATTCTGCTTTGGTCAGGCCCCACCTGGAATACTGTGTCGAGTTCTGGGCACCACAATTAAAAAAAGATGTGGAGAAACTGGAGCGTGTCCAAAGGAGGGCGACTAAAATGGTGAAGGGTCTGGAAACCATGAAGCCCTATGAGGAATGACTTAGGGAGCTGGAGGTGTTTAGCGTGGAGAAGATAAGGTTAAGAGGTGATATGATAGCCCTGTTTAAATACTTGAAGGGATGTCACATTGAGGAGGGAGCAAGCTTGTTTTCTGCTGCTCCAGAGAACAGGACCCGGAACAATGGATGCAAACTCCAGGAAAAGAGATTCCACCTCAACATTAGCAGGAACTTCCTAACAGTAAGGGCTGTTCGACAGTGGAACACACTCCCTTGGAGAGTGGTGGAGTCGCCTTCCTTGGAGGTCTTTAAACAGAGGCTGGATGGCCATCTGTTGGGTATGCTTTGATTGGGGGTTCCTGCATGGCAGGGGATTGGACTGGATGGCCCTTGTGGTTTCTTCCAACTCTATGATTCAATGATTTACACTTTTGTCATTCAAAGTATTAACTCAGTGTAGATTTGTGGGAGACTGTGAACATGCCATGAACTCAATTGAGCTGTAGTCCCCAAGTAGAACAGGCGTACTAAAATACAGTGAACATGCATTACCAGTAATAACAAGTCACATTCATTTCAGACTTCAGCGGCCTCCGCTGCCACCGCCTGCTCCTCCTCCACTTTCTATTTATTTATATCCCACTTTCCCCACAAAACTGGGACACAAAGCGGCTTACAAATTAAAAGAACAATACAATTATAAACTTTAAAAAATTAATATTAAAATAGAATTAAACTAGTACAGTATTAAAACACATGACTTATTTAAGGTTTATAAATGAGTCAGTAGAATGTTGAAACATTAAGAAGCAATACTTGGATACCTTAGATATATTCTTATTAAGTTAAACTTTGTGATGTTTATGGATCTACTCCTTAGTTACCATATATCTAAAATAGATAACTTTGCATGTATGTTTTTTTTCTTTTTTAATAAAAACAAACAAAAAAAACCACATGACTTATTTAAAGAATAAAATACAATTAAAAAGATAAAAGCACTTAAAAGCTGTATATATTGAAACAATTAAAATACTAAAATGCCTTAAAACAATAAAGATAAAACAATATACAGACCCATAAAAACTCAAAAACAGCATAACACAACATTGAAAGCCCAACATCAACTGTTTATAAAGGTCTAGTGACACAAAAATGTTTTAACTTGTCACTGGAAAGACAGCAAGAATGGAGCCATCCTGGCGTCTTTGAGTCTAGGAGCAAAGTCTAGGAGCAGCCACTGTTCCAAAATCTAGGAGCAGCCACCAAATGAGCCCGAGAAGGTGGTGGGTCAGAGAGGGGGGCCTCTCCAGATGATCTTAAAACCCTAATGGGCTCATACAGGGAGAGACAGTCCTTCAAGTTACCTGGACCCAAGCTGTATAGGGCTTTATAGGTCAAAACCAGGACTTTGAATTGAGCCTAGAAATGTACTGGCAACCAGTGCAGCTGTTGCAACAGAGAAGCATTATGCAAGTTCCAGTTAACAACCTGGTTGCAGCTCTTTGGGCTATCTGAAATTTCTGAACACTTTTCAAAGGCAGCCTCATGTAGTAATCCAAATTGGATTAATTGATACAGGTTGAGTATCTTTTATCCAGAATTCAGAAATAAAAAATATTCCAAAATTCAAAATTGTCTGCATGGGTGTGCTGAGATGGTGAAACTTTTACTTTCTGATGGTTCAGTGCACACAAACTTTGTTTCATGCACAGAATTGTTAACAATATTATGTATAAAATTATCTTCAGGTATATACTAAACATGAATGAATTTCATGTTTAGACTTGGGTCCCATCTCCAAGATATCTTATATATGCAAATATTCCAGAATCCAAAATCCAAAAGATTTTGGTCCCAAGCATTTTGGAAAAGGCAGACTCAGTCTGTACTACCACTAGATTAGACCAATATGGTTTTTTTCTTCTTCATAGAGGATTGTGAACTTGAGGAGCACCCATGGTAGATAGTAGTGCTCAAACTTATTTAAATAATTTTATCCTGTCTTTCTATCCAAGCTGTACTCAAAACACTTTACGAATAATGCAAAACAATAAAAGGACATTTAATAGCACACTCCTAGACATAATGGAAATAAGCTCTGCTTGGAAATTAGCACCATTGAGTTCATAGGTAAGTGGATATAGGATTGCAGCCTAAAAGTACATTGAGTGACATGCACTTAGGGTTTTTTTTAATGTGTATTGCAGTTAAACTGAGCACTTTACAGAGAGCTAAAAAAGAAAACAAGGTTCATAATCCAATTATAGATTATATGCATGAGGAAGAAAAGCAAAGGAGACTATGTAGGTAATATATACCAGTTCCTGGCAGTTCATTATATCATCCAGTTTTCACCCTCGATGGAAAGAGCTACTGATAGACTTAAGGCTGGCTAAGAACAGATATCAGTACTTTGAGGCCAGACCAGAGCTCTGTGACAGATACCAAAAATGGAACATGTAAGATGTACGCTCTGCTACAGAGACATGTCCTAACATATAAACCCAATGGTTTTATTTTGTTGCATCTACATTTCAGCTTTGTTCCAGAGGCTTTAAAGGGTATTTTCCAGTCTGTGTTCTATCTGATCTTTAGCCATTTATTCATCTTTAGCATGGCCACCACTGATGATCTACCAAGGCATACTGTACGTATCTAGTTCATACAAAACCCATTTGAATTTTACAGGTTAGATCTGTGATCAGTAATTGACAATTACTCTGCAAAATGTTCTATGGATGTAGTTCCCAAATAACATTTCTGAATATATTAATTCTGTATATTATTCTGTATATTAATTCTGTAAATCAGCCCTGGTGGCGCAGTGGTTAAATGCCTGTACTGCAGCCACTCACTCAAAACCATAAGGTGGCGAGTTCAAGACCAGCATAAGGGCTGAAGCTCGACTCAGGCTTGCATCCTTCCGAGGTCGCTAAAATGAGTACCCAGATTGTTGGGGGGCAAATAGCTTACAGTTGTAAACCGCTTAGACACTCCTTAAGGGTATGAAGCGGTATATAAATGAAGCTGTTTGTTTGTTTTGTTTGTATATAATTGTATATAGAAACTATATACAGATCAAAATAATACATTCTGTATAATCCAAAGGGTTTGGAAAAGTTATTTTTATGAGCTAAAACTCTCAGCATCCTGCAGCCGGCTGGGCCAGTGAAGCTGGCTAGGGAGTCAGGGACTTTTAGCCCATAGCATAGTCCAAATTCTGGTTTATATGCAAGTAGATTCAGAATAAGACTTGGATTAGACTGGACCATAGGTATGTCAATGCATTTAAGTTTCACTAGGTATATATCAGTGCAGTTAAGATGAGACTGGAAGGAGAATTTAATACATTCTCCCATACCACATCTTCTCTGAAGCTGCTGTGGGCATTTCAGGGGAAGATCCCATTAGCACTTCTAAAAGTTTCCCAATACACACAAATAGATGCTTTGGAGATGTGGTGGGGGTTTTTGATACAATGCCTTGGAGAAAATTTTAAAGTTTTCCTCTTGATTCCCTACAGTCCTGTGTTTGCACGGTTGATAATTATATAGGATGTTATCACACAGGGCAAAATTGGAAGTTTAAAGGGGTGACAATGCAAGGTCGTCCAGGGTTAGGAGAAAATTCGCAGTTGCTTATCACATGACGTTGCACACAGTCAGGAGAGGATCCAGGGTTAATGTGAGGTCAATCAGGAAGTAAGTAAATTTGCAAAACTACCAGATTTACATGTCTATTTTGTTTGTGAATTGACTCCTCTCACATAATGGCTGCTGTGTGGCTCTGGTTTTCTGCTTTCCCAAGCTGCCTTGCTGTCCCTGGGAGGGATTTCTTAAAGGGATACATACACACTTACTGCCTTTCATTTTGGAAGTCCTCCTGGACAGGGAGAAATGGAGGACATGCCCTGGAAGAGGAGGACACCTGGAAGTATCAGCCCTTGCTGGAACCAGGCAGATTTATGGAGTATCCCCCTCCCTCTGTGTCTCTCTCTCTCTGTGGTTTTAGGAGTTTGCAAAGGGCTTTCTCTGAAACACCTTTTGGGGCTTCTGTGGCAAAGAGGATTCCCTCCTCTGGTATCCCCCCTTCTCCCCTCCACTCTCTGGAGCATGTGGGGGGGGCACTTGTGGAAATGGCACTTTAGAGCATGCACAGAGAAGGCATTTCTGAGCAGGCAATGAAGATTTCTTTGGACTCTTTCATACAAGGCTAAATTGGAAGTATAATTTAAGGTCAATTCGAATGCAATCATGGGTTTTACGTTATTGCAAATTAACTCTTCGCACGCAAATTCGGGCAAGAGGGAAGCCAATTCGAATGCAATCATGGGTTTTACCTTATTGCGAATTAAAGCTTCGCATGCAAATTCGGGCAGGTGGGGGTTATTTTCGGGTAATGGGAAGTAATTCCGAACGGAGCAGGGGTTCATGTAAATTCGCTAAACAAGCGAATTTACATAAATCCGCATTGGCTCCATCCGGAGTTGGGAGAAATTCCTCCCCGTTTGAAAGAGTCCTCTGTCTCCTTTTGACAGCTAAATTCACATTGGGCCCACTTTAATGTGCTTTTAACCCCTTGTGCTGTGTGTGTGATAACCAATAGCAAATGGGCTTGCTTTTCTGGGGTGCCAGCACTTTAACCATTTTTGGGATGACTGCATATAGGACCTATGTGTGATAACGTCCATAGAGAGTTTGGAAAGTTACTTGTTTGGATTACAAATTCCAGATTACTCCAGTTGGCTGAGATCCTGGAGATACAGTCCCAATAAGTAATTCTTACCAGATCTGATTACATAGTGCATTCACAAAATTTGGAGGACATGTGGAGTCTAACCACTTCTTTTCCAGTCATTTTGTCCACTATAACTATTCCTCTCTGAGCCAGCATGGTGTAGTGGTTTGAACATTGGAGTACAACTCTGGAGACCAGAGTTTGGATGCCTGCTTAGCCATGGAAATCCACTCGGTGACCTTGGACAATTCACATTTTCTCAGTCTGCTCTGAGCCTTACAATAGGAAAGGTAGCAGGCAACTACCATGTATGAAAAACATTAGAAGCTGGAGAGCCTTGCTCAAGCCCACTTGGCTTCACGGTGAAAGAATTTGAACTCGGACGCCAACATTCAAGTCTTACTCTAGCAAAATATGGCTAATGCATACAAAATGGAGTTTAGCTTGTGACTTGTTTTTTTGGGTTAAATCTAGTGTTTTAGACAGGAATATCATTGGATTTAGCCCATGGTTTTCTTAAAGCTGAAAATATTTCCTGCTCTCTTATCTAATCCATAAGTAAATTCAGTATTTATTTGAACATTGATGTTCATTTAGGGTGGATTTAAGGCACCTGTTTTCTTAGTGCTGTGTCACTTCTTTCCACCCACCATTGTTTAAAACTGTACAAGATCAAATTCACTCAGAACTAGTAGTCAGTTCAACGTGCTTCGTACCACTTCAGTTACTCAGTTGGCTTTCATTTAGCCAAACACTCATCTGTGAGCTGATTCCATTGGAAATATCTGGGGTGCATTGTAAGAGTTTGGCCCATGTAGTTCGATTTGTGATTACTTGTGATTAGTTAGGCACCCACATAGTTCTCTGCCATCTGTAGTCATCAAGTGATCAACATATATGCACAGCAAAGCCTTTGTGGTGTAATATAGAAGATGTCTGTTCTGCATTGAGGGCTTCTTATTTCAAATTCCATGTGAGCCATAAAACGCACAGGGTGACCTTGGCAGAGTTTAAGACAACAGTAGCTATACTGGCTGAGTGACTATGTGAGTTCTAGTAAAAAAAACAAAGTAACTTTTCCCACCTTGTGTCTTTTAGCCTAACCTAGCTTAATAGGTTTTTGGGAAGATAGAAGGGAAGGGAACACAACTTAAGTTCCTGGAAGGAAGGAGAGATAAAATAAGGAAATGCTTGGATCACCTGAAAATGCCAGACCATCTTCACTGTGTAAATCTATAGTTAATTAAAATACATTTATTGCCGAACTCGATGGACATAGATAACTCTATCCTTCAGTGTGGCAGTTGTAAAAAATTATCCTTTTGTGTTGATTTGCACTTGTGTCAGACACCTAGCAATGTCCTTTCCTTTGGTTATTGACTTTTCCTCCTTACTAGCCCTCTGCCCATAGATTAGCAGCTTTCACAGTTACTTGGTATAACATCGCAAATGTTATAATAAAACATCTGAAATAAGATTTATTTATTTTTTGGTGGGATATCTCCATTAAGATATTTTTCTTTGAATAATATACTTCATGGCAGTGTTGTTTCTATTTAAAGCCAGTAGTTTGATCTTGGCTTTGATCTAAAGCTTTTGATCTTGAAAGAAGGTTATTGTGGTAATAAAGAAAGGGACAGGACAGTGTCTTTGTAAAAACTTAAAGCTGTAAAGTTAAAGAGGTGGTCAAGATTTAGTGAGCACTTACTTGACACACATTCTTCTCATCTTCTGTGGCATCTGTTTGCAAATATACCTAAGTCTATGTTGGACAAAGTCTGCTTTGGTATATCATCATCTTTTTCAGCAATATAGATTTCTCTTTAACCTTTCACAGAATTCATATATATGTATCAGTGAGGTTTTTTGTGGTAAGATATGCGCATCTGCAGACATACAGGTTTGTTTGGTTTTTTTTAAACAAATTTGATGTGCTGAATTCTGTTATTGTTACATGCTCTTCTCTGCACTTACAAACTGGAAATAATAACGACAGTGTTATCCCTAAATATCAAGTTTTTAAAAGTTCAACTCTTGGTTGCTAATGCTATTGTCTGACATCTTCAAAACATCGGTTCAGCAAGAAAGTAACCTTAACATTTTCATTCAAGTAGCCTAATCCCTGGTATGTTTACTTTCTCCTGAACACAGAGTTCACTGGGATTTACTCGCAAGCAAGGGTGCCTAGGATTGGAGATCTAAAGCAAAAGCAGAGGCTTTGCTTGCACTGAGACCTGATGGAGGAGTCAGCTGTGGAATGCCCATGACTAATAGAAATGGCAGGATTCCAGTTGCAAAAAGCAAAGTTAATGCTTGCTTTTAAGATGCACTCCAGAGCCTCCATGGGATTCATCTGATACAGTTTTGGATTCCATAGAGGTCAAGGAGCTGTTAGGGTGGGGGTGGGGTGTTTTAAATTCTTATTTGCATTGTAATATATTTCCAGAGATAGCTCCATTAGAAAGTCTACCTAAAATACTTCGGCTTGGAATTAGGGCTAATGAGAAGTGGATGATGGGAAAGGAGCATTACAATTATCTTCTAATACAAAATAGAATTCTTCATAAAATAAAATAGGTTAGATCTGTTGCTTCTGTGCCCCTTCTCCTTTCATTCTGTGTTTTCAGCACTGCGCTACTTTAAAGGTATTTTGAATCAAATAAATATATTTATGTCTTGTAATAGAACCAGCGTGTTGTAGTGGTTTGAGCACTGGACTATCCATCTGGAGATCAGGGTTTGAGTCTTTGCTCAAGCATAAAAACCCACTGGATGAAATTGGGCAAGTCACATTCCCTCAGCCTGAGGGGAGGGGAATGGCAACCCCGCCTCTGACAAAACTTGCCAAGAAAACCCTATGATGGGTTCACCTTAGGGTCTCCATAAGTCAAAAATGACTTTGAGACACACAACAAAAATATCAGTTATCACAAAAATTAGGATGTTTGTACTGAATTAAACTGATTGGTGCTCAAGTACTCAGGCCTTCCTCTGAACAAGATGAGCAAGGAAGGCCCCTAACTGCAGCAGAACCACCTGGCAGGGTTTGAAGACAAAGGTATACCCCTCACCATCTAAACTCTAGAGAAATGAGGACATCCCAAGCCTTCCTCCACCTCCCAGCCTGAAGTCCAAAGTCTTAGGAGTTTATCAGACAGGAGGAATTTCTCTCTATTTCGAATGCAGCCAATTCGAATTCATGTAAATTCACAAGTTTAGGGAATTTACGTGAATTCTAATTGCGTTCGAAATGCATTCAGAATGACTTCATATTGCCCGAAAATGACTCCCATTGCCCAAAATTGTGTGAGATACTCTAATACGCAATAATGTAAAACCCATGATTGTGTTTGGAATGCATTCAGAATGACTTCCTATTGCCCGAAAATAACTCCCATTGACTGAAATTGCATGAGATACTCTAATACAAAAACGTAAAACCCATGATTGAGTTTGGAATGACTTCCCTTTTGCCTGAAAAAGCGTGAGATACACTCGTACGCAATAACGTGAAATCCCATGATTGCGTTTGGATTGCCATTGGATTATACTTCCAATTTCTGTCATCTGATAATGTCCTTAGGGTCTCCTTGTGGCATTGATGACTGATGCATTCAGACCTGAGAGACCTGATTCCCATTCCTGTTTGAGTCCTTAAAGCAGAGCAGAGATACTGGCCCTAGTGAGAAGAGGCAAACCCCCGATTCCGGGGGTTTGAAATTCCAGCCGTCTCAGGCACACCCTTTAGCTAGGTGACCAAAACTTTGATGACAATCTGACACATTTCAGGAATCTTTCTAAAGGGTCAAAGGTAGAGGTGAGTTGTGGCCTTGTGGTTGCAAGATTTAAAGATGGCTTTTTGGTGCAATATTAATTAGTAGTAGTAGTAGTAATAGTTATTGTTGTTGTTGTTATTATATTTATTTATATCCCACCTTTCCCCTAAAATTGGGACACACAGCAGCTTTGTTGTTGTGTGCCTCCAAGTCATTTTTGACTTATGGTGACCCTGTCATAGTTTCTTCAGCGGCTTACAAATTAAAATATCAATATGTTGTTGTTGTGCGCCTCCAAGTCTTTGCAGACTTATGGCAAAACCTAAGGCACCCTGTCATGGGTTTCCTTGGCAAGATTTGCTCAGAGGGGGCCTGCCATTGCCTCCCTCTGAGGCTGAGAGTCTGTGTCTCACCCAAGGTCACTTGGTGGGATTCCATGGCCAAGTGGGAATTTGAACCCTGGTGTACAGTGATCCAAACATGCATCTGAGGAATTAGGGTAGGGTAATCAGATGTCTTCCTTTTCCAAGACATGTCAACCTTCTGACCAGGAGGAGTTCCACAGTGTCCTCCATTTTGAGCAGGACTAAGAGGCATGAATTTATATGAGTACTTCCATCTTTTCCTTGGTCATGTCCTCCACATTTCTTGAATATCCTTCATATTGCGGTGCCTTGTCCTCCTGTGTGGTTAGGACATCTGGTCACCCTGAATGAGGGTCTAGTCTAGGAAAGCTCCTGCTCCCAGCTTCTTTCTTCCACTTAGTTTCAAAGGGCGCTGCAAGAGCCCTTTCCAATACAACTGTCTGTTGCAGCACGGTAACTTGAACTTGGGAGAGCAGCAGTGGGTGGTGAAGGTGATGGTTGGTGAGCCACAGAGTTGACCTGCTGGGCTGAGCAGCACCAGCGCCTCCAGGGTGGCAGAGGTGTCCTTCTTGCAAAGGAGGACGTCGAAGAGAAATGGAAGACAGAGCCAAAGAAAAACTCCAAACACTTATAGAAAGGTAAATCCATGCTTCTTGGTCATGCTCAAAATGGAGCACAGTTTGGAAATTCCTCTTGGACAGAAGGTGGAAGCATAGGGTACCCAAGAAAAATGGAGGATGTGACCCAAAATAAAAAGCTGAAAGCACTCCTAGAAATATAAATCCATGCTCCTTGAGTCCTGCTCAAAATGGAGGGCAGTTTGGGACTCCTTTCTGGACCAAAAGGCTGAAAATGGAGGGCACCCAAGAAAAATGGAGGACATGACCAACATTAAGCTCAGAGGACTCCTGGGACATGTAAACCCTGCTCAAAATGGAGGACAGTTTGGGAATCCCTCCTGGCCCGGAAGGCTGAAAATGGAGGGCAACCAAGGAAATGGAGGACATTAAAAAAAAAACCAAACACTCCTGGAAATGTAAACCCATGCTCTTTTGAGTCCTGCTCAAAATGTGGGGATCCCTCCTGGCCAGAAAAGGCTGAGGCTGTAGTAGGCCAGGTTCTGGGAAAGGAGGGCCAAAAGCCTGGTCCCTCTGCTGGGTCCTTGGGACTGGTAGGGGGGCAAAACAAAGCCGGGGGGGGGCTGGGACTGTCCCCCCCCCGGAAGAAAGAGGCAAGCTCCTCCTCCCCTCTGGTCTAGGAGGCAGCAGGAGGAGGAGGAGGAAAGGGGGGGTTTCTTTCTTTCTTTCTTTCTTTCTTTCTTTCTTTCTTTCCTTCCTTCCCTCTCTGGCTCTGGAGGTGTTTCCTTTCCCTGGAGTTGCGTTGCGCGAAGGCAGTGGCCCTTTGGCCCTTCTTTCCCAGCCCCAGGGATGCCCCTGTCTCTGAGGAAGAGGGGAAGGAAGGAGCTGGGCTGCCTAGTCCCCCCCAAGTCCTGCCCCAGGGAGAGGCAGCCTGGCTGCTCCCAGCTCCCAGAGACAAGGTATTGAGGGGGGCTGCCTCCTCCTCCTCCTCTCTCTCTCTCTCTCCTTCTCCTTCTCCTTCTTCTCTTTGCCTCCTGTAATAACCCCTTCCTTCTTTAGGCTGAAGGACTGGGGCTGGGACTTTCTCAGAGGGGCTGTGGTGGGAGCTGAGGAGTGTGTGGTTGTGGGTTTTTTTTGTGAGGCTGCAAGTGGAAAGCCTCCTGTGGGAAGGGAGCTGGGTGCAGGGAAGCAGGAGGAGGAGGAGGAGGAGGGAGAAGAGGAGACGACTTGGATACACTTGAAGTTTATTTTGTTTCTTTTTTTTTCCCTCCCTGTCTAGCCTTTGCTGGAAGAGAGTCTCTCCTGGCAAGAGGGTCGCCTAGCCCAGCAAGTCAAGGCAGAGGTAAGCCCACCTTTTTTGCTCCCCCTCCATCTCTCTCTCTTTTGCCCTTTTGCCCTGCTCTTTGGAAAGCTCTGTCAACTAAGCTCCATCCGTGTCAGTCCTGGAAAGAGAAGCCTGGCTAGGTCCATCAAAGGGAATTTAAAGGGAATTCCTCTTTAAAGGGGGAGAAAAAGAACAACCACCACTAACACCATCCTTCTGTTTGTTGAGAATAGATGAAGGGGGAAATCTCTGAAATGTAAAGTTTTTACAAAGAGACTCTGTGTGTGTGTGTGTGTGTGTGATTGTTAAAAAGCCTGGCTATATCAAAGGAAATTTAAAGGAAATTCCTATTTAAATGGGGAAAAAAAGAACCACCACTACCACCATCCTGGTGTTTGTTGAGAATAGATTAAGGGGCATCACCTTAATACAAGTTGTTGTTGTTGCTGTTGTGTGTCTTCAAGTCATTTCCAACTTTAGGAGTGACCCTAAGGCATACCTGTCATAGGGTTTTCTGGGCAGGATTTGTTCAGAGGAGGGTTTTTTCCCACTTTGCCTTCCTCTGAGGCTGAGAGAATGTGACTCACCCCAGTGGGTTTCACAGCCGAGCTGGAAATGGAGCCCCGGTCTCCAAAACGGTAGCTTGGCTCTCAAACCACAATTACCTGGCTTATAAAACAGCCACTTTGCAAGTTCGAGTTCTGTAAAGTTCCATCAGCTCCTGTTCTACAAGAGGAAGAGAGTTGTTGTTTTTGTTTTAAGGAAAAAACCCACCACCACTATCTTTCTGTTTGTTGGTAATTGATTAAGGGAGAATCCCTTTAATACAAGGGAGGCTTAAGGTGTCTCTGTTGCTTCAGGCTAAAGGTGTGAAGAAGGCTCACCCCAGGCTTTTCTGTTTTCATTTTTCAAATTTGTACCTTGCCTGGAAGACTGTGTAAGAAAATCCCATGGAAGTCAGTGGGACTCTTATTCCAAGAATCTCTGGCAGGGTGGTGTGGCTGTACATCACTTTCCCAAACTGTTTTGATATAGCTAGGCTTTTCTTTTATCTTTCCAAATGTTTGCTGTTGATCAGGCTTGAGAAGTAGGCAGAAATTACTGCATTAAGATGAATCAGGGGATCCTTCTTTTGACCAGGCACAAATGGTTAAATAGATTACTGAAAAAGCATAATATTGAAGACTGGAAAAAGTGTTGTCCCCCCCCTCCCCCGCTCCTGTTCCCTCCCCCCCACTTTTCCTTTTCCACTGAAGCAATGGAAAAATGTGCCTTGAGTCTGTTTATAGTTTCTTACTCATGCTGAATAGTTGCACTCAGGTTGCGTCTTCTTAAAAAAGCCCTACGTTTTGACCTGTAGGTCGTAAAATGGGTTCGAGTAAACCAGAGAGCCAGAAAAAGCGGCAAAAGGAAAAAGCGGCGCGAAGAAGGCAGTTTCCAAAAGGTATGGGCTCCTTGGGAGCATCTTTGCTATATAATGGGCTTGAGAGGTTCAAGAAGGAAGCTTTTTAATGAACTGGGAACTACATAGCATATTACAGAGTTTCTGAACGCGTTTTCTTTGTGAAGGGTTGTGTTGTCTAGCAAGATTCCTGTAATAAAACTAGACAGAGATGCGTTTATGTGCATTGTGCTGACTTAGGGGTGAAGAGGGAGTACTGGAGAAAGGTTTTATAGTAAACAAGATAGGACTCTTTGCCATTTATTACTATGTCTTTATTCACATATCTTAAAAAGTATCTGAGTTGGACAAGACTAGGCATCGTGTTTGTGACACAGAAATGGAAAACACAGCCAATAAATACACTGCAAGTTGCAAAATAGAAATAATTGAAGGGTGGCTTCATGTTTTCATATGTTCTACTATTATTGTTCTATCCATTGCTGCCTCTATTCATGTCCCATAAAATACAAATGTAACGTTTAAAACCAAACAACAGATCAGTGTTATGTGTGCGCGGCGCTTGCAGTATTGTACTTTCAGTTTTGACGCAAGCACTGATGAAAAGTACAGTCCACCAGTGCTCGGTGGATTGTACATTCAGTTTCTTGGAGGTATGATTGTATTGTTCTGGCACACAAGTGTAATTGTAATTTTATTTCTCTTCAGCATGGTTTCCAAAGAATAGTATTGCCACATCTACACCAAGTTGTGCTGTTTGCCTCCTTGATGTTAGCCTAGTTCAGCCAAGCTAAATACTTAGATATAAGTGATTTACAGTGAACCCATATGCATATTTACCCAGTAGTAAGTCCAGCTTAACAGTACGGTATACACTGTAGTATCTATGCACATAGCATTGGAGTCTTAGTTCCATTGAGGTAAGCGTACTGAGGTAGACCTAAGATGAGTTTACTAACACAGCGAGTAAGTTGCATTGATTTCAGTGGAAGTCCTTTCCAAGTAATTTTGCAAATTCAAAATGCTGGGCTGTCCTGTCTTGTAATTTGAACTATTCTTGTACACTGCAGATTGTTACTTACCAATCCTGACTTTAGTCAAATAGCAAAGAACAAAACTGCATCTCAGAAAATCTGGTAATAAGCATTCATTGTTAAACTACATTAAAACTATTCTAAAGACTTTTTTTCTGTTTGGAAAAGGGCTGTGTTGATTTTTTTTGTCCTGGTTAAGAACAAAAGTTCCTTTGGAAGGATTAAAAAGGCAATGTGTTACTCTGCTGCTTTGATGGTGCTTCTAGAAAGTTTGATGAATCATCACTGGTTCTTTAGCCAAGTTCTTGCTGATAGTATAGCTGCCAACTCCAGGGCTGTGTTGCCTTAGTATGGGCATTATTGCATTTGACAAATGTCCGCAGATAGTACAAATGTCTGCAGGTGGCGGCAGCGGCGGAAGGGGAGATGGACAATAAAAGGATGAAGCTCTAATTTTAGTTTAGTGTTGTTAATGGTGTTTAAAAGCTCAAGTAAAAGGCTCTCCGACTCTCAGTCATACTGTTCATATTAAATTGAAGTTCACCAGCATATCCCTTGTTTAGTATGTATGTAGGAATGGGTTTACTTTTCCAATTGTGGCATTTAATTCTTCTCTGTTGTTTGATAAAGCGTGGCAATACACCAGTCTGTGTCCAGTAATGCTAAAGTAACTTTTAAAAAATGTTTTGATCTCAATATAATAGTATTGTTATTTCAGAGAGTCTGAATGAGAAGCAACAGTGATTTCATTAAGTGATAGATAATACACTTGCTGTTTCGATATGTGATTTACTTCTGCAGATATTCTTTCTTGCTGTAGCTAGTAATAGTAATAGTAATCATTTATGTGATTCAGATTTTTTGTCTGCTGGAATTCACTTCAGTTGGAATTCAAAAGTATGGTAGCTCTTTTTTTGTTTGTAATCTCAGTATGTTTGATGCTTGTTATGGCTGTGGATCCCATGTTGTGAAACTCCAAAGCAGTGACTGTTTTTACTGTGATCCAAAAACAATTCCCCTGCTTCATTTAGATATTCAAGATGGTGTTGCATATGATTGTTGACTAGAAGATAATATTGGTTGCCATTTTGTGATCTATTGGTATTAAATAACAGAAGTTAAAAGACTGGAAGCATTTGTATTGTATAATCTGCTATTGAATTAAGCAGTGTGTTCTCCTAAACCGGTATGTACAGAGATTCTACAGACTAACACAACTATATCTTTGAATTCTACCTCTGATCCTAAATTGGTATTCAGTGGCTGAACAGCATGAGGTTTATTTGTATTTTCATTTTTCCCCTCTGAAAATCGAGATGTTCATAGTGGTTAGATACACACACCATGTAAAAACAGAATGACAAACAAACAAACAAAACTAGTCCAGAGCCATAAACACAGCAATAGACTATTGAAAGTATGAAGCAATCATGAAATAAAAAAAGGTAGAGATAAATAAAACAGTTCAATGCAACAAAGAAAGCAAATGCTCAGCAGAAAAAGTCTCCCAGTAGTAAAGAAATATTGACAAAAAAGGAGACAAACTAATCTCCTGTAGCAAGGAATTCCATATGTTGGTGCTGCATTGAAAAAGGCCCTACTCTAGTTTTAGTTCTGCTTTAAACCATTTGATGGATGAGGCAGGTAAGGAAGAAGAGAAAAGACAGAATGGAGCTATTGTTTTAAAAAATGTTAGGGCCAATTGAAAAGAAAGCTAAAACCGGACATAGCATAATCCTGTGCATTTTTGCTTAGATACAGTGCCAGTGGTTTGTCGTGAGGCTTGCTCCCAGGTAAGTGTGCACGTAAATGGCAGACACCGACTGGAACCTTGTTGGTTAGTCCCCATCTAGTTGTTGAGTGGTGATTCAATACATAAGTAAATCCCACAGTTCAATGTGTCTACTATAGTCAGGACTACCAATAGGATTCGGGTCAACATTTGTTAAGTTGTATCTGAATGACTGAGCTCCGTAACTGCAGTGTTGGCTTTAGAGTGAAAATATTGAATACTTGCTGTGCCTTTTAAGGATCTTTTTCTATCTTCTCTGACTTTAACTCTCCCCATCATGCACAGTTCCTTGATAATTATGACAGGTTAATCACATTTCCTCAACTGGATGAATGCTTTTTGCCATTACTAACCTGTGTGAGACACCATGAAATCAAAGTGGCCACTCATGCGTTTTAAGCATGATGTCTGTCTATCTGTTGGTTGAATAACTGCTTAAAAAAGAGCATTCTTGCTTGCCTGAAAAAAAGTTTTGCAAAATTAGATAAGAGGCTGGTAACACATTAGTTATTCTCTCCATAGATCGCACTTCTCAGGAACAGGAAAGATTGGGTGTATGTGGGTGTGTGAAGGATTTGAGGATATCAATCATTGTGTAAACCATTTTAAAACGGATGCAAGATGATGGGCAAGTTCATGTGAAATGAGAGGCTGCTGCTGCTGTGTTGTTTGATTTCAGAAATAGGGGAATTCAACATAATTAATTGCTATAGATCAGATACACTTCTTGGAAAAATAACTGAAAATTAAAATATGCTTCAACTTGCCTGTTTGATATTTTTAGTTTTAGCACATTATTTGCTTGTTTTGTTGCTCTAATTCTTGTTCTCCTAAGATCATGAGTTTGATGCTTTTTGCCTCTCTCATAGGAGTTCTATTAATTTGTTCATATTTAGATTCCCATCTGATTTTTTTCCTCTTTTCTCCAAGTGTTATTTTATTTATTCTCAATTTTCTTCTTTTTTGTCTTTTTCTTTCATTCTCTTGCTTCCTTTTATCTGTTATTTGTTCTTTTCCCTTACAAGTTATATTTATTTTTATATTCATATATAGCATGATGATTTTCCCTTTCTCTCAAGTGGTTATAATGAATAACTTTGTACAGTTCTGAAAGTCTGCATTGGCTGAATAGGCAGTTTTTAAAACTGTAAGCAAGTTTGATGAAGAAAATGTGAAATTAAATAAAGTAGTATTAATATTTTAAAATGTGCTTTTAGTGACCAAATAAATTGTCTGTGTACAAAAGGTCTATTATTTAAAAAATAATAATATAATGATTGTGAGAAAACTTTTTTAGGACAGACTAGTGGATACATGAGATTAAGACACATTGGAAGAATCATAAAGCTATTTAGAGCAAATACGGCAACTTAATTTTAGAAAATTTACATTAATAAATTTAGGCTGTCCTTCATACATGATTACTAGAATATACCACTGTTGGGCAGAAGTAAATCTAATGAGAGATTTCTGGGTTATTTGCAGTTGTCCAGATTTCTGATTTCCAACTGTTTAAGTGAAGCAAGCACTTAAAGCTGTTTTTATATGCTCACTTTTGATATTCCAAAGAAAGATTTGTTTCTTTGATTTCACTTCTAGTTGGGATTCTAGTAATAAATAGATCCTGAAAGCCTGATGTCTGTCCACCTCTGAAATAACTAATCCTAATAGGCCTAAATCCTAATGAGGTTACTAAAACAAAGATTGTGAGTAGAAAAAATAATATTTTTACACACCATAAAGTATAAGAAAGGAATTAATATGTAGTATAGTCAAAAGCACATGACGCTACACCCAAAAGATTTTGTTGTGGGTTTTGCCTATGTACCAAAATTTAGTTTTGGTACCAAAAAGACAACTAGATTTTAAAGATTTGGTTTAAATACCTAATTTGTTAATTTATCTAAATGTTATATTGGTGGTGGTGGTGATCATCGTAATCATTTATTTACAGTGCCGTCAGTGTATATGATACTTTATAAGTGAAAGAACAACAAAATAAATAAAAGGACAACCAGGCTATATCTCATATTTTGATCATAGCTCATATTAAAAAAAACCCAACCAGATAATTATTGCCTCATTATTTTTTTAAAGTGTAACAAACTTAAAAGCTGTTCATAAGCTCCAGTGAAAGAAGACTATAACAAATGGCTGAGCTGCACTTTCAAAAATATCACCTTGCATGTTCCTCTTGGGACTGTATTTCTTCAGAATGCATTTGACAGCTGGTGTGGTTGAATTTTTCCTCACTATATAAACCTTCCAGCACAGCAGGGAAGGGGTGAAGCTGAAACCTTGATTTCTGGTGTGTCAGCTTTCCAAAGGCCGAGTTTTAGGCATGGGGTGGCCTGTTATACAAGTCTATTTGGTGTTATGTTCTGCAGTGTATAGAATGGCACTCCATTATCCTTAGTTTTCTTTACAGATGCTCTGATTACATGAATATGAAAAACAAAATGTCTTATATTGTTTATATATATATATATTCACATGTGATGGGAAGATAGATCCATTGGTTTAGTAGGAGATTCTCCTTCTTTATTTTTGCATTATGTAGCGAACATGTGGCCCTCCAGATGTTTGTAAACTGCAGCTCACTTCAGACCTAGTTGGCATGGTGAGATGCGAGGGAGGATGGGAATAATAATAATAATAATAATAAATATTTATTTCTGTTTCCTGCCTCTCTATCGGATTCCAACATCAATAAAACACAGAATAATTCAATCTATATTATATCATCATCCTAAAAACATCACATTATTACAACATCAGCAAAAATTGACAATAAAACAATAAGATGCATCATTCAGTATAGTTAGTTGATGTATTTCACAAATTTAACAACGGTCGGTAGTCTGTTACAATATGTCAGGTGGGTAGGCCCGTCGGAAGAGATCCGTCATAGGTGTTTTCTTAAAAGCATCTAAAGTGGTAATTAGACGGATCTGGAATTGCAGTCCAACAATACCTGTTGTACCCCACCCTTGTGTCCAAAGTTGCTTGTTTTTAAAAGTGATTTTTCACTGTTACCATTAAAGTAATGAGAAATCTGAGTTTTAGATGCTGCACATAATGGTGTCATTAGCGGAATGATTTCTATAACGACAGTATGGGGTATTATTTCTGAATCGTGTTCCATGACATTCATATATGTAAGGTCTAGTTCATTCTATAAATCTGAGGTGGCCATTTTTAAATTAGGAAAATGCAAACCAGCATTGGCCATGTGTTGGAAGTAGCTTAAAGTGTACATAGAATTACATCACTTAATTAGTGTGGTTTGTAGCCAGCAGCCATTTCTCCCCTGCACAGTAAAAGATTATGGCCACCTTAATGCAAAACACAAGTTTGCTGAGGGAAGGAAGACAACAGAAGTGTTGTGTCTTTTATGTGAAGGGGGGGGGGGGGGGAAGGTACAGTGCTGCAGTAGAACTTTTTTATTTGGTGGTTCTTCTCTATAGAGGTGTTTTAATGAGTTTCTTTTATATGAGACCATACAAACCTAATTGGTCCTATCAGCTCCAGAGTAAGAGAATATATTGCTAGTGGGGGTGTATTACAGTGGGAAAAATAAATAGACCTCTGGATAATAGCTATGAGTAGGCTACAGGTTAGTGTGGCAGTATTAAGATGCTTCCAGAATATTTATTGTTAAGCATCTTCCCTCATCTGACTCATCAATGCCTGGGGGTGCATCTACACTGTAGAAATAATGCTCTTTAACACTACTTTAAATGTTGTAGCTCCATCCTATGGAATCCTAAGATTTGCAGTTTTACCAGGTCTTTAGCCTTCTCTGCCAAAAAGTACTGGCGCTTCACAAAACTATAAAACCCAGGTATTGGTTCCCATCTTATATTTTCTAGTGCTCTACCTAACAGACTTCCACAGGAGTGGTATGATACTTTCTTTGATGAGACTTCTAGGCATTTACCCTGCCTTTCTGATGTCTGGAAGCAGCCTTAAATGTCCACATTTCACTATACAGTCGGCCCTCCTAACTCACGGATCTCAGATCTGTGACCTTGAATATCCACAGAGGGATGACTTCCGCTATTTCTAATGGTGCGGGCCACATGCATGGGGGCATGCCCCATTCAAGCCTTTGAGGCTTGAATATGCGTGGGCCTCCATTTTTGTGGAGGTGGTGATGGTGGTGGGTCCGGAATGATCCCCCACGAAAACGGAGGGCCAACTGTATTCATATTCCCTAGATTTTGTACACACACCAGAATAGGCATACCTCATTTAAGAGATTTATATAGTTGTGTTCTAGTTTTTTTAAAGTGGCATTTCAATAAGAGTGGTTTAGGATTAATTTGTACATTTAGCACAAACCAAATGTAGCACCCATACAGATGTTCTTCAGGGTCAGGGACCACCATTTGGATTCTGAACATGGGCATGTTTAGGGAATAGAAATCTAGAGTTTTATGATCTAAGAAAGATGATAACTCATAAAAGAAAGATGATAACTCAAAACCAGCATAGTTGATTATAAAGTCAAAGTTATGTACTGGTAGTTAAAGGGAAAGGTTGCATGATCAATGTTCGCAAATTCCGGGGCAGGGAGAGTGGCTAAAAATACTGACAGCTTAACAGCAGGATTTTGTAAAAATATCTTGCTACTTTCAGTATCAAGTACCCCTGGAAGCCAGTATGCTGCCTCTGCTGTATTTCTGTGCCAACCTCAATTAAGCTAACTATAGTACACTGACTGTGGCCCAGGACTTTTAACTTCCTACCTGGAACTGAAGGTGGTGCTCATCTCAAAGAGCTATGGCAGGGTCACACTGAAGCATATTCCCTGTGTCAACATCTTCCTCAGTTATTGCCTTGCTTATGGACAAAGAAAGTCATGAAACGAGAGACTTACTGGTAACTGGCAATCTGAGCCAAGCTACTTGAAGTTCTTTCCCACTGGCAGATATCTTCAGAATGAGAAACTAGCAATTTTGGCAATCTTATTTGAGACAAAAAGATAGCCATTTTTGGATTTGCTACACCTCTTATTCCAGTTTATGATAGTATATGTGCAGTAGCTGGGTTCCATTCATAACTACTCCCTCCTTGACGACCATGATAGTTTTTATTCAGCACTGGATATGCTAGCCTGTCTTTGCCCATTCTTCTACTTTCAGGATCAATCAATTGGGGTTCATGTATACATCCCATTGAGACAATCCATGTGGATTTCATGAGGGTTCTCCATCTATCAAACCTATGTTGTTTATCTGATTAGTAAAAACATCGCATTTTAATTTAATAGAAAATTTATATTAATTAATGTATGAGATCTAAATGTATAAAGAATAATGGTTAAATAGTTTTTTGTGGGGTTTTTGGGCTGTATGTCCATGTTCTAGAAGAGTTTCTTCCTGACGTTTCACCAACATCTGTTGCTGGCATCTTCAGAGATGACACAGCCTGAAAAACTCAGAAAAAACTATGGATGCCAGCCATGAAAGCCTTTGACTTCACAATAATGGTTAAATTTTCCTTTACTATGTTTTTTCCTCATGGTGATGGTAGGGGAGGTGGTAAAAACATATTTTGGACCTCCAAGTTGTGCTCTGTATCTTGCACTTATTTTCAGTCACTTATTGCCTGCAAACATCCTGTCTGATGAGTCCTTTTAAAATGGAAGGTTGTATAACTCCAGTGATTTAGAGGGAGTGGAGACAATTACGCTTTTCATTTGTTTTCTCTTGTCCACTGCAGCTCAAGCAGCATTCTTCAAATAATTTTTTAAAAGTCAAGTTTGATTTCCTCATGCATCTGTAAGCTGAAGAACTTTCATCTGTCTCTCTCTTTTCCTGGTGTCAGGCATATGTATAAATTAAACCTTTATTTAGTATAATGTGTTTCCTGAAACTAGGTTTTTATTTCCTCTGTTTCTTTACTGCAGTCATTCCCTTCTTGAATAAAGAATATAACAAACTATTCCATATTTGTTTATTGTTCCTTCCTAGATGTGTATATAGTATAATATATTTATATATGATTGCGGGGTTTTGTGTGTATGTTTTTTTTTTTAAAAAAATAGTATTCTTTGTCTGTACCAAGACTACTTTATTGTAGAGATAATACAGTATAGCCTTGAAATTTATGCACAGATCAAGGAATTTCTCTTCAGCAAGCATTAGCTGGCATGGCAGAACCTGCCCCACTGTCTTTTTCCAGTTATGGAACTGCAAATAAAATGCTGTTATCAGATCCAACCCCAGATATTCTGAGACAAAAAAAATCAAATTAAATCAAAATATTGCCCCTCTCTGTTAAGCAACAACAGTAACAACAACAGCAATAATGAGTGATTGACTGTTTACTCCTCTTTAATGATGCTCTGAATGCTGTTTGAGACACTGCTCTTGTTTTGCTTGATAACTTGCTGTTTCAGAAACATAAAGAAAAGATAGATTATTACAGTAGCTATTTAAAAAAAAATGTAGAAAAAAACATGTCATTGACTTGTCATGTCAAACTACTGGTGCCTGAACATTCATTCCCTCATGTAAGACTCCCAAGACTCCCTGTGGACTGAAAGTTAACATAGACTGATCTATGTTGAGAGATTTCTATGTAGGGAGAAGAGAAAATACAAATACTATATATGATTTCCCCAGTGGCAATATTTTTAAAAGTCAGCTTTGGTTCTTCCTTATCACCCAGTTTCACAGTAGCATGTATAACCAGATGGTTTGGTGTGTGTGTTTCTGGTGTGATACTTGCAGGCATAAGAACACTTCTGGGGGTCATCACTGATGCCACAGTCTGAGCAGGTGGTTGCCTCACATACTAGCACTTTAGGAACAAACATCCACAGATCCTGGACAGATCCTGGACAGCTATTGCTTTGTGCTCTCTTCTGCTCAGTGATGCTGATACTGTGTTTCCCCCAAAATAAGACAGTGTCTTATATTAATTTTTGCTCCCAAAGATGCGCTAGGTCTTATTTTCAGGGGATGTCTTATATTTTCATGAAGAGGAATTTATTGTTGAACAACAACAACAAAACAACATTTATTATATACTGTATATATATTTATATACAAAAACTTTGCTAGGTCTTACTTTCGGGGGAGGCCTTATATTTAGCAATTCAGCAAAACCTCTACTAGGTCTTATTTTCTGAGGATGCCTTATTTTCAGAGAAACAGGGTACTGGACTGATACAGGCTGATAGTTCTCTGTCCTTTCCTGGGTAGAGGAAAGTGGAGAATAAAGTGACCAGAGAAAAAGGAAGGAGATAAATGGAGTAATGATGACAATGGGAGAGAAGAAGAAAAGTTTGTCGGTGTGTGTGCTTAAGTATATAGATGAGTATACCTCAGTTAACAAAGCTTCTGGAAAAGAAGTTCCTTTTTACAAAATCTCCCACTTACTTTCTTGTTCTTTATCAAGCTATAAGGTTTTTGTTTTGTTTTTTAGCAGCATTTTCATTGACAAGATGGTGGAGTAGGACTGGAGAAGCCCAGATATTTAGTGTCAGATTGCAGCAGCATTTCTGCAGGAAACAATGCAGTCAAACCTGAGCTGAGAAAGAATGGAATTCTGCTCTAGCAAACCTGCTATAACTGTGTGTGTGCTTGCCTACAATAGACAAGGTAAAAAAGCAGCTAGCTTCAGAATCCTTTATGGAACATTTGTAGACAGCACAGAGGAAAGCAGATAAGCCTGCAAAATCAGCTACCCCCAGCATGTTAAAGAGGCAATCATTTATAAATTTGCACACCAAAATTGAAATAAGAAAAGTGGAAGCTGGTGAAAAAAAATCAAAAAAATCTTGGGGTGCATTTTGGAAGAAATCTTCAAGTAGTCTCCAAAAGGTTTGTAATTTTTTTTCTGTTTATGCAAGGCTAACCTGGTGTGATTGTTTCATTTCATACTTGCATTTTATTAGCTTTCAATGAAATGTTTGCTGAAACATGTTGAATTGCTCTTCTTGCTTGTGATGCAGGAATCATGTCATTTCTGCCACTGATAGATAGAGACATATCTGCTTCATTAACTGAGGCATACCTGTACTGTTCTATCTACCATATAAACAGAGTCTAATATTTCCCATTATGAAATTGCTAGCATTCAACTCTCCCAGCACCAGTGAGAGTGCATGAGAGCTGGTGTGGTGTCATAGTATGAGTGTTGGATTAGGACTCCAGGAGACCAGGATTTGAATTCTTCCTCACCCCTATGGTGACGTTGGACATGTCATGTTCTCTGACTAAGAGGAAGGCAATGGCATACCCCAGGATAGGTCTCCATGTGTTAGAATAGACTTGAAGGCATATAACATCTACAGCAACATTTCCCTACTAGTTAGAGATGTTTCCCAGTTACTATTCAACCATGAATTGTAACCTTCTGTTTGAAAAAGCATGCACAGACCTGGACGTGATAGCAAGGATGCATTATCATTGAATCATAGAGTTGGAAGAGACCATAAGGGCCATCCAGTCCAATCCCCTGCCATGCAGGAACCCCCAATCAAAGCATACCCAACAGATGGACATCCAGCCTCTGTTTAAAGACCTCCAAGGAAGGCGACTCCACCACACTTCAAGGGAGTGTGTTCCACTGTCGAACAGCCCTTACTGTTAGGAAGTTCCTGCTAATGTTGAGGTGGAATCTCTTTTCCTGGAGTTTGCATCCATTGTTCTGGGTCCTGTTCTCTGGAGCAGCAGAAAACAAGCTTTCTCCCTCCTCAATGTGACATCCCTTCAAGTATTTAAACAGGGCTATCATATCACATCTTAACCTTATCTTCTCCACGCTAAACACCTCCAGCTCGCTAAACACCTCCAGCTCCCTAAGTCGTTCCTCATAGGGCTTCATGGTTTCCAGACCCTTCACCATTTTAGTCGCCCTCCTTTGGACACGCTCCAGTTTCTCCACATCTTTTTTTAATTGTGGTGCCCAGAACTCGACACAGTATTCCAGGTGGAGCCTGACCAAAGCAGAATAGAGTGGTACTATTACTTCCCTTGATCTAGACACTACGATTGATGCAGCCTAAAATTGCATTGGCCTTTTTAGCTGCTGTATTGCACTGTTGATTCATGTTCAACTTGTGGTCTACTTGGACTCCTAGATCCCTTTCACATGTGGTCTCATTCAGCCAGGTGTCCCCATCCTATATCTGTGCATTTCATGTTTCCGCCCTAAGTGCAGAACCTTACATTTCTCCACATTGAATTTCATTTTGTTAGTTTGGCCCAGCTTTCTAGTCTATTCAGGTCATTTTGAATTTTGATCCTGTCCTCTGGAGTATTAGTTACTCCTCCTAATTTGGTGTCATCTGCAAATTTAATAACTAGGCCTTCAATATTGTCATCCAAGTCATTAATGAAGATATTGAATAGCACTGGGCCCAGTGGCACCCCACTTGTCTAAAACAGTTGTTTAGACATTAGTGACATCTGTTGAGTTTTCATTCATCTGATACAACCTACAAACAGTAGAGGGCTGCACATTGTTCTTATTTGTTGTTACTGTGTTCCTTCAAGTCATTTTCGACTTACAGTGATTCTCATGTGAATCTATCATTTTATTTTCAGGGCATAATTTGTTCAAAGATGGTTTCTGCATTTGCCTGTCTCAGGCTGAGACATGTCCAAGGTCATCCTGTGGGTTTTCATGACACTGAGTATTTGAACCCTGGTCTCCAGAGTTGTAGTCCAACACTAAAACCACTGCACAACACTGGCTCTTGAGTGATCTTATTTGTGTGCATTATATGCACATGCATCTAGTTCATGAGAATTGTGACATGGTGGGAGGGGAGAGATTCAGCAAAGAGAATTCTGTGTTTGATTTATTACACTTACAAGTCTTGGTGTGGTCCTGTTCATCTGGAGACAGATATTGTGTAATTTATGCTAGAAGACAGGAGTAGAAAAACACACCAGACTGGACAAATATGTGTTATTGATGTCCTTAGGATGACTTTTGGTACACCAGTTTGTAGAAAGCACTAGTAAATAGCAAATGGCAAAATGGAGAGTTCAAAATACAATTGGCCCTCCACATTTGTGGTTTTGACTTTTGCAACTTTGGTTATTTGAGGCTTTGATTAATCTGTTCTCTCTAGGAATCTCTAGGTCCTCCAGTGCAACTCTGCCAGAAATTGACCATAGAATTGCATTGGATTACTTAGGGATTCCTAGAGAGGTGTTCTCTCAGGTTAAAAGAATAGTATTTTTAATTGTGTTTTTTCCACATTCATGGAGGTCGTTCATCCCTAACCCCAGCAAATTAGTTAATTAGATCTACAAGTATTTCTGTGTCTTGCACAGCATGGTTATTTATCATCTGTCTACATATTCCACCAGGAAGGCATGTATTCTTGGGGGCTTTCTAGATTGGCAAAAACAAGTGTGTTCATGGCTGCATGAAACTCTAGCCTTTAGATGAGAAAAAGGGAAAGTGTGCCATGAAAATGCTTTTTTTTGCGTTTTAGGGGAGAAGCGCCTTTAAAAAGGTGCTGGTTTTTCAAGCTTCTTTTTTAAAAACTGCGGAACAGCGCAGCTCCATCTAAAGGCTGCGGTGCAGCTGCTAAGCATTAAGGAAAAGGCAACTTCATGTCACACTTTCCTGCCAATCTAGAAAGCCCCTTGGTGTTAAAAATGGTTTCTTTATTGGCTATCTGAAAAGTAGGGCATGAAAGCCATGTGGGTTCGAGTTACTGGTACAAAACATTTTGGCAGCTTGATGATGTTCTGCCACTTGTTACTGGTGCTGGGAGATTTGAGTGAAAAAAACACACACACCAACAACCCAGGGAGCGAACATGAGAGAAAGAAACAGAATGTCTGTGTCTGTGTGATGCTAAATATGCCCTTAGAAGGCGATCCCTGATGGCCTAGAGATGGAACTAGTGTTAGTGAGTGGCCTTCTTCCCATTGTTGAATTTATTGCCATCTTGGCATACTCAAAGCAATAGGAATGAATCAGGATGTCCCCCCCCCCACCTCACAGCACAATCCCCTTTTAATGGCATTCCTAACAATTTTACTGTAATGAAGCTGAATATCTTGAAGAGTGTGAGCAGAAATTCTGGCTTTTGTATTAAATTAGGTGTGGTATGAGGCACAAATAATTTGAGGTTTTTATGCGGCATAGGACTAATGGAACAAGCAACAGAGATGCACCATTCTCAGGTATTTTTGTGGAACAGAGGGGTATCCAAAATATATCCAGATTAGAAAAGCCTTCACTTGTGTAATTTTGCAGAGGAAGTTCATGCCAAAACAAGGATTTCTAATACCATTTTAACCAAGGTAATTTCACTCACACTGTGCTAATTAGAAATAGATAAATTACATACCTCTTTTGCCAGCATCTCTTGATAAGCTTCTCACATTTTTTTTTTTTTACTACATGAAGCCTGGGACTGCTGTAAGGTGAAAACGTGGGAGAATAATGTGGATAGTGTTCTATGTTTATTGTTGTAACGTGCCTTCAAGTCATTTCTGACCTGTGGAAGCCCTAAGGTGGCTAAGAGTATATGACTTGACCGAGGACATCCAGTGGGTTTCCATAACTGAGAGGATTCAGACACTGGTCTCCAGAGCCATAAGCTGAATCTGCACTGCAAAAATAAAGCAGTTTAACACCACTTTTACTGCCATGGTTTGATGCTATGGAATTCTGGGATTTGTAGTTTGGTGAGAGACTGCTGCTGGGGGTGGGGGTGCCTTCCAGTTAGAGTCTGGTGCGGCTGAGTGCAGCGCTATGCTCTCATCAGCAGCCGCGGCTGGGCTGGGTGGTATCTACCATTCATAGTCTGGCATGGCTATTGAGTGAACAGGTCACTAGACCCTGAACAGGTCCTGCGGAGGCTGCAGCGATCTGGCTGAGCAGGGGCCAAGAAAGCAAGGCAGTGAAAGAGGGTGGGGCAGTCTGCCTTCCGCTTGCTACCCTTTCTGGGACACACATTTTAACTACCATGGCTCGAGTGGCATCACTGAGGTCAGTGACACTGACCTGAGTGATGCCACTGAAGCCATGGTAGTCAAAGTGGCATCAAACTGCTTTATTTCTGAACACAGTCTAAACAGTAGTCCAGCACTATGCCATGCTGACTCTTCTATATTTATTACTGTACTTGTTATTGTTAACCATGGGGTAATATTTCTAATTAGTGAACCTGTTCTCTCTTTTCTTCTTTTCACTGTTATGCTGCACAAAAAGATGATCAGGTTGAAGGCTTTGGCATAAATCCATACCTATATCTACACATGTTCTTCATTTAGAGTTAGCGTTAATTGGAATGGGAATATAGTTGTCCCTCCATATTTGCAGATTTGACATTTGCAGATTTGATTATTTGCAGTTTTGAGTAATACGTTCTTTCTGGGAATCTCTAGGTTCTCCAGTGCAACTCTGCCAGAAATTGACCATAGAGTTCCTAGAGAAGACACTTCTCTAGGCATTTGTAGGGCCTCCAGCATGATTCTGTGATCAACTTTTGGCAGATGTTGACCATAGAATTGCACAGGAGGACCTGGAGATTCCTAGAGAGGTGTTCTTAGGTAAAAATAATAGTTTTTTATTGCATTTTTCCACATTCACAGAGATCCTTCACCACTAACCCCAGCAAATGTGGAGGGACCACTGTACTGTACTTTTTTACTTTTCGTGAATATTTCCCTTCTTTCTGTGAAAGGCCACTCATCCCACTTTAAAAAGTTGTCAAGACGGAACTCTTCAGACACACCTTCCCTGAATAACTCATTTAGTCACCCACTGACATGAACTACCATATGGAATACCCCAGAATGCCCATGTCTCTATTGCTGATTGATTATTTTAATCATTTTAGATGAGATTGGATTATAATGTTATTGTTTGGAGGGGGGGATAATGGGTTTTATTTTGTATTACTGTATTTTATTGTGTTGTGAACCGTCTTGATCCTGCAGGAGAGGCGAGATTTAATAATAATAATAATCAACATCATTATTATGTGAGCCATGCTCATATCTCCAACATCTAATTTGTATAGAACTGACCAGATATATTCCTATTTGTCAATCAGCGTGTCAGCCATCAGCCTTTGGACATCTACTGGAAATTCAGTACCCTGACAGGGCTCACTGCTGCTGTCTATCCTTGTGGTGTTTTGGATTCACATTTTTATTTTTATAATTACCTCAGTAAGGTTTTCCTCAAGGTTTCCTAAGGAACATATCAACTAAAAACTCCCAGCATGCTTGGAGCCCATTAAGACTTGGTAATGAGGAAGGGTTTGCAGGTAGAGAAATTTCAAGTGAAGTTGCTTTGCCCAAGACCTCTTAAACCTTTATCTTCATGGAGAAGTTAAAGAATGGCCCTGATAACCTAGGATATACTGGACAGTGTTATCATCTTTTCCATAGAACTAAGTTTTCCTTTCTGCTTTTTGTTATCCTTACCTTGATGCCTTTCTGGTTAGTATGCTTTGTTATTTTTTCTATTAAGGTTACTGACTCTTTTTTGCTGGAAATTACTTATTTGCTAGAACAAAATTTTTTAAGGAGTGTAACAGTTATCTGGGAGTGACCAAGATTAAAGGAGTGATCACCATTAGTTTATTATTTTTGGATGTGTAATTTTACAACACAGAGAATCCAAAACAGAAAGCATAATAATGAAGAGTGAAGTTGCAGCACTCCAAAAATTTAATTATTGAGACAGGACACTGAGTTGATATAGTCAGCTGATATGATTAAAGTGACCAGGACATTGTACTGTCTGCCAGCGCATGATGTATGTGTATGTGTCTTCGAGTTGTCTGTTGATTTATGATGACCCTGTGATTTCCTAGGAATTTCCTTAGTCAAGGAATACTCAGAGACGGTTTTGCCACTTCCTTCCTCTTAAAACAATGAACTAATGATGGTCACTCCTTTAAGCACCTGGTATTCATTGGCAGTCCCCCATCCAAATTCTAACTAGAGCTGACCCTGCTTAGCTTCCAAAATCAGATAAATTGTCTACTTCATCTAAATGTTGGTGATGTAACATTGATAATGCTTCTCTGTGTCATATAATGTGGGCATGTTCAGTGGTTACCCCTTTTTGGTTGGATGTACTACAATCTATCAGTTTTGTACAGGAATTTTAAAAAATATTTGTAGACACACATGTTCTTATAAGTAATAATAATAATAAAACATTTATTTATATCCCGCATTTTGTTAAAACAATCAAAGCGGTGTACAACCTTAAAATGATACAATATATACAATATCCTCCCCCCTTAAAAAATGATTAAACAGTTACTAAGGTTAAAATTACCAACTTTAAAATAGAAACAACAACAATGCAATAATACAATAATGGTGGGCAGAATCCTCACATATATGGCATATATTGGGGGGAAATCTTTTTACATTCCAAGAAGGCCTTATAATTCTTTTAAATTATATCTCTGAAACATAAAATTTAACTAATAATTTATGTTATTGGATGTTGCATGCTCCTACTGTTTTGTTAAGATGTGTACTCCAGGGCTGAAAAATAAATGTTCTCTATGTATTTTTTTAGTGGTTAGAAGATGTAACTGCTTTAGCTATGCATGTATGGGAATTGTTTAGATATCAGCTTCAAGAAAATTTGTGTTTTGAACGATGGTCAGCATATATCAATGTATATATGCTAAAGCAATACTTGTATTCATTTCCCCTTGCCCTTCTTTCCTTCTTTCCTTTTTTTCTTTCTTTTTCTTTCTTTATTTTCTTTGAAATCATACTTTCACACCCAGTGTAAAAATAAAAATCATGCCACGTTCCTTGTTTTTATGTTTTGAAATATATTTATTACTTTTATTCTAAATTACTGTTTCAGGTGGGAATATCTGAGGTAGAGAAGTCCTTATATGGTGAATTTACTCTATTTTTGAAGGATCAAGATATTTATCATGTGAAAATCATTGGAGCTCCTTAGAAATTAATAGATTAGGGACAATTAGCATAGCCTAGCAACCACAATAATTTTGATATCAGTATGTCATCCTCTCAGAGTATAAGACTTTATCTGTATTTAAGCTGTATTTTTCATTGCCTGATTGAAACAGAACAACTCTTTAAGAATATGCCTTCTTAGAATCTCCAGCAGAGCAGAAGTGCCTGCAGCCGTAAAGCTGGAGAGACAACAGTGACATTTTAGTATACAGAACAATTTGTGTTCACAATCTCTGCCTATTGTATGACTGCAGATGAGACAGACTGACTGACTCCAGGAAGCTTGGTTAGGGTGGAGAGTACAGAACATTGTTCAGTGCCACATGCAACTCAATTTTTGTGAAATCTGGATGTTTCTAGTAAACAAATCTACTTCTTTCTTTTCCATCTCTGTTCTCAGTACAGTACTGATCTCTCTCGGTCTCTCTCTCTCTCTCTCTCTCTCTCTCTCTCTCAAGAGGACTCTACTATAGATAAATTAGGATCTAAATAATAAGTGGAGAAGTATTGTAAAGTTATATTTTAGCTTTGATTAACTCACCCTGATGTGATGACAGAGTGTAAAAACACATACCAGGGTGAATGTTTCTAAATTAGCATCCAGAAATGAGATTATCCTCCTTGTAGCATAGTGGCAAAGATGATGTTTCACAGTTGCTGTGTGGTCTTTCTTTACATAAACTTTGTCCCATAGTGTTCAGCTCATTTTCTGCACAGGAATTCATTATACATTACAAACAATATTTTCTACAGACAGCTTCAGTATGTCAGAAGGCTTATGCAATCACTGGCTATCAATAATTTATACTGTATTTTTCCCAGCATGTGCACTTAGAGGGGATCATGTTGATAGATGCACAGAAGCTTCAGAAAAATATAAACACTAACCAGTACTGTAATGTGTATGTAAAAATAATTTCTCAGTCACAAATCTGTCTGCCTGCTATGGGAAACCTCAGCATTTCTTGCTCTTTTTTTTTTTTTTTTTTGCACTTTAATTCTAACATGTTATCCAGTCACAAAATCTGACTTGGGGCTTGCTTAATGGAACATGGTTGCAAACATTTCTTCCAACACATGAACAGTACCCCAGTGTTCTAAAAACACCAGCTTTCATTGTTCACAGTGGGATAGTGAACTAGTCTGTCCATAAGAAAGAAAAAGCCTAGTATAATTTGCATGATTACTTACCCTGAGATAATCCCTAATATCGTAGGAGAAATTTATTTATCTTTAGCATGATTTGATCCTTTGAATCTGAGGTGGTTTCTCTTTGAGGAAGGAGGGATAGCAAGCTGCCAGTCTTTCTTCTCCTCTTCTACTGGAGGAAGCACATCCATGTGCAGAAAGATTAGTCTTTCCCCAACTGTGTTTACTGCTGGCAGTGCCTGTTGTGGTCCCCCTTCTGTTTCTGACCATGCCTATATTGTGCACCAAACTGCTTGGATGCCATATATGGGCAACACTGGAGAAAAGGGATAGAAAAGGGATGACCATAGCTAGCTAACCAGTGTGTGAAGGAAAAAGGACAGCGACAGCTAATCAGTGTGTGAGAAAAGAAGGGAACAAGCCATAATAATGGCTCTTATTTTCTCAGCAGAACACACATTTGATTTGGCCATTAGCCTAGTGGAGTGAGATTTTTATATTTTAGTTCACTCGGCAGCACAGACACCACTTCTGAGCATCTATACACACATACATGTGCACACATGTGCAATTCAGTCTTCTCTGCCTAAGAAAAGGGCCTGTGGCTTCACAAAGAACAGGAACAGCCTGGATCCCAAGAGAAGTTACTTTACGGCTGCTAATGGAGCTTAAATTTTACTGTCCTTGTCTCAGTCCCCACATGGCCAAGAATGAGAATGGCCTCTGCCTGCTTTGAGATCCCCCAGAACAGCTGAACTACAACAGAAATGATATCTGAGATGACATGTAGGTCTGTGACTCTAACATTGTCACTTTTTCTCTCCTGCATGAATTTAAGCATCTTTTCGCCTGATGAAGATGCCAGTTGAGCTTCAAAAGCTTGCATGATGTATTTTGTGCATTTTGGTTGGCCAACAAAGGCATAACTGTTTTGTGAATTTTGGAATATATATAAAAATAATGGCTGTGCGGCCAACACTACAACTAGCAGCTATGGGGCCCAGCCATCTGGAGACACAGAAAGAAAGTAGCGACAAGGAAAGAAGATATATTTTACTGAGTATTCTATTTTTAGTTTTTGGGAAGGTCATTTTTAAAAACAAAAACCAATTGCTCTGTGAAGTTTGGCTTGGGTTATTTATTATTTCCCCCTCTATACAATCTCTTTCTGAGCATCCTGCTCCCTCAAAAATTGTGATGTCCATTTGCTTTGGAAAGAACGTTATATCTCTGTTTCCTTTTCCAATGCATAGATTGCTTGTGGGGCAGAGAAATATGGATGTAAAGTAGTGTTTTGGTATGATATCTGGGGACACAGTTGGCTCTGCCTACTGTGACCCCTTGGTTCCCTCTACCATTGCTTTCCTCCAGTACTAATGGGCAGTAGCTACCACTACCTTGAATGTGAAAATCCATTTATCAGTGAAATGAGTTCTGTGATCATCTGAAGATGCTGATCAGATATGCCTGGTCTGCCACCTCCAATAGATCCTGGTTGATGATACAAGCAGAGTGACTAGATGTTGAAGACACAGTTCAATGCAAATGGCTATCATATCAAGAAGTAGTATGTAAGTCCAGCTCTGTACTTTTCTGATTCTTTTGTGTTGTCCCATGATGCTAACTAAGCAGTTAGTCCAGAAACTTCCTAGATAACATTGGGGTGTATATTTAGCTCCTATGGGGACGTAATGAATTCACACACACACACACCAAGCCCTGCCTGAGAATCTGATGGAGCAATTATTTTCTTCCTCAATGACCTCTGCTTAAATTTCTGGCATAAGCTAAACAAACAAACATAACATCATATTGCCTTATCCTTTGTACTGAGGAGGGCAGTTCTTTCTTTGTGCCTGCATATTTTAAAATGATTATAGGAACGGTTTTAGGATGAAATCAGCCAATGCTGAAAAAAAGTATGCAGTGATATTTTACACAAAGGCTGTGACTAATGGAACTACTGAAAAGCATTAGCATTGACATGTCTGTTGCCATGTTTTGAATGCTAAGGACAAGGTATGGTTCAGAGGTCTGTTAACTCAGCATAGCACCATTGAAATGGCTGCAACGATGACAGTGCAAATGGTTCCTGAATTAGAAATTCAATTTTAAAAAATAAAGGCCGATGGAAGCAGGGGTTAGGTTTCTTTGTACTGGTTGTCCACACAATTTACAAAAAAAGCTTCAGAACCTAGAGAAATTGCTCCAGTTACCATAGCTGTAAAGGTTAAATAGTATTCATTATTGTTAATAGCTCTTGTATTTATTGGGAAAATGTAGAAAAACATGTTTGCTGTCCTAAATGCATTACATAGGAGTTGAGCCATATTAAAAAAAATGGTACAGTATTTACTTCCAAATAAGCATGTATTCACTAGCAACAATTTTTTTAAACAATGACCATCCTTTTGCTGTAATGCTTTATGATTTGTGTCTTAGAAAGCCAGTTGAATTAGATAGGCAATTTTTTGTTTATTGCATATTCTTAACGGTATGCTTTTTTCTGCTCTATTCATTTATGAGAGGAAAAATGGATCCATATTATTAACAGAATTTCTTATTAAATATGTAGACATACAATACAATATAGAATCTAGATTTATTTGTTTATTATAGTTTTTTCCTGCTCAATGTAGAGCTGAAGCTCACAGCAGTTAAAATTTGTGGTGTGTTACCTACCTTTTCATTCAAGCTATACTACCCTTATCTGGGTTTTCTTGGGAAAATTTGGCAATGAAGGTTTTCTGTTGTCTTCTTCTTAGGGAAAGAGAGTGTGACTTGCCCAGTATTGCCCAGTGAGTTTCCATGGCTAGGCAGGGATTTGAACCAAAAGCCAATGAAAGGATCATGCAGAAGTGGTGCTTTGCAAAAGGGGATATATTCTCAGCCCTAAAGAGTGGTTTTTTTTGGGGGGGGGGGGGGAGGTACATATTAGTAGCTTCTCCTATCTTAGGAAAAGAGCTTCTCATAGGAAAGAGCTTTTTAAATGGACACTTCCAGCAGAGAAGAACAAAACATGGAGGACAAAGTGAAGATTTTGATCTTGTTACTGGACACACGGCAAAAACAGTGTACAAGCCTACTGAAATGGATGATGCCTCTTCCAGACATTCCAGTTCATTTCATTGGGTCTCATGCCATACAATATATCTGGTAGACTGTGCCTATATGGTTAGGAGAAAAGTTGTGAAAGATTATTTTTAATGAAGATTTTGCCTGTGGCTTAGGATAAGCTTTGTCAGATTCAGGAATGTGGTAGATATTTTATCTGAAACTTGGTGTTTGTTTTGTATACAATTCCCCCCATTCTGCTTAAAGAAAAGTACAGCATTCCAGGCAATGGAATTAGTAATGATATCCATATTGGAAATAATATTTTTAATACCCTGTGAATGGAAGCAAAACGTATTTAATATCCTGTATGTGCAGAAATCGTATTTAGATTATTTTCAACATAGCCATTTCAAAGTGATAAAGAATAAAAAAAACACCTTTGGACTAAGGTAGTGGTGGCATATACATTGCAGTAATGATGGAGAAAGGTTTTATAGTTGGGCCTCCTTATTCATGGATTCTTTGTCTGCAGATTCAACTATCTATGCTTGAAATTTTTCCAAAAATACATAAATTCCCAATAGCAAAACTAGATTTTGCTATTTTATATATAAGGAACTCCATTTTACCTGCCATTGTATTTAATGGGATTTGAGCATTCGTGGATTTTGGTATTCACAGGGGGTCCTAAACCAAAACCCAATGGATACTAGGGACTCACTATATACAATATAAAGACAAAATTCTTCTTATTGCAGTAATTGAAAATATTTTTAATTAAAAACAATAGTTTACTGACTCTTATAGAAAGAACACCTTTTTTTTGGTGGCATTTCCCATAATTATCAACTTTGCTGATCCTTGAGGCAGTAGCACAAATAAAATTAGTTTCAAAAGTCAGGCAAAGCTTGTCATCTTTGGAATGTAATATGAGAATACAAATGCCAGGTGCTTATTTTTCTTTAAAAGTTTAGTGTGGGAGGAGTGTTTGCAGTAGCAGGACTGTTGCTAAAACAAGTGTTGTCTGGCAACAATGAATATTCAAACAAAGTTATCAGAAAGTGTCTGTTTCTGAGGGATGGAAAAATATTTCAGGTTGTTTACTGCCCAAATAGATACATGAAATTATTGTCGTTGAAACAATAATATCAACTGAACTATACTTTGTCCTTAGCATTTAGAATATTGCAATAGATTGGTCATTCCTAATTCTTTCCAGTGGTTCCACATTTAGCCTATGTGTCAGGCACATCAGAAATGAGTCATATGGTTGCATCATTTTTCCTCCTGCCTGCCCTGTTCTTACCCCCACCAGGAGTAAGGATCATGCGCAAGTGCTGCAGAACGTCTTAGATGGACATCCCAGGAAAGTTGTGGTTTAACAATCCAAGCTATTGGTTCTAAAGTTTGGAGAATGAATGGAAGACAGAGAAGTATCATTAAGGCAGGTATCGTTATAGCACTTTTCCTCATTCTGATAAGCCATGGTTTATTGAATCAGGGCTGCATCTGCACTGCAGAAATAATGCAGTTTAACACTTTAACTGCCATGGCTCAATGCTATGGAATTCTGGAATTTGTAATTTTATGAGATATTTAGTCTTGTCAGACAGCTCTGGTGCCACACCATACTACAGATTCCAGGAATCCATAGAATTGAGCCATGGCTGTTAAAGCAGTGTTAGACTACATTATTTCTGCATTGGAGATGCAGCCCAGAATTCTGATGTGTCCTAGGTCCTGCCTGCATGGACCAAATAAAATATCCTCCCTCCACAATCCTCATGGATGGCACACAGCCCAAAACCTGGTGCTGGTGTGAACAGTCTGGATGGCATCTGGCACCCAACTCAGGGTATACCCCACGTAGATGTTAAAAACCAAGTGCTTGCTGTGGATCATCCCATGTTGTGATGCCAATGCATATGTGCCCCACTGTGCCACCTGGCATAGCTGCCATGGCAGTAGGTTGCTTGTTATGAGGTATCCCACCATGGCATCAATGCTGGGCACCTCATTCTGACTGCAGAGTGAGCGACTTAGGGTTGCCACAAGTCAGAAATGACTTGAAGATATACAACAACAACAACAACAACAACCAATTATGTTACAGTTTTAAAAATCCTTGTTTTCTTGTTTCTCAAACGTAAGTGAAATAGTGACCTTCACACTACTTAAAAATATGCAGCAGCGTAAGGCAGCACTTTAACAAAGTGATACAATCTTCCCTCCCTTTTGGCGGCAATGGGATCTGCAATCTTGCTCTTTGTGGATGGTGAGCAGGGAGGGAACAAAATGGTGCATGTGCAGGGCTGCGTGCCGGAGTGCACGGCCATTGAAATACATGGGACCCCAACATTGGCGAGTTTTCAGATTCATGGGGAGAGGGGTGGAACAGATCCCCTGTGAATAGGAAGGGACAACTGTATTGCTTTTCCATCATTTAATTAAGCCACACCTTCAGAATTATACAGTACCAGGAAGTCAAAAGTTATAGTTGCACTGTGAAACAAATAAGCTTCATTATATTCAGTCATAATGCAATTTGGTTATGTCTTAGTTGTTGGGAAATTTATTCATTACAAGTAATTAGTTACTAGTAAGCAGTTACTTCTAAGCTCTGATCTGGAGTAGACTGCATGGTTACAAAGAGCCAGTGATTATTGATATGGGTCCAAAACACACTGCAGATCCACTTTGAGACTGTTGTAGCTGCCCTGGCTCAGTGCTAGGGAATCCTGGGAATTGCATTTTATTGTAGTACAAGAGCTCTTTGACAGAGAAGGCTAAATGTCTCACAGAACTACAGTTCCCAGAATTCCCTAGCTTTGAGCCAGGGCAGTTAAAGCAGTTTGAAACTGGATTATTTCTGCAGTGTGTTTTGGACCATAGAAAATTATTTCCCTTTGCTTTGGCATTTTTGATGAAAATTAAACATGTTTATTTCCAAGTTTTCGAAAAGAGAAGTTTCCTCTTCCTCATCCCATTTCTAGTAGTAAAGCACAGCTTTAAAAAAAAAAGCTATGGCAAACTTACCCTCAGACATCTGTGTTCCAGATACACATAGTTCTGTGAGTACCACTGCTTTTTTCTATTTAAAATGTTACATAGTTTCTTTCAAGCAGACCCAAAAGGTAATCTGTTGGAAAGAATGATATACCAATTTAGTGAAAGTATTTTCTTGATGCTGTGTTCTTGTCTTGTTTCACTTGATGGGCTCTGTTTGCATTGTGATTTGCTGAGTGTTGCAAACACAATAATTCTGTGTTGAACGTCATTCCAATTGATACAGCTTTGTCATGAGATGTTAAGTAAAATAATCTTGGCAGTCTCCTCATAAATGGAAGAAATGTTAATGTATATCTTGATTCAGGTTTTGTGGGGTGTTGGAGAGTTTTGAAGCTCTGTGGCTGTCTTTGTGTGATCAGTAGCAAAATTTGGAAAAGGTACTTTTAAAAATATAAGTTATTCTTCTATACATTCCCTCCCCATATAAGGTTAGGTATCAGGAAGAAAAGTTCCTTTTTACACATTAATTTAATCCTTGTAGAGATCAATTACCAGATATTCTTCAGTAGCAGTTCACTTTTGGGTCTTGTAGGTGTGGGTCAGAAATAACTGTAGACAGCAGGGCTGAGAAAGCAATATGTTGAAATAATACTAAATTAAGTAAAATCTAGACAAGCACAGATTAAGTCTCCCTTATCCAAAATACTTTGGAGCAGAAGTGCTTTGAATTTTGGATTTTTTCAGATTTGGGATATTTGCATATACATAATGAGATGTCTTTGTGATGAGAGCAAAGACCAAAATGAAATTCATTTGTGTTTTGTATATACCTTATAAATATAGCTTGAATATGAATACAGTAATTTTATTCAGAATGTTTCGGATAATTTTGTTCACAAAACAAAGTTTGTGTATACTCAACCACCAGAAAGCAAAGGTGTCACTCTCTCAGCCACCCATGTGGACAGTTCGGGAAGATTTTAGATTTTGGAATCCTGGATAAAGAAGACTCAATTTGTACATGAAGAGCCTGTGGAACTTTTAGACTCCCCCCCCCCTCTGTTCTTTGAAAGGCAGTCCACCATATGAGCTTATAAACTGCTCGTAAGCTCTCTAGTGTTTCAAAACTATAGTGTGTGTATGTGTTTGGGGGGGGGGGTGTTGTTTGAAAAGATTAGCTCCCAGTTTCAGAGCACATGGAATTAGCCGTTGTTCTCACATTATAGTGAAGTACTGTATGATTGTTACTAGACCTGTCCTTAGATATTTTGCTACCTAAGGGGAAGTACACACTGCCTGCCACCTGTATTACACAAAGTGACTGGAATGAGACTTCAGGGTTACTTTAACAGCTAAGGTGAGAGTGTACCTTGAATTACCACCAATCAACTGTAATGGGGGTATGGTATGTGGGAGAGGGAAATGGTTATGAGGCTGCTACTATATCTGATATCTGGAGTGATCATCTCACTCTGGTAGTGGTACAGCCAGTATTGTTTGTCTGTGTGTATGGTGTGTGTGGTGTGTCCTTAAGGTGGACTTCAAGTTTCTTGAGAGGGAGTTTGCCATTGCTATCCTGTCTGTTTGATTTGCCCAAGGTTTCCCAGTGGGTTTCCATGGCTGAACAGGGAATCGAACCCTGTGCTCCAGAGTCATGGTCCAGTGCTCAAATCACTATGCTACACTGGCTCTCACTGCTTGATGTTAAGAGGCAAAACCCAACAGTTAACAGACTGACAGTGAAGTTCTTTTTTAATGCTTGCCCACTCCCCTAGTCCTCCTCATTCTCTGTATAGCTGAAAGTGTTCTGGTTTTAGAAACATTGGCATTGGGAGAATGGTACAGGAAAGCTGGAGAAATAGACTTTCAGTGTTGGGTGGCAACACCATATCTGCAGTAAACAGTGCAATAAATAAAGCTTGAGCTAGGAAACAGTGGGATTCTGTTCTAGCTGATCTTACTGTAACCATGTGGGCCTGCCTACAACAAGCAAAATAAACAGCAGCTGCCTTCAGAATTCCACAATGAGTATGCATGAACATCAAAACAGAGGGAATGCAAATTATAGGAAAAACAGAAGATGGTGGGGGAAAACAGTAGCTCTGGATGTATTTTAGAAGATGCCTTTGGAAGATCTACAGGAGGTTCAAAATATTTTTAACTTACTCAAGGCTTTGCTGACCTGGTAGTTCGTTTTCACATGTAAATATTGTTATTTTGAACAAAAAGAGTGCTGGAATCCATTGAGCTACACCTGAAAAGGTGTAGGGCGGTATCCCTATAGGTCTAAGGATAACTGTGACTCTGATGCCAGCAATAGTGCAAGAGACGTAAATCTGACTAACCAGGACCATGACAACTAAATTCTTTTCATCACCCATATAACTGAATTGGCGTTAACTATTTAATCACTTTGACGATTATTGTGCTGTTTCAACTAATACTTCAGCACGAACGCTGAAGAAACTGTATTTGAACTACAAATGTGATAATTATTATTAATTTAAAAAAGTTTCTCTTCTTGTTTCTCAGTAGCACATTTCACTGTGTTCCTTTCCTGCATGTTCTCATAGTTAAAATGTCAGTTTGCTCTAAAAGTATGAATAATGCACATTACTATTTATGTAAGTAATCTTTCCCCTCTGCACAAAATGGTCCGTTTTCTTACCTCGGCTGCAAAATCAATTTGTATTGTAATGTTTTAACCAGGGTAATGGTGTTGCTAACTGCACCAAATGTTGTCCCGAAGTATCTCTCATTATGTTTAAACTTGGAGAATTGCACGTTAGAATTTACGAAATAAAATGACAGAGGAGCTAGGCACCTGAAGTTGACATTGATGTTTACAAGACCTAAGGGTTGTTCAGTGTCTTGGGAATCAAGTAGCTAATTTAAGAGATCAACATCTCAGTCTGTGCAGCTTGGCCAAGGCAGTGGAAGAATGTGTCAGAGTTGGGATTAGCCCCCTGATGTTTTCTTTAAAGGCTGTTATTCTTCATTCCATTGGGCTGTTCCTCTTTTTATCTGGAGGCCTTGCTGGCTGCTCAGTGGAGGAGCTGGCTCAGTTACAGTCTGCTTGGTTGGGCACTTGCAGGAAAAGTCATGTTATCATCAGAAACTTAGGAGGTACTGCCCTCTGCAGTTGTTGGCTAATTTGGTGTTTTACCAGAAGACGCACACACACACACACTTATACACATGGTTTCTATTAGGGGAGTTTAAATAGGCATAAACTCTAATAAATGTACTTGTGAAAGGTTTTTCACTGGCATCTTTTGAATCAGAAACCGTTTCTTCTATGGATAAAGTTTCTTCCACACCCACACTGTAGGTGCACCAACACTGTAGAAATAATGTAGTTTGACATCTCTTTAAGCTCTGCAGCTCCATCCTATGGAATTCTGGAATTTGTAGTTTAGAAGGTCTTTAGCCTTCTCTGCCAAAGAATACTGGTGTAATAATAATAATTAATAATAAAAATTTATTTATATCAAACCCCATCTGCATTCAGGTAATCAGGGCAGCTTACAACATTAAAATTATACATAACATAACCCCCAACCCTCCCTCCCTTAAAACAGAATTAAACATTTAACAATTAAAACCTGTTACCAATCAATGAAAATGTACACAATAAAAAATAAACAGTAAAACAACAGCAACAACCATGGACAAGGAAACAGCAAAAAAGGATAAAATTCATTTCTTTTTCTCCTTTGGTGGCCGGATGTCTATTTAGGAAAGGCCTGCCAGAAGCTTAACAGCTTTTTTTGGTGCCTCATAAAACTACAAATCCTAGTATTCTGTAGGATGGAACCATGAACCACTCCACTCCATTTGATCATAGTTGATTAGAATTTTAACTGTGAATTTTATTAATTTAAGATAGAGAGTGTTAGGGGATTTATTTAGCTGTTATTGTTTTATTGTATTTTATCTTTGTTCTCTTGTATTTTATCTTTGTTGAAATTCCACCTCGATTCCCAGGGAAAGGTGGGAAAATATAAAATGATGATGATGATGATGACAGTTCAAGTTGTGTCAAACTGTACTATTTCTGCAGTGTAGATGCACCCTCATTCTCCAGGGTTCCTCAGTCTAAGGGTGTTATGAGCAGTCACTTTCTACACTAGAACATTTGGCAGCTTCCTTATAGATGGAGTGTGACTGTGCGAGCAGACTTCCATAATCTCTAAACCACAACCTCTGGGTATCTTTTGTATTTTTCTTGGGATGATGTCCTAAACATATCATTCATATACCACTTTTCTAAACCAGAAGTCTGGTTTCAAAAATATGCTCAGCTGTGTAGTGGTGCTTTATGTTTTACATATTCAAACTCACTAACCTTTATAACCAGGAATATGTTCAATGGGGAGGGACAGAAGCCTAAATAAATTCCTGTTTTTGTGACATAGATTTTTAAATACTGTATATATATAATACAATTCAGGCACATCCTCACTTCTATTAATATGTTAGTGTTCCTTTTAAACACATACTTTCCTGGTAATGCCCTCCCGTGTTTTCTGAAACTGTATAAAAACAGTGTGCAGCCTAATCCTCATATTCAGGATCCTAATACCTCCATTGCAGACTCCTCTATATGTCCAGCCAGAAATTGGTCCCATTGAATGTGGAGGGCTTTTTCTTAGGTAATTTTCAATAGCACTGCAGCCTAGCAAACCTTACTGCTGATCTTTAAGAGTTTTCTGGGAGTTTTTTTTTCTTTTTTCTTTTTTTGGCTGAAGAATGTGGCAAGAAGACTTTAGATAAATAAGTGGATGGAAAGATGCTTTTTTGGCAGTTCAGAAAGTTAATAGACAAATGGATTTAGGCATAAGAGTATAACCCAGACCCATCAAAAGTAATATGAGCAATGCCACTTACAGTATTTAAATTGCACATTTTACAGCATCAACGTGGTTCGGACACTATAAATTGCTCACCGGGAACCTCTAAGATTAAGTGCAGGTTACTTGTCTTCTCCAGTTCCGTTTGTCACTTATAGGGTACACTTTGTTTGACAATCACCTTTGACAGTCTGTATCTGCACTGCAGAAGTAATACAGTTTCACACCACTTCAACTGCTATGGTATGCCATGTTCTGGAATCCTGGGAATTTTAGTTTGTTGTGACACCAGAGCTTTGACAGGGAAGGCTAAATATCTCAAAAATATTACAATACCCAGAATTCCGTAGCATTGAGCTGTGGCAGTTAAAGTGGTATCAAACTGGATTATTTCTGCAGTGCAGATGTAGCCATAGTAAAACCTATTTATTCCCCTGCTTGAATAGGTTAGCTGTACATTGGGATCACCTGGTTATGGAGATTCTTACTTGTCAGGAACCTTTTGTTTCCTCAGCCTATGGTTTCTTTCGTCTGTTTGCTGCATTTGAGAACGAGGAGTGATTAAATGCAAAACAGCTATCTCTATGGCTGCAGCTTCAGTTGGTGTAATAACATTTTAACACTTCTTCAGCATGCAGTTCTGCCCTGGATCAATTAATCATTTGACAGTCACCGCCAAAGTTTGTTTTGGCTCAGTCCTTAAAACCTCACTTTGATTATCCAGCTATTTCTATTTCATGGGTTTATTCCCCACCCCACTCTCTTTCTCCTGGCTTTAAATACTAATCCTATATTTATTTCTTCACATTCAATCATTTTTCCAAGGAGGTGGGTTTCCCTCATGTGCTATTAGAATTCTTTGAAGTGCAGATGTTTCCCTCTTACGTTCTCTGTTGTGTTCTTACCACCCTCGAAGCTTAGCACTGTGATGACCTCTTCCTGACTAGACATCTTCCCTGCATTCTATACTTTGTGTACCTACCTCACTGGGTCTCCTAACATGGTGTGAGAAGCCATTTGTAGTATAACTTGGAGAAGGGTGTCTGTCACATGGATCCCTTTAGTATAAGAGCCATTTATGCTAAGCTTAGCTTTTGCACTAATGGAGATTGTGTTCACGGATTGTATTAATGCTGGAGCCAGTAGCCCAAAACATTGTCAAGAAAATGTGAGTTTTAGGTAGTCCCAGGGATGGCTCTTTAGGGCAAAATAGTGTGAAGTCCTAAGAAAGAGCAGAAATGATAGGTATCAGCGTGACTGGAAAGACCCAAGGAAGACAAAATAGTGGTTGAAGGAAAAGTCCTTGACATGAATTGGGATGAATAACCATCATCGAAAACAAAGCACAGTTGACAATTACCCTGAGTTTGGAGCATGGTTCGTTTAAAATAAATTTTCTAGAAAACAGTCCAACTAGTAGCTTTACTTATTCCTGAAGTTACATATTGAGACCGTTGGTACTTGTGTTGTGTAGTCTTCTCACTGACAAATCTGTATATTCTAACATTTTACAAACAGGTTTAGAATTACTGGGATTTTTACTGTGTAGAATGATTTAGGATTTGTGTGTCAATGCAAACTTTTCACATCTACCTGCTTACAAAGAAGTTTCATTCACTGATGTCTGGAGACAATTCATATGTGGTAGTCAATACAGTCATGTAAGTTTTAGAAAAAGCCTCATAGTTGCTGAACACGAATCATAGCAGCAGCATAACTTTTGTTGATGCATATGTATTTAGGATTCAGATTCAGATTATTGTCTTTGAAATATGTGAATATCAATATAATTTTGATTCATTTTTTCCAGAAGCACACACTGAATCTACTGTGTTTGCAACTTTAGTCGAAGTTCTTACTGTAGTGTTTTTAAGATCCTAATGCCAACATATTTTTAAATGGAGGCATGGCATCATATAGCTCCTAGTCACATAGACTGAGAGCCCTTGACAGGTAAACATGAAAGGTGAATAGCACTGTAAACAGAAAATATTTTTCAGCTTCACCTCTGGAAAAAAAAATGTTTTCAAGGTTTACCTTCATTGGGATTAGGTATGGGATAATATATACAGACTGTACTACTGGTCAATCTAGTTGTCCATCATACCTTCTGCCCCATATTATTGTGGAGCTATATAATTGCAGTTTGAGGGAGAACCAGTTCAAGAGGACCATCCAGTATGGCAAGCATTTATGAATCTCAGATGTTTTTCACAGCTTCTCTCTCTCTCTCTCTCTCTCTCTCTCTCTCTCAATTTGGTGGGGGGAGCTTTCCTTAACATAGCTTTCCTTTTTTCGGGGGACAGCATTGTTTTTCATTGGGGCAGGGGGAACAATATGAGTAGTATAAGACCCCCACCTTTCGTCAAACAAAAAGTGACAGGTGCCCCGCCCCTTTTTGAGTCTTAGCCCCGCCCCCTGAGCTTCTTAGCCCCTCCCCCTGGATATGTGGGTTCTAGATCTTGGGGTGTCGGGGTTCTAGATTCGGGGTTCTAGGTTTTGGGGTGTCAGATGTTGGGAATGGGTTCTAGATTTGGGGGTGCTAGCTTTGGGGGTTCCGGCGGAACCCCCAAAGGTCGGCCATTTTGTTTTTTGGCCCAAGTTGTTTTTGGGGGGTATGTGTGACCCCTCTCTGAACCCGGCTCCTCCCGCCCGACCAGTAGGAGAAGGTCCCGTCCCTACCTGATCGAGGGCGTGGCAGCGATCCGCGTCCGAAGATGAGAATGGGCGGCCATTTTATTTGCGCCGACGAAACTTTTCGGGGTGCTTGTGACACCTCTACGAACTCGTCTCTCCCTCCCGATGTGAACGCTCCAGAGGTCCGCCGCGATCTGAGCTAGGGGAAGGCGCGGCGTGCGCTTTGCTCCCCCACGCCCCGCCCATGGGGTCGTGGCTTCAAAATCGGCGTCGCTGATTGGCCGAAAGGTTTACGTAAACGACGCTGATTGGCTCAAATCCCCCGCGCTTCCGACCCGTCCAATGCGGTTCAGGCGGAAGGAACAACGCCTATGCGCAGTAGGGTATATGAGAAGGGGTCTCGGCTTCGCGGACGCTACCGCTGCTTGCTAGCGTTGCTCGCTACTGCTTGCTACGGCCTGCTGCGGCTTTTGGGACGACCTACCCGAAAAAATGCTGAATTTCGCAGAGATGACCCCTGAGACAACATTTCACCGTATGGATTCACCTCCGGTCAAAAAGCGCTGTGTTGCAAGGAAAGATGCCCTGGAAGGTTCTGAGGTGATCAGGCAGCTGTTTTCAAATGAAGCAGAGGAGACCAATTCAGACTGTGTGGAGGCCGAACATGCTGTGGAATCAGAGAGGGTGATGAAAGAGGTGTGTATGAAAGGATGGGGGAAGGTGGGAAGGAGGAGGAGCAGCCATATGAAATGTTATATGAAAGTGTTTTAAAATTAGTTTTAAATATTATCTTTCAGGACAGCGGGGCCGGTGATGGAAAATTGTGCAGCTGTTATGTGACAGAAGACCAAGTCGGTGAAGGCCTTGCCCATGAACAAGTCAACAAAACATTTGGCTTGGGAATAGAAGAGAGCCACTTAATTCCGGCAAAGAAAAGAGCGGCGATGATGGCATCCTTAGTTAAAATTTTATTTTACGCCATCCTTCAATATGCAAAATTTGAACGTTTAAAGGAAAACTGTCCAGGGTGCTTATTTGATGAAGGAAATCAAATGTCACATTGCTGTTTATCTTGGGATACTCGCTATATGGATGATGTTTTAAAATCTCTCTGTTCCAAGATCGATATGCGAAAGTTTTTACATACGTTAATTGCGCTGGCTCTGGCCCTAGATAGCCTCTCATTAAATAAGAATCACCTGAGCCTGGCATCTAAAATACAAAATCGTATTTTACGTTCAAAATTTCCTTCATACACGGTGGCTATGTTAATTAAAGAAAAAGATAAGGTGTATTTACGCTATGCTGAGAAACTAGTCCATGGTTTAAAATATACGTATTATCTCAATTTTTGTGATCTCTGTGTTGAAAAGGAATAAATGAAGAAGAATAAAATAAAAGGTTTAAAGCAACGCTTTTCTCCTTCTTTGTGTGTGTGTGTGGTGATGAAGAAAGACGCACAGGCAGGATGATGGGCTGACGGGATGGTCTCCTACGTGAGGTAGCTCATGCCCCAAGAGACCTGCTAGTCAGTGATAACACAATCATCATCCCCCACCAGGAGATAACGGCTACAGCTGGCCCCCCACACCCAGGGCGGGTTGCCAGCACTGAAGAAAACAACCATCCCCTACAAGTGTGGTGTGTGTGTGTGAGTGAGTGAAAGGGGGGCCTCATGTAGAACCCAAGCAGCTAAGTTCAAAAGTTTACATTCACAAATTCCATAGGAAAACATCATGCATTCAGTCTAAATGAGAGAAGTGGGAAAGTTACATTATGAAAAAAACAAGATTCAGGTTTTTAGGATTTTCCAATAGAAAATCCACTGCCTTTGGAAGGGGTGGGGGGGTTGCTATGAGAAATGTTTAAGGAAGAAATTTTACAAAGGGGAAATCACCACCAGCTGGTACAACTAGAGAAATACATAATCAGGTCAGGCCCCAATTTGAGAAATGGAAAGGGGAACTGTTTAAGGAAGAGAGAAAACCCAGGGTTTAAAACTTCATTTGAAGCTTTAAAACAAGAATTTAATGGGGGTAATAATATTCTCAAAAAATTAAAGCAATTAAGCAGTGCTGGATTAAAAAGGGAATTTAAAAGCCTTTTCCCTAGCAACCATTGCTTCAGCTAATAATGAGCAAGAGCTGCTATGGGCCAAACCAATATTTTTAAAATAAAACTAAATATGAAAACTAAATAGGGTAATATTTTTCAGGGTTTGTTAAATGGGATAGGGAAAGGTCAACTTTTACATCTATCTATCTATTGGAGTCCTTTAAATAAGAGGGAGAAAGTCACAAATATGGGAATTGTTTAAGGAAGAGAGAAAACCCAGGGTTTAAAACTTCATTTGAAGCTTTAAAACAAGAATTTAATGGGGGTAATAATATTCTCAAAAAATTAAAGCAATTAAGCAGTGCTGGATTAAAAAGGGAATTTAAAAGCCTTTTCCCTAGCAACCATTGCTTCAGCTAATAATGAGCAGGAGCTGCTATGGGTCAAACCAATATTTTTAAAATAAAACTAAATATGAAAACTAAATAGGGTAATATTTTTTCTGGGTTTGTTAAATGGGATGGGGGGGGGGATGGTGCTGAGTTTGCAAATAAATAAATAAATAAATACCCCACTTTCCAGTGAGAATAGGCGGGCACATTTGGGATGGAGGGGCAAAACACGTCATCATCACGTCAGCATACCGAAGCCAATCACAACTTTAGAATATTTGTAAATTTAAGGGGAACCAATAGAAAGTTGCGTTTGGGGCGGGATTTTTTGAGGAAAAAGTATAAAAACGCATGTTTAGGCCCAGTCGTTCATCGGCTTTCTCAGGCGGATCACGAGCTCCTCTACGTTGTGTTAATCTCTGGTGAGTCTTATTTGAAATATATATATAGGTTGAAGGGTCCCACTTTGTACCCTAACCCTGATGCTCCACATACTGGTGCTGAAGGAGGGAAGGGGCTCCTGCGTCCTCATGGCGGGAGTCTAAAATGCTGAATTCTTGCTGGCCAGGGCCCCCATGACTGAAAGGGTTATTATTTTTTTTCTATTCCAGAAAGAATTCCAATTCAAAATTTGAAATGGCTTTTTTTGGCGGATTTTCTGATGGTAAATGATTATTAATTTCTCTGTGGGTTGATGGAGAGGGGGGCTACGGGAAAGGCCACAAAATAAATGTCTGAATTTTCCCCCATCTAGCTGAGCTGGTAGATCTGACTGATTCGTTGTATGCAGCTGAAAGTCTACATTCTACAGATATTTTACAATTCCAGGGAAGCCAGCGCCCCCGAACTCCAGGAAAAGGTAAAAAAACTTCCTCTGGTAGGAAGGGTCTCTATTGGGGGAATTTCTGTGAGGCTTTGTCAGGTGCTGATTTTCCTTTTATTTTTTGTAATATTTTGCAGGGCAGGCTAATAACCATTTCAATGTGGGGAAGAGCAATGCCAATCAAAATCAGAGATGGTCTTCTTTTGGGCAAGGTATGAATTATAAATTATGTTGGGGGGCCTTGTGTTTTGTGGGAGGTGACATTTGCACATAGGCTGTTTGCAGCATGCTGTTTGCTATATGTGTGCTGCTGCATGTAGAGACCTTTGTGGCTTAATAAAAGTAATAGTGCTTTTACATGAGTTCTGTTAGAAAGTTCTGTTAGACTGCTAGATTAAGACCAGTTTAAGCCGCTTTTATTGTTAGGGCTGGGAATCAACTTTTTGTTCACATGTACAGCTTATTATTATTATTATTATTATTAACATTTAGATACTTCCATGAAAAAAAAGGAAAACGGCCCTAATTTCACAGGAGGCAGCCCATTTCCTGGTAAAAACCCCAGAATGAGCCGAGAAGAGGAGACCCAAGCCCTAAAGAAAAGACGCGGGTCTGCTACGGCTGTCAGACCAGAGAGTTCAGCTGTTTCTACGGCACCTGCCTTTCAATCGCAGGCTCCAAATTTCCAGGTTAATGGGGAAGGGAAAAATCCTGCTGTTTCTCCAAGCTTCAATCAGACTGCCCGCAGAGCTTCTGGAGGCGAAAGTGGACCCCGAGATCCCCGTGCAGCGACACCGAAGGAAGACAAGAAACCAATAGGGCCCCCAATAGTCAACAAGCAAGAGGGGCCATCTCCTGATGGTGAAAAAGTTCCTGATGTGCCTACAGAAGTGGGGGAAGGTACTTCAGGCTGTATTAAAGTCTCTTTAATTGAAATGTATCATGTGGGAATGAAAAAGATTGAAAAATATGAAAATAATGTGGGGGCTTTGAGAGAAAATCTGGAAAAAATAAAAAAATTAATTTGTGAGGATCCCAAAAGGGAGGGCTTTGAAGGGGATGCAATTGCTGCCATGTCAAAAATTAAACGTCTTAAGTGTTTTTGCTGTCAATTTTTGGGAGAAGAGGGAACTCAGAATGAAAATAAGTCACTAGCAACCTCTTGTGGCCAACGCTGGGCAGTGCGGGGGAATAGGGAAATGCCGGCGGGTTGGGGTGGGCCTATTACAAAGCATGAATCCTCATTTCCTCCCTGCCTAGAAGAGGGGGAATGGGCATTTCCACAAAGCAACAGCAATGAAAGCTCAGAGTCAAACAGCCCTCCGGCATCCCCCAGAAAAATCCCCAGCCAAGCCTCACCAGTCCCAGAGGCCCCCAGGGAGCCCAGAAATGTGGGGATCCCATTCCCTTCCTCCACATTCACAGCCATTTTGGGGACGCCTCCTCCTCCTCCTTGCCCCTCCTGCATAGCTGGTGACGTCATCACGGGAGACTCCCCACACACCCCGCCCCCTGAAGACCCCCAGGCAGCACTCATTGCTGCTTCTGAGCAAAGGCAAGAAAACATCATACAGCCTCTGGATTCCCATTTCTCCCAGGGGGATAATGAGCCCTTCTCCCCCTTTTCTGAGTGGGCTTCTAATGAGGGGGCCTCAGGCCTCATTGATGGTGCTGGGCACATGCTTTCCCCATTTTTGGAAGGGCCTGAAGAGGGTACCCCTCCAGCCACAGAGGCGGGCCAGAGTCAGCCCAGACCCCTCCCTTCCTCATTGAGGACGGAATCTCCGCCCTTCCCCCCATCATGTATAGCTGGGCCTGACCCCCTCCCTAATAAGTGGCCTTTGCTGCTTCCAGCGGAGAGGGCTCTACAAGGAAATAGCAAGTCCCATATGTTTTTGCATTGGGAAAGGAATCTACTTCCTACTTCCTCTCCAGAGGCTGAGAGTGCAAAAAGCCCATCTGTAGCCTCTGATCAGGAACCAGAGCCATTCTCTGCAACCCCCCATAGCAGCCCTGAAAGGTTCTATGTGGAAGGCAATAAAGCCTCTTTTGAAAATGTGGGTTCTGCAGGCCCCCATGCCAGCAATCCCACACTAACCACAGCCCCTCACCACAGCCTGTGTGAAGATTCCCTTTTTGAACTCTGGCCCCAGGATAACCCGGGGGCTATGCAAAGGGAGGAAGGGAATAGGGAACTGCCTTTTCTGCAATGGGAGGAAGGGAATAGGGAACTGCCTTTTCTGCAATGGGGAGGCAATTTTCCCTCTTCCTCAGAGGAGGAGGAGGAGGAGGAGGGAGAGAATGGGTGGACAGGGCCTCTGACTTCACTCTCTCCCCAAAATATTGAACTCATGGATAGGCAGGGGCTGGGAGAGGCGTCTGAGTCCTCTGAAAACAATGATCCTACCCATAGCACTGTCAACCCCCTGATCCCTCAAGAGGCGCCCCCTAGTGTCTATATCGAAAATGTCAGGGTGTGGGAAAGGCATTTTCCTAGGTTCCGTGGAAGCGTTTATACACACGAATTTAGATTTCATAATCTAGATCAGATAGATTCGTTCTCTGAAGCTGTGCGGGTGTTACACACTTCAATACAAGCCCTGCTTGATAGTTTTCTGAGTCAGTTGGACGATGGCGATGTGGTACAGATGAGGTTGGAATCCCAAATTCTGCAAAATCCTCTTTTCTCTCTTAGGAGAGGAAGAGATGAATTTAACGCGGAACACTTCCTCAATCATATTGAAAATCTATTGCAAAGCAAAGCCGAGATTTGTATAGATTCGGGTTTGAGGCTTTTTATCAGTGTGATCAGGGCGCCTCGCGGAGCAGGATATCGCAGGCTGCTGAAGTCTATTCCTGCCAGTATGATTGTTGACAAGAAGAGGCGCTTTTTAATAGATTTCAACAGCGTAGGACATAATTTGTGTTTCGCCGGTGGATTATTGGGAGCTATGGATTCTGGGGATTGTACAGATGCTGAATTGTTAGCTGGTGCTCAAAAATTACATATGGATCTGGGGTGGGATTTTCAAAGAAAAGTAGCTTTCTCAGATTTACCCACTGTAGAACGCCATTTCAGAATTAATATTCAGGTGCTTTCCTGGGGAGAAAAAGGATGGTCTCTGTTTAAAACAGAGGAACCTAGATATCCTAAAACCTACTTTATGTTCTTCCATGAAAATCATTTTTATGGCATTAAAAATGTAAGGGCTTTCATAGGCCAAAAAAATTACTGCAATCTCTGCCATTCTTTATATGATAAAAATCACCGCTGTTTGTACATGTGCCGGGCGTGCAGAAGGAGAGAGTGTGACTATGATAAGGGGTCATTGAGATACTGTGATATTTGTAAGGTTCTTTGTAAATCGCAAGTTTGTCTGCATGAACATTTGAATCAAGCATTGGCCCAGCACGGCTTTTGTCACCCCCGTGAATGGTGTAAGGGATGTCAAAGCTTCGTTGGAAGCGATCACGCCGGTCGTTGTCCAGGGAAGCGTTGTAGAATATGCAAAGTTGTCCTTAAAGGGGATGAAAATCATCTCTGCTTCATGCAGAAGCTTGAAAAACCTACAGTGAATGCCAGGCTAGTTTTTTATGATTTTGAAGCGATGCAAGAAACGGGAATTCATATTCCCAATTTTATTCACGCTAGGACACTCAAGTGTGAAACACATCCCGAGTTTGAAGGTAAAAAGAAATGGGCCCTACATAATAAAGAATTCACTTTCAGGGGGCCCTCATGCGTTTCAGAATTTATTAAGACAATCACAAAAAATAGTGCATTCAGGAATTCTGTTTTTATCGCGCATAATGCAAAAGGCTATGATAGCTATTTTATAGTCCGAGAACTTATTCGAGAGAAACTGGATCCTGAACTAATTACTCAAGGAGGAAAACTGCAAGCGGTCATGTTGAAAAGTCTAAAAATTAAATTTATTGACTCTCTTAACCATCTACCCATGGCTTTAGCAAAATTGCCGTCTTGTCTAGGGTTTGAAGGTTCCAAAGGATTCTTCCCCCATTTTTTTAACACGGCCGCAAACCAAGATTACATAGGGCCCTTACCGGCCCCCCATTTTTATGGTGTAGATGCAATGAAGCCTAAAGAGAAGGAGGTATTTTTAAAGTGGCACGCGGAGAACCAGAACATGACTTTTGATTTACAAAAAGAATTGGAGTATTATTGTAAACAGGATGTTAAAATCCTGGAAGAGGCCTGTACCCGATACAGGCATGAAATCATTTCTATGACCAGAACAGAGGAATTCGTAGAAGATAGGGATGGAAATTACAAAAAGCGAGTCATGGCTATAGATCCGTTCCAGAGCATCACCTTAGCCAGCGTCTGTCTTAAAATGTACAGGTTTTGCTTTCTCCAACCTGAAACAATTGCTATCCCCGACTGTAGGGATTACCACGGCAGCGTTAAACGCTTCTCAACGGCATCCATTCAGTGGCTGTCCTACCTTGAACAAGCGGAAAATATCCAGATAAGGCACGCCTTAAAGGGCGGGGAAGTAAAGGTAGGCTCTTACTTCCTAGATGGCTACGCGGTTGTAAATAACCAAAAAATAGCCTTTGAGTATCTCGGATGTTTTTTCCACGGCTGTCCTGTATGCTATTGTCCATCAGATCGGAATGATTTGACAGGCTCCTCTTTTGAGTTTCTTTACAACGCTACTCAGAGGAAGCTCCAGTATTTGAAAAAATGTGGTTTTCAAGCTAGAGTTCTTTGGGAACACGAATGGTTTTCTATGATCAGATCAGACCCCGCTCTTCAGAACTTTCTTGCGGCCGTCCGGTTCCCAGAGCCCCTATCCCCCAGAGATGCTCTCTACGGAGGCCGAACGAATGCGATTCGTCTCTATTACAAACCCCAGCCCGGAGAGCAAATTCATTATTACGACTTTACCAGCCTATACCCTTTTGTCAATAAGACGAAAGCTTACCCGATTGGGCACCCCACAATCATCTATGATGATTTTGAAGATCTTGAAAACTATTTTGGCTTGGCTAGAGTGAGGCTGGTACCCCCTAGGAAGCTGTATTTCCCCGTTTTACCCGTAAAAATAGGAGGTAAGCTAATGTTTCCTCTGTGCCAAACATGTGCGGAGAACCGTCAGTTAGACCCGTGTTCTCACGGTGATCATCAGAGAGCGCTGGAAGGCGTGTGGTGCACGCCGGAACTGAACTTAGCTCTAAAAAAAGGTTATAAATTGTTGAAAATTTTTGAAGTCTGGCATTTTGAAAAAAAAATCTGACACTCTGTTTTCAGAGTACATTAAAATGCACCTCAGGAGAAAACAAGAGGCTTCGGGCTATCCTGACTGGTGTGTGACAGATGAGGATAAAACCAGGTACATTCAGTCTTATTATGAGAAGGAAGACATACAGCTTGATCCTGAGCAGATACGTAAAAATCCTGCCAAAAGGCAGATTGCTAAATTGTTTTTAAATTCTCTGTGGGGTAAATTTGCTCAGAGAGTAAACCTCCCTAACACAGAAATTGTGAGAGACCCAGACCACCTCTTCCAGCTTTTGTTTTCTGAGAAATTTGAAGTATCCTCTTTTGATTTTATCGATGATGAGGCGGTGTGTGTAAGTTGGAAGCATACTAAAGACAGGATAGTGCCGCCTTCTAATACCAACGTGTTCATTGCAATTTTTACAACTTGTTTTGCCCGATTAGAACTTTATGGGCTGCTCGATAAATTGCAGGAAAACTGTTTGTATCACGATACGGATTCTGTCATCTTTGTGAGCAAGCCGGGTGATTATCGCCCCCAAACCGGTGACTATTTAGGCGAATTAACCAGCGAGATAGCGCCAGATCAGCAGATAACGGAGTACGTAGCGGCAGGTCCAAAAAGCTATGCCTACAGATTGTCGGATAACTCTGCGTGTATAAAGGTTAAAGGAATCACTCTGAATTCTGCAAACAGTGATAAGATCACCTTTAACAGCCTGAAAGATTTGGTTTTTTCATATGTCTCAAAAAAGGACGGACAGCCCCCTCGAGAGATAGTGGTGGAACAAAGCGGGATTGTTAGGAACAAAAATCAATTTCTGATAGAAACCAAGACCCTCAGGAAAACACAAAGAGTTGTTTATGATAAAAGGGTCATTGTGGACGATTTCAAAACTGTACCGTACGGGTATTGAAAATCATGGATACCCGTCTACAGCATCCTTTCTCCATGATTTTGGCAGGGCCTAGCAATTGTGGGAAAAGTTACTTTATTAAAAATGTATTGCAGTATGCTGATCATGTGCTTTCTGTCAAACCTGATAATGTTGTATGGTATTATTCATGCTGGCAGCCTTTGTATAACGAACTGATGTCTAAATATTCTTTTATTCGATTTGTGGAGGATTTACCTCAAACTCTGGATGATTCTGTTTTATTTCCACCCAATAAAGTTAATCTGGTGATACTGGATGACTTAATGGAAAAAGCTTGTGAAAATGAATCTGTTCAGGCGGCTTTTACAAAGCTGTGTCATCATAAAAATCTGAGCATCATATATGTCGTTCAGAATTTATTTTGCTCCGGGAAGCAGGGCCGAACAATCAGTCTTAATGCTAAATATATAGTTCTCTTCAAGAACCCTAGAGACAAATTGCAAATATCGATTCTGGCTCGCCAAATGTATCCTAAAAACACAGCCTTCTTTTTAGATGCTTTTAATGACGCCACCTTCAGGCCCTATCAGTATTTACTCATCGACTTACAAGCGGCAACACCAGAGGCATACAGATTGCGATCAGGTCTTTTCCCTCCTGATCTTCCGGCAGTCTATGTTCCAAAAAAGCCTTCAGGCCCTTATAAAAGGCGCTGATTCCTATATACCGAACTTTTAAGCCGCCCCTGGCAGCCGCAGCAGCATGTCCGCCAATATAAAGAAAAACCTGCCCCTCTTGAAAGTCCTTATTAAAGCGGGGCCCAGGCAGAGAAGAGCTATTTTATGCGGTGCCTCTGAGAGTCTTATAGCCGCTATTGCCGAGATAGCCCTTAATACTTTGAGAGGCAACGTGCCCTTAAAGCCTGGGCAGTTTAAGGTCCTGAAAAAGAAGAAGACCTTCATAAAGCAGCTGAGCGATAAAAAGCTCTCATTAAAAAAGAAAAAGCGCCTCATTGAACAGAGCGGCGGTTTCATCGGCCCCTTGCTCGGTTTTGCGATCCCGCTCCTGACCAGCCTCCTCACAAAGTAAGGATGGAATATGCTGAGAAAATGTATCTGGTTCCCGGTAAACAATTGGAAACCTTGCGAGGAGAGCCAGAAAATATCAGAAACGCCGCTGTTAGACGCCTGGACTCGGACATGAGAGAAATTCTCTTAAGGACAGATCTGTCTGAATATGAAAAGGCTAAGCTCTACACTGGTGTTCTGCAGCGCTTTCTAACCCTAAACAGGATGGGTGAAATGGAGAAAAATCCCATTCTCCCTGACCTTCTACCACCACCACCACCACCACCATCACCCCCGTCTCCTCATGAAAAGGATGCTTCCATTCAAGAGATTTTGGAAGGTGTTCACGGCCGCTACAGGAAAAATGCTGAGCTTCTGCTAAATAAATTAAGTCAGCATAAAGACATCTCTGCGTGGGATGATCGAGGAACCTTTCTGTATAGAGGGAAAGCCATGCCCGGCTCCAACATCCTCGACTTGATCAGAGGCGTCACCCATTCTAATCCCATCCCCGATAAGAGAAAACCCCAAGGCTGGGATATTTTTTTGAAAGCTCTGGCAGAGCTAAATATACCCACTTCTCTTGTAGGAAATATGGACGTTAGACAAATTGTGGAGAACTTGAAAATACCCTCCTTACTGCCAAAGACACCCCGTTCCCACCCCAAAAGGCAGTTCAAGAGACCTCCCTGGTTAAAGCTGGAATCCATCCCTGAGACCCCTCCGAGAGAATTCGTTAAGAAACCTGAATGGCTAACTTTCTAACCTGTGTAAATAAATAAACGCAACAACGCTGAATCATACATCGTTCTCTCTCTTTTATTGTATTAGGATTACAAGCGGTTTTTACATCGGGGGCAGCATGTCTGAACATGTTGAAATAAGTCGTAAGGCTTCCGGCACCGCTGGGCTTTTCTGTCTCTGACAAACCTTATGACCATCCGGTCGTTTTTCAAAACATCGTTAGAATACAGTTTTAAAATCTGGTCAAAAGATAGTCCCCTCGCTCGGTTTTGTAAAAAGAAAACGCAGTGGTGCCCGCAGGTCACGGCTTGGGGGTGCTGCAGCTGATTCTGCTGGAACACCGTCTCTTCGGTCTGGTGTTCTAAAAACTTGGCGATGGTCTTAGGAAGGCGGGGATCATCGGGGGCCATGCCGTAGGAATCAAAAAATTCTCCCGGTCCCTCTAGTGGCAGGTGGATAGCGATCCAGTGTTGTCCCGGTAAATGGTGAGGGTGGGTGTTCACCACTAATCCCACGGGCCTTTTGGCGAGGAATCTCTTTGGAAGCAAATCACTGGGGTATACGTCTAGAAAGGTCTTGTTCCGATATAACAACTGCGAAATCTGCCCTGTGTTCATCTTCACATATAATCAAAGAGAATGTTTCTGCTGTGGTTGATTTCAATCACATTGTCAAACACTCCATACAGGATCATATTAATAGTATTTGGCAGGGGTTGAGCAAACCGGATCTCGGCTCTGAGGTTTCCCGTTTTTATGAGGGAATAGTGGTCGGCGCAACTCTGTCCAGGACTCAGGTCAAAACCGTACAAGGTATATCCGTTTAAAAATTCATTACGGTTAATTAGAAGGGCCCGGTCTTTCATTTCTTTTCCCGTCACTTGTACCAGCTGCATGAACTCTCTCACACACTGCTCCTCGGCATAATTGGGTTGGAGGGGCTTAGAGGGTACTTGAACCCCGTCTACGTATAGGGCCACGAAATTAACATTGAAGTGTTTGAAATTGAAGGGATTTAGGGTGTAGTTGCCGCTAAAAGCGGCGTTGTCGACAAAGCCTATGACGATCTGCTTAGGCAGCTGTCCCAAGAAGAGGTTTTCTTGGTTGCATACGAGGCTTCCTCCGGGTATACTGAACACCTTCATCCCCACACGCTCAATGGGGTACTTGGCGTTAGCGGTAAGCAGCGCTTCCGCGTGCCCCAATCGGACACCCGGTGAAACTTTCACCCTTTTCACAAACAGGGCGGCATTCAAAATGTGCAGTTTGTAATTCTCATTTCCAGCACCGCTCATCAGGCAAAATGCGTCCTTGCTGCGGGTGAGTTTAATTTTCACGTCCACACCGTTCAGCAACATTTTATCCTGAAAGAACAAATCGCTGTGCAGAGGACCCATCAGATCCCATTTGCGGCTGCCGGCTGTTAGAGCCGCCCTAGCTCTAAACCCCCTGTTTCCGGCATCTGTGAGGAGAGTTTGCTCCATCAGTCCGGAGGTATCTTTATGGAAGCCCCCCGCCGTGAACTGGGTGCTCAGGGTGTCGCCGCTGTAATTCAGAATCAGTTCCATCATGGCTCTGTAGGGGTAGCAGTTGTTACTCTGAGTGATGAGCCGATCTCCCAGGGTGACGTCAAGTTGAGAAAAAAGAGAGGCTATGGGGTAATTGATTAAGGCCACCCGGGCGCCGTCGTCGATATCGGAGTCGTCCTCTTTTGTTATTTTACAACAGATGTATAAAAGAGTGTTGTTTAGATCGATGTAGTCTTCGCTGTTTCCCGTGATATAAAAATCCAGAGGCGCGTTGGGGGAAAGGGCCGCCAAAGGCGGGACCTCGATGTACATACTGCTCTCGATGCTGGTTTGGGTTGGGGATAATTGAAAGAGATCCAATTCGGACTTGGCGCATTCTTCAGAGGTTCCGTGAATGAATGCCATCTTAAAATATATCTCTGCTGTTCCTTTTCGTCCCGCCCTTTTTCTTCAGCGCAGATTTCTTCTTCTTCGCTGTCTGCCGCTTCTGAATCTTTGTTTGCCACACGACCGTCCTTTTTAAAGGCATCGGCGGCCCCTGACGCTGTTGAGACGCCTTGCGCTTCACTCCGCCCCTTCTTTTCAAGTAGGCCACGCCTGAACCCTCCTGGCGATGCATTCTGTTCATAACTCTTCCCACAACGTCCCCGGCAATGTTGTTCACTGCCGTCTTAACATGCGGCTTCATCAATTCCAACCCTTGCTTCAGAAAAGGAACGGCTTTTCGAAAAAGCCCGCGAAATATCCCTCCCAACCCCGCTCCGTACATCATAGGTGCCCCTATGAATCCGGGCAATCCTCGTCCGGCCTGCGCCCTGTAGTAGGCCCTGTAGGCATCGATGTCCCCGTAGTCTTTTAACACAACCATTTTAAATTAAAGATAGGCTTTCCTGGGTCGGAAGTGCAGCCTCACTATCACCTTCCCAACACGAAATGGTACGTGTCTGTTCAAGTCGGTCTTTATTTCAATGGTAATCGTGTGAATGTGGCTCTTACTGACGGGAATATAATTCGGCTTATCATAGGTCACGGTGATACACTCGTGACTTTTCCCTCTGACCGGTACGCAGCGCAGCAACGGCACCGAAAAATCCCCAACAATCTGGTGCTCTATAATATCCGTGTACAGGTACAGCGAGTTGAATCCTCCGGTAATGTCTGCTGTGCGACGTGGTTTTGTTAGATTTCCACGGGTATTATATATACCCAATATGCGGGATAGCTCCTCGGCTAGTGAAAACTCATAAACATCAGGGCCTCTAAAGTTCACTTTGGCCGTCACTGGGTCGTAATACAAATACACGGCGGGAGGGTTTGGTTTTTGTGTCTGTATGGCATGATTCATGGCTTTCACGATATCGGAGACGTCATTGTAATATCCTTTCTTCAACTG